>JAWUZG010000097.1:2400000-3890000 GCA_036785705.1 Acanthornis magna
TCTCTCATTTTGGACATTGCTGTTTCTCAGCTGGCATAAAAACTGAACTTTTGCGGGGTATGGACCCATCCTGGTAAATCAGCAGCCATTCTGTGTTGTATTCATGCTGGCTGGACACGATTCCATCTTCTCTGCCAATTTTGTGGGCAGGTGACTGAAATTAACTCACTAATTTAAAGGTACTTTTGGTTCAACTCTTATTTGAAAAACAGCAATAATTTCAGCATTAGATGTGTATTGCTATAATGGTTTGGGTTAGAAAGGACATTAAAAATTCCTAGCTCCACCTCCCTGCAAAGGGCAGGGACACCTTCCACTAGCTCAGGTTGCTCCAAGCCTCATCCAGCCTGGCCTGGAACACTTCCAGGGATGGATAATCCCCAGCTTCTGTGGGCAGTGTGTTCCTCATCACCCTCACAGTCAAGAATTTTTTTCCTAATATGTATTCTTCCACTCCAAAATTATTTTGCTGCTCGCAATCTGCTTGCTTTTATGGCATCCTGGAAATGAAGTTCTTTGTTATTGTTCTGCTAACGCAATTAAAAGGAAAATGGAGAAAGAGACCCTTCTGCATCTGAAGAATGCACTTGTTCTTCTCTGGCAAGAATCTATTTTATACAAATATGTGATATTTTAGCAAGGCTACCTTAAAACCAAAACGAACAAACAAAAACCCCTCAAAGCCCATTGTGGGCTTCATGATTCACCCAAGTCGCTTTCTGAGCTCTGTTGTTGCACAGATATTGAGGTGTGATGCCTGAGTTGGACTGATGGTGCTTTCAACTATCCCTTCCTTCTTGGTGTTAGCTCAAGAAATATGACATCGTGACAGATGGCATCGTTTTAAAGCTCAAATATGCTGTGCAAAGCACTGAGAAACCCTGAACCTTAGAATAAGCATTTTGTAAATTGGCATTCTAGAGTCTCTTTAGTCTCCTTAGCATCACTTACAGCTGGACATATGACACACAGAAGCACTGTGGATGTGCCTTTAGGAACAGGCAACGACAGATCATTTTAAGCTCTTGGATATACGAGGATGTACGAGGCAGAACGTTTTGTCATCGTGTGGTTTTATTGTTGAGAAAGCAATTGTAGTGAAAGTTACGGTAATCCCTGGTGTTCTGCTTCAAAGCCCCTTGAAGTCTGCAATAATGGCTCCAGTGAATCCTGGCAGCCTTTGAGTCGCTTTTCCCATTGTGGGGTGGAACTGATCAAACCTGGGGCTCCAAAGCTCTCCTCAGAAACGCCTCTCACTGCGCTTCCCCTATTCTCCAGGCGCTTACAAACGCCGGCACAACCAGCATTTAGAAAGTTTTCTTAGATCTGTTGATGAAAAGAGCTTGATATTATTGTGCCATCACATGTCAGGTTAGTGGGTTACAAAGTCTGTGCTACGGTGAGGAGCTTGCTGCCTTGGATGTCTGCATGAACCCATTTACCTTCCCTTTCATGCTCTGAGGATGGAGCTTTCCTTTTGGGACCAAAAATCTATTATGATCGGTCTTTGACCACGCTCAATAAATGCCTCTCCATTGCTGCTGCTTTGTCTGAGTGCAAGAGTAATGCCCTAAAAGGGTTTTTTAGATTTGAAAATGTGCTTTTTTGAAGACTTTGGGTCTGTTCTAACCATGGTGCTGCAATAGGGCCGTGTGAGCCCCCATAGGGGTTTGCTGTGGCTGTAAGGAATCACCTGCCAGTGCCCATGAATGAGGGAACACATGGCACACACCCATTTTGTGGGGTGAGCAGTGACCTGAGGTGGCCAATCATTTCCTTCACCTCGCAGAGTGGTTTTGGGCACGTTATTTAAACTGTAAATCTCATTTTTTCTCCCTGTGAAATGGGAAGGATGGCTGCTCTCCTGGACTGGCCCTGAGCAGGGTGGCTCTCTCCAGCAGGGATGTTCTGCCCAGTGACTGCAGCACTGGCGAGGAATGAGGTTGGAGACTGTCCCTGCTCTGCCATGCCTGCAGTGCTCCATGGATTAGGAAAATGGGATACAAACCTGCAGCACTGCCTTGCAGAGCTGTGAAATTCCACTCTGTGCTCTGTGCAGTGCCTGAGCTGTTTGTGAGCAGCCTGATGGAGAGCTTTGCTGTCTGTAGCTCCCTCACCGAGCAGCAGGTTGTTGGGTTTGTTTCGTTTTTAACTTTCTTGCCTGTGTTGCCAGTCACTCGGCGACACCTAAAAATGCATTTTCCAATTTAATTGTTCTGACAAACCCCATTTTTGGCTGACTGGGGAGCTGCCACTCTGCACTTGGAGATGCAGCATCGATTCAGTGCAGGTCTTCCTGGGAGTGAATTTAAAAAGCAGTGAGCCTCTGCTCTCAAGGAGCAGTTCCTCTCCTTGTTTAATAATGTCTATAGGAAAATTCCCAGCACTTGGCACAGTCTTCCTGTCCATGTGCTGTTCAGATCATCCCAAAGGGTCTTGTAGCTAGAATGTGTCTTTTTACCAGTTCTGGGCTAAATTCTGTAGAAACTTATTAATTCCTCCCCTGGTTTGTTCCTATAGGGGATGGAGGTGACCTGACTGAAAGCTTTATGTAAGTAGAAATAATTCAGACTGGCTTCACTGAGTTTTCAGTTAGGTCTCAGGTAAGTGAAGAGCTGGAAAACTGGGATATCATTCCTAAAATACTACAGGTAAAAATACACTTTGTAGCAGACCCGCGCTCAGTTTGCTGTAATCATGCAGCTGGATGGGGAGAGCAGTTTGAGTAAATGGGGAATCATCCATTATCACCTAAATACTGTGCTGAGCCCCTGCAGACTCCCCCAAGCCTATGGCATTTATTTTTCCATGTTGGAGACTTGCTGGTCAGGTAATTCCACACAAAATACATCCCCAGCCTGTCTGCTCTGCGAGCAGAGGCCATGGGGACTCGTGGGCTGCTTTGGAGGACAGTGTGCATGGAGGTGATGCTGTGAGTAGCTTTTTATCTACAGCAGACAGCAGGCAATGAGAGCAATTAAGGGAAGAGGGGACAACCTTGCTGATCAACGTGTCAGAAAGGTGAGAAAGCACATGTTTGATGGGCTCTAGAAAGAGGAGATGAGGCTCCTGGAGAGGGAAGCAGGATGTATTTGCATCTTGTCTTCATTATGCATGGAAGAGAAAATGCTGCATTAATGGGAAGGTATTGAACCGCCACTAACTGAAGCTTTTTAGATTGAGTTAGGGGGAGAATTGGCCAAAGGGATTTTTGGGAATGGGGAAAGCTGAAATTGAATCCACTCTGGAACATAGAAGATGGCAGGGACTGGGGAATTAAGCAAATGGTGGTGGTGCTTGTAAATAAGGTAAATGAAAAAGGATTAGCCTACAGCTGAATGGAGTGAGTGCTCTGAAGACCCACAGGGAGAGGTCACAAATCTTCTCTGAATTTTTGCAGGAGATTCCTATCTCAGTCTTGTCCATTATCCTGTGAAGAAAGCAGAGCTGCCTCTGCTCTGGAGGCAACTCCCCTGGGTCCACATCCCTGTGGCTGTGCTGCTGCTGTGTTGGGCTGGTTTGCAGCTGTGGCATTGAGCAGGTCAGTGTTTGGCTGGCTGCCTTTGCAGGCCTTCTGTTTAGGACTTGTTAGGGCTGAGTTTAGGATTTGTCAGCTCCAGAAGTGATTTCCAACACAAGGACTCATGCATGCCTTGGAGCATGAGGTTAGTGGAAAATGTGTCAATGAGCCTGGGGACCTCTGGAGTGGGAGGGCAGTGAAAATGGCAAAAAATGTTTGTATTGAGGCTTGCCAGGTGAAGAAATAGCAGAGGAAGGGAGAACTTAAGAGCAAGAAAATTCTCTGGGAGGGAAGAGCCTGAGTAGAACTGAATTATAGACAGTGAAGATGTCTTTATAGCTCGTGAGTTGCAGCTTTTTGTATTTGCTATGACTGAGCAAAACATGGGCTTGTATTCAGTCTATTCCTGTGTTTTGTGTCAAACATGTAATTAAGAGGTCTGAGTAAGAACCTGTGGGCTCTGCAGAAGGAAACAAATTGGTGCAAATCGAATCAACAGAGGGGGAAACTCCAGCACAAAGATTGGAAGGAAGAGCAGGGCAGCAGAGGCTGAGAACTACAGCACACATCCACCTCACCTTCCAGCCAGGGGTGCCACAAAACACTGAAAGCTTCCTGGGATCCAAGCTTAGCATTTAACCTGTCCCAAGTTAAATAATCATGACAGGGAAAATGAGCTTCAGTTCCACAACGTGCTGAAATCCAGGGATGGTGATAAAATAGCGCCCAGAGGATGAGGGCAGTGGGACAGGGAGCTTGTGGTGCCTGGCAGAGCTGAGCACCTGATTTCTCATCTCCTGTGCCCTGGAGCTCATCAGGGTGCTGAAGCGACTCTCTGGATGTGGGCCAGGCTGCTTTGGCACCTCCTGAATTTTGGGATGTGAGAAACACAGCCTACATCTTCCTGGTCACGGCTCTGTGCTCCCCAAGCAGCTGCTGCTGGCTCAGAGCTGGGGAGAATGCCTTGCTGTGCGTGCTGGGGAAATACTGCCTAACAGGACCATTTATCCTGAGATGTATTTAACAAAATATGCTGTGGATGCTGCACTGACCCCTTTGGGATAGAAGGGAGCAGGGGTGTGGGAGTGCGCAGCCATGGATGGGCTCCCGGCATCTCCAGGAACGCAGTGAGGGTGACAGGAGGCGGTGTCCCCTTGGGGTGAATGTCCCCCCCAAACCTTGAGGAGGAGTGTGGGGGAGTGTGAAGCTCATGGATGTGGGTGTGAGGGACAGGGCAAGGCAGGCAGCCCCCGACTGCTGCCTTCCCTCCGTGTCCTGCTTTCTTGAGAGCCAGCTCAGAAAACTTCTCCTCCCCACGCCCGGGGAGGTGACGCTGGGGTCGCTGGGCCCTTCCCTGCAAATTAGCTCGTGGCTTTGCCAGCAATGACATCACTTGTTAGGCAGATTTCTTCATTAGGGAGCTTTCTAATCTCAGCCATGAGCAGCACAGAAACCCTCCCCGCTCCCCAGGCGCCGAGGGAGCCGAGCTGCATCGCCAGTCTCTGCAGCACGCTCTGCTTATTTATCATTCATGGCATCATGTTTGTTTTATGACAAATGAACTTAATCACGATTTTCACAGTGGAATACACAGAAAAATACGCAGGATAACCATAGCTGCAGGTATAGAAAACCAAACTTAATTTAGAGAGGATATACAGGAGCAGTCTAAGCAGCCGAAGAATTGAATTAATCTAATAAAAAGACTCAGCTATACATAATTCTTCATGCTGAAACAAAAGCCCCGTGAGATAGGATGGTGCTCAGGTTCTACATTAAACTTTTTTTCTTTTGTGCTTAATGCTCAGCCAAGTCATTATTTGTTGCTGAAAAGTGCATTTGGGTGTTGGGAATATTTTTTCCCCCCCTCTATCTTAGAGTGGAGGAGGGCAGGAATTGCAGATCATTTATTAATGCTCTGCTCCTTTGTGGTCCTAATCTCCAACAGATGGGCCAGGATGCTGTGGCTAACATTCAGTGTGAGCCTGCTGACTTGCACAGAGCTTCCCGTTCCAGGGACTGGAAAAGGCTCTGAGTGTGGTGGTCATCCTGAAATGTGATTCCAGCAATTTCGGAGGCTGAGAGTTAATCCCTGTGCTTGGAAGAAAGGGGATATGCATGTAGGTGTGTGTGCACACAGGGGTGTGCCTTCCTATGGATGTGTTTTGGGGTAGTTAGGTTTTGATTCTTTGTGGTATTTACTGCATGGCCATGCTTGCCACAGAAATTTTGATAATTGCTTTCTTGACTCTGATAATACTCTATGCTTCCAATGTCAGCACCATTTCTGATCCTTATCAGTGCTTCTCTTCCTCTCATGGTACCAGAGCAGAAATTATGATGGTTGAACCAGAAAGAATAATGCTTCAGAAACCACCCTACTGCTGTCAGTGGATTTTCATGCTGCTCCAGCCAACTGAAATAATGGTGTGAGCTGCCTGCACTGCACTAAAACACATTTCCGTGTGTAGAAACATCATTAAAGAGTGGCTTAAAGTACACAGCATTAAATAAGAATTTAGGACAAAAAATAAAAGAAACTTTCCAGAGTGTAGCACCAGGCATCCTAGAGTCTCCAGGAGATTTAGTGTCCAAGGCTGGAGAGCTTTCCCTCGGAGTCTAGTGACAGTAATTTGTTCAGTCTAGCAAAATGAGAGCTCCAAGGGAGTGATTGCTTCCTATAAATATTTTCAAGGGGCAGGAGCTGATGCTGACAGAACAACTAATGGATGTAGGTTGGTGATGAATAAATTTGGGCTGGAAATTTAGGAGACTCCTAAATATCAGACAGGTCATGTAACAACTTTCTAATGAGTGTAAGGAATCAAAAGTCAAATTGCTTTTTGAGACAGAGGTTGATGTCCTGAGAAGGGCCCTGTGACAGTGTTTGTTATTGGGCAAGGGGATGGCTTTGCCTAGTAATCCTAATGTTCCCCATTTTTAGCCCTGAATTTTGTGGAAAACTGGTTCCTTTGCCCATGGAGTGTCCTTAAAATGTGCTGGAAAGCAGCAGGGGCCTGTGTGAGTGAGCAGCTTCATTCCAAAATCTGACTCCTTGGTTTAAAGGTGGGGTAGCTGGAGATGAGCAGGATGGCCTTGTCTCCTCTGAAGACCCCAAAAACTGGAGTTGAGAATAAAGTCATGGAGATGCCTGACCTTGTGGGGATGGAAAGGGCAGGAACTTGGAGTGCATCGCCTTGTTGTGTGCAAGCCCTTGCCCTGCACATCTGGGAGGCATTTCCCTGCCTCCATTAGCCCCTCTGAACAGGCTGCCCTTCCCTCCCAGCAGCATCTCCTGCCAAGGACTGACAGGAAATAGCTTTATTTTTGAGGGCTGTAGTGCTGATGAGCAGAAGGGACTTTCAGCCATTTCCAAGGCTGGCAGCCAGCCCCAGATCTGAGCTATCCATCTCTTTCTTTAAGTGTGGCATCAAGGCAGGCTGTGTTTGAAACTCTGCAATCTCTCCCATATCTCAAACCCTCCTGGGATTTTGTTCCAGCATTGCCTATGCTCTGCGTGACTTTGCATGGGAGGGATCACAGGAGAGACTCATTCCCACCTGGACACTTGTGCATTCTCCACCTTCTGCATATGCATTAGCTATTGAATTCACCAGGAAAATGTTTCCAACCATCAGGCAGCACTTCTGCATCTCCACAGCCTCTGCTGCTGAGCCACAGCCTGACAGGAGCTCAGCACTGCTGCTGTATTTCCACCCAGCTTTACCTTCCTGCCATCTCTGGCTTATTCCTCTGACCACAGGACACAGCCCAACCTACCAAATTCATTAAAACCATCTCTGCTGCAGCCAGGCCTCCTGGAACTCCAATCTCAGAGACTTTGGGAATGGACCAGAATTGGGAAACGTACCAATTTTTAAGCAAGGATCTGTATCTTCAAATTGCACATCAATTTAATGAGGATATACTGTGCAGGCACTCAGACTCTGATGCACATTACTGATATTTTTAGTGTCTGGACTCTCAGGAGGATGCATCTCTGTCAGCCCAGCTGCTCTAAGAGGCAGTTGAGTAAAGTCAAATTGCAGATGGACCAAAGTCTTTTGTTTTTACCTCTTGTAAAAGTGATGCCTCCAGTGCCGTCTTACAGAATTCACCAATGTCCTGCTTTGTAAACTTCCAGGCGAATAACACTGCACAATTTAGATAGTCAGTAAAATATAGCAGCCAAAGAGAAGGAACGTAAAATAAAAATTAAAAAAAAGGAAGCTGGAAGATTGTTGCACGGGTCCTGTCAAACAGCGTTTAGCTCCTGCATTTCCATTCAAGGGTGCCCCCAGCCACCTCCTGGGGAGAGGGACAGATGCTTTTCACAGCAGGCTAAATGTACCTTGTCGTCAAGTGGCGTGGGGCTGGGGGAGAGGGACCTGGGGGAAAGGTGGGTGGGTAGAAATGGCTCTGCGCATCTCCACATGGAGTCACAAGAGTGGCTCCAGCTGGAGTAGCCTTGAGGCAAGGCTGAGTTGTGTCAGCCTCCAGCAGTCCTGAGGGGAAGAAACAGGAGGTGACACTTCCTCAGACTCAATCCCTACCTTCCTTGGTGTCCTACCCAAGAAGGGATGGGTGGTTTATACAAAATTCTGGGTTCTTCCTGTTTAAATCATCCCCAGCTGATGCTTACAGTGAGGGACAGAGCAGCTGTAATGTGCAAGGAATAGGGCAGAGCAGCTTATTTGACTGATCCAAGCACATAGATGACACTGGGGGAAGGTTCAGCCTTAAATCAGCACATTTCTGCCTTAAGCTAATCCCCTCCCTGCCCAGTGCTTCCCCGTGCAGCAATATCCAGCCCTGCTGGTGAGGATGCACAGAGCATCCCTCCAGCAGCACTGCTGCTCCAGCCAAGGTCCCCACACCTGATGTGGAACAAAAACAGCATCAGGCTGGTGCTGCTGAACCTGTTTGGGGCTGTCACCAGAGCAGGCATGGCCATGGTGCAAGGAGCTGCTGCCTTGGTGCAGGCAGCAGGAGCTGCTCAGCAGCTCACATGTTCACCACGTTCCTTTCTGCACATCTTGTTCCTCACGCTCTTTGCTGCTCCACACTGGAAAAGCTCCTTCCCTGCAGGAAGACAGGTAAAATGCCTGAGGAGGCAGGTAAAATTCCATGCAGGGAGTCCACCACCTCCTCATTCACTCCCAAACATCCTCCTCTTCGGGGCTGTGTGCGCGTCTGAGAATAGCTCCTTGCCACAGCCTCCTCTGCAGGAACAGAGTTATTTATTCATAGGCGTTGGGTTTGCTCTGATAGTCTTTCTGAATTTATTCTAAAAAGAGATCTGCCTTGTGCCTGGGAAGTGCCTGGCCCTTCCTCCAAAATGGAAGTGAGAAAAGCTCCTTGTGTGTTTTTTGTACATGGTTAAAAATAGCGTCCCAGAACTGTATGTTGGATAAATATGAATGAGGGAAGAACAAATGTAGTAACCTTCTGAGTCTACAAATGGACAGGTATGTGTGTCTATCCCAGAGCTTCTAAAATTTCTTCTATTTCTTCTCACCTATTTTGTACTCCAGTCTCTGATTTCTTCTCTGCTTCTTTTGTCCTTTGTTCCCATGCCTGTTTTAGTTCTTCTGCATAATTTTTTTTCATTTACGTCTCACTCTGCTCTGCCTTTTTCTCTCCCTCCCCATCAGTGTCCTTCCCCGCCTCTGCTTTCCGTCCTGCTCCTCCACACCTCATCTTTTTCCTCTTTTCCAATACCTCTCCCTGTTCTTAGCCAGTGCTCCCTGTTCTCCCTCTTGTCTCCTCATCCTTTTGCTCCCCAAAGACAGCCCTGACCTGGGCTGCCAGCACAGCCTTTGGCTCAGGAACAGGGATGGCAGCCAAGGGAGGTGTTCCATTGCATCCTGGACGTGCAGACAGAAATATCTCACAGAAATGGCTGTTTACACTTGCCACCCTGATCAGAATCAGACACAAAACCCTTAAACCTGTATCTGATGTATTTAAATGGATGAAAACGTTAGAAATGGAGAGTCTGCCCATATGTTGGGAGTGTCTCACAGTGACAGACCTGAATGTTTATCCACATGAAGACCCTTTCACACCACGCAACAGTGTTAAATGGCTTCAGGGTAAGTGGATTCGAGCCAGAGAGGGTATAAATAGCCTGCTGGAAATGCTCTGTATGCAGTCTCCCATCCTCAGCTTCCCGCATCTCTCCTGTTTCCAGGTTTTAAAGGAGAAGAATGCTGGCTGTTGTGTTTGGGATATTTCAGGTCAGCCTGGGAGCTGTGTGGGCCTCAGCAGCTCTTTTTGGGTTACAGCCCATGGCTGCTGTGAGCATCTGCTGGGCTCAAGGGCTGTAGGAAAAGTACCTGAGCCAGGTGGCATCTGGATAAGAAAGCATCAAATGCTTTAAAGTTTAAAACTTCTAAAAATTCCTAATTTCTTGTGGAAAGCCATTGCCTAATATATTAGTTGTATTTAACCACTCAAAGCCAGTTTTCCTCTTGGAAGGGGAATTTAATGGCAGAATGCAGTAACTTGTGATTTAGGGCATGAGTAGCCTGGTTCTTCTTCCATCCAATGCTCTCTGTCCATCCTCAGCTCTGTGCTACCTAAATTTCATGTTTGCTAAGAGATGTGCACTGTTCTAGCATTCAACATCAGGAAGAAGAAGTGTTGATTCTTCTTTTCAGTGAAAAGGAAGTGCTCAGAAAGGTCCACTGAAAAATTAAACTTCTGCAGGGTCATACTCTATTTTTTTGTGAACAAAGGAGGGGAAAAGGTCTCAGTTTTAACATGTTTGCTTGGGCTACCAAAAATACTCATTGCCTGCATTGAAATTAAAGCATATTTCATTCACTTCTGGAAACTTTGCTGTAAGGAGGCAGCTTTGGACAAGTTGGGCCCATTGGAATTGGGGTTCTCCTTTCTTTTTGCCCTCCACAGCTCAGTGCCACAACTGATAGCACTGAGGAAAGACAGGACAGGGACAATCCACTGCTTGGATCAGCTGCTGGTGGGAGCAGTGGGAAATGGAAAGCCGTTCAGGCAAAGATGGCTCTCACCCCTGCTGAACAACTAGATGGGATTTTGGAGCAGCAATTTATATTAATACTCAATAGGATGTTGCTATAGCAACTATATGATGTGGTGAATAATTTCGTGGGCTTAAATCCAAAATGCTGGGAGCTAAGATGGGTCTGAGCATGATTTAGGATTTTGGTCATGTGGGTGCTGTGCTGGAGTGATTGGACTTGGGGAGAAGTTGGGGTAGAAGATAAAAGATGCTTCTCAGAAGGGAGCTGGAGCCTGTTTAGGTGCAGCTGAGGTGGGATAGTGAAAATTAAGGACGCCCTCCAGAGTGCCCCTTCTGCACCACATTGCACGTGTTGCCATGAGGAACCCTGGTGCACAGCGGTTCCCTTTTGGTATCAGAGGTTTGCTGTAAACCAGATCTGACATTTAGCTTCAGGTCAAATTAAATTGATTTGACCTAGAATGATTTTTATTGGTTTGTTTTTGTTTCACGTTAAAAAAATCGTTAAAAAAGGAAAAAAAACCATCTCTTACAGCTCCGTTCCAAGCAGAATTACTTCCCTTTAATTTTCTCTATTGCCAGACTGAAGAGTCTCTTATTTGCCGAGTTTTCATCTGCAGTGCTAATTTACAAGAGGCGAAATTGGGCTGTTGATGGCTGTGCCAGAAAAAGACATCCGGAACCCTGCAAAGGGCAGAACTGGAATTCATTCCCTCATCCAGATGTGGGAGATGGTATATGGGCACCCCTGTGCTCCCTGCTCCTCTCCTCTGTATCAAGAAATACACCTTGACATGTAGCCTAATTTTATATCTTAACTTGGAGCCACTTTTTCTCCCATCCTCTAAGACTGTGACTAATTCCCTCCCTTCGCTTATACCTTGGGAGTATTTATAGACTGTGATCCTGTTCTCCCCCTCCCTTCCCCCTACTGTACAATATAAATTTATCTCTCTTATTCCCTCCTCCAGACTGGTCCCAGGTGTCCTGCCCTCCAGTGCTCGAGCCATCAGCATCTTCTGTAACTTCTCTGCATCTTTCTGTTCTTGTCCTAGACAGGGAAAACCACAGAAATACTCAGCTCCTGGTTTTTCTGTGCTAAAGGACACGGTACAGACAAATATCAGGAGTTTCTTCTCCCTGCCCTGTCCATCCCTGTCGGGGACTTTCTGTTTTACATTGCAGGGGTTAGTCCATGAGCTCTGGTTTGTTTTATTTCTGTTGCTGGGCTGGCTCTGGCCCTGCTGGGTGTTCAGTCAGCTCAGTGTGCAGCGCTGCACACACAGCCTCAGCGCCAGGCTCTGCCCAAGGGGAGCACCCTGAGCACAGAGTTATCCACTGATGCATTTACACCACCCTGGCTCCGGTTTTTAATGCAATGAATTATTACTGGTATCAGATACTCCATGGGAAGACCTCACTCCAGGACATCTTAGTGTCTTAATCCTCCTGTTATCACTTTATGTATCTGATTGATTTCCCCTATGTATGTTATGCATTGATTGCCAGAGAGAACCGAATATCAAAATTCCAAGAGAAAATGAACTTTCCCACACTCAGTATTTTTCCTCAGCTTCCTAAAGCCAATATTAAAGCCAAGAAGGCTATTAGATTTAATTTATTTTTTTTTTAAAGCACAAGCCAGAGGCTGGACAGGACTGACCAGCAATGTGCTGGCAGCACAAAAGGTCAACTGTGTCCTGGGCTGCATCAAAACCAGTGTGGGCACAGGGCTGAGGGAGGGGATTCTGCCCCTCTGCTCTGCTCTGCTCTGGTGAGACCCCACCTGGAAAGCTGCACCCAGCTCTGGAGTCCTCAGTACAGGAGCGACACTGAACCATTGGAGTGAGTCCAGAGGAGGCCACCAAGGTGCTCCGAGGGCTGGAGCTGCCCTGCTATGGAGACAAGCTGGGAGGGCTGCCTGTGTTCAGCCTGGAGAAGGCTTTGGGGTGACCTAATAGAAGCTCTTCAGTACCTACAAGGGCTTACAAGAGAGCTGGAGAGGGGCTGTTTGCAAGGGCATGGACTGACAAGACCTGGGGGAAATCACTTCTAACTGACAGAGGGTGAAGTTAGATTGGAGATTAGGAAGAAATTCCTCCCTGTGAGGGAGGTGAGGCCCTGGCACAGGTTGCCCACAGAAGCTGTGGCTGCCCCATCCCTGGCAGTGTTCCAGACCAGCTTGGATGGGGCTTGGAGCAACCTGGGACAGTGGAAGGTGTCTCTGCCCATGGCAGGGAGTGGAACTGGATGATCTATAAGGTCTCTTCCAATCCAACCCATTCTCTGATTCTAATTTTTAAGCTTAGTTATTAGTGATGCTCTTCCAAATGCCCTCTGGCTCACTGACAGTGGTAGACTCTAAAAATGGGCTTTTCCCAGAAGAAAAACTGCTTCACTTGCCCTGAAGTTTTCTGGATCTCCTATCTCTTTGAAAACAGCACAGAAAAACTGCTTGCCATATTTTCATATTCTCTCTGGACACTTTTATCATTGTGGCACAACCTGTGGGTGAATCAGCAATCTCTGCAGAGATGTCCTGTCCAGAACTTGTTCTGGAAGCAGCTCTTTCTCTCCTTAGCTGAACTGCTGTACCTGAAGTATCTGCTGGGATGGGAAGGTCCTTGTTGGTCATCACAGCTGCAGTTCTGACTGTCACGTAGCTGTTTTCCAAAAGTAGCTCGAGCCTGAAGCAGAAGAGCTGCTCTGGAGGTCATGTATTTATCCTCAAGCAAGAGCACCTCTACTGATCGCATCTGAGAGTTGCTTCTGCAACTACTCTTAAAAACTTTCAGGTGTTCAGGATCTGAAACCTTCCTGGGCTGAACAGGAAACTCTTTCAGTGCCTTCTTGCCTCCTCTAAGGCCAGGGTGGCAGCAGGTTGGGAGTCTTGTGTGTTCCACCGGGGAAAGGGACATCCTTTGGGGGAAAACAGACCTCCTGTGGTTGAAAATCCGAGTTTTCATTGCAGCTTTTCCTAGAAATCCTGCAGCAGGCGTGGGTGAGGCAGCAGCGCTGTCGGCACACGGATGGGAGGACAGGCAGAGCACCAGGAGAGCTCTCTGCTCCTGCCTTTCCCTGCACTTTCCACAAACACCTGACCCTTCTCGTGCAGCAGAGACTCTGGGAAAGCCACACAAGGTGTCAGGACCTGTGTCATTATCCCCAGCTTTTCCCTGGTGGAGCCACAGCCCAGCTGTGCCGGGAGAAGCTCCTGACAGGGAGGTTGGTCCTGGCGCTGCTGCGGAGCTGCTGCCCCCCTCCTGCTTTAATAACACACAGCAATTCCAGAAAATGCTTGGTTTCAATCGAGGTTGCTCTGCCACAGCCTCAGAAGCTTTCAGGAATGCAGGCTCGGCTGTCTTTAACTCTGCAGAAGGCTGTGATTTGGCTGTGGGGAGCTGGGTCCCCCTGCAAGGAAGGAGCAGGAGCATCTCCTGGGGAGGGTGACAGTCAAACTAACCTTTGTTCCTTGAAATCTGAGTTGTGCCTCCACTCGGAGCACAAACTTTCTGGCTGCTCTCCTGGGTGGGTGAGTGGTTTTGGTGTCATATATTCACAGCAAAGAGAGGGAAGGGCTTGTAGTTGTGTTCACTTACGGAGAGTGAAGGGTGGGATAAGGCTAAAAAACATCCTCCAGGGAGGTGAGATGTCTGGAGAGGATCTTCCTGTCTGTGCTTGGAGTGAACTCATCTGTCACAGAAGAGACACAGTGGCAGGTAAGGAAAGGAGAGACCTTGGAGGCAAGGACATTTGTAACATTAGTTATAGCACACATGGCCCAATCCTCCTCAAGCAGGAGCTGGAGCCAGCAGGTCGATGCTGATTTATGACTGCAGCGGCTCTGCCCCAAATTCTGCACTACTTTGAGAGGTTCAACTTTTAATATACTTCCAAAAACTTTTTGATTGCCTTTCAGATGCATCCTCGGTGGAACCACCTTCTAGAAATAGAGAGAAATCACTTAATGTGCAAGGAAACCCCATTAGAGCTTGGATCAGAGTCTGCTGCCTCACCCGCCTCTGCAGAGCCTCCCCATTTCTCTTTTTTTCTTTAAGTACTTTTTCTGATATTCCAAATTCTGGATCCTACTCAATGCTCCACGGGGTCTTTTGTCCTAATGTTTCTGTTGCTGCCAGTGAAAACCAGGAGTCAGCACACCTGGTCCTCTGGCCTTTCCTGGAGTAGGTCATGTTGAGGTGGGAAAACCTTGTGTGGAAAGAGCGATTGATAGTGATTTTTGAGCTCTGTGTCTGCCTGCGTCAGCCTGGCACTGTCCTCTCTGACCTAGATTCCCCTACTGTCCCCTGGGCTTTGGATTTGATCCTGATTTATGGCCAGTAATGCCTTGTCTTCAGACTCTATTTGTTGGCTCCCAGGGCCTCGTACTTCCTTCCCTGGTGACAGTTTTATGCAGGTGTAACTCTTGTGCCTTTGGTGGAGTCACTCCTGATTTACCCCAGCCCGCAGTGCCTGACAGCTGGTTTTCTCCCTGAGTTACTGTGCCTGACACACCACTGTAGGTGTTATGCATTGTCACAAAATTAATTTTCCTCTCGAGAGCCCTCAGTGATTTCAGCTCAACTTCATTGCAATTGTCGCTCTGTCTCCCTGGAAGATTCATGCCGCTGGAGTGGCTTCAGCCTTGGGGGATGGGGAGCCAAGCCCAAGTGCAAAACAACCCCTTTTGCCTTTTTTCACATTTTTCAATCATGGATTCCCATGAGATGTTGTGGTCAGGTATGAGTGGCATAGCGAAAACTCAGCCGTCCCTCCAGATGTGTGTCAGATTCTTGCTAAAAACCTGTATTTCAGTAAAAACTCTTCTCCAACACTGGATTTTCCCTCCCTGTGGAAGAACCTGAAGCTGTAGGGCAGTGATTTCTGTCCCGGGTTTATTTCAGCACCAAAAGCAGCTGGCGCTGGCATTTCTCCCTTTTCCAGGCTGAGCTGGAATCTGTAGCTCTGTGGCTGGGGCCTGACTTGGAGCAACCAAGAAAAGCTGAATTTATAAGGAGCAGGGACCCAGCAAAGGTGGAGCTAGATGGGCTGAAGGTGCCTGGGACAGAGCATTCCAGGGATGGAATCTGGCCAGGAGAGAAGGTGGCTCTGCAGGGGAGATTGGAGAACAACCCGGTCTGAGTGTGGAGTGTCTGCTTTGGAGCAGTCTCGGTGTAAAAACAGCGTGCAGCTGAAGTTCCTGAGTCATGTTGGAAATGGGATTTAGGTATTTTAGAACTTAAAAGGCAGATAAGACTTAGCCAAACACATCCAGATTTTGTGAGATATGTTGGAGTCTGTTGCTCCAAAGGGAGTTGGGCCCCATTTCAGGTAATGGAAATGCATGGTTTAGGTGCAAATTCACTTAGTGCTTGGAGTATTTTTATCGTGGGACCCAGTGAAGTTTTATCATTCCAGGGAAAATGTGACTACAGTGAAATAAGAAAGAATTAATCTTATAAGTGGACTTTAATTATCCCTAGGAAATTGCATTTGATGGTATTTTAGATAGGTTTCAATGACACCAAGATACTATCAACCACTCATGTTACTATCACTAGAGTAAAAACCTTTTTCACCTGAACCAGATTTTTGTTAGTTCACTAAATGATTTTTTTTAATGGTGCTGCACATCTAGCAGCATTTGCACATCTGTGCACATTTCAAAACATTCTTGTGGTTTCTCAGACCTCCTTTTAAAATGCTCTGGATTTTTCATGCTGTCCAGAGTACTGTGGAACTCTGTCACGGACCTTATACCAGGGTTTTTCTGCCAGGTCAAATGGGAGCTCTCTGAGACCATTTACTGAAGCAGAAAGCCCCGAGGGCACATGGGGGTGGGAAGTGCTGAATCACTGACAATGGCTTCGCTTTGCACACTGATAGTTGGCTTTGGGCACCTGCTCAGCATCCCCTGCCAGATGCTGCGAGCCCTGGAGTCCCAGGGATGCCCATGGAGATGTGGATATTCAACATTACCAGACCAAGCTCTGCTCCTCTGTTCAACTTGGCTTGGTGGACCCTGCAAAAAGGTGGACCCTGCTGTGCTTTTGGAGAGGCACTGATAGGGAGACAATTGCTGCGGTGCAGAATCTGTGACCAAAAAAAAAAAAGTTGTTAATATCCTGCTGCGATGGAGTGGATCTGTCTTAATCTTATTAAAAGCTCGGGAGTGTTTCCTACACATGCCTCCCATAAATGGGGCTGTAGCACCCCACAGCAGAGCAGGACCTGATCATGTCTGCCCAGTTGTTGGAAGAAACCCGAAGCTGTCTGGGGCAACAGGAAAATCCCCCAGGCAGGGCCTTGGGGACAATCATAATGTGGTGGTGACCTGCCCCCAGCTGCTGAGGGGTTTCTCAACCAGGCAAACTGAGGCTCCCAAAAGTGTTAGGGCTGGACCCTAAAAGGGATTTGTCCCCTGCTCCAGCCTCTGTGCTTACGAGGAGGTGAGGAGTTGATAAAGGCTGCTCATCCTCAGCAGCCAAGGTTTTTGGGAGCTGGGATCTCAGCTGACCCCCATTCCCCCACATATTTAACACGTGGAGGACTGAACCCAGGTATTCCTGGATCTGGAAGCTGCAATACCTGTTTGCAATAGGCAGCTAAAGCTGTGGGAAAGCGATGAATCTCCAGCTGGGAGGCTGCAGTAACTCTCATCCTCTGCAAAATGACCTGCAGGAGAGGTTTTACAAACACCAAAGTTTATCATTAACTTGTTTGAATTTAGGACTCGCTTCCATCTCTGGGGGGATGAATCAGAAACCACTCCAGTGAAATCAATGGAGGAATCAGAATGTCAATAGGATTAAGCCTGTTTTTAACTCCCTGTCCTTTTTTGCCCTCCTACCTGTGCAGGAGACAGCACCTGCCATGGCAATGCTCCCTCTGCTTGCTGTGGGCTCTCGAGGGGAAGGATGGATAACCTGCACAGCTGAGGCACTGAATCACTCCTGTCCCCAGGAGCTGAGGCACAGACTGTCAGCTACTGGGGACAGCGGGAAGCAGCTTTCTTGCTGCTCTGTGTTTCCCCAAAACATCCAGAGAACCAGGGGGAAGAAATCATAGAATAGGATCACGTATCCTCCCGATACACCCGATTTTCTCGTGGCATCTCTTGTGCAAACGAACCCCCAAACGACTCTCAGGGTGTGGCCGTTCGTGTCTGTGATTTGTGGAGATATATCTTTGTTTCAGACAGGATTATGAGAGTTCTGGAGGAAAAGAAGTTGCTAACCCATAAAGTGGGTCTGGAAATCCTGAGCTAAAACAAAGAGCACCATCTCCTGGCAGCTGGGAATAGCTGGCACAGCTTCCAGGGATGCACGCCCGGCTGCAGCCCTCCTGCAGACAGCTCGCTGCTCTCCTGCCTCACCCAGAGCATCTGGAGGTGGGACAGCTCGGGGCTGACAGCTGTTTCTGGCCATTGAGAAAGGCTAATCCAGGGGACACTGGGAGCTGATCCAGTGGGGTTATCCACGCTGTGAGAGTGCTCAGCCATTTGGGTTTCAAGCTCTACTTGAGCTGACACACAAGCACTGAAGTACTTTTGATTTTGTGTGGATGTTGAAATGTTTTGGGTTAGAAAATTCACACAGAAGGGTCTTGCAGAACTGAGAGTATGACTCCCAAGGGGAACACTCAAATATCCCTGAGGGTGGCCAGATTATTTCGAAGCATATGTGATTTGGGTTGGGGTTGAGAGATGCCTCTGCCCCTCGTGCAAGCTGCCCTTGTCATTGCCAGGATGGTGCTAGTCAAGGACATTTGGAAATCTGGAGCTTTCCTGAGGTTTGGGTTGAATTTGAAATCAAGCAGAGAGGAAAGAACAGCTTGGTCTGGATCCAAAAAACCGGTGTGCTTTGAATTTGGAGACAGACTTGGTCTGTCTGGGTATTGTAAAGAGGTATGGAAAAGTGATGTAACACTGAACATCTGTATCAGGATGTGTATGGATACAGATGAAAATGCAGTAAGACATTTTGAGTCTTGAAAAGGAAGGTAATTGAGTGGGGGAGCTAAAAGGAAACAATGATACATCATGTATCAGGGTCAAAAAATAGGAAAAATTCTTTCCCATTTGTTTTCCTCCTTTTTTAAGTGTAAGTGAGGAATAAAAAGAAGCCAAGGTCAAGCAAAGGCTTTTTACTGGTGGCTGATGACAAGGTTGTAAATTTGGTATAGAAAAGGCAGGACTGTTTAATAGCTACTTTTGTTGTGCATTTGGAAGAAAGCAGGAAGATCCATTTTCCTAATGGTCATGGCCGAGTGATAAAAATGAAGGAGAGGAACGTAAAACAGCTTGGAACGTAAACTGCTGATGTGGGACTGGGAAACAGAGAGGGCCCCCAGCTGGGGTTTGACCCCCAGGTACAGATGTTTAGGTGATGGCAACATCTGGGCCATGGGACTCTCCTGCACCACTGTCAGGGGCCATGGAATGCCATGGTGGCTCCCACAGCCTTGCTATGAAATCAGCCTTTCAAGGAGAAGTCATTATAAAATAAAAAGCTTGGCAAAGTGCCACACTACCTCCTCAAGCCTGTAAGAGAATATAGGATATAATTTTAAGAGCCAGGCTTTGGTCCCAATGCTGAAAGGAAGTTGCTGCATGTCCCTGAGCTCTGAGGCAGTCTTGGATCAGAGCAGAATTGCTGTTCTGGAAAACGCTTGTTGCTTCACTTTGGCCTCTGTTATCTAAAATCTCTGTTATCTAAAACACCTGAAGGGCTGAGGTACTGAGAGTGACCTGCAGCCTGAGAAACCCTCTAGCGTCATTTGAGGCCAGTCAAATGGGTACTCCCCTTGTTATTATCTCTGATTGATGAATTACCACAGGTCAGGGACTGTCCAAGCTGGACATTATTGCTGTGGGAGAGAGCTGGGGAGACCCTAATTCTGGGAGCTCACAGTCCTGCAGCCCTGGGGCAGCCAGCAATGACTCCCAGAGCTCAATATCCAAAGCAAAATGTCAGAGCCAACTGTTTGAAAGACTTACAGGAATTTGCTGGAAGCAGCTCACTCCCACTGTTCGGCTTTTGTCTGAAAAGGTCGCTGAAACCTTGATTCCTCCAGTTGCAACCAAAGAGATTTTCTCTTTTCTGCACAGCTCCAGGCTGTAAAAACTGCATCATCTAATTAAAGATTAGTTCTGCCCTCTCTTCTGAAAAATTAATAATTTTGTCCAAATCACTGACACGCAATAAATATGGAGCTTTGCATTGCAGGGTCGCCAGCTGTTCTGGGGAACTGAAGTTTCATGTCATGGAATCATCGAATGGTTTGAGTTGAAAGGGACCCTAAAGATCATCTTGTTCCAACCCTCCTGCCATGGTCAGGGACTCCTTCCACTAGACCAGGTCCCTCAAATGTCAGTCTGCCTGTGCTAGTGAAAATCACCACAGCTGCATGTGAAGTTTGACAGGTTAATATGAAACAAGGTTGCTTTATTGAAAGATGAGCACAATATTCTGAGGTGATCAATTTTAATAAGGCCAAGAATACTCTAGATGGGGAAAAAAAGAATCAGTTTTATTTAAATCAGCTCTTTTTCTTGTCTGTGGTCCTCAGCTAACTTTTTGTTCCCTCTTCCAGTCTGCTGCAGTAGTGCAGCTTGCCTTGATCCAAATTGGTCTTCAGCTGCCTTTCTTAAATTAAGAGCTACTCTGCATGGAACCGATGATTTCTAAATTATTTCCTGTGTCAATTGCTAAATAGCTCTAAATCCAGTTCCGTAGCAGAGGATTTCTGGAGCATTCACTTATGCTGAGGAAACAAAACAGTCATTTTCCAATATTTTTTTCCCTTTGCAGTTGATGAAAACACATGTAACTTGCTGAGCATCTCAGCTGTGCTGGAGTGATTGAATCAGAGCCATTACTTCTTAGCTGGTCGCAGGAAGTGAAATTATTTCCCGAGGGCTCATGTTACGAGAGAGCACAACTGCTGCTCTCAGGACCTGAATAGCTTTCCTTCACCTGAATTGGCAGGCAAGTTTTTGGGCAGTTTTGAGTGAAATCCAGATTTAAAAAAAAACAACCTTTGTAACAAGGGTAAATTCAGACCTGGTACTGTCATCTGTTACCAGTGCTATTCAAGGCTTCTCCTTCCCACGGATATTGGACCAAACAAACCTAAAGTCAGAGAGGGCATTGCTTAATCACCAGGCTCTGAATACACTATTCTCCAGTAAAAATCTGCTCAGCTATTATCAGTTTCCATGTCTTTAATACCCAGCTTAATAGCTGATAGATTCCCACTTCCCAAATGAGAGGCAGTTTTAGCAATGGCTTTAAATCATTCCCAGTGGAAACAGGGAGTTACATTAAATCCTATTAATTAGGCAATTTCAGCTCTCTTCAGTGCTTTTGACTCTGCTGTCGCCTTGAGAGTTGGGATCCCCATATGTCCTGCTAATGTGAGCCCTTCCCCTGCTCAGACATGCTCACACGCCCTGCACCTCCCTCTCCTCCTGAACCCCATCAGGAAAAGCATTTTCTGGTTTCATTGTAATTTGCAAAACCGCTGCAGGAAAAAAAAAATGTTTATGACTGACAGTGATTCCATTTTAGATCAGCTCTTGCGTTAACATCTGCTGCAGTACCAGGTTTGTGCTGTTTGAAGATGTGATGTTTGTGTCACTGGCTATTTTGGGGGAGTTTTTCTTTCTGCTGAGGAATAACCTAAAGAACAGGATGGTATTTTCCCAGCCTCTCTTTATCACCGTGGCTCGCTGTAACTCCTGCTGTGAAGCACCTGACACAAATGCCTTAGAAACCCTCTCACTGCTCTATTGATCAGCATTGCTAAGAGCTGCAAATGCTTGTGCATCTGGCTCCCGTGCAGTGTGGACAAAGCACAAATGAAAGCTGTGAACAGCATCTGCGAATATTGCCTTGGCAGAGACTTCAATCTCCTTTGACTCTGCTGGTGCTCCCTCTCTCCTCGCTATAGTGGGGTGTCTGCAGAAGTGGATTTTTGCCCACTGGTGGTGTTGTGACTGTGTATTCCTTGTGAGCAGAAAGTGTTCCACAGCCATCTTGAGCTGGTCCACAGCCACTCAGAATCAGTGGGACTTTTCTGGTGAATTCAGTGGGCTTTGGAGCAGGTCCAGGAGGCACTGAGGAAGCATTTAATGAAAGAGCAGCCCTGAAACCCCGTGATTTAGACAGCCACTCACCCAGCACAAATAGTAAATTACAAACAGCAGATACTGGCAGCAACAGGCATGAATAGTCTGTAGTCAGCAATTCACAGCCTGAAATATGTTGGCGTAAACAATGCATCAGATAATTCCGGCTAACCAACACATTTGTGAAAATCCAAGCCTGTTCATGGATAATTTTCAAAAAAGCGAGTTCAGCAAGAAGAGCACTTGCAAGGAATAGAACCTTTCCCGTTTTGCTTACTGCTCATTTAGAAATGTGTTCTGGGTATGAGCTGTCCTTGCAAGGCACCTCAGGTAGAACCTGTGTGCTGGGCAGCCCAGTTTATCCCTTATTCTGCTTTGGTTTTGCTGTGGGTTTCCTCTCAGACTTCATTCTCACATAGCTTTGCTGTTGGGACTGAGTTATTCGGAGCAGTGAGGACGGGAGCTGCCTGCACTGAGTTACAAAAGCATCTTGCAGCCCTGAGGCAGGAAAATACAAGGTGAAATTTAGAGTAGGTAAATGTAAATTTACACAGATAGAGAGGGGGAAATAAACCCCAAATTCACATGTGTAGAAAAGACCTCCACAGTGACCCTCACCGCTCCGAGGCAAGATCTTGCCTTGATGATAAATGTGTCTGTGAAAAGTTCTATTCAGTGTTACACAGCAGTGAGAAAACCCAGCTGAAGGCTGGGAATGTCTGAGAATGGATGATTTTCCACCTGCTGACTGCAGCACCCCTTGCTCTGTGCTCTCCTGTGGCAAAGGCTGCCACAAATCCCTGGCTGTGGGGATGGAGCTGCTGCCAGCATCGTGTGTGCAGGGAGAACTGGGGAGCAGCAGCACCCACAGCCAGGCAGGATGGGGACACAGGAAGGATGACAAGCAAGGTGTGGCACTTTTGGGTTGCTTTTACCCTATGCTACCAGGTTTCCTCTTGTAATAGGAGGGACACGTTGTTCCCACCCTAGAAGCGATCCGGGGAAAAGGACTTGCTTGCAAGACATCCTAACACTGAACAAGGCAGAAATAGGATGAGGGAAATGATCATTCTGCTTTTGTGCAGGTCTTGGGGTGTGTGTGTCAAACCCAGTGAGGTTGTGCAGTGAAATAAAGCCTTCAGCTACAACACTGAAGTATTAAAGGGGGAAAACACTGCTTCAGGGCTCACTAAATGGGCTGCAGATGCATGGAGGGCTGTGGGGAAAAGCAGTTGTGGTGGTGTTTAGAGATGGTATCATTTTCTGCATGTGCAAGGAGAAAGGAAATACTCAAATGCAAGTAGCTCAGGAGTTTTCACGCTGACATTTCCCAGCTTCTGGCTTTGCAGCTGCAGGAATATCCCTTTGATATTACAGTGAAGCCTGCACTGTGTGTGGCAGCCCAGGCACGTGTGGAGCAGGTCCGGAGCCCCACATCCCTCTCAGGTGATGAGCAGAGAAAGTCAGCCAGCCCCAGTGATGCTTCAGCACACGAGGGGTTAACAGGCTACACCCTCCCATAGGCACCAGCCCCAACAGACATTGGCTTTGTTCCTCCTCATCCCATTCCCTCAGCCCCTATAAAAATCCGCCTCTCCCACCTCCCCCGTGGGGGATCTCGCTGTTCATCGTTGAGCTGTGCTTTGTATTAATGCTGCAGAGAGAGAGTGGCCACTGCTCCTAATTTAATTAGCGTCATCCCCAGGAACTGAAAGCGTGGCAGAGAGAATTAGAGGCAGAGTATGAAAATGATGCATGGGTTTAACCACCTTCATGCCAGCGTGGTTTGTAGATGATGCACACGGGATACAGCTTTCTGAACGTGTGGAAATCACTCAGTGAGGATGTTTAGTGTCTGCCTTGGTGTTTCACAAATTTAGGGTGGCTACTCTTAGGAGAAAATGTAATCTAAATCTGCCTGTCAACTTCCCCTCTCAATTTCCGTCCAGCAGAATCTTTTTCTCGATGAAAAGTTTCCTTTGTATGAAACTCCTCTAATTCTATGTATTTTAAAATAAAAATATTGGTTTTGTATGGGACATTAGATTCCTTTTAAGGATGCTGGATGCTGAACCCCCCTGGGCTGTATTGTGAGGGAGGTTCTGAGGCTGCAGTCACAGGAAGTTTTTATTCACAGGCTGGGCAAGCACTGGCCAGGAATGTTTAGTTTACTATCAGGATCCTTGTAGATATTTTAAGAAGGCACAGCAGCTGGAAGCCTTGTGTGACAGATGTGCCACTGTACTGCCCACAGGTGTAGAAAGAGACATTCCCCAAGAGCTTGCAAGCAAAGTCTGGTTCATAAACCAAATCTAAAACCAGCAGGGAGGGAGCGAGTGAGTGTGGCTTTGCAGAAAGCTTGATGTGTGCAGGCATTTGTGTCTTACTGTGCCTCGTTTTTGTGTATTTGCTTCAGGTGTCACAGGCTCGTCACATCTCTTTGACTATGGCTCCACTGCCAATGGAGGGGACAACTCCTTCTACACCTCTCTGATCTCCGATGTCCACTACACCACCCCGAGGGACTCCACCTATTTCACGGGCATCTATCAGCAGGAGAACACTCCCATTCCCTGCTCGGGCAGCACGGAGGGGTTTAACACTCTGGGGCATCCTGTTCAAGATGTGACTGGGTTTGAGTCCCGTGGCTTGTTTAGCTCAGACTCGGGAATAGAGATGACTCCGGCAGAGTCTACTGAAGTCGACAAAACCTTAGCAGATCCCATGAAAGTAGAAGCTTATAAATACATGGACATAAGTAGATCAGAAGAAATAAAGTACCAAGGAAAACATGACTCTGACTCAGAAGATGAGAGCCCAGGCCTTAGTGACAAGTACCGGGGAGCACCCGCAGGGTCCAGCCACACTGCGGAACCTCCGCGGACACCTTCGGAGAGCACAAAGGCAGCCAAGGAGCAAGACCTGCTGGAAGACAGAAAGTCTGGAGGTCAGCACAGCCCCTCTGTGGCTACAGCCCCCGTCAAGATCACACTCACCGAGACAGAAAGCCCCAAGGAAGCTGCCAGCAAAGAGCCGAGCCCAGCCCAGCCGGACAGTGGCCTGAAGCTGAGCCATGAGGTGGTGCCAACGGTGACGGTGTCGGAGCCGGAGGATGACAGCCCAGGCTCTGTCACACCACCCTCCTCTGGCACAGGTAATGCTGGTGCAGGGCATTGGAGGTTTTGCTGTTCACAAAGTGGTTGCAATTGTAGCCCTGCAGGTTGGAGGATTACCAGGGATTTTTGGGGTGAGTGTAACCGAGTGTGAGGGCGCGTTTGTGCTCTGCTCTGGCAGCAGTTTGTGCAGCCAAAGTGAAGGGGGATGCAAACTGTGCTCCCCATCACAACACACTGCTCAGGGTGGGCTGCCCTTGCTGCAGGAAAGGGATCCAGGCTCGCTGGGCCAGTCCTCAGGGATTTCTTCTCGAGGGGAAGCAGTGTGCCTGAGGGCATCACTGGGGTATCTTCATCTAGGTTAACTTCATCTTGAACTGGATCCTGGTGGTTTGGGGGTCTCTTGGTCACCCTGGCTGTCTGGATTCCTCAAGGGAAATGAGGTGTGTGGAATCAGGGCAATGCAACTGACTGGGTCCATATTATTAAAATTTTAATGGCTGACTTAACACCTCTTTGCCCCTGCAGAAAATAAGGTTAAAGGGTTAAAAATTGGCGCTGTTTTCGTGTGAAAGTGCTGCTTTTATAAAGTGCTGAGGAGGGAAATGCTGTCCTCTAACTTACAAAGGGGACTGGAGGGACAAAGGGCTAGTCTCTTTAAAAGACCCCTGATTTCTATTGGAGGGCACCAAAATCCCATGTTTATGCATTTTCTTATTGTCTGATTACTGCAGTAGTGCATAATATCTATTCCTTGTTTTTCCTATCATACACTGCTAAAATTTGAAATTAGCATAGTGCTTTAAAAAGAAATAAAGTTTTGTGACTGGAAATGGAATTTCTAGTCTGAAAATTAAATTTCAGTGTCCTGGATCAAAACCCTTTAACAATGGACATTTGATGAAGAATATCCCCAAGCTGAAACGTCCATTGCTTTAGTGTCATTTAGAAGCATTAAAAAAAAACCCCAAAAAAACAAACAAAAAAACCCATAAAAACCCCCACAACTAGAATTTCCTTGAAATGGCAGTCTGGCACCCACAAAAATATCTACCCTTAGAGAAATATTTGGTTCCTGCAGAAAAGTGAGGGGGCATTTGTACACTTCCACACAGAAAAAGGAGATAGAGTCCACCACATCGGTGAGTTTATTCTGCCTGGTTCAGCCAGAAACTTTAGATAATGAATAGACTTTTGAGCAACATTTTTCTTCTTTTGACCGAGGGAAATCACACACTACTCCTTCGAGGTGCCATTGTTTATCGATTTACACTTTTTGCACTACAAGGTAATTAAGGACTGCAGGCACTGTTATTTATTCAGTCCTGGTGACTGTTCAAGGCTGCACTGGGGACGCTCAGTGTCTGTCCCATCAAAACTGCTTATCCATCGTGTTAAGGAAAGAAGACATCTTCTTCTAGAGGCTGGCTCCCAAGGGGTGTTTCCTCTGGATTTTCCCTCTTTCCCATAGCCAGGGATGTTCCATGCCCAGACTCCATGTTCATAAGCAAGGAAAAATCTTAAAACCTGTCCTTGCTATTCCCACCCAGCAAAGCCGCAGCTCCTAGGTGCCCCTCAAGCATTCTGGCAAGGCCCCCAGTCACCCCCTGCCCGGATCAAGGCTTTTGAAAACGTTTTGCTTTTAATCACTGGCCCTCATCTTTCTGGGGAAGGAAGATGTGGTCTGTCGCTGCGCTGCTCTGGCGCTGAAAGGCCGCGGGTATTTCTCCACTTCCCAGTGCCAGCGGTAAATGTGACACCTGCTGCTGGCCACAAAGGAGTTTTATTCCCAAGGTGAATGCCAGGGCTGAGTTACAGAGTGCCAGCACAGGGAGGAGCAGGTGCAGCCCAGGGACAGCGCTTTGCTGCATTTGAGGGCTGGCAGTCGCTGTTTGGACTCATGTCGGATTCCCTCATGGCTCAGGGAGAAAATGCTCACATGTGGTGATGCAGGAGAGCAGTGTGGCTCACTCAGCTCCCTGCAGCCACGGGAGAAGGATGCACAAGCTCCCAATGCACCAGAAACTTCCCAGCATCCAGACAGGAGTGCATCGTAACAGCGCCAGCACCTTAATCCTGTCTGTGGCCATAACCTGGGGTGCAGAAGGACTTTCTTGTGTGAGGGAGATGTGTTACAAGAGCTGCTTTGTCAGAGTAGCTGCAGACATACCAACAATACACACTCAATATCACTGATGGTGTGTATTGACACGTGCAGAAACCAGAACTGCTTGGAGGGGTGTGGGGAGGTTGTTTTTCTTTCCCATCACCCACCAGGATGTGATGGCACAAGTGTGCTGTCGTTAAAATCTCATCTTTACCTGAATCGTTTTGAGGAGAGCATATGATCAGGAAGAAGTTGGCTGGGCTACATGAGAAATTAAATCAGGAAATATCCAGAAATAGTAGTTATCATAGAGTATTCTGAGTTGGAAGGAAATTTCAAGGACCATGAAGTCCAACTCCTGGCCCTGCACAGGACACACCAACAATCCCACCATGTGCCTGAAAGTGTTGTCCACCACCCACACCATGAAAAAAACCCAAACCCCAAATTAATAAAAGCCCAACTAGTCAACAAAACAAAACAAAAAATAAAAAACAAACAAAACCCCAAACAAAACCCCAAACAAACAAACAAAATCACAAACAAACAAACAAAAACCCAAGCAAACAGAAAAAAAAAAAAAAAAAACAATTGAGAAAAGTTTCTGATCTGAAACTTTCCACAACTGAAAGTTAAAGTTTGGCAAAACTACAGGTAACTACGCAGGGATTGTTAGGATCAACAGTGTCAGAAACCCACCAGCCCTGTGTGTGTATTTATCCCCAGGACAGACCTGTATCTGTTGGTGGCAATTTGATGCTGTCATCTATGTCCTGAGCCCATGTTCCTCTTGACTGATGATGTTCCTGGTGAAAACCACGTTGTTGAGCCACTGGTCAAGCAGTGACCAGCACTACCTTGTACCTCAGCAGTAACTGATGCTAATGATACTTTTATAAAGAGCACAAGCATGGGAACTGCTCTATAAGGACAAGCTGTTATTAGACAGTGAGACTTTGTGCCTGTGCTCCCAGCTCTGCTAGAGGGATACGTGCTAGTGTGAAATCTACTGTGTTTTTTCCATAAGCGTCAGAAAATGAGATCCTTAATTTTTTTTTTCTCCCCTTTCTTCCCACGTGGCAGAACCATCCGGCTCAGAGTCGCAGGGCAAGGGCAGCCTGTCGGAGGACGAACTCATCAGTGCCATCAAGGAGGCCAAGAGCTTTTCCTTCGAGCCCTCGGAGGCACAGCGGTCACCAGCCCCTCCGGCGGAGAAGAAGGAGCAGAGGGCCAAGCCTGGCCGCGCTGCCACCTCTGCACATGCAGATCACGAAGCCAGCAGCGCCGAGTCCGGCGACTCGGAGATCGAGCTGGTCTCGGAGGACCCGCTGGCTGCCGAGGAGGTGCTGCACTCCAACTACATGACCTTCAGCCACATCGGGGGTCCCCCTCCGTCGCCCGCCTCCCCTTCCATCCAGTACAGCATCCTGCGGGAGGAGAGGGAGGCAGAGCTCGACAGCGAGCTCATCATCGAGTCCTGCGATGCCTCGTCGGCCTCCGAGGAGAGCCCGAAGAGGGAGCAGGACTCCCCTCTGATGAAGCCCAAGGTCATGGACATTATCAAGGAGGAGAACAACTCGCGCACTGACGCCTCAGACTACGAGGCCAGTAAAATGACAGAGAGCAGGATGAACAGGGAGAACCTGGCAGAGTCCTCGTCCTACCTGAAAAGCTCCTTTGTTGCACCAAAAATAGGCGCTGAGCCCCCGACCTGTGCCGTCAGCACCGAGGAGCTGAAGGAAAGAGTAATCCTGAAGAAACCCATTGAAGAAACTGTTGTTAACCAAAGTAAAGTGTCTTCCAAGGACTTTGGCAAAAAGAGTCCGTTGGCTTCGTTCCTACTGCCGTTTTTAAATAAGCAGAAAGGTAAATGCAGATGTTATGTTGGTTTTCGCAGTGCTGCTGAGGGGGGAGGAGGGAGAAGCGCCTGTTCCTTGCAGGGGAGGTGTTTGTAGTGCGGGGCAGGGTGAACTGCTGGCACAGGATGCTCTCAGGGGGAAGCTGGCCATGCCTGTGACCATGAACACATCATCACTGACCTGCCATCCTCTTAGGAAAAAATAGAAGGGACCAGCAACAGTAATTTTTAGGCTTAAACGTATAGATACAGGATGGTGAAGAAACTCCAGTACCATAAGGCTGATTTGTACTTCAGGCGTCTGGAGGACAAAGAGGAACAAGTGATCTTCTTTCCTTTTAAATACTACTTGCCTTGTCCCAGGGAAGGGGTACAATCAGGGATGTGGTCCTGCAGCTCTGAGAAGTGTGAGGATAAAGATTTTCAGGATGCATTTATGAAAAAAAAGGAAGGATGTGGAGGAGGAGTAGAGTTGGATTTGGTGAGTCTGGGTGTTTCTGTGGAGTCTGGGTGTGGCTGTGAAGCCAAGCACACGAGCCTAGTCAGGAGACAGCTCAAATCTGCCTGATGTGCTGAGGGCTGCAAGGTCTGCAGCAGAGACAAAATATGCTAATGCTGATTGTTAATGGTAATGAACTAATGGCATTAATAGTCTGAATAAGAAACATGTGATTATTGCTTGTAAGTGTGTTTTCCTGCCAGACTCTCAGAGCTCCCAATGTCATGCTGTGCATCTCATCTCCCTCACAAATAGTCTGAGATCAAACCTTTTCTTTCCTGCTTCCCAAATTCCCATTTTTTAGGACTGGACAAGCTCCTGCCCAAGCCATAGAAGCTGTAAGGCTGATTAAATTTACAAATTTGCATTAAACTCCTCCAGTGTCCAGCATTGGGTCTCTGCAACCACAATGTGTTGTGTGTTGTTCTGGTCAGAGCACTAACAATTTGGTCTTGAATTTGGGAAAGTAGTTGGGAATGTCATGTGGACAGCTAGTGGCCTGTCCCTCAATTTTGAGATTTCAGGGTCTGTTATAATTTTTAATATTCCTCATTCATATTCAGATTTTTTTTTTTTTTTTTGGCTTAACTTTCATGACTCGCTTAATTTCTGTCATTGCCTAAAGTGATGCTAACACAGACTTGTTCTCATAGGGTGGTCAGAGAAAATCCTTGTGTGCATGAGCAGGCTTTGTCCCTGTGTCCATGTTTCCTATCTTTATTCCCTTAGGACAGTAGAGGCAGGAACTTTTCCTCACAAGGCAGTTAATTACTTCTTAGTGGTGCAAAGAGGACTATTTCAGTATGTGCTTTTTTCCCTCAAGGCACTCTGGTGCTTAAGGCAAGGAAAACAAAAACACAGAGCCTCTTGAGAGTATTGTTGCCAAAACTTGTGTATCTTTTTTTAAAGCTGATTTCTAGGTATTGGGAGGTGGGCTCAAGATAAGAAAGTCTGGAGGATGGTAGGGTTCAGTTTACACTGCCTTCCAGTCATGGGTATTTGCTGAGAGGGTTGCTATATCCGGGCAATATTTAAATTTTTGTATTAAAGGTGGTGTATGGGGCTCTCCTCTCCTGGGAAAGAAGAGCTTGTCCCTCTCTCGGAGAATCCACACGAAACCCACAAGAAAGCCACATGAAAGTCAGCACTTTATCACTTATCAGGGGTGAACTCAGGGATGTGTTACCAGGCTTGGTGGAACCAGAGCATCCCCTTGGTTCCTCTCTGGGCCCATCCTGGGAAATGATGTGGCAGAGCACATCCGCTGGGACAGGGACTGCTTTCATGGCATCAGCTTGAGGTCTGGGCGGAGCTGTACATCTGTACAGAGCTGTACATCACAGCACCACATTTGTGTCATGTGCCAGCTCAGAGGCACCTGGCAGGCATTTGGCATGGCTACACTCAGCCAAAGTGACGAGAACAGGGGGAGGAGTGTCAATGACACACAGCACAGGTGCAGCAGAACGGCGTCACCCAAAGCAGGAACAGTCACCATTCATTAATTAAGAGAGTTATCTCAGTTATAGTTATCCATCATTAAGAAAATGTTAACAAGGCATGACTGTGTACTTGGCTAAAGATAGAAATGAGAAAAGCCTTGATTGTTTCCTATTACTTACCTGTTACACAAGATCAAATGAAGCTGTTCAACACAGGATTTTGGCACCCAGCTGCAGTTATTTCTGGGGCCCTTGGCCAGTTCACAGCTAGGTATATATAATTTAAAACAGTCACCCATCAGTTTCACAGGTAAGCTGTTAACTGTTTCACAGCGCTGTACTGTGTTTTTTCACCCCACCAAGTGTTTTTTCACCCCTATCCATGGCATTAAATATATTTTGCATGGCTCATCAGAAGAGTTTGCTCTGAGACAGCAAGACAAAAGTTGATTTTGAGTGGGGGAAAGGCTGTGCAAAGGGCAAGCCCAGCATTCAGCCTGACCCCAGAACAGTCTTGCTGCTCGTGTTGCTGGCAGCCTGTGGCCTCTGGAGCTCTCTGGTGTGTCTGCTGAAGCCACGGCCATCCCCTGGATGACAAGGTGGAGCACAGCGAGCGCACGTGTGCTTTGCACAGTGTCTCTCTGCTGAACTTCGATTGCCATCCAGTGGCAATAACAAAAACGGGCAGTGGCTTCCCACCTCCATTTTCCTGGAGCTGTCAGGATTTGATGGAGTGGAGCTATCCCCACACTGTTAATCACCACGCAGCCTCTCCTGCTTTTCCGCATGGTCGGAACGATTGCTTTGCTTGATGGAGCCCAGGCTTGGCTTTGGCTGGAGGGGTGCAGTCACTACCTGTGTTAGTGCTGCCAGCTCCTCATCCTGCAGAGCGCAGAGGGGAAGGCAGAGCTCAGCCAAGCGTCTGCTGTTTGGCTGCTGCTGCCCTCACACCACCCCTGGCATCTCCTCCCAGGGGTGGGCACAGCCCTTACACAACAGGGCTGGGAGCCTATCTGGTTCTGGCACTGCAGGAAGGAAAGATGCCAGCTCGGTTTCTTCTTTTTCTTCTTCTTTTTCTTCTACTTTTTCTTCTTCTTTTTCTTCTTCTTCTTATTCTTTTTATTTTTCTTCTTTTTCTTCTTTTTCTTTTTCTTCTTCTTCTTTTTCTTTTTCTTTTTCTTCTTTTTCTTCTTTTTCTTTTTCTTCTTCTTATTATTATTCTTCTTATTCTTCTTATTCTTCTTATTCTTATTCTTATTATTAGTCTTATTATTCTTATTATTCTTATTATTCTTATTCTTCCATTATTATTATTATTATTATTATTATTATTATATGTTGGACTTGCACGTGGTTTGGGCACACAGAAAATTTCAGAAAAGACCTGCTGTCCTGGAAGCATTAATCCTTTGGCCTAGGGCATTTTGCGAGCAGCCCAAGAGAAGCCTGGATCAAGGCAAGATGAGAAGGAGCTCTTTGGCTGAGTCCTTTCCTGTGTCCTCTTGCGTTGCCCTTTGGTCACTCTCTGCCAGGGTGGCCTGGCTTACCTTGTGCTGGTGTCCCACAGCCTGAGGACCTGGTGTGGGGAGGAGATTTACCTTATGCTGGAGCATCATGTCTCTCCTCAGACCCTCCTTCAGTGGCAGTATTAGCACATTCTTTCTGCTTGATCCGTTTAGTGAAATATGCAGCAGCTTGTTGCCTTTAGACCAGATGTCTGAGCTCAGGATATAAAAAAGAAAGAGATGTGGACATTCATAGTAATGTTTATTTTCATTTTCTTTCTATTTTGTGCTAAAATTTCACTTAGGAAAAGGAAAGCCCAGGCCTGAGGCTGTGAGGTTGGCTGTCACTCACAGGTTAGATGACACAACCGGCGGGACCCAGGCTCCAGGCTGGAAACAAAGTCAAATAAAATTAATCATTTCAAGTGCATTATTCTGCAGCACAGTCCTGTGCCAACCTGCCATGAAGCATCTTGATTTTGATGCTTTATGAAAGGCTTTCACTGCAGTACTCTGGTCAGTCCCCTACAAATGCATGTCCTTAGCACACACCCTTGGTGGCTGCTGTGGCTCTGAGCACCCGAGAGGGACACCGAGGTTCAGGGCCACCCATCTCTGTGCGGTGTCCTGGTGTCTCTCAGGCAGTGTCACAAGCTGCAGTCAGGATCACTTCTGGTTTTGGGGTGACAGTGGCAAATACCCTGGGTTGAAGAAGGTGTTTTCCCTCCTTGCTGCTGCTTCTCGTGCTGTCCCATGGTGTCCAGGGCCATCCCACAGTGGACAAACACCAAGCAGTGTGGGATTTTCCCCCGTTTGGTGTCACAGACAAACTGATTTTACACAGTTTCTTGAGGAGATGGTTTTCCAGCAGAGGTCTGGGAAAGACCTGAAGTTGTTGGGAATGCTTTTTTCTCCAGCTAAACATCGTCTGCATTGAGTTAGCACATCCCTGCTGCTGGAGGAGTTGCTAGTGAGGCATTTTTCCGTGGGAAGGGGATGTTTGGTTGGGTGCTTTAGCAATCTGAGGCTGCTTTCTCATCTGCATGCTCTCACCAGGCTGGCTCTGCAATCAGCAGCAAGCCAGGCCAAGGCTTAAGCATACGGCAATGTTAGTTTAATATTTTAGTGCCATCTGCTGTAAGTGCCTCCACACTCTGGCCCATCTGTTTTCTGTGCTTCAGTTTGCTTTTTATGGGGCTCCGGTAGCTTTACATCCTTTGGAAAGGCCCTGCTTGGAACAGGTGTAGGGGAGAGGGATGTCCTACCTGAGGGATGCTGTGGGAGGAGTGGGATAAAACCCATCCAGAGAAGTAAATGTGAATCTGGCCCTGGCCTTGCCATGGAGCAGCCTGGTGAAACTCTTCCATCCTTCTTTACTTTAGGCTAATCAATCAATTCTAGATTCTTCTTCTTTTTTTCTTTTTTTTCCCCTCTGTGGTCACGTTTTTGAGCTTTCTGAACTGTCTTGCTCCCTCTGCTCTTTCTCACCATTGGGCCCCAGACATCTCCAGCCACTGTGACTGAAGGAGTTTCCCCAGCCCAGCACTGACTCCCTCTGCCCACGGAGGAGGAGAGGGAACTTCACAGCTCCACATTTCTGCCTTGGCACCAGGCTGTGCCCCCCCTCCCCATTTCTGGCCATTTCGTGCAGTTCAGCTGCCACGTGACAGCTGGTTGCAGCCACCAGGCTGTGACAACCCAGCCACAGTGCTTTAGTATCATTTAGAAGCTCTAAATGACACTAAAGCAATGGAAGTTTCAGCTTGGGGATGTTCTTCATCAAATGTCCTTTGTTAAAGGGTTTTGATCTGGAGAGAGCTGGAGATGTGCAGGTCATGGTGGTGGAAATGGGCAGCGTGCACCACAGTGGGTCTATGCTGTAAAGGATTTCTCCTTCACTCCCTTTTTTTTCTTTTCAGGAAGGAAGGAGTTTGGCCCCTTCTGGCCTCAGGAGTGGTTACAGTGTCACCTGTCCCCTTTGTTTCAGCTCTCCTTGTCCCCTCTGCACAGTCACATGCTGACTCTGGAGTTCTTCCTGGAGTCCTGGTTTGGTGGGAGCACAGCAAGGTCTCCTAAGTGAAGAGCGGTCACTTAGAGGAGATGCCTGAACCCTGTAAAGGGTCAGAGCAGAGCAAAGAACAGGGGATTTTCTCCCTAGATAATGGTTTGCTTGGGCAGTGCTGGGATCAGTGGTGATTACTGCAATAATCCCTCTCACAGTGAGCACCGTGTACATACCCCAGAGCATGACCTTGAGATGACCTTCAGAAATATCTCACCCCTTCATTTCACAGCCATGGCCTTAGTATTTGGCCTGCTTCACCTCTAGCATCTCTTTCCTCCCCTGATTTTAGTCTCTGTGGGTGAGAATTGCTCCCCATCTATTGTGTAAGGTCAAACTTTTAGTGCATGTGTGTCAAAGCATCTTAAACACAGCGACTGGATGCTCAGAGGGGCTTTTAAAATTGGGCATAGCTCTAATGTGGGAGGATCACATGTCTTCTCCTGGGACTGCTGTCTACTCCACTGCCTGTGAGTGTTAAGTACCGAGCTATAAAAAATTACAGCTTTTATCCTTCCGTTTTTATATATCTTCCCTTTCAGAGCAGGGGACAGCCTCTGAAGCGCTGTCATCAGTCGCAGCACCCAGACAGAAGTGTACCTTTCTGACAGATAGGACACAAGGTGGTGTTTATAAAATCTTTCTGCCACATCAAGCTTGCACAGTGACCAGCAAAAAACCAACCAAACAAACCCCAGAAAGCCACTTGTTTAGCTGTACACAGGCACCTGATAGTTGGGTCAAATATTTAAATATCAAGGCCATGAATAGCAAAGTCCAGGCCAAGCACAGAGAGCTGGGAGGGATCTGAATACAAATAGGAACCTGCTGACAAGAGGAATGGAGAGGAAAAATGTGTTATGTGCAAAGATCTGTCTCTGTGAGCCCACAGGTTGTTCTACCCATGTCTGTATCCATATCCATATCCATGTCCATGTCCATATCCATGTCCCACCAAGCTGAGCATCCAAAGCTCACTCAGTTCTGCTCCTGGGAAAGGCTGCAAGGAGAAAACTGCTCCGTTAACGAGGGATTTTTGTGTTCACTCAGGCACACCTCAAGTGCAGAGTCACTCACAGTTTAAATGCATTTTAAAAGCCAAAATCTTGACACTGTGTCCCTTTCAGCATCTCCTGGTGTCAGGGAGCAGTGACAGCTTTCAGACAAGGCTGTGACACTGACAATCTGATGGTGGCCAGGTTTTGCAGGTGCCTCGATGCAGGGATGCTTTGCCTGGATATTCCAGCAGATCTCAGAGATTTATCATGGACAGAGGAACATCTAGCACCTATGAGACAGCAGTGATAGCTTTTCTGCAGCTGACGCAAAATATGGTGAGAGAGGATGTTTACTCTGTGCATACAGAAACAGGAAAAAAAAAACAAACCCCAAGTCATAAATGATGAAGGGGAAATTTATCCAACCTGCAAGGGGTTTTTTTGTAAATTATATTAAAAGAGCTTTCTTAGAGTCACAGAATGGTTTGGGTGGGGAGAGATCTTAAAGACCATCTCATTCCAATCTCCTTCCACAGGCAGGGACACCTTCCACTAGCCCAGGCTGCTCCAAGCTCCATCCAAGCTGGCCTGGAGCACTGCCAGGGATGGGGCAGCCACACCAATTCAAGTTTTTAGCTCAGAAGGTTCTTAGGAAAGTTTATATACTAGAATGCATATTAGGTGAAGGAAAAATCAAAACATTTTGATTTTATTAACACAGAATATTTTGCCTATTAATGCAGTTTTCTCATAAATTTAGTGTTTTGCGGGGAATTTCTGGAATATTTTGTTTTCTGATCTAAAAATGCTGCTTTTAAACCTCTGCAATGCTCTGTGAGCTGGGAATTATGTTTTTTCACCAGTTTCATTGATTAATTCACTTGAAGAGTTTGGACTCATTTCAGGTCAGATTTAAATTGAAGATTAAGCTCTGGTGATAGAAAATACACTTCTTGATCTCAATGAAAGGTGGAATACAAATTCCTAAACCTGTTGGGTCTAATTCTTCAGATGTTCAGCAGAATAAGGACTTCCCTGGGTATTGCTTTTTGTGTCTGGTAGATACCATGAGGTTAAAATTAATGTATTTGACTGTAGTGAAGGGTGGGCGTGCGATAGATTTCCATTGGGAACAAAACCTGGAGGTGGGTATTGATTTTGCTGGTGTTTTTCCTTAGCTTCCGAGAGCACACTGCTGATTGGGACATAATAGCTATATTGACTGAAAAGGGGATTTATTTTTTTGTTTTCCTTGGGGACCTGCCGAGTTCATGTCAGTTCAGAACAATACAGAAATTAAGGGACATGCAATGATCCAACAATCCAGAGGGTTTGAATTCCCCCCTGAAGGAAGCCTCTCATGTTCTTGTCACTTTTGCTCTTAATCTTACCTTGGTTACCACTTTCCTTGTTTTTCTCCTCTGCAGTACATTTTTTTCTAACTCTCTTGACCTTTACCCAACCTGGGCAATTTTAGTCTGCTATCTTTTTCCAGAGAGGTATCACAAATATCCTCTTTCCCCTCCGGCTCCGAGAGCAGCTCAGTGTTTTCGTGGGAGCTGTACCAGTGAGAGGTCATCCTGACGTTCTGGTTCTGCTGTGCTCCGTTTGTGTGTGAGGAATACAAACAAGTGTGGAAAAAAACCCCCAAACCTTAATGTCACAAGAAGACAGGTTGGTTTGGATGCCAATAATCTTCTGCACACACCACATCTGCCAGATGCAAGCCTGCCCTGTGGTGGGGATATTTGGGGGTGTCAAGGTTGCTTAAATCAGCTGTAGCAATGAAGGTGAAGGTTTGTCTTTTTGGTAGTGATGACAAATTTCACAAGTGCTCTGAGCCTGGGAGGCTCCAGCTGAGCCTCTTTTATAAAAACCTGGCACACAAAGCTCCTTGTACTTCTGGAATAGGTGTTTCTCCACTCAAGAGGGCTGAGTGATTGTTTCCTGCGTGTTCAGAGCTCAGAAGATGCAAAACATGACAGATTTGCTACCTTACATGGCAGTGATTTTTTTTTTGTGGGGAAAAAACCCTGCTAGTTGTGTTCTTTGGTGCCAGAATCTTTGTTTTTAGGGTTTATCTTCCTTGCAGCCTCTACTTGACTCACTGTTTGAGTCTATGCACTGAGAGTCCTTTGATATCCCTTGCTCAGAGAAACCCTTTCCCAGCTGCTGCCACGAGATTTTGTGTGGAATTGGTGAGCTCTTCCAAAGGTTTCAGGTGGTGTTGGAGTTTGCTTCACGGCACAGCTCCCTGACTCTGCAGAGTCTCCTGTGACACGGAAACTGATTAAGTCCATCTGGGTGCTGCCAGTCCTCCGATACTTTCCTGCAACTCTCCAACATCACTGGAAAAGATGTACAGGATTTCTCCCAGTTCATATCAAAATAATTCACAAATCAGTTCACGAGAGTGCAAACCACAGTGAGAGGTGACCTCAGGAGTCCTCTGAGCTGGGGTAACTTGAGAGGCACTAAAAGGGCACAGATAATTGGTATTACTTTTGAAAAAAAAAGCCGTGTCTTAGAGAGAGATAAGGCTTCCAAGGCAGCAAATTGAGCTTGCCTTTAGGATTGGTCATTAGACTCTCCAGATTGCCAGGTAAAGTAGGAATTTCAGTAAAGACTGTCCCTTTTCAAACTGGATCCTAATTTGCCAGGGAAAAAGCTTTTGGTGTTGCCACATCACCCGTCTGGATGAGAGCAGCACACTTCATAAAAATGAACAAAATGTAATTTTTTTCCATAGCTTCTTACCTTTTGGCTAGAAGGTGCAATGAGATTGCGAAATCCAAGGGATAAAACAAATTCAGATTTCCAGGGCTTGGTACCACCACGGCCTGGCTGATACAAGCTCTCTGCCTTGCTTGGTGTTACTGTGGTTCCACAGTGGCATAAGATCAAAATCCAGCCTCTGACAGTCCCAGACACACTGTTTTCTGAGCAACTCACATAAAAGCAGCCCAGGGTCTCTGCTCCCTCAGAGAGTGCTTTTGGCAGAGGTTTTCCTGCTCTCTTTTAGGAACAGAGACAGCTCCTTACAGAGCAGTGTGTGGGGGGGTCCTTGCACACATCCCCATGAATTGCTGATAGCATCAGCAAAACAAGGTCTGTGTCTGAGCAACGAACGAGCTAGGGCAGCCTACAGGAAAGCCAGCAGAGATTAATAGTCAGGATTTCTGAAGGTTGATTTGCTGGGCTAATGTAGCATGGAAATACTGAAACAGGAGCAGCTGTGCTTACTTGCTTAGGTTAAGTGCGAGGGTTGTTCCAAAGAATTGGAAGTTACTTCCCAAACTGAGAGATCAGGCTGTCTGCCCTGTTTGTCTGGGATTCCTGCAATGGAATCCTTGCTGCTGCTGCTGCTGGAAAAGCAGGGCCACCGCTGAAAGTGAAAGGCTTCTTGCTCCAGCCAGGGAGTCATAAAACGAGTGGGATTTAATAAAAGCTATAGTAGCAATTGTGCTTTCTGAAATGAGCACTCACCTTATCCTTCATGTGCACAGAGAATTATTGCAGCTGGATATCACACACCGACTCCACTACACATGCACACCCTTTTGTCTAGAAAAGCTGCTGAAAAAGGACTGAGATTGGCTAATTTATTGTATGAGTAATTGATTTGTTGGGTGTGATGAATTGCTTTCGCTGCAGTAACACCAGGAACACACAACAAAACCGGGAAATGACCTCAGGTTTTTCTCTGAATTCTGGTTTGTGAGATCATGCTTATTGCATGGTTATTGAACTTTGCATCCAATAGATGTCTGTAAAAAAAAAAAAAAAGAGCAGGGTTTTCCATCATTCAAAGAGGCAGTGAGCAGGAGCAGCAAGGCATCCAGCAAAATTATTAGCAGCACACCATTCCTATCAAAGAGGGAATTTCCATATATATAGTTATATTTCCATATAACTATGGCAGCGTGCTTTTTACTTGTAGATCTTGCTCCTCCAGCAGCAGTGAAGGGGAGATTATGTAGGAATTAAGTTTAAATGGAGAAATAGACCAAAGAACTGATGCTACTAAGTGCTGAAACAGCTTTGGCACGTGCTTTATGTCGTTGAATTATTCATTGAGCTGGCTGAGCAAACTGATATTGCAAAAGGAAATAAATGAGGGTGCTGGAAGAAAAATGCTAAAGGATGTGTTAGCCAAATGTCCTGGTGTCCCAGGGCTCACAGGGGATCGGGGCAGCGATCCCACCCCCGAGGTGCCAGCGGCTGTCAGGTGCAAGCCTTTTGTGAAGGAGAGAGTGGATGTTTTGGCTGTGCACACAGAGGTGACTTTGGTGATGTTTGGGGGCCCAGATGAGCTCAGTTTGGGATGTGAGACCTTCCCTCTGAGAGAAGGCATTGCAGAGAGCAGGGAATGGCCAGCAGGCTGCTGCTTAGGGTCAGAGGCATGGATGGGGCAACACATGGAGCATATAGAGCCACAAAGACTGAAAGATTGACCTTTGTCAGACACATCTGTCTGGGGGAAATGCCACCTCTTATCCCTTTTAAAGAAGTCTGGCTTTCTTCTCCTCCTGCACCCCTTGTTAAATCAAGTTATATCAGCGCCTTCCCTCAGTGCTTCCTCTCCAGGTGAGAGCCGCTTTTCCTGACCAACCTGGGCAGCTGTTCCCCCTCTTCCCTCCACTTCAAATCCCACAGAAACAGGGCAGAAATGGCTCATCGAACTGTTCTGCATTACACCACTCCATCTGAAGGAAGGGAGGGAACCGAAGCCTATTCCTTAGCATGGTTGGGACCTGGCACTTCTCGGGGACAGGGACATTGCCTTTGCAGTGCTCACTGCACTACAGCCCACAGCAGCAGCTAAGAGGAGTGCCTGGAGGAGCAGTGGTCACTTAAGTCATGCTTGATGCTCCATGGAAGGGCATTGAAAAGATCAATGTAATCATCATGGCCTCACAGGCCTGCCCGTGCTGTGGTTTGAATCCTGCCTGGGGAGCAGAATCATCTCCCGGCACCTCTGTGTCTGCTAAGAGTAGAAATGTTGCCTCAAACGCTGTGTAAATGTCTCTGTTACATATAGCTGTGCTCTCCTGGGTATTCTGGAAGGAAATACTCTGAGCACTTGGCTTCAGTTCCTGTTGTTGTTGCTGCACTGGTTTGGAGATGCTGGCAGATGAGATTTTCAGGATTTATTCAGATGAGAGCTTTGCTTTTGCCCTGTGGGCAAGGCTGGAGTTCAGAGCCGCAGATTCTATTTGTGGATTTGGATCAGGCATAGATATCATACCTGCCTGTATAACTCTGGGCCATCTCCTGCCTGCTCAGGAGAGAGTTCACAGTGCTGCTAAGGGGAGGTTTTGCACAGAAAACAAGGGCACAGTCGTGCAGGAGGAACTGCCTGGGCTATTGCAACCCCAACATCAGCACGTCCAGCTGTGCTCAGCAGCTGCATCCAAATATCCTATTCTCGGCTTCTTTGGGCTCCTGCAGAGTCCAGGGCTCCTTTCTGTCCTCAGAGCTGAAAGGAGAGCCAGTCCCTCTGCCATCCACAGGATCCAAGGGTGAGACAATCCCATCCACCTCCAGGGGTTTGTGTCTGAAGATGTCCCTGCTGGGTTGTGCCATGGTGAACTCCAAGGTCCTGGTCCCCATCACCCAGGATGGCACACAGCCCACCCTGCCTGGGTTTCCTTGGGCTCTCACATCCAGGTCCAGGCAGGTGTGAGAGTCCAGCTCTGTTAGCTCATCTCGGGTAATGCCCCCCGAAGGGAAACAGATTTGACAAATCAAGTCACTGAAGAAGATTCTGCCACACACTTGGGTTTTGTGCAGTGTTTAAAAATCAGATTTAACTGCTTGAATCTTTCCAGAAAGGTGTGATTGCGACATACTTTCAGCTGTCACCCCCACAGGATCTCACTTTTGCTGACCAAAGTGAAGAGTCTGTAAAATGCTGAGGCATCCCCTATGCATCCTTTTAGCATATTTTGACCCAAAATAGGAAGAGAGAGGATGTAAATATTTACTGGAGTTGTGTATCAGAGAGCATCCAGGGATCTGCATTTGGATAATCTGCATTGCAAGAGAAGTCAAGGGAATAGCAGATGACTTTGAAAGGTCTCAGTGCTGGATGTGTTTCTTAACACACACAAATTGCTCCCTGATTTCTCAGGAAAAAGAAAGCTTTGGGCTGATTATTGTTTGTAGATCTTATTTTAGATGTCGTGCCTGGAGACCCAGTCAAGATCAGGATCTTTTGTTAGCCAAGAGAAGAGCAAGCAGTAAGGTCCTTTCCTTGGAGAGCTTGCAAGATGAATTCCAGTGTGAGGAGGATTCTTAAATGCAGGAAATACCACCATTTTATGTTGTCTGAGGGTTAGCCCTGCTTTGCTGGTGCCTGCTCCTTTTTTCAGTCCCCTCACAATGGTGAAGTGGTGGGTGGAAAGGTAGGGGAAAGGGGAGACAAAAAAGGGGTCTGCTCTGCTTTCTTCCCAAATCTTTTCCCTAATCAGATGCATTTGAAAGGTGAGAATTGGCAAACCCATGTGTTAGTGGCAATGCCAGTCCGCTCCATGTACACCAACAGCTCCTGTCCCATCAGAGAGAGGAAAGATGAGGAAATGTGCCTAACATTTGCTTTATAGCACAGCCATCCAGAAGTCTGCCCACCACTGCTGAAAGAAGAGAGGTGTCCCTCCTCCTTCCCAGGAACTGTTTTGACCCATTGCTTGTAGGTGACATAAACATGGGACATTATCTGCAATCCCCACCATGCAGATCTCTGATCTGTTTGATTTGAAGCCGCTCCCGTTCCCGTTTTATTTGAACTCAGCCTTAAATACAGCTCACGGAGAAGGATGCAGTGGGTTTGGAAGGAGATGAAGCAGAGCCAGTCCCTGTGATCACAAGATTCCTCCTGCCACTTACTATAAATGATGCTTCTGCCGTGCATTAGAGGAACGAAACCACGCAAGGGCCTGAGGACCTGCTTTAATTATTCATCATTAGCAGTAGCTATTATTATTTAAGAGCCTGACATATTAATTGCTGGCCGGTTTCTTTCCTGGATTGCCACCATCCAGTGTCCTACTCTATTTGCTCTTGGGCCAAAGCAGAGCTCTTCTCCATCAAGCCTCCTCCAACCTTTGCTGTATCCCACTCCTCCAGGCCTCCCAGACCTCCTCTCCAGGCTCTTGCTTGCAGTCATTCACACCAAGCCAGACAGTGCTTTGCTGCTGGTGTTAATCCCAAGTTTGTGCTGGGTTTCCCATCGATATCCCCCTGAGTCTGACTCAGATTTTCATACAATACGTTCACGGGAACAGTTCCCACCGGCGGTGCCAGCATGCCTTACTATCATCCCCATTCTCCCTGAGAGGCACAGGCCTTGTTTACTCCTATTTTAATAACACAGATGGTTTTAATAGTTCTCTGCCTTCGCCCCCAGTTCTTTCTCCTTGTCTGTAGTCTGTTTAATGCTTCCTTCTAAGTGATGGCTTTGTCACTTAATCTCATTAAAACTTCTCTCCATTGAACTCCGTGAGCTGCTTATCAGACCGTAAGCCTAATCTCCCATTTGTAATTAATTTGTTCTGTGCCTCCTACAATTTGGCATCATTAGATAATGGCAGCACCCTCAAGGTCACTGATACACAGCATGAGGTAAACACCCACGGCTCCAGCACAGGCTGCCCTGCTGGCCTCCTCCTTCCTCCTCCTCCCTTGGACACACGGCTTGGATTTATTGACATCTTTCTCCCTTCTCCTCAGCCAATTTCTGATGATGCTTCCTGTCCAGTGCGTGCTGCTGTGTGACTGCAGATCAATATCTCAGGCTGTCTAGAGGCAAATGCTTTTCTGATATCCTCCCAGTGCAGGCTCATCTGCACAACTTTTCTGCTCACCTTTCAGTTCCTTCCTACTTGGTCGGAGAATTTACTTGCACTGTCCTTCCTTTGCTGAGCTACATGTTTTTAAAACTTGCAGAGCCTTGTCATAGAATCCTAGAATCACAGAGTAGTTAGGTTAGGAAGGGACCTTAAAGATCTTCCAGTTCTCACCCCTGCCATGGTCAGGGACATCTTCCACTAGACCATGTTGATCCAAGCTGCATTCAACTCAGATTTGAGCACTGCCAGATGTGTTCTGGTGGGCTTGGAGTGGCAAATAGGACACAGGAGCCTTTCACCTTCAGGCCTTCGTGCCCAGCGCACATTCAATGGCTCACTCATCAATAGCGTAGGTAGAAACAACCCACAAATCACTATTCTAGTTTGAGCAAATCATAATAATGCACAAATCATCATTATGATTTGACATTCGTATTTTTGAAAAAGAGGGGGGAAAATCCCAGCTTATCACAGTTCATGGCACCAGTCAGTACCACCAAGCAATTTCCACTGGTGAGGTGAAGAATTCTTAGCACTAGCCAGAGATGAAAACCAACCCAGTGCACCCTCCCTTTTGGCAATGTGTTCACCACTGCAAAAGGCAAGAAGGATACCTTCAGTGGTACTCCTGTCTGCTCACTGGGATTTGATGCTATTGAGTTGTCTGGGACTTTTGCAGACCTGGAAATAGAATCAGTCCTGATACAAGCTCAATCTCTTCATTTTCCCCAGTAGATTTATTTTCATCTCTCTTATTTCCCTGTTTGGATGTAGTTTCTAAGAAACTCAAGTAGATTTGACCCATTCTTTCAATTTTTGCTGTTCTGTGCCTGAAAACAATCTACTAAACTTAAGTCCTAGATGACACAGAGCCGTCATTAGATCATAGGCATCGTTATTCAATACAGTATTGACCACAGTACTCAGAAATTCAGCGTTCAGACAGCTATAGAGAACAGCTCCTAATCCATTACACACAAAGCTGTGGGGAGGAAATCTCCCAAACACTAAAAAACTCAGGATTTTTGACTCATTGCACTCTGCAGCTCTGTTTTCCAGTTGGCAGTTTTTGTAAGTATGCCTAATTTTTCTTGCCAGATAGTCAAGGAAGGAAAAAACCCAAACCCACTGGTGGGAGATTCTGCAGCCTTTTGGGACAAGGCAGGCTGCTGTAAAAGAGATATATGTTTTTCTGAGTGGGGTAAATGCAGGAAGGACATTTTGCATTTGATCATGTAATGGCTGCACACGGATCAGCCCTGGTACCTTGCTGGGAGCTGGCACGAGGCCACCAGGTAGATCCAGCTTAGTCACTTGAGGGCAGCTCTGTTTAAGTCACCCAGTGCCACATTTTGGCCATGAGGCAGCTCTTACCCGGGGATAGATGGTAATTACTCCCAGTGAAATGTGCCTGGCTCAGCAGGCAAGATGTATTTGCAACTGGCTTGCAAACTGTTAGGAGCTGTGTGTTTTCTTTGGATGCGGTGGTGCCTCAAGATGCTCATTTAAGGCCAGGAAAACTTTGTGGTTATAGTCAGAAATAAGTTTGTGCTCAAAGGATGTTGATAAGACAAGTGACTGACTGACAGGCTGGCTTCAGGAGACTCACTCCTGAGATCAGAACCAGCTCTGGATCAACAGATAAACCTTTCCTTTTCCTTAACAACCCTAAACAAATCCTAAGCAATTCCTAAAAAATCCTAAACAATTTAAACAATAAATGATTTATTTCCTAAATCATCCTTGGTTTGGTCTCACTCCTCCAAGCCATGCTGAAAACATGTTTTTAATCCATTTATATAACTGCCTCTGTGTGCAGTGCCGCCATTCTTTGTGCTCACACAATCACTACACCAGTGTGACCAACAAAAGAACAAAAATTTTTTTTTTTTGTGCACACTCTGTTTCCTCTGAGAATGAGCCCAAGTTTGGTTTCATTCAGCTGTGAAGCACTTGAACCCCTGTCCCTACAGAGAACGTTGCAGCACTAAATACCAGCTACCTACTATCAAAAGGGATGTTTAAAATTTCCGGTTTGTTTTATATTTAATGATCCATTTGTCTTTTCAGACTTGGGAGCAGGCAGTGGGATTGCTGTGATTTGCAGCCACAGGCTGCCCATTCCCTCCTCTGCTTCCATGGAAACACATGTTGGATGAGGCAGAACCAGGCACAGACTTGAAGTACATGATTTCCAAACTATTTCCTTTTCCTTGCAAGCAGTCCTTTACCTTCTGTTTTTACAAAACTCTGTGTGAGGAGGAAATCCCTTTAGGGAGAGGCAACTTTCTGAGGTGTCTGACTGGTGTTGATGCAGAGGTTTGAAAGTATCATCCCTGAGCACGTGAACATGCTGCTCAGAGGTGAAATTCATGAGACAGGACAGGGACCGTGGGTTTTGAAGCTGGTGTCAATCTGGCTGTGGCATTTGGGATCAGAAGAGTTTGCCTTTTAGGTAAACCCTTTGCTTAACTCTCCTCCCTGGAGAGGTGAAGGTTGTACCCTCCTCTGCACTTCAGGACCCCAAAGATACCAAATTTTCACATGCCATAGCTCCATGTGTTCTCTGGGCAGCCACTCCCCTCTCTGGGTCATGGTGAAAAACAGATTATTTGCAGTTTGATGGCAAAATGAGGGAGGGCTGGGGAAAGGGCAGCAGCTCACACAGACCTGAATGCCATAGCTCAGTACAGCAATTTGGGTGACTGGTGTGTTTTGTATGGGGAATTGGTTCAGAAAGAAAGAAATTGCAGGATAAAATGTACCCAAAGTGACAGCCACCAGCCCTTCCTACACCTCCCGTGCATCAGCCTCTTACTGGAAGGGCTGTCACCCTGCAGGGACACCAGCTCGCTCTGCCACCCAATGCCGAGCTGGGGAACCCACTGCCATGGGAGCCTGATCCTGCTTTGGGGGCCCAAAGGTCTGGCTGTGGTGGCTCAGTTTGCAGGATCTGAGCCTCACCCCTGGCAGATGCACACCTGGCACCTTCTGGCTGACTCCTGTCTGTCAGTAAGAGGGGAAAAGCCCCTCTTAGGGGTGGTGACTCTAATGAGGCGCTGAGGGAAACAGTTGCTGCGTGCTACCTTTTCAGGATATCTTTCCTGCATGGAAGTGTATTTTGTCTTCCATCACCTGCAAAACACTCACATTTTGAAGGCTGCTCATGTCTGTGGCAGCCTAAGCACAAAGCAGAGCAGAAACCTTTTTTCCAGAGCAAACTCCAAGCCGCGCCCTTTCAGCTCCACAATAGGATGAGAGCCCCATCCATCCTTGGCCTCTTAACAAAGCTCTGTCTCAGGCATCAAGAGGTAAATGTCACTCCTTGCTGTCTGGTGATTCCACGAGATTCACACTAATCAGAGCCCTTCATTAATTATTTAGCTTCAGGGAAATGTGCCAAAAGGTTCTGACACTTCGGATGTACAAAATAATTGCCACGTTTACTTCCCAGCTAATGGGGAGGCCAAAATAAATTGCACTGGGCTGAGTGGGTGTGTGTGGGTGGGCGAGGGCAGGGGCAGGACCTTCCATACCCAGAGCCTGCAGAGCTTCCCCATGTCTCAAAGGGCACAGGGCTGTCCCCTGTGTGTCAGCGTGGGCTGGACATGTCACAGTGCTCAGCCACGGCCATGTCCACCCTCCCCTCCACAAAGTCTGCCTGCATCACACCTCCCTGTGCCTTCTGCCTGCTCCAGGGCTGCTCTGGCCCCTCCAGGGGTTTGCTCCGAGCTGCCAGAGCAGGATGGGACCCTGTGTGGGGAGCAGTCTGCACATCCTGCACAGAGCCCTCTTGGCTGCTGAACACGCGGCACCAAACCTGCAGCTCCCCCTGCTCCGAAATAAGTAGGTCTCTGCTGCAGGTTTGCAACCTGAGAAAAACAAACAAATGCAGAGCAGCGTGGCTATATTTATCTGAAATTTAGAAGCTGTGGTTCACGGGGAACTTTGATCATTTTAAATGTCAGGCAGTCTGGGAAAAGAACGAGGAAAAGAAAAAGCACAGTTGAAAAGAAATTGTTTTGGAAAAGGGGAGAGCTGCTGCTGCTGCTGCTGCTGCTGCTTCCAAAATGAAGTAAGTCCTTCTGTCCTGGCCCTCAGTACTAATCATCCTGATCTTGAGGGCTGGTGTATCTCAGCTTCAAGCTGGGGGTGCTCAGAGGCTGAGGTTTCCAAAGCCCAGCCCCACAGGTGCTGAGGAGCAGCAGGACTCAGAGCCTTGCCCCCCATTCAGCAAGAACTGACCACATCTACTGCACCTGAGAAAGAGGAGGTTCATCCAAAACAAAATAGGGCAGTTGAGTTTGGGGTTTGGGTTTTGTTGGTTTGCAAATGAAAAAGACTGTGGTTTTCTTGAATTTTTAATAATTGTAAATGAATGTCATGTCATTATGGTTTAACACTGATTCATCTGCAAGACATTAATTTTAAGTACCTGGCGTTTGAAATTCAAGAAGCTCAGATGGGACACAGGGTGCTTTGGATCCCTGAGTGGATTTATTAAGAATTAACTAAGAGATATAATACAAAGAGGTATTTGGTAGTACCTGTCTCAGCTGGGGAGTTTCATCAAAGCCCCATGTACTTAAATGTTTGCAAGGAGGAAAACACTGAAGGAAAGCAGTTCTGAAATCCCAGCAGATCTTCTGCAATGCTTGCCCAGACCTATTTTACTGTTCTTTATGGAAATCCCCCGTTTCTGCAGAAGCCAAACCTGTTGCAAGGGAATTCACTATTCGTGCAGAAAATGTAGTATGCCTCACATTGCTCATGTGCAGTGCTCTGGGATAACAGCTATTTCTGGATCTCTGCAAATCAACACAGTTACTCTGAAATTTCTGATGCTTCTACCACAGCCACCTGCTATTATTGCAGCAGAATGGTTAAACATGCTGTCAATAAGGAAAACGCCTTCCCACGTTCGGTTTTGTCCAGTGGACTTTCAAGATGCTTATTAATTGATAAATATGGAAAAATAATTCTCTTTTTCATGTATATATTCAAATTCACCCAATACCTTCTATTTTACACTCATCCCAGAGGAGAGAGCCATCAGTCCTTTTGCAGAAGCAATCAGGAAAATGTGGCTTATGGTGTTTAACAGTATCGTCACAGAAATCTGAATTCCTTAGGCTTTTTCGTTTGGTTTTCTAAATGTGAAATAGTTTTGCTGATCTATCTTTAATCCTTTGGCCTCGCGAATGGGAAATTAAATTGTCTTTTCTCAGATACTTTATGTTGACGTTCAAATCAGGACTTTCTCCTTGTGTGCAGAGAGGGAGAGAGGTTATAGGATATTCAACTGCTCAGAGATAGGATCTGTTCTTCAGAGAGAAACCCATTTCCACAAATTCAGTGGCTTCAACTCGGCTCTGCATTTTTTTTTCCTCTCGTTTTCCTCCTTTTGCATCTGTTTGCATAAGATAACTAGTTTTAGGGATGACTGACCTTAAGTTCCTAATGAGCTTGGCTCCAGGGTGTGGATTTTCATGGCATACTCTGCTCATTGGATGCTGGAAGCTTGCGTGACCTTGCTTATCGTGTGTTCCATGGGATATATACATATGATCTGTCCTTTCCTCTTCCCTCTCCGCCATGTGAGAGGATGTGCTGGGGCAGAGCCAGCCTCCCCCCAATGCTGAAACCATCACTGCTTTTCTGTGCTGCTTTACTTTCAACCCATGCCCTAAAATGCCGTACAAAACCATTTTCCCTGTTTGTTTCCCCAGCAAGCACAACCCTGACCACTTTTCAGCCAGCACTTCTGGCACATCATTTCCTGATCTAATTCTTCTAATTGCCCTAGAGGCCCATAATAACATTTAAAACTCAGAGTGCTGCTTCGCCATCCAAGGCATTTCTCCAGCCAGTGCCCACACAGACTCTCAGCAGTGCCTTGCCCTGTTCTCTCCTTGCTTTCCCCTCCTCACACACTTGCACTGGCCCTCCTGCCTTACACACCAGTGTTTTATGTCCTTCACTGCTCCTTTTGGGTTCTTTTCCCCACTTTGTGCCAGGCAGCACTGCTGGCATTGCTGCAATAAGCAGCCACGCTGTCTCCTCCATCTCTTTTGCAAGCGCTGTGATCTGTGTTTGCCCAGGACAGGAGCAGCTGCTTCTTAACCTCCCCCTGTCCAACCTGTCCTCCATTTCTCTGCAGCCTCAGCCAGGATTTTCCCATATTAACAGCTGACTTCCCAGGCTGAGCATGACTGGAGCTGTCCCTTTGCAGAGAGCATCTTGGTACCCAGGTGTGTCTCATCCGTGGAGCAGGCGGTGTGGCTGTTGAATCCAGTGGTGTGCAGTGCTCTGTTGCTGTTTTCCAGGGAAATATGGGGTTGCCATGACAATTGTGTGCCGGCCCAGCCACTGCATGGCCGCAGCATCCACACACCTCCACCACTATTGTGTTTTATCCTCCCTGTGGGGTGGGGTGGGGTGGGGGATGCAAAGATTCCCATGGTGAGATACTTGAAGCAGCTCTCCAGCACGGTGAGAAGCTCAGACCCTTCTGGGTGGCACCCTTCTCCAAAGAAAATTATTTTTTGGGAGCATCTGGAGCTGGGGAAAGGGGCTTGATCTACATTAAAGCATCCTGCACCCTCTCCCCTGGCCTCATTTGGGCTGGCAGCAGGAGAGCCAGCAGAAATGCTGCAAACCGCAGCTCCTTCTCAAGCACCCCTGGCTGTTTGTGAGCATCCCAACCTGAATTAAGGGCTTGTGGCAGTGCTGCAAATGAAGCCTCAGTCTCCTGATCCTCTGCCTGCAGGCTGTTGGTTTAATTTGCAGCCACATTTGCAAAATTTGTAGCTTCATTTTGCACTTGGATGGAGCATCCCAGCCTCTGAATCAGCACCTGGAGCTTCAAAACTTGGGTCTGATGCCAGCAGAGCAGGAGCTTTGGGCATTTCTGTGGGGACATCTTTCCTGGCTATGCACCAGAGCTGCCTGAGCTCAGGACCTGGATGTGCAGAGGAGCAGAGGGCAGGGCAGGACCTGTGTGGCAGAGTCCCCTCCTTGGCTTCCAGCGCAGGACCTTGCCCAGGCAGGGACAGGGTCCCTGGTGGCTTGTGGTGCTGCCACATGGCACAGCCCAGGCCTCATTCCCCCAGCTCAGGCACTGGACACCAGACTTTGCTTCAAGAATTTGCTAAAAATGCATCATCGTCATCTCTTCGGGGCATGCTTGGCCAAAGAGCAGAGTCGTCTGTCCCCCTCACAGAGCACCAGGCAGGATTTCACCATTTCCAAGAGCAGTGCAGTCCAAATTCACCTTTACAATCTTGCCTGATCTCGCCTGGTCCAAGAATGGCAGCCAGCAGCACCAGCCTTGCAAGTCGTGCTGCAAAAACGAGCGAGGCTCCTCTGTTCGGGCCGCAGATGTTGTGCTGAGTGCTGCAGAAACAAAGCTCCAACAGCAGACGATGCCCCAAATTTAAATAGACCAAGCAGACCCGGAGACCTGAGGGAGATGATTCCCAAGGTCACGTAGGAAGCCTGTGGCAGGCGTGAACAGAGATCTCCCAAGGCTCAGCCACGCTGTGGTCTCAGGACTGTCTTCTCTTTTGTCTTCCAGTACATTAAGAAGATCAGTTAATGAAATGGAATTAATAATGCCAGCTGCAGCACCAGCAATGCTGTAGGAGAGAAAAATTTCACAGCACAGGCTTAAAAGCAGAAGGCTTGAAAATGGGAATAAGCTGCAAGCACTTCCCTTTGTAACAGGGGAGTGCAGGAGGTCAGACAGAGTTTTAGGGTCTCCTCAGCTTTGCTGATCAAATCTTAAAGGAGGAAGGAAGATGTAGCAACCACCTCCCCCAGAGGAGAGAAACTCATGATTTTAAGGTTGCCAGCAACTGAAAAAAGTAGTCCCACTGGAAAGACTCAAAAGACTTTTCTAGGTCAATGGCAGGAACAGAGCCTTTATTTCTATGAACCTCACAGTTCAAAAATAACATTAAAGAACCAAGAGAAATTATCCACCTCTGAAGAGCCAGGAGTAAATCACAACTGATTCTCATGTGTTAGTTGTGCTGCTGCCTGCAGCAATCAGGGAGCTCAAATGGCACCACAGGAGTCCTGGCCATCTCTGAGATGAAGAAGGTCTGTGCCATGTTCAGTGAGGCCCATCAGGGGCTCAAAACCCAAAATTGTTTCTTAACAATAGCGTTGAATCTAAGGAGTTCCCCCCAAAGGGCTCATGTACTAGGATTCAAGGAAAGGCCGCCTCCTTCCCAGGGAAGGAAGCAAGCACAAAGCTTGTCTCACCTGGATCTTTCACCCACTCATGGGGCTCGTGTCACTGGCTTGGTGCTGAAAATCGTATGGTAATGAGATCATACAGTTATATACTGTTATTATGCAGTTATATGAGGTTATCATACAGTTATATATGGTTATTTTACAGTTGTATATGGTTATTATTCAGACCTTTTACACAGTTGGGACTCCTGAACCCAGAGAAGGCACTGGGGAGATCTCACAGCGCTTTCCAGTGCCTAAAGGGGCCTGGGAGAGACCTGGAGAGGAACTTTGGACAAGGGCATGGAGTGATAGGAGAAGGGGAAATGGCTGAATCTCACAGAAGGCAGATTTGGGTTAGGTGGGATGTTAGGAAGGAAACCTTCCCTGTGAGGGTGGTGAGGCCCTGGCACAGGCTACCCAGAAAAGCTGTGGATGCCCCACCCCTGAAGTGTCCCAGGCCAGGTTGGACAGGGCTTGGAGCAGCCTGGGATGGTGGAAGGTGTCCCTGCCCACGCAGGGGTGGAACTGGAGGAGCTTTAACATCTCTTCCAATTTACAGTTCCATGATTAGATATGCCCGTATCTATCTATCTATCTATCTATCTATCTATCTATCTATCTATCTATCTATCTATCTATCTATATACATCTATAATCTCATTCTTTGAGCAAAGATGGGTATGAAAAACAGTTTTGCTGAGCAGAACGTGAAACAGAGGCAGCAGAGCAGAAGCTTAGCACATCTCAAAATCACACTTCTTGTCCTTGCGAACAACCCAAATATTTTGACTGATGATTAAAAAAAACTCTTATAAATCCAGGCATTTCAAGACTGAAAAAGAAATTGCAAGGGGGCTGGAACATTATGTGGCATGCCAGGACATGGGGCTTCTTTTGTTACAATTATTCAGCTTCAGACTTTAATTGTGCCAGTTTAAGACCATATTGTCTTTTTTTACCAGCTTATTGATTCCTTTTGTGGTCTGAAGACCTGAGAAAAAAGGTAATTCATCACTGCATTGCATCTTCTAAGAGAAAGCAGCAAAGACCTGGGGCAAAAAACAGCAAGGACAGAGCTGTCTGTGTTCTTCCCATACTGTGAGAAGTGATGGACCTGAAATAGCCATCAGCATCTCCCAGCTCATGGCCTTGCCATTTGAACCACCTCTGAGCGACTCTGCAGACCAGAAAATGTGCAAGAATGAGCACAAGACAGTGAAAAGGATGAGAGCAGAGCCAGGGTTTGGCCCATCCTTCTGCTATTGACAGCCTCCTCATGAAAATGTAATTGCTGGCTGCCCTTGCTTGGCATACTCAGGCAAAAATTCCCCGTTGCTCTTCAGAGCTTCGAGACATATTAATGCAACTTTTAAAATAGCATCTTCTCTATTTTTGTTGCTAATGCTAAGAACAAATTAGCTTAGAAAAAAACCCCAGTGATCTCCCTTAATGCTATTGTTCTCCTAAAGTGCTAAGTGTCAGGATCTTTCAGCACCACGGTGCAGATCTGGCGCTGCCCTCAATGTGTCCCACGGAGCCTTGACACGGAGTGATGCAGGAAAATGCAATCAGTCCAAAGTGCCTTCAAAGTCACTGCGCTCCCAGCAGAACTAGCCGTGGTTTCAGCTCTGTCTTTGGATTTTTAATCATTAAATAGCCTTTGAAACCAATGCTGACTTCCACCCCTGCCCTCCAGCAGGATTGTTAAGGGACAACCCTGCAGTTTGGTTCCTGGGGTAGAATGGTGGGTGCTTCCGAGCTCTGATGGACTGTTGGGTCAATTCAAGCGTATTTACCGAAAAAGCCTTAAATGTTGGTAGCTCTGAGCTCATCACAGCTCATCAGTGGTGCATAGTGGGTTGGGGCACCGTGGAAGTGGGAGGACCTTAGGAGGGAAGCAAGGTGGGGCTGGAGCACCTGTCCTACAGGATGTCCTCTGTCCCTGTAGGGAGCACAGCCCTGGTGGCCACACCCCATGGCAGGGTGTCCCTGTGCTCTGCAGAGCTGCAGTCTGCACCTCACCCAGCCTTCCCTGCTGTGGGTATCCCATCCCTGGAAGTGTTCAAGGCCAGATTGGATGGGGCTTGGAGAAATCTTGTCTAGTGGACGGCATCCCTGCCCATGGACAAAGGGTTTGGAACTGGATGACCTTTAAGGTCCCTTCCAGCCCAAATCATTCTATGATTCTGTGATCTCTGTTGGAGCTGGAGGGATGGAAAGAAATGAGGCAGACAGCAGTACTGTCTCACGGGTTTGATGCCTGAAAGAGAGGCCAAAACAAATTAGGAGTATAAAATGCAGACAAATTTATTCGAGGCCTTCAACGTACATTTGGGCAAGCAAAAGTCTCCCCAGGGATTTCACCCAAAATGGACACCGGGTCACAAGCCCTTCACCTTTTACAAGTTCTGTCCCATTAGCAGATTGGCCCCTAATTCTCCAATCGCACCCTTAGGTGATGATGTTCACTACCCCAGGCCTGCTCCCCCCATCTAACAGCTGTTTACATATTTTCAGGCCCTAAGGCAATGAATATGCCCTTGAATCTGCATACAGAGAGCCTTGTTTGGCCAAAGGTGCTGGGAACAGAGGATTTTAGCACTTTGTAAGAAGCACAGAACTATAGCAAGTTACAGATACATGAAGAGAAAAAACTAGAAATTCTTGAAGGCATCAGGTTCATCTGGCCAGTGGTTTCCTGCAATGATCCCATGGGTAACTTTATTTCGCTGAGTCCTTACCCCACACATCCTCCATACACAGATGATAATCTCCAACAGAGCTGTGTAACAGGCAAATATTGATGAGTTCCCTCGGCTTGTGGCTGTGCCATCAACACTGAGCTTCATGTGATCTCACTAACGCAGATCTTAAGATCTGTAATAATTGCACGAACATCCACAGAAGGCTTCCAATGGACAGTGCTCTGAAGGGAAGCAAATTCCACTTACTGCTGTTCATCCTGGTTCTATCCATGATCACAGGAAAGCTCACCTCCAACACTCAGCTTTCAGCAGCTGATGACAAGATCTCTGTGCATGTCTCACCCTTTTAGGATCCAGGCAGTGCAGTGTTTATTTGTGCCTTCCAGCCTGCTCTGTAGAGGTTGAGTTGGTGATCCTGGTTTAGTTCTTTGGCAAATAAGCAGTTCTTAACCTCAGTATTGATGGCCAAGGGCTTACTCCTAATTCTGGCTCACTACTTACTGAATGCATAATTTAAATTCTCATTGTGGAAATGGATCTTTTATCAATGGCCATTTTATTTCTGGACCCACCCAGTGCTGATTGGGATTTTGCTAAACATTTTGTGCATATCTCTATAGTCACACACAGAGCTGCCTCTGTCCCCCACCTGCCTCAGGTCCTGGGACAAGTGAGTGCCACTGGAAGCTCTTCTTAGCCCATGTGCATTTTCTAAGTGTGTTCATCTCACTGTTCCAGTTCAGTTCTGTTTCTGACACGAATGCAGTGTTCTTGTTACTGCTGGTAAGGCGATGGGCTCTGGTGCCTGTGGATTAAAATAATTCTGGAAGAAGTGTGGGAGAGTCCAATCACATGGGCCATGTCTGAAGAGACACTTTTCCAAAGGGAAGTAAGAATTTAGACAGGAAGCCTGATGGTGTGGTTCGTTTTAGTAGCCTGGAAGAGGAAATGGAAACATGAAGTCTGAAGAAAGGAAAATTCCTACCAGCAATGAAGGCAAGGAGAAATCATTACCGGGATGTTAAATGTACATGGATCACTCTTCTGTCCAAAGGGAATTTGCCCTTTATACTGGACTGAGAAATGTGGGTTACAGTGAGACCAAACAAAGATGTTTTGCCTTCTCATTCCTGTGTTGCTGGTGGTACATTCACAGTAGCCATGAATTTCCCCTGTGCACTGTGTTTGGGGTGTCTGTGGCTTTATTTCAGGGACTCAAGAGTTCAGGAGTTTCATGTGAATTATGTCTCTGTTTTATATACATTGCTTGTAAATACCTCATATTATGGCTCGGTGCTGGAACCCATTGCAAAGCTGCAAAGAGTTTGCAGGGCAAATTGTGTCAATAGGGATGTTTTCTGCTCTTGCAAAGGGTCTAAACCAATCAGTCCCTGCTTAGAAATCATCCCTTGTCAACCTGTTTCCTCTTTTTTTTTATTTTTTAAATAAAGCCAGGAAGAACACAAAATCCAGATTGATAACACTGTAGATGATTTAATCTTACTATATGCAATGACAGTTGAAGCCAGTTCTGCACCAATTAGTTGATAATTTCCCCGTTAAGGCAATGAAGAGTCTGGGTTCAAGCCTAAGCAAGTGTTTTTGGGGGTTTCAAGGATGGTTTAGAAACATGAACAATAGCTGTTGGCCTCTGTAATCCCGGCAGTGTTTCCTAGGTAAAGAGTAAGATAATACTATGGTGAATCTCCTTAAATTTTAGCTTTTTTCTATAAGATGAGTTACCTGAGGGAAGGATAAGTGACCTACTACTGCCAGTTGGAGAAGATATCTGTTAAGTCAGGCATTAGAGACCATTTGTTTTTGCAGCCAAAGGAGCAGAGAGGTTCAAACTCTGTTCCCCATCCTGATGGGTACATGACCCCCCATGTCTGTGCTGGTGTCTGTTTCCTCATAGAAAAGCAAAATTCAGTAAAACACAGTTAAAGTAAAATTATTTCATGAACTGTCATGATCTAAAGGTTTAAATCCAGCCTCAGAGCTGAGAGGGCCCCAGCTGGGGTCATTCTGCCAAAAATGGACACAGTCTGATATACTGTATCTCAGGTCACTCTTCAGTGAAATGGGGTGCAATCTTTTGGAATTTCTTAATATTACTAAAAATCCCAAAATCTGAAAATGCAAACAGGTTGAATGGCAAAGGATTTTCTTTCCCAGTGTTTGCCGAGTACAACCCATTGCATGGTTATGATGTCTCTGCAAGGCCACTCATAGTTTATTGGTGGGGAAACTGAGGCAGAGGCCATGTCCTGCTAGAGGAGGGGCCCATGTTAAAATTCAGCTGTTAATGGGCCTTTCACAAATCATCCTGTATTCCTGCACTCATGCACCTCAAATCCTGGTTTATGCAGCATTTTGGGCAGCGAGAGGAGGCAGCACTCGTTCCCTGCACCCCCAAACTTGGGTGCAGTTGGGAGTCCTCAGCATCCTGGTGTGGCAGGGCTTGGTATGGGGGGCCACACAGGTCACCCTGTGCCTGCAGGGTTTGGAAAAAAAATAGCAAAATAAGGGATGCTCTGTTGGGGTCAGATCCTGACCTTTTTTTTTTTGCTCCCTAACCCCACTCAGCTAGGCAGAGGGGAGGGAGGCATCAAAACCTGGAGGGGTTGTCAGAAATTTGGCCTTCACTGGGAAAAAAAAAAAAAAAAAAAAAAAAAAAAGGAGAGGAAAAAACAGAAGAAAACAGCAGATTCCATCACTGTCAAGAAATTTCTGGAACACGAACATTCACAGCCGTGCAGACACATAGGAAACGCTGCTCACCCCCCAGCGCCCCCCCCACCCCCCCCCACCCCTACCCACACCCAATTTGTTTTTATTTCTTTGCCATCAGGTTGCCTTAACCATTTCCACGGCTTAGGAGGCTAAGCCGCCCGGGCGCAAGCTTTTGATTTGAAAAGGGACCGCATCCCCTTTTCAAAGGAGCCTGCTCCCTAGGGCAACCACATCACACTGCTGATTTGCTGCAGTGGAGACCGCAGCGCGTACAATATGCCCTCCCCCTCCGCCTGTGCTGCTTACAGCATCAGTCCGGAGCCGAGCGGGAGGACGGGAGCGGTACCCACCGACCCACCCATGCTCGGGAATGCCTGACTGCTAACGCAGTGCCTCCGACCAAAGGACCGGCAGCCCCTCAGCTCTCCGAGATGCAAGCCAGTGCCGATTCCACCAAGATGGACTGTCTTTGGAGCAACTGGAAATGTCAGGGTATTATATCTGTTCTGGTGTTGCATGCTAGGAGGACTGCATGGCAGAGGAGGCAAAGGCAGGATCCATCCATTTTTGCATTGTTCACCTGTGGGCCTTTGCATGCTGTTTTCTCTCCCTCCCCGCGAAGCTTTTCTTTTGGGGGGGTAATTTAAGAAAGGAAAATTAAAAAAAAAAAAAAAAAAAAAAGCCCTTATTTCTGTTCTTGGAATGCATTTCTCCCATCCCCAGGTGTCTCACCCTGGAAGCATCCAGGATACAGGTCCTCCCTCCCCACCTTACGGCTCATTCCCAAAGCATCCGCCCTTGCCTTTAGCGGCGTCATTCCTCATCCTCGGCTCTCTCTCTCCGTCGGGATATCGCTGGCATGATTTCCTACCTTTCGGGCTTTAGGGAAGCCGGGTGACGGTGCCTCGGTGCCCGCCGGGGCTGGCGAGGGTTGGAGGTGGTGGCGTTGGGCTCCTGGGTGCCTCCTGCCCACGGACACACCCAGAGCCAGGCTTAGCCTGGTGTCACACAAAGAAAACGCAGCTTGGGCAAGGAGGGCGACAGCGCCGGGGCGCCGCGGGATGGCCCCCCGCTTCCTACTTGGCTATAGGATTGCTTTAAAAAAAACCTAAAAAAAACCCCATTAATCCTTTCGTTATGCTCCCGAGCACTCGTTCGGGGGTAAAATGTTGCGGTGATGTCGTCTCGCTGCCGCGTAGGCGAAGGGAACAATGGCATCTCCCTTTTGGGCTGATTTTCAGCGTGTTTTGAGCGGGTCGGTGTCTGCGCTGGGTGGGGCTGGCCACCTTCCCGGGTGCCTTGGACAGCTTTTCAGCCATTTTTAGTCGGCTTCACACTTCCCAGCCAGCATCCAGCCTTTGTTTTGATAAAAGACAGTCTCTGTGACGCTGCTCGGTGGGCAGATTAGAGGGAGAAAAGCTCGCGGCTGATCCTGCCAGGCAGGCTGGGGCTGCTTCGGGCAGGCTTTGTTTGGATGTGTTTTTTTAATTTTAAGGTGCATGTTTACGCCGAGCAGTCAGTTCATGATGGTGATGCTCACAACGGGGTCCTTGGGAGAGAGGTTACTCCACAGCATCATCACCATTAAAGGGTCCAGGATGCTTGCAGGCACAGTTTCATAAACGCAGCTCGATGCAACAGAAGCTGCAAAACCTTCCTAAAGTGTTTTTTGGGGAGGGGCGGGCATGGGGAGACCTTTCAGATGCTTGTCTCTAGGGAGCTTGATATTTTTGCCGTCTTAATTCAGCTTCTAAATGTATTTAGGAACTGAGGGTTTTTTAAGGAAGATGAGTAGCTGGAAAGTAAACAGATGCACCTGTTAAATGCCAGGCTCCAGCAGCTCCGGCTTTCCACACCGAATGAAGGGCAAGGTGTGGGATTTTTCCCACATTTGTGGGATTTACTAAGCTTATATGGGAGAGGCGCAACCAAACTTCAGGGTCTTTTCATCTGAGCTTTGCAGATAAACTTCCTCTTAGGGTGGGGTTTGGGTTTGTTTGGGTTTTTTTCTTCAAAAATGCTCAGTATTTTTCTGATTCTTATAAAAACATTGATTTGCTGAGTCAGATTGCTGGACCACCTGTATTTTGTGGCAAACTGAGTATTTTCCTTCTTTATCAGAAAAAAATTATGTATTTTCATAGATTAAAAAGAGGAATAACTAAGGGCATGCTGCTATTGTTTAATTAATAATTAATAATAATAGTGGGGTTTCTCTCCTTCAGTGCTTTTCTTTCTGAAAGTGAGGTAGATTTGATGAAAATTTAATGACACAGTATGTCCCATGCTGATTTGAAAAAAACACCCAGGTCTGAAAAAAAATCAACGCAGCTAAAATAAATCACTTGCCTCACTTCCACAGCATTTGCATATTTTTTCTTTTCCTTGGGTGATGCTTTATGATTCCAAAATGATCCTGCAGGAAACATTAAATAGCCATAGAATATTATTTCTGTCATCAAAATTCTTTGATCAGTCCCTGATAAAATAGAAGAAATTTAAAATTCAGAAGAATGAAGGCTAAAGACGATTCATTGATTTTTTTAATATCTATTATTCATGTTGTCTCTCTCTCAACCTGGAATATCAGTTTTGTGCAAATCTGGAGTTGTATAATTTTGCCAGCTTCATTGTCAATGGAATTATGGTTCCTCCCTGAAAAGTCTGGAATGTGTCTGTGAGTGTGACAGATGCAGAGAGAAACCTCAGTAAATACAGAGGATATTTTTACTGAAATTATGGAGATACAACAGTGAGGTTAACTAAAGTTTTGGTTGCTAAACAGCCAAGCCTGCAACTAGCTGTATCATTGAATTGACCATATTTAATATGGTCAATTTAATATATAAATACTGACCACCAGTATTTATAATTGGTGTCAAACTGGGTGGGGATTGTGAGAAGCTGCAGAGACACTTGGTGAAGCTTTGGCTTTGCCCCACTTTAATCAAAGTACTGTTATTTCCCTTGCAGTGAATCAACTGCTGCTGCTGCACATATTTAGAAATTTTGTGTTTTACCTGTCGATCCTGCAGGTAGAGCAGGATTAGAGCAAAGGTAGATCATGATCCAGCCCTTAGGTGAGCAGGACAGTAATTCACCCCTGCTGGGCGTCTGCTTTATTCAAAATATTATCACGGGTGGCTTTGGGGAATTGCAGTGACTTCCACACCCAAGTCATCTCCGCACTGGAAGGTGATGCATTTGAAGCAGTCTGGGATGGAGCCATGCATAATGCATGAGTGTGAGGAGAAATGTCCTCCCCTGGGCGTGCTGGTGGCCATGGGCCTTGGAGGAGCAGCCTATGGCCAGTGCCAGCCGCGGGTGTGACACGAGAGTGTGACAGAGTGCGCAGCTTCCCACCGGGAGCAGCTGGGCCAGGGCAGCGCCAGCCTCAGGTGGTGGAGCAGGTCCCTGTGCCTTCCCCAGGGACTCGGCCCAGCTCAGCAGGACATGGGGTCACACCCTGCTAGAGAGGTTTCTCTGCATTAGGAAGGACATAGGATCATAGAATCATGGAATATCATGAGTTGGAAGGGACCCACTGTAGTCATCGAAGTCCAGTTCTTGGTCCTGCACAGGACACCCCATCGACCCCACCCTGTGCCTGAGAGTGTTGTCCAAACACTTCTGGAGCTCTGTCAGTTTTGGTGCTGTGACCACTGCCCTGGGGAGCTGTTCCAGTGCCCAACCACCCTCTGGGTGAAGAGCCTTTTCCTAAAATCCAACCTAGACACAGGCCTGTGAACTATTCATAGAAATTATCCTAAATATTACCCACATTGTAATTATAAATTAATGTGGAAAAGGACTGCAGACTTCATCAGATCCATCCAGTTGACATAACTCTGCTGGGACTGCAGTTATTGATTATCATTTCCTTGGCAGCTGTTTTCAGAGAGCCAGCTTCCTTAATTGATTGATATATCCGTAGGGTTCCAAAGGGTGATGGGAAGCTGCACCAACTGTTCATGGCGATGTTTCTCACTTTAAGACTGGTAAAGAATTTCGATGGCAATAATATGGTTGCATGCTGTTAGTCTGTAATCTTATTGACAGTTGTGAAGTCTGTCTAATTATAGCTTTATAATGAGAATATAACTTCAGCCAGTTGGTGCCTTCAGTGCTTTACCAAAAATATTGTGGGCTGATCTCTCAGCTGGGATCCACTAGAGAAAGATCTGTCCCAGTATTTTGTTCTTATGTTGGATCTTGGTAGGGTTGAAACCTTGGAACCAAGTCATCACCTGCTGTAACCAATTTAGCTAATAGTTTCATAAAACTAGACCAACTTACAGGGAATTTATTTCCTAATTTCACAGATGGTTTCCTGTGAAGTTTGAAGGAAATTTGTGAAGATATTTTACCACTTTCAGATGTGCTTTCTCTTTTTTTTTTTTTTTTTTTTTGTCACTGATGCAGAAATTATATCAATTCTTCTTCCAGCACATTCCTGGTGATGGCAAAAAAAATCAGTGAGACAATGTGCTCTTCACACCTGCTGTGCCAGCATAGGATCACAGAATGGTATGGAATAGAAGGCACCTTAAAAATCATCCAGTTCCAGCCCCCATTCCATGGCCAGGGACATCTTCCACCAGACCAGGCTGCTCAGAGCTGTGTCTCTTAAGAACTGATGGACAATATTCTTTTATTACCAGAACAAGGTGAAAATTCCCCCAAAGTAAGAGTATATTAAGGTATTCCCTGAGGATTAATTTAAACTCCATGAAGAGGGTGATGAGGGGGCAATAGGTGAAGGAAGTATTGGAGGGCTGCCTTTGTTTTCATTAGGTCTTCTGGAAAGTGAGTTCTGGTGAGGCTTTTTTGATATCAGAAGGAGTACTTTCTCCCCATCATATTTAATTATAAATAACATAGGTCTAAACCACTCATTTGGAAAATCTGCAGATTTTCGAGTGTTTGGAGAGAGTGTGAGAGAGAATCTAGGTCCATTCCTTTGGTCCAGGAGCATCTCAGGAAAATCTTAATATGTGCACCCAGAGACTGCGTTCAGGGACTCTGCTTGGACTCCTTGGTTTCTACCCACTTAAGGTGAGACCTAGAACATCCTCCACAGGACCTGGCCAAGGCAGGCAGTGATACAGTTTGATGAGCAGGAGTTGTGTGTTTCTCCTGCTGCTGTGCTCAGTCCTGGTCTTAAAGCATCTCTCATGTGAAAATGAAAACAACAACAACGTAATCATTAATAGCAGCCACAATGACATAATAATTAATAATTAATTATGGTAAATGCTGCAATAGACTCGTGTGTGGTGTGGTTGTAGGGCTGATTTTTTGCTGCCAATCCTCTTCTGTCTATCCAAGCCTACTCTGGTGCCTCACATAAGGAAATCAATCAATGGTTTTTTGCTCCCATCTTGATCTTGCAGATGTTGTAGGATAGAACATGGAGGGCATCCTGTATGAAAGCTTTCCTTTTCCCTGATCCTATTCTTGTTACAGGTCTCCTCTCATCAGACTTTGGGGACCAAGAAGGTCTGAACTTTCAAGTCTTGAAACAGGTGGAGGATAAAGATATAAAGCTGAACTGAGGACAGGAATTTAATGGTCAGAGTGTGTACAAGAGGTGGAGGTATGGAGAGATTCCTCAAGACTGGAGATGAAGGATCAGGAGATCTGCCTCCTGAAACAGCACAGATACTCTCTCTTGGCTCTGCTGTTCATCACAGCAGTCTCCTGAAGGCACCAGAATGCTCATTAAACTGGGTACCCGTCTGTATTACTTTAGAATCAAATCTGTTGTGGGGAGGGGAGAAAACACTCGATCCTTCACAGGAGAGAAGAGGGAAAAGCTGATCCTCCAGCCTGTGGTTAAAGCTGCAAACTGGGCTTGCTTTGAATGCGAGCAATATTTATTTCTACTCCAAAACCTACAGCATTGTCATATTTGTTGTTTTCAAATATTTTTGTGACAATGCTATAAACAAGATTGTTCTGATTAAATTATCTTTCCTGATCTTTTCACCCACAGAAGGTCTGAGAAATGCCTTATGAAGTAATTTATATTTATGAACTTGTAATAATGCGTTGTGTACAGAAGTAAAGGCTGTGTACAGAGAGATTTTTCTCACTTCTCTTAAAAACTGTTACTAGGTAGGGAGTGAAGCTGTACAAGCCATTGATTTTCCCTCCTAAGGAGGTCTGGTGGTACCTCCATGGTGGGGAGGGCAGCTTGATCACTTCCAAGGGTGTCAGTAGTGTACTAAAGGGCATACAACCTTTTATATAATCGTCAAGGCCCATGGGCCTCATTTGAAGGCTGAGTACCCGGGGTTTGCTCACACTTTTTGTGCTAACTTCCATGGAAATACTGCTTGATGCTTGATTTTTCACAGTTGTTGCAGTAGAGGAAAAGCTTGCAAAGACAGAAGGAGAGGACAGAGATTTTCAGAGGAGAAACTGTGGAAGATTTGAATTGCCCAGTCTCTGCTCGCTCAATCATTAGTTTTCATCCTAAAGTGCTTTCTTTGAGACACGGAATGGAAAGATCCCCATTTTTCCTATGAAAGTATTTTTGGAAATAGCCATGCAGGAGGACATTTTAGCTACAGGTTGGTTTGGATTGTCTATCCCCCCCCGGGATCTCTGCTCAGGAGGCTGGGGCTGCGGCTGCCCCACACCATGGGGCTGATGGGGCCCACGCAGACCACCAAAGCCCAGCCCTCAGGTTCCCAGGTCCTAAGAACAATCCATTCAGGAGCATTATTGATTAGTCCACCTTGGCTCTGCCCTTTCCAGCCCCCACATCTGTCTTCTGGCTTTTTTGATACCAAATGCCGAGGAGCAGAAACATTTTCTGCTGCACGCCGTGGTAAGAGCTCTGAGAGATTTCAGGCACTAGGGAGCAATTTCTTACTGGCACAAACACCTCCTGCTGCTGCTGTTCCTTACATCTGTGAGGTTAATTTTATCTTGCCCCCCAAACATGGGTATTTACCAGCTGCTCATATTAACAGGTGGTTATTTGTACCATAGAGCTCACCTTTGTGGGTTGCTAGTCTGGGAGTTGGCCCTGAATGCAGGATCCCATTAGTTTAGTTAGATGAGTTCACGCCATACAGCGTGGCTTTATGGCACTGTTTTGGCACCCTTGAAAAATCTTTCAGCTAGAAGACTGCTTGAGTAACATTTTGCAAGTTCTGCTGTGATTTAAAAACCACAAGCAGGCGATACTTGCAGATAAACAGCTCATCAGACACGCTTCTCCTGAAAAATTCTTCAAAGGCAGTGCCAGTGGCCTGCAGCGCTGCTGTCTTAAAGATGGCTGGTAAGTCTTCCTTAATAAGTGCAAATAGTTTTGAGTCTGAGGCAGTTCTGGCAAAACCCAGAGTCCTTTTATACCTCCACAAATGACTCAGACCTCTGGTGAGATGTGCTGTGAAGAGTGAAAAGTGAGTGATGTTGCTTCCCTCCTTCCAGGAGGCTGAAGGGAGATCATGGAAAGCTACAGCTGAACAGCTTCTGCATTTTAATGGGCAGGGTCAGGATTTTACAGTAGTGATTTTCAAAAAGGAAGGAGCCCAACCCTCAAGTGAAGCCAAGGCTGATTCCAGTGCCCAAACTCCTTTTGCAAATCCTCTCTGCGAACTGGGTGGTTTGAAGTTGGCGTTCTGGCTCTCGGAAGTGGTTCTTGCTTAGCCAAACAGACTGAGCCCCTGTCCAATTGCATGCACATCACACATCGACAGCCTCACGTGGCACCAGCCTCCTGCTCCATGAATATTCAGCGTGCATTGCTCAGAATTGAGCCATTGTGGTGGGGTCTGGGCAGCGCACACAGCCCCTCCCCGAAAAACGCAGGACCCTGCACCCCACTCGGATCTTTTATTCTTTCCCTTCTGATTGACCAAAGTACTTAATTTTCATGTGGTTAATTCATGCTGTGAGGGATCCTCTGTCCCTGAATTTATCTGGGGAGTGCTGTGGCCACCTTAGAGCTGGGCTGGAAGCTGTGTCAGCCTGGCTGAGCGTGGGGCCGGCGCGTGGCTCTGCAGAGGAGTGTGTGTGTGTGTGTGTGTGAAAGCTGCAGCTCCAGCTCGGCTCCTGGCCCTGTCATCCTCATTCCCACTGCATCCCCATGTGCTGGGGAGGCTGCTCTGAGCCTGGCTGGTTCTCTCTTCAGGATGCCAAGGAAGGGGTGCAGGCAGAACAGGCAGCTGCCCTTCAGCAAAGGCTCCGGCCACAGTGTGCTTAGTGACCTGTTGAAAGGCATTAAACCCATGGGCTCCGAGAGTGTTTGGGAGGAGATTTTTGGTACCTTGATCAGTTTTACGTTATACAGGATGAGATTAAACTCAAATCAGACATATAAATGTGGTGGACAACCTCATCTTTAATTTTCATTCCTGTTTAGTATTTTTAAAAGGGTGCGAAGAGGGTTGATGCAAGTCTGGGTTCACCTGACAGTCAAGGAGTAAATTTCTCATTGCTTTTCCCCTTGGTCTCTATTTACAGCACCAGACACTGATGGGACAGGTACTTTGGCTCTGGTGTAAATGGTTACATGAGCAAATGTCACTCTGAGGAAGCCAGGCAAAGAATCCCGGCTGGGGCATTCTGCACCCATCTCCCTGCTTTTAAGGGAGATTTGTTTAGGTTAGGAAACATAGGACAAAAATGTGTTTGACTGCTGTCTCAACAAGGAAGCATTTCTTTACCAAGAGTGTGGTCAAACACTGGAACAAGCTTCTGGAGCGGTGGTCAATGCCCCAAACCTGTCAGTGTTCCAGAGGCATTTGGAAAATGCCCTCAACAACATGCTTTAGCTTTTGGTCAGCCCTGAATTGGCCAGGCTGTTAGAGTAGGTGATGGTTGTCGGGGCCTCCCAGCTGAAATAGTCTGTTTATTCTATTCTATTCTATTCTATTCTATTCTATTCTATTCTATTCTATTCTATTCTATTCTAATTCTATTCTGTTCTGTTCTAGTCTAGCCTAGTCTAGTCTAATTCTAGTCTGTTCTATTCTAGTCTAGTGTACTCTACTGTAGTCTATGCCATGCCATGCCAATAATGTAAAAAGCCTTTGAAGTGACTGAAGCTGCAATTGAAGGAGAAAATGTGGCTCTGACAGGTGTAGCTCAGGTGTTTTTAGCAGCATCTCAGTTCCAGGGGAACTGATACAGCTCAAATTCCTGACACCTGTCAGCAAAAGTCTCCCCAAGTCTCCACTGATTTCTAGTTCTGGATTCTCCTTCTCCCCTTCCCTGCCCGAGGAGCTGTGAGGTTCACCTCCCTCCTGTATCACCTTTTGCAAAGGTGTTTGGCTCAGCCCCTTCTCCCTTAGGCGGAGGAGGAGCCCTGTCCACCCGAGCAGCTGGACAGGGCAGCAGTGCTGCAGCTCCCTGTCCCTTCAGGGAGAGGAGGAGAAGGCAGATGTGCTTCCTGCCCTTGGAAATCCTGACAGACCTGGCAGGCTGTGGCAGGGTGGGGGGAATATGTTCCCAGGCTGGACCTGGGCGCTGGGACAGCAACATAAAAGTCATTCAACTCGTACCTCCCTTTTCTATGTTGAGGTTTTCCAGCTAGCAGTTGGCTTTTTTTTTTTTTCCCCATGCACATGGGAATATTTGCCTCAGGTCTAAAACACACAGGATCCCTCTCCCAGGTCTCCTTTGGCTGCAGAAAGAGACCAGATGCCTTTTCATCTCCTCCCTCATGCATGCACATGTCCCCAGAACTGTGTCACTTGGCCTCTGTCCATCTCGCTCTGATCCTCTCCTTACCTGATACAGCTTAGCAAATATCCCAGTCATTCCACAGCAGGAACAGACATCTTTCAGGATATACATATACCTGGTCTGTCTCAAGTAACTCAGCATCTTCCTTTTGGAGGGGAGTGAGAAAATGCAGTTTGGCATCTCTCTGCATAAGAACGCAGCCCACTGCCAGTCTGCAGGAGTATGAGTTGGAAGATCATTGAAAGGAAAAGGCTTAGTTGCTCATTTTGGATCTTGTAATTAATTGGGATTGACTCAGGGAGCTCTATTGGAGTCGGGTTTGTATTTTTTGGCTCAACTCTCATTTGTTTGCCTCTCTAGAGCCTGTGTCCCAGGGAGTGTTTTCCCCTGGTACATGTCCTTTTTCTGTCATCGGTAGATGATGTGCCACATACACCAGCTCACCTGTGCTTATTTCATTTAATTATGTAGAGGTTTCGTGGGATAGAAAATTTAAGTGTCTCAAAGTCAGATTTGCATAAATTTACTGTCCTCTGACAGAGGAGTTTTTGAGCACAAAAAATACTGGGTTGGGAATAATCACAGAATCATAAAACGGTTTGGGTTGGAACAAACCTTAAAGATCGTCTTGTTCCACCCGTCCTGCCATGGGCAGGGACAACTTCCACTTGTTCCAAGCTCCATCCAGCCAAGTTTTGAACATTTTCAGGGATGGGGCAGCCACAGCTTCTGTGTGCACCCTGTGGGCCTCACCACCCTCACAGAAAATATCATACCTCCTGTCCAGATGCTCGCTGGTGACAGCACCCTGTTGTTGTGGTGCAGGATTTTGCAGCACCTTTATTGAAGAAGAATATGAAAAATGGCCAAACCTGCACACTTGCATTCTGGATGCCATTTTGTAAGGCTGGAGTCACATGCTCCAGCACCTCAGCACTGTGAGCAATTTGTGGAGCTCCAGCTGTGTCCTGCAATACAGATGTGTCTGCAGCTAAACCTCCTCATGTAGGTGCTCTGATGATGCATTTTGGAGCATTCCCTACTCCATGCCCCAGGGCTTCTGCAGAAGGAGACATGGGCATGTGTCTGTAGAAGACTGGTCCCTATTTAGTGGGGTCAGCACCCAGGATCCCAAAAGATCCAAGGTCCCTTGTCCCACGGCTTCCATGCAGTCCAAAGGATCCAGTCCTGTGTGCTCATGATCACAGTCTGGTGCTGAATGCTGGCACTTAAAAATAGTGAAAGGGTATTATACAGTGTATATTGATGGAGTATATAATTGGATGTGAATGGTGCATGAGGAGAAGAGGGCTCAGTAAAACAATAGCAATTTTTGCATTCAATCCCATCACTGCAAAGCCAGGCTAATACGTGTAATAGTAATGAGTAATAGAACTCATTGACTCAAGGCGAACATGCCGTGGTGACTCACAGTTTTTGGAGATTAGATGATAAGGACTAGGAGGCTGGATTAATTTCATTTCTTTTAGTATCGGTGACTTCTTTTTTTTTTTTCCTGACAGATTGCAGTTTTCCTGAATTTACTCTTTGTTCAGAATGATTTGACAAGTGGCATCTCTCAAATCTGTTTGGTTGGTGGTGTGTTCAAGCTGTTCTTGAGGACTTGTGCAGTGTGTGAAATTAAAGCTGTTTTGTTTAGATTGTCAAGAGCACGTTCTCTGGCTGGATGAAGAGTCCTCTCAGAAACAGGTTGTTTTTGTAAACAGATTAAATTCACCTTTGTGGACTGGATATTCCACAATCCTTACATAAAATTTTGCTTTTTTAGTGGCTGTCTTAGATGCTAAAATGTTTTGTTAGAGAGATTGAAATAAACTATACAAAGTGGGTGAAAAACACTGTAAAAATTAACTGCTTTACAAATGCAAAAATCCACTATTTGAAAATGGTTTTATGCACTTGTTTTGTTCTAACCAGCACCTCCCATGGACAGGGGAAGTTATATAACAAGCAGAAAGCTTTTTTTTTTTTTTTTTGTAATATTTCTGAGATGGTTGGATTTGAGTAGCAAGAGAGATTTATTCTGTATTAGAAGGCCTTTTCTGAAAAATGGTTTCCTACTCGTGGAACTATTAAGCAGTGGTAAAACCAGGAGTCTTTTCCTTCCCCGAAACTTCCAAAATAACAAAATCAAATTGTCAAAACTTTGAATGGGAAAGTGGTTTATCGTGGCTAGCCCCAAACTTTCTCATTCATTTATCACCAACCAAAACTGGAAAACGCTTTGATCAAACATCTGTCATTTGAACTTGTGTGGGGGAAAAAAAAAAAACAAAACAACAAAATTGGAATTTCCAGATTGAGTAAATGCAAGGTAGGTTGAAATCTTCCATACAGCCCTAGCAACAACACAAACCCCAGCTTGCACTTGCCTTGCTGCTGCAAGAGACCCACCCACCGTGCTGCGGTTGGAGATATTCATCCATCTTATCTAACCCAGGCACAAGCAAAACAAGGATTTCAAGTAGGTCATCGGTTGTAATTTCCTCAGCGCGGCGCTCAAGTCCCTTCGCTGCTCCTGCCGAGGAGCTCCTGTTGATGCTGCCGTGAGCAGGAGCATCCCTGCTCCCCTCGCCCTCCTGCAAGCACTCCGAGGGTCACGGTGGTCACGGTGGCCACCTTTGATGCCCTCCCACCTCCCGCCTTTAACGCGTTGGTCTTCTCCCCGCAGCTATCGACCTGTTGTACTGGCGCGACATCAAGCAGACAGGGATCGTGTTCGGCAGCCTCCTGTTGCTGCTCTTCTCCCTGACCCAGTTCAGCGTTGTCAGCGTCGTGGCCTACCTGGCCCTGGCCGGCCTCTCGGCCACCATCAGCTTCAGAATCTACAAATCGGTCCTACAGGCCGTGCAGAAGACGGACGAGGGCCACCCCTTCAAGTGAGTGTGTTGGTTTAGATTTCCTGGGGTTCGCAAAAGCTGGCAGAGGAAGCAGGCAGGAGAACCCAAGATGGCAAAAAGAGAGACTTTATTTACAGAAACTTCTTTATAGATCCATTAATAATCTAGCAACTATTGGTCAGCAGGGAATCCACCTCCTAAAACCATTGGTCACAGCTATACAACACCTAGTACCAAACACAGAGATTAAGAAAGTACAAAAATGCAGCTTATCTCTGTTCTCCCTGAGAAAGAAGAGAAAGATTTCTAAAACAGTGCAACTACATGAGTGCTTTGCGGCAATGCCCGAGCGCCGCTTTTGCGCTGGGCGCAGTTCTCTCCTTTGCTCGCAAAGTGGGAAATAATAATATTCTCTGTTCCACGGCATCTCAGAAATTGTAAGGCTGTGTTGGCTTAGGTCGTGGAGAGGAAAAAAAAAACCAAAACGCAGAACACCACAAAAATCGTCATCTTCTAGGACACGGGATTTTTTTCTCAAAAAGATACAGGGAATTTTAAGCAAGCAGAGCAAAAGAGTTTTGTTAGAGCTGGTGATAAAACACTTCCTTGCCAGCAAATAAGAGTATTGTTTCTAGGCACAATCTATTGGGCATAGAAGGAAACCACCTGTGTCTTTTCTCCAGCAACCCAATATCTAAGTGATGGTGCCAGGGCCAAAGCACTCCCCACCCTCCACAGGGTCTGGGGGAGTTCATCCACTGATCCTTTCTCCTCTGCTGTGCCAACCAGTTGGTAAACCAGGTCATGGAACTGGTGTGGTTTGCAAAGACACACACACTGAAAAAGTCTTGCTGGGGTGCTGCTGTTTTTGCTTCACTTGGGTCAGTTCTGAGATGTGACTCATGACATGGGGATAGCTCGGAGAATAGCACAGGAATCTGTGGGGAAACCCCCCAGGTAGGATTTGTGTCCCCTTTGGGGTGAGGTAAAGAGAGAAATCCCATCCAGACCAGGCTCTGCGTGGGAAGAGGGCGAGGCTGGAGACAAACAGCCCCAGCTCAGCAATCCCCAGGGCGGTGGGTCACACCAGGTGAAGAGGGTGTGCTGGTGGCCCCGTGCCTGCAGGGAGGGGAGCACATTGCTCCAGCACAAAGAAATGAGGTCTGGGAACGAGGGGATGATGGGGTGGATGGGTACGAGCATGAATGGCTAAGGAAACTTCCCAGATTTGTAACAGGACCTGTGTTTCTGGCAGAGCCTACTTGGAGATGGAGATGAACCTTTCACAGGACCAGATCCAGAAATACACAGATTGTCTCCAGCTATACGTCAACAGCACAGTCAAAGAGCTGAGGAGACTCTTTCTCGTTCAGGACCTCGTGGATTCTTTAAAAGTAGGATTGCTTTAAATATTTTTAACCCCTCTCTAGAGGATCAATCTACATTTCAAAGAGCTGCTTCCCATGTTGACAGGGTTGTCACGAAGCCTAGTTTTGTGTAGCTCCAGATATGAAAGTTGCTCTCCTTTTTGATTTAAAATCTGCTTGTTTCCAGCACTTTAGAGGTTTGGCACTCTGCATTTGAATGTATTGATACATAATACATATAAATATTAAAAAAGGTTGTATAAATTTGTAGAACCAGCTTAGCTCCACCTCAGTTCTAGAAGCATCTCTGCATTATGCTTCCTGTTGCTTTGCTATGAAATAATGTTCCCATCTGTTAATCTAGATTTCCTCTACTGGTGGCATTTCCTGCTATGGAGGAAGGTCTTTTTTCACTCCCTGCTGAAATAACTATTGATTTTTAGCCTTACACCAAAGCAGGTGTCCTTTGGAACAAAGGGAAGATCATTAAGATCATTAAGAAAGAGAGCAGGCATGGGTTAGGCTCCTAAATTAGTAAAGATTTTTAGGGAAACGTACCCATCTCTCAGCCTCAAGCATTATCTGTCCCTGGGATTATCACTTTGGGGCTGTGATTAAGCTGTTTGGGATGACTCCTGCCATCATAAAAATTGCATGCAGGAATCTGCCTATGCCATTCTCAATGCAGAGTCCTACGTGGATGCAATTTAAGCCCCAAATAGACATGAAAGCTCAGCTAAGAGGGTGTGAAGCAGAACAGAGAATGGGGTTTATACACCTAGAAAAACTATCTATTTCCTAATGTGCCTTACTTAACCACTCCCTTCCACATTAAAAAAGGCTAATGTGCACTTACGTTTGCTAGTTAAGCAAACTAATTTCTTCTTGCTGACACTGGAGGTGATGTAATGATCTGTCTTTAATTTAGTTTGCAGTACTAATGTGGCTGCTGACTTACGTGGGAGCCCTCTTCAATGGCCTGACTCTTCTGATAATGGGTAAAAATCAACATTTCTTTTAAAAATCTATTTTTAACTTGAGCTCCCTCTCGATTTCAACTTAGACAAAACAGCCTATCCCTGACATGTGTTGCCCTCAGTTAAACCACCAACATTTATTTCCCTTCCCAGTAAATATTCATCGCTCTATTACACTGTCCCTCCTGACAGAGCTACTTCGCAGTTTATGCTTTTGCAGCTCCCGGTCCCAGAGCAATGGGGAATTCCATATTTGGGAGGCTCGAGCAAAGTGCATTTTTAATACAATCTCCCTGGTGGATCAGCTGACCAAGTGGCACCATACGTGTTTGCCACTGAAGTAGGTCTCTCCTCTGGAGGAATCTGATCTGCAGGAACATAACACTGTGCTCTTTTTCTCCGCAGCTGTGGTGTCTATGTTTACTCTCCCCGTTGTATATGACAAGTACCAGGTAGGTCTGTCCGCATGGTGCGTTTGGGGTGTCTGGGGGGCTCTGCCTCGTTGTTGCCTCGTTGATTTGGTCTCCTCTCACTCTTTGCAGGCACAGATTGATCAATACTTGGGGCTGGTGCGGACCCACATAAACACGGTCGTGGCAAAGTGAGTTCAGCTCCTGCTGTGGGGTTGTGGTGGCCTGGGGGTGGCTGGGACCTGGCTGGTCCTGGGGACACCGAGCCCTGTCAGAGGTGTCCTCCCCAGGGAGGAATGAGAGAGGCTGGGGAAGGGCAGATCCCTGGAGAAACCCAGGCCCTCCCAGATAAAGGCAAACTAAGGCACTAGATCCTTCTCTCCCTTCTGCTGCCATTCAGGGAACCATGGACAGAGCAGCCCAGACACGGACTGATGTCCATTCTTTCACTGGCTGGAACAAACGGGAAAGAATTTGTTAATTCTCTTCCCCATTGACCATTCCACACCTGGTTTTTGCATTTGGGGGGTTAATAGCATTAATGAACAAAGTGGGAATTAGAACATCACCCTGTTACAGAAAGAAAACACCTGGAAGCACAGTGGCCTTTAGTGTTTCAGGCAGAAGACCTGGGTGAAATTTTGTACTGAAAATTCGTTTTCTAGACTTCATGCCTGGTTTTCTATAGACAATAGACCATGGAGAAATAATGTGGGAGGGAGAATATCACTGAGCATATCCCAAGATTACATGAACCACCAAAACCCAGGCCTGTAAGAGAGCCACTTCTGCTTCTTATGGCACTTTAATTCACCTGTTGAGACAGCACACTGAATGTGGACTAGAGATTATCCCTGGATAAGGGTCCAAGTGGTAAACTATTGCTATGGAATTACTGCCTCACAATATTATATATATATAATATATTATAATATGATAATCCTTTTTCCTTTTTTATTTTTTAGGATTCAAGCTAAAATCCCAGGTGCTAAGAGAAAGGCAGAGTAAAGCAGACATCAAGAATTCATCGACTACAGTAGTGCATAATGGGGAAATCCGGAGTGAAAGCAGCTCTGTTCTTACACTTTACTGCAAATTTATCATTCTTTTTTTTTCTCAACACCATAATCTTAGAAACATAAAACTCGGAAGCAGTGCTTTTCCCCTGCTGCTTCTGCACTTAGAATATTTGCAATCACTTGTGTCAAGCACTAAAGTATAGTAAAGAGAAAAGTGTACTAGATGTGGTTTTTTGTGTTGCTTATAAAGTGCATGATGGTGAGAGCCTAAATAATATTGACCTCTTTATTTAATTTTTTTTTTTTAGTGTTTTTCCTTCTTCTATTGGCATTGCTTCTATAACTTTTAATGTTACATGTGGCTAGGGGCTTTCCTGCTTAGCGCACTTGATGCAATAGTTAAAATTGCTTCTACGTCACTGGGTTGCTGGTTGGATTCATCTTTATTAACTATATAGAATTGTAGACTGATGTTTTAGTGTTTTCCAGCACAAATAAAATAAACAGTAATCGGTACTTATGGTAATCAGTTTTGTATAACTCAAAAAAAAAAAACAAAAAAAGAAAACAAAACCCAGTACTTTTGTCGTAAAGGATTGACAGGCTGATTTACATGTATGGTAACTGGAAAGTTCCAGCATGTTCAATTTATTACGATTTGTATTACATTCTCTGTAGTTCCTAATGGACTTAATTATGGACTCTGAATATTTGCACTTATGTACTTGATACCGAATGCAGAAATAAATGTTACTAAATGTAAAAAAAGTTCTCCTTCTTGTCACCACTGGGATTATCTTGACATTTGGGGGCTGGACACATACTGTTCTAAAATGAGCATCTTCCCTCTCCCCTGGACATCTGCACACACTTTGCCCTTACAGAATGGTGCAGTCCAACAAGTAGTACCCAACTAAGAGTATGTAGCTCATCTAATATTTTTACATCTTGATGATCTTTCTTTGAATAAAAAAGGGATCTCTGCACACAGTTTGTTTATTTTTATTGGTGGTGTAGCAAATATCAGGCACATGAACAAATGTCTTTTGCTCCATTTGCACACTCTGTGAACCACGAGCAGCACAGCATGGAGGCCTCAGCACAGCACAAAGGGATTTTCAGCTTCCTCATCACCAAGGAACTCTCTTACCCAAAGCTGTTCTCTGAAATCTGCTTTAAACAGAATTGATATCAAATCCAGAGGCTGGGAGCTGAAGCAAGCGTTTACCCTTGTTCAAAGGTGAAGGTTTCTAAAAATTGGCATTGGTGTTTGAGAACCATCAGAGGAGAGAAACAGCTGTTGAACATTATCCTATGTGCTTCAAAACAAACAATTGGTTAAGGGCTTGATTTGCCCATTTTTGAAACATACCTGTGGAATTTTTTTTAATTTTGTGTGAAAACCTAAACATCAAAATATTTTCAGCCAAATTGATGTTTCTTCTCTTTTTTGATCACAAAGTTTTCATGCAGAATTTCTTTTTATACAAGGAACTGGATCTTTAAATGCTTATCCCAACTTTTTTAATTTGAAGTCTTTCCTTAGACTCATTAATTCACCTTTCATCCCAGCTCCACATGGCCATGGTGACACCTGTCCTAAGTGTCCTAGGACACTTGCAGTTCTCTTTGTGTGTAAATGTACAACCCAAATGCCCATGAGGAACTGGTAGAAACATTGGTATGGCTGTGGGATAGTTCTTGTGACAAGTCCCAAATCCCCTTATTTTCATTTAAGCTTTATATTTAAATATTCTTCTTTGTTATATTTAAAAATACTAGGCTGGGTTTTAAATGTCACCCACAGCTAGACAGGAACATTTTTCCTCAATGAAAAACTGAATGTCTCAAAGGAATATGTATTGCTTTTGCTCAAATGGAGAATGTTTGTTTTAGCATGTGCAGTTTGCAGCCAGGAGTTAAAACTCAACACGAACCCCCAGCTTTAACTGCCTTGGAGTTCCCTGTGTCTCTGAGGAGCAGACCATAGAAAACATCCCTGAGGATAAAGATTGACCTTCAGAATTCTTATTACTTACAAGATGAGTGTGTGTGCCCAACATGTTCATTTTGAAAATGAGCCCATTTAATGTCCCATCCCCCTGGTCCCATAAATGTGTTCTTCCCTCACACCCCCAGTGCAGTAATATCCAAGACTGGCCTTGTGCAATGCTGAACCCTAAGCACCATTTAAAGGCTACATCTCCTGTGTATTTGGAAACAAAGCAAAATAAAACCTTCTGGAAGAGTCCAAATATTCTCAAGAGCCTAAATCAACAGAGACCAAGACTCCCATTCTTGTCTCCTCCAGCACAACCCTCTCTCAAGCCCCACATCCCTCCAATCTGAGCACCTCTCAAACCCACACCCTTTTCTTTTGTCTTTTCTGCCATCCCACCTTGCCAAGGCAGCTTCCTCAGAGCCGCTCTGACTTTCCATATATTTGGGGATAACAGCCTGCAAGTGCTGCTGAGCAGCTGGGGTGGGCTAACCTGGTGGGTGGGACCACGCTGGGATGTGGGAGAAGCAGAGGGTTTCGGGCAGGGTTTGGGTTGCTGATGCTGCCCACAGCCACCATTCCCTTATGGGATCCCAGCAGCACTTCCCATGAAACCTTTGAACGTGTGGAGAAAGCCAACTCTTCTAATTCCTGGTCCTGCTACACAACTTGAAATAGCAGAGTCCCTGCACGTGTGGGGAATGAAGGTTTGTGACACCCTCAGCGTCCCTGGAAAGTCTCACTCATAGAGCAGCACCACGAGGAGGGGTTAGACACCCATTTTTTTTGGTTTTCAAACAAGTGTGGGGGAAAATAACCACCACTGAGCTCTACTTGTGAAAATACTTTAGTGTGATTACAGTAGATGGCTGAAGATGGCAGAATGTACAGATCCACGAGCTGAACTCTGGGATACACAGGCTGTGAAGCCCTTTTGTTTCTGATCTTCATTTGCAAAGTAAAAAGCAGCAGTAGAAAAGCTTGAATAGTAAAAGCAGCAAACTTGTGGGGGTTTCTTGGCAGGTAAAACCCAGGAAGTAGCTCGCTCTGCCTGGGTAAAATGCAGGGGAAGGTGTGAAATCATTCATTTCTCTTCACAGTGTCCCTTGCCTGAGGAACCTGGACCGAATACCTGGCCCAGGCTGTGCCTCTCATCCTCATCTCGGGATAGTTCATGGTGCTGATGTTCCCTGTCTGGAGAGGAAGCTGAGAGGTCTCCAAGGTGAATGTCCCAGGCTTGTTTGGATGCAGGGACAGGTACAGACCAGGCCTTTCCATGGCTGGATAATGTAAATACAACTTTTGATCTGCTCCACATGGTGCTGCCTCTCAAGGAAGATAACAAGTCTACCTGCTGAGCTGACCTTTGAAAGCCAGCCCAAACAACTGTGCTAATTTGAACTGAAAGTTATTTAACTCTGGCTTGGGGATATGAAATCAGGAGTGGCATGCTGGCAGGAGACAAAATTTTGTTAGAATGTCTACATGTGTTTGGGGTTTTTTTAATCTTCTACGGCTTTAAAATATTTTCTCCATGGTTTCACTTGTACCTTCTAGAAACTTTATAACCCTGCTCCTAAACTGCTGCCTGTCAATGGTTACTTAAGAGTTCTGACAGAGCTTTAGTCACTTGAATGTCTGTCCCTGTACCTTGAAATGATTACTGCATTGGTAGTTTCATGTGAAATGTGAATATTCTCTAAGGTCATTGGTTTTGATTCCCTGGTTCTTGGTGCTCCAGCAGCATTCCACTCCTCTACACATGCTTGCCTTTGTTACTGATCTCTTTTACGCTCCTTCTGCTCTTTAATATTAATCTAGTGAGAGTAGGATCATAAAGCACATGAGTGTCAGGAAAGCCCTAGAATTGGGAGGAGATAAAAATGTTATAATATTCTGTGAGCAGCTAATCCAGTTAAAGAGAATCTGTCTGCTCCCCCCCAGCTTTTGCTCTCTCCCTGCTTGCTCTCAGATGGCAGCTGGCTCCCATCCCTGTCCTGGTGGGTTACAAGGCAGTCAGCTGTGAGCTTTCCAGCCTTTCTCTCTCCATATGGGCCCAGGGAATACGTGGCAAGCTCGTGTGTTTGCCCAGTGCAGTTTGAGAAGACCGAGTGTGATGTATTTCTTCCTGCCTCCTCTTAATGCATTCTTAGCCCCAGAATTAAAAGATGCTCCATCAGGGGATTGCAAGTGAGTTTCCTGGGATCAGGAACAAGTGGAGGGAGGCTGCTGGCGTGAGGAGCCTGGTGGGGCTGGCTGGCACAGGCAGCACTGCGGGACATGTGGCATTTGGGTCAGGGTGGGATGTGGCCACTGATAAGAGTCAAAAGCTGCAGGAGGAGCGGAGGAGGAGTGGGCTCTGCTCATTTCTGCCAGGCTTGGATATGGCCACTGATAAGAGTCAAAAGCTGCAGGAGGAGCAGAGGAGGAGTGGGCTCTGCTCATTTCTGCCAGGCTTCCTCAGTGCTCAGCACCTGCCCAGGAGAGAGGGGCAGAGCGCTCTGCCATAGCAGGGGAAAGAGTGGGGGAGCCTTCCCTGCAGGTGCACGGGGAAATTGGAGGGGATTCTAAGCAGGAAATGGCTTGACCTGCTTCTCTCATTTGTCTGAAATGTTCATTTCCTTGTCTGGAGTCTGCTCACAAGGGAACAGCCTCATCACTGCGTGCTGGAGCTCTCCTCTGGTCAGCACCTGATCCAAGGGACTGCCACTCCTGCAGCTCCCCTGGGAAGGGTTCTGAATCTCCAGGTGTGCCAGATGTACAATCTGGGGGCACCACCCAGTGCGTGAAGGCAGGGCAGCTCCCTGAGCAGTGACTGTGCTGTCCAGCGCTCTGGCAATCCCTCTGGGACCGGGATGTGCTCATTTCTGCAGTTCTCATCTTCCCTTTCGCTCCTGCTGCCCCAGCTGAGCTCTGCCAGATGCTGCAGGGACCAGGGCCAGCTTTAGGGGATGGAGAGAGCTGCAGGAGGAGTCCAAGAAAACCAAAAGACCAAGTACACCTGTGCTGATATGCTTTATTCCTTTTCCCTCCTGTCTTCCCCTCCACCGGCGCGTCAGATTCATTTCCCATGTTCATTGAATATTAAAGAGGTTCAGCCTCAAGGTTGCAATTTATGCCTTCTCCTGAGTCTTTTTGTTTTAGCTGAAAAAATAATTCAGTCCAGCAAAGATAATTGTCATTCACAGTAAGGTCCCTCTGCACACATTTCCCTTTATGAGGGAGCTGTAAAGAGGATTTAGATACTTTTTTACTCCTTTTGCACAGCCCTCTAATTTAGATGCAGTGATATAAAGTACCCCAGGCTGGTCTAAAAATCACAGAATTCTAGAATCACAGAATGATTTGGGTTGGAAGGAACCTTAAAGCTTATCTAATTCCTATCTCCCTGCCATGGGCAGGGACACCTTCCACTCTCCCAGGTTTCTCCAAGCTCCATCCAAGCTGGCCTTGGACGCTTCCAGGGATGGGGCAGCCACAGCTTCTGTGGGCAACCTGTGCCAGGGCCTCGCCCCCCTCACCTCAAGAATTCCTTCCCAATATCCCATACCCCACCCTCTGGCAGTGTGAAGCCATTCCCCCTTGTCCTGTCACTCCATACTCTTGTCCAAAGTCCCTCTCCAGCTCTCTTGGAGCTGCTTTAGGGTCTAAAAATGGCTCCAAGGTCTCTGTGGAGCCTTCCTTTCTCCAGGCTGAGCAACCCCAGCTCTCTCAGCCTTTTGTCACAGCAGAGGTGCTGTGGCCATCAAAGCATCGTCATGACCTCCTCTGGACTCACTCCAGCAGATCTATGATCTACAGAATCAACAAAAATTCTCATAACATTTATAGATGTGCCAAAAAAAAAAAAAGGTAACATCCAAGCAGTGGAGTGTCTTCAATAGCAGATGTCTTTACACAAAATATTCTTCATTTGCCAAGTTAGGCATGAGGCCTAATTTCATTTCTCCTAATTCCACAGATGCTTGCTTGGAGAAACCAGCATCCACACGGATTGTTACACTGAGTGAAAAATCATCACTTTTGGCACAGGTTGAACACAATCACTGATCTGTTACCAGCAGAACACCAGCTTGACTTCTCAGCTTTCAGCAAATCTGAGGTGCTTAAATGGAAGAGATGAGTTGTAACCTTCTTAGAAGAACCCACCTGGGGAAGCACCTCTTGTATTCCTTCTAGCTGGAAGTCTTGAAGTCCTGGAAACCATCTTCACACTTCCCCCCCTCAAAAACTATACAATTTGCAACTTTTTTTCCAGCTGAAATATAGAAATGTGATGAACTGCAGAGGAAAAAAAACCCGTCAAAAAGTATACTCCAAGTTTTCACGTGCCAGCTTAAAAAAAACCTGAAGGAGTATAAAATTCTGATAGTACTACTGTCGCTTTTGAACACCAGACTTTCAGGAAATCAGCTTAAATTTTAATTCTGACATCATCGTATAACCAAGGATCTCTCTTCATCTCAAGTGTTTTCTCCCGCCCACCCTCCCCGCGGCAGTCACACGTCTGTGACTCACATACTACACCAATAGTGCAAATTAAAAGAAAACATTTTTCCTACTGCCGTTTAGCCAAAGGTACTCCCACAGCTCTCCAGTCACAAGAGACTTGAGTAAGTCAGACTTCTAGGGGAAATGGGGCTGTCCCTGTTATGCAGGACGAATCGAGGAATCATAACTAAGTTTTGCAAAGAAAAAATCAGCCAGAGAAGCCCTGAGAGTACCTGGAGCCAAGGTGGATATGGTGCCATGAGAGAAATTATGAGTGAAGCAGATAAAACTTTGATTAATGCAAGATTTTTAAGGAGATCTCCAGGCAGATGGGGACTGGTAGCATGAAATGAAAATTAAAAGGCTCCTGAGCTTTGCTAAAGATACAAAGTGGTGAAGTGTCAGGAAGAGAACCCTGGATGCCTTAGGGAAGGAGATGGATAATCTTGAAGCCCATGAGCAGTAAAAATCAGATTGTATTTTGCATTGCAGAGTTCTGTCCTGGATTGATAACAGAAAATTCCCTTGTTGGCTAGGAGGCTGCTGGTTAGAAGCTAATATTGATAAGAAAATCCTGGTTAAGCACTGTGTGAAAACACTCAGTGGGGCAGAGAAACACCCTGGGTTATACAATGGGATGTGGGGCCATTACAGGAATGAAGTCCAGAAGAGTTAATCTTTGTTACTTTTAGCAAACCAGAGGCTGGGAAGGGGAAACAGAATTGCTCTTTATGTGGACATTGGGCATAAACACAGGATGACTAAAATCAGTTTAAGCTGGTGCTTAATTAAGGTGATAACTGATGGCACAGGGGGAAAAAAAATTGCATTCCATGGTTTTGCTTTGTACATTCAAGTTTATTATTGGTCGGGGAAATTAACACTGGCTCCCAAATAGGAGTTAGAAAGAAGCACTGTGAATCTCTGAGTCATTCAAGGTGGGAAACAGGTTATGTAAAATGCGGAGTGTCTCGTTGATCACACGAGCAGGTGGCAATTCCCCACGTGGCTCTCCTTTGTGAAAAGCGAGTTTATGGAAAAGTGAGTTTACGGAAAAGTGAGTTTACAAGACAGGATTGAAGGGAACCACACACATTTTCCCCCCCAACAATTATTGCACCAGTGCATTTAACCATCAGAGAGTGGCTGTGTCTATTTATCAGGAAGAGAATATTACGTGGATGTGGACATGAATAAGCAAATCTGCTGAAATCAGGGAAGCTCTCTCCAGATCACATGAAATCAAAATTTGGCCCATTCTCTTTGGGAAGAAAAGGTTCCTCCTGTCGTTTATTATTAACTGGTAATGTCTGTGATCCCAAGAAGGCTCAGCTGAGGCAGGCACTCATCCAGGCACCAGCGAGGCCATCCTTAGACTTGAGACAAAATTTTAAAGATTTGTTGATTCTTTCAAATGCAGCTTTGTGCATGCTTTGTGCTTCATGCCTCCTCTTGTTTCCTGGGAGTTAGAAAGATGCTGTAAAGAAGACTGCTCCATGTCTTCCTCTGTGAATCCTGTTTGCTGTGACTTAATTCTGCAGGCAGGGAAAAGGATAACCAGGTTAGATTCAGGTTTTGATGGATAGGTTAATAGAAATGAGAGTAAACAAACCCACAGGGGTTTTTTTGTTTGGCATAAGTAAATAGAAGTGGAAAAAAATCTACTAGAGTTCCCTTCTTAGTTTTTAATAAACTTGTCAGGATGCAGGTGATTTATGAGGGATGGAAATTTCCATTCACGTTGAACACACATTTGTTCAGACTGAGAGTTGTAGTGGAAGGAAGGAAGAAGCAGATCCTCCTACACAAAATTACCTCTGCTAGCTCAGGCCCAGCATCCTGGTGGCTCTTGTGGGCTGGTGCTGCATTTCCCAGCTCCTCTCTCTCACCTTCAGACTGGGCAGGGATTTGTCTGTTCCCGTTTGATGATCATTGCAGTAGCTGAATTTATTTCAGATGCAGGGCTGCAATAAATCCCTAGGAGTCTGGGGCTAGAAATCAGAGTATTTCTTAGCTTAAATGTCCTGCAGCAGCAGTAAAACCATCCCAATTCATGACTTATCGTTTGCCTGTGCACTTTATGTGTCTGTATCTTATTTAACACCCTCATCTTTGACAGGAGTTTGAAAGCAAGACCTGCAGAGAAGGTTTTATTGGACTTGCAGAGGCAGTGTGATGGCAATGAAAAAGGCATTTCTCTAGGAGAGGAGCGAGCCCTGTGGAGGACCTTTTGTGTAGAAGTCACCAGATATCTTCTTTTAAGTGTTAAAGGACTGAAATTCCTGTGCAGTAATGCAGAGGTGTTTTAAGTGAAGCCCTGGCTTGAAGTATCTGCTGCGGGAAAAAAAGTTACTATTTCATATCAGAAGTCCTGATTTTGAGGCTGCTTTTACAGGAGGAAAAAAAAATTTTTAAAAAATTATCTGGTTCATAAAGAAACAGGAAAATTACTATTTTTTTTCCACTAAAATCTGTAATTCCACTGATGTATTTATACAAAGTTCTGCCACCACAACTGTGGGACCATAATATATCCCGCCAAAAAAAAAAAAAGAAAAAAGTGAAGAATAGGTAAATATTCTACCTAGAAATGCTTTATTGCTTGAAAAGGCACCAACCTATAAATCTTCCTCAAGCATAATTTCCAGTTGAGGGGCTAAACTCACCAGGAGAATGGAGTACTTTGGTATTATAGAGCTGGGTTAATGGTTGGACTCAATGACCTTAGAGGTCTTTTCCAACCTCAGTGATTCTGTGATTCTAAATCTATTTGTTTACTTGGCCCAGAGGTGCCTGAGTTTCAGTCAAGTACAAAACTGCAACTACCAAGTTCACTGAGGCCTGAGTCTTGCTTGAGAATTGAAAAGATATTCAGAAAAAGAGGCCTTCCCTTCTTTCTGAGCAAAATTTAATTGTGTTACTTCCCGATTGGCTGCCATGCAATGAGCAGACAACTTTTTTCTCCCTAAAGCCAGGTAAAACAGGTGTTCTGTTAGCCCAGGGATTACTGTGTTCACCCAGATAATGCTATTTTACCTGAAGGGAAAGGAAGACATGGATCCATCTATTTTGGGGGTGAACTGGAGACACTTTGCACATTCAAACCACAGAAGAGCTTCAGTCTTCGGAGCTCCAGCTCAGAGTTTCAGGGAGCACTGATTTCCCCCATCCCTTGCAAACATCAGGAGGAGGGATGGAAGATGCTCACCTCTCTTGGGATCAGGTCCTGGGCAGGCTCTCCACCCCCAGGATTAAAGCAGATCGTTTAACACTTGGCTCTTCTCGGCACAGTTCAATTTCCAAAGCAATTTCTCGGCGTGCTGGAGGTGAAGGATGGCCCCACCTTCGCTGAGGGTCCCTCGCTGAGCCATAAATCCATCCTGACTTGGAGCAGGGAAAGTCTCCAGGAGCAGCTCGGCAAGGTGGCAGCAGCTGTAAATGTGATGGAGGGAAAGGGGCCATCTCCTATCAAGCTGATTGTCTCCAGAGGAAAGCTGCAGCACTTTTTATTAGACTTTTTTAGGTAATTGTAAAGAGGTGAGGCTATCCTGCTGGTTCTTTGTCTCCGCAAGGCTGTTTCACACAGAAATAATCTGCAGTGCCACCTGATATTCCCTCATATGATCACTGCTCTATCTTCAGTTTTGAATTGGGGATATTTGTCCTCAGACCCCCCTGTGATAATTGTAAAACACAGATTTTGGCTGTATTTAAACATCATCCATGGGAAAGCTCCAAAATGCGACTCAACTGCAATGTGCAGGCTTGGAAAAGAAAATAAAGCATGTAAGATTTATTACTAGTATCTTAAACTTTCATGTTTTGAAAGCCTGGGATGTCAGCATGGTCTTCAAGGCAAGAAATTATTTCTTTTAACTGCTGAGACCTAGAAGCACTGTATGCACTGTTTTGTGAAATGGCCATTTCTTTGTATTGTACATTTTCTCATGTGGGGATGTTTGGAGCCATGGATTAATAGGGAAAATGGGTATTATTTTAGTTCACTTTTTTTTTTTTTTTTTTTTTTTTTGGTTTGTTTAAATATCTGCCTAAGAAAACACAATTAATATTTATAATAATAGGACTGTCTTTCCCTGTTTACTGGGGTAATGTAAAAGACATAAAATCCAAAGGGAAGAGTCACTGCAAGTGTTTGGTGGGGAAGGGCTGTGAGTTTCTAGATGGCTGCCGTGGTTATTAATGCATTTCCTCCCTGTCTTTTTGGTTTTACTCTCACATATGGGGCCATCTGGTTCCTCTGTGGGACTCCCAAGACTTTTTGGCAAGCACGTACGTGAAGATGTCTAGGGTTTTTCCTCTCTGAGCCTTTCCTACTACATCTTATTTCTGGAAACCCTGCTCAAAAGAAAAGAGAGCTGCAGTCTCTACCTGTCACACAAACCTCTCTGCCGCCAGGGTTGATGTTGTAGGGCAGCACTGGGGAATCCTCTGTCACCTCCAAGTCTGGTGGCACGGTGAGGAAGTGACTGCACCTCGCACGGTGGCTCAGTGGCAGGTGGTGAGAGACAGATGCTCCTTGTCCCCTCGGCCTCTGAAGTGATCATGTGGCCTGGGATCTGAAGGCAGAAGGAAATTTAAAATATGCTCAGAGCACAAATTCATTCTTTCCAGGTCTTGAGAGGTTAGAAGCTCTTGAACTGTCTCGAATGTTAATTTTTTTCCCCTGTGCCATATCAGACAAGAACCTGCTCATGGAGCTGTTGGGCTTTCTTGGAAGATAAATGTGACCTATTGAATCCCATTTATCATGGTGACTGCTGTAAGAAATACAGCCTGCTGCCAGGGTACCTGGATGGATTACAGGGATGCAAAACTGGGACAATTCAGCAATCAGCAACTCGGTGTGAAGGCCTTCCTGAAAGAGATGAAGTAATGGCTAAAAACAGAATAAATTTGTTTCAGAAGGCAAGATTAATCATCAAGCAGGAGAAGGATTGCTTCAAGTGCAAGCAAGGAAATTGCACTATGAGTAATAAAGTTGCCCAGAGAAAAAAGCACCAAATAAACTAAGTACCAAGGAGACACATTTCAAACTAGTTTTATCTGTCTCTAGAATGCCCCTCTTTGAGATGTAGGGGCAGGCATGGCTGAGAAATCTCCAGGGATGGATTCCACACTGCCTCTGGTTATCGCTCCAAATCGTCCAATTTCAGAACGTTCAGAACTTTCCATCGCTGTCAAATCTGTTCAACTATAGTGCAAAGTCATTCCTGTCTAACAAAACTGGTTTCTTATAAATAATGAGGATTTGGCACAGCTTGTGCTTTTACTTGCACATCACAAAATATTCACTTCTGGAGGCCTCAGCTGTCGGAATAAGGACTGTGTGGGATGGGGGCCTGAGCTGCCTTTGGGATGGGTTTTAGGGCAGCTTGGTTTCAAATGCTGCACATTCACAATGTCCCTCGAAGAGCTTTTAACCAGCAGGTCAGAAAAAGGCATTCACAGATCAGACAAATGGCTCGGGGTGACATGAGCTGTTTCATGAGACGTAAGATGATTTGGAGACACTTTCCCAGCAAATGTCCATGATCTCAGCACTCTGCCCTCCTGGCCACTGTCAGGCTGCTGTCCATCCTGTGCCCAAAGGGGCCAGGGGGCTTGGGGAGGGATTTCAAGTGGGACAAAGCAATGGCTCTGCTGTGTCCATGGCAATGATGTCGGTGAAGAATCTCCCAGGGAAGTGATGGAGTCAAAATCCCCGCGGGGATTTAAAAGCCGTGCGGATGTGGCACTCAGAGACACGGTTTAGTGGTGGGTTTGGCAGTGCTGGGGGACCACTGGAGGTCTTTAGGGTCTTTTCCAGCCTGAATAATTCCGCAGTTTCTGAGAACACGGTGTGCAAGCAGCGCTGTGCTGTGCAGGGAAGATGAACTGGTGCTGTTCTCAAGGCAGAAGTTGTGCCTGTGGCACTGAGTGAGCCCAGGAGGGATGGAAAAGGGTCAGCTGACTTTTTTTTGTATTTCGCCTTGATTTTTATGCCACTTTTAAAAGGCTCAAAGGTTTGATTGTGAGAAAAACTCCAGCAATGAAGAGGTTGGGATAAAAGGCTGGCTGGATTTTGGAGGAGCATGTAGTAAAAATTGGCAAGACTTTTCAGAGGAATCTTTTTTCATAATGAACCCCTGTATTTGGGAAAGCTATACTTGACTAATACGTCACTAATACTATACTTAATTCATAAAATTTAAGTTCAATTTTTATGTGTGTTTTCATTTATGCACAATGTGCCTTAAATTTTGTGATGTTTCTGGGGAAAATAACTCACAGCTCTATTGATCTGAAGGCGGCAAAAAAAATAAATTGTGAATTCAGACTGCTATTGTTAGAAAGAATTGCCTGGAATTGCTACAAATTGGTGAAGCTCAGGCAAATTCTGCCCTTCCAGAACAGAACAAGTCCACTCTGCTGTTTCCTGCATATGTGGACTTGTTTTCCAACATTTCCCCTGCTGATAGCTCACAGAAAATGTCATGTCAGTAGCTGGTCATCATCAGGGGTGAAAATGGGCAGGTAGAGCTGAGGTAGGAGCTCCTCCTGGCCTCTGTTCCCACCAACTGTGGATAAAGATCCTATGGCCATGGGACAGCTTCTCATTTTTCTACAATTTTGTAGGTCAAATTAAAACCAGAGCTCACATCTCAGCTGGCCAAGTGCCTCATCTTCACTACAAATTCACTTATTCATGGATTACAAATTTTCTTTTTCCCCCTCCTGTGAGGATTTAGGCTCTGTTACAAAATCAGGGTATAAAAAAAAATTTCATGCCACTGTAACAGGTACAATAATATTTTGGATGAATTCAAATCCCTGCAATTATTATTCCAGCTCAAGCTAAATTAAAATTTACAACACAAAAAGTAGCTTCTGGACTAATGTAAATCTCACTTCAGGCTTTGATGAATCCGGATTAGTATTTTTGGTTGGAAAAAGACGTAATGAAGGCATGACTGCCTGGAAAAATTCTAAAGATTAGCTACACCCTGCTTAAAGGGAAATTATTTTGATCCACAGCTCTTACTTCAGTTTAATAACCTCTTTAAACTTCTCTGAAAGGCTATTTTAAAAGATTAACTCAGCAGAATTTAAGTTTGGAAGCATTTTGCGACTGAAAATTTTACCAGGTCCTGTGGACTTCAAACACCACTTGTGCATCTGCCTTTTCTGTGCACCAGGAGGAGGAGGAGTGTGAACGATGCTGACCTACTTTAGAACAAGGGAAAACAGCTTTAGCAAATAATTAAAAAAATAAATCCTTCTCTTTCAGAATAATCCTTGCAGAACAATAGAGCAATATTTGACACTTAGAAACCATACATTCTAACTTCATTGTGTTTTTTCATTTAGGCAAACACTTGGAAAATAACGACTCTGCATTCAGCGGGGAAATTGTGCAGTGTCTTGAAGGTGCTATTGCTGCTATTAAGAAATTGGTGAGGGAAATTTAATATTTCGTTTCAGACGTATGGGAATAAATTAGCTGGTAACCATGGAATTAATCTTTCACAGTTGTACAATTAGAAGTGTGAATTGAGAGGGAGAGAGAGGCAGTTTGGGGTGAAGGGGAGGTGCTTGGCTGCTGAGGTTTGGCTGTAACAGAGCAAACCAACCTGGCTAGGGAAGAGGACACAGCTGACCCAAGCCTTGGCTCACCTGGAGGGGTTTTCATGGGGGAAGAAAAGATGTCATTTTTACATTATGGGGGCCAGGGAAATTTGAGGTGTGCCTACACTTCTCTCAGGGTTTGGTGAGTGAAGTAAATTGGGACTTGGAGCTGAAATTCTTTTCTGAACTCTGTTGTGGTTTCACTGTTTGCTTTTGTGCAAGCTCTGATCCTGCAGTGACTCAGTAGGGGCACCACAGATATCATTTGAAGGCAAAACTCTGCTTGTGTAGAGCTTTTTACATCATAAGGACCTTAATGGTGTCAGTGCAAAGGAGGAAAACAGTGCTGCCCTCCCTCAGTGCTGCTGTGAGGATGCACCCACTGCTGCCAGATGGCTCTGCAGATGCCCAGAGCTCTGCAGGAGAGTGTTTTGCCCTGGGAATGGGTGCAAAGTGGGGGTTTTTTAAATATTTTTTTAATAATTTAATAATTTGTCTTTCCTTGAAACATTTCCACTGCGTGATTCGTAGAATCATGGAATACCTTGAGCTGAAAGGGAGCCACAAGGATCATCGAGTCCAACTCCTGGTCCTGCCCAGGGCATCCCCAAGATCTCCACTGTGTGCCTGAGAGTTGCTCAAACACCTCAGGAATGGTGATTCTTGATAATAAAAGACCTGGCAGCAATCATGAGCTGAGGATGGCTTTTCACAGGTAACTGCAAGACCTCTGAAGCCAATAAAGCCAGAATGGCTTCAAACAGAGGGTGTTTTAAAAGCATCTCCATAATGTATTTATCTAGGCAGGTGTAAATCTTCTAAAACTTCCCTTTCTCCTTCAGTGGGTCTCTAAATCACCTATTTCAGGCCAGCTCTGCATTAGTCTATCAGGCCAAGTGTTTTATGCAATGTGCTGAAATCATAAAGCTGTTTTCTTTTTCACCGCTTCAGCTAATTGAGGATGTATCTCACGGGAAAATTAAAACCTTTTACACATTTATTTTACACCTCGAAATATTTCACCCTGCCAGGGAAAAGAGAGTAATTTATACTCATACATGCAGAACTGGCTCTGCAGACAGCGAAGTTCAACAATATCATTTCTTTCCACAGTGTCTCAGCGTGTGATTGTAAATTTCAGGAAAAACTGAAGGACAAAGGTTGGATTGGATTTATGCATAAATTGTGATCCCATAAAGATCATCTCATTGCAATCTCCCTGCCATGGGCAGGGACACCTTCCACTCTCCCAGGTTGCTCCGAGCCCATCCAAGCTGGCCTTGGACACTTTCAGGATGGGGCAGCCACAGCTTCTCTGGGCAACCTGTTGAGCAAGGTGAGCAAGTGGAGTGATTTACCTAGACATGGAAAATATCCAGTAGTTAAAAAAAAATAAAATAAATAAAATATTTTGTAAGGAAAAAGTGTTTTTTCACCAGTTGTATGACTTCATTCTCGCTTGTGGATTTTTTTAATTGTCAGGAAGAAATTTGAAGGAATATGCTAGAATGTCTAGAGGAGACTATAAATAGCAGCAATCTTTGCTTCAGAATGCAGAATTTTCCAGGAGAGATTATTGCAGAGCTGACAGGTAGTGTTGACTTAATTAGCCCTGAAACCCACCCCCCAAAAAACCCCACAGAGAATTGAATGTTATGTACATTTAAACAATTGGAAGTATTCTATAAAATAAATTTTTCTGCTAATAATTAATAATAATAACAATAACTTATTAATGGAAGAAGATGGGTGTTTGCTGGTGTGTGATACTGTGAGGGGCAACCTTTCACAAAAGAGTGTAAATGAGAGGGATTAGGAATGACTGGAGAACTGCAGCGTTCTGCTCTGATCTCAGCTCCGTGCTGCACCTTCCCTCTGTGTGAGGGATAATGATATTTATCCGATGTGACATTGCTTCTGGGTGGGGTTCACCTGTCCAAATGCTTGTCACCTGTCTCTTTTAGACAGTGAAGAGAAAGAGGCACTTCTAGACATCCTTCATCCTTGAATAGATGTTTAAAGCAAGTCAGAAAAATCATAGAATCACTTAGGTAGGAAAAGCCCTCTAAGATCATCGAGTCCAACCATTCCCCCAGCACTGCCAAGGCCACCACCAACCCGTGTCCCCAAGTGCCACATCCACACATTCTTTAAATCCCTTCAAAGACGGTAACTCTGCCATTGTCCCGGGCAGCCTGATCCTGCACTTGACAACCTTTTTGGTGAATAAATTTTCCCCTAATACCCAATCCAAACCAGTGCTGGCACAAATTGAGGCCATTTCCTCCTGTCCTGTCCCTTGTTCCCTGGGAGCAGAGCTGAGCCCCACTCGGCTGTGCCCTCCTGTCAGGAGTTGTGCAGAGACACAAGGTCCCCCTGAGCCTCCTTTTCTCCGGGCTGGAGCTGGAGCTCATCACGAGCTGGAAGTTCCTCTTTCTCTGCCTTGGCTATGTCAGGAGGCTAAAGCCTCAGCTCAAATGTAGATACCCACATGAAATAAAGTTCGAGCTCTATTTCTCTTTTTTCCCCTCAGGTATGGCTTGACTTTTAAGATGACCAAGGCATGTTCTGCTACCACCACCCTTCTCTGTGCTCTGCAGTCACCAAACAAATTGTTCAGGGAGCTGATAGAGATGAAAGTCTGGGTTTCTTTTTCTTGGGAGAAGCAAGGGAGCTGCTCTTCTTTATCCAGCTAACCACGAGCCTGCATGGCTGTTCATGGTGGCACAGGAGGAGAGATGGGAATGGCAGGGTGGCCAGGGAGAGCAGGACTGGCTTTTTTGAAATTCAACAGTTAGATCAGCTTTAAATTCATCAAGAAACAGCAACCAGGCCTCTTTTTTTTTCTCTTATTCTTTTTTTTCTCTGATTCTTTTTTTCTTTTATTCTTTTTTTTCCTCTTATTCTTTTTTCCCCCCCAGCTGCGCTTGATGTTTGTTGTTTACTTTCTCATAGCCAGTTCCCTCTCTCACCTCTCTCTGCCCACAGCATGTGGCTGCTTTGCAGCCAGAAGGCTTTTTGTACTTTTTGCTCCCATCCTGCACTCCCTAAGAGTTTTGGGTTTTTTTTGTAGGGGTGGATGTGCCCTGGTGTGTCTCTTATCTCTGAAGCTGAAGAGATGCTGTGGTTTACAACACCTCTGCACAGAGGAGCTTCATCCCCAGTGCCCCAATGCTCTTCCATTCTACACAGCAGGAGCTCTTCTGGGAGAAAAAATACTGAATTTCAAACCAGGTGAGCCTGCTCCTCGTCCCTGCTGCCACAGCTCATTGTGCAGAAGATTTTTGATCGAGGGGGAAATGAGTAATTTTTATCAGTTCACCATATCTCTAGTGAGTTTCTTAGATAAATAACATGAAAAAGAGCAGTTGTTCTGTGAGAACACAGCAGGCTCCTTCTCGTTGATAAATGCAGATGACTCAGGGAAAATGTGGTAAGACTCAACTACTGGAATAAGTATGTGATTTCTGGGATGTTAGAGTCTTAGACTCACAGCTATCCTTTACCAGCTGACAGCATCAATAGTGGAGAATTAAAGATTATAAATCAACCCCTTAATGCATTATCCTATATATCTAAATAGCTTTTTATAGCTAAGAGGCTTCTGCATGTTTTGCATTTATTTTTTTAGCCCTTTTTACTCTGCACATGAATCTAGAGCTGCTCAAGCACATCAGCTGCAGCCTGCACTGGCAAGCACTGCTCATGGGATGGAATTCCTGCAGGAGAGGCAAAGAAACCTTTCAGAAATAGCAAATGCTGCGCTGTGGTATGTGTGGAAATTACACTGGTGAGGTTGATAAAACAGAAATGCTCTCAAAACACGGTGAGCAGGGCTTGGCCCTCACCCTTTCAGCTCTCTGCCCATGTTCCTAAGCAACTCTGCTGCAGCAGTGAGAGGTTTTTAAGATGTTTTTTTCTGGAACAGCAGAGCCTGCCTGCTGCTGCCTGCCTGTGACAGTGCTGAGGGAAAACCAGAGTTTTAACAATTCATGTTAAGGGACTGCTGCAGACAAAAATCACAGAACAGAATCATTAAGGGTGGAAAAACCCTCCAAGATCATCGAGCCCAGCCATGAACTCAGCACTGCCAAGGCCATCATAAAAACATAGCCCTAAATGCCACATCTGCACATCTTTTAAATCCCTGCAGGGATGGTGAGTGCAGCACTTCCCTGGGCAGCCTGTGCCAGTGCCTGGTCACCCTGCCAGTGACAACATTTGTTGTTAATTAATTAATTAATGCCCATTAATGTCCAATCTAAGTCTCCCCTAGCACAACTTGAGGCTGTTCCCTCATCAAAAATCATAGTTTTCAGCTAAAAAAAAGGTCGGTAGAAGAATTCTGGATCAGTAGCTGTGCTAGAGATCCATCTTCTTCTTCAAGAGTTGCTCCAACAGAGACTTGGGAGATATTTGTTTTTCTCCCTGGCAGACTTCGTGTCCCTGTCACCTTCTGCCACGCTGCTAGAGCTGTTCAAAAATAAATCAAAATGCCCGTTCTTTGGGGAAGCATCTTCCTGCTTTCTTTGTTCTTCCAGTGCTTGCAAGCAGCCCTTCCATTTTTAATGAAACTGGAGGAAAACAACTGCATCAGAAAAAGCATAACTTTCTAGAAGTTATACTACAAATAACTGGAATTTGTTTCATTGGAGCACAAAGGTTTAAATGGTCTTATCACAGCTGCTGGTCATCTCATGCTTTATTGAATGTATATTAATATTGTTCATGTCTGGATAGGCAAGGATTCATTTCAACAAAGAGAATCATCAGATCAGAAAATGTTTTTACTAAATGTGGTTTAATCAGGTTCCTAGACCGGAGTAAAATCACATGAAATTTTGACAGATCAGGTCCTAATTTGCATGATGTATCAATTAGTCATAGTTTCTTTATCTTGCAGAATTTTGTCATTTGGTACATAGCTGTGGTTTTTGCAGGAAATTATTTTCTTCCAGTGTAAGTTTTATGCTCGTTTAATTTTGGAAGGCTTCAGATGTTTTAATTTAAAGTGTTACACACTGCACAGAACATTGCTCAATTAATTGCATTATTTTTAATATCAGAGAAATGAAAAGAAAAAAAAATCCTTGATACTCAGGAGGCAAAATCCTCCAAGAAAAAGGTTGAATTTGAAAACTGAAATATATATATTTTTTTTTTTACCTATGGCATTTGATAAGTTTGAACTCAATGGTACATTCTATACAAAATTGTTTGGGTTCATTAGTGCAAAGGTCAAAATTCAATTTCATAATTGGTCAAAGTGAGAGGCATTTATTGAGAAATGCAGTCCCTACCTTTTAAGAGGAAAATGATCTTGTTTGACATCTGACTGACATTATTAACCGTTAATTACTTGGTTATAAAGTCACTTCCAAAACCACAAGGTCCGTATAGTCTGTTTTTACCAGGTTCATGGAACAGTTTGTAATCTGTGCTGGTCAATTTATCAGGACATTGTGCTAAGGAACACTAAGAAGAGTCAGGGTGGGGTTGATTTGGGTCGCAGTCCCTCCCATGCCTCTGGTGGAGCTGCTTGGAGGCTCAGCTGAAAGGAAGAAATTACAATCAACAGATATTTGGTGGTTGCGAACTATGATGTAATAAATAGGAAGAAATTCAGAAAAGAAGACTGTTCAGGCATTATGAGAGAGTTTGTACTCTTCCAGAATTTTAATCTGAGTTAATTCAGCAGTGAGGGTCCCTCAAACAGCAGATTTCACAGGTTAACATTTTAAGGTTTGTTTTTATTACAAAGCTGCATTGGTTTTTTTTAACTCTTTCCATGATTAAATACAATTAAATACATAAAATACAGCCTTAGCCACTGCTCCTTCACTATTCTTTCTTTGCAGACTGTTGAAATTTTAACTATGAAATCTCAGAGGGGGCTAGAAAAATAGTCGTTTCTCATGAAGATATTATGAACACCTAAAAAAACCTCACCAGTGGCAGTAAAGGGATTCATTATCTGCTGTTTTGAAAATTTCATTTGTTTTGACATATTCTGTTATATTTTTATAGGCTATATTTAATTCCCATAGCAAAACTGAAAAAAAAAACCAAAACAAGCAACTGGAAAAAAATTGAATTTAAAAAGACAGACGCTTTGGCATTCTCAGAAAAGAGAATTGTGGCACAGAGGTTTCTCCTTCTGAATGTCACCTGTATTTCAAGGCATTGCAAATAGTGTGACCGAGCAAAATAATCCAAATATTCCACGGGCTTGTCTATGTCACGCTCCTGGAGCTCAATGTGAAGATCCTCAATTTAGCAATATAATAATAATTTTAATAATTATTATTATGTATTAGGTGTTTCTCTCCTGATCTGCCTTTTGAAGGGTTGTAGGACCAAAGTGAAGTGGGGAAAAGCTGAGACTCTTCCTGGTGAACCAAACCCCACTTTTGAACCCCTTTTCCTCTACAATCTGAGCTGAGAATCCCTACAGAGAAGAAAATATGAGTTCCTGGAAACTTGTGTAAAACCATTGCTCAGAACTCCACTATTTTTCTTGGTGGCAGAACTATTTCATTAATGTCCTCATGAAATGAATGTTGCCATTAATTAACAATGTAATTACTGTAAAAAATGAGCTGCAGCCAGCATCTGGCCCTGGCCCTTGATCTTGTAGGCAGTTACAAATGTCTTATCTTTACTCTTCTGAGCATTAACTTCAGTAGAAATATTTTTGCTGGGGAAGTTGACCAAGTTGCTTTGAGGGTCGAAGGAGGGTGATGATCTGGTGATGATCAGAGAGCTGCAGGTCAGGAATTTCACAGCCTGAGTGGAACAGAAGCATTGTCTTTGTTTCTTTTTTTGTTTCTTTTTTTCCCCCCCCTTGGGTTTTTTTCTTTGTGCTGCATTTTTATAGCTGTTCAGTTGAGATGAGTTAGAGAAAATATCTCATCAATGTATTTTTTCCTTCACAGTTTTTGCCAGGCTTGCTCCCAAAGCCTGCTCAATGTGGACTTCTGGTTTTATATTTGTTTGCTCTGAGATTGTTAGGATGCTGGGGTTTCTTATTCCCCTTTTTTCCCTTTGGTATCCTCTCCTCCTCTGTCTCAGATTTCTTTCTTCAAGCACTTCTTTAGGTAAGCTCGTGTTTATTGCACGACTCCTGTTTTGTATAGGAGATCAAAGAAAGGAAGCAAGTATCCCTTGTTCTGAGTGCATCCTGTAAAACACACAAATGCACAATGTTCATCCAAAAATGAAGTATAAATCTGTGCTCAAACTTTCCCAGTTTTATCCTGTAGAGCACCAGGTTGGACTTATCCACCTGAAAGCATCTGTTCTCTCCTTGTGTACTTTCTCTATAGAAAATACTGCCTCTCCCCACAAGCCTTCCTTGACTTGTAATTTAAGACATTGTAGTAGAAATCCTACTAGTTCTGTATGTCCTTGCCTGCTTTGCCCATTTTATTCTCATCAGATATATTAGAGGGATTTAATGGATAAAGATGGAATGGAACAGAGCTGAAAAGCATGTAGACATAGCTTACAGCCACATGAGAGACCTGAGAATTAGAACACATGATTTTTTATGAATTTTTAATTTGGTTGGTTGGTTTTTGGTTTTTTGGGTTTTGGGGGTTTTTTGGTTTGGGGTTTTTTTTTGTTTGTTTGTTTGTTGGTTGGTTTTTTTTGCGTGTGTGGGTTTTTCTGGTTTTGTTTTGTTTTGTTTTGTTTTGTTTTGTTTTGTTTTGGTTAACACTCTTCTAAATATGTCTACATTGGTTTTGTTTATTAGGATTCATCCTGATTCTGAATTACTCTTTTTACAATCAAAAATTGCCCAGGAAAAGAAGGATTTCAATAAGGAATCTGGAAAGGTAAGAGAGATACTTTTATTCTGGCTTAGAGTTTTTACTGCTGAGGCCATGGGCTAATGTTGAAAGACTTGAGGGGCACTGAGAGGTGGGATGCGCGTGAGGGAGTGGTTTTGTGTGCTGGGATGTCAGGGAGCAGAGGGTGATGAGGTGAGGATGTTGATTTGGGAGGGAGTCAATGTGCGGAAAGAGAATGGGGCAGGCAGATGGATGTGGGAGGGCTGTGGGGAGATTTGTCAGCAAGGATGAGGTCAGTTCCTGGTCTGGAAAGCTGAGGGAGCAGTTTTCAGAGTCACCCTTGCTGAATCACTCCGTGCTTCTTTTTTGGTTGTAGGAATTTGTCCCCGGTTTTGTTTTCGGATGGTTGGGATGGAGACGAGAGATCTCTGAAGTGAGGTCTTAGAGCATGAGGTTTATCGTGAAAGGGCGTGGGTGTAGGGGACCTGCCAGGAGCTGCCAGAGCAGGTCAGAGCAGGTCAGAGAGGTGAGAAAGGGAGAGAGAAGAAAGAAGACAGAATACAGAATGCCGTGGTTGCCGTTTCCAATACAATAAATCATCTTCTGTGCTGAATATTCTAATTTTCATTAACCGATCTAGAACAAACTACAAATCCTACAACATTTACATACAGCCTATGAGAGTCATTGCATTACCATATGGCGTTATATTTTAAATCTTAAAAACTGCTTTTTGGACCCTCTGCTAAGTTGATAGGGTCTGCTCTGACCCTTGGACCTGCCTGCAAGCAGAGGGGATTGTCTAATCAAAAGGGGAATTGTTTAATCAAAGGGGCGATTATCTTCAGTGGCCATACCATTGTTTTCCAGTTGTTCAGTCACTGGGGTTTGGTATGTCAAAGCTTGTCTTCATTTCAATCTCGCTTATAGTTTCCATATTCTCAGCATCTTTTGCCAGGTAATAATATTTATAAGGCTTTCCTATTTCATCTTCCCCAACAATGGTATTATTGGCTTTCATTGTGTATGGGGAAAACTCAAGTCATGTGGGGTCTCTACACATTTGCACAAGGGGGTTTTCCCAGCTGTGTCCATAACCTCTCCTCCAGAAGTGGACCTATCGAACGAGAAGTTGGGCCATTAAAAACTCTGCCCTGCTGGGATTAGGCAGCACGAGGTGCAGCCACGTTCTCCCCACCCCATGACCGCCCCTCCTGCTCCCCTACAGCATTCCCAGCCGCGACCCCAATCACCCAAATTCCTATTTCCTGTGGCTCTTTCATCTTCCTGCACTCTCCTGCATCAGCCCAGACCCATGAGTCCTGCCTGCCTCCACTGATATTGCATTCCCCCCATGCCACCCTTCATGGTCAAAACTTCCTTATTTTAGGCCCCGGTTGAAGTTTTCTCTGAATTATTATTGTAGTAAATCTCTTGGAGTGAGTGACAGGGGTCAGGACATCCCCCAAGGCTACTGCCTGTCACTGCTCCTTAGAACAACGACGAGCTCCTCTCCCAAAGAAAGTAGGGCACTGAAATGCTGAGTATGAACTGTGCAGCTTTCAAGGATTCCAGGAGCTCCTTTGGTCTGTGGCAGACGCTCTGTCCCCAGGGAAACTCTCTGACTCTTGGTCAAGTCTGACCTGAGACGGGATAAATCAGATGCCAGGAGCGCAGGGAATATCCTATTTGCGTGTCTGACCTTAAAAAGGTGGATTTACAGCCGGCCTTGAGGATTGTTCTCGTTCTGCTGGTGGAGAGGTTGAGCTCCCACATCACAAAGGACAGGCATGGCCTCGTAACTCCTCCAGCCCCCCCAAAAATCAGGGCTAAGACTCACTGCTGAGTAAACCTACCTTTCTTTCTTTCCTTCCTTCTTTCCTTCTTTCCTTCTTTCCTTCTTTCATTCCTTCTTTCCTTCTTTCCTTCTTTCCTTCTTTCCTTCCTTCCCTCCTTCCTTCCTTCCCTCCTTCCTTCCTTCCAAAATGAATCCATTGTGCTGGATGCATTCTCATGCTCTTTGTGGCAGCTGAGCTATGCAGAACATACAAAAGAGATGCTAAATATACCTTGATACTCTCCTACTCTGTCTTTTCCTTAATAGGATCCATTCTAAAAGAGTTTCCCCCTCATCGAATACAGTGCTGATGAGACTGTTATCAGAGGATTGCCCTTTCCTTTGTGTCCTGAACAGATTTAGGCTGAAAAAGCAATTTTAACTGTTTATTTTCACTCATTGACACACTTGTAGCCTTTTCTCCTTTTTAAACTTTTCCCGCTTTGCTTTTGTTTTGTCCTATTTTGATGAAACAATAGAAGTTTCTTCCTTTTCTTCTCCATTTTTCTTTAGGGGCTTTCAGTATTTCTTGCCCTTGCCCTCCACTATTTTCATCTGCAAAATGCCTCAGTCTGAATGCTGTGTTATGGAAGTGATCTGTGTGAGGGGAATAAATTCCTTTGTAGGAACCATGTCAGATCAAGCTCATTTTTCTCTGTTTGGAGCATTACAATGATGCACAATATCAAAGTAGCCCACAGAAATGAGACCCAGATCACCTTTCTCTGCTTTCCTCGCACACCTCTTTCTGCCAAGGGGGCCATTTCTTCTGTTCTCCATATTTTACGTTTTTTTCTTTTTTTTTTTTTTTTTTTTTACTGATTTTACTGCTACAGTCCTTTATAAAAATAAAAAATTAAAAATTAAAGCTCGTGAGAATATCCAGACATCTGTACTTCAAGTTTATCTGATGTTTCTAGTCTTTGATCATGGGAGTGGATACGACAGCTTTACTTCAGAATCTCAGAGGGAACAAAAACAGGCAGTGCAGCATTTGACATTGAAGTCCTGCACAGAAGTGAGTTCAGAGTCCTGTGTTGCTTCACATCCTGGGCCCAGTTTCATTCCTTTGTGTGGCTTTATTTCCTGGGTATCATCTTGTCTCTCTGTTCTCCCACTCCCCCATCCTATTTAGATTGTTCCTGTCCTCCCTTTCTGTGCTTTCACCTTCTGCAGCAAAACAGAAGGGATGTATTTTTCCACTGAAAAGTCATTTAACTTGTGTTTCTTTGGCCCTAACCAAGATGAGATTCCACTGTGCTGAGAAATGCACATACATCAAATTAGACTTTTTTTTTTTTGGCCAGAGCTACTCATGATTATATTTAAGTGCTCATCAGGAATAGGTGAGTGAAGTTCAAATCAGCTTCAGTTCCCAAAATAGCCATACTGAGTAAGACTCAGTGCTGGTCCTACCAGGATCCTGTCTTCTGTGGTGATCAATAGTCCTCCTTGGAGAAGTAATGCAAGAACAGTCAAATATAGAATGACCCTTCTTCTGTATAATCTCCATGACAAATGGAGTGTCAGGAAATTCTCTGGATGGAGATGATATCTGCATTTTAATAGCTTTTGATGGAATTTTATGCCATGCTGGATCCTCAGTGCAATATTCTCCTATCACTGATTGATTCTTTTAGCTCACATATACATTTATCCTCCCTAATAACTTATATAATTTATTTAATAAGGACAAGGATTCTCTTGTTTTAAATCTGCAGTCTCAAAAGTTTATTGGCATCCTGCAGTTCTTGTGTTATGAGAAACAGTAACTCATCTCCTCATCTCCTCCAACAAAGATGTGTGTGATTTTCACACATCTTTACTCTGTGTCCTTTCACTTGTCTCTTTTTCAGGCTGAGCAAAAACAATTGGAAAAATCACCCTAGATAATTTTTACCCGTCCTTTACTGACTGAATAGAATAAAGGTCTCTGTTAGTTTGCAGGAGGTCTGGCCTCATACTGGAATTAATCTGGTTTTCCCTTCAGGACTGAGGTGGTAGGATAAAGCAAATTCTTATCATATCTGCAGATGACAAACTTGATAAGAGTGGGAGCACCCTCTGCAGGGCAGAACTAGAATTCGGAATTATTTTAGCAAACTCGAAAATTAATGGTTCATAGTAATAATTTTTTTAAATCAGCATTTTCGCATTTAGGTAGAAACGGTCGTTTGTGCAAATCCAACATGAGGGGAGACTTTTAAGCAGTGATAAACAGAATTAAAGCTGAAAAGCTGAATATAAGTCAACAAATATTTGTAGCAATGAAAAAGGCAGCAGTCAGACCAATGTGTGTGAAAAGATGGCCTGACAAGGCTTAAGGTGTTGTTCTCACCTTTATTTTGGTATTAGGACAGACCTGGAGTACAGTGTCTGGTATTGGCCATCTCATTTAAAGGAGGATGCAGATTATTTTGAGATCCAAGAGGAATTCAGTAAAGATGTTAAAAAAAATTTGAAGAACTGTGCAATTTTTCCATTTAAAATAGGTAAATCTAAGAGAAGACGTGGTAGGAACTATCAAATAAATAAAAATTACTAGCAAGACAATGCTAGTCCACCTTTCAGACAAATAACTGGGAACAGAACTGATTTAACGTAAGAAAAAGGCCTTTCTAAGGGCACTGACAGCACACAGAGTAAACCCCTGGAATCAAACTGGAATCAGTTGTCTGAGAGTTGCAGACAGAGAATTTCTACCACCAGGGTTTTTAAGGACAAATCAAACATCTGTCAGGGGTACTTAGGTCTAATTGATTCTGCTGTACAGCAGAGATGGACTAAGATGACCTTTTGAGATTACTTTCAGTATTCTTTTTTCTACTGTAAAAAGAAGAATTAAATATAAGCAGGCTAACCTTGGAAGAGATCCAGAGAGAAACAAAAGAGAAGTATAATTTTTTTTTTTAAAGCCAGACTGGTTAAACAAATCACTTACTGATAGACCCTGCTTTTATTTAGAACAGCTTAACTGCAATGTTCAGTCATTACACTGCCTAAAAACCCTTTCTCTGCCTTGCAGAAAAGAAGGATGAAATTTGGTAGGAAACAAAGAGGAATATCCAAGGGCACCTGCCTGAGGCATAATCAATATCTTGTGTCTGGTGCATTCAGTCAGGAAGTGTAGGAAAAGCCTTCCCAGACATGTGAAGGGGGCTGGGATGCAGGTGAGGTGTGGAACAGGCCTATGAAACGTGGAATATGTGCTTTTGAAAATATTCGGTACATCTTTCAGACCCTTGGCTATCAGCTCTATCTGATCACATCTGTCTGAAAACAAAGGCTTCCCTCAAGATGAAAACTCAGCTGGTTACTTGTAGAGCTGATCTGACAGGAGCGAGTCCACCCAATTTTGTGGGAGGAAAGGAGGAAGGGTTTCTCTGCTTGTGCATGACCTGTGCTGTTCCCATCAATTTTATTTGGTGCCGTAGACACGAGTGGCTTGGGTTGATTTTGGAAACTCTTAAAATTTGTTCAGTGGGGTGAAATGGATGATGTTGTTGAAAGAAAACTGTCTTTTTAATGTCAGAGGAATACATTAACCTTTGTATTTCCATAAGCTAAAACTCATTTTATTCTTCCTGATCTCTGTAAAGACAGTGAAACTCTTTGGAAAATATTTAGAAAACTGGTAATATTCAGTTGTAATTATTTTTTTCACAGAGCAATGATAAAAGAAGATATTTTTGCAGTGAAATCAAGTCAGCCATAGGCAAAAGCCTGAATGACCTGACAGTGCTTCATGGTAACATGTTAATAACTGGAAAACAACAAAAAGTGACATTTTAAAGAATACCTTTCAGTCCTTTTTATTTTTGTTTGGCCACAGCAATCTACTCCATTGTAACTCTTAACTCTGTTGTAAATCTTCTGAAGGGATGGTCAGAGATCTTTATTCAAAAGATAAGCTTAAATTTTCTATTGTACAGGTTTACATAAATCTATTTCACTTACCATGTACAAAATAAAATTGCATTTTGCAAATAAGGCACTACCATCTTTGAAGTCATATGAGGCAAATTATTAAATCTGTGTTTTCCAGCACTGTATAAAAGTCTTGGCTATAAAAACAATTTTTCCTGATATTATTCCTTTTGTTGGTCTGATACTCAGATTTTTCTTAAACCTGAGCATCATAATGTTCAGCTCATCAGCCTTGTAATATTTTTCCAGTTGGGTGTGGCTTTAATTTTGAACAGAAATTCAGAACCATTAAGAAAGTTTTTTCACCAGTTATCCTGTCAGAAATTCAGACTTTGGGGTTTTCTTTATGCAAGGACTGGGTACTCAAAAAAGTTCCTTCAGAGCTACAGGTCTGCTGGCCAGTCAAGCTGTGGGAAAACAAGACAAGCAAAGCAAGTTTCTTAATATTTTGTGAAGGGTTTATTCAATTTAAGAAAAAAGAAATTGTACTCTGTGTCACTACAGGAATTTCTGGAAAATGAGCAGGAAATACTGAACATGGTTAACACTGACAGCTCTAACAAAAAAAATTCAGCAATGAGAGGAAAAGATCAGAAATACTCACAACAGGCTACAATATAAGCTGGAAGGACTGGATACTCTGGTTGTCAAAAAATCCTGAATGGGTGATCACTGAAAGATATACTGAACTTTTTTATTTTTCCACTTTTTTTTCCCCTTCTAAATCCCACAGTATGTTAATTCTTAGCAGCTTTCCTCAGGAACCGTAGTGATGGAACAAGGGGGAATGGCTTCAAACTGACAGGCAGTAAGTTTAGATTAGATACTAGGAGGAAATTCTTGGCTGTGAGGGTGGAGAGGCCCTGGCACAAGTTACCCACAGAAGCTGTGGCTGCCCCATCCCTGGAAGTGTCCAAAACCAGGTTGGACAGGGCCTGGAGCTTGGCTTGGCAGGGGGTTGGAACTAGATGGCCTTTAAGGTCCCTTTCAACCCAAACTCTTCTGTGATTCTCTGAATCTGTAAAGCACAAGCAGTACAGCCAAGTTGTATCCAATCCTCCTGCTGCGGCTTGAGACCATTTATTGGAAAAACCCAGAATGCTTCGAGGCACAGCCTGGATATGATCTTGCTTAACTTCCACTTCCTGAAGAGCTGTGGTAATAGCAGTGAGGAGGCTGTAAAATAGTCTGAGCATCACTGATCTTCCCAGAACTGAGTGTTTGCTTTTCCACAAAGGATAAATAAAACTAACAGACCCCAGCCCCTGCAGCTTGCGGCTGGGTGGTTATCACTGCAGGACTATGTGGTTAATTAATGTTGATGCTCTTCAGAATTTTAATGTGAGCAATTTGTACTGCTGTTTCTGTGGCTATATTTTATATATATACACACACATATATATACATATATGTATGTATGTATGTATGTATGTATATAGGTATGTATATGTATGTAATTATTTTAATGCTACTGAGAGAAGGTGATAAACAGACTTTATTAATCTGTATTTCCCATTCCAGGTTTTGCTGAAGGCTAAAGTACTAGAGTCCAGCAGGAAGGTCAGTGGTTGGATTGCCAGACAAGATCCATGGGGTGCACTGCCTTCTTATAAGCTTTGTTTTTAAAAGAATTCCTCACTCTGCTTTCAAAATTAACACACAATTTTCCAGACCTAGCAAAAGATGTACTCTTTACTTGCGACTTGCTACTTTTCTTTTTAAAAACAAGATCTAGCACAACATTTAAACCAAATACATATGATCTAGAGAGAAATATACATGAGAAATATTCATGAAAGAGTAAAGTCCTTAGATGTGATATTTTAGCATGAATTTTAATCCCATACTTTTAGAACTTTCCTCTAGATCAGTGTGTCTGCAAATCAGATATTGTACATAGCAGTACAGACAGCATTTTATTTCCTTTAGGTAATTTACTTCCTTAATCCCTAAATAAAACCTTGCTTCTGCATGCAAGATTGAGTTTGTTTGCACACAATTTTTAGGTGCAGTAAACCTGCCAACCGGCATTTCACATTAAAAAAAAATCACATTAAATAAATCTATCAGGAAAGGCACATCATATGTAACAAAATCAAACCTTCTGTGGAGGAGAGTGACAGCTCGAGGCAGTCTGGCTGAGGTGACACCTTTCAAAGCCCCTGAGCTGCTGGCAGACTGTCCTTAGCAGTGCTGGTAGGTGATAGAATGAAAAAAGCATTTTACTGTCACACATATATAGAAATATGCACTGTTACAGCCAGTGATCCATACAGACGTAAGAGTTTAATTCCAGAGGATCCTCTTACTCCTTGCTCTGGTTTTGGCCCTTCAGCACTGCTCTGCATCTTCTTCTAGACCCTCTACAGCACCAAGTTACGGTGACCAATACCAACCCAACTACCAAGAAAAGAAAATCTTTACTCTGATCTATTTAATGCTCTCCAGGAAGCTTTCCATACATGAAGCACACAAAGCATAAACTGTACCTTACAGAGAATTTTACAGTGCATTTCTTCTCCTTCACCGAGCAGTCAGACTCAAACATCCTGAAAATCATGCACATGTTTTATCTTTTGATGGAAGGCCGAGGACAGTCTGTTTGCCTGATGGGAGATAGAAGCTAGAACATGTGATGAGAAAATCAAGTTCTCTGGTATATTCAAGCTCTATTTTTTTTTATTAAAGTCTACTGAAAACCAGGTTCTATTGTTTTATTAAAATATCATGTTAGGAAATGAACAGTACACAAGCAAACCATTGTACTAGGATGTGTCACAAGCTTTTTATACAGATTCACAGTGATAAACAGATAAAAAGACATTGCTTTTGATCTATACCAGATACTTGGGAAGAATACAAAGTGCTGCTTTTTAATATTATACAGTCTCGCCCAGAGGTGCTTCACCAGAAGTCTGGCACATAAACATCTTCTTTTTGAAAACAGAAGTTTCCAAAGCACTAAAATTGCTTCATCCAGATCACTGGGACAGAGTTGTTGGCACAGGTTCCTTTTAATGTCCATTTCCACCTTCGGAGAGGATGCGCGAGGGCTCTGTGTACTTCGCTGTCATCAAGTAGAAGAGGGCAGGGGCAGGTACCAAGGCAAGCAAGGGCAGGTCCTGCTCAAGCTTATCCAGTTTGGAAATGGAGATGATTCCATAGGCATGAAGTAACCAGTGGCTGAAGAGGACAACGAGTCTTTTCTTCCTCACCAGCAGATCCTTGAAAAACTTGCAAAATAAACACAATATCCTGTTAGCATTGAGCCTGTTACCCAGCACCTGACATTTAAGGGATGTTACAGGTAGAGCACAAAAACCATGTGAAGCCTTCTGGGTTTGAGCCCTTCCAGCACACACACAGCTTCCCAGTGGAATTCACAGGGAATTTTCACCTGAGCTTCCTCCAGCCAAGAGGAGAAGGGACAAAGAGGCTTAAATGTAAAATACACCACTGAGAAAAGTCAAGAAGCAAAGCGGTCTCTGCTCACTTAAGTCTTTTTTACTCTGAGTTTTAACATAGGAATTGTGTTTACCCACCTCCACTTCAGAAGCAGACATGTACACAGCCAGTGTAACCAAAGACAGCACCAGGATGATGTATGGGAAGGCATAATCTAAAGGCAAACATGCAACACGTTAGCAAGAAAAAAAGGGCATGGCTTATCAGTCAGCAGAGAGTTTTTCTACAGGTATAGAGCAAACTGAACTACTCTAGCCTGCCTCTTAGCATGGCATCACACATGCACAGCAGTGGGAGTCAGCCAAGCACAGCCCTTCAACAGTTCTCTCTGAGGTTTTCAAACTTCTGCTGTTTCTTGGTGGAGTTACTGATCACTTACACCATGAATTGAAAAAGGCACATAATGAGAAAAGTAGTCAGGCTGAGTGGGGATTTTGTGGCACCTCTCCAAATGTGACAAGAATGCTGGAAGCTAAACCAAAAATAGCCAATCTCCTCAAATTTACATTGAAATCCATCTCCGAAATCAGACAAACTCTGCCTTAGCAAAAAGTGGAACTAATTTCCTCTGAAGTACTTTCACACCCCCTCTGTTCCTTCCTTGGGAAAGGGACAGTCTCCAGCAGGACTGGCTGAGGCAAAGCAGTATTGGTCAGGAGCCTGGTGAGGGCAGAGCTCCTAACAAGCAACCTATTCAGATGAAACTCCTCAAAATAACCTTAAACAATACCCTTATTACCAAAGCAAAAAGTATCTCTTCCCTCTCTTCCCTAGCCCTTTCTTAGTGTGCATTTATAGGTGTGTTCAGGAGTGTTTTTAGGACAGAACTCACAGAGGAGGCCTCCTCCCACGGCCTGCAGCACGGTGAGGATGGGGAAGAAGTAGAGTGCTGCATAAATGCTTTTAAATCGATCCGACCTTCCCAAACCACAGGCGATCTTCTTAACCAGGAGAGGCCGAAGTAGCATCATCAACACAAGACAGAAGGCGTAATAAATGAACACAATGGTGTACCTGGAAAAAAAAAAGATCCCTTAAAATGTGCTGTTTTCTCATGGAGATTTGTGTCACAACCAAGGAATTTGGGGTTAGTCAGCGAAGCCTAAAGACTTTTATAGGCAAAAGTTGTAAACACAGAATGATGGGCTCAATTTTCCTAGGAGAAACAGTCAAGGTGTTTCCTTTCCAAGGAAGGGAAAGCAAAAAGTAAAAAAGAAGTTTTAAGCTACACAGTGACAGGACAAGAGGACATAGTCTCAAGCTGCACATGGGATGGTTCAGGCTGGACATCAGGAAGAACTTCTTCACAGAAAGGGTGATTAGACATTGGAATGGGTTATTCAGGGAGGTGACGGAGTCACTGTCCCTGGAAGTATTTAAGGAAGGACTGGAATTGGCTCTCAGTGCCATGGTGGTGTTGAGCCATAGGATGGACTCAATGACCCCAGAGGTCTTTTCTAACCTTGCGGAAAAGAACTGTGTGATAGCTTGGATTATGCCACTTTCCTTGATTACTCAGAAAGTCATTAAGTGTTGCTAAATCCATGTAAAACAGCTCAATGCATGAAAGATTCAGGGGATTGATTGACTGATTGATTGATTGATTGATTATTGGCACTGATCCCAGCTCTATCTGAACACCTCTGGCAGCTTTGAGGAGAGGCACGGACAGAAACAGAGCAGTCCAAAGGGCAGACAGGAGCACAAACACTTCCCACTCACAGGGGGTACACGGCCTCGTGGGTGCAGTGCACTGTGGTGATGTAGTCAGGGCTGGGGTTGTAGAGCATCGTGTACCAGTCGGAGAGCTTCTTCACCTTGCAGGAGCGGATGTGCAGGGAGCCCACGGGATCGCTGACCAGCAGTGTCACCACGGCCGCCACGCTGCACTCCAGCAGTGCCGTCAGGTGCTGCAGCAGCGCGCTGGAACTGCGGGACAACACACACGGTCACTGCCAGGCTGCCAGCTCAACAGGAAATCCAAACACCCACTGAAAAGACAGGGCCTGGGCAATGCAGAACCTTCTGCATAGTTAAAATCCACTGAGTGTGAAAATTCTTTTACAGTCTCAGATGATTTAGTGTGTAAAAGACAACAGCAGCAAGGATAACACATTGCACATCTCAGAAAGGGTGACATTGTTACATGTGATATAAGCAGAATTTCCAAAGCAGCAAGTCCTGTTAAAGACAGTAAATATTCATACATCAAACATTCTCAGCCCCCTATGTTTTCAGTGCTTATACAATCATGGAATCATAGAATGGCTTGGGTTATAAGGGGCTTTAAAGACCACCTAGTTCCAACCCCCTGCAATGGGGTGTTGACACTCCAGAGTCATTAGTTCTTTAAAAATTCTAGTCTAACACCTATTAGCCACATGCAGACGTTGATTTAAACCTCTTTTTCACAGAGTTTCTTTGATGCAAAGGCCACAGCAACTGCGCTATGAAGACCAAAACCCAGAATACATATTCCTGAAGAGAAACCTCAAACCCATCCTCTCATTGCATGTGTGCAGCCCTGCTGGCACTGGCCCAGGAGAGAGGGGATGACACAACCTGCTGCTCCTGCCTGCTGGGAAACCCAATCCAGCCCAAACTGCCAGATGGGCTGTGTACCACCGCATTAAAGAGATACAGGCCATGCCCAGGGGTGGTGACTGGAAAGGATGGCCTGCAGGACACTTACATTTGTAAATAAACCCTCCTACAGCTGCTCAAAACTTACATGCTGCCAGATCAGCTCAACTAACAACCAGGATGGAGGGGGCTCAGAGCAACCTGGTCTGCTGGAAGGTGCTCCTGCCCATGAGAGGGAATTGGAACTGGATGGTCTTTAAGGTTCCCCCCAACCCAAACCAGTCTAGCATTCTAACAACTGACGGACAGTTCAATGCAGCATCTCAGATCAATCACTTATGGATAAAAGATTTACAACTTTAAACAACTTAGGATATACGAACCTCTTCTTTCCAGAATACCACTCAATAAAGAACCAGTGTAAAACCAGGGGCAGCATGGCCATGAAGCCAAGGTAGAGCCAGTCATAGCGGTCTGGAGATCCCATACATTCCCGGCAGATTTTGTGGTCGTCGGTTCTTTGACCTCTAGGACACACCTGTAGAAAGCAGAGGTTGTATTTACAGTCCCAGTACCAACAGCAAATGACTGCAGTTCCTGGAAATACAGCTTGAAGCAGTATAGGAAAAGACACAGACCAGAGTTTTTAAGAGATGAAACAATAACCTCAGTAATTTCTCCAATTACACTTCCTCTCTTTGGCCCTTTTTTAATATAAACAAGAGTGAAACAGGATTAAAAGGCTTCATCCAAGCCTCCAGTTCCCTCTCCTGCTGTCACACCACTCCCTTTCATCTCAGCTCCCTCACCAGGCTGCTCACAACCGCTGTTCGCCACTTTCTTGCTTCCCTTTCATCCCACGCCTCCTGGATCTCACTCTCCCTGAACACTGCAATAAAATCGGTGTGCACAGTGATTTCAGCACTGCTCTCCACACCATCCCGTTCTGTTTCAGCTTTTCCAGCCCCTCCACTCAGGTCGGGTTCAGCACCGAGCCTCCAGCACCTCCTTCGGGAAATGTGTCACGGTGCAGCTTCTGTTCCGTTCAGGGAGCTAGGCTGGGGCCGCGGAGCTGCTCCCAGCGGGACCCGCCTGAGCTCCCGCACCCATCCCCGGGCCGAGCCTCGCACTTACCCCGCAGTCCCCGTAGGTCTCCACGGAGCCGTTCACCGACAGGACGGTCCTGCCGCAGTACAGCCCGAGGCAGGCGGGCTGGATGTCCACAGCTGCGGGGAGAGCGCGGGCCGCGTTACCGGGAGGGGCACCGAGCGCCAGTCTCGGCCCGTTCCAGCCGCTGACAGCACCGACACCCACATACACACCCCCACCGTCACTCCCAGCCCCACCACATCCCGGTGCCCCATGCCGGTGCCCCATCCCGGTGTCCCATCCCGGCCCGTCCTACCGGCGCGGAACATCGCGGTAACCCAGCAACGAGCGCCCCCGGTACTTCCGCCTCGGCACTTCCGCTTCCGCCGCGGGACAGGCTCCGCCCGGAAATGAGGGCGGGGAGCACGTGCGGGGCGGGGCTGAAGGGGCGGGGCCTGACGTAGGAGGCGTGGCCTAAACCGGGGCGTGGTTTCTGTGGTGGGCGTGGCTAAGGGGCGAGGCTTAAACTGGGAGTGCGCGATGGAGGCGTGCGCTCGGTCAAGTAGAGATGCAGAGGGGGCGTGGCCTCTCTTTTCTGGGCGTGGCTCCGTGCGGGGATTGGTCGCAGCCGTGGGCGCGGTCCCGTGGGTGTGGCCTGTGCCGTGGGCGCGCCCCGCGGTCCCGTCCCGGCGGTGCGGGTGCGATGGCGGCGGAGGGGCGCGGTGACAGTGACCGAGCGGGACGGGCGCTGCCGCCGCACTCGCCCTCGGGCGCGGTGCTGCACACCGTGGAGATGCACACGGGCGGCGAGCCGCTGCGCATCATCCCGCGGCTGGAGGCGGCGGAGCAGGCGGCGGCGGCGGGGCTGTCGCTGCTGTCGCTGCGGCGGGAGGTGGCGGCCACGCAGGACCACGTCCGGCGGGCGCTGATGCACGAGCCGCGCGGCCACGCCGGCATGTACGGGGCCGTGGTGGTGCGCGGCGGGGCGGCCGCGGACGGGGCGCACCTGGCAGTCCTGTTCCTGCACTGCGCCGGGTACAGCGCCATGTGCGGCCACGCCGTGATGGCCCTCGGCCGCTTCGCCCTCGACTACGGGCTGGTGCCGGGGCCCACCCGCCCCGACACCGCCGTCCGCCTGCGCTGCCCCTGCGGGATCGTCACCGCCTTCGTGCCCTGGGACGGCCACCGCAGCGGCAACCCCGTGCGCTTCCACAGCGTGCCCGCCTTCGCTGCCGCCACCGGTGGGAAGCACTGCGCTTTGGGGCGGGCGGGGTTGGTAGCCTGGCTGAGGGGTATCTGGAAAATACTTGGAAAATAACTCCCTAATTCCACCGTTCTTCAGAGGTCCTCAGGGATGGCATAAGGCGTCGCACACTGCTTTCTGACAGAGGAGCACTCAAGTTACAATCCCCGTTCACTGCCCTTGCATGCAGCTGGGTTCCTTCACTCTGTACACAGGCTCATGGCTCAGCACAGTTTTGCCTCCTCACCTTCCTCCCTTTCTCTGCTCAGATTTGGCCATTGATGTCCCCGGCTATGGGAAGGTGGTGGTTGACATTGGCTATGGTGGCACTTTCTACGCCTTCCTCAACGCCAAGCAGCTGGGCCTTGATGTGTGCACTTCGAAGACCAGAGACCTCGTCAGTGCAGCGAGTGCAGTGACAGAAGCGGTGAAGAAACAGGTATGGATGAGCACTGTGCTATCCCAGCACGTTGGGGTGACTGCACCAGACTGAGATGCTCAGGATGGCAGGGGAATCCCATCCTTCCAGCACCATGTTAAATTTGACTCCTTACAAGGATGTGAGAAGGAGCCTTCCTGGTGCTCTGTCTCTGTTACCTGAAAAGCAGAGGCGGAAATGCAGCGATGTGGTCTTGTCCCCTTCCCCTGGTCTCTCACAGAAGCTGCACTGCCCGTGCTGCTGTTGTGTGCATTTGTGACCTTCCCTGTGCTCTTCCCAGTTCAAGCTTCATCACCCTGAGAGTGAAGACCTGGCTTTCCTTTACGGCACCATACTGACAGATGGGAAAGATGCCTTTAGCGAGGAGCCCACCACCAACATCTGTGTGTTTGCAGATGAACAGGTACAGAAACAGCCTCTTCTCAGGCACATGAGACACCACCCTTGTCCCTTTGTCCCTTTTTACCTCCACTGCAGAGAAGAGAGGCTTCTAATTCTTGGTTTGGGCAGCAATTGCTTGTGCTGCTCTCATGTCTCAGGAGAGCTGTGTCGATGCACAAATTCTGATTTTGTTCCTTCTAGCAGAAATACTTCTGCACACCCTAGATGGTGGCATTTAAAAAAGGTTCATACCCATTACATGTTGATAGCAGTTTTCCAGGAGTTCAGGGGCTGAGATAGGATCCCAACATAGTGCGTATCCCTAATCTAGGGAACATCTGTCAGGGATGAACAGAGCAAGAGAGAAATGTGGTGTTCAAATTCTGTTCTTGTCTGCCATCATAAAGTATCCCATAAATGGCAGGGGAAGTTTTGGACTTTCCAGCATTGAGGAGTGTGGAGCACTGGGACAGGTCACCTCAGAAGCTGGCCAACACTGTGTTTTTGGAGATTTTAAAAACCAGGCTGGCCAGCAGCCCTCTCAACGTAAGGAGAACAAATCTTGCTGTGAGGTGTGAGAGTGGGGCAGGTGGCCTCGGCCCCTCTCAGTCCTTTTGCTATGATGCTGGGAAGATTTCAAGTACTCCTGAATAGCCTCAGTATTTCTTAGATCATCCATCCCTAACTGTGCCAAAGCCAATCACAGTCCAGAAGTACCCCAAACCTGCTTCTTTTTTCCTTCTCATTTGCAATGTATCTGGATTCTCTACAAAACCCTGGGTTAGAGGGGTTCCACCAGGTGCATTATAAAGGTGGCAGAGAGAACTCAGGGGAGCAATATCATTTTGTATTAAACCCAAAACCACTAGAGCTGGTTCATCTCTTCTGCTGCAGGTTGACCGAAGTCCAACAGGTTCGGGGGTGACAGCTCGCATCGCCTTGCAGTACCATAAGGGACTCATCCAGCTGGACCAGACCAGAACCTTCCGGAGCAGCACCACAGGCTCCTTGTTCACTGGGAAGGCAGTGAAGGCAAGTGGGTTCTGCTGAAGTTTCTCCCTGTCTCACTGCTGGAAATGTGCTCAGAGGGGAAGCAGAAAAGCCCTTCTTACCTGGGAAGGGTGTATGGAAGGAGGGTATACGGAAGGAGGGTGGTGCCTGCGGGTCTTGCTTTCCCACAAACCTCACACTTCAAGGATTTTAATTAGAGAAACGAGGAACAGTGAAACCTTGTTGTGTTGCATGGCTGCTGCACACTGTGGGCTGTGCCTGGGCAGGGCAGAGTGCTCAGGGAGGGATGTCTGCATAAGTGCCAGGCAGCGCTGGAATTCTGTGGGGTTGGGAGAGTGGAGAACCTTCTGTTGCCTCTATCCTGATCCTAATCCCTCTGCAGGAAGCCAAGTTTGGGAACTACAACGCTGTCATTGTGGAAGTCTCAGGAGAAGCCTTTTACACTGGTACAGCCACCTTCACTGTTGAAGAGGAGGACCCGCTGAAACACGGCTTCTTCTTCAAGTGACCTGAGCCACATGTGGTGGCAAAGCCTCACTGATGGTGCTGCACTTCTCCTGCCCATGAATTTCTGTTCTGTTTCTCCACAAGGCTCAGCTCATTGCACTAGAACAGCCTTGGTGGTGTGACAGCATTTGTCACATTTCAAGATAACAGCCTTGTTGCCCTGTTGTGATTTGCATATGCAGGCTGCTCTGAGAAACCACAGTATTTTTCTTCTTTTTTTCTTCCTAATAATCCACAGAAAATTGGGCTGATCTTGGAGAGCTGCCTTCAAATTTATGTGCCTTCTCTATGTCTGCAGATTATGAATTTCAAAGCCAGATTCCTATTAAATGCCAGCTGAAAAGACTGCCATTTTCTTTGTTTTCTCTCCCACAGCTCATTTCCAGGATTGTGCGGTGTGTCACAACTGTTGGTTTGAACTGCCAGCTCTCCCTTGTCTCCTGCTCAGCCAGCTGTGCTGCTCAGTCTCATGCCCCAGCTCCCCTGCTCAGCCTGTCCAGACAACCCCTTCCTCACTCATTTCACCCCACCAGGGCCTTCCTGCATCCCAGGGCTGGATGCAGGTATTTGATCAGAACTTCCTACTGTCCCTGCTGAGTGTCCATGCTGTGCTGCTTCCCTAAGCCTTCCTCTCTTGCTTATCTTGGACCACTGGCTGCACATACCCTGTGGTTAACTTCCAACAGGAGCAGCTGTGTTTGAAGGTCTGAGCCATTACGACCTTTGACTGCTAATTATTCAATGATGATTTTGTTTCAGTCGAGGGGCGGCTTGTGCAGCCGACTGCAGTCAGTGCTTGCTTTGCCAGAGTCCCTCCAGGGAAAAACCAAGCATTTGCAGTGGCAGGAGCAGAGCTTCAGACCTCTTGTGGCCTGTCACTTCCACTGTGTCTCTGGACAAAATGGTGCTTGCTTATTGAAGGCACTTATGGAAGTTACTGGTTGCACTTGTTAAAATGAGACATGAAAATCAGAATGATCATCTCCCAGTAGCTCATGCAGCAGAAGGGAGAAAGTCATACTGGGGAATTTATCTAAGATTGGCATGGAAAAGCCTGGGAGGAATTTCTTCCATCAGCGAGAAAATAACTTTGGAACAGGAGGAAACAAAAATCCCCTGATTTGTACAACAGTTGTGCTGCTAATACAGGGTTTTTAGAATGCAATCTGGGGCTCTTGCTCCCAGCTTTCCTGTAACCCCCGTGAAAGTCCTGTACAGCCTCTGCTCTAGAGGAACAAGAAGTGACACACATAACCTCCGTGCTTGCAGGAGCAAACTCCTCCATGTGTTTGCAGCTACTGGGCATCTCCCTTCTCATCAGTCCCCCAGCCACCAGGACCCATCCTGGGGATGAGCTGGGACAGCAAGCCATGAAGCCTAGCACAGGATGTTTGGAGCTTCTTCATCCATTAATTGGGATGCATCCTTCATTAGCTGTTCTCCACACCTGTCCTTGAGAAACTTTTCAGGTAGGGGCAGGCAGCCATGGCACGGATGAGAGTGGGGGGAAAGGGTCCTGCTGCCCCTGTTGGGGTTCCTGGCCTGATCCCTCAACCCTGCAGCTGGTGATCCCTCAAGCCCCAACCTGGAGAGCTGGGCGGGTGGTGCCAGCCTCCAGCAGAGTGTCTGGGGGTAGCTGGTCCTTCGTGAAGGTCTGCGGGGTGTGCGGGGAGAGGAGCTGACAGGGACTGCGAGGGGAGCGCGTCTGTGGGGACCCATCGCCGACTCTGGGATGGGGATGACGCCGGTGTGTGACACCGGGGGGTGTGGGGTGCAGTGCCCCGGCCCCCCGGTGGTCTATGGGGGCTCCGCTCCGCCGCCCCCGAGTCCAGCCGGGCCGGGCCGGGCCGGTTCCCCGGGCAACGGCGGCCGAGCGACGTCAGCGGCCGGCGGGGCCGGGAGCGGCGGGGCCTCTGCAGGCGCGGCGGGGCTGGGGCATGAGGCTGCGCATGGAGCCGGCGGCGGCCGTGCCGGGAAACCTCTCCCGCGGCGGCGGCGGCGGCGGCAACGAGAGCGGCGGGGCGGCGGCGGCGGGGGCGGCGGGGTGGTCGGCGGCGGCGCTGGCCTCGCAAGCGGCCGCGCTGCTGCTCATCTTCGCCCTCTCGGCGCTGGGCAACGGGGCGGTGGTGCTGGTGATCGCCCGGCACCGGCAGCTCCGCACGGTCACCAACGCCTTCGTGCTGTCGCTGTCGCTGTCGGAGCTGCTGGGCGCCCTGCTCTGCCTGCCGCTGGCCTTCCTCAGCCTGCTCAGCCGCCCGCCCGGCGCTTGGCTCTTCGGGCAGCGCCTGTGCCTGGCCAGCGCCGCCCTGCACGCCGGGCTGGGCATCGCCGCCACGCTCACCATGGCCCTGCTCTCCTTCGACCGCTACTGTGCCATCGTCCGGCAGCCCCGGCACAAGATGGGCCGGCGCCGCGCCGCGCAGCTGCTGGCCGCGGTCTGGCTCGCCGCCCTGGCGCTGGCCGGGCCCTGGTACGGGCTGGCGGGCGAGGGGCGTCGCGAAGCCCGGCCCGGCGCCTACCGCTGCGTCTACGTGCTGCCCTGGGGCTCGTCGCGGCTCGGGCCGCCCTACGGCGCCGCCCTCATCGTGCTCTGCTACCTCCTGCCCTTCGCCGTCATGTGCTTCTGCCACTTCAACATCTGCCGGGCGGTGCGGCTGGCCGAGAGCCGCGTGCGGCCGCTGACCACCTACGGGCACCTGCTGCGCGCCTACGGCGAGATGCGCACGGCCACCACCGTGCTCATCATGATCGTCTCCATCATCTGCTGCTGGGGGCCCTACTGCATCCTGGGGCTGGCCGCCGCCGCAGGCCGCCTGCCCTTCTCGCCCACCATGGACGCCGTGGCCAGCGGGATGGCCTGGGCCAACGGCGCCATCAACCCCCTCATCTACGCCGCCCGCAACCCCAACATCTCGGTGCTGCTGCGGCGCAGCCGGGAGGGTGGCTACAGGACTAGGAACAACATGGTCGCCTATCTGTCGGTGCCGGGCCGCCAGCCGGAGCCCCGGAGCCGGGCTGAGCGCGTCCGGGAGCGCTACATCAATCGGCACAGCGGCCCCCCGGGCAGCGCCGTGTCCTCCTCCAGCCCGGCCAGCGGCGGAGAGGTGGCCATGTGGGCTTGCAAAACTCCCGCTGTGCTCTTCTGTCGGGATGGGCAGCCGGACACTCTCTCTGAGGCCACCTTGAAGGCCAAAGCAGGCACCATCGACACCAGCCTCTGAAGGGATGGGGGGCCGGGATGGAGGCATTTGGCCCTGGGGCTGTCTCCCTGAAGAAGGTCCTGGTGCTTGGAGCCCTTTGCAGCCTGACTGCCAAAAAACTGGAGAGATGGGACTGCGTTTCTTCTCCACTGTGTGAGCTCTGGTTTGGTGACCCAATCTGCGAGCAGCAAGAGATCCACAAGGAAAGGATGTCCCCCCTTCCTTTTCGCCAGGTCTGACGCACTGGTGACAGCCACCGAGCCTGGCCAGCAAAGAGCTCGACTGCAAGAACAGGACAGTGTTTGCTCCAGTCCTGCAGAAAGTGCCACAGTGAACCTCAGGCTGACACACCAATGCAGCCCAAACCGACTGACTGCCTGTGTGAGCTGTTTGTTAAGTGCCAAAAAAGCAATTGAAAGCTGAGCACTGGCAGCTGGAAGCCACTCTGAAAACACCACACTGTGAAAACCGCATCATGGCAGGAAAATGTTGCTTTTACCCATTGTATGTGGAAGTGCCAATAGTCATAAAGTCACAGGCTGTAGGGCAGGCTGAAAAAGTGATCTATTTATATTATTTTTTTAATTTAAACTCTGAAGCATAACAAAAAAGTAGTTGTGAAAGGGAAGATGTATGACGCAGGGAAGGAAGGAAAGGAAGGTGATACCTCAGTTGTCAGAATTTCAGCAGCCTTTTGTCTTTTCTTGTAGGTAGTGTCAACTGAAAATACTATGAATACGAGAAACATGAATTCCGCAGACAGAATGAGGTAAAGGGTGTGGGTGTAAACTGTGGTGTGCACAAGATGTGTGGGGTTTTTTTTGAGCTCATCTGAAGTGTCTCACATCTCCAAGGGTTTTATCATAATTGGAGGAGTGTGTGAGGGAAGTGTCTGTAAGGAGAGGTAAAGCAATACCACGTGCTCCCTGTCTGCTCTGCAGGATGTGAAAATGTGTATATGCACAGAACAAATGTTGTATTGATGGCAGCAATCCATTGGAGTACAATAATTAAAAAACAGCTCTGTTTGCTGTTGATAAAAAAAGAAAAATAACACCATGGACGTGCAATTGCACAGCATAAATTCGTATGAATTTATCAGTGTGATTTTTTTGTTTAAGGGTCCAAAGCCTTAAATTAGTATTTTGAATTGGAAGCTGAGATTTGGCCTTTGTTTGTCATTGCCAGAGTTAAGTGTGAGACAGTGTTTTTCCTTGTACAGGCTTTAAAAATACAATGTTTTGGTTTTACCCGATTTTTCAGCTGTTTGTGATGCAAGTGAACACAGTATCATCATTTTGTAAGTGAGACAAGAAATAAATAGTCTTTTATGCAGGAAATGAAAGTGTCTCAGCCTGGCATCATTTTCAGGCCAGCCTTGGGAAGGGAACTCCTGTAAAAAATTGCTAGATGAATGATACTAGAGAGACCTAATTGTTTGTGAAATTTTAATGGCAGCTGGTTTCCACGCTGTGAGCATTACTGTAACTTTCTTATGTGGTGCTCCTGAAGCCCACGAGGAAAAGATTCGACCCTTGACTACTCAGCACTGCTAATTTGCCCTGCAGCTACTGGATTTTGCAAGTTGAGAAGTGTCTTCTTGCTGTCTCAGAAAGAAGCTGTGCAGAAAGTCCATGGCTTTTCACAGGGGCCGTTTGACAGCGAGTGAGCACCCGTGGCTTGTTGGAGGGGCAGGACAGGAATTTCTGGCACACCTGCCCTTCCACAGCAATGTGTGGCTGAGTGTCAACGGGGAGGGGTGGTTGTGAGTGATGAGGTTGGATTTAACTCTTCCCTAGTTAGCTGCAGGTGGTAACAAGGATAATTGACCGTGCAGAACATGTAGCTGAAAGTCCCTGAAAAGGGTGGTCCTGCTCCCCTCAGTTCATGGCTCTGCTCACCTTCCCTGTCCCTTCTGTCCCCACCACCCCAGCTGACTCAGGCACTAAACAGCCACTGATTCCCTCTTTTTTCATGCTGGTTTCCTTTTCTACTGGCTTGATGTCCTGAGCGGTGTACCACAGGCCAGGGAAGCACCTCTGTGGCAGTTAATTATAGCAAGGGCAGGATTTGGGGATGCCAGGACTGAGGGAGCTGCACTAGGAGTGGAACTAACACAGCTTTCTAGGAAAGTGATAGTGAAGCTGCTATAACACAGATTTCAAGATATTTTTAACAAGCTCAGGCTGGTGCACGTTAGTCTTTTGTGTGAGAAGCTGTCTGAGGGCAGCTGGCTGTGCTCTTGGAGGCATCACAAATTGGCACATTTCTGTGAAATGCTAGCTTGGGCTGTAGCAAGGGGAGATTCTTGACCTGATCCTTTTTGACATGGACCTGCTGCAGCCCCAGTAGAGAGCCAGCTTGTGTTTTAAAGCTGTGCCTGGCCTGTACTCCACATAATCACAGAATCATAGAATCACTACAGCTGAAAAAGGCCTCTTCGGTCACGGAGTCCAACCATTCCCCCAGCACGGCCAAGTCCACCGCTAACCCATGTCCCTAAGTGCCACATGTCTTTTAAATGCCTCCAGGGACTGTGGCTCCATCACCTTCCTGGGCAGCCTGTTCCAGTGTTTAACAACTTTTTCTGTGAAGAAATTTTCCCTAATATCCAATTTAAGCCTCTTCTGGCGCAACTTAAGGCATTTTCATCTGTTGCTTCTTACCTGGGAGAAGAGACCAACCCCACCTGGCTACAACCTCCCTTGAGGAAGTTGTAGAGCGGTCCCCTCTAAACCTCCTTTCCTCCTGGCTAAACACCCCCATCTCCCTCACCCTCTGCTCATATCACAGCACTGTTGAACAAGTCAGCTACACAGATCTCTACAGGCATATTTTAGAATGTTTTACACAATACAACCAAAGGGTGAAGGGTCTGAAATAAACCACAAACAGCAGTGAGAGACACACACAAACCATGCCAAAGCTGCAGGCTGCCTGCCAAAACAGTACTTGAAATGCTGCTGTGTCCCAGCTCTGCTCAATATTGCTCCCAACACCACAGAGTGGGTAAAAAGGTTTGTCCCTGCACCTGACAATAGCTCCTGTGTTCATCCGGGAGAAGGAAACCAGTGGATTGAGTTCCTGTTTTGCTGTAGCTCTGAAAACTCTGCCCATGGTGGCAGCTGCTTGTCCTTGGGTAAGGAAACATTGCAACTCTTGGCCAAGCCACTGTGGGACATCACCCCCACATGTCCCACATGCCCATGCTGCTGTCACCCCTTTTTGAGATCCCCTTGCTTTGGGCTGGAGAGCTCAGAAGGCAGAAAGACAATGAGGTTTTAGACACTACAAAACTAGCTCTGAGGCTTCAACCCTCCAGCCTCTTTCCTTTTCCTCCCTTGAGATGAGCCTGGACAAAGCAAACTACAATCTTATTTGCCCAAGGATATTGGGACACATTTTAGCACCCCAAAAATCATGTGGATTTTTCTGTGCAGGATATTCAGAATAAGAGAAAGAACAATTAAAATTATTTGAAGGCCCATTCAGCCCTGGATATCAGAGACAACCTCAATCAAATTAAAATTAAAAATTAGTCCTTGGGCTCTTTAGTCTCTTGTTGATTTTCCAGCATTCTTACCCTCAGTTTAAGGGTACCTTACAATGATACACATGCCACTGATCGAATTAATGCATTATATCTTAGAAGGAAAACATTAAGTCTTGATGAATGACAAACATTTTAGAACATTTTAGAACATACTGCTCCAACTGCACGCAGTGGTAGTTTTCCTGCTGATTTAATCATCAGATTCATTCAAGCAGTTATTTTCCACTCCCTCCCTAATATCTGGATGAAGCCTCCGTTCAAAGCAAATGCTGCGTGCACAACTTAGGAACTGCAAACGATTAGCAGTCCAATTAGCAGTGTTTATAAGTGACAGCGTGATGGGCTGTAATAGCTGCCATCAGTCACCAGGACGGGGACAGCTCAGGAGTATGAAATCCCCCATTGCTGCTTCTCTTTCAGCAATGGTGTTGGTTCCTGTCTCCAGCAGATGCCAGCAGAGACCTAAGCAGCCAGCACAGCTGTCCCCGTAGTGATCCTAGAAAAAGCCTCTTTGGGTTAATGGGATCAACCACTCTGCCTGCAGGACTGCTGCTTCCCAAACACAAGCACTCAGGGCAGGGGGTGTGAGTGATGCTCTGCAAGCCCTAAGAGCACCTCACCAAAACTTGGTTTGAAAGACAGATTCAACACATTCTGCTGTTGCCTTTTGGCTGGTTTTAGAATTATGAGGCAGACGCGGTTAAAGGGGTAAAAGGGTTTTATTTTGGTATTTTAATAGGATTTTAGGTGCACAGCTCTTCAAAGGTGGAACACGCTGAGATGCACACTCATATAATGTGTATACAATTTTTATGGACTTTGCAAATTAGCATATTTGTCTAGAATCTTTCAATAAGAAACTTAATAAATGAAGTAATGTCTTTTTATTTTGAAGAAACCTCTCCCAAATGAGGCTAGAGTGCAGTTTATAAAATATGTTTCAGAGAGAAGGTTTCAGCCAGGGTTGAAACCTGAAGTTTTTGACAGCATAGAGCTTTCTAGCTTTTTATTGTGAACGTTTGGTCTTTTTGCCTTGCATAACTCCAAAACTAAGCTAGAATATCAAACTACAAAAATTACAATCATGTAGGTTATGGGCATAGAGGATACAAAGGATATATAAAAGGTATAAAAATGTATGAAAGGGTATATAAGAAAAGGCAAAAAATCATCAGGCATCACTGCTCTTTGGGAGGTCTGCTGTACAGGGTGAAATGAATAATTTGGAAAGCACATCAGAAAAGTGGCATTTTGTGCATGCAGGCCAGAGCTGCAAACCTGCAGCCTAGAGGGCTGGTGAGATCAGTTCTAGTGCTGGCAATGTGCTTAGTTCAGCAGCACAGCTGCCTCTTCACCCTCTGGGTGCTTTTGTATTTTCACATGGTGACTCTGATTATTAATAATAAATGGGTGCATATCTAGATCTGCTTGCAAAGCATTACAGAGCCACAAAGTGGTAACTAAGTGCTAGAAATTAAAGGTCTCGAGTCCTGCAGGAGGAGAAACCCAGGAAAGGAACCAGGTTTGGGGAACCCCATGCCCGACGGGGCTGTGCTGCTTTGCTGCTGCAAGCCTTGGGCTTGCCACGACCCCTGGGGTGAGTCCCAGTGGCTTCACTGGGGCTGGATGTGGGAGGAAAAGGCCAGCGCTCCTCCTGTACCATGGCCAGCCCTCCTGCTGTTCCCAGTTTGCAGGAGTGATGGGTTTTCAATGCCATGCTGCCAGCAGGGCACTGCCTCTGAGTGCTGAAGCCTCTGCGCCCACCACAGCCAAAGTGCTTGGGCAACAGCTCTGCATTTCTAGGTATTTTTTCCTAGGAAATCACCACTGCAAGAAGCGGGAGGAGAAGTGACATGGGGAGAGACAGACTGTAAATCCCTCTCGGTGGCATGAAATGGATGAGTCACTGGGGAAATCAAAGTCAAAGGAGCAGAAACCCCAGGGCACAACAGCAGCGCCTGCACTAATCTGTCTGGGGAGTGATGGATGATCTCAGCCAAGAAGAGCCCAGGAGGCTGTGACTGACGGAAATTTAACAAGGGGGGGCTGTTTGTACTGGGTGGCACAGCACACCAGTGTGCCCACAGGCTCCTGGGGGGATCATAAGAGATGAGAAGGATCCAGCTGTGATTCAGCAGAGGAAGTAAATTCGCCCTGAGAGGAACTGCTTGTTATTTGTGTTATTTCTTGACTTGCTGGCACTGAGCTCCTCCAGGTTCAGCTGGTTTCACAAAGGCAAGCACTGCCAGAAGCCCACAAAACTGATTGGGGAGCAATTTCCAAGTACTCAGGATCCTTAATTTTATATATCCATTATTCTTTCCTTTATAAACTATTCTTGATCTTATCTCTTGCATAGTCAGCTCAGAAGCTAATAAACTAGTGGAACATCTAAAGACATTCATAAAGGGAACAAAGTATTTTTTTAAAGGAGGAACAGAGATTGTGCCTTTCCTCAGGGGCCTTTTGTTGTGTGCACTGAAGAGTTAAAGATGTTTGCAAACCACAGTGCTCCACACATTGTCTGCCTCCCCTTCCGACATGGGGACACCTCTTCTCCTTGCCACTGTAAGGAGAAGCGGAAAAGTCGCAGCAGTGATGGCTTTGGGGAAATCACTCTGAAAAATTATATTCCTCAATTCCTGGGATGGAGATTGGGAGTGGAAATAGTGCAGATCAGCCTTCTCCATGTTAGCCCAGCCTACCCCATTCCATCAGAGAGCAGCTGGGAGGATGCTGGTGCTTCAAAACCCTTCTGGGTGGGTCCTACAAATTAACACACCCCCCAGGGCTCATCTGCCCTAAGGGTAGATGTGGGCAAAACCAGCAAGATAAATTTCTCTTAAATTCATCTCACCCTCCCAGCAATTCCCTCACAACCCCATAAATGTAATTTACTTACCTGATTTAGCAACATACTCTGAACTAATCTCAGCATCAGGGATAAAAAATGCTCTGAGTAACCAGGTCACTTATTTTTTCCAGTGGAATCTAATGTGCTGCAGCATTTGTGCCTGATCTGTGCCTGTGGCTTCTGTGCTCAGTCTGGTGCATTTTACAGAACATTTGGTAATATACCATCCCTGAGGTCATGTCAAGTTCTGAATACAGCATCTGAATTGTGGAGTCTTTACAGAAAATGTAACTCAAATGGTGATCGCCTCCTGCTATTAAATTGGAAAGATTTGCCATAGAAACTAGGTCTTGCCTGAGTGCTTCTCACGGATTTCATAGTAAAAAGGGTTTTAGGCAATGATCAGGAGCTGGGCAAAGCACAAAACTGGGACTTCTTTGCCTTTCCTTAAGCCCAAGGGATGATCTGCACAGAGCTTGGCAATGTAAAGCTGTGTCAAAGTACACAGGAGCAAATTCAAGCAGATGGAGAAGCTGCTGGTACCCCTCAGCACCCAAACAAAACCGAGGTGAAGCCAGGGGCACTATCCCAGCCAAGCTTACAGCGGTGTCCTGGCAGGCCAGAGGGATGGTTAGGCAGCAGGAACAAAGCTGTGTCCTCCAGACTTACTGTGCTGGTGCCCAGGATAATCCTGGTTTAGGACAGCTCTGCTTACAAAATGTGTGTGTCCTGCCCCTCCTGCAGAGCCACCTCTGAGCTGAGAGCACGTGAGCAAATACTGGAGTATGGGCCAGTAAAGAAAATAATGGAAAAATGGCAATTTCAATGACTTACCTTCGCAGAGGTGCCCTGAGAACTGGGAAACTCCATCTTAATTTCAAGTTCATTGCAATGTGAAAAAAAAGCTGGGTAGAAACAGACTCCCAACACAGACCCTGGGACAAGCCCCGGGGGCACTGGAGTGGAGTGGGGCACTCTATTATAATTTCAAAAGCCATGGAACTAAGTTCAGATGAGCCATGACACTGTTTTGAGTTAATTTATTTTACACACACGTGCATTTTTGGGGCCTGCATGTGCACACAGTGCTTCAACCCCAAGGTCGGGCATTGCCAAAAGTCACAGAGGAGGCACAGGCTGTGACCTTTGCCTATTTGACTCGAATTACAACGAAGAGAATTAAAATTAACCCTCCTCAACTACGCTGGGGGAAACTTACAAAGAAAATTTAGCATGAGAACTTTTCAGACCGCAGTAGAGATCACAGAGTAAAACAAGAAGCAGAATCTATTTTGTACTTGACAGCTCTAAAACGCTGAGGTTGGGAAGTGCCAGCAGATGGCACTTGGCTCAGCCTTTGCTGAGGCTCTGGTGGGGCCCGGCAGCACGGGATTTCTCACTGGCTTACCTGTGCACTCTCATCAAGCCTGGTTTAAAGCTAAAAAAATAAAAAATGCTCAGAGGTTTCAGGTCAGAGCACTTCTGATTCAGAGAGTTCTCCTTTTCATATACATCTGTAGGAGGACCCTGAGCCGTGCCAGGGAGAGAGCTCGCAGGAGAGATGTCTGCAGGATTTTCTGCAGAATATGGGATAGAGATGAGGCTCATCACCTCCCTCCTGCACCCATCACCCTTGTGTTTGCTTGGCCTCTCCTGTCTCCCCCAGAAGCGAAGCTTGAAGAGTGTGTTCACCCACAGCACAGGCTGGTACAGAAATAACCAGCTTTTATGGGAGTTGAGAATCACAGAATTACAGAATTGTCTAGAATCACAGAACCATTTAGGTTGGGAAAGATCTCTAAGACCGTTGAGTCCAACCATTCCCCCAACACTGCCAAGCCCACCACTAAACCATATCCCCAAGTGCAGTATCTACATGGATATTAGATACCTCCAGGGATGGTGACTCCATCACCTCCTTGGGCAGCCTGTGCCACTGCCTGACCACTCTTTCTGTAAAGAAATTTTCCCTAATATTCAGTTTAAACCTCCTCTGCTGCAACTTGAGGCATTTTCATCTGGCCCTGCTACTTGTCCCCTGGGAGAAGAAACCAACATCCACGTGGTTCCAACCTCCCTTCAGGGAATTGTAGAGTGAGAAGGTTCCCCTGAGCCTCCTTTTCTCCAGGCTGAACCCCCCCAGCTCCCTCAGCCACTCCTCATCAGACTTGTGCCTGTTCCTGTGGCACTCCAGCCCAGCACCAGCACTGCAGATTTGACTGGGCTGTGTGAGATGGTGATGTTGGCAAAGTGCAGTTTTACCCCAGAGCATCTGCTTGAGCAGTGACACAGGCACTGGCAGCAGGGACAGGGCCAGGCCCAGCCACAGCACAGGTGGGAGCAGAACTGGACACATCCCTGCTTTGCTTATGCTCTCCTGAGAGTCTTCAGCAGGGATATCAAAGTCCAACAGACCCATTGGGCCCACTGTCCCCTTTCTTGGGACTGAATAGTCCCTAAGTCCTGCAAGCTCCTGCCAACCCAGCACCCTGGGGCCCCTTGCCAGTGGCACAGAGTGGCCAGGGGATGGGAGCTGGGTGTGACCCCTGTCCAGCCGTGCCTGCCCTACCTGCTGAGCTGAGCTTTGCAATGCTGTGCCTGCGCCAGGCCATCGCCCCAACCCTTGACTCATCTTTTCCAACCCAGGGCGCGATGCCAAGGACAACAGCGGAGTGCGGGAGGTGACACCTGGCACTCCTCGCTCCCACAGGGCTCCCGGTGGCCCCAGCTTTGGGAACAGGGAGAGCTGTGGGGTTGGAGCGGAGCACAGTCAGGGCTGGCTCAGCAGGTTTGGTGCCACCACCCCGGGTGGCCCCATGGGACAATTCCTCCCAGAGCACCGTGCCCGGCAGCTTCCCTGGCACCAGCGGGTCTGGGCAGGTGTGGATCATCCAGCACACGAGGGCGTGCTGGCTCATGGCTCTAACTGGAGGGAACAGCCAGGTTTTGGGGCACAGGAGCCTTTTTTCTGGTGAAAACCCAGACAGACAGGACATCAGTGAACATGGGCTCACACAGCACAGCTGTGCCACTCCAGCACAGTGCCCACCCAGGTCCCCTTTCCTCCAGGATGACAAACATTTTCTCTGAAATTTATATTCTTAAACCATAGATGCTGCTAATCCAGCCATGTGGAAGGGTTTGCAGGCTAGGAAGCTTGCAGGTTACTCGGATTTTTTCCCCTCAAGTACCTCGGTTGAATAAAAAGCTCTGCCCTGACCCTGCTCACTTCTCCTACTGCCACCCTGTCCCCATCCTGGGGACTGTCCTGTGTCACACAATGGCATGGCCCAGGAAACTGCAATCTGCCATAAACTAGAATTTCAGGTCCTCATCAGGTTGTGGGGTTTAGCCAGCTTGTTCACATCTATTTCTGGATGAACCCGGATCAGCTCTGTGCTGGGGCCATGGGGATTTACGATGGGAAGAGCAGCTGAAGCCATTCCTGTTTTCCTTGGTCCTGTCACCACCCAGCCCTGGGCTGCTTTCCCATGGCATCTCCAGCCCACACGACTGCCAGGGCTGGTGATGGAAGCTGTGCTCCCTGCCAGCCCCAAGCCTAAGTGGGAAATGTACAGGTCAGAGCACAATGCAGATGCTCCCACCGGGACAGGCAGTGGGGTCTGGCGGTGTTGGGTGCTGCAAAAATCACTCAGGCGCGTTGGCAAAAGAAAATAACTCAGAGCCTGGATGGGAAGTTGTGTGGGAACGGCAAAGGAGAGCAGGAATAGGCCAGGAGGGGTTTGGATTACTGCCAAGGAAACATCACTAGATAGGCTTGCTAGAGGCACAGTGGCCAGCCCAGCCAGCACTTCTCCTGAAAAAAGGGACATGATCCAATCCCAAGATGCAAAACTGGCTGCTGCCTCAATGCAGGATCCTGGAAAAGCCCCTGTGGGCTTTTGGAAAAGTTCCCACCACGGTGGTAACAGACATCAGCAACAAAAAACATGGAGAAATGAACTGGGTCACCAACTGGGAGGCATTTCAGAACCCACATGTGGGTGACTGTGAGGATGCTGCAATCCTGGAGGATGGAAAAACCCCGACCTCCTAAACCCCAGCACTCAGGGAAAGGGTGAAGGGGTTATCAGTCGACCCCAGAAATGCCTGCAAACACACCCAAAAAAGAGCAACCCTCAGGGAGCCTCTTTTTCAACACCTGCCTGAATTCCTAAACATCCCATTTTATTTCCTCTAAAAAATAACTCACGCCTCTGCCATGTACACTCACCGAAATCGTTTTGCTTTATTGCATATTGCCATCTTAGAAAATGTACAGTCTCATAACATTACACAGCATTTCCCACTAGCTAGAACTACTAACATCCTTGCACCTAACAGACTACCTTAGTCACTACGAAGCTAATAAGGTCCAAGACATAAACTTTCGTTTACAAATTATTATGGATTTTTTTGTTTTGTTTTTGGCATTATTAAAAAAAAAAATCATCTTTAAAATACACACCCAAGAGAAAAGAATGGCTACTTACACCAGCACCAATCTAAAAGTAGTTTTCGACAATGGCACATGGAATTACCTGCACACAGCCTTTGTATTTATTTATAGAGATATAATATTTTTTTCTTTTTTCTATTTTTTTAAAGAAAACAAAGAAATGGCAAAGTCAGCCTGATAATCAGGCTGTTGTAAAACAATTTAAAAAAAAAAAAAAACAAACCAACCCAAGAGGTTTGGAAGGGCAAGAGGAAATCTGTCAGGAAAGGTCCTGATGTGGCACTGGGGTTGCAGAGGCAGGAGCCGGGGCGGGTGCTGGCACCCAGGGACCCCGGGAGGAGATCGCCCTTTCTGACCCCCACCACCTGTCCAATTAAACACGTGTGACCAACCATTCCTTAAACCATCAGAAGCCAAACTTTTTTTTTTTAACCTTTTTTTTCCTTCTTATTTTTATATATTTTCAATTCCCCCCATAGTCCATTCCCTCAATTGTATCAGCCCCATTTTTTTTTTTTCAGCCATAAATAAAAAATATAAATAGAGGCACTTTAGTTAAGGAATAGTATTATCATTACCTTTTGTCTTTATTTCCCCCTCCTTCTTAAAGCAAAGTGCTTAACTCCACCTTTGAACATAATCTGCAGGTTTTGCAGCTGCTTGGATATGAGGTGCTGGACTTTATTTTTGCACTTACCTGCTTTATTTATTACTGCTTTAAATGCTACTCAGAAAGTCTTTTTTTTTTTCCTTTTTTTTTCTTCTTTTTTTTTTTTTTTTTTTTAATCTACAGTGCGTTAAACGTTGCAATGAAGAAAAGAACAAACTGGTAAAACCACAGCTCTTGACAACTCTGCTTCGAGAGAGATTTCACAGCTTTCACTCAGCACACAGACCCTGCGGCCTTCAGGTGCTTAGAACCATTTTTTTTTTATACAAATTAGTTTAAACAGCACTTTTGCTATACAGTACATATAGTTAACTGACATCCCATACCCCACCAGTAATACCGATTATCTGACAAAAAAAAAAAAAAAAAGAACAACCAACCTTATTTCAAATAGTGTTAATATCTAGTGCAACAGGGACAAACTCATCTCTCCACAGGAAAAAGAACAAACAAACAAAAAAAAGATCACAAAAGTATTGGTGGTATAAAAAGGTTTTGATTTGCTTTCTTAAAAAACATACCACAAATAAATAAAAGTAAAAAGTAACAGTCCTCTATATACTCAGCATAATTTAAGAATAGAAATGTTAATATGTTAATGGTGGTTATTTTTTATTCTCCAATTCTTAATTTTCTAAACCCTTAAATTATTACTCCCTGAGAGCTCTGAATTACTTTTATTATTGTTTTTTTTCTTTTTTTTGTCTTTTTTTTTTTGGACTGACATTTGACAGGTAGTTCTGCTTACAAATTCGCAATGACAATGAACAGCAAACCAGTCAAAAAAGGACCTGGCTAAGAGACAAGTGTTTCTTGGCATCGCTGCTTCTGTGTGTCCGAGAAAGAAAAAGGAAAAGAAGGTGGGTGAAAGCTGCTGGGTTTTACCCCAACCCCTTTGTATTTCAGAGACCTTTGGTCCCGACCCACCTTGACAGAGGATAGTTTGTCCCATTGAACAGAAAGCAAGAACAAAACTTACAACGCAAGTGTTTATGCTCTTCGTCTCCTCCGAGAACCGAACCTTTCCCACCGTATTGGGCCAGAAAAAGTTGCAAAAGTATAAATACATCAGTGTGGCGTTACAGCGAGAAGCACTTTGGGGTAAAGTTTGTCCTTTAGCAAGGTGGCAGCAGGAGGAAAAAGAGTGTTTCCCAAGGATGACGGGAAGAGCATCGCCGGGAGCGCCTGCAGCACCGAGCTCAGGAACCAGCACGAACGCACAGATCTGCGAGTTTCTCAGAATAATCACAACAATGAGAGAAAACAAACAAACAAACAATGGATTAAAGTTCAGTCAACTTTGCTTTTTTTTCTTCTCTTCTTTAAACCGCTCGGCTTGTGTGCAAGGCGTCCCCTGCAAACAGCCCGGGGGGGGTTCCGAGCAGGAGAGCAGCAGGAGGCAGCTTCCCCTCGGCTTCGGGGCCGTGGGGACGGCCGGCGGCTCGGGGTTGGGACCTCTCTTGCTCCACGGACGCGGCATTGTGCTTGTGCATGGGGAGAACTACTTTTTGGAGTGGGGAGGAGGCAGTGCTGGCACTCACCACCGTGAGCTGCCCACGCACCTCCCTCCACACGCCCCGACCCGACTATATACACAGTATATACACACACACACACTCGCCCGCGGGGACTAAGAGCGTGCCACTGTTTCGCTTCGAATCGCAAGGCAGTGTCATGGAAACAAAACAACAAACCATAGCCACTTCGGAAAGTCTGACCCGCGTGTCTTTTGCTGGGTTTTGTCGTCAGTTTGTTTCTCAGAAGTTGAGCTTGGTGACGGGCCTCTCGCGGCCGCTCTCCGCCAGCTGGTTGGTGATGCGCTTGCGGTTGCGCTTCAGCTTGGTGAGGTCCTTGTCAAAGACTTCACCTGAGCGCAGGGCAGACACCAGGTCATCGAACTCGCCGCTCTCCTCCCCGGTCTCCTTCGCCTTCCTCGCCTTGCGCTCCCGCTCCCGCTGCTCCTTCAGCTGCAGGGAAAGAAGACATCTCAGTCTCACAAAGGTGGTTGTGTGGGTGCCCAGCACATGCGTGGTGAGCCCCAAACTCATGGAACAAGAGTGGTTTCCCACCCCAGCGCTGAGCACGTGAGGTTATTGATAGACCACATCCCTGGAAGTGCTCGAGGCCAGGTTGGACTGGGCTTGGCGCAATCTGGTCTAGTGGAAGATGTCCCTGCCCACGGCAGGGGGGTCGCAACTAGAACTTGGTTCCTCCCAACCTAAACCATTCTATGATTCTGAGATTCTACGACACAACCCATGGGCTGATGGTCGCAGCCCCACGGCTGCTGCTTGTGGGTCACAGCAGCCCCCAGAGAGCACCAGCTCTGCTGCACATTTCAGCTCCAAGAGCTCACCAACCCGAGGTCATCAGTTAATCAAGTAATCAAAAGTCAACAGCCAGTGGGTCTAAGACCACAGAAGCTTCTTTCCCAGTCTTCAGTGCTCCCTGTGCCACCGTGACCACCATGGGGACATCATGACACGGCTGCCACTCCCAGGTACCCTGCGGGAGCTGCCGGACTCGCCGGTGTGTGCTCACCTGTGCCTCCATGCGTGCCCGGCGCTCCTCCTCCTCCTTCCTCTTCCTCATGTTCTCGTTCTCCTGCTTGGCCTCGGTCACGGCCTGAAGGAACTGGTCAAAGATGCCGAAGAATTCATCAGGCTGCATTTTGTCCGTATCTTCTCCAAAGTGCTTCACAGCCTTGGAAAACTGGAAGAGAGAAGACAGGGCTGCGTCAGTCTTGGATAAACCCACTGCACTGACAAAACCTTCATCATGTAACAGAGTGAAACACTTCCTGCAGCCATGGCAGACAGCAGGGCTTTGCCTCATGAAGCCTTGACTTAAACCTGAAATAAATCACCTGATGTGCTACCTGCTGCCCTGCAAGAGCCGACCTAGACCACTCTCAAGCCCCCTTCTCCCCATCTCGCCTCTGGCTCTGCTCAGCCTCCCCTGCCCCAGCTCTACTTTATTAACTAAGCAGCAGTAAAAACAAGGAAGCAAAATATTGTGGGACTGAAGACATAAAACTAATAGTAAACACGGCAGGGGAAGGGAAACTTGCACTTTTAAGTTTCTCTTTGAAGTATTTTTGGGGTATTATTTATCATTGCCACATGCTCTGCTATTGAAACCAAATGTGTTGGTGAAACTTCTAAGAGAGATTTCTGCCCAGGCTCAGGCACAGCCCTGGGCAGGGAAATAGGGAGTTTTCCGGCCTCTTGTGCTGTTTGCACACCATTAATGTGAGGGAGTCGAATGAGGCCGTAGCAGAGGTCAGGACAGGACATCCACGATCTGCCAATGCGTCCTGGTCCCCAAGCAGCCCCTGAGTTGTCCTTGGGACTGACACTCTTTGTTCTCACTTCCAGCTTGAAGGAGACTCTTTGTGCACAGCAAGTTTGTTAAAATTGTGAAGGCACATTCTGGAGATAAGCAAGCTTAAAAGAAAAGAAAAACAAAATCAAAGCACCAACAGATTTATTAGTTGCTTTGATTTTGCAGGGGTAGACCAAGAGGAACATTTTTAAAGCCTGCCTGTATGATTCAGTTTTATTTGCAGGGGTGCCCCAGGCTCTACAAAACACATTTAGTGCATTTTTATTTCTTTGTTTACTTAAGAGATTTAACACTTCAAGATGGAGGGAAGAATCTGAGAGGTGCCACTATATAAGTCAATATAATTGAGGTTAATCTTGCTGATTTTAATCAAGACATTAAATTCTCTGCCATGTTACAAGAGATTCTGGTGAGGGGGGAAAATGCTGTCCTCATGTGATATAAAGTTTATAAAACAGGGATGTTTCTGCTTTCCTAAGAGAAAACAGGAATGCAATTTGAATCTGAACATGTGTTTAAAAAGCAAAGAGCTGGAGCACTCCACACAGCCCATCCCACCCAACAACCATGGGAACAGCTGCAAATTGCTTCGGAGTGGACTTCCACGGATGCTGGGGACCATGACCAGACCTTCTCCTCCAGATCCAGCCAAGTCAGCAGAAGATGATACAGTTTGCAGAGCATTTGTCACCATCCCCACGGTCCTGACTCACTGCAGGGAGTGTCTGCCAGGTTACCATAATTTGGGTTACAGTCCAAAAGGGTGGGTTAGCCATGGCCTCAGGAAGGTCCATCTTAAAGCCCAAGCACGGGTCAGGAGGACAGTGCCAGCTGGACAATGGGTACAGCCAGGGGCTGAAAAGCTGCCCCGATCTCCCTGCTGTACCCATTCCCTGGCCTGGGCCTTACCAGCTCTTTCGCTTCCAGCAGGAGATCTTCCACATCCGAGAAGCTGAAGCTGGCCAATGTGATGAACTGGCTGACAACAGACACAAACTTGTCGCCTGCCTTCTGAACCTGAGACTTCTGGAAATCCAGCTCCTATAGGATAAAAAAGGTAAATCTGGTCAGGCCCTGAGGGACACAAAGACCCTTGTCCTCTGGCAGTGGCATTGGGAATGTCCCTGCCGCAGTGCCAGCACCACCCCTGCTGCTCCCCCTGCCATGCATGGCACCCCAGATTAGCCCATTTTACAATGCCTGAAGTAAGCTTTTAAGCCAAATCCTGCAGGAAAGCTTATGCAAGCAGGGTAATTTAGCAAGACAGTGAGTCCTTTGGGATCCCTCCACCATTTCATCGTCCCTCCAGCTGGCCTGCAGAAGTGCTCACCAGCGCTCTGCAGTTTTACAGCCAAGGGGAGACTCCTCTGCACATCACAGGTCTTCCATGGGCACCATCACCAGGCTTACTCAGCCTCCCTTGATGCACTAGACATAAACCACGCGTGTGCCTAAACACACAAGGTAACTTCCGTGCCAAAACAGCCCTGAGAGGCACACGTGCAGGGCAGGAAGGAAAAGCAAACAGATCTCCAGGATGTGAGATAAAAGCAGCTTCGCTGGGAGCTCCCTTGCCTGCCTCCCCAAGGAGGGATGCCATGCTGCTTGAAGCTGCTGGACTATACTTGATTTAAATAATACTTACAGTCTCCACCGCTTTCAGTCCGCTTCTCAGAGTGTTTATTTCTTTCTCCAGCTCGGTCATGCTGTTGGAAATAGCAGGATGTGAATTTTCAGCCTTCCCCAGCAAATCCTACAGTTCCCTGACCAACTTGACTGTGTCTTCCCACTGAAAAGACCCCAACACTGCCCACGTTGCCTCCTTTTTGCAGATCAGCATGTCCCCAGCAGCAAATCAGGCTGACAGCCTCTAAGCTGGGACCATCTCAAAGTGGCTGCAGCTGCTTGTTTTAAAGCAAAGCATTTTCTGTATTTTTAATCACGGGGACTGCGCAGGTTTAGCAAGCTCAGCAGCCTCCAGCCCTCTCCAAGTGAAAGGAGGGCTCAGGAGAGGGCCTTGCTGAGCACTGATTTCTCTCCAGGTCCAGCTGAAGATGGGATTGGTGTCCCAGTGCACAGTTTTTCAGGGTACCACGGCTGGGTGAACACCAGGCAAAGCATCCTTCCGAGCAGCGAGGCTTTCACAAAGGGAGACAGCCCAAATATAGAGAAATAAAAATAAATCACCGCGTCTGGCGCTGGCTTTGTTTACACAAGGCTCAAGCCCCTGATGAGCTTCAAATTCAAGTGCTTACGGGTTTCTACCACTACGTCTGAGGGGAAGCTTTCTCACAAAGCCTCGGTGACCACAGGCTTGATGCCTTTCCAGGGGTGTCTGTGCGAGGGCTGGGGTCCCTGGAAATGCTGACGCTGGGTCATGGGGCAAGCATTCCTGGCAGGTCTACTCTGGGAAAATGCAGTTTTGGGAGCCCTGTGCTCCAGCAGTTCATTACTGGTGGTGGGATTGACAGAGGCGGCAATTTCTGCTTCACAGCTGCAGGGCTGGGGGGAATTCAGGGTTTTCCAGAGCTTTAGAAACTTTTTGGTTTCGCTCTAGATTGGACCAAACCCAAATACTACATATGGTGTCCAGTTTAGAGCGAAATGATAAAAGTTTAGGGGTGTAAAGAAACCCTCTGTGCAGGCATTTTCTTTCCCATACGTGAGTCTGTGCAACAGCTGCAGATCCTGGAGCATGGGAAAGCAGAGTCTCACCGGCACTGAGCATGTCCTGCCCAGCTGTGCCCTCAGCTGATGCCTGCAAACTGAGCACTACACACCCACAGAACCACGGAATATCCTCAGTTGGAAGGGACTGACGAGGATCTCTGAGTCCAGCTCCCGGCCCTGCAGACAGCCCAACAATCCCACCCTGTGCCTGAGAGCATTGTCCAAACACTCCCTGAGCTCTGCCAGGCTCATGCTGTGACCATTCCCTGGGGAGCCTGGGCAGTGCCTGACCACCCTCTGGGGGAAGAACATTCTTCCTCACACACCAAGATTTATCCCATCACTATGTTTAATCCAAACGGCTGATGATTATTTTACATTTTATATATGAGGATGCTTGTTTTTTCTAGCACACATCTTTCTTGGGAACCCACCACTGCTACAAGAGACTTCTGAAATTTGGAAGAGCCTTGAGCCACCGTAAACTCTGTGCATGCTTCACAGAATCTTGGAACGGTTTGGATTGGAAGGGACCTCAAGGCTCATCCAGTTCCAACCCCCCTGCCATGGGCAGGGACACCTTCCACTACCCCAGGTTGCTCCAAGCCCCATCCAACCTGGCCTCGAGCACTTCCAGGGAGAGGGCATCCACAGCTTCTCTGGGTAACCTGTTCAAACTGCACTCTCTCTAAAGAGGTGCAGTTTCATCCTCTTTTCATGTCCACAGCTAATATGCACTGGTTGCAGAAACGTGTGTGTGATCTTTGCTGCTCACATCCCTGAAGCATCAAAGCCCATAAGCTCCTGCTGGAATTTAAAACCGAAACAGACCCTCATTGATTTCAGAGGTACTTCAGCACATACTTGAGGGCTTTGCAGGGCAACAGCAGATTCCTCCTGCACTTAAAGGTTCAGCCTGTGTTTAAGGGCTTTGCTGAACAGGGGCAGCCTGTTACAAACAGGTCACCAGGCAGGGTTAAAAAGCTGGCTGCAAACCCCAGGAGCTCCATGTTGGTGGTAAAACAAGGGGCAGGCAGGACCTGGATGCAGGTGAGCCCCTCACACAGCTGCCTGGTCCTGCCCGTGCTGCAGGCAGAGCCTCCCTGGCACGTGAAGATAAACAGCTGCCCTTTATCTGCAGCCACACCGCAACCGCTTCCTCTGGGATTACTTAATATACCATTAGAAATTAATTAAATGCTTTTGCGGTGAGATAACAACAGGAAGCGGCTGCTCCAAGCAGCTCTCCTTCCCCAAGCTCTGAAGTTTAGAGCCTTTGCTGCAAGGGCTGTGATTTAAAACCACCAGGTGATGTTTGCTTCTGAGTCCTGGGCTGCTCTGGGCCAGCGTGGCCACAGCAAGGGATACAGCCCAGCAGCCAGGATCTGGCCGGGAGGGTGAGCCGGGGTGGGGTGACATGGAAAAGCAGTCTGAAATGAGGGGAGAGGTGCTCCCAGTGCTCCCTAAGTGCCACCTCAATCCCTGCTTACTTGACTTTGGCTGCCTGTGGGATGTCTCGCAGCTCCTCGTGCAGGTGGAGGACTTTGGGGTATTTCTTTTCCACGACAGTGATGAGATAGTGCAGCAGGGTGATGTTCCTAGGAGAGAGAAGCAGCGAAGTCAGTGTGGCAGCATCTTGGGGAGCTCATAGTTCAGCCAAAAACTCTGGTTAAATCCCAACCCTGGTAATAAACTATTTGAGGATTCACCCCAAAATGTCTGGGGCCACTGGATGGGTCTGCCCCATGCACAGCAGAGCAGAGCAGCCTGGTCCCTGCAAGCAAGGGTCCTTCACAGGAGGAACCCAGGGGAGATGACTTGAGCATCGCTGCTCTTGTCCTCCACTGTCTTACTGATGGATGAGACCAGGCAGGTTTGAGACCTGACCCAGCTCTTCTCGCTCTGTTCAGAGCTCAGCAGGGCAGAGCAAACCAGGCAATGGCTGCATCAGCACGGGAGAGTGGCAGAGGAGGTTCCCATGGAGAGAAGCCCCTGAAAATCTTTTCTCTGGCTCTTGGCTTCTTCAAAGAGGTTAAAAAGCATTTGGAAGATGATCCTCCTAATCAGCCTTGGCTGCAGTTTAGCCAGCCCATGAAGGAAAGCCCCCATCAATCCCTGTGCTGATCTGCAGCCTGGCTTCCCTTGGAAGCTGTCCTGCTCAAAAGATGCACATTCACACATGGGATGTGCCAAATTGGGCAGCAGGAGGAGGGCACTGCTCCCACCCACCCATGTCCCCGAGGTAATGCTAGTGACCCTCCATTCCCCTGACATCCCTGGGGCCTGAGGATGCTACTAAGGGCAGGATGTTACTAAGAATAAGTGCTCACTTGTCAATGCTGGACTTGGTGTCCGCGATCTTGTTGAGGCTGGAGATCTTAAACCCGAAGGCGTTGCCCCTCTGGCCCTTGTTCATGTAGTTCCCGAAGGCCAGGACCACCTCCAGGAGCTGCTGGAGGCTGCTGCTCTGCAGCACGGCCTTGGAGCCGGCACGGATGGCTGAAAGCAGAGAGGGGTGGGACGTTAGTCCTGCCACAGCAGCACACCAGTCCCCTCTCCTTCCAGCAAGCCCTTCAGTACCCCCAAAGAGTGACCACCAACTCCTTCCCTTCCCTTGAGTCACTGCAACCTCCGTGTGGAGCAGGCTCATCCTGGCACGGAGGATGCTCTTCCTGTGAGCGATCCCTGTGCTGGCACAGAGTCCCTCAGCAGGTCTGGTCACTTGCCTTCCACCTTGGGCTTGACCTCTGCAACTCTCTCTGCGAACTTCTTCTTGAAGTAGAGGGACTGCAGCCTCTGCTGATAATGGTTTATCCTGGAAAACAAAAAGGAGGTGCAGGTTGAGCTTTGCTTGCTCCAGGCAGAGCTCTGTTGCTCCACTGCTCACAGCTGTGCTTACAAAGCACGCTTGAGCCACGGTGATTAAAAAATAATGAGCCCTTTTCTCCCTGAAACTGTGCTGGGATAGGAAAAAATGACAACTGGAGCTACAGCTGTCCTGGGGTGGATCCCAGTGGGTTCTTAAGCACATGCTTAAGCCTATCCTTAACTCAGCAGGTTCAACAAGTGGATTTTTACACCCTATTGGTATGAACAAACAGCTCTTTCACAACCACTCCTAAGCAAAGGTGCTGATAAGGTCTGGGCTCCCCATGGCTTTGTGATGAGCTGCAGCTGGAGAGAGGCTCACCAACGACCAGAACTAATGAAACCGGACTTTCTGATCATCAAAATGACGGCCTGGGCTGGAAAGCCCCTTTCCTGGGCAAGTCAGGGATGGCTCTGCTCGTGTCAGTTGTGTTTAGGCTAAACAAGGTCTCACTTGTGTGCACATGGCAGTCTGATTTGAGTCACTTGGACCAGGGACCCACGGGAGACATGCTCACATACAGGGCCATGAGCTACGCTGTTGTACTAATCAGAGGTGACAAAGACATCACACTCGGTTACAGACCACAAGGCAAATTAAAAAGCCGTGCTGGAAATCAAGGAAAACATTTGCATCAGCACATTGTGCTTTCCAAAGGATGAAGGCGAGCGAGCAACACTTGAGCGAGAGTCTGTGAAGAAGAAAGGTGACCTGCGATAGAAAAGCTAATTCTGAGCATCACTGAGCCCCGAGGGCTCTGGTCTGAACTTCACAGCTCCATCCTGCCTGCCTTTGACACTCAGCAATCGCCCCGGTGCTCAGCGGTGCGTTGCTCGGGAAGGACGGGAGCATTTCTATTTTTGATCTCCCAGTGCTATCTCGAATTGTAAAACTCGCTGACCTTGCCAACAAGTGACTTGCTTGAAGTTCAGCTAAGAAATTCAAAGAGCTCAATGCTCAGTTCAATTTAAATAAGGAGCTTCAAGATTTTAACCCGGCACCTCTAGAGGATGTGCATGCAATAGATAAGGTTATTCATCCCTGAAGACTCCTAAGTCTTAAATGATTGCTACGAGGAGCAGGAAGAATGACATTTCCTTTCAGTCTCATACAGTCTCAGGAGCCATAGGGATGAGTCAATCCTGAGGTGAGGAGTGGGACTCATCTGCACAGCAGGGCAAAACGTACATACCTCAGGCTTGAATATTTATTAGGATGAAGGGGAAAGGAGCATTGTGTTATCATTCAAAAAGCACTTCCCACCTGGGCCACAATGAATCACAGAATGGTTTGGGTTGGAAGGGACTGAAAAATCATTTAGTTGCAACACCTCTGCCCTGTAGGGACACCTTCCACTAGAGCAGGTTAGATCACAGAATCTCAGAATCATCAAGGTCAGAAGAGACCTTCAAGATTATCTAGTCCAACCACCAACCATAACCACCACAATCACCCTTAAAGCATTTTTTCCAAATGAGAGGGAAAATGTGTCAAGGATATGATTTGGGAAGGAAACAGCTCCCTCCAGAGAATCCCTCTCCCCATCCCTCTGCCCTGCTCTGTCCAGCTGCTGCTTATATGGGAGCACAACTCTGACTTTAGGAGCACAGCACCACAAATGATCCTTATGATCGGGAGCGCCTTGCACGCCCTCCCACCTGCTTGGCCCACTCATTTCTTCATGTGAAAAACAGTAAGAAGGGCTTATTTCCCAAGCAGGCTCCATGAAACAGCCACCTCGAGCCAGCCTGTGCAGCCACTGGCCAAAACCCGTGTCCCCTGAGCCACCAACCTGCTCATTTCAAAGAGGAACCGGTCAGCCTTGGCCATGCGGTCCAGCTCGTGCTTGTGCTCTTCCAGCAGGTCGATGTCACCCTTTTCAGGAACAAACTTCAGGAGCTAAACAAGAGAAAGCACAGCAGTGGACATGAGGACCATGCACACTTTTTCAGGAGTTAAAAAGTGATTTACTTCCTTGAATCTGCCACCTTTTCAGCATGCACAGACAGTGACCCCAAGGCACCTGTGAAATAAGTGTTATTGCTGTCCCTGTGACCTTCCTCACATTCTCCATCACATCAGTGCCTCCTGCCTCTGCCCTGCCATCACTCTGCTTTTACAGCAGACGTACTACGTCTGCTCCAAGGAGGTTTCAACATCAGCTCTGCCAGAGGAGATGTCAGTCAGGGACTCCCATTTGCCGCAACTCTACTTATTAGCAGATGGAAATTTTGTGCAATGAAACCTCCCACGTCTCTGCTTAAAGTGCAATTACCAGCTCAGCTTTAAGGACAGGTGAATAATATGCTTCCAGAGGGACTCAGAGGGGGTGAGAAATGGGATTCCCCTTTTGAGGACTGCGCAAACGCTGTCTAAGCTTTCAAAAATAAACCACCACTGAGCACAAACTTAAAGCTGCAGCCACAAAAAGGGGAAATGGCCCCACCTCGGGGTCCCAGGCAGACCCGGGTATAGGAATGGCAAATGGGGGCCATGCTGCTCCCAGTACTGATGCCACAACCGAGCTGCTTTCCTGCTGCTCCAGCTCACCTGGGTGGTTTTTCAACATGTGGTTGGTAAATAAATTGGGGCCTGACACACTCAAAGCCACACTTTGGTCCCAAGTGCTTTGCACAGCATCATCTCAGCATGAGTTAACCACAAAGGAGCATGAGACACATTGCCCACCTGTTCCAGCATGTCTTTTGGGAGGTCCTCCTGCTCATCCATTGTCAAAATTGCTCGTTTGATCTCCTCATTCGAGAGTTTCAGCCTGGGAGGTGGAGGGAAAGGAGAATTATTCCCATCCCAGCAATCGGGGAAGGCTCAGGAGCATTTCCTTACACACCTGTGCAACACAAACAGCGGAACTCCCGGCCAGCAGCAGCATCACAAACAGCTCTATCCAGCATGTTATGGAGAAGGATGTGTGAGAAATGTGGTAGGACTGTGCTCTGCCAAGGCTCAGCTCAGAGCAGAGCAGCCCTGGCCCTGCTGCAAAGAGGGGGTCAAACCCCCCAGCCAATTCCCTCTCCCCACACCGAAGCTGCCATTCCCTGTTTTCCTGTTTTACAGCACTTCATGTCAGTATTTCAAGTAGAACATTAAATATCCAACTTTCATACGTAACTCCTGCCCATAGCAATGCTGCCCCTGCAGTTCCAGCACCCCAAAGGCCACAGGGCCAGCGAGGTCTCATTCCCACTGGAGCACAGCCCAGCCCAGTCCAGGCTCAGGAGTGCAGCCCAGCACTGCCCCTGAACCCACTGCCACAACCCTTAAGAAAAATCTGGCCAATTTACACTGCTGTTCTTGGATCTGAAAAATTGCCTCTCCCACTTCTCCTGACTACCTTTGGCTGGAGTCTTCCTCTCGGAAAGAATGAGAAAGAAATCCAAAATTTGGACAAGCAGATGCTCAGCATCCCAGGAAACCCATCAGTTTAGTTTTTTTTGGAGGGGTGGGGATTCAATGTGCTTCAAAATGTAAGGAACTGAAAACCAGCCTCTCCTCCACCTTTTTCTTCTGCTTCACCTAACAGGAATTGAAGACGCAGCCTCAAATTGGAGACTTCCAAAACCACAGACCACTGTGTCACAGCGAGCACCAGGCTGGGCTTCCCTGGCAGAGATCTTGCTGCCAGCAGCCCACACTGAGCTGAGGCAACAGAGAGATTGAAAGACGCCCTCAGCGCCTCCTGGGCTAGAGCAGCCATTAATTACAGTTTAATTCGTCTGCAGCACTCCCTGTAACCGCTCCCTGCAAGGACTTTGATTGCAAAACCACACGTATTTTATTTCTTCTTTGCACTGTGGTCGATAAAATAATCTAAATTTTAAAAAGGGAAAGCCCAAAAACTCCTGCAATTCTGTTTACCAACATCCTCTCCCTCCCCCAGCATGCCGTTGTGGTTAAAGCCATTGTAACAGATCCAGTTTAAAAAAACGTAATTCCCTGTAGCTGCATGCAGAAAAAAACCATGGAGTTGAAAAGACTCGTTTGAGGAACCCCATGGCCCCAGTATCGGTGATCAGTGCTGCCAAGGGATGCTGAAACACTGGATGTGGCTCAGAGGAATGAGAGGAAACCAGAAACACACCCTACAGCAGGATGTGAGACCTCGGAAGTCAACCTGATCACAGATCAAAAAGAAGACCAGGAGCTAACTTGATCACTCTGAGTAATTAAACAAGGAGGGTGTTTTTCACCCTCATGTCTCTCCAGGGAGCAGACTGAGACTGGAGCTGGCTTTTGGAAGCTGAAGCTAACACAGGAAGGGTGCTGGTCTCCAAGGCCAGGGTAGCAAGTGCTTGGTTTAGCTTGAAATCTTTTGCTCAGGACTGGAAGTGAAGGATTAGCTTTATGGAGGCAGGTGGATCTTACAGACCTGGTAAGTAAATCTTCATTCCTTATCACCCATGTTTCTCATCCTGCACTCAGTCCTCTCTCACCCCCTCCTCAAGGGAGCACCCCACAGAGGGCCTGTTAATTAAGGAGTGAAGTAAAATCCACCTCAGCCAGGGAGAGAAGCTCAGAGATTGCACTGAGCAGCAGCCAGGACAATTGCTGGGGTCATCATACAAGCAGCAAACCCAGAATCCTTGGAAAATGTCCCCTCTGCTGCTTGCAGTAAACAGGAGCCACGTCCTGGGGTCACTCTACCTGTCCCTTACAACGGCAGCACCAGGATGGGACACAATCCAAGGTGGGATATGAAACTGCAGAACTCCTTTTACACCCAAGCAGCAACAGGAATGCTCAGACCACCAACACCGGGCTCCACCCTGATGAAAAGCAGAGACTAGCTAGATTTGGGCATTTGGGGATCCCTGGGAGGCAAAAATGCTCCTGGGGAGAGAGGGTGGGCAGGCAGCTACCCCTCATCCATAGCAGACACCTAATGCACAAAAAAGTATCATGGTCAATCTCCAATAGGGCGGTGAAAGATGAGGGTGACTTTTTAAAGCCCTTGCTCATTGAACGCAAAGTCAACAACAAAAATGTGTTTAAAAATAAAGAGGCTGAATAAAACCCCAACTTTTCTCAGGAATCATCACAACCCAGTGCCAAGAACAAGAGCCTGCCCCTGCATCAGCAGAGAGCAAGCGCGGGGCGCCAGAAGAAAACAGCTTCTCAGACAATTTGATGGGAAAGAGGCCAGTGAAAGCTAGAAGCTTATCTATAACCACAATAATTATCATTGTTGGCAGCAGCTGTCGAACGCGAGCCGTCTGAGAGGAACGGGGTCACAGGACTTGCTGTCACAGGGATTTAGAGGCAGCAGCCCGGCGATGCGAGGTGACAGCTCGCCAGCCCGACGAGCGCGGGGCTGCTCCGCGCGGCTTTTGTCGAATCCCGCGGAGGACGTAATAAGTGTGAAGGGGAAAAACAAATTCCGCCGGGAAAGGGACGCGCCCTCCTGAAAAGCCACATTCATTTGGGGAAAAAAATGCCTCACGTCGCCTCGCCGGGAGAGAGGAATCAAACGAGCCATTCACTGCCAGCACAGGCGGAAAACGATGGAGAGAGGGGTGGATTTGCATCTGGCAGAACGCAGGACTAAAAATACACACCCATACACAGGGAGCAAAAGCAAGGACGTGGTGGGTTCACAGAGGAAGACACGATAAGGCACTGACATCAGCAAAGCGCTCTCCAAAAAACAGAAGAAAAAAGCAAGTGTTAAAAATATTCTTGTGCTGCATTACAAGCTGGAGGAAAATCCAGTGATCTCACTGCGCAGTAATTTCTCCCAAAGCGAGGGAAACAGGCAAAAAAATAAATCTACAGAGAGAGATAAAGTATCTCACTGGCCGTAATCTTTCCACGCTGCGAGCCAGACAATGCCTGGTGAGCTCACAAATGTCTGGGCTAAATCAGGGGCCAAGCCTGCAGGTCCTCTCGCATGTGAAAGTCTGCTCAGCCCCGTGGTGGCTGCACGAGCGAGGCAGGAGAGCAGCAGCCCAGCTGCCAGACCAATCCCTTTGGGACACCGGGACCAGGGACCTGCTGCTCTGCCCAGCTCTGGGATGGGCAGAGGCAAAAGGGTTTGCCCAAGGATACACGAAGTCTGCTGGAGATGCCAGAGCTGGACCTGAGACCACCAAAAGGAAGCATCCTTTATCCCTACACCACTCTTCCTCTGAGATACTTAGCATCAAGAGTCCATCACCAAAAGGGATTTTGGGGAGAGCTCGACCGTGGTCCTGGAAGTACCATGGGATGAACCCCAAAGCACTTCCAAAACAGCATCTGAGACAAGTCAGTGCAACCTCAAAGCCACTCGTCCCTGCGCAACGACAGACCTGGGAAAAGCCATATGAGAGGCCTGGGGACCACCTTGCAGGGCAAGTCTGATCCTACTTCTCTAGGAAATGACCCACAGGGAAAGGCAGTCAGGCAGCAGCCTCCGTCCTGCCCTTTTTGTGGGATTAATTACTGGCAATTCATTTCCAGCCATTGCTTTCTTGGAGGAGAAAGTTTTGCTGGGGAGATGAAATTGAGACCTTTACTCAGTAAGACGTGCGAGATGCCTTTGAAGTTGAGCGCTTGGGTCTCTCCCCTTCCCACTGAAGGAGCTATTTGTGTGCTCAACTTCCAAATATACACTCAAACCTCTGGCTGAATCACACCTAAACCCACTCGACGCTCAGCCTGCATATGCCGGGAGCAGCCCAGCCAATGCCCCAAATCCCATCGTTTTACTTGCTAATAGCTGCCTGCCACAGACATACTCATTTGCCTGCTGCTTTAAGCTTTGCTTTCATCATCATCCTTTTTCACTTGGACTGCTAGGAAGCACAAAAATCCCCAGAAGCAGCCCGGAGCAGAGCCAGCCATGAACAGGGCGGTTTTACCCCCAAAATGCTGCGGCACACGGCTCGCTGTACTCATCGCTCTCGCTGCCCACAGGCTGCCAGCCACCTCTGGGAGAAGCACCAGGGGCTGGGTTACCCACCCAGAGGGTTTTTTTGCAGACATCAGCCTCTCCAAGCTTCCCAGGGAAGTAAATCAGCTGGGCTGTCCAGACAGGGCACCATCTCCACCGGGAAGAACCAGATGGAACCCACATTCTGGGAAAACACCGAATTCGAGTGCTGCGGCTGCAAACCCAACCCGCCAGCGACGCTGCTCCATCCTGGCCAGTCCTGGGTGGCACAGAAGCTTCTGTGCTTCCAGACAGCAGAGTGAATATTTCTAAATTTTACTGCTGTTGGAGTTGTTTTTTCCTGGGTGAGTCAGAAACAAGTGGCATTTTCTGCTGCTATTTGGGTGGCTTTTTCCAAGGAGCTCCACTTTCAGACCACCACAACCCGGTTTGCCTTTTCTCAGGATTCAGTCTTATTGGTGTAGTTTATCTTGCCAGAAAAAAAAGCCCTTTTTATCCTTTTGGCAGCAATCTGGAGAACAGATTAAATTGCTGGTAGCAGTGCTGAGTCCGCCTGGTGAGCGGAGTGAGGGAGGCTGTCAGACCTTCCCAAAATTCAGATGTGGGCAGCAAGGTCCTGGCTGAATTTCTGATGCTCCCTGCATGCTGCTGATACCCAGCACTTCCCCAGCCCAAAGAGAGCCTCTTCAACCACCAGCAAAGAGCAAACAAAACCCAGGCTAAGAAAGATAAGAGGTGAAATCAACCCACTTCCACCTCCTGTGAAGGCTCGCTGGTGTCCCAGCCCCTCGGGGGCTTTCCAGGGGCACTGAAATGCCACGTACCCAGTTAATGGCATTGGTCCCCCTTGAATCACCCCACCAGGAGGGTGTAAGGCTATAGCTGGGTTCAGGTGTCACTGTCTCTCCTGCTGCACTGGCTCCTGTCATCAGTGCCCTGCTCCAGGGATGAGGAGCATACTCAGGGCAGACCAGGGCAGGGCATTGAGCATCCCCCCACCCCCCACAGGGCAAAAAGGCATTAACCATACCTGGAGAGGAGGATATTGCAATTCTGAGCTCTCCGGCCATCTATGACTGAAAGCTCCTTGACTTTGTGCCGGGAACTCAAAGTGTCATCGATGGCGTCTTCCTTCTACGAGAAAATAAGGAGGAAAAGAAGAAAAGCCTGGAGAAGAGCCACGGAGCAGCAAGGACATTTAGTACTCTCAGCACACAGCAGTGATACACAGTGGGCCCTCATTAATCAGGAGTGTCACCATGGGTTATGGGTAAAACCCCTCGCCTGTAACCGAAACACAGTAAGGCATTTCATAAACCAGAGCTGGCTTTGAAGCCACTGGTTAGAAATGTAAATATTTTCTCAGACAGGGAAGATTTAAAAATCTGCAAACACAAGGGCGCTGCTGAATAAATAAAGGCGGGCTTTCTCAGCATACATACTTGTGATACTTCATTAAACCCTCGCATGGAATATTTCATTACGGGCTGCTGCACACACTCAGCACTGCTCCTGCTCCTCACCCCTGCTCCAAACATCTGTAATCACCCTTCATGCACCAGTCCTCCCGAGCCAGCTAACCAATACAGGCTAGCACACTTGCAAAAGCTTTTTTTTCAGAGAAATTCTCCCAAAATAAGGGATTTGAAAGCAGGATTTGGCATGGCACAAGCACCTACATCTCCTAAGCTGCTTAAATATGTTACCTTCAAATGAGCAGCAACATTGCGGTTATGGGCAAATGGGCAGATCTACACAACAGCAGTTTTGCAGGGTTGCCTGAGGAGTTCATGTTGCCCCAGGTTTTAATTTACCATATTGCATATTTTAGTAAGGTTAATCAATTAAAAGCTGGCTATTCAATCCTTCTGGAAGGAACACAATCTGGAGCTGCAAGGTCCTGCATGTTATAGATCCACACTAAACGTCCACGAGGGTAGGGGACCTGGCACATGGCCACTGCAAGGGCTGAGAGTGAGCACTGAAATTCCTATTTTTAGTTTCTTTTCTTGTTTTAATGAAAAAATGAGAAGTGGGAAGAGGGGCAGGTGATGGGAAGTGGGCCCCAAGTCACCCAGCACCAGCTGCCTCATCCTGTGCCTTGCCTGCTCTAACCAAGCAGAGAGCTTCAACCCATGAGTTTACTTCCACCTTTTGAAAAAGAAAACTGCTCAGGGGCAGGAGCTTCTCTGTGCTCAGCTCTATCTAACAATCCAACTCCTGCGCTCAGAAATTGGCTTTGACCTCAGGCCAGACAGCAGAGAGGGTGGGTTCTGCCTTACCAGCCTCCCCAGAATCAATTTTCAAGCTGCTCCTGGTGATCTTTGCACCTCTCTGATTCCATCCCATTTGTCACACATTAACCCCCACGTGCCCCCGTGTCCCTGTCCCCAGCCCCACACTCCTGCAGGTGCTCACTTACCTGTCTGGAGCTACCATTCACAAAGAAGTCCTACAGCCATAGCAGAAGCATGGAAAAAGGCAGTAAAAAACACATGCAGTTCAGTGATCTCGGCAAAACCAGAGGGAGCAGAAGCACAGAGAAGGGAAATGTGAAATACAGGGGGGGTTGGCAACATGGGGAGGCACTTGGGGGTGCCAGTGCCAAAACAGGGGAGATGCAGGTGAAAATGCGGATTGAAGGATGTGCAGAAGGGGAGAGCTGATGGCAGAGGTGGCTCCAGGAATGGGTCAGGCCAAGGTACACTGTGCACAGAGGTGAGCAGGGGACACAGCATGAGGTGGGAGGATGCTGGCCAAGCCCTGCCACTGGCCCAAAGGCACAGCACTGCTCAGCCTGCCGTGCCGGGAGGAAAATTGCTGGTTCCTGCACATCTGAGGGACTGAAATGCCAATGCAACTGCCAGGAAAAACAGGGCTTTTAAGTGGAAATAACAAGAGGCTCATCCCGGAGCAAATCTGGCCGCAGCAAAACTTTACCAATTGCCACAGCAACACGCTCCCCCTTGAGTTCTCATCCTCCTCCCCTCCTCCTTGCTTCCCCAGGGCTCGGCAGCCTGGCCAAATGCCACCCTGATGTCCCCCTGGCACTGTGCTCCCCCAAAGACCTGGCTGTCCTGCTGGGCTCCCCCCACCAGAGTGGGAGCAGGTGCAGCAAAGACAGCACCACACATCTGAGGGGTTTTGCCTCCTCATTCCCTCGGCTGAGCCATGCTGATCAAGAGTCTTGTGGCTGAAATTCTCTGGTTCAGTTAAGGCTAAGGAGCAGTGTTTCATTAATCAGCCTCTTCCCAGCAGTCTCCTTTGTGGGACATGCCAAAAAGCACACCCACAAGCTGCAATGGGTATCTTCAGTTTAACTGGTCCCTAGTTAGGAAGCCTTCTTTCAGTTTTGACCCTCAGACCTGCCCCATGAGGCTCAGACTTGCCCCAGGCTGCTGGAGAGGAGGAGGACATGGAGGCATTGTCTGCAGTCCCCTGCTCTAGGAGAGGGAGGGCACCTCATGCATCAAAGTAGAGAATAGGTTCACTCCAAAACCCTCTCTCTCTGCCTCAAACCAGCCTCATCCCCGTCCCTTTCCCTCACAGGAACCGTGATCCAGCCTCTGCTGCAGGATGGCGTAAGGAGGAAGAGCTTTAAATGTGCTGTCACCATCCCCACAAACAATTCCCAGCCCTGCAGCCCCTGGCCCCTGGGCAGGTCACTCTGCCTTGCACAGAGGAGCTGGAGGCTTTATTTCCTTCATCCTTTTTTGGGAGCTGAATTCTTTCCCAGCTCACTGCTAAGCCCCTGGTTCAACAACACATATTTTTTCCACTTGGCCCTGACTCTTCTACATCACTCACCACTGCAGGACCTGCCAGGACTGCCCTGGCTGTGTCACTGCTACTTATCAGCATCACTCACAGCCTCTACCCCCCTGAAGACTCTCAAGACATCCCTGACAGAAGCACAAACCCCTGACACAGGGTGCAAGCCCTGACGGCCCTGGTCTCACTTTTCTCCATCACTACATGCACATCCTTACACAGCTCCCACCACTCCCCACGCCACAGCCAAAAACTCAACAGCTCCCGTTGGTTTTTCTGCAAATGCTGGTATTCTGTACAGCTGCAGGGCTGGGACCTTCTCTGGGGACAGGGACATCTGCAGAGCCTGGGCAGGGAGGACACAATCCCTCCTGACAGCTTCACCCAGCATGAGGCAGGGATGCTCCCAGAGGGTTCCTGTCCTCCCCATATGGAAAGGGCCTTTCCCAAAAGCTGCAGAGCTCACTTAATAGCCTGCATTTACATCCCAGCCTGTGATGTGGGAAAAAACATTTAAAGAGATGCTTAAAATTAAGTACATCGTTAAGCCTCGGGTCTGTGCAGCACTTAGAGATTCCCAGGCGTTCTGGCAATAAAACCACACAAATCCCAGCACAGGCAGCCCCAGAGCAGCCACCTGGGGGGGATCAGAGAGCTCTGTGCCCTGCACACACCTCTGCCTGCTGTCCCCAAGCCCTGCTGGGGCACTGGCCACAGGGACCATGAGGTTTTGGAGCCCTGCTTTGTTTGGGGCCATGGGCAGAGCAGTGCCTCTGATGGCCCACGTCCTGTGGATGTTGTGACTCAGGACAAGTGAGAGGCACGATTGCTGGGCAAGCGGCTCAAGACAAGGAACAGGGAGGAGAAAACCCTGCTCCTGCCCTGCTTCTTCGTGACAGAGACCAAGTTCTGCTAGAGCTCGAAAATGCTGTGAGTTATTAAAGCATTATTAGTTCTCTGTGCCTCAGGGACAGGCTGCTCACTCCCCCAGCCCCCCAGCACGTACAAAGTGGTTTTCATGTGTTACAGAATCACAGAATGGCTTGGGCTGAAGGGACTTTAAAGACCATCTAGTCCAACCCCCCTGCCACAGACAGGGAAGGTTCCACTAGACCTGCTCAGAGCCCCCTCCAGCCTCAACACTTCCATTTCTCTTTATCTCCCGGAGCACATCTCACCCCACACGTGCTGCTTGCACTGCTGCTGGCTGCAGAGCTGTGCACCTCTCTCCACGCTGGACCTCAGACTGGGAGCACCCTGGGGACTTCCAGGCAGACAACCACATCCCTCAGGCCCAGGGAAATGTGTCCCATGGCTCCACTCACACCAAATGAAGGCTGGCTGAACCACAAGGAACTCGTGCATCATGTCCCCAAGGGCAGCTCCAGCCCCAGCAGCATCTCACAGGTGGGACTTCACCTTGTCTTTCCCATCTGCCTTCCAGACGCTCCCACAGCATCTTCTGCCAGTCCCACCCCAGGCCCTGCCTCCTATTCAGCTCCCTTTAGATCCTCATCCCATCTGGGGTGCCAGTCCATGCCACAGCTCTCCTTGCACCATCTCCCTGTTCCTCCTGGCCCCAAACCTAACCAGCCACTTCACCCAGCAGGACCTCAGCCAAGCCAAATTATTTTTAAATTCCTGCCTGGCGATAATCCGCATCACACCAGGTGACTCATGGGCTCGGGCAGGCAAGCCCGAGGGCAAACTATCCTGCTGACACTCAGGTTTCCATTCTTGCTCCTCTTCCATTTCCACTCCTCGTCCTCAGACGTGCCCTCCAGTAGGCATGAGTCAAGCTCCAAAAATGCCGGGGGAAAGAGACATTGCTGTGGTCACCTCTTCCCAAAACACCGGGACAGCACGTACTTCTGGTGGGTTCCTCTTGATATTTGCCCTGCTCTAATCCACCCTGATCTTCCCCTCAATTAGCCTCTGGAAGAGATTAAACTCTCACGCCGCCTAATGAGCTTATGGGTAGGGTCCACTCCTTCCCGGCACCGTCCCTCTGCCCGAGCCTGGCACGAAGGAGACAAGCTGTTCTCTCCTCCCAGGACCACAGCCAGGTGTTCAGCAGGTGAACATCCTTTTCCAGCCTCTCTCCTTGCTCCTTCTCCTGCCTTCTCGAAAAACTCCTTGCTTTTACCCATTTTCATCCTGCCTGAGGTAAAGTGCCTAATTTTGTTCATGTGCTTTGATGCTTTCCAAACTGGGGCTATATTGCTTGAGCAGGAGATTAAAAAGCGGAGACTTTTGCCTGCAATGACATTATTTTGGTTTGGGATTTTTGTTCAAAGCTCACATTTTGCTCTTGGCTCACTACAAAAATAAAAGAAGAGACCCACCCACGGTAGATGTGGGCAAAACTTAGTCCGTCTTGGCCAGAGAGGGATAGAAATTTTCCACCCAAGACAGACACATGGAGCAGTTGCTGTTAAGAGCAATCCAAAAATATTACCCAACTGTGGCCACATCTGGGGGTTATTTTCATAACATTCCCTGTTTTTTTGGGGGTTTTTTTTGTTTTATTTTTGGTGATCCATCTTCAGGATACACGTGGTCAGGTGTGTGGGCAGGGGGGGAATCAGAAAGACTGAAGCAAAGGCTCTGGCACTTGGATGAGAGGATAAAGCAGATAAAGTCGATCTGGCAAACACAGCATTGGTATGAAATAATGATGGGAGATGTGTCTGGAGACCATGAGTGGAACCATGTGATCCCATAATGGTAGCACCCTGCCCAGGTCCCCAGGTGTGCCCACCCCAGGCCAGCCTTTACCTGCTGTCTTTGGTAGGCGGAGAAAGTCCTTTCCAGGTCTTCAAGGTCCAGGATTTTGTACACTTTTGTGTCATCTATTTTGGTCCACACGGTGCCTGCCAGCTTGTTCTGCAACCCAATGGGAACATCGCAGGTTGGGCACCTACATCACCATCCAGCACCCCAAATCTCACTGCCCAAATTATTGCCCAGCTTACCTCTGGAAGCTTGGACCAGTTGAAAGACTTGAGGGCGTTTGTTGGCTGAGGGATGCTCTTCTTCTTGAAGGCCAGAGGTGCTCCAAGGGGCGGCATCATCCCACCCAGGGGTGGGGGGCCAGGGGGAGGTGGGGGACCCCCTGGAGGAGGTGGTGGGGGAGGCGGTGGGGGACATACCCCTGGGAGCGGAGGGGGTGGAGGAGGGGGAAGAAGAGATCCAAGAGTTGGAGAAGATGAAGGGCCACCAGGTGCTCCTGGCGGCATGGGAGGTCCTCCAGGGCTGGCAGCACAGATCGCCCTCTGGGAGAGAAAGAAGAGAGGTCACATGGAGTTGGGGGGCACCACCTAAGAAACACCCCCATGCTGATTTTTAATTGTTTTAGTTAAAATTTAGGAAACAAAGGAAGCGCTCAAAAGCTTCGGCACCCCTGACTGATGTTCAGTGCAAGTGGAGAGACAAAATCTCCCCATCACCAGGGACAGACATCTTGGGGGCCCTCCCAACAAGCCTCTTTCTCAGTCCCCCCCATGCAGCTCAGCCTCCTGAAATCACCCCACAGCATCTGCAGGGGGTTTGGGACAGGGCCCACAACAGGCAGCAGGTTTGAGGTCTCACCCTGCTCATCTCATGGAGCTGTGCTGTGAGATCTGCCACTTGCTGCTTGACCTGCTTGTGCTCGCTGGACTCCTTCTCCAGCTTCTCCTTCATCTTGTTCAGCGTCTGCATCATCTCCTCCTTCTCCTGGGCCTTGGCGTCACACTCCCGCTCCTTCTTCTCCAGCTTCTGCTGAAGCTCTGTGTGCTCTGGAACAGCCCCAGGAGAACACTTTTGGGTGACAAACACTCCTTTTTGCCAACAGCAGCCCATGGGGGGGCTAAACCCCACACTGCCCTGCAGAGAAGCTGCACAGTGGAGAAAAGGGAGCCTGTGCCATGCCTTAACACCTCATTTAGAGCCTCTCCATGAAAAAATACTCTTTGCTTTGCCCATTTCCCTTGTCAGCCCCTCAATAAAGCCTGCAGATACATGTATAAAAAAATATATAAATACATGTATATGTTAACTGTTTAGCCAAAGTTAAAGTTGACACTGTGTATTTCTCCATCACTCACCTTTTCTCATTTTCTCTGCTTGCTCTTTCCACTGTTTCACTTCATTTTCATTGACCAACCTAAAAGGAAAGGAGATGTAGCACATGAGACAATCTTATTATAGTAAATAACAGACCATGCCCAGCAAGAAACACAACTGAGCGAGTGGGATTGAAGGCTCCCCAATTGGTACATCTAACAGCTCTGCTGTGTCTCCCTCCAGCAGGGTTATGTAAAGTTTATCAGTGAACATGCAAAAACTCTTAAATCTCAAGTATTTCTTGCGAGTGCTGTCTAATGAAATGGATGGGCTTGATTTATAAGGTGGGGTGGGTGAATCCTGGAAGTCAACAGCTCCAGGGATGCTCCAGGATGTGTCCAGCTGAGGAGCAGGAACGTCACCGTGTGACAGTGACGACTGAGGAACAGCGACACTCGAGCACTTACATTCGTACAACATTTTTAATGTTGAAGTTTTCCAGGGGAGTGGCGTCGGGGTCCTGCCCTTTGTCACTCTGGATGACGATCTGCTGCACGATCCTGTCGAGCAGCAGCCAGTACTGGACAGTGTTGCCGCTTCTTTTATCTGCAGGGAAGGAAGGTGAGACCCTGATGTGAGCAAAGGCGAGGTGGCGATGGCCCTGGGCTGCCCAGGCTCCAGCAGCCGTGGGTTTCCTGGCCTCCCCCGGGACTCACAAGGCATCTGGAGACAGTGGTGCAGGATGGACATAAAGTGCGGGTACGCCTCGCTGTGCGTCAGCCTCTTCCTCGTCAGCTCAAACATCTGAGTTGCACTTTTGGTGTCGATGTGGACCTGTGGACAGGAGCCAGGCAAGGTCAGGCCACCGCACCCACAGCAGCGTCACCTGTTTCCTGAAACTCAGCTCCAAACCCCGCGAGCCACCCCCGCCCCAAACCTGACAGACACACCGGCCCCAATGGCCTGAGAGGGGCAAACAGAGCTGCTGGGCAGCCAGGGGACAAAAGGGTTAAAGCAGGCCCTAGGAGAGATGTTGCAAAAGAGCAGGGCAACAGGAAAGATTTCTAACCTCCAGATTTTACCCAGAAACCACTCTTTGTCCCAGGGCACACAGGTGTTTCTGAAACTAACTGTGACATTGAGTGGCAGTGTCTGAATTTGTACTCACCAGCTCAAATCTTTTGGCAAACTCCAGTTCATCTTCATTTCTAAGCATTTCAAAGAAATCTAAGTGCCTGAGGAAAGACAGGGGGGGAAAAAAAAAGACTGTTAAAAGCAGATACAGTTGTGAATTAATGAATTACACGCAGCAGCCAGAGACTGGCAGGGCTTGAAACACCAACTGGACCTTCAGCCTTGACCTCCTAGTCACTACAGAATGTCCAAGGAGCCTTTTGGGATGAGAAGAAGTGGATGAGGGCTGACAGCATCCCCTGGACCCCTGGGCACATCATTCCCAGCTCAACCCTAGGCTAGAATGCAGCAAAACCATGCTGGAATTTTCCCCTCCCTCTCTGGTAACAGCAATGAATTTCTGTAAGAGGTGTGACTCTAGAGCCATGTGCTTCCCCAAAGGCCAAACCCTGAAACCAGAAGCAAGGGCACCAAGCAAACATCGCGAGTGGGTTGGGGGTCACTACTCACCGGTCAAGGGTTGAATTCTCATGTTGTCTTAGTTTATCGATGACTGGCTGGATCCCGAGCATGAGGAATTCATATCTCAGATGGAGTCTGAAATCCAGGCTCTCCTGCAAGGGACAGCCGTGAGGTCAGCACGACAAGGTGCACATCCTCAGAAAGTTCCCTGCAATAAAAGCACCCCAAAAGCACCCCAAGACTCCCTCTCCCGGAGCCCTGGCACTCACCACGCCTGCCCCCTGGCTCAGGACGGCGTTGATGAAGGACATGATGGCTGTCTTGAGGCTCACTTCATCTCGGTACCGGCCCGTGCTCTTGTCCAAGTCGTTGATCAGCGTCTGCCAAACACACAGTGCCAGTTCAGTGCCCTGTGACAGCCCCGGTGCTGCACAAACAGCCAGGGGACACACAGGAACAGCTCCTTGTGATGCTCCTGCAACTGGTGATGGACCATCAGCTGCTGCTCACCCCAGCACTCATTTGGGCAAACATCAGCCCATCCAGGTATGCTGCAGCCTTGCACAGCTGTGACCCCAGCGACCCTGCACAAACAAGCATTTTTTTGGCTGGCATTGCCTTAAATAACTATTTCCTCCCTCTTTGCTCGGCTGCAGATCTCATCAGACACAGTTCTGGGGTAATTCTGGACTTTATAACGTGCAAGCAGCCACAACAAAACATCTGCAAGCAGCATTTAGATATTCAGGAGGAGAAAGGGATGCTGAATTTCAGGGGCTGAGAGGAGACCCACCTACCTGAAAACGAGTCCTTTCACTGGCGTATTTCTGGTAGTGCAGCATCGCCTCCAGTACCTTTTTGTGGCCCCCGGGAACCAGGCACACGGCGCCCATGATTTCCAGCACTGCCACCTTTGTCTTAATATTCTCCGTGCTCAGACTCTGAGCAATTACGTTAATGCTCTCCAGGTGGGCCAGGACGTGGGCCCGGCCCAGGGAGTTGTTCATTAGTGCTTTTATACATCCAATGAGCGAGGTATGTATTCGAGACTCTGCTGTCTCATAGTCCATGCTTTTGAGGAAGTTGAGGATACACGATAAGCCATCCAGGTCGATGAACCGGGTCACGAACCTGCCAGGAAAAGGGGTTTCAACTTTAAAACAAAATGCTAAAGGACTGTTTTACCCTCAAACAGGGCTAACTTGTCTGTTGATGTAAACCCAGAGCCTTCTTACATGCTTTTTCTTGGATAGCAGAAAGCCTGAAGGACTCCTGTGGTTCAGACACAGGGATGGGGTTGTAAAAATCAATTTAATTGGTGCCTGAGAGCAAAGGAAACCAGGCATCATCTGCACAAGGCTGTTCAGAGTGAGGATGTTTCAAAGAGGACCAGCTAACCCAGCCATCAACACAAGTCCCAGGATGGAGGTTGGAAGTTTGCAGTCACACTGCAAAAATTACCAACCCCAGCCTTAAATCCCACTCACTTGACACCAGTTTTGGACTGGAAGAAGATCCCAAGCCCTCAGATTGCCTCCTCATCAGCTGCAGACACCCCACTGTCAGCCCTCCTGCCTTCTCCTACCCCTCCTGCCTCACCATCCACACCTTTCCCCTCCCGCGGGCACATCTCCCCGCTTTCAAGGGATTTCTGATTTTTATGATGACTTGCAAGGCCACTGAACAGAAAGCAGACAGCAAACACAGGGCAGTGCCCCAGGCAGGCTCACTAGAGCAGGCACACACAGCCCTGCACACTCTGAGGCGTTTTAGGGCCCCCCTGCCCAGCACCATCCAGGCTGGGTGTCCTCTGGTTTGACAAAAGGCACAGGCTTGGAAAGCAAACGAGCCAAGAACATCCCAGCACTGGGATGAATTTAATTCGAAACAAGCCATGCTGATGCGCAGCAACAAAAGGGGTAATTGCAGGCTTGGGGAAAACTGCTTTCTGAGCTTCAAAACTGCTTTCTGTGCTTTCTTCCGCTCTTCTTCCAGCCAAGGTCAATAGGAAAGCTGATAGTCACCTCCATGGGTGAAAAGTAGGTCCAACAGGTAAAATTGTCTGCAGAGCCTGCTACATCCTTCAAAAAAACACTCAAAACACACTTTCAAGGATTTTACAAAGTGTCTGGGCCAGCACCCACAAGGTCCAGGTGTCACAGGAATCAGGTGCTCACCCTGGACCTTGGGAATTTCTTACCAAGTGCCATCACCACAGGTGGAAGAGGGAAATGTATTTACAAGCAACAGTAAATTTGTTTCTTCCATAACCAAAACAGGCATTTCCTAATGGAACATATTCCCATCAGAAGATGTCAACCTGAGGCATCTGAAGTGATGCAGATGTGGGCATGCCGACTCCAGAGAAAATGAAATTAGGAAAAGCTACAGACATTCAGAAATAGTCCCAGCTTTCCTTTATCCACCCCATCAAAACCTCCAAGCAATGTTTTTTCTTTTTCATTTCATAAAAGCCTGAAGGTTCATGTGACTTTATTCCCTTATAAAGTGCAAGAGAAATGAAGTTGAAACAAAGGGCCTGGTTGACCAATAAAAACTGTTGTTTTCTAAAAAAAAAAAAAAAAAGAAAAAAAAAAGAAAAAAAAAGAAAAAATTGTAAGGAATTTTTACATTCTGTTCCAGTAAGAAAGAAGTTGCCTGATTTGCCTGAACAGTCAGGAAGGACCTGGTGGCTCTTGGTCTCCAAAAGGACCAAGAAAAAGGAACAAAATGACAAAATGTGACACAAGAAAAGCAGCTGGTGAAACAAAAAAAGCCATTAGTGCCTCAGAGTGCTCGCCTCCCTCATCCTGTGCAGCTCCCATTTATATTTCTATTTAACCCCCTGCTCTGCCAGAGAACTCAAATCCAAAGCCACAACCGCGGCAATAAAGCCAGGAAAGGGAAAGGAATTGCCTCATTGGTTTCGTCCGCAGTGCAGTCTTCAAACTTTCAATTGTTTTATTTCTCTCCTCCTCATCTTCCTTTTCCAAGGCGATCAGTGATTTTCTCTGTGAAAGGAGGAAGGCAGAAGTCAGAAGGGGGATCTCCCTGCAAAACAAGTGCCTGAGGAGTGGCAGTGCCCAGCGCCCACCGTGCCAAGCCATGGGGATCCTAAACCCATCCTGGAAGAGCAGATCCTTATGGCAAAAAGGAGCAGTGAGGAAAACCCCTCCATGGTCTAAAGGACACAGCCTGGACTGGGGACACGGGGATGAAGGCACTGCCTGCAAGCACTCACACAGCTCCTGCTCTGCTCTGCTCTGGTGTGGCCTCACCTCGAGTCCTGGGGAAGGTTTTGGGCAGCACAGTATAAAAAAGACATCCAAAAGAGCCATTAGGCTATTGGAGACGGTTCAGAGGAGGCCACGGGGATGGTGAAGAGCCAGCCCTGTCACTCCCAAGTCTCCCAGTGCAACCCACCAGTGTGCACCTGGATGGGGACAGTGGCTGTGTGCACAGAACACAGTTCCCACACTGGATTTTGCTCTCCAGCTGGGGCTGGGGCCGAGATTTTGACTCCTGCACCAGGACAGCAGGGCTGCCTGCTCCCTGGGCGTGCAGGGGTACAGCTCACAGCTAAAGCAACCCTCGAGTGGTTCCTGCAGCCCCCGACAGCGCTGGGCCCCCAGAGGTGTCGGGGGAGCCCTGCCAGCACCACCTGAGGCTGATCCCAAGCACAGAGAAGGGTCCCAGCAGATATGAGGAGCTGTGCTGACCCCTGCATTTAACGCAGCTCCTCTTCAGCAGCACGTCAGGGAGATCAAAGCCACCCTCCAGGCATCTGGCAGGCTTTGATCACGAGCTCTGCTCAGGCTCAGGGCTCTGCCTGGCTGGCAGCCCATGGCCAGCACTGGGTGTTCCTGCCTGCCCGGGGGGAAGCAGCACACTCCCTCCTGGCTCACAGCCCCTGCTCATCCCTCTGCCCCAGCCCTGGAAGTGCTCAAGGCCAGGTTGGATGGGGCTTGGAGCAACCTGGGATGGTGGAAGGTGTCCCTGCCCATGGCAGGGGCTTGGAGCTAGACGTCCCTTAAGGTCCCTTCCAACCCAAACGCCATCCACGGTTCTGTGATCGCATGGAACGCCCCAGGTGCTGCAGGAACATCTCCATTTTGCAGCTGTTGGTGTGACAGATGGCAGTGCCACTGTTAGCACCTGCCACGCTCTCGGGCACAGCGCTGACAGACTGTCCCCACTGTGCTGCTGCCCCACACGGGGCTCCCAAGCACCAGAGCACGGGGGGAATACTCACAGCAGCCATCGAATTCAGCTGATCGATGTAGAACTCTGGCCAGCTGGTGGCTCCTTTATTTTCTTCCTGGTCCTGGTGGGAGATAAAAAAGAGAAACAAAGCCAGAAGATTAGTAGAAATAATGTTACCATCCCCTGCCCTTCGTCACCAACCACTTCTGAAGTACCCTTGAGCTCTTGCATTACTTTATATTAATATAAATGTAATTTTCTACATTGCGAGCTCACCCCTGACAGCTTCAGCTGGGAACATTCCTGGTTTATTGAACTGCCATACTTTACATACAATTACACCATCTGTGACCAAACGCTGCCCCACTGATACTGCATCAGTCTTGTGATTATCAGCTCCAGAGAAACCACATTGGAATTTTACATCCAAATCTCCCTTGTTTCAACTCTACAGTGTCCTTGAAGCTTTGGCTGCACAGCCTTGAATATGCTTGGGGGAAAAATGTTTTTTTTACAAGCAATGAAGAGCATTTAAATGTGACATGATCTAAGCTGCACTCCTGGAGCAGAACCATGACTTATCAACATATCAAGATCCCAAGAGAGACTCCAGGCACAACAAACAGCTCCTCTGGGGGCTTCGTAAGTCACTAGGAGGGAACACGCATGGGGCAATGTCACCTCTTAAAGGATGTCACCCCTGGGCCCATGATCTGTGACACTGAGTGATGCAGAGCCTCATTTGGCCATCCTGGTCTAAGATGCCCTGCATCTGTCAGGGCTCATGAGGAGTTTTCAGGTTCTACCTTGTTCTTGTAGGACATGACTGAAGGACCTCTGAGCCCAGCTCAGATAACTAATGCTGCACATCCCCAGGGATTGCATGGAGTAAGGAGGCAGAATTGGAGGGAATATTTCAGAATTAACCTTTCCCCCCACTTAATTTTCCTAAAAACATATGTATCAAAAGAAGAAGAGGATTTCACGGCAGAAATGTCACACGGGTCTAGGCCAGAGTGAACAAATACTACACAAATCCCAGACATTTTCCACTGGTAGCCATCTTCTGATCACAGCCTGACTTGCTGCATGGCTCTGCCCCCTCCCTAATTGTAAGAGACGTTTGTAAAACTCATCCTAAACCACAACTGCCCATGATGGCAGAAGCTGGACAACCTCCTCTTTGCCCTGTCTGTGCACGCAGACAACTGCGGCTGATTTCAGAGCAGTCCCAAATATTTACTGTGGCTCAAGAGGCATATGTGGGAAACATTTGTGCATCCGAACTTCCCAAGCTGCAGCGTGCCAAGACGAGGACACACGAGGACAGGTAATTCGGATGAGATTCAGTTCGGCCCCGGGCAGCACAGCCTGTGCCTGCAGACCTGACCCTTCCTTTCGCTGGGCTTGGCTCCAGGGGAGGGACAAAACAAATTTGGGAGCAACGAGGGGCCTGGAAACCTCAGCCCTTAACACTTCTCTTGACCCCACAGTCCCTCAGAGGTGCCAAGCAGCTGCATGAAGCTCAGGCCACCTGTCTGCTGGGTGTCAGCTCTGTCTGACACAGCCATTGAGTCTTTCAGCTCCTCAGCTGAGCCCTGGGCACTCGTGCCAACCTCTCCTCCTCCTCCTCCAAGCTGCCCCGTGCCCTGCCAGGGGAAGGCTCTGCACAAAGCTGTGGACATTCTGGTTTTCCCAGCCCTCCTGCCCCACTCTAGAGTCCAGCGTGCAAATGGCACTCCAGGGCAGAGCAGAGCTGGGACACTCATGGGTGCCTTGAACACGGTCCTGTCACCTCCTGGAGGTGTTAGTGGAGGTCTTCCCCACCGCCCCTCTTATAAGGACCATCGCTTTCCCACCAGTGGCCCCAACAGAGACCCCAGCTGGGAAGGGTGGCAAGGTCCCCACCATGGCACAGATGTGTCCAGATGTGCCCAGGCAGCAGACCTGAGCAGGGAGTGGGGTCCATGCTGAGGAACGGGGATGGAAAGCAGCAGGGCTGGGTCATCCCACATCCCAGGACCCTCCCACGTGCTGGGAACACCTGCGAGGCAGGCAGGGATCAGGACCTGCTGCTCGTTTAGGGTTGAAAAGAAGCGGTGGAGCAAATAAAGGTCTCCGGGGGGCGGAGGGGAGGCTGAACAACAAAATTGGCTAAACTGCTCATTTATAATTAACGTGCTGCATTATAAATATTTCCCTTTGCTCGGCTCCCTCGGGCTCTTGCATTTCCTCCCTGAAACCCCCAATTTAGAAAGCGCTCTCAATTAAGTGCAGCAGAACCTCATTAATTCCGACGAGCAGCTGGGCAGGCTCGTCGGAAAGCAGCTTCCCAGGCAAAGGGGGCCTGCACAATAAAGCAGGCAAAGATCAGGGCACGGGCTTCCCTCCCCTCTGCTCGCTGCAGGACGTTGCTCGGTGGTAATTACTGGGGCTAATGGTCTACAGCACACTGATAAGTGTCCTTTGGTGTATTCCTGGTGGTAAAGAAATCTCCTGACAAAGCGACAGCCCGGAGGGAAGTGAGTCACAAGGCTCTGCTCAGCGCCAGGAGGAGGGAGGAACCTCTCCGGCTTCAGGGTTTGAGAGGGTGAATGTGTAAGATGGTTTCCAGCACCCAGGGTGGGTTTTGGGGATGTGGGTTTTGCAGGCTGCCTTTGGGGAGGGATGTGCAGACACAGAGCTGAGCACATCCAATGTCAGCTCTCAGGATGTTCCATCACACCCTGCCCAGCTGGCACCGAGGAAAAAAACATCTCCCAATTTCTTATCCTCTGGGCTGAGTCTTTGCTGTGTTTGCACTCAAGCAGCACAGAAGCGAGGGCTGATCTGAACCCCAGTGGAGCCCAGACTGAGCTGGTCTGTCAGAGGCAGGCTGGTGCTGTAATGGCACGGAGCAGGGAAGGGCTCTCTTCTCTTCTGCAATATTTGCATAAACATCCCCCACAGTCCTCCAGGCCCCGATGTGCCACCACACACGTGCTCAGCTCCAAAAATGAGGATGTGCCGAAGTTGTGCAGCCAAGGACAAACCTTGCTCCATCCCCTGCTTTGCTCCGCCTGCTCCCCCTACCTACTTCATCTTCCCAGGGGCCTGGCAAAAACACAAATCCCATCAGCTGCAGCCCTGGTGTCATCATGTCACCCTCTCGTGTCACAGCCTCTGCTGTCCCTTCGCCCTGAGCTCTGTGCATGGGGCTGACGGATGCTGCCACTCGCCCGTTTTGTTCCATGGTGGCAGTGGCAGGAGGGGGCTGTAATATGAACCCAATAATCAAGCTCCATCCCTCCTCAGCACGGCAGGGGAAGCAGTGCCCAGTCAAGATGCCTCATTAGCAGGAGCTTTTCCAAGTGAGGGTCACCAATCTGCCAGCTCCAGCCACCGCTGTGCTCTTCACAGGGAGATTTCACATTCCCCAGCCCTGTCATGTCTTGGTCACCAGCCTGACACTTCCACAGCCTTCGTGCCTCCCCCTCGGGGCATCAGCAGCTCCCAAAGCCACACTACACTGCCCTTCTCTTCCCAGTGGCCATCCACAGGACAGAGGAAGTGGTGGCTCAGCCAGTGGTGGCTCAAAGCAATCCGAAGGCTGGTCTCAGCCCATCTGCACCTGGAAGGTGCATCTCCACAAGCTCCTGTCGCTCTGTCCTGCAGGAATGCAGCTGCTGGGAGCAATGCAACCTCCTGCTCCCAGCACGAACCCACGGTGGTGGAGAGAAAGACACCTGTGATGCTCCTCAGTGTTTTGTCACACCTGCTTTGCTTCCTGAACAAGCTTCTGGCAACATCTGGGAGACCCTGAGTCTGCAGGCGATGTCCCATCTGGTCCAGCAGCCTACATCCCTACACTCCCAGCCCACGGTGGTGGTGATGGACCTGGAGCTGCTTTGGGGTAACTGATGGTGGCTGGCTGAGCTCTGCACTCACCTGATACCCAAAACACCAAGCTACATCCTGCAAGGCTGGGAGGAAAGGGCTGGCTCACAGCTCCATGCAAACCCCAGAGAGCCCTTCAGCAGCAACACCTGTGGCTTTTCTCCACAGTAACAAGTGATAGGACAAGAGCAAATGGCCTCAGGTTGTGCCAGGGGAAGATTAGATTGAATATTCGGAAAAATTTCTTCACCGGAAATGTGGTCAGGTACTGCAACAGGCTGCCCAGGAAAGTGGTGGAATTGCCATCCCTGAAGTGTTCAAAAAATGTGTGGATGTGGCACTTGGGGACATGGTTTAATGGCGGACATGGCAGTGCTGGGTTAATGGCTGGATTCAATGATCTTAGAGGTTTTTCCAGCCTTAATGATTCTATGATTTTGGTGGTTCACCTCACCTCCAAGGCTGGTCTGCCCCAGGAGAACTCCCCAGGAAAGTCACAGCAAGGGATTAAATATATCCTCTTCAGTTGGATGAGATGGTACCTGCTGCAAAACCAGGACACCCCCTTCATTTTCACACATTGTCCTGACATAACTTTTATTTTTGCACAGCATTCTCCACTCCTCCTTGCTGCTCCATAATGGCAGAGCAAGGCAAAGCTGGCAGCACACTGCATTTTGGCAACCCCTCCCTTCCCTGACTGCTCTGTATGATCCACCTGGGTGCTCTTTGCAAGGTCAAAAAGGAAGCAGAGTGTGGCATGGATGGGTTTTGGGTCATGGATGGGTTTTAAAGCCAAGGGGTCTGCAGCCTGCATGAGATGTTTAAATCCAGCCCAGCCCCACCAACATGGCCCAGCCTTGGTGGAGCTCTGGGCCCACCACAGCCATCCAGGGCTCCCTCACCCCTCCAGATATCCCTGGCACAGCACCTCAGTGATTCAGCTAAAGATGTTTCCCCATGGAGCCATGCTGCAAAGGGCTGGAATTTCATCAGACTCCCCCCAGGCTGGGATCTCAGGGTCTGAACCAGCCCAGCCCAGCCCACTCTGGTTTTCCATATGCTAACGCTTCCTATACCCTCTCCTCCACAAATACACACATGCCCTTGTACGCTTTTCCCAGGGTTTAAAAATTATGCTCCCCATAAGCAAATATAGCATGACCAGATGCCTTTCGTAGTCAGCTGGTTCATTGTTTGAAAAGCTTCACTTTAAAATCCAAAAAGATTGCTAACAGATGCATTTTTTGGCCGGAGAGCGAGAAAAACCTTGCTTAAACAAAAGTGTGTTGTGATTGGAACTAAAAGGGGAATTACCTTGGAAGATAAAAACTATAAACATTTCCCAGTGAAAAATACCCCCAGCCATGCAAACAGCCAGCTCCTCTCGGTCAGCCTGAGCAAATGACACCTGAGATGGTATTTCAACCTGCTGCTGCAATAACAGCAGGTATATCTGGATGCTCAGAGGCCATGAAATCCTTCTTATCCATCCCAGGTGACCCCAGAGCATGGCAAAATGCCGAGCTATTTTATCCTCTCCTCCCCTGCATGCCATCTTTGTCAGCTTTTGCTCTTAGTTCTGCTACTGCAGCAAAAAAATATTGAGAATTGATGTTTTTTAAATGAAAGAAATGGAAGGCAAGCCCCACGAATGAACTGCAGGACTAAGCAGGACAAGTGGAAGAGTGAGCTGGAAGGCGAAGATCTCTGGGGGGAGTGGGTGGAAGGCGCAGTTGAAGGGGAAAGAGGCTCTCTGGCCAGAAAATTGCAGATTATTGGAGAGACATCACTCATTTCCCTATTTATCACGCATTTCCCCATCCTCCCCTGAAAAATCACCACTGCTGCTTCTTCCTAATGCAAGGGGATCCTGGTTTTCTATCTGACGCCTGAGGAAATTTTGGATACAAGCTCTGCTTCACAGTGCTCAGAGCAATGCACCCAGGGTTAGTGACACCACCAGCTTTCAGCACAAGCTTAGGGAGCTCAGCATCACCTGCCATCCCTGGGGGTCATTTTTCCTCCACTCCAGCTTTAGAAACGCTCAGCTGGACCCAAAGGGAGAAGGGCAGAGCCAGACCCTGCATTCACATGAGCTGGTTTTCACTACCCATCCCTTCCATCTGGTTATTTATTCAGAGTTTCTGCCAGAACACCCTGTACCCACCCAAATTTTGAGGCTCATAAAAGCCACCCTTTGAGCTGCTTTAACAGCTTGACATGACATTCCCGGGCTGGCAGGAGCCAAATCTCCTGCGGTTAAGCAGGTCCTGCAGACTAAGCACAAAGGGTTAATCATTAACTCCCTCTGGAGCGTGGCCTCTGGAAAAAGGCCATCCTGAGTCACCCTCTTCCACCGAGGCAAACCCGCAGCCAAAGAAACAGCAAATCTGGAAACCCTCCTGCTTCCTCCCTGCACTTCCGAGCAATATCCTCTCCCGGAGAGCGGGGCCAGCAGGGAGCGAAATATTTTGGGATGAGGTATGAAACGAGTCATCGGCCAGAAATACCACTTCTAAAAGCAGATTTCATCCCGCTGTTAATGCATCGCCGCCTTTGCATTTCCCTGCTTTATCCCAGCCGTAGAGGGGCTGATGACTTCAAAGAAGGTCTCTCCAATAATCTTTAAATCTCTCTCCTGACCCGAGCCCTGCACTGGATTTAGTGCAGACCTCAGTTCCTGCTTGGGTTGCTGCTGACAGAACTCGCCAGCCCCATCACGAGGTGCTTTCTGTCTCTCTGCCCCCTGAGTGACACAGGGGGATGCAGGTGGGGTGGGACCATGAGGAGTCCCTGCAGTGCAGCCCCCTGCTCCCAGCAGGGTCAAGGATGGGATCAAACCCACCGTTTCCATGGATGAAGAATCAGGGAGGACAAAGCCTCCACCCTGCCGAGCCAGTCCTGCGGGCTGGGATAAAACCAGCTGCTAGCAGGGCAGAGAAACCAGGATACAGGGCTGCAGGCCAGGGGGAAATATTCCAGGGAAAGAAATATGCCTGGGGAACAGCTGGATTTCCTCTATTTCCTCTCGACAGGCTCTGCCAAGGCCAGGTGCTGTCAGGTCCCTTTCCAGGACAACCCAGCAAAACAAACTGCCTCATCTTTGGTTCCCTTTTACAAAATCTTGCCCATCATGGGAATATATAAAACACACAACATCTGGGATGCACTCTGGAGAGCTGAGCCTGGTGGATGACACTGACAGCAAAGCAGACGCGCCAGCCAAAACTGGCAGCAGAGGAAAGAGCAAAAACTGCTCAGGGCATAATTCTGGATTGTTGGTAAGTCAGGCAGCTGCCCAAGACTGATGAGCACCTTTGCCAGCCCCCTGGGACCCACCAGGCGAAACTGGGTGTCACAAACACCTCAAGCAACAGCTTGCTGTTAAACACAGGGTTTAGGCACATCCTGCACTTCCCAAATCCTCGCCGCTCAGAGTGCAGCCAAGCCCCAGGGTAGGACCACTGTTCTATCCCCAGTTCTGCTGCCCTGGCCAAAAAGCAGACCAGACTCTCTCTGCTGGAGAAGTCCAGCCCCTCTCCTCGATGCCAGGCTACCACGGAGGTGATTTGGCCTCATAAAAACACAGGAGCACAAGATGATTGACCACGAGCTGCCAGGATATCCACCGGTGTTTCTGCTGCTCGCTTGTCATCATCACCCAGGGGCAGGACAGCCTAGAGCCTGCTCTGCACAGAGATGTTCCCCAGCCCATGTAATTCCTGCCTTCCCCCCCTGCTGGGCCTTCATTGATACAGTCTACCTCATTTTTCATTAAAAAGCAGGAGGAAAGAATTTGTCTGCAGCAGCACACCTCCATCAGAGCAAGCACTGCTCTGCATATGCTCTGCAGCTCACTGTGATGGCATCACCACAGGGAAGGAGTGGCTGGGAAGGGCCAGAGGAATGAGGAGCAGAGGAGAGCAGCAGCCAGGATCCAGCCTCAGATGGGTGCTCTCCCAGAACCTCTGAGGATGCCACAGGCACTTCTGTGGATCCTTCCCCCCGTTAGCAAGGAGTTTTACAGCACAGCCTTTAAAAATCCACAAGAGCAAGAAGGGTCTGGAAAGGGAAAGAGCCACCATCAGCTCCATCTAAACCCTTCCTCGGGAGATTAGATAGCACATAATCTCCACTCACAATAATAATTACACAGCTTTGCTTGATTTAACTCTCCCATTATCCAGACACACCAGAGCAAGGCTCTGCTTATCCGCCAGGCAGTGACAAGCGAGCATCCCCTGCCCATTTTCTTGTTGATCCAGACCAGTGCCTGTAATTTGTTAACATCCCTTCTCCCCTCCGATTTAAATCTCGGGCATGGCAGGCCTCTGTCTAACAATAATACAGGGATTTCAGGGGTATTTATGAGAGGCTTAAAACTTAATCCTACATGAGCAAGGTAAGCCTGCTCTTGGCCTAAAATGTGGATGGAAAATCTGGTGCCATTGCTAGAGCAGGAGAAAAGAGGCATTAATGGCAGCGAGCGCCCTTCAAGGGGGCCAGCGACTGCCAGGACCCCAGAGCCACCTCCTGCAGCCAGGTGAGGGGCACAGTGGCAAGTTTGGGAACTGAAACACAGAACTCTAGAATGGTTTGGGTTAGCAGGGACCTTAAAGATTAACTGGTTGCAATGCCCCTGCTGTCAGCAGGGACACCTGCCACCAGACCAGGCTGCTCCGAGCCCCATCCAGCCTGACCTTGAACACTTCCAGGGATGGGGCAGCCACAGCTTCTCTGGGCAACTTGTGCCAGTGTTTCAACACCCTCATTGTAAAAACCTTCTTCCTTTCATCTAACCTAAATACACTTCCAGTTTAAAATCATTACCCTTGTCTGACTGCAACAGCTCTTACTGAGCTATAAAGTCTGTCCTCTTTTCATAAGCCCCCTTTGGGTACTGGGAGGGGCTCTAAGGAGATGGTGAGCAGTCTCTTGCCCCTGCAATGCCAACCTCAGTGGCCACAGAGTTCCACGTGGCCCTGATGTGCTGGCTGGGATGAGCACGGGGTAGAGGACACCTGTGTGGGTTGTGGGGACCCCCTCCAGCCTGAGTGGGGCTCTGCATTCTGGAGACAAAAGGTTTTGTTTTCCCAGGTTCACCCCAGGAACACACACATTTCTGTGACACCCCAAACACCACCTGGAATCCCAAGAGAGCTGTGTCCTTCCCCACATCTCCTCCCCACCCTGCATGACAGGGAAGAAGCTCAGCACCCAAAGAGTCTCTTACTTTTTTCTTGCTGCAGTAGATCTGCCACTTCTTCTCGGCCGGCAGCGCAAACATGGCCTCTCTGTGCTTGTCCGTGAGGTCAAGTTCATCCTGGAAAGGGGAAAAGAAACACAAAACATGCAACATGAGTACACAAACGGGTGATGGCACAGGCACAACCCCCAGACATGCAGTGTAAATCAATGTGGGGCCACACCACGGTGCAGCAGTGACCCTCCCAGCATCACCCCGGGACTCTCAATTTGTCAGGGCAATGATTCCAATTCTCATCCTGCTCTTGCTGACCTCCCATGACTCTGGGCTGCAAACTTCCCTGCCTCATTCCTCCCAGACATTGCCTTCATTGCTTTTAAATGCCGCAAGTGTTTTGGAAAGGACACCCACGAAGCCATTACAGCTGCCCACAAGGCTCACACTGACAGCTTCAGGTGAGCAACCTCATCTAAGACACACACAGCAAGGAAAAATTCAAACAGGACCTTTCTTTTTTACCACCACTGTTTCACTGGAGCACCTCACCCCAAGTGGTCCAGCCCTGACACCCTCATATCATCAAAAACCGTAGGTGTTTTGGCTTTTGCTTTGTTTTCCTACAGCTAAAAATAGAAAGCTCTTTTCCTAATACCTACAGTTCATAAAGAGGTACATCCTCTCCATCAAAACTGGATCACATACTGCCTGGCAGAGATAAAGCTGTTTACTGACTGAAGCCTTTATTGGTTTATCTGATGTTTTAAAGTACACATCCATTTTCGACTTGGAAGCTCGGTTAGCAGCGTGCCCTCCGCCGGGATGCCCGAGTATTATCAAAGCCTCATCGCTTCCTGGTGCTAGATGTAGGTCAAAGCTTTTATGAGGGAACTAAATAAAACATTCAGGCAGGGCTGGGAGGCTCGTTGCTAAAGCCAACATTGATCTTAGAACCATGGGTGTCTCTTAAAAATCACCACCACTGATGACAATCCTCATGCTGGAGGGGTTTCAGGGCAGCAGTGAGAGACTGGAGAGGCTGCAGAAGGTCACAGGAAAGCCCTGCCATGGCCTCCAGCCAACTCATCCCACCCAGACAGTGGATTTAAGTAAGAGGATCCCCATTAAAAATTACACGCTTAATTCCAGTAACTAAAAAAACCCCACATGGAGACCCATTAAAGCTTCCGTGCCTGAACAATAACATTTATCAACTAAAGCTGGTTGGTCCTGTCCCCAATCAAAGCCCCATTTGGGGAAGGCTGAGCAAGATGCCTTTGGGGAAAGATGGGTGCCTGCATCAGCAAGCCCACGGGCCACCAAGAAATTTAGTTGATCTAATTCAAGCTCATATTGCATCCAGCAGCCAAGGAAGGAGCCTTCAGCTATCTTGTAACCCAAACCCAGGGGCCCTCCAGCACAAGAACCAGCGACAGAGGGCTGCTGGCTGTCCCAAACATCTCAGAAAGGTTTATATATCCACTGCAGGTATTCATTTCCCTTCTTGATGAAATTACTCCCCAAAAGTAATTTGGTGTGCTTTTTCCTATTTTTGTGGTGTTTTTTCTATTACATATTCACGAATGAGGCTTTGCCTCTTCCCTGATTTTTTTACCCCAGATCTTCAAACCATGTCCCAAACATCTCAGAAAGGCTTATAAAGGCACTGCAGGAATTGATTTCCCTTCTTGATGTAATTACTCCACAAAAGTAATTTGGTGTGGTTTTTCATATTTTTGTGGTGTTTTTTCTATTATATATTCACAAATGAGGCTTTGCCTCTTCCCTGACTTTTTTACCCCAAATCTTCAAAGCACAGTGCAGCACAGAGCTGATGCTGGTGGAGTTCTGGAAGCAGACTTGGACACCCTTACAACAGAAAAACCATGCTGCTACAACAGAGACTGGGGGAAAAGACAGGACTGAGAAAGCCTGAGCCCAAGACAAGACACATCTCAACCTCCTGCATCCAGGGAGGAGAACCTGGGCGAGGAACTTCTCCAATGAGTGCCGTTTTCAAACATTCCCATGTCCTTACAATTTGGGAGGTCAGAGATTCATATCAAGCAACCAACCTCCACCCCAGCCTTGGGAAAGTCTCGTCATCCTTCCGTGCTTCAAAACCAAAACTGCACTTCACCGCTGTCTCCTCAGGCTATGAGCCAGTCAAACAGCCAAGCTCTGCTTCAGCCCCAGCTCACAGAAATCACAGAATGGTTGGGAGAGACCTTAAAGACCGTCTAGTTCCAACATCCCCCACCCACTAAACCAAGCTGCTCAGGGTCCCATATAACCTGGCCTTGAACACTTTTCTACACAGGGACCCGGCTGAAATTCAGCTCATTGGAAAAGTAAATCAGGGAGTGTGGTAGAGGACAAGGGTCTCTTGATGAATATTTACCTCCGTGGTGAGGGTTTGAGAGAGCAAAGGAAAATGCTTCCACGGTGACCCCATTTTCTGGCCACGTGAATCTGATAATCAGGCATGAAAGCACCAGCCACGCACATCTGCACTTAGGTCCTTAGGAAAATATTTACTGAAACTTTCAAAATACCCTACCCTAAAAAGACAACTTGTGCAAATGTGAAGATTTATTAACCAAGAAAAAAAATCCAACACCGAGCTGAGGCCTAAGCAGGAGCAAAGAGGGACAAAGCAGAGGAACATATTAGGTGCTGGCACATGACAACGTGCAAACACATCCAAAAAAGGTGCAGAAACGCTTCTGAGTCTCACACAGCACATTTCATTGTGCCACAGCTCTAACATGTTCAGTCATCACAGCCCTGCATCACTCAACAACACCTACCCAATGATATCTTGCAGGATGCTAGGGAGAGGTGTTTAAATAAATACTATGTGGCACCCAGTGAATATGAAAATCCTCATAATCAAACAGTGACTAACGACTGTTATTCGGAGCCGTAACAGTGACTCAACTGTGAAGAGTCAGGTCTTTGCTGGTTTTTATGCTCATGGGGATTCCTGCAGCCACCTCCAGCCCTTTGCTTACACTCACTGATGTGTATCTCAGTGCAGGCTGCTCAGAAATCGCCCTTTCCGACTCCAAAAGATCAAGAAAGCACAGGAACATCACCTGTTTCCTGGGGGCTCACAGCCCACTGCAGAAACGCAGCTCCCACAAGGTCTTTAACAATCGACCAGAGTCGGCGTGGCAAAGAAACCATGCAGAAACCCAAACCCATATGGGCCTTCAATTAATAATCACGAGCTCAATAATTAGGTGATTCTAACTGGCAATTCATTTTATGGGCCATTTGCAATCCACACGCTCCCACCACAGCGTGCAATGCTGGCAGCTGTCGAAGAGTGAGAAGACAACCCCTGGGTCGCTGTCCATCGCCCCCACAGCCCTCAGCTCTCGCTTCAGCCTCACCTTTCACAGCTCTGCTCCTTCCTCCTGGCTGCTTCCCACGTCAGGATCTGCCAACTCCACTATTGTAATGCTTTTTTGGAATCAGGTCAGTGGCACACAAAATAATAGCCTTGTTTTACTACCAAAAGGAAGTCTCTGCCCGGAGTGTTTTTACTGGAAAGAGATAGGCTACTCTTAAATATTTATCCCGTACAGCTAAACTATTCACCTTTACATCAGGAAACATGTTTCCACATTAAATCTTCATTTGAATATGGTTTTCAAAAAACCCCACGGGGAAACTTTGATTCTCGGTGTGTATTTTGCTATTTCTAGGAGGTGCAACACCTCCATGCTGTTTGCTCTGCTGATGGCTCTCTATTCCAGCCAAGCAAACCTCCCCCTCTCTCTCCGAGCATGGCACAAGCTCCTCTGAATGTGAGATCTCACACCATTGTCCTAAAGCTCCCTAAGAAACGTGGTGAGCACAATCCCATGTGCCAAACAAGTGGTCTGTACCCTTCCCTGGGAGCACACAGCAGTGAGGAGGAGATGCCACCACCTCTCTGCTTTGTAGCCACTGCTGTCTCCTACCACCTCTGGAAGGCAAAGCCAGATAAAGCCAAAATGCAGCTGGAAGAAATGTTCAACCCTCCCAGCGGGAAGAGCACCAAGTCCAGCCTCAGACTCACAGCATGGTCCTCAGAACAAGCTCCTGGCCCTGCCTCTTCACTCGTGCCATGTTTTAATGAGCATCTTCCACAGATGGAGAGCCACAGGATTTAATGGGGAAGGAAGGAAGGAAGGAAGGAAGGAAGGAAGGAAGGAAGGAAGGAAGGAAGGAAGGAAGGAAGGAAGGAAGGAAGGAAGGAAGGAAGGAAGGAAGGAAGGAAGGAAGGAAGGAAGGATGCTGCAAATCTCCTGACTTCAGAAACGACCTCCAGGATGGGCTCCTGGAGCTGGGTGAGCCCAAGTGCTGCCCACCCATGTCCACAAAAACCCAGCGTGACCAGCACGGCTTTTTCCCACTACATCCCACAAGTCCTTCGGGCCATCAAACATTCTGCAAGAAGCAGCTGGGGAGTAGAGGTTAAATAAGAGACAATTCCCCATAGAGGAGTCTGCAACCCCAAAATATCCTTAGAGCTTGTAGGAAAAAAAAGATGAAAAACCTTTAAGTCTAATGCACCTTTCTCGCTGATAAATTGTTTAAGTGTAGTACACAGAGGAGACTGGGGGTCACCCATTGCCATACCTGAAATAACGATTATTTAAAATTTAATGGTTTGTGCTGGCCTTATATATACGCTGATAGAGTCATAGAAAGGCTTGTTTCGGAAAGGACATTCAAGACCATCCTGTTCCAAGCCCCTGACACGGACAAGGACACCTTCCACTATCCCAGGTCGCTCCGAGCCCCATCCAACCTGGCTTTGAACACTTCCAGGGATGAGACATCCACGACTTCTCTCTCTCTGTGTTCACATATACATACACATGTACATATACATATAAAAACATATGTACAAATACCACTGGATCAATAAATGACCAACAAAATAAAGAGCAGGTGAATTTACTCCTCATGCACGGATGCACAAAGTTTAGAAACTTCTGTACGTGAGGCTGTAGCATGTAATGATGAGATCTCCTGCATCATCAAATAAAGCATGAAAGAGCCAAGCTTTCAAAAAATTAAAAATAAAAAAAATAGAAGGAACAAAACCAAGTGTGAACTTTTTGGCAACATTTGGCATTAAGGGGTCCAGCACAGGAATTAAAAAGTCAATAAATAATGGCCTGTTGAAGCCTGCACCGCCTTCCTTTCTCAGGGGTCATATCGCTTTTTCACTCTCTTCCAGGCATTCTTCTCCAAGTTCATCAATTTGATTTATCCCAGAACGCTGTGGTGTCAGGGGAAATGGCAATCAGCATTTTTTCCCCTGTTCCTCATCTCATGTTTTTCCGCTGCCGGACGGCACTGCCCGAGCGGCCAGAGCAGCACTGCCGCTTCCACTGCCGGCCCTGCTGCCTTCAGCAAACCCCTGCCTCAGAACACACCTTACTTAGCTCGTTATTTTCTTTTTAAGCTCTTTCATTGGAAAAAAAAGTCATATTAATCCTTATTAATCAGTGGCTGTTACAAACAACCGCCCACCTCCGCACGCGCCCTGTGCCGCAGGAGGAGCTCCTCTGGCTGCAGCTTTATTTAGGCAGTTCTCAATGTATGCAGATTTATCTCAGGGTTTTTTTTTTAATTCTTTTATTTGTATTATCACCAATAAAAATGCCTCCTCGCCAGCACACTTCTTTTCAGCTACGGTACTCTGAAAGCTTAAAAAAAAGCCCCTCAGACAAGCCAACCCCTGCTAATATTATCACTGTGTATTTTTAATTTCTCCATGACAACTTACAGCTGCAATTACAGAACATGAACAAAAATCAACTATTCATATTTCTTAATGAATAAGCATACCAGATAAAAGATTATTATTCATTTTGTCTTTATCACATAATGAATTTCCTGAATAAAGGAAATTGCTCACAGCAAGGGAATGAGTAGCAGCAACAAGGAATAGCAGAAGTACTTCAAAGTGCTTATGCCTAGTCAACCTCCTCCCACACTAAATTTTTTGTCCTAGACTCAAAAAGACCCCAATCCACCCTGCTCAGTTATTGACCTGAACACATTGGACAGATATAAATAAAATATATATTCCTTTCTTCTTCTGCAGGAAAGATTATGGCCATCAATAGCTGATTTAGCTCCTCAATAAACTCCAGCTGCAGTTGATTCATTTTCCCATCAGTTCAAACACCTAACTGAGGCAGACAGCATGTAATGATTTAATAATATTTAATTCAATTAATCACTTTAATAGGCTAAAGATTTTAAAGCTTCTCATATTTCAATACTAGTGTATTTTAAGAAAAATATCTACTTAAGTTTCTCACTCTCTTTTGTTGTCATATATATATCTATAACTTCATATATACTTTTTTTTTAAATGTTATTTACTGAGCTTGGCCTCCTGTGACCTTTTCACCGACCTCATCTGGAAGACCTTTCTCCCATTTTAATTAACCCAGGGTACTTTTCCAGCCTGAGTTATTGATCTACACAGTTTCACCCTGCAGAGCACTCTCAGATCTAGAAGCCCTGCAGGTGCACCACCAGCGCACTTTTTCCACACAATTGTACATACACCCTGAAAAAACCAACAAAAATACCTATCAGCCTATTATCTACTACTGTGACAGCTCAAATGGATTCAATCCAATCAACCAGAGCTGAGGATGGCTGTCCTTTGGTGGGTGCACCTCCTACTGTAATAAAGCATAGAGCTGGCAAATAACTAAGATTTCAGATGTGGACCTCTCACTCTTTACAGAACCAAAGCAGCAGCTCCCTTTTCAGTCAGATTTTACACTGCTTCTGCTGCTGGCATCCCAGGCAGCTGCTGAAGCTGGAAATCAAGCCAACAGGTCAAGTGTGGCTTCAAATGTCCCCTGCCTGACAAGGATGCTCAGGTAGGAACGCTGTTGGCTGGTCTGGAGCTAAACCGTGCCAAGGTTTCCCCAGATAATGCCCTGGGAATGGTTTCAAAAACCGTCTGGGTGGGAATTAGAGGCTGCAAAGCCCCACACCAACTTGATCCTGGAAGTTTCCCAAGATGTACCACTGTGGATGTAGGACCTAAAGAATGCAGTCACGGGAAGCAGAAGCCACGGGAAGCAGAAGCCACAGGAAGCAGAAGCCAGCTACAGCCTGATGCTGATGGAGCAACAGAGGACGGAAATGGACAAGTCCTTACTCCCCCACAGACCTGGCTCGAGTCACACCTGGCATCCTAAAAGCATTTTTAAGAACTTGCTCAGATGCAAAGCAGAGTCACCCTGAAGGGAGCTTACTTCCGACCAAGTCTGGGTAAGACTTGGAACAATCTGGGCTGGTGGAAGGTGTCCCTGTCTATGGCAGGGGGGCTGGAATGTGGTGATCTTTAAGGTCCCTTCCAACCCAAACCATTCTGTGATTTCTATGATTTCAGGGTCTGAGACACACAGCAAGATGTCAAGAACAAGCAGGCACCAGACCGGCTATGGGATGGTGGGTGTGGTTGGGAAAGGGATCCCTGTAAATAACAGTATTGATCTAAACACTGGAGTTCATGGGAATTAGGATCACTGGGCACTCAGGCAGGATCCTCCCTGCAGGGCTGCGAAAGCCTCGGCTGCCAAAAGCTGACCTTGGTGATGTTCCCACGCCGAGGAACACTCGGACTGTGCCAACAGCAGATACTACAGCAGCACGGACAGCTTCCATTCCTATCTGCAAGGCAGGCACACCCCATTCCCAGCAGGAATGCTCCCGGCTGAGGCTGGTGATAAAGCACAACTCATCTGCTGCTCAACCCTGCTCGTAAGCCCAGCAATACCACCCAAGCACTGAGGAAGAAGAGTGCTGCTGGAGCAGATTCCCCATCCAAAGAGGCTGGTACCCTCCACAGTGACCTGTGCCAGAAACACTTGGAGCAAGTGCAAGCCAAAAGTCTAAATGCCCCAATAAAGGTCACCCATGCGTTACTGAATGAGCTGCCCAGGCCTCGTCTTTTACGAAGTGCAAAGTGGAAAGCATTTAGCAGGTAGACTATATTATTTTTCCACTTCAGTTGTACTTCTCCTGGCAACAAAGGGGTTCCTTATGTGCTCTCTGCCTTCAGCTGAGATCCACATTGTGCTGTAACATGGCTCCTTTGTAAAATCAGGGGTTGGGAACAGTGTGTTTTTTGGGCAAACCCCCACGCTAGTTTGTAGCTGTAAGAGATACTGCAATTGCAGGACTGTTTCAGCTGAAATACAGAGTTCCTTCGGTGGATTGGTTCATTCTGGTCCAGGGAACACATGTAGGCAGAAAACTCTTATTTTCTGACCGAGTAGGTGTGTGACTTCTCTGTCAGATGCTCACCTATCAAAAGATACATTTAGAGATTATCTGGGAGGGTGTTAACAACACGAGGTGATGAAAACAAGTGCCGTGAGCGCTGGGCTGGGACGGGAGCCTGGCAGGTCCAGACTGTTCACATCTAAAAACCAGAACTTGGGCAGCCTGGTGAAAGTGTCTGCATGGCACACGGATCCCTGCAGAGTCAATTTAAAAGCAGATATGACCCAATCATTTGGTTTTCCTTCTTGAAAGTGAATCATAAGCTACAGGAGCTTGGTTTTGGAAGGCAGCAGTGGGATGGGGTCAGGAGCTCCACGCTGAGCATCTGGCTCTGGCTGGACTCTGCAGAAAGGGGTGGCTTGTCCAGGACACAAGGGCTACTGCAATTGTAATTTTTTCCAGATAACAACCACATGCTTTTCATTGCAGATATGGGGGAAATGGCTTTGGGCACCATTCAGTGGTTCTCAAAATCCTGAAGTCCTTAATGCTGGAAGGACCAGGCAGCAAAATACGACAGCTGACCTGCAAGCATGAAATGCAAAGCTTGGCTTTGCAGCTGATCCCTCAGCTGCTACTTGAAAGCCGTGTTGTTTTGCAAAGCCCAAAACCTCATACTTTCTCCTTATTGGATTAGAAACCGGGGGAAAAGCACATAACTGAAGTTCCTAAGTACAACTGGATATCACTAGCAATGAATTCCCATCCCGGAGCTGTTACTGACACACAACAGTGCCCACACTGACCACACCACCACTTCTCCTCATGTTCACATGCTCCCTGTTCAAACAGCACATGAAACAGCCACCATCCCAGCATGACAAGAGGAAGGGAAGGCACAGCTCCAAGGGACAGTTATTCATGGAGTATCCTATCCCAGCACTGCACATCATGAGCCACAGACCCATCGACCACCATGAAGCATTTCAAAGGCAACAGAATTAATGTCTGTGACAGGGGACACTATCTCCTAACTATCTCCTGATAGCATCCAGAGAGCAGCTCGGATGAAATGCATTAGTTGCCCCAAGTACAGCAAAAACAAATGCTGTGATAAATCTTATAAGCTGCCAGAGACCTTTTTATTGTTCCTCAGGCTCACAAGTTTCCACTACTTCATAAAGCAGCAGCGAGGAATAGAGCAGCCTTCCAAGTGAGGGGAAGGCATAAAGCCCAGGCAACATTCGTTGGCAAAGGCCTGCACCCATCCCGAGTCCGGGGGGCTGGGGACACTGCACAGACACTCACCTCCTGGTGTCACCTCCCCAAACCCCAAAAAATTTGTCAGCTGCTGGGGTCTGGGCAAAGGGACCCAGGGAAGGTTCCCTGCTCTGGTTTCACAGGATAAAAACAAGCTGCTGTACATCACAGGCGAGATGCAGGGCTCGATGGAGGTTGCTCTAATTTCTTTTGCATCACTAAGTTAGAAGTGAAAAGTCTGAGAAGCCCCACAGGGAGTAGTAAATGGAATTTCCTCAAAAGCCTGGGGAAGTCGAGCATTGAGGAACGTCTGGGGCAGCATCGTCTTTGAACCCATCCCTCCACCTGCAGGGATGCAGGCTGGGAGACAGTGTGGGACCAGGGAAAGGCAGCACCTCGTGCTCCAGGGGCACGCAAAGCCACACCAGACTCAGCATCTGACCATCTAAGCTATCTGAGGAGTCAGCAGAGCATCGCTCTCATTCTGCAGGGATGGAGATGCCACTGTGACCCACCCCACTGTGAAGAGAGCCAGAGAGGGCTCCTGGGTCATGCTGGGGCTCCTCCTACCCTCTCCAAACCAAGCCATCCCATGGGGCCGATGCACACCACCACACACAGAGCATTTCATTACAAACCTCAGAGTGACAAGGAGTGTTAAGCAGATATAAAGGACATCAGTCATTTACCCATCTGGTGGAAAGTCTAGTTGCTGGCGGAAAATAGAGAGGATTGTTATGGCAAGATCTACCATATGGCACCATTATGTGGAGCTTTGCAAGTGCTTTCTCTGAGCATGCAAGCAAGATTTCAGCCTTTGAAGAAATGCTGTATTGTTAGCCTGGATACGCAGGAGCCTCTTGAAAGAAGCTGTGGCAGATGGCACAGCTTTGTTCTCTTGGTTCGCAGGCAGTTCGTGCAACCCCAGATTTCCTCCTCGCTGGGGCACGGTGATCAGTGATCCTCCTGATGTGTCCTACGGGAGAACTGATGGCTCCTGAAACTCCTGAAATGCAGTGGATGCTGCCTGGCAGGTAGCACAGCTCTGCAGGAGCCTCAGGAAGCAAATCCAAGCCTGCAGGACACAGCGCTGTCGATGCACGGAAAGCTGCACAAAATCATAAAGCCTTGTCCCAGCCAAAGGAGCTGCAAATCAGTAAATCTTGCTGAAATATTCTGCTTTTGTTTGCTCCTCTCTGCCAGCACCTGCTCCTCCCTGGGTGGCTGAGCCTGGCCGGAGCCCCAGCAGGACAGCGGACAAAGAAAAGCCTTTCAGACGGGGCCGGTGCCCGCTTGAGCGACATCCTAACAATGCTCCAACAAAACCTATTCAGCCCAGGCTGGGGGAGAGGGAGAGAAAGGGAAAAGGTTCCTCCAGGAGGAAGCGGTGATCAGTCACTGACCACAGCAACAACATCTGCATCTGCCCTGAGCCAGGGAAAAGCCCCTGCCTGCTGTACATGGCTGGCTGGGACAGGGAGCATCGTCCCTGCAACCCGGGAGGAGGAATGGGCATTTCTTACAGGCTAATTGCTACATTTTGTGCCCAAGCTAAAAAAGAATCAAAAAACACCAAAAGAGATCAAAAATCCCATTTCCCTGTTGTACCTCCTGAAAAACACTTAGACAGACACAGAATAAACCCCTATTTAGCTATTCTATTTACCTATCCTAATTAAAATCCAAAGTGGCCACCTAACATAAAACAGGCCAAAAAACAGACAACAGGAGAGCAGCCTGAGCCTTTAGCTGACCTTGGAGTCACAGCTGCTCCACGTCCCTCTGCTGCTCAGGCCCTTATCCTCTGCTGCTGGCACGGGACAATCACCAATTTCTCATGCTACGGATGTTTCCTGCCTCAGATCAACAGGCACACTTAAAAACACACAAAGCTCAGGGAATATTTTGCAGAATGGCCCCAAAAAGAAAGGCATTTTGCTTGTCCTTCGATGTAAGCAGCAGCCTGGGACCTGTGGAGCAAGGATCCCACTCTGTTGTGTCTGTGGGAGGACTGTCCATGCTAAGGGACCAAACCTACTGCAGCCATGTCCCCAAAGATACCTCCCATCCCAGGTCTGAAATCCTCCACCCTTCCACTCCGAGTCCCTGATTGAACAAGTGGGGCAGAAAAGTCACGATTAAGCTGCAAGAGAGGAGCTGGCAAAGGACCAACTCCAGCTGGCAAAGCCTCCGGATCCCCTCCAGTCCCTTTAACTTCCCTCAAGCCAATGGGCTGAGACAGCCAAGGACTTTGGAGGGAGCCTTCACCCCACAGAGCAGGCACAAGCCATCCCACCCTGGATGGCCGAGCACGATGGCACCAGGCTCCCACAGGCGTAAAGATCAGCCCAGCACCTCTGAGTGCTCTCTGTGTCTCTCTTCCAAATGTTACACAGTGGGTTTGTACAGAACAGTGGGATACTTTCCAAACCATTTAACCAATGCTGAAATTTAATACCCGACACCAACAGGTTACTGAGAGCAAGAAGGAGCTGTTGTAAGGAGGGGGGAATTTGCAACTTCATTCCCCTCAAAGGGCAGAGCTTGGCTTCCCCCCACCTCCCATCCAGTGCTGGCTTGGGTTGAGATCTCCCTGACAGGTTTTTTGGGGAGCCAGGGCGTTGCAGCTGCTTGCACAGGAGCACGGTGGGCACTCGCTGTCCCCTCCCTACATGACCTCAGTCCCCTGGGAGCCTGCATGGCTCCTGCTGCCAGCATGCCCTGGAGCAGCAGCTGCCTCTGGGCCTTTTTCTCACCCTTGGCCAGGGAAAAATAACTAAAAATCTCAAGAGCATGGAGAGCAGAAGGGCCACATTAGGGCGTGCCCCAGGCTGGACTGGCTCCTGCCTCGCTGCACACAGAGGTTCCCTGGGGCACTGCCACTGAACGAAGCATCTGGATGAGTTTGGAGGAGATGTTCTGAAAATCCTGGGCTGAGATGAGGTGCCACAGACTTGGTTGGGCTCCAGCACATGAGCCTCCAGAGATGCCTAGTTCAGCCCAACCAGCCTTCTGCTGGGGCACGGGGAAAGTGATTCATGGGAAAGAATTTCCCCAGGTAAATCTGATCTGGCCAAGTTATCAGTGGAGAATAAATTGGCACAGGGACAGACACTTCACCTGAACAAACCCAACCTGACCAGTGCTATTTTGGACTGCTGCAATAAGAGTCCTGCTGCAGGGACACTTCATCCCCACCGTGCTGTGTTGGTGTCCTGATCTGCCATATCCTGCCCATGGAGAGGGATGTCCAGGCAAAATCAGCTTTTATAATATAACCTGAAGCTTTCCTCTACCAAGAGACCCAGCTCAGTAGCTCTGTGCTGCCTGGCATCCGAAGGGGTATGCTATACCCTGAGGTGTGACTGACCAGTGTCACAATTCCCAGCTCCCTCTATGCATTCAAGCACCATAGAAAAACCTTATTCCACTGCTGAATGAACTCAAAGTAGAACACTATCCAAAATACCACACCAAAATGTTTTTGCTTAGAGGAAATTAAAGCTTTTCTTGGCTGTCAATTTTTTTCTTAATTCATGTTTTTCCAAGTTTTGGAATCAGGGGATAAAGAAACAATATCCTGACTTTCCAAATCTCAATGTAGCCCACACCTGACAACTTCTGTGAAGCTCAGTGCCCAGAAAGTAAAGTCACTTTCCACCTACAGGGGACATCCTGCTTTACCAGCTTGGACCCAACCCCGGCTCTAAGAAATTAAGAGTTTCTAATGAGAGACCACCCCAAACTGGCAGGACTTCAGGGAGGAGCAAAGCTCAAGGTCCAGCACAGAACCACTTACAACATCAGCCCCCAGTGCTCCCTTCACACCAGAGTTTGTCTGAAAACTCAGAACCAAGGCTGGGGAGACTGCAAAGAGAGGGGCTGGGGGAAAGAGGGAGAAACCCCAAAACGAAAACTAAAATCAAGAAGTATCCTACTTACCACCAGCTCGGTGAACATGGCATCCAGCTCCTCCACCGGCGGCATGGGCAGCGAGGGCTCCATGGTCTGCAGGGCGAAGCTGCTGTCATTGCGCAGCCGGTACGTGATCTCGGGGTGGTCGCTGCTGCGGAAGCAGCAGAAGATGAAGGAGATCCCCCGGCTGCTCCTCTTCCTCGGGGCCATGGCCACAATCCTGTGTGTCCCTCCCTGCTGGGCACTAGATCCTGTGGGGAACAGAAGAGTGGAGGCTGGAGAAGCTGCCCCGCAGCGCTGCGCTCCTGTCCCGCGGTGGGAGGAGGAATCGAGCCACCCACGCGCTCGGCACGGAGGGGAAGAGCAGAGACGATTTTCATGCCAAATATTTCTGCTCAGATTTGACGTTTACAGTCCTGGCAACCTTGACGACCACGCGAATTAAAAAGATGCATTTGCTTAGCCTCGTGCTAGAGCTGGCAGCGGCAGGGGTCACGCCACTGTCCCCGTGGGATGAGGAGTCCTGGGCCCCACCACGGCTGCCAACCCCAGCAAATCTGCACCAAGCTCCCCATGCCATGGCAGCCAGTCTAGCCCCCATCTCACACCCACACCTCATACCCCCTCTTGCCAGGGGTATGGCAAATTTAGGAGGCTGCTGCCAGGAACAGCTGGATATGCTCGGGGCCACCAGGTCCCCACCATGGGTGACTCAGGCCTTGAAGACCTCGTGTGTCTCAGGATGCCCCGAGCCACAGCCAGCAGCAGAGCTGAGAAAATATCCTGCACGCTTCCCCCAGCTCTTAAACGTGTCCCTAAACATCCACCAGCAACCCCCGGTAGGGCGGCTCTTTTTCATGGAAAGTTTTGCTTGGCTTTAATTAGATAAACCTTTCTTGTAGCTCCAGTAAATATTTACAAGACGCGATCTCAGCTGATAAAAATCACACGGTGCCGGTAGCTCAGATTTTCCTAAGCAGCGCTGACGTCGGGCATCGCTCGCACCCCTGGCTGCTTGGGTTTTGCTGATTTCTGAAGCTCTGGTTGGGAGCAAAGCTCAGGGCAGGAGTCATGTGCCCCGCCTGACTGATAACAGCATGGACCAGGCAAACGCTGCCCCAAAATTGGGACTCTCAAGTCAGTGACACAAAAGGAGGGTCACCTATGAGGAATGAGGACTGTGGAGAAACACTCTAATGAGAAAAATCAACCAGCAAAGTAGGGAATTTTCAAAAAGTCTAAACATTTGTCTTACAAAGCTACACACCCACATATTTTATCTCTGGGAAACAAGACACTGAGATGTTAAGAGACAGGACAAATAGCCAAGGTTGAAATATGGATGACTCAGATTTATTAACAAAGCTATGAAGAGACTCAGGGAAAAAAGGTCAGCATTTGGAGAGGAGTGTCTGATCTCCCTGGAGCCAGGCATTCCCTCCAACTATGGATTTATACAGCAGAATAAACAGCTGCTGTGCCCTGTGGAGAGCCAGGGCTGGGGTCAGACCCGAGGTCAGACCTTGCACCACCACAGCATGGCAAACACTGCCCTCTGAAAACAGAGATCCTGCAGAAAATTCGAGCTCTACCCACAGTTCTTTAACAGAGGATCTGACCCTTGAAATGGCACGTTTTTAGCACATGGTGTAATCATCTGCTGAACCACGCATGATGGAAAACAGCTATTGGATCTTCCTTCACGCAGGATAATCCCAGGCTGTGCAACTCTCTGTGCCCAGCCTGGAGAGTCCCCTTTCCTGAAGGGCCCCAAATCTCATTTCACATTTTTACATCTTGGATGTAGAAATATGCAGCCGCTGGAGGAATTTCAGCTGCCATGAAAGCTCTCTCATCACGGCTCCCCGGCAGCCAGCACCGCAGCAAATCCATTAGCAGCCTGCTGGCATCCCCTCGGTGTCAGCAGGGTTGGGGGACACACTGTGGAGCTTCTCTCCTAAAGAAGGGAGTGAAACAAAAAGCCAAAGGCACACAGACCTCTGTCCACTCCAGCATGGAGGAAAACACTGCAGGTTTGGGCTTTAACGAGCCACAAGGAGCAGGGTGCAAAGGGAGATGCTGGTGGCTGCCCAGCGCTTGGTGCCTGGCACAGGAACCCTGTCCCAACCCACGCCGGGTCCTCAGATGTCCAGAGTTTGGTCATTTGGTCATTCCAAGTCCATGGGCACAGCCACACCATCCCCAGAACTGGTCTGGAGCAAACAGACCCATTCTCCCCTTCCACAGGGCATTTTCCATCCCCTTTTCAACACCTCGGCAACCTCGTCCTTGAAACCTGCTGCTGTGTGTGAGCTCTGACTCGGGCTTTCAAAAACGTGTGGAAAGCTTTTATCAGAACAACACCTGCTCTTCAGAGATACACACTCCTGACAGTGCTTTATGAGGAGGCTGAATAACAGACCAAAAGGCAAGGCTTTATTTTGGGGTTTAAAGCAGTCATAGAGCAACCAAGACAAGGTACTTTTGAGCTGCTTCCAGGTCTGGAGCTATTGAGGTTCCTCATTTTCATCTATAAACAATTTAAAAAACCAAACCACCCTATAATGTAGACTGAGTGGGCTGTAGGTTATTAGCAACCAAGGCTAAAAAAAGGTTAGGGAGAGAATATGTTAGCTACCAGGCAAACAGCATTAAACCTTCAGAAGGTTGATGAATATTCATTGACATGATGGATCAAAATCAAAACACAGCTCCCTGGCAGGTCATTGGGAGCTGCAGACAGCGCAGATTGCATCGCCAGAACAAAGTCCAGCTACACAGCCTCCTCCTCCCCTGCAAATCCTGCAGAAATTGGTTATTCAAGAAGAAAAAGAAGCAGCCCCTGGCAATCTGGAGGCTTGTGTTAAGAAGAACAGAAGGGACAAGTTCTACGCCGCATCATATGTTAAGTGTCCTGCTCCCACCTCCTGCTTGTACCTTTGACCGCTAATTAGATCAATAAATTTAAGTCAGATTGTGATCTAATGGTGCCTTCTGGCCTCTACTATTGAGCGGGCCAGAATAAATTAAGCTTAATTGCCCCTGCATGTACAGAACCAGGGAAGATAGGATGGGAAGGGTCACTGAGGGAACTCATAGCCAAGCCCAAATCTCAAGGCAGGACTAATGGGGCTGAATCATTCCCAAACAACTTTGTTTTCACAGAAACAAGGGTGGAAATGTGTGTGCGATGGCCTCAACCTGGAAACCCAGACTGAAGAGAAGGAGCTTAGCCCATGTGTGTGACCAGGATGGACAGAGGCCATGGGCTCAGTGATACACAGAGATACAAGTTTAGTTCTCCCCAGCCCTAAAAAGAAAAGCGTCAAGCCTACATCGCCCTGAGCAGTGTTTAAATGAAATCAGTCATTAGGAGAAAATTGGACCCTGGTGTCGCTTCCGCCTTTGCTTTAAGGAAAGGAGAGCAGCAATTACCACTTGCATATTCAACAGCCTCCTCAGCAAGCTAAATTAAACTGCGTGGAGCAACGAGCTGCCAAAGCCTGTCTGTGACCGATGCCCCAACCAGCTGGTCTGGAGCCAGCACCGGTATTGCAGCATTGCGGTCTGCAGCCTAAAAATACCCAACAAGGGCACAAACACATGCAAAGGAGCGCGCACGCTCCCCTTCACACCCGCCTCCTCCAAACCCACCCAGGAGCCAGGAGCTAAATCCTCAAATATGAATATTAGCTTGTTGTTTTCCTGGCTCCCCTCCCAAAATGAGGATGCAGGATCCTGAGCGAGCTCTTTCTGTGAATGTGGAGCTTTATTCCAGCACATTGCACAAGGAGGGAGTGTTTTTGGTGCAAGTGTAACAGTGCTCACTGACCTTCTCTGCTGCACCCTGACCAATTTCAGCATCTTGGGCCATGTCAAGCTTTGCCTCCCCCTACCCTGCAGAGCTTCAGCACAGCCTGGGATGCTCCCAAACAGGGGGAATATTCCAACTCTCATCCATCACTGGGAAATGGCCTCTTTGGCTGATGATGCTTGGGAGGCACTTGGCCTCAGCAAGGACTTTAGGAAAACACCATCACTGTCACCAAGTGTTAGAGCCAGGTGTCCTGGACCCCTTTCTACATCAGGAATTTGGCATTCCACACACTGCACCCTGTGCTTGTCCCACCCCACCACTGAGCAATGCTCATCCTCCCTCGGTGCTTCTCCCCAAGAATGCAACGCCCAGCACAGGACACAGTACAAGACACTTGCATCATTTTTCTAAATAAACCATTCTAGATGATTTTCCTCCCACCCTGAGTCACATCCAGACCTCCACAGCAATAAAAACTGGATGCTCCCACAGCATTTTTCAGATCAGCTGAACATTGGCAGCATCCCTTGAGAAGCATCAAAGCCTTTCCCAGGCATGTTTTGATTTTTCACCTTACAGACCCAAGGCAGTCAGCACCCTCCTTGGCTCCACTCAATAACCCAACCTCTTCTTGGGTTTGGTCCTGATTGTGAGCCCTCCAAAGCGTGTTCATGGTGCTTTACCCATCAAAGAGGCAGCAGCATATCCCTCTCAAGAGAGAGAAGTGCTGCTCCATTTCACACTTGCACCAAAGCTGGTGCAAGGAAACACTTTTTACTGAGAGGGATCTAAGCATTATTCAGTTTTAAAACTAAAAGGTTTTACACTGAGCCCTTGCATGGATGAAATGCTCAGAAATAGGATGGCCCTCCCCTGAGCAGGAGCCACCTTCCCTCCAACACAGAAGCTTAAAGGATCTGAGCTCATCACCAGCACCTCCACTGTGCTGAGCATGGTGCTGGTATTCCCAGCACAGCTGCTCCCGTTTAAACCAGAATAAATTTTTGGCCACAAACTCCCATGCTGATTTCCAAAACCCCCTTTCTCCAGTGTAAAGCTGTTTTCAGGCACAGGTTGTACAGGAGAGCAATGTTTGTGTTTGGTGAAAATCAGTGCATATCGGCAGGAGGGGGCAAAAAGCCCAAAACGCTCAGCTAAAAGGCTTTAAACTGTTTGATGACTGCCTTCTCTCCATCCGTCTACCCAAAAGGAGATGGGGACAGGACCCTCCAGTGATGCAGCTGCCAGGAGGAGCCTGACTCATCACCAGTGCCTCACAAGAGCTGTGATTCTCAGCATAAGCACAATCTCAAAGACTTGTGTTTCATGGATTTATAAATACACCAGCCAAATCCTGAATTACCCCAGATCCTCATTCCTCTTCCCAGAAATCCTGTTATACTCTATGAACCCAACAAAAAGAGTGTTTTGTGTCTCCAAACCTTGCTTGGGCTACCTGGTACCTGAAGGCCACCAGCACCTGTCCCTGATGCCATGAGGAGCTGGCTGCAGCCACAGGCTCTCTGCTCGCTCCAGGAAAGCCTCATCTGCCAGCATCATCAAAAACCCAGTGCTTGCCTAAAATATGCCACCTCCTCTTTCTATTCTTTCCTTTTATTGTGGCATTTGTCACATCCTGAAGCTTACATCTGGGCCTGCTGTCTCGCAAGAAAACATTTTGCTCTGCTCAAGGGCAGACGAGCTCCAGGGGCTTGATGGCCACATTCAGGGTGCAGCAAGAAAACTTAGAGCAGCTGATTCACAGAGCCAGCAAGCGAAAGAAATCGTTTCACGAATTTGTAACGTGCCAGAAAAACCCTCCTTTTTCCACTTTAAACTTACACCTATCAAAAGCAGAAAAAGTGCTGAGAGAGACTGTTGTATGTGTCTGCATGGGGCTTCCACCTGGAGGTGTTGATGCTATTCAGGGAAAAGAGCAACAACCTCCGTGGTGCTGTGAGAGCACCATGGCCTGGCGTGCCTGTCGCCTCTCCAGCACACGAGAGAGGTCCCTGCCAAGGGAAGCACACACGCTGCTGACTCTGTAATCCAGTTTTTGGGGGAAGAGCGTGGTGCACAGCAGGGTGAGACGGGATCTGTCTTAACTCCCTCCAAGTGAAATCAATCCTTGGAGCAGCGCCGCTCGCTTTGGCAAGCCAGGAAAAATCTGGAGTAGGGGATGGCTGATGGTGTACTGCAGGATGTCCATGTCAGGGCATGGAGATAAGCTTGGATCCAAGGAGAAGATGCTGAAGGTTTGCAGCAGCTATCAGGAGCTGGTCCAGGGATCCCCACACAGCCCTTGATCCCCTGTGGTGCATGGCTCAGTGCACATGTAAATCTAACCAGAGAAGACGCTGCTGCAGCAAAACTTTGTTTAGTTTTTGAGGATTAAAAACCAAACCTTGCTGGAAGTTCCCCAGCCATTTAGATGGTGAGCAGCACAGTAACATTGGAGGTCGTGAGTTCTCCACTAAAAGGGTAAATTTGATCAGTGACAAGCTGAGCAGTGGCGCCAGATCCTCCAAACCACTGCAGACCACTTCTTACAGGAGACCAGCAGACCAGCTCAGGCAAATACCACTTATTTCAGGAACGAGGACAACAACATGGAACCACAGACGAGACCCAGTTTGAGAACCTATATAAATTATATATATTTCTTGATATTCACTAGGGTGCCGAATGACCCAATTTCGCAGACACACACATCCCGTTTTCCCAGAAACCAGGCGGATTCGCGGTCCTTTTTTCACAGAATCAAACCAAAAAAGTGGGGTGGGTTGGTAGTGGGAGGAAGAAACAGTTTTCAAGTCACATATTGCTCCCTCAAATGTACTGCATGATTTGCATCCTGAAACCCAGGCACAACACTTGTCCAAGCCCAAGAGACTTTCCAGGAAGGCAGAGGGAGGCGCAGGTGGCGGGGGGCTCTCCAGGAAGGATGCTGGGGCATTCCCCTGACCTCCCCGTGTCCCTGACCAGTTTTAAAAGGCAACACAGAAAAAAAAAAAAAGGAGTAGAAAGGAAAGGCAGAGCGAGGGGCCGCCCGTCACGGTGCTCCCCTCACCCCGCTCTTGTTTTGGGGCAGCAGCTGTCGGTGCTGCATTGTGGAGGGGCTCAAAGGGGCAGAGACGGCTCTTTCAGAGCCGAGGTTATGTGCAGGGAGGGATTAGCACCGACTCGGGGCTCTCCTGAAAGCCTGAAGCCTTGCAGGGAAGAGCGGCACAGGATTTGTCCTTTGCCATTTGAACCTGGTCTCTCAGGCAGCCTTTGGGGTGTCAGGCTGGGCGATGCCAAGCCTCGTCCAGGCAGCCCTCAAGGACAAAACCTTGAGTGAAGAGGGAGGGATGCAAGACCCCTGGGCAGCTCAGGAGGCTCCTACAGCCTCGCCGAGCATCCCAGGGGAGCATCCTCTTCCATCTTGGCTCCATCCCCTTCACCCAGCACAAGCACCAGCCCCATCCAGCACCACTCCATTTCCATGGCTGCTTTTGGCCCCAGCTGGGAGAACACTGCACATTCAAAGCACAACACACCTCCAGAAGCTAATGCCAGCTGTGAAGCCCAGCCCAGATATCACAAGTTCTGACTACTCCCTTTGACGATGCAAATGCTGTTAATACAAACTCACCAGCCTGGCAAGCTGAGGAGGAGTTGTATTTCACACTGGAGGAGGATATTTGTTTGCCAATCAGCCTTTTCCTGGAGAACAATAGCTCAATCAAAAAGCTTCCTTTAATTCCTCCTTTTTTTTCATCCCTGCTCCTTCAATGAATATTTGGGCTGTGATTTATCATATGCAAACCCTCACTGCTGAGCTTTCCATTTCACTGCTCCCCATTTCAGCAGTAATCCCCAGGGTGAGACAGGCTGAAAGCAGGTAGGTTTTTTTCCTCTTTTAAACCCTCCTAATTTGGTTTCACGAAGTGCAGTTTCCAAGTTGCTCAGCAGCAGATGCTTCCAGTCCATCAGCACAGCAACATCTGCCATGGGGCCACCACCACGACATGGCAACAAGGAGCTACCGGCTGAGTCCCAAAGGGCTTTTTTTGGGTGGTGTTTGGAGATTTTTAGCACTATCCATACTTAAGGTGAGGCTACTGGAACCACAGGTGTTCAGGCATTTTGTGGTGTGGAGCAAGCTGGTTTCTTTCTCTTTCAAAATGGAAACTGGATGGAGGCTGCTGTAAATAGGAGTCCTTCCCAGCAGGGAGCCTGATGGCTAAATATCATTAAACTTCAAGATATCATTAAACTCATGGTACAGAAGGTGCCCAGAGCAAACAAAACACACTTGTCAGATCTCTCAGCTGGCCTCCCCATCTGCAATGCTGATTTCCTTTTAAAGGTTTTTAAATTCTGATGTTAATCCAGAGTGATTTTTCCCCCTAAAGTACAAACCTGGGGTTGAGAATTCCTTGATAAATATGTCTAATGGCAGAAAAGGCCCGCTGGACGCTCTTCCTTCCAGTATGACACTAATACCTCCCCATGCTCCAGCAGATGAACACCAAAAAACAATGTATGGTGAGACTGCATCAGGCACAATGTGATCCCAACAGCTCCAACGTGATGCCTGCTCCCACCCAGCCTGGGAAAAAAACCAGCAACTTTTATCACATTTCACTGAAATCCTGTTTGCATTTAAACAAAAGAGGAAAACAATCAGATGAGCACAGCAAGGGAGATTAATTGGAAGGTTTGGTCATAATTTTTTGGTGTGGCTACAACACAGTGTAGCTTAGGGCAAAAGCCCTGCTTTGACCAGGATGGAGCTGCACCATCCCGAGCCACAGGGCAGCAGGACTTGATTTTCCAGGACAGCTGCTCAAATCCATCACCTGCAATCCAGAGGGCCTGTCTTAATGGGTGGTTTTAATTGCCTAATTATATGGCCTCTCACAGAGGGGAGGGAGCCTTCGACACATCACTGCCAGGGATGGGCCAAAATAAGGTCCCTCTTCCCCAGCTGGAGCACCCAGAGAGGAATGTCAGTCCAGTGGAGATCCCAAGGGGATGCATTTAAAAATCAATAGAGGCTATTTTAATGCTTAATCCAGGAAAGTATCAGCATCAGCAGCATCAATACAAACTGAATTTAAACACACTGAGTACATGCACAGCACTGTTAGTTTTTCCTCTGCGCATTGATTTAACCAAATCTGGTTTTCCCCAGAGAGTTTGGAGTCCAAACAGGCATCTGCATTATCTCTAGTGCTTCAGGCATCCTGCCTGCCTTCATCTCTATATACTGCTTAAAAAATGAGCCTCTTCACCCCGCTTGAGCAAACATTTCAGTGAGGAAACCCCCTGGCAGGGCAAAATCACAGAAACAGAGGCCACATCTCTGCCAGGGCTACATATGGATTTCTATTTTTTGCAGGTTTTCACACTGCACCCAGCACAAATTGCAACGCAAGCTCCCCATCCCTGTAGATGTTTATGCAATAATCTCCCTTTCCATTAAAAAAAAAAAAAAAAAAAAAAAGGTCCTTGCGTTTGCAAATAACACCTCACCTTCTTCAAACCAGTCCTGTCCTTTTCCAAGATGGTTTTGGCTGAATGAGGTTAATTTTCTTTGGGTTCGTGCTGGAAACAGTGTTGCTAACTCAGAGATGTTTTAGTTATTGCTCTGCAGCACTTGGGCAGAGTCAAGGCCTTTTCTGCTCCTCACCCCAACCCAGCAGTGAGGAGGCTGGGGGGGCACAAGGAGCTGGGAAGGGACACTGCCAGCACAGCTGACCCCAAAAGGATATTCCGGAGTATGTGGAGTCATGCTCAGCATGTAAGTCTGGGAGACACGTTTGGAGTGATGGCATTTTTATTCCTCCCCACCAACACCAATCTGGCTTACTCACAGTCCAAACCAATGGAGAGAAATTCATACTTTGAGATGAGACCTGAGGGTGCCTGGGTCTTGCAGATCTCTTCACATCTGCCACCTGGGCAAGGCTTCAGGTGCACTGGGGGTGGTGGCGTTCCTTCAGAGCTCCCCTCCTTCATGGCTTCAAGGTGATGTACTCGACTGACATCAGGTCTGCCCAGCTCTCACCGGTGAGAAAATACATCCCCAACACCCAGAAACACTCTTCCCTTCCTTTAGCAGCTTTTAAAACACCTCTACCAGCAAAAGCGGCAACGGAGTTGGCTGACAGAGGCTACTCAGGGCTGCAGCTCTGCATTCACCACTGTCAGGTCTTCCAACACAGCTCAGACAACACCATGGATAACCAAGAGGGGCTCAGTAAGTCTAACTAAGCTTCAAACCCATGACCTTCATCTCAAACCCCTTCCTAGAACAAAGAGCCTGCAAGTTTGCTGCCCAGACACTGCCCTAAACCTTGAAAAACATTTTCCCCCCATGTCTAACCTCTGCATCCCATTTCCCCAAATTAACACTTCAGCCTGGATGGCCTAAACACATGGTAATGAAATAACTCAAAGAGAAACTGACCCTCAGATCATCCACAATCTTATGTCCACAGGGCAAGGAAATTAACTGGGTTTTGCATAACAAATCTCTGCAGCATTTTCCTGCACAAGACCTGTAACACTGAAGCAAAAGCTTGAAGAAGCTGCAAATTGGATTAAGGTACCTGAAAAATCCAGATTCACTCCACTGCTGCCAGAGCTGTCACAGGAAGAGAAAGTGCCCTGAAATAATTGTCTCTCCAGGCAAAAACTTTCAAAAGGCCATTAATGCAGATTTTTAGAGCTGGCAAGAGCTACCCATCCCCATTGACTGCAACATGAGCCATGAGAGCAGGCAGAGAGGAGAAAAAGCATCTTCCAGGCAATCACAGGCATTTATTTCCCCAGCTGAGTGCCTAGTGAGAAAAGCAACCCATGCATCAACAGGAGCACTTGACGCATGCCAGCGCTTTCTAAATTCACTTTCAGTAGATTTACCAACATGTCCTATGGAAAAGGAATGCGTGCTATGCAAATCCAGCCTCAGACTGCTCCCTGCCTAATCTAGCTTTAGATTCAAATGCTTATTATCATGGAGTCTAATCGGGTCATGTGTAATAGACAGGTTTAGTTTGGGCTCCCAGCACTTCAGCTGTGTTCTTGCTAAGGCGCTGAATGGAGAAAGAAAAAAGGAAACAAAAGACGATAAAAGCCCCAATACTGCAAAGAATTCAGACTGCGGTGGAAACCAGGCCTGGAAAGGATTGACACCTATGAGTAAAAGGCAGGCTGATATGCAAACATTTGGCAGCTCAGCAGGAACACACTGAATGTCAAGTCGTGTTTGCACCCCATCATATCCCTGCAGGGAAGCTGGTGGCTGGTCTTTCACGGTCTCTCCCTTCCCCCCGAGACAAGGTGATGAAATGATCTCACACCCACGCAGGACCCATGTTCCAGCAGCGCCAAGCCCAGCTGGTCACACCATAACCTCCAGACTACCTTACAGATGCTCTGAGCAGCCACACCAGGGCCTTCAGAGCCTGGGTAATGTGTGCCAGCTTTGGGGAGGAAAGGGGTCCCTTACTGCGTTAGGACCTGCAGCAGGACACAGGGACTGTGGGAATGTCATTCCCAAACGCCAGCACCTCCCTGTTTGCTGGCACCAGCCACACAGCTCTGGCCAAGGTAACCTGTGTCCTGATCTGCACCAGGCAAAACGATTTGTTTAGCTGCTGAGTTTGTGAAATACATTTGTTCTGCTCCAACCAATCCTGGTACCTCCAGAGGCCAGAAATAAGCCCGGGGCAGGGACACAGGACCCTTCACTCAGGTTCCTCCTTTCCATCTGCTGCTCAGCTGCCAAATTGGGCATTCCTGCGAATGAGCGTGGTGAGGTTTCCAACACCACTGTCCAGCTCCCACCTTCAGGATGCTGAATTCCAGCAGCTCGACCTGCCCTGTCTCCATAAAGCCAAATGGCACATGGACTGGTGATCAGCTCCAGCAAAAGCTCAAGACATTCAAATGTGTCTGCCACCTTTTGAAGACCCTACAGGATGGTGCTGACCCTGTTATACTACAGAAACTACATTTGGTGGGGTGAGCAGCACTGGGAATACCAACAGGGACAAAAAGATTTCCCTCTGTGAATCTCAGCAGCATAAGCCACTTTCATAGTGAGGCTGCAGGATGAACTTACATTTATTAGACGTCAGAGAATTCACCGAGGCAAACATCCCCCCGGCAACACCTACATGTCTGTGCAGAGACCCGCGGCGTGGGCCCTCCGGTGCCTCATAACGTGGCAAATCCAACTAAAGCACTCTTTATGGCTTGGATGTTCATAACATTTATGTGTATTCCCTGGTGTCTAGTACAGCCTGAGGTTTCATTGCATCCCTTAATAAAAAACCTCCACAACACCCTTCAACTTGATGCCTGCTTGGACAAAACTTGCAGCAGCTCCACATATTTGAAATGAAAAACCAATCTGAAAAAAGGGACAAAACCAGCCAATGGACTTTTATTTCTGTCAATGACAGGAGGACGAGCAGACAGACAGATGGACTTTAAAGCTTCCTTTCATTTGGAAACGAAACTCAAATCATGGGTTAACTTTCAACAATGCACATTATTAGAGGAGAGTGAGGCAGCTGATACTCTGCCACTCAGGCACATGTGCTCTATGCTTCATCATTTACTGAATTAATAATCAAATGCTTTGATAGGAGAAGGAAAAAAGCCCCAGGGAAACCGGAGGCTGCAGCTCACAGTGTTCTCATCAGCCTGTTCAAAGACCAAGCCAGATTTACCAGTGCCTGCATCACCGCCCAGCTGTGCTGCTGTCTGGCCAGACTCTCCCTCCAGCACCTTCCCAGCTCACAGCTGCACCTGGAGCTGGTCTGGGGGGCTTTTTTCCTTGCTCCTGTAGCCAAAACAACCAGCAGGGATGGTTAAACAAGGTGGAAAGACCCCTGTTTCCACACAGCCCAGCCTGCGGCACAGAGGGAGGAAACTTTGTGAGACTCCCTGGCCGAGGACACAGATGGAGCAGCTTATAGAGGAGCCCTTCCCAGCACCAAAGGAGCCATGCAAATAGTATTTACTAGGCCACAGGTAATACCAGGTTACCAGGCCACTTAATACCCCAGCAAAGTCATGCACACTTGTGAGCCAAGAAAGAAAAACTCACATTCAACTCATATTTACAGCCACTTCTACGGCAGTCGCCAGGACACGGTCATTCCCAGTGATGACTGTGAGGAAGTCCTAGGGAACAGATCCATGACACAGAGATTCATGGATAGCTCACACACAAGTGAAAAAATATTTCCAAGCCTCAGAAGCTGAATTTCTGGAGCTGGGGATAACACACAGGCAGAGAGCATGGTTTGCTTATGATAAGCCAGGATGACAAACCCAGTGGAAATGTAAAAATAATTTAATGAATAAGTATATTTAGATTTATAATCCCGCAGCAGCTTTATTTATAGGGATGCCAATCACTTTTACACAGATATAAAATTGGCTGGCAGAATGCCTTAGACTATATCCAGAAACCCATCTGTAACAAATCTAAGCCGTGATATCTCTGCATACGTTTGGCCAAACAATAACGCTGATGCCAGTCATCTTCACTTTAAACGCGCAGATGGGCTGAGGGGGGCTCGCCAAGCCTTCCCCACAGCCAAAGACGGATGAATTCCCCTATCACCTACTGTAAACTGGTTGGGAAAAGGACCAGATGAAGGAAAACCAGTCACCATCTGGGCTGTGTGGATTCCAACACCAATGCAACGCTGGCGGGAGAGCGAGCCTGCATCCAGCTGGCTACAGGTAAATCCCTTTCAAAACCTTTCATCGCTGAAATGGGGAGCTGTAAGCAAGGGGGAAAACTCCACGGGGCTGTGCAGCACCTTTAAAAGGTGGGGCATTAAACTAGGGCTCTTGGGTATAGATTTTTTTTGATCCATCACTCAAGATACAAAGTTGAGACAGAGGAAGATGCAGGAGAAATTAACTGAAAGTCATCGCTTGGCTCAATCTCAAAGCAGATGAGGATTTCTAGTGATCCTTGCCCAGGATCTCACAACTTTATCTAAGCCTGCATATGTCAAGGGGAAAGGTTGCTGTGGATTTCCACAGGGCTGGCGACCACCTGGAAAACTGAAAACTCACAACTAATTCACAAGAAACAAAGAAAAACCTGCTCTTCATCCCAGTGGGACCTCTGGAGACTGGTTGTGTCAGAAATGGGGCAAAACGGGGATGGCTCCACGTCAAAACAGGTGACTGTAATTCATCCATAAAGCTTGCAGTATGCCAAGGTGGAAATCCACCTATCTGAATACTACTTTGAATAGCTCTGGGAACAAACCCAGCATTAATTTTCAACACTTATTCAGCAAATGATTTGAATAAACTGAGGAAGGCTCGTGCACACATACTGACATCATTATTTGGTAGATTTTTGCCTCTGCTCCTGAGATAATTTATGACAAAACAATTCCCAGCAAAGACTATCGCCTTCCAGACCAATGAGTGTATTCAACTACCCTTGGGCACAAGGTAACCTCTCAAGATCCCTTCCAGCATAATTTTAGTAACATTTTACACCACAAACTGTTTTCACACTGGCATTTGCTCTGATTTATCCCTGGAAACAAGTTTGTCTAAAAGAATAATTGATGGAAAGAAAAAACAGAAATGCAACAGCAGTTTTGTCGCTCAAGGACAAAGCAAAGTGAAACAACCAAGCGCAGAGCTACAGCATCCTTAATCCAAATGTTTTCCAAAACATTTCCAAATGTTTCTCAAAGCTTCCAGATGAAGCTTTCACAAGTAGGCTGCAACCCCTCCAAAGCCTCGGGCACTGAGCGTGGCATCGTGGTGTGCTGCAGCAGCAGAGATGCCAAGGAGATGGCTGGTGGTGACACACCTGCCAAAACACACCCCAGAGCCCTGTGCTGAAAACACAGTGTTTCGAAGAAAAACTGCCTCTGCTTCCTCCACAGGGCATATTCCAATGTGACAGAGCTCAACTGCTGCGTGGGTTTCAGGAAGAGTCAGTCCGTCTGTGCTGGGCTCTGGTGAGGCCACACCTCAAGTGCTGTGTCCAGTTCAGAGCCCTCATGACAAGGAGGACATTGAGGGGCTGGAGAGTGTCCAGAGAAGGGAATGAAGCTGGGGAAGGGCCACAAGTCTGATGAGGAGCAGCTGAGGGAGCTGCTCCTGACAGGAGTGTGGAGCCAGGTGGGGCTCAGGCTCTGATCCCAGGGAACAAGGGACAGGACAGAACGACATGGCCTCAAGCTGTGTCAGAAGAGGTTCACGTTGGACATCAGAGGAATTTCTTCACTTAAAGGGTTGTTAAGCATTGGAACTGCCCAGGGCAGTGGTGGAGTCACCAGCCCTGGAGGTATTCTAGAAACAAATGGACATGGCTCTCAGCGCCATAGTTTGGTTCACAAGGTGGTGTTTGGTCAAAGGATGGACTCAATGATCTTGGAGGTCTTTTCCAACCCTAATGATTCTATGAATACATGTGGCCAGATGTCCTCACCTTCGTGGCAGCCTTTTGAGTTTATTACAAGCACCTCAGGAAGATCCTTCTGTGCCTCTAATCTTTTGGAATGATAAAAAATAGTGAAAAATACAATAAAATAATAAAATATTTAAAACACACTTATGGAACAGTAAGGAGAGAAAACCATACATTTTCTACACTGAAGCTAAAAATGCTGAAGTTCTGTCCACACACCAAACATGGACATTTATGGTTATTACACAGACAAAACTGAGACAATTGTAGGAGATGCTGGTCTGCGCAGCTGACCACAACCACAGCAGCCAAAGGATGAGCACTTGAGGTCTCAGCAGCACGTAGCTGCAGGAACTGACAGCTCTGGAGAGCGGGGACTGGCACACAGCTGGTCCCCATCCTCACCCTCCCCACCCACTGCTGACACAACTCCCATCCTCACTGATGGCGTCATCGGAAACAGCAGCGCCTGGAAAGCAAAGTCTGAGGCCTTCAAAGTCCAAAGCTCATCTCCACCTCTTTCAACATGCTCCTGGACACAATCAAAGCCCCTCCTATCAACTGTACATGGGTTTTGGATTAGACCTTTTGTAGAGTAGGATAAAAAAGAGCCTTTCTTGAGGATGATAAAGTCTAGACACTACAATATATTTTCCAGCTGATGCAGCAAACCTAAAAAGCCCTCCCTTGATCTCGGACTGTCACGATCAAAGCCATTATCCCATTCGGAGCCCTTCTGAAACTTTAGCTTCCAAATGTGCAAGTTATTTTTAAAATCTAAACCAGGCCAAGCCTCTTGTTTGGAGTTTTATGAGGAAAATGGGGTGTGCTCCTCCCAAACCTTCCCCCACCACGTCTGGAAGTGGCTGGTGGGCACATGGTGGAGGATGAGAGAAAGGACGGAGCCCCATGTCTAGGGACACCTCAGTGGCAAGTGGTGGCTATGATCTGTTTGCATGGGGGGACACAGCTGAACCCCCCAAGGTGGCTATGGTGTGGGGAATATTCTCCATCCTTGACTGAGACAGAGTTTTTTGGAGAGCAAACATCATTTGCATCCCCATCCTCAGGATTTGTGCCTGCCTTTGGCACCCTCCGTCACAGAGTACAAAGCAAAGGGAACAGCTTTGAGATACTTTCATTTTCTACAGAAATTAAATAAAACTAAGCACTATGAATTTCTTTTACCAGGCAGCAGGATGATCAAGTGCACAAATAACATCCAACTCTGCACCAAGGGACAATCAGGGAAATAAGGTATTCCAGGAAAAAATAAATTTTTCTCCAGTCTCTTGTTTCAGGTGGCTGGAAGGAAAGAAGAAATGCACAGCCCTGCAAAAGAACAGGAAAGCCAGAGGGGCATCACCTCTGTCTTAAGTGGGATGCTCAAGGAGAGGTAGTGGAAGAGCACAGCTGGTGCTGTGTGATGGACACCAGAGCTCCTGGCATGCCATGGCCTCTGTGGGAAAGGGGACCTGTGGTCAGTGCCAATCGCCAGTGCTCACAGCACCCAGACGGGAAAAGGTCAAGGGAGGAATGGTCTGGAATGATGAGGAGCTTGGGGAGAACTGGAAGGGATTTTTGAGAGCACGTGACCACTTAACCCTTCCCCTCCCACATCCAAAGGTGGACTTTTAACAGGGGGACATTCTTCAGAGAGAGAAGGGGACAGGAGGTGGCTCTCACTGCAGAAAGAAGAGAGCAACACAGAGCATTCACATGCTCCAAAGCTATTTAAAGGCCAAATGAGGCTCCCTAGTGAACACTTAATTTAACTGAGCAACTTCTACAGCACCAGGCAAATGAGCCACGTCATCTCCTTTTCCTCCCAGCATCCGTCTGCAGAACTCTGTCACCTCCCTTCCCCTCCGTGCTTTCACCCTCCTCAACTCCCAGCAGCTCTGCTCCTTCTCCCTCTGCCCAAACCAAGCAGATCTGTGAAAGGCTGAGTGAAGCAGGCAGGCACACACCAGTAGGAAGGGCACTAGAGACCTGCCACCCCCTCCAGCATCCCTCACTGTGGCTGGAGGGACCATGTCGGGCAGGAGCAATGGCTGTGCTGCACATCACACATTCCCATTGCTTCAGGAAGTGTTGTCTGAACCTCCACCAGCTTTCCAGCTGGGTAAACATCAAGGAAAAAATCAGGCTGACAGGCTTTCTTAAAGAGTATTTCCATCAAATCGGACTTTTCCCACCTCCACGCACACCAGAGCAGAAAGAGCAAAGGTCATGAGCAACATACTGCTGGTTGTGACAGCCACCACATCTGTCCCAGAGAGGACAGAGGATTTGCCAGCATCTCTCCAAATGTTCATTCTGGAGCTGGGACAGGATGTGGGGAACATGCCCAGCTTCAGCTCTGCCACAGCAGAGTCCAACACACGCCCCATCACTGTGGCTCATCTCTACTCTTCCCAACAAATGCAGAGAGAAGATGGACTTCAGCCTCAACCTCCACACAAGCAAGATTCCCTGGGTCTACTGCAGCTACCAAAGCCCTGCAGATACCTTTGGTCCCACCTTGCCCTTGTCCAGGCCCCTTTCCTCTCAGGAACTTCTCCCAGGGAAGGAGAGCAAAGCCCAGCTGCGCATCCGTATCTCCAAAAAGGGCTAACACAAAGCTACCAACCTCAAAAAGTTATGGTCCCTGTCACACAGGAAAGCAGAGAAGCTGATGGCAAAGGCTGCTTCTGGATTTGAAAGGATCTAAACCCATCAGGGAAGCAGTGTGCACCCTGAAACCTCACTCCCAGAGTTTGCACATTGGACATGACAGATGAGGCAGCAAAGGCAGCTGACGAGCCAGCACCTCAGAATTCAACCTGTACCACCCCAGCTCAGGAAGAGAGAGAAACCAGGGGGAAAAAAGCAAATTGTGCAGCCTCACACTGCCATCAGAACAGCAGCCACTCATCTGCTGGCAGAGTTAACCACTGAAGGGAAAACATCACACGATTCACTCGGGCGCCAGGCACAACCAGGGCTGGGCTCAGCACCTCACTGCTCTCCCTGCGAGGCTTCCCAGCCTTCCCACCCTCCTCTGCCCTGACTGCCTGTGTCCTTCTCATCTCCTGCATTAGAGATGGGACACGTGTGCATCAACAGTCCCCCTTCCCAAATCAAACGTGCAAACGCTGAAAACCACCCAATCTCCAATCCTGCCAAATTTACGGTGGTAACTTATTTCCAGACAGAGCTGTGATTTTTAGAAGGGATACCACTGGGTTAAGGAGTCAAAGCTGTAACTGTGCGAGTGAAAGCAAAAGCCCTTTATTTCTGTAAGGACATTTTTTTCCTCTGCTCCTGAAATGACAGGGAGCAACACAGCCTTTGCCAGTTTAGCGGGGTGAAGGCTTGGCTGAAAGCAGCCTCATTAAACTGGCTGGGTCGTTCAGCGCCAATCCAAACACTCGGTCCTCTGATCACCGCATGACGGGCTGGGAACCACAGGCAACTCACAATTAAACCCGTGACAATCAGGAAAAATCCTTACAACCCCCCCAAGCAGAATCCACCAACACTATCCCCACCCTCCCTGCTTTCATTTTTTTTATTTATTTATTTACTTACGTAAGCCTCATGACAGATAACTTGGAGGAAATCAGATGCTTTAATGATTAAGCGACACTTAGGCAGCCTTCTGGAAGATAAATACGCCCTTTGGTAACCCTGCAACAGAAACAGAAGGTACAAACAGACAGTAACTAATTATTCTGATTAAATCTTGGAAGACCTGAAATACCCGACTGCAGCAGAACAAAGCCAGCGTGCGCAGGGGCTGCTCGTAAAAAAAAATAAGTCACACCCTTTTTTTGAAAGAATTCACCCAAATAAACCTAAGTGCTTCTGTGTTGTTTTTGTTTGCGTGCATGTTTCTTAAGGTCTAGGCAGCTGATAGGAAATCTCTGCCATACCCTGGAGGGATCCCGTCGCCTTCAGCTAAAATTAGACTTCAAGGGAAGCGGGCGAAGGCGGCGGCGTCTCCAACCTGCGCCGGCACAGCGAGGCTCCCACCACGCACTCGAGGAGCGGCGCATAGGGGTTTTTCCTCCCTTCCCATCGAAACCAAAATCAGAGGGGTTTTCGGATTAAAAGAAATTAAGGAAAATAAATAAATAAGGTGCGGTCCTACAGAGAAAGGCAGGGAGAGCAGGTCTACCCCGCTGCTAGGCTGGGAGGGATCGGAGGCAGGAATGAGATGTGGGCAGGTGGGGATGCAGCTGAGACACAGGGAGCGGGCAGGAGGCAATGGGATGCTCAGTGTAGCACTGAGAGGAACTCACAAAGCCCACCAGCAGCTCAGCCACCACCGTGGATGCAGAGTATTTATTGTGGCCCAAGACACACAGGAGCCTCCATTTCAGCCAGTGCTGCAGACCAAGACAAGAGGATGTGCTCAGCAGACATTCCCATACTCTCCTTGCCTTGGAGGAAAACCATAATTTCCCTCCGCCCCTTCCCTCTGCCCTCCCCCCACCACACTAACTGCCAGCGGAGCTCAGGGGAATATTTAATCTCAAACCCCAGTAATCAATCAGTTCACCCTCACGCATGAGAAAGAGGCACGGCGGTAAGCACCAAATCCCATTTCCATCCAGCGATACGACGGTTTAATTACGCACATAACATTTCCCTTTAAACATAAATCCTGAAGAGATCCAGGCAGCCCCCAGGTTGTGGGTGGGGAAGGACACGGTGAAGGGGAAGAACATGGGGAAGGGGTGGAAGAAAGGGAGGAGAAGCCATTATGGCAATTATTTAAAATGACAACTTTCTATGGTTGCTCCACTTTGCCATTGGCACAGCCACGCTTTGACCTTGTGTTTGCTGTCCCAGAGGATGGGCAACAAGCCCAACATCCAGCCCTGCCACCAGAAGCTGCATCTGTTTCATTCCAGCACACCAGCGAGCACAAGGGAAAAAAAAGGGCATGGAAAATGCAAGATGGGCACACATGGGATGGCCTGCTATAAATAACAGCAACAGAGCCTCTCCACTGGTGCTGCCAGACTTACTCCAAAGCCTGCTCACATCAAAGGGAGCCTTCCTAGCTGGGTCTGAGCAGGTTTGGGATCACTCCCTGCCAACACCTGTTATTTCCAAGTGCAGAATGGCTGGAGCAGCAGGACCATCACACAGCTGCCAGTGCAACAGGTAGGCAGCTGTGAGCCACATCCCTCCTTCGTCCAACCAGACCAGTCCCGAGGGGCACAGCTCACAAATGGCCATGCTGAAATACATACATATTGTTTTTAAATATAAACACATGCGCAGACTATTTTAATATACAGGAACAAAAGAGGGGACACCCCGCTGAAACCCCATGTGCAGCTCCACTGCTCTCACAGCGACGAAGGAAATGAGAAGCAGAGACCAGGCACGCACCCGCTCGCCACGGCGTGTTTTGGCTCTGGGAACGCTTCTGGATTCTCCAGCTTGAGCTCTGACCTCCAAGAGATGCAAAATGGTCTCAGAGCTGCTCTGGAGGAGAAGTGGAGGGGTCCCTGGGGGCTCAGGATGGAGAGGTAAGCTCCAGGCGTTCATGGAGATGGCTGACCCAGCCCATGCCCCATCAGTTCAGAGGGCTTCAAAACACCCATTGTGCACAAGAAGGGGAGAGGAACAACCCCAAACCCACAGTCCTCAGCAGAAAGCAAGGTCCCCTGCCAGGCTGTGGCAGAAGGGTGCACCCATCCACGACCACAGTTCCAGCCTCGCCAGGAAGTGTTCCCTTGGGCAAAGCAAGGGAAACAGGCTCCAGACTGGGGGGGTTTGGGGTTACCTTTGACTTCTCTGTGTGTAGCAGAGATGTGTCTCTGAACTCTCTTTTTCCAGGCAGATCCAGTGGCAGGCTTTGTAAACACACATGCATTGCTTCCAAGGGGCTCATAAAATCAGCTTTTGGAAGGGGAGGTGGCGCAGAGCAACAGAAATTTTTCAATTCCTCTTGAGAGGAAGCATCACTCAGAGATGTGAAAGGAAAACCTACCTGTAACCCAGATTTCCGTACTGTGGTCTCCTTCAAAGGCCAATGCTCCCTCCCCTCTCTCTTTTTTTTTTTTTTTTTTGGCTTCAATTTCCACAAGATCTGTAACATCAGGAAATGCTTGGCACAATGGACTAAGCCCTCAAACTCCACACACAGGGAAACTATTGCTCTTTACACCCTCCCTGAACTCTTTAGCCCACAGCAGAAGGTGCACAATTAAGAGGGATCAGGCACCATCAGATGTTTGCAGCATGTTCCCAGAGGATCCAGCTGTATCCTCATCCTCTCCCAAAGCACAGAACTTTGCAGTGCAATTCAGGACAGAGATACTCCGTGCAGTATCTAGAGCAAATTAAACCTCCCAGGCACAGCAGCAAGCATGGATTTATTGATTCATGGAAAACGTCCTTATAAATTACTTCATTCAGATCAACGGGACAAGACAAAACGAGGACTCTCCTCAGCAGTGAGAGGTTGCAGTGCTATCGTTTCAGTCCCACATTCCAGAAGAAATCACTTTTTCAGAGCAGACATTTCTTACAGGGCTTCAGGGGGGCTGGTGGAGGGCAACACAGAGGCCAGTGCAGATCTGTGTCACATCTCACCTGGTCCCCACCTCTCTGCCCCACAGCAGGCAGAGCCAACGGATGATTTTTGCAAGCAAATAGGAAAAAACACTGCTTGACATCAGTTTCACAGCTGCTTGCTGGCTTACCTAGGGCTGCAGCCACCAGGTGGGATGGGACACAGAGGCTGCTGCCTCCAACAGCATCCCAGACACTGCCCCAGCCACCCCTCCACGGTCTGCTCTCTGTGGGACATGGAGGTGGGACTCTCTCCCTGGTGAGAGGGGGCACAGATCCATGTGGGTCTCTTCTGCATTGTCCTCCTCCAGCCCTGTGAAGCCACACTAGAAGCGTTTGCTCTGAAAGTGATTTTTACTAGAGTATGGGGCTCCCAAATGCTGCAGCTTGCTAATCTTACCTGCTTCTCTTGCTAGTGATGGCTTCATGTGCTTTCAGCAATCTCAAACTCCCTTCAGGGCTACCTGAGGTCTGCATGCAGGATGCTGAGCCAAGGCTAAGGCCACTTTCTGCAAGCAGTTGTTCCAGTGGCTAAATGAAGCTCAAAAATAAATAAATATCCAGATGTCCCCGTGCCTTGTTCAGAATAGCCTGCACCTGGCTTTGGCTTCCAGGCATGGGCTGTTTGCTGGGCTGAAGAGCTGCTGGATGCCACTTTATAGCTTCTTGATGAAAAGGCAAGAGGAGCCTCCCCATTCCCCAGCACAAAACATTTCCCCAGCTTTTATGCATGTGCAGCACTTCCCTGCACACTCATCAGTCAAACCAGGGTCAGGCGCTGCCCTTCCACCAGGGGTTCAGCAGCAGCCCCGCTCTGAAACTGCCTCTTTTGCTAAACCCAGCTCAAAATGCTTCCCACAGCTCCAGATCCCTGCCTGTGCTCCCCATCTTCAGATCACCTCCTAGCTTTGAAAGTCAGCCCCGGTCTGAGGCTCACTTCAAAACGCCATCAGCAAAGAGCTGAGTCACAGTGTTGGATTTCTCCACGATGGTACCCACCGAGGGCTTCTAGGAATGCCTCCTCCTCCTGTGAACTCCCCCGCTGGAAACATTAAAACTACAATTATCTCAGCAGATTAATAACGAGTACAGCATCTCTGGCAGCAGTCTGAGGCAGGGACTCCCAGCAGCGATGAGTTCGAGTTATCAGGGCACACAGGCACACACAGCTGTGTTTGTGGTCCCCGCCGATCGCAGTCACCTACGCCCTGCCATGCTGCCTCACCCCTTCCCCAAAACACACCCCACTTCCCTGGGCATCGATTTGTATTCTGATAAATAAACATGTCTCATCACATCCATTCGCTTAACCCACCACTGAGGGGTTGCCATTCCCACATGCATTGGCTTTGCAGAATAAAATGGAAATGAATTTCCCAATCTCCAGTGTGATGTGGTCCCTTGCCTCCTCCCAGCCCCAGGGCACAGCTCCTGGCTCTCCAGCATCCTCCTGGCTTATGGACCATGCAAGGGCAGGGAGGTGAGATCTCACCTTTCCGAGCTGAAAATTGGGCCCATGGTGGAGCACTGCTCTGCTCTAGAGACACCAAGAAAGGACAAACTGCCCTGCCCCTGCTGAGCAATTCTCTGCTTCTCTGAGCTAACAAACTCAGGCACTGCCACAGAAGACGAGGAGCTGATCTTTCAAGTGTAAAGCTTATCTCCTCTACTTTTATCTAGAATTTGGAGCAGGCACCCATCTCTTCTTTGTGGTGACCTGTGATGGGACCTGAGGGAACAGCATGAAGTTGTGTCAGGGGAGGTTCAGGCTGAATATTAGGAAAAGGTTCTTCCCCCATGGGGAGGTTGGGCACTGGAACAGCCTCCCCAGGGAAGTGGTCACAGCACCAGCCTGACAGAGCTCAAGGAACATTTGGACAACACTCTCGAGCACTTGGTGTGATTCTCTGGGCGTCCTGTGCAGGCCAGGAATTGGATTCAATGATCCTTGAGGGTCCTTTCCAGCTCAGGACATTCGATGCTCCTACGAAAATTTCCCTCCCCTCTCCATCTGTAAGCCAAATCAGGGATAAAGCAGGTCAGTGGCTCATTATTTTAGGAATCGTGATGAGATATATATATTTTTTTTTAATTAAAGGGAAACTCATTCACTTAAACACTTCAATCAGCTTAATTATCCCAATCCAGGAGTTTGCTGGTGCATTTTTTTTGTTGTTTTTTTTTTTTTTTAACAACAGAGGTAATCATCCCAGGGAGGGCAAACACCCATTTCCCACAGAAGTCATCCAGGCTTTTCCTGGCATCCTGGGACAGAGGAGCAGGACAGTGTGAAGGGCTGGCACACCACACCATCAGCACAGAAGTGGATAAGAGGGTTAAATCCAGCTGCTCAGAGATAAGCTTGTTACACGCTGAAGGTCAGCAAATGGGAAGCAGAGGTTTGCCAACCTCCAGCAATTACCTGCACAAGGCACTCGCATTGCTGACACCAGGAATTTAGTTCAGAAGTTGCCAATAGTGGAGACTCTGAAGCCACATTTCACTAAGGCTCTCCTGATGAACTGCTTTCTTGGCTCCTCTGAAGCCTGCAAAGCGAGGGCTGAAAAGATAAAATGGCTCTTGGCTTTGAGGCCAGCGCAGCAGGGAAGATGCAGCAGCACATTTTACCTGTCATTGCGACTTTTTGGTCTTTCAAGGACCCTTGTGAGGCCAAACACAGAAGAATCTGAGATGCTGTAACAGAGGACAAACCTCAGGAGGTAAAGCAACCAAAGACCCATCCAGCAGCTCTGGCAGAGCACCCACACAGACAGAATAGGGTGCAAACAGGCATCCCCCAACACACAACTTCCTGATTCTAATCCCTGGCACACACATTCCCAGGTGGCATCTTTGGACTAACACATTAAATTTCACCACTGGCATTTAATTTCCCTTTTGCCTTCTGAGACTAAAACATCTTCCGATTTCTGCTCAAGCTGGCCAACAGCTTTTTATTTTCCTTTGCATCCAGAAATACTGAACTGCTGCTTCTGGGAGTTCTGCAAAGAAGGAGAGGGACCTTTTCTCTGTCCTGAAGCCATCAGCCATGCCCAGGTAGGTGCAGCTCAGCCGCTGAACTTTAAAAACTGTCAGACAAAGCTTATGGCTATGCTGGAATTCCCAGTGCTTCCAAAATCTGCATCACACAGAACCCTAGAGCTGGAGACATCCACACAGCTGCCCATTGAGCATCCCAGCTAAAAAGGAGAGAGCTTGGCCATGGGATGCCCCAATCCCACTCTGCTCCTGGCTCCATCCACAGGCAGCCAGCTGCATCCCGTGTCAGCGTGTTTTCCATAATCAAAAAAGGGAGTTAGCCTCCATAACCACAACTCAAAGGGTATATTTAGCTCAACTGGAAGACAAAAGAGATCACGTCCACCGCAGATTAAATTAGCTGAGCCTGCTTACGCCAGGAGCGCCCGTCTGCCATCCAGCGCAGCTCCCATGGATTTATTCCCAGCCCCACACTTTAGTGGTCCCCCATGGAGGAACAGACCTGCTCCACGATAGCTCTGAAAAGGAAAATACACAGCTATGAGGTGGAAGAGTGAGTCCAACAGGTTCCCAAAGCCTTGGGCAGGACACAGTCTCCTGCAAGGGTTTGTGTCACCTGTCTAGACCCTGGAGCCACGGCATGGGACAAGGTACGGAAACCTATACGGAGCTGCACCTCCTTCGGCCCACAGGGAGGAAGAGGATGACGGGGGACAATGGGGGACCCTCTGAAACCACCCCAGAGCCCAGCTCCTGTGTGTCCCCTGTACCCCAGCACAGTACGGGAGGAGGTCATTTTCCTCATTGTCTTCAAGACTGTTGCTTCAGCTCTGCCCCCCAGGAAAAGGCTCATTTCTCCTGTCTAATTTCCATGGATATAATTTCATCCCTCACCTCCTTTGCTGCAGTCTCACGCAACTCAAAGACGCAGCCAAAGACGTGGTTATTTTTACATTTTCCTCCCAGGAGATGGGATCTCCACGGGGCACGGCTGCCATGCCACATCAGATCACTGCTCCGAACCGCCTCAGCCCCACGACAGCAGGATGAAGTCTGGGGGAGACCCTGCCACCAGGTATTTTTCTGTCTCACTGGCATCAAAACTCCCGAGCTTTTCAGACAAGGGCATCCCAAAAAAGCCAAACAGCACCAGCCCTCAGGGGTTGTTCCAGCCCCTCTCTTCATAGTCCCCATCTTCCAGTCATCCCAGTTTTAGATTTTTCTGAGGCTTTTGCAGTTGTCATGGAATCCTGCAAGGCACTTGCCTCATCCAGATGCAGATCTTTGAGGATTCAGGATTCCCAAGTCGACCCAAATTTCCCCAGCACAGGAAGAGACTGAGTTAGGCCATGCCATGATGTCGAGGCCCACAAGACCCTGACCTCCTTGATGCAGCACAACATTCCATGTCTTTAGACCCACATCTCTTATTGGGCACTTTTACACTGGGGGAAGGAAAAAAGCAGCATTTCCGCAAATAACCCAAGAGCTTTTGGAGTTTAAGGAGTGGGGAGACAGAGAGCAAAATGCAAGGCATGCAGGGAAAAGCCAGTTTGTGCCCCCCTAGGAGAGGACCAAGCAGGGCAGAAAGGTGGTCTGCTGCATGTTACAGCACATCTGCAGCAGCTACACCCTGCAAGTTCACCCAGTGTTTTCCTCTCCCTCCTTCCTTGAGATCACTCTCGCCATCATTTGTCCATAACAGCAAAGTCAGGCATGCAGGGAAGAAGGTATCACCTGTGCACAACTTATCTGCAGCTAATTTACAAATAAAAGTGATCGTAATAAATGTTTGCACCCTAACAGAAATCCTAGTGCCCTTCCCCCTCCTACACCTCGCAAAGCAGAGCACAAATCCAGCTGCTCTGCAACCTTATCTTGATGCAGAAACAGTCTGGGACAGAGATAGAAGGGTTCCCCGAAGGCACAGCTTATTAAAGGCATCTTTCCTTAGTCGGTTCTCTTCAAAAACGCCGCACTGAAGTGCTGTTCCCGGACTGGTTTTCATCACAGCAGCAGCAATGGCAATGTACTGTGTCCCCCTGGAAAGCCACAGGGTTTTTCCAGGCTGAAAAGCAACCTAAGACCAGACAGATACACCCAGGCCAAGGCACTTTGGGGGATGCACAGCTGAGAGTCACAAGGAGCTCCCAAACACACCCTGCTCTCGCCCCAGGGATGTCACAGGAATGGGGACCAGCAAAGTAACGAAGTCTATGGGATGCTCCCTCTTTATCCTGCAGCTTTTCCTCTGAACCCACGCCTGCTATTGCAGGGGATTGCACATTTGCAGCCAAACACTCCTAATCCCAGGTTGGAAGAAGCAGAGCTACAAAACAACCACACAAAGAGGCAGCAGCTCACACGCATCCCGGGAACCTCCCCGCAGCCAACACCTCTCTATTTATCCAACACGCGATCTTCACTCTTTCAGCTATTTTCATCCCACCCTGCTATTAATGGATGCAGAAGGCGGTTGGGTGAGGCGTTCGACAAAAATCTCATTTAGAGATCAAGACAAGCTTAATTGGTTTCTAGCCAGACCTGCACAAAGATGGGTTACTCCACAAATACAGTTGCTAATCTGCCCATTATACTCCCTAAGCTCCCACCCACAAAGAAAAAGAAAATAAAGCAAAGATGCACAAAGGAATGCAGGATTTTGAGCGTGTTACTTCCAGCGAGGAACACATCACAAGTGATGAATTCTCCAAGAGCACGGGCTTTGCTTTTCTTTGAAGGAAAAGGATAACCAAGCGGTAAACAAAATAACAACAAAAAGACCTAACATAGATTAAATCTGCATTTTCCACAGGCAATCCCCAGCCATTTCAGGTTCTTGAAGAGCATTTCCAGCAGCTATTGTTTCTGTGGGCAGGCAGAAGCAGGGAAAAAGCTTACACGGCCAAGGAGACGTCATGTCACAAGTGACAGAGTAGAAAGGATGGGGAACCTCGTGATTAAAAAGCACAGGACTGAAACCCTGGAGAGCTGAATTCACTTCTGAACTTGGCTGTAAAAAAAAAAATTAAGTTTGCGAATTTCCTGTGTGATCACATCCTAGATGATTTATTCAAAACCTGGTGTTGACAAGTCAAGGGAGGGGGGAGGAAGCAGGAGGAGGAAGGGGAAGACACGGTCCTGTGGGCTTTTAATAAGCTTGGGGTTAGACCAGCACTGGCAAGCTGTGAACATCCATCTGTACTGGGCACTGCATGACCTGGAGCTGGCCCTGGGAAAGCACCGAGCACCCCATCAGCTCTCAGGTAAGAGACTGCTCTGCCCAGGTGTGTGCCATGGGCTCACCAACGCCACAGCCCCACCAGCAGCATCCCGCGGGCTGCTGTAACACGGGACTCCCAGCAGAAACACAGCGAAGCGGAAAGGTTAGGGATGGTTTCCCCTCCTGGAGCTACGCAAGAATTTAGAAACAAGCACATAAAGCTGTCCTCCAAAGGTAGCGTGTTGTAAATTAGACACAGCCCAGTTGCAGCGCTGCAGAGCGGCTGCAGCGCAGCACAGGTAGAGGCAGGCGATGAAAGTGTTGTTTGGTTACAACCTTCTCCCCTCGTGCAGCAGCCTGGGACTCCCAGCTCCAGCAGAGAAGGCCTGTTTATTTTCCTGAAAGCCAGCCAGTTCTGCTAGGCGGGAAGCGCTGCACCCAAGGGAGAGCTGAGCTGCAGATCCTGCAGCAGGACAGAGCTGAAAACAAGGCCAGCACCAGAAAGGACAGAGGTCCTGTGATTTGGACCCTTACAGCAACATCCCTCAAGCTGCAGAGCACCTCTGCAGGGCCTTCTGCAGCAGGTAAATATCCCAGAAAGACAGAGAGGTGTTTTTCCAAGACTTTCAGCCACAATGGGTGCTTACAAATCCAAAGCTTGTTGCAAAGAGCAGCGCAGTCTCTGGCCTTGGACAAGGGCTTCCAGGCATGGAGATACAGGGCTGGTACTGTCCCAAAAAGCTGCTGTGGGAAACCCAGGGTGAACAGATTCAAACTTTTCCTTTCAGCAGCAAGACAAGCTGTAATTAGCAGCCCTGAGTCCAAGCCAGGGGCTGGATAAGGACATTCCCGTGACATATCTGACAAGGCGACTGCTGGATGTGTTTTCTTTGGCTTTTTCCCCCCCTGGAAAAATGAGCACCCATTTTTCACAGGTCTTTTTGCCCCCACTCTGTGTTGCCTGGAGTCAATTTCCCAGAGTAAGGGCACACATTTCAGAACACACTAACAGCACATTACCACAGCTGGAGCTCAGGTCTTGCCATCCCCAGGGATGGGTCCCTCCTTAATTGTCCAACACCCCATGGCGTATGAGGGATGCCAGACCCCAAAGTCACAGCCTCACCCCGACTTTCACCAAAATGAAAAACGCAGTCCAAAACACAAGGCGAAGGTAAAAGAAAAACATGAACATGAGGCAACTGAGCTACAGCTGCAAGACACATCATCACCACTGTCTCACACGTCTCTCACCTAGTTCAGCCTCATCCCCAGAGCAAAACCAACAAAACCTCCTCTGATGCAACTACAAGCAACCCTTTGGAAATCAATTCAGAGAATTTTGAGGCTAAAGTTCCTCTTTACTCTCTTTTTCTCATGATGAAAGCTGTCACGCTATAGAATGGCTTGAAAAGCCTGGATTTAAGGTAAGTCCTGGTGTGCCAGCTAAGGGAACAGCACAGTTTTATGACTAGGTAACCCAAATCACAGCCTGTCACACATCACTGCAGTTTGAACACACCACTGCATCAATTAAGAAATCACAAATTTGCCAAACCTGGTACATGGAAGAGCAGCAATTAATACAAAAGCAAATGGGAGAAAACAATGAGCATAAAGGCTGAATTCCAGCCCCAAAAACAGACTGACTGTAGGGATTACAATATTTAGCATGCTCCAAAAATCTTCCTCAACATCTTTTTGCTCCATGTGACAGGCAGGGTATTCTTGTGGCTCCAGAGCCACCACCTATTTCACATGCAATTTGCCAGGCAGCACTCTCCGCAGAAAAGGAGACAGAGTTCATAAATGGATCCAGGAAGTCCCTGAAAAGCTTCCAGTCTCTTTGTAGGATGTCTCCAAAATACCAGGACAAGAAGATGGCACACTGAAGTCTGAAAACAAATCTCTCAGACCCAGAGAGCTTTGGTAAGCAAATGGCTTGCGTAAAGTTTCTGTCAGAACAACCATTTGAAGCGCTGGCATTGTAAACAAGGTTGCTCCAGAGGCACCTGGGATTAAGCACTGTTCAAACAGTCCTTGGCATGACTTACCGGAGCACCCAGGAACAGATTTGCAAGTTCAGCTTTTCTCCTGCCTGACGCTCGCCCGGCACCACTGAACAACACCCAAGCTCCGACAGCCTTAACCCTGCCATCTCCTGCACGGAAGCTGAGACACAGGGATGGGCATGGCAGCAGCCCTGAGCTTGATCACAGGACTTGATGGAAGAAGAAAAGCCAAGGAGGCATCACCGTGGGGCTGCTTTTTTCCTGTGTTGCTGGATGAGATCCAACACCAGGCTGGCCACGAGCAAGCTGGGCGAGTGTCCCTCTGGAGAGGCACGGCAGCTGGAAGTGATGCATGGGATATGCAAGGAGAAGGGTGCCAAGCCAAACAGGGCAGCTGAAAAACACCAGGCACCCGAAAGGCTTACCCTGATATTAAGGCACAGAGCAGCCTCTCTTCCCTGCACTGGGCACACAAGCCAAGACACTCCTCGTGCCTTGGGGGCAGAGGGAAGGAAACCTCAGTCAGTGAAGCATCCTTTGCATGCGATTCCTTTTGTGGAAGCCTGGCATGGCAAGGGGATCCACCTTCCCTCACACATCTCCCCCGTCCTCAGCTCTAGTGAGAAGGTGCTGTGGTTTCCAGGAGCAGCAGCATGAAACAATAGGAGCATGAAGGAAGACTGAAGTCATGGAGGGAAAGCTTTACACAAACAGATTTACAGTCACTTCCATCCACACAAGCATCCTTGAAGGAAACAGCTGCACCGGACCGTGGCTGACGCAGACTCTCCAGGATGGGACGTGAGTCCACAGCTCCTCTAAGCACTTTTCATTAAGTAGATGCTGAGGCCAAGTAAAGAAAAATCACTCAGAAAAAAAAACCCCACACCTCATGGCTAGGTAAAAGTCAGATGGATGTGCAACTCCAGAGAGCCACCTCAGAAAGGTGTGGACAAAAGAAACACTCAGAAGCAGCAGCAAGGTCGATCCACCATGGACTAAACTCTATGTCACACAACACATCTGGGCCAGAAAACATCCCCCTGCACTGCTTCCATGGCCATGCCACAGCAAACAATTCATCTTGCTTGTTTGGGGTGGGGGAAATGGTCTCTGGACTGTTTCTCCATCCTCCTCCTCATCCCTGCTGGAGCTGGGAGAAAGGTCTGCCAAGAGAGTTTGCCTGTAACAGGCACCAAGCAGCTAGAAAATCACCTGAGCAGCATAAAATGTTGTGGGTCTGTCCACACCCCCTGTGACACACTGCACTGTCCCTCTTACACCCCAGACCTGAGTGGCTGCAGATTCCACCCCAGAACGATGCCCCTCCGCATACCTCATTTTCACACTCCAGTTTTCTTTGATTTTAATGGCAAGTACTGTCCTCTCCTCGCAGCCCAAGCAGTGCAAAGCTCCCAGATGCAGAGCACAGCCCGAGCTCCCCTGCCCTGCAGTTGTGTTCCTGTCCAAAAACAGTGTGAGGACCTTCCTGCTTGGTGACAGTCTGCCCTCAAAATGCTCAACCCCACAACCTCTGAGGATGCCCCACTCGCTAGAAGGGAAGGCAAGCTGATCCTCACTCCTGCAAAGCACCGAAGGAACCAGCACCCTGCAGAGCCTTCCCCAAAAGCTGCCAAGCTCCATAGCTCAGTTTTGCATATTGGTACAGAGCCCAGCTGCTGGTGTTTCACACACCACCCCCAGAGTCTGCCTCTGAATGGCACGATTTTGAATTGCTTCCTCCTGCCATACTGCCCCAAGGCAGGATCTGCCAGCAGCCCAGCCCATCGCCACGGGAAATAGGATGAAAAAAGCCCCATGTGAAAGACGAGCAGCAGGGAGCAAGAAACACCAGGAGATCCCTCTGTGTTTTCCTCTGCTCCCCTAGGGATAGGCACAGGTCAGGTGGATTAACTGGGTCCTTCCCCTCTCTTTATCTCACTGATCTCTGGCTGCTGCCAAGTTGTTTTGAGCCTTGGCATGGCCGCTTTCCACCCAGGGCCTGCGCAAAAGGGGATGAGGAGCCTCAGCACAGAATTCCTGGCAACAGCCCAAACCCAGAGGTCGGTAATTGGGTCACTGGGTTCAGCTTCTGAAAACCGTCCCTTCGGGAGGTGTGGTAAAAGCAGGCGCAGTCCCTTCACCACTGCAGATGGAGCCGGACACTCCTGCGGCTCCTCCACCACACCCTCCACACCTTATTTCATTACCATCTCATAAAAGTATTCAGTGGCACAGGGACGGAGCAGGGGACAGGGAGAGCCCCAACTTCCACGCAAGCTGCGTGCATGGGGGAGATATGATTCAGGTAAGCAGCACGGAGCTGAAAGCACATCGCTATGCAGTGCTCAGCCCCAGGAATGCAGAAGGGAAACATGAAGCCACTTGTCTGGTACAGCAAATAACCCTTCAATCATCCGCCAGGCCCTGCCGGGGAGCTCTGGGTTGAGAAAGACGAGGATGTCTCCAGCCAGCAACGCATCAGCTCTTACCAACCGCAGAATGCGCTGCTGTGTATCCTCCGTGTCCGTAAGTGAGCTCCAAATAAAAATAATAAAAATCCAAGCAGCAGTGAAGCAAGTGGCATGTGCTCCAGGAAGAGGTGAGGTCTGAAGAGCAGCCAGCATTAGCTCCAACCAGCGCTGGCACGATGAGCAGCTGGTGGAGAAGAACACGCCTGTCCAACACCGCCCTTGCAGTGGGTCAAGGCAATGTTTTGAACACAGTGTGTCAAGGCAAGTCGGTCATGAGGAGCAGGACATGGAGAAACTTACTGAGTCACGGTCACACTGACTCACCAGTGAGTGTCTCTAGGCTGGGCCACCCTGTCCAGTTCGGCTGACTCAGGAAGGGACCATGAGCAGCCTCCTCGCCCAGGTGCTCCAGGAAGCACAAATCTCCTCCATTTAACACATTTACAACAACCCCCCCCCCAAAAAAAGGCTGGGGTGAACGCAGGAGGGAGCATGAACAGGACAGGGTAAATCAGAGTCTCTTATAAGGGCACAAAAGTTGCTCCAGACCTTGGCACAGAATGGGAGAGATGCCCTTGGGAATGACCCCACCCAACACCACCACGAGGAAAACACAGGCCAGATGTTCAGACAACTTCAGGCGTTAATTTGGTTAATTTGCTATAATTCAGGTGGCTGGTGCTCAGGCCACACCAATCACAAAACAAAGCGCTGTCAGCTCAGATCCTGAAACTCTTCAGTCAACTAACCACGTCCTCATAGTGTGCCAGGCCGCTTCTCTCATTTCCATCTCCTTTGGTTTTTTTCTCCGTGGCCACAAAGATCTGAAAGCTTTATGACTCACTGAGCTGAGATTTTCTATGCTACCCCAGAACTCCTGGTTCCTCAGTGTATTCCAAAATGTTATGACACGCCACAAGGACAGAAGATACCAAGTGCAAATGATCTCCTGAGAGGGCAGGAGGGTAAGTAGACACCAGCACAGCTTTTCTCCCAGTTGAGGGAGAAAGGAAAGAAGAATTAAAGGCAAACAGCAGATCACAACATGCATCTGGCAAGGGGCTGTGGAGCCTCTAATTTTTGCATTAAGTACAAAGTTGGAAATCATGGAATCACGGAATGGTTTGGGTTTGAATGGACTTTAAAGACCACCTAGTTCCAGCCCCTGTTCACTAGACCAGGTTGCTCTAACAATACGTCATTAAGGGTGAGGGAACTAATGCAATACACAGAAGAGCTTCTGCTGGAATATTTAACTACTTTCCAGCCTTTTATTAGTTGTTTCTCTCATCCTCTAGTATGGTAAACACACAGAGTGAGTAAATCTGTGTGACTTAGCATCTAAATTAACCAACACGCAAGTCAGGATCAGGCATTCAGTATTTCTGCCCCAACTTACAGCCCTTTGCTCAGATCAACTCTTTTCTTTTCAGCATGGCACTAACATCTGTTGTGGGACATGAGTGAAAAGTACACACATCTTAAAAGGGAGAGGGGGGGAAAAAATCAATATGGCCATGATTTGAATTTTATGGTGTTCGGCTGCCACAACTTGCAAATAAACAGCTGTCCCAGCAGGTCCATGCAAGCTTAACAGCACAGCAGTAAAACACAAGGTTTTTCATCCCCTTTTAAAAGGATTTTGCTTATATAAAAAAAGTGTATTTTTATAAGAAAATAAATTGCAGGTTGAAGAATCATGGTTAGGTCACACTCAATTCCAGCAGAACAAGCACATCCTGCTTCACATGGCCTCACCAGTCACTCTACAGCAGTGGCAGCTTTCTGAAGCCAAGTTAAGATATTTAATTACCAGCATCAAGTCAGAAACCAAAGCGTCTAACAAAATCCTCATTTGTGAGCGAAGCCTGCAGAAATGTCGTTGAGCAGGCTTTGGCAATCTCCAAAGCTGACAGCTGGATGCCCTGGCTTATCGACTGCTAGAGCACACGCAGAAAAAAGCTCTGAATAGTTGCAGTGCCGAGCAAGCCTTCAAGGCAGCCCCGCCAGCCTTTTAAAAAGGCTCACAGAAATAGGCAAGCTTCGTGTATTAATACTTCAGAGATAAAAGTGGCCGTGCAGGAGCAGCTCAGTGTGTGTCTGAGCAGGAGGAGGATGGGCAGAAGACCACTCATTCTGGGTGATGCATGTCAGAGTCACCATGCAACCAGCACAGGTTATAAATGCACCAGGTACGTTTGCAACCCAGGCATGTGGTGGGCATGCATCAGCCAAAGACCTTCAGGGATGGACCCAGCAGGAATGGTCAGTGCAAGGAAACTGCAGAGCAGGAAGATGGAGCGAGAGGAGCCACGCTCCTGGCTGGCTGACAAACAGTATTTGTGGGAAGCCCAGCTGCCCAACAGCTCCATGTCCTCACTGCCTTGGGTTCCTCAGCTGTGACATGACAGCGCGGGAAAAAGAGGAGGAAGAAACCAAAACAAAGCACCGAAGCACAGGGAGATAAATATGATCCAGTTAGACTGGCTGTCCCCAGGTCTTGCCTGTCCTCACCAGAGAAACTGGCCCGCCGTGGCTGTCCCTTTCCTGCTGCCTCCTGCACCCCTGCCACAAACAAAGGGTCAGATAAGGAGCCAGCCCAGGTCAAGACCGGTTTGACTCCGTTTCAAGCCCAGGGGAGCGGATTCAGTGCTGATTTTACACCTCACCCATCCTGTTTGCCTCCCTTGGGCAGAGGCCAGGACACAGAGCAGGGTGCATGCCTGGCTGGCTGGACCCAAAAAATCCCGGGGCTGTGTCAGGGCACCACCGGCAGTGCCACACACCAGCAGAGCGCTGGCCAGAGCCGGGAAGCGTCACCGCTTCCTCCTGTGCCGGTGTCACACAACGTTGGGCGGTCGGAGATCGTGGACTTTGGCTTTTGCTTCCTGCTCCTGACAGAGCAGGGGCAGGTCCCGGCATACGGCCACAGGGAGAGCAGGGCAAGTCACTCATTAATCGAGAAACAGCAAGGTGGATGTCTGACCCATGAGGTTTGGGGGGAAATGCATGCCAAAACAAACTCCAGCGCTCATGGAAAAAGGTCCAGATGCTGCAGGACCCATTTACTCCTAATGGGACTTGAAGCGGGGCAGGCAGGGAACGCCAGTAGCTTTGGAATACATTGTTTTTGGCAAGGAAGGATAACGAATTTGCGCCATGGTTCACCACTGAGGCACTAATACATACCGGCACTTGATTTTGTACGCAGTATCAGAATCAACCTCTAGAGAGGGAAAAAAATGAAAACGCCGGCTTCTCCCTCTCCAGGCTGCCGGGAGAAGCTGGCTGGCATCTGCAGTGCTCAGGCCTGGTCAAAACCACCGGAGCAGCCTCTGCCATGGGCTCCCCTCTCCCCAGCACCCGGCAAAGGATGGACTGCACCCCGTGATCTTCCACCTGCCTCTGATTTCCATGGGGAGCCTATCACCCCCAGTTTGGCAGCACAACCCTGCCAGTTCAAGTGTCTTTTGTCAGAATTATCATCCGTCTCTGCCTTAAATTAACCTTGATCACTTAAAGATGCAGAAGGACTGTTTCACATCAGCACCAATGGAAGAGGCAGCTTGGCCACCCATGAGCACTGCAGACCCCAGGGACAAAACCCCACCGCTCACTGTTCGTGCTAAGCAAAAGATCAGGATCCGACCACAGCCATCACACACCAGTGGCAGTGGATGCCAACCCCCGAGGCTCCATGCAGCAAGGGCATTGTCCCTCCATGCAGACCCCTGACCGGAATCTCCCAGATTTTTTGGGCGGGTGCAGCCAATGACAGACCCGACCTCCCCACCTGGTGCCTGAGCCACACACCTGCTTGTAGCCAAGCCATAGCCCAACACCGGCACATACCAAAATCCTTCTCCCACCGCACTCCCACATCAAAGCATCTGCTGGACCAGAGCGCGCCTGCAGCAGAATGTGTGACACCAGCACCAGCGGCTTGGCACATACAGACGATGGGGCAGCTCCAAACTGCTGTGCTATGGGGAAGCACCCGGGGGCTGAGACCCCCCCAAAGCCCGCGGGAACCCCCTCGGGGGGGCACATCGGCGGTGTGGGAGCCGCCGCAGGGGTGGGAGCCGCCGTGCCAGCCGGCGCCGGGGCCGCAGCAGCCTCCGGAGGCGTTGCCATGGAGAAGGCAGCGCCGCAGCAGCATCCCGCATCCCACGCCCCCGCGTGGGCGCCCCCGGCCCGGCGCCCACGGGGCTGGGCACCGCCCGGGACACGCCGGGCCGGGGGACACGCCGTGTCCCGGGGCGATGGCAGCGGCGCGGGCGCCGCGGGGCCCGGGCGCTCCCCCCGGGGCAGCAGCTCCACGCAGCGCCCGGGGCGGGGTGGGACGCCCGCTCGCCTCCCTGCCCACGGTGGGGAAAGGCAGAAAAGCCCCGGCCCCCGCCCCGCTGCCGGCGCTCCCGAGCCTCTCCCCAGCACGGCCGCGGGGTACGGGAGAAGGGCAACACCCCCCGCCAAAAGCCCCGCAAACCGAAAGGGGAGGAGCGCCGAGGGGCTCGGAGGACTCACCGCAGCGCGGCCGCCGTTCCTGCGGGGCGGAGGGCTCGCTCCCCGCGGTCCGGCCGCCGTTCCTGCCGGGGCGGAGGGCTCGCTCCCCGCGGTCCGGCCGCCGTTCCTGCCGGGGCGGAGGGCTGGCTCGCCGCGGTCCGCCCGCCGTACCTGCCGGCGCGGCGCTGCGCTGCGCGGCGCGGAGCCCGCCCGGCCCCTGCCCACAATGGGCCGCGCCCGCCCCGCCCCGCCCGGCGCGCTGGCGTCAGCGCCCGCCCGCCGCCGGGAGTTGTAGTGACGCGCGGGGCGGGGGCTCCGCAGCCGGGGAGCCGTGCTGGGGTGCCGTGCTAGGGGTACCGCACCGGGGGCTCCGCACCGGGGGCTCCGCAGCCAGGGAGCCGTGCTGGGGTGCCGTGCTAGGGGTACCGCACCGGGGGCTCCGCACCGGGGGCTCCGCAGCCAGGGAGCCGTGCTGGGGGTGCCGTTCTGGGGGTACCGCGCTGGGGGTACCGCACCGGGGGCTCCGCAGCCGGGGAGCCGTGCTGGGGGTGCCGTTCTGGGGGTACCGCACCCGGGGGTATCGCACCGGGAGCTCCGCACCGGGGGCTTCGCAGCCGCGTCACCGCACCCAGGGTACCGCACTGGGAGGACGGGACTAGGGATGCTGCAAAGGGTGTACGGCACCGGGGCTGCTGCACTGGGGTACCGCTCCGGGACGGCCCCGGCTCTGCCCGTGCTGCAGAGGAGGCGGAGGGCAGGCGGGACGGTCCTGCTCCCGCCGAGCAGTGAAGATAAAGTTTCACCCGACTGGCGACATGGGTGACACGGACGCGCGGGATCTGTGTCGCAGCTGCCTGGCAGAGGCCTCCCGAGCTGCGGCATTCTCCGCTTGGATTTAAGAAATCAGTTTTCCAGGGGTTCCCATTTCACGTGGATCAGAGCAGCAATTGGATACACGGTTGGATTCCCACATGCATGGGAATAACCTCGCTGCATGAGATGGCAGGAGCAGTTAGTGCTCTTGGTGCAAATCAAAACCCAGATCAAATTAATAGTGTGGAACCTATTTTTACCTTAAGTAAACTTTTTTTTTTTTTTTTTCTGGATAAGAGGTCAAGCTATTTACATCTTGTATGATTCTTTTTTTCTCTCTTGGCAACAGCTCTATGGGAAGGTCTGAAAGGCAGGAAGGGATTTACTGTGATTGTGTTTCATGTGGAGCCTGCACAAAAATTGATATAGACACAAAGGAAAAGCCAGTGTTGGGAAGGTAAAGAAAGAGCATCCTTAGAGGAATTGATACCAAGGCATGGAGTAAAATTATGGAATCACAGAAGGGCTTGGGTTGAAAAGGACCTTCAAAATCACCTTTTTCCAAGCCTCCCGTCGTGGGCAGGGACACCTTCCCCTTGACCATGTTCTTGTAGACCTTTTCCACCTGTGCCTTAGCTTTCCTGACCACATCCTTACGCATCCAGATTGTATCCCTGTACCTTTCCTAGGTCAACTGTCCCTGCTTCCACTGGCTGTGCATTTCCTTCTCACTCCTCAGTTTGAGGAGCGGGTCTTTTCTCAGCCATGCCGGTTTCCAGCTTGCCTTGCTTGATTTCTTACACATTGGGTGTTGAAGCAATGGGAGGTAACAATCAGAGGAAGCTTTGGGATAAAAGGTGTCAAGGGCAGGTTATCTGGAGTGGCAAACCCAATGATGGTGTTGTAAAACTGGCGGGACAAGAGGGTGACCATATCTGTACCAAGGAAGAGCCAGCACAGGTTTTGGTGAGAGAAATTATAACTCACAAAATCTACCACAGTCCTTGATGGAGCCAAATATGTGGTGGAAAACAGAGATCTAATGGATATGAGATATTGATTTCCTAAAGGCTGTGACAAAATCGTTCATCAAAACATTTTGGGGGAAGTAAGGAGCCATGAAAAAAACTCAGTGGTTTATAGACAGAAACCACAAAGGCCAGACTGGGGTGGTCAGTCTGCACTGGAGCTATGAGATGGGGAGTTTCGTGGAGATGTGAGCAGGGGTCTGTGCTCAGCATCTTCATCAGTGACATAGGAATGGGGGTGGGTGGGGACATGGTGGTGGTTTCTGGTGACACTGAGCCGCTTGGAAAGGCCGATGGCACCAAACCGCAGTGGGACCTCGGGACGCTCAGTGACAAAATGACAGATGCAATTCAGTGGAGAAAAATGTAAGTGATGAGCCTCAGAGGGAGCACTCCTAATGTCATGCACACAGCAAACTGACTGCAACCCCTCAGGAAAAGGATCACAGGTTATAACAAGGAATTTGATGAAAGCATCAACTCATTGCTGAGCAGCAGTCAAGAAAGCAAATAGACGGATAGGAGTTAATGAGGTAAGAGGAAAAACTGCTGTACAAATTCCTGGTTTTCTCTCCTCTTGAATACTGTGAGTGGCTCTGGCCTCTGTTCTCACCAAAAAACTAGTGATTAAAGATAGGGAGCATTTTTCACTGAGGTAACTGGTTAGGCCAGGAGTATTCAATACAATATTTCTATACAAGCCTCGGGCTCAGGAAGTGCTGGAGCTGCATTCAGCCTGCTGCAGGCTTGGAGAGTTTATGGGAAAATATCCCTGAACACTTCTCATACCCTTGGCTTATCATACACCATTGGCTATGAGAGGATGCCGGGCAGGATGGTCCTTGCATGTGACCCAGCACAGCTTTTCTTTCATTCTTCCATTCTTTTTTTCTCCACAAAATGCCTTTCCAGGACCTCTCTTCCCACTCCTCTCCTCAAAGACTTCTGTTAACCATGTAGTGATGGTTTGATCTGGAAGCTCCCAGCCTGGGCAAGTATCTGCATAATAGTTGGCATCTGGAATTGCATCTTCCTCATCGAAACGGCTCAGCCATTTTCTTGTAATTGCCTCCTCGGAGCTTGTTTGGACGCTGCTTATCAAGCCCCATTGTGTTGCTTTCCTGCTTGTTTTTCCAACAGCCGCCTATTAAATTAAGCTCCTGTATTCAGACAGGAAAACCCAATAACCAGCTGCCCAGAGCCCCTCTGGGTAAGTAGGACACATGCAATAGTCATCGTGTAAGACTGATGAGCATCCGGCCCCGAGAAGGGGAGAGCACGGGTACCAAGCCTGCCTGGAAAATAATCCCTGTAATGCCTTCTAACAGGAGGGGGTTGGCAGGGTTTGCTCATTGGATGAAAAACTAAACCAGGACTTTCTCTGAGCTGAGGGAAAGAAAATGGGTTTCTTGTTCTAAATCTGTAAGAATATACTTGGTAGTGTTCATTGTTAACGGTTCACTAGACCCTATAAATGTTCTCTGAGATCAATCCATGTCAGATCAATATTGTCTTATCCCTGGGGGAGAGTTTTTATGTGTCTGTTCCAGCGAAACTTAAAAGGACACTCTTGATTCAGCTGAGAGTAACGGAATATGGAACCCATCCTCTTTACAAAAATTAAATAAAATTGATTTTGGAGGAAAAAAGCCCTCTCTTCTTGGGGTTATAGTCTTTCACGTGGCACAGATGATCTCCTCAGCAGAAAAACAGGCCACAGCTTTTATTTAATTGTTGTTTCAGTCTAAACCAAAGACTTGCACCAAAAGAACAGAACTACTGTGTAAGCCCCTATCACCATCCCAATCCATTGGAGCTTATGGGAAGATTTCCATCACAGCAATCAGGAATGGTTTTGGCTCAAAAGTAGGAGACAATATTATTCTTTTTCGCTCTTTGATATGAGGTTTTTAAAGTATATAGAGGACCTTTAGCGGTTCTGTACCTGGGCTGGGATGTTCTGTGGGAAAATAAACCACACCCTAAGCCAGCGTTATCTCCGACAGCACCGAGCCCAATCTCACCCCAGGATCCACATCAGCTCCCTGCAGCTGGCAGGGGGAGGCAAAGCTTCGGCGTAACATTTCATAGCCTCAAAAGGGAAAATAAATGCATTCCCAAGGCAGGACTCAGCTGGCTGGGAGTGTTAGCAAAGACTCAGTGGATTTAGGCCCTGATTCTGCAAAGTCCTTAAGCTTGTAAGGAATTTGTAATTTGCTTGTAAGCAAATTCCCATCCGCTTCAATGGCATTTAATCACATGCACATAAGTGCTTTATGGCGTACCAGGGAGTTGTACCTTGGTGGATGTGAGGATATTGAGCCTAAGCAACCGAATTCTTTTCCAGTGTGTTCAGAGAAGGGTAGAATCATGGAATCGTATTACAGAATCAGAATGGTTGGGTTTGGAAGGGATCTTAAAAATAATCTAGTTCCAACACCCCTGTCATGGGCAGGGGCACCTTCCACTAGACCAGGTTGCTCAGGGCCCCACCCAGCCTGTCTTTCTAAGAAATAAAAAACGTAAGAAATAATTGGAGAGCAGATTGTGAGACTTACTGCAAACAGCTATAGCAAGGTCTTGCTCCAGCCCTGCCCTGTCGAAACCCACTCTGCTGGGAGATGCTGGGAGAGCACAGCCTCTCCTGTCTGCTTCACCTGAAAGAACACCATGCCCTGTGTGAAACACGACTCAGATAAGTGCCAGAGAGATAAAAAGCACTTGCAGGTCTGCTGGAGGTGTAGGAAGCCCTAAATCATCTCAGTGGCTTGGCCAGGGCCTCCCACCCCACCCCTCTCTGTGCTCCTGTCGTTGCCTTCCTCCCCTCTCCACTGCTCTCTGCCAGAAGCACCTCACGCTTCCCTTGCCATCCATCCTCCCAGCTGTCTCCTGAGATGCACGTGTGGCCAGGCCCTGGTTTGGATCATCTTGCTGGTACCTGGCATTTCTTTGGCAGGCTTCTGACACACAGCTCCTGATTGCTCACAAAGCCAACGGTGAATCTTCCTCCCCACATCCTCCTGCCAGTGCCAAGCTTCATTCACAGCCTTGTGCCAGCCTCAGATGCTGGTTCGGGGGGAAATGTATTGTTCAGGGTGGGTTTAGGGCTCTGTCTCTTTCCCTCTAGACTCCACAGCCCTGCTAGAAAACAAGTCATTCCTGATTAGGGATCTGTTACTTTACCTGGGTCTTTTTTTCTCCTCATTATTCCTTGAGAGGACTTTTCTTGCACTGAATTGCTATGGAAGGTACCAAACAAACAACAACAACAACAACAACAGCAACAACACAAGAAAACCCCAAAAACCCAAAACAAAAAAACCCAAAACATTTCAAGGTAGAGAGAGCAAATTCTCAATAGATTAAAGTTCAGTGCTCTGTTTTCTTCCTCACACCCGTGGTTATTTATCTCCTGAAAGCGGGGAAAGAGGTGAGATGAGGGGTAACATCCAGGGAAGAGGTGAGGCAGGAGGAAAAGGAGTGAAGGGGTAGGAGAGGGGTGTAAATCAGTGCCTCTCTCTCAAGGCCAGAGACTGCTGCAGATTTCCACCAGCTGTTGCTGGGGCTGTCAGAGAAGGGTTTAACAGGGATGCATGCACACACAGCCTACAGGGAGAGCTGCTTTTATTTGTTCACATCTAGCAGGGGTTGGATTTATTGCCTTTGCAGAGGGGCCAGCAAAAAGCCAGAGCATCACTTAAATCCAATTTAAAACCTCAGATTAGGCTTTGCAGGAAGGGAAAACAGGGAGGTGGAAATGGCCTGGCCAGATCTGCCTCCATTGCTTCGGGGAGTGGGCTGCAAACCCACATGGCTACAACAGCCAGGGAGACAAGCGAGGCTGTTGTTTTATCAGTGGAGCATCCTTTGCTCCAGACCCGTAGCAGAGACAGAGGGAGGAAGTGCCAAATCACCTTATGCTCATGATGAGCCTCCAGCCTCTTACTGGAGCATAAAACACTTAAACCCCAGATGATCAGAGGGGTCCCAGCCCAATTCTGCCATCCATTAAGGAAAGAAGTTTATCTGAAGGAATTAGAAGCACTCAAGAAGGGCCTACCTGCATTTAGAATAACTTAATCCTCCTGATTCTTGACATGAGTCAATCTTCTAGGCACCTATCTTACTTTTGAAAGATTCCTGAGCCAGTTCTTGGCAGAATTTCTTCAGTGACTCAGCCAAGGTCGCTCTTGGAGTCTGTGGTCGACCTGGGAATGGCTCATGGGTACCCCAAGTCCTGGCTGAGCACATTAAATCACAAAACTGTCTATGTCTTGCTCACTATTTTGGTCCCCCTGATTTGTCCTGCATCATTAAATTTTTACAGCGCCTGACTCCAGATGACTTTAAGTTTGTGCCTCCTGTCCCCAGTAACTGCAGAGCTAAGAGGTTTTGTTCCTCCCAACACAAGGACTGGAATGTGAAGACTCAGCGACCAGCACAGGCAGGAAAATTTCTCCCATCCCTGACAGCTGTGTTACTGGACATACATGCTCCCAGTATCTTTCAGAGCATCGGTGTGGCTTTCACAGGTCCTGGTGCTGCATTTCTTTCTAATCAGCAGAATTCAGGACAGATCTGTTACAGGACTTGAACAATGATGGTACAGTCAGCAGAGCAGCAGAGTCCTGTTGCATCCCTGTCGAGAGATCACATCCTGCATGGATGGAGCGAGCACAGTTCTGCTCCAGCCTCCCTGCTCCATCACTGGGCACTCCTGGGGTGACATCAGCACCATGAGATCATCTCTCTTGACTCGCTATATTTTCTTACAGGTTTTCCCTGGAGGGCTTCTGGTTACTCTCCGGTTGCAGTTTCTCTGCTGCGAGGACTTCCGCAGGCTCGTGTTGCCTTTCCCATGGTACCCAGATGTTGCTCCACCCCAGGGTCTCAGAGCAGCTGTGGCTCCATCAGCTGTCAGAGCCACTGTGCTGGGAGTGTTTGTGATGGGGAAGGTACTGCAGACACCTCTGGCTGATCCGGGCTGAACCCACAGGAATAGCCCTACTGAAAAGTTTTCCTGGCTGGGCATGGGGTTGGACACGGGGTTGGACACTGCAGGAAAGATCTCTTTTCTTTGATTGCCCACGCACACAAACCTCTCCTCCTCCGTCTGCCTTGCAGTCATTTTAGGTCCATGCACAAGACTCTGGCTGATATCCTGGCAGGACTGATGTCCTCAGTATCTGAAAGCTGCCCATGGCTGGTGCCGCTCAGAGGTCTCAGACTCAGACTGCAGCCTTGGAAGAGCACCACCTCCCTGGCACAGGAGGAGCCCCTAGGAGCGCAGGGATGAGCAGCTGGGGGCATTAGGAGACGTGGCAGTGGCAGCAGCCTCCCTGTATCACTGCCCCTGTGGTGGATGGACCCTGAACATGCCCTCACTTGCTGGTGACAAAAAGGTGTGGCCAAACTGGCAGAGAGGGAAATCACGGTCACAACAACAGCAAGAGGGACCTCCCCAGTTGCAATCTCCTTAGTCACAGCTAGATTACCAACCCTGTTCTTATATTTTCCATGGGAGTGGCATGAGTAAGAGCTGACTCCTAGGGATGTCTGTTGCCTCCAGAAACCCTTAAGGAGAGAAATGCTGATGGCACTGTCAGGCTGTTCAAGTTTCAGGACACATCAGGGGAGTCGAGTGGCTGTGCAAGGATTGGGATGGTGACTCAGCTACAGGACAGAACCAGCCCAGGGGGCCACGATGGAGGGCACTGCCTCAAGCAATTCCCAAGGCAGTGTCACTAGGAAGGGATGGCCATGCACAGTTCAGCCTTTTCCACAATATCTGCAACACCTCAGTCCTTCCAGAGATTATATTTGGGACACAGAGTTCCCTTGGAGGAGAGCCCCCGGCCCCTGCAGCAAACCTGGTCTGTTCATGGCTCTCCCTGTTCTGACCGATGGCAAGCTGGGGGGTGAGATCAGGTCTTGGGAGCGTTTCAACATCTCCCAGATGCCGGTTTATGTATAATGGACAGCTCAAACGATGAGCATAGGGCTCAAACACACGCCACGTCTCACAGGTCTCCTGCAGCTCCCAGCCATGGGTGTCCCAGGAGCCCCAAGACCCTGACTCCAGCCTCCCCGCAGCCAGCTGGGCTGTTGTGGTGCAGGAGAGGGGCATGACAGCCCCCAGCTCCCTCCAGGGCTGATGTCAGGGTCTGCACCCAGACCCCAGCGCGATTCCCCTCCCTGTGGAGACTTGGGGAGGAATGGGGAAGAAGAACTTTCCCACTTGGGCTAAGCCGATGGGAACGAAACCTTGCTCCCTCAGCCCTGACTGCAGAGGCGGTGGGAATCTGAGCTCAGCGCCTAGGCGACTTAATGGGCTTTTAAAAAACCCCTTTGTATTGGATCCATTCTTCTTCCCAAAGCTTGCTGGCCCCGCTCCAAGGGGAAACCTTTGATTCTACAAATACACCACAATTATCATCCTGAGGAGTCTCAGCTATCAGGCTCCCCGCCTCCAAAAGATCAGCAGGATGCCGGAGAGGTGCTTAAATCATTTCATGCTAAGAAAGCCTTGGGCTGTAACAGCTTCCCTGTTGCTTGGAAAAAGCCACCCTTCTCCCAACAGCTTGGCTTCATTTTTGTCCCAATGATACCGTCGCTAGTGGAGGCAGGGCAGGCAGCACTGTGGAAACCAGGCCACTGGGCTTCCCGGTGATTTCATCAGTCCTGGGACCCAGCTCGCGGAGATTTATGAGCTCACAAGAATCTCGCCTTGGAGTTATCTCCCCCTCCCCGCTTTTTATGGCTGTGCAGAAAGGGATTCGGCGATAGAGCCCTGCTGGGTACCGTAACAAGCTCGCTCTGTTTGACAGTTGCAAATATTTTCCTCCAGCATTGCCCAGGTCCATGTGCAGGGGCTGCTCTCGCCAGCGTTGCCACCACCGGGAAGCTCGCCTTGGCACGGGGGAGACCCAAAGCAAAAGCTTGCCAAGCACTGCGTCCACTCCCTGACTCCTATCCCTTGCTCATGACTCCCCTAAGCTCTTCTCCAGGTAGGTTTTTATTCTTTTAAAATTGTTGTGGGTTTTGTTTGGTTTTTTTTTTCCAGAAGTACTTTTATTTTCTTCAGGTAATGCAAATCCTGCCCTTCTGCAGTGCTCTCCAGTCTAATGCTGGGATTTCTGAAGGAGCTAGGTGCTCCACTTCCAGCAGGAGTCCAGCACTTCTCTCCTTGCAGAAATCCCCTTTTACAGCACGTCATCAGTACTTTTCTGCAGCTGTTTTTCTTAGTAGTCTAAATAAAGCTTTCAAGTAACGACTCCTTGATGTGAAGCCAGATTCAGAGGCTGTCAGTTCCTTTGTGTATCCTCAGCTTGTCCGGGGGTGTTTTGTTTTATTTTGGGATGGCTGCTTGCTGCAAAGCTGTGCATTTAGCAGCCCATTCCTGCCCCGTTCTATTTCTCACCAGTGACAATGTAAGCGCCAAAGCACCGCTGAGTCCAGCCCCTGCAAATCCTTTGGACTGTGCCTGTCTTTCTGCGAGGGTAAAGGATTTTGCAAGCAGGAATTTGCTCTGGCCACGGGTTCCCCATCCCTGTTGCATCACAGGAGCCCCAGGGAAAGGTGCTTGGCTCCAGCTGAGCAGCCAGGGCCACTGTCCTTCCTAAGCTAAAGTTGCAGCCGTGGGATACAGATGGAGTTTCTTCCTCTTGGAAATCAATTGCATGGAGAAGGCTGATCCCCTTTGGTGACATGCAGCCACCGTGTGGGTCTAGCAGAGGCTGCAACGACATGGCATTGTCATTGGGGATGGCTCCCCATCCTGCTCCATGGCATGTGCCACCTGCATGTCACACTGGTGTGGCCAAGCCAGCCAGGTCCCCGGGACAGCCCAAGATGAAGGCAATGGGAGGCTGAGGAGAAATGTGGACCCATAGCCAGCTTAGGGACCCACAGAGATCACTCCAGACATCTATAGGTAAGCAACAGGCTGAAACCAAAAATCTGCTCCTATCCTTTATCAAAACCACTGCCACTTACTTAGGATGCTCCAGGCATGATTCAACACTCATTATCTTCATTGAGCTGGAGATTAGGCTGCAATATTCCCAGATAATAGCTTTATTAGCTCTGTATTATTCTTTCTACATTATTTATTTACACTGAGTCAAGAACACTTAAGGCTTTCACTGAAACAGTAACATCGGTTCAGCAGACAACATTTTACACTGTGCTTTTTATGGTAGCAAGGAGCTATCCCAGGCCAAAAGTGCCCTTGTCAATGAGGTCTTTTTGACTCAAGAAAGATGTAGGTGTTGTGGGTGCCCCACCAGATAGTGTGGAAAGGTAATTTTCTAGCATTTCAGCACAGGCAATGGACTGTTGTGTCCTGTTACCTGCTGTGCTGGCTCTGCCAGGGCTGCTCCTGGCCAAGGGACAGCTGACCCTCATGGCATGGCTCACCAGGGCCTTTTTCTTGAGCTCCCATGGCCTGCCTGCCTCCAGCCATCCATCCTGCCCCAGCACAGGCTGGCACCAACCCTCTTTTGGCTGGAACAAGATTGCATTCTCCCTCCCTCTCTCCTGGAAAAGAAATTAGACCGATTTAATGGTAAATAAATGGGCTCTTGGCTTTGGCCTTGCTCGACAGCCAAGACAGCACATGGGGCACTGCAGACCTGTGTAGCCCAGAGAACCAGTGCTGGGTACAAGGAGTTGGCCCCAGGAAGGGCTGCCTGGGAGGTCCTGCGTTATGTGCTGGCCATGTTACCAAGCCCAGATTCTCCTCTGACTTGGAGTCGCAGAGGATGACTGTGGGGGATGACAGCAGATGAGTCTCCATTCACCTCTGCCCTATCCTTAATGACCTTGTCATGGAAAACAGGAGCTGACAACCTGACCCTCCTGACAACCAGCTCCTCTCTGGGATGCAAGGGACCTGTTCAGGCACAGGGCACTTGACTTTGTCCATTTCTTTCTAAGTGATTCTCTTTGCAAACAGAGCTGCTGACGATCCTGTTAGCACACCTCCCAGTCCAGATTAAAGAGACCCACATGATGCTGGGGTTTTTTTGGCTCACATTCTCCCTATCAGCTCCTGGTACCCCTTGCCTCTGGAGCTGAGCACTGCTCCACATGACACCTGACACTCCCTAGGGAGGGTGCTCCAGGAATGTCCTGCCACCCACCTGAGTTCAGTAGCTGCAAAAGCAGAGCTGGAGGCAGCCTCAAGAACATGCTCTTGATAGCCCCAAACAGCCCTGCTCTCCCCACTTCACTCCTGGAAGAAGGATTCCCACTCAGGGAGTGACTGCTTGCGACATGCCCACCACACTGATGCTGTGGCCCCCCAATGAACCTGGCAGATGCTGGGGGCCAGCTTTTATGTGTATTTCTTTGCTATTTGAAACACTCTCTCCGAACTGGAGGCTGTATATAAAAGCTGCCGTTGTTTTTATTGGGCTACCATCCATCCGTTTATAACACAGATGCCCTGAGTGATTCTGCTGGTGGGAAGCGGAGGTGAAGGGGCTCCTTTGGATGTGCTCAAAAATCATCTCCGCATCCAGGACTCCTTTTAGAGATGTTTAACATCATCCATCTTTCAAGCCTCTCACAGCACTGCCACATCTCTGGAGTTTGGTAAAAACACTCGAATTCAGAGTTGGTGAGAGAGAGCGGGGCAGGTGGTGCAGTTACGAGATGTCCTGTGTCAGACGTGGTGCAATTTGTAGCTGCTTGGAAACGCCCTGGCAGAGAAACAGGGGATCTGGGAGACGCACCTCTCCATTCCCGGCCCAGCCCAGAGGCAGCCTGCCAGCCCCACAACACAGGCATGAAGCACTAATGGAGCTACAGCACAAACTGCTCGTTTGCTTGCTGTTTGTACTCCCTATCAACCAGAGCTGTCTGCAAGAGGCTCTGGATAATATTTCCTTGTGTGTTCCACTTCAAAATCCCAGCTCCAGCTTTCTGGAGATGCTAGCAATGTACTTCCCTGGCACTGCCTCTAACTCAGCTCTAGTCAGCCAAGAAGGGATGAATTTATCCCTTCTTTTGAACCACAGAAGGGGAGCGTCCATCCCTCTCCCCACCTGTGGCACACCTGCCTACATCCCATCTTGGGCTCTACTACTCAACAGCCACTGCCACCACCCAGCCCAGCTCCATCTGCTCCACCTCTCTCCCATAGCCATCCCTGTCCTTTGGGCCATACCTTCCCTCAGTGCAGATGTCCAGGAAGGCTGCACCACAGCACAGAGAGTCCTGGTTCCCTTTATGCCTCCTGCAGCTGCAGCTCCTGGGATCTGGACTGCAACTCGATGACTTGCCCAAGCCCAAAGAGTGGATCAGTGTCAGAGGAGGGATGTGGACATCCCTCCCTGTGCCGTGCCTCTAGCCCAGCCTCACAGCACAAACCGGACATTCAACTCACCACATCTTTGCACAAGGCCAGCCACGGCTGGGGCTGCCAGGGAGTTATCAGATGTTCTTGTGGCTCTGCAGAGAAGCCAGGATTCTAAGGGAAGGGTTACTGATTGCATTTTGGCCCTGGGGAGCTGTGTTGGACAAACTGCTGTATAATCACTGCACAGTCCAGCCTGCAGAACAGCACTGTAATATTTTTCTCTTATCGTCGTGCAGCTTTGGAAGCTCTTATTTGATCTCCTTTATCCATGTGAATGTGTTCAAGAATGCAGCAGCCTCTGCCTGCAGAATAGTTCCTATTGTTCCCTTTGTTCATGTGTCTGGGCTGTTCCTCAGCCTCCTCTCTCCCTTCCTGCAAAGGGACACGCTCTGCATGGTCAAAAAGTATCTTTACAACTTGATCTTAGATATTAACTCAGCCATGGGAAAGGCAGAGGGCATATTTTCCTGAATGTTTCAGCTTTTTATGATGCAGAGGGGAGCATGGTCAAAGGTACCCTGAACTCACACAGTGAATTAGCTGCTTTTAACTTCAACCAGGATCTATTCACCCATGCCCAACCTGCAAGCTGCTCAGAACTAATGCTGAGAATGGATGGCATTGGATTGGGCATTTTTGGCTTATCTATCTGTTCCTCCTGAAGTGCTGACCCTTTTAGTTTGAATAAATCCACAGTAACACAGCAAATCAGCCTGGAAGAGAAACAGAATCTGAAGGCCATGAGAAATACAGATCCGCATTTCAATTTTTTATCCTGCCTTTTTTTCTGATGCAAAGGCTTATACAGTCCTTCGTGCTGAAAACAGGCTGAAAATTACTTAGATATTGAAAGTATTTAAATTGGAGACTTCTTTTCATGAGTGTGTAACTGAATTCTATGCTTTACAAAACCAGGCCTCCAGCTTTGCAAAAATATTTCTCTGATTTCTAGATCAGCCCTTTTCACTTCTCCTTCCAGACAGGTATGCAGCAGGTTATCCTAACATGATCTGCACAATCTTTACACCCTATCGAGTGCACAGTTTCAAAACAAACCTCAAACAAACCTCAGCTCCATCTGAAAACCCATCTCCTCTCCATCCTCCCTGTGGAGAACCCATAGGAAAATGTCAAATTATACAAATGAGAACTTTGGCACAGCCGAGTTAGATCAGGCTGAATTAGTCATCAAAGTTACAGCTGGAGGTTGTTCATCTGTCGGTGACTTCCAAGCAAATTATTTTTTCTACTCTGTTTACAAAATAAGAGAATTGAGATTGTTGGTTGAACCTGGAGGCTGATGCATCACCAGCCATGGTGAAGCAAAGATGTCACGGAGCTTGCTCGCACGCTGAGGAAGGTGTGCTCCTTCATCAAGCCTGAGTCATCACTTCCATTAGGAGCAGCATGGAAGGATGGCACCAGAGCCATGGGGCAGTGGCCAGAACCTGCTGAGAGCCTGATCCTGCACTGCCTGCGGCACACACAACTGGTGAGACAGGTTGGAAATCACTGGCTCAAGGCTGAATGTGTGCCTTGGCTTTCCCACCTGCCTCACTGGGAATTCCTCTAGAAATCCTCATGGGAATTCCTCCTTAGACTGAACCTACATGAGCAGGAGGCCAAATAGTTATTTAAATTTTTTTTAGGTCTTGTTACTTTTTTTGGTGCTGAATTAATCCAGGGAAAAAAACTGCTGTTCAAGTCTCATGGATGTGCAGTGCTGTTAATATCAGACTTCATACATTGTAAATTAAGCTTCCCAAAATCATGACATTTGTATTTATTTATTTTTAAGTAAGAGAAGTTGTCTCTTTTTATTGGGGTCTTGGGCTTTCAGGACATGACATGGCTTTTTCCCCTCCACACGTAGCAGCAGAAACAACCCCTTCTGCAGAAATTAAAACCTCTATCGCAATTGCCTGACTTCAGAAGCAGTAATTTAGAAAAACATCCCCTTTCTAAAGATCCAACTCAAACCTTTGGACATGGGCAGTGTGGGTAGGTGCAGATATTTCTGTACCCAGGGACCGAGTTCTTTCCACCCTAATCTCATTGCTCTGAGCCGTGGTCTCTGAAACAGCCATTGCTGAGCCCCCATTATTTGATCTGCAGACTGAGGAGGAAAAAAACCCCAAAGAGCAGCTGATTTTCAACATGGCCTCTCCTCTGCCTTGTGGCAAAACCCATTCCCCAAGTGCAGAAGGCAGTAAAACCCTCCCATCCAGCACTTCTGTTTTCAAGCAATGTCAAAGTCCCCCAAGTGAGCCCTGAGTGTCTCTTTCGTCCGCACAACTCACAAAGCAGGAGCAAAGAACAAACCTCCTTTCCTGTCTCTCTTAGCTCCCTGAATCCCTTCTCATTAAGGAAAGAAAAGGTCAATATTGGTGGTGTTGAAATGAAGCACAAGGACCGAACCGCCTCCTGTGCCTGGTGCAGGGCGCTGAAAGAGCCGAGCGTGAAACAACATTTTCCAGAGCCTCCATCAGCTCGGGGGCTGGTTTGGCCTGCCAGTGTGCAAGGAAGGAGCCTGATTTCAGGAAGCAATTTGCAACCAACCCCTTATGAGACTGAGGGGAAAAAAAGCACCTGTGAGTGGGTCATAGCTTGGCCTCTCCTGACAGAGGTTTGAAAAGTGTCTGGCAATTTGGAAAATTCAGGAGGTGGCAGACAAGTCCCACCAGGAGGATGCTGAGGAAATCTGAGGCTCGCTGCACCAGAGAGCTCTTGGTGAGGCTTCCTATCTTGGCCCAAACCACCCTCTCCCCTCCTCTCAGCATCTATTTGCCAACTCATCTATGCAGCAAAGCCACCACCTGAGCCTGTGTCATCCTCATCATGAGCCCATCTTCTCAAAAGTGGCATGAAGAGATGAGGCTTCCCACCCCACCACTTTACCCACCCATCTTATCTCTCTGCAGCTGTCTGTTGCCTCTCCACAGCTTCCTCTCCATGGCCTGGTAGGTGCTCTCCTGGCCATGATGGATTTGGTCAATGGTAACCCTCTTGCTCCACTTTCATCCCATGACCTTGGTGTTTCTTCCTGTGCTGCCTTTTACTCCTCCCTCTTTGAGTCCTGCCTGGTGATGGTTGCAGAGATCAGAGCTGGGACTGGCACCCAAGGCTTTGAGGCTGTGCCCTTGAGGGAGCAGACTCCCCTGTATTCTTGTGGTTTTCTCTCTGCTCATCTCCACCCACTATTGCCTCTGCTCTTAAATCCCCAGACACTCTGGGTGGAGAGCAATGGCCCTTCCGTCTGTCATCTGTCATCACTGTCTGTCTATCATCACTTATGATGCCATCCTGGGTGCATTATGAGAGATATTGCCTAAGCCTGAGTGGAAAATGGGCCAAAGCCCCTTGGGATGAACATTGCAGTGATCAGCCTGTATGCTGCAAACTGAGCAGGGATGGAAAGCTTAAATGTTCCAGAACTTTGCAACAAATAGTGCCTGTGAAAAATATGAGTATTTTCCATTTTCTTGCCCTGATTTGGCATCAAACCAAGTGTTTAAAAAAACTTACTTTTGTCTAGGAATGGCAAATTTGATTTTCGACCAGCCTACCACTTGCAATCTTAAATCTGTTTTAGAATTAACCTTACTTTTTTCTTTTTCAGTGAAAACAGACGTAACTTCTATACCACCCCAATACTCCTTTCTTGTGTACCAACAACACAAGGCATTTACCTTGGCAGACCAGGTAAAACAGTGCCCTGAGGGAAGCTGAATTAAGCCCTGGTGATGAGTTACAGTGTCTAACACTTCCCAGGTACAATCACAGTGATTTATGACCGCTGACATGACAAAGATTTTGTCTGGTAGTGAGGAGTGATGGCTGATGTCCCTCTAAATGCTTATCATTTCTGGCAGCTTAATTGAATCCTGTTAACAGATGCAACAAAACTGAGAAACATTTCTCCTCCTAGGAGCCCTCATTGGACCAGCAAAGATGGTGTTGGCATTTTTTCCGTGTTTTCAGTTATTCTTCTTTGAAGTCAGAGGATGCAGAAATGATCTTCCTAAAAGGAATATGCCACCAAAGGAGTATATATATTATCTTCATGTTTGATTTTAGGACACCTTGGCAGGAGAACAACTTCCCATGGTGGGTGGTAAGAAGGGACCCTTGGAAAGTTGCTGCAGTTTTCCACTGTGGAGTGATATATCCCTCATTCAGTATGCAGAAGACTTGGGCTTAAGTCCAGCTTGGAGCCTTGCCCTCCTCTTAGGGATTTTGAAGCTTTTCAGATCAGTTGAGCAAAACCTCAGATAACTGTGACAGCAAGGGCATCCAGCCCTGGCCCTGTGAGGTGTTTTGGGAGCAGCTCTGCAACACAACAGCTCCAGCAGATGCAAGGGAGGAATCCAGGCATTTCCGACTGGCCCGCAGGCAGCTGGGAGCTCTGCAGGAGATCCCACTTTCCCTGGGTGGCTGCAGTGCTGCAAAGGAGCAGTGTTTGCTCAGCACCCAAGGGAGCAGCAAACCCAAGGCCACTGGAGGCAGGTGGAGGGAGAAAGCTCAATACTTCAAAGCTGCTGTGTGCAGGAGGAGGCTAAAATGTGGGAGATGGTTTTGGATCAGGTTCATCCATAGCAGCAATGGACACCTGTGGCCTGGAATGACTTTTAGGAAAGATAAAGCTGTGCATACAGCATGTCCTCTTGCAGCAGCTGAGCCCTGCTAGTCTCTCATCCGATTTCATGCACCAGGGTGTTATCTTTTTCTCAGGAAAGCCAGGGAACTGGACAGAATTTAAATTATACCCCAGAGAAGCTGGCTTGCTTCTCTAACAGAGGTCATAATGAGGGAGTCGGGATTCCAGTTATAGCTCGGCACAGCAGATGTAGCTGGTTTTGCAGATGATAAAAATACAGCCTTGTCTCAGGAATGCTGCAGAAGTGAGGCACGCGTGTGGCTGGCTTCTTTTTTCAGAGCTGTTGTTTAACTCTGGCTGTACTGTACAACAGTTGTTCCCTTTGGGAAATCAATATTTACAGAGTAAACAGCAATGAGACACGGGCTGGGTGCCATCCAAGCACACAGCAGGACCTGCTCTGTCGAATGCCTGCACCTCAAACTGTGAAAAATGTTACTCCTCTCCCTTTTGGGGTAGGAGTACTTTTCATTACCAGTGATGAATACTATTTTATTTTAACTCTGCTCTATATGCTTTCCAAGGCCAGCTTGCAAGGAAGGAGGCAGCCACTGAAACATGGAAAGCTACATTATATACTCTCCTATATCACACACAGCTCACCTCTTCTGATAAGGAATTCAGGTCTTGGTGCACAGAATTAGCCACCCACCCCCAAAGGAAAGCAATTTATCTCAGAAAGCAATCACAACTTACACTTCTAATACTGAATTTCCAACCTGAGCTCTTGCTTGATCTCATCTGTATATCATAGAATCATAGAATGGTTTGGTTTGGAAGGGACCTTCAAGACCATTCTGTTCAAACCCTCCTGCCATGAGTAGGGATACCTTCCACTAGACCAGGAGGCTCAGAGCCCCATCCAGCCCAGCCTGGAGCACTTCCAGGGATAGTAGTGTTACAAGCACCTCCTCAGGGGTCCTGCAACTCCACTGCCTACAGAGACCTTCTCCTGGAGGGCAAACACTGCCCTTCAAGGAGCAGTTCACTGAGGCTCGGCGTGGTGTTGGGACTAACACAAACCTTACAATGTGAACTCGGTGCTTTGCCATTCCCCAAGGCATTGCCAATGGAGGAATGCACTACAGGCAGAGTGGCACTGCCATTCTCACTTTACTTGGATGCTACATTGAGTCCATGTCCTCTTGGATCTGCAACAACACACTTGAAACTGACTCTGTAATACTGCCTGGCCCTGTATTCCCTCCTATTTGCAGAAGCACAGCTGTAAGGAAAATGTTCTGTCTCTAATCTCTATTTACACAGGATGGTGATAAAGAAATTCCTTCACAATCGCTTAATCTCTCTTTGGGCTGACACCACCATCTTTGCTCAGCCCAGCTCCAGAGCAGCAACACACGCAAACACAAGACAGTGATTTGTGGGCTAGGGAAGGACTGTCGCATGAAAACAATCTCTGTACCAAAGTACCCCTCACATCTTGTGCTCAATTTTGAGCCTCTCACAACAAGAAAGACAATGAGGAGCTGGAGCGTGTCCAGGGAAGGGCAATGGGGCTGGCAAGGGCCTGGAGAACAAGTCTGATGAGGAGCAGCTGAGGGAACTGGGGGGATTCAGCCTGAAGAAAATGAGTTCAAGGGGAACCTTCTCACTCTCCAAAACTCCCTGACAGGAGGGTGGAGCCAGGTGGGGTCAGTGCCTTCTCCCAGGTAACAAATAACAAGACCAGAGGAAATGGCCTCAGTTTGTTATCAGGGAAGGTTTAGACTGGGTATTAGGTAAAAATTCTTCACTGAAAGGGTAGTCAGGCATTGAAACAGGCTGTCCAGGGAAGTGATTGGGTAACAATCCCTGGAGGTGTTCAAAAGACATTTGGGTGTGGCATTTTGTGACATGGTTTAGTGGTGGGCTTAACAGTGAGGGATTAACGGTGGGACTCAATGACCTCAGAGGTCTTTTCCAACCTAAACAATAATGTGATTCTAAGTTTTTTGCTGAGCATGATGAGTGAGAATGCATGAGATGTGTCCCATCAGGCAGGATGATACTGAGAGGAAGAACAGCCCCATCTTCTGGAAGCTGAGGTGTTTGAAGCTCTCGCCCAATTTTGGCAAGAGATTCGAAGCAAGAAGCCTGTTTTGGGGTGGGTTTCTGCTGTAAATTCAGCTGGTGGTCTGCATCAGTGATTTGCTGCTGGCATATGTGCTTTCCCCACCATGAGCTGTCCTGCTCATGTTAGTAAGCTCTGAGCAAGCTCTGCATGAACTCACCGCCTGGCCCTAAAGGATTGGCAAAACAGGAAACTCTTTCAAAGGTGTCTAAGGATTTGATGTTGACGTTTGAATTTCCCTTTCATATCGCGGCAGCATTTTTGTCCAGGCACTTTATCCCTGCAGTGCAAAGCTGTCATTTATTTGTAGTCAGAGGTTTTGTGCTTTTGAAATTAAAGCCAAGGCAGACAGAAAGTAAAAGTATTCCAAGACACTTTAGTGCATTAGACAAGTGCTAATTAGGGGAAGCTGATTCTTTCCAGCCCTCGGGGCGAAGCATATCTTGCTTACAAATAATTCAGAAAAAGGCAAAGCTGTTCTGCCTACTGAAATTTTTGGTTCTATACAGTTTGAGAAAAACACAGAATGTACTCATCAGTAGAAACAGAGTTATGACACAGTGGGAATAACTTAGAAGGAGCCAAAGGGGTCCAAGGCCAATGCAGACTGCGTGGCCACGGCTGGGAAAGCAGCATCCTTGCTCAGCCAGGCACACAAGCAAGAAAATGGGCTGAGAAAACACAGCAGGGTCATTGTGGGAGCTCCTCCGGTCAGAGTCCTACCTGTGAAATGCATTCTGTTTGCTCACAGCCTGCGATCACAGGAGCAGGTAGAGTGCATCTCACCCTCTTCCCAGGAGCTTCTAGGAGCCAGCTCCCAAAGCGGCAACTGGCAGCGATGGTTATTAAAAAATACACTCTTGAAGCTGCACCTGGAGCTGCCCACATTTTCTTGCCAATTTTCGGCAAATTGTGTACTTGGAAGAATTATAGAAAAAAAAATCCACCAAGAATCTGTCAATATAACCCCTTAGGTGAAACTCTATCCCACTTGTTACCCAACTCAGCAAATGTTAATGCCCTGTTCCTGAATTCAAATTCCCATCAGAGACATTTTCCCCAGACAATGGCCTTTTTTGCCCTGGTAAACACAGAAAGTGGGCATTTCCTCAGAAGTTAATTTGGGTTTTTAGACAATGCCTACACACACACACACACACACACACACACACACAGAGAGAAAGAGAGAGAGAGAGAGAGAGAGAGAGAGAGAGAAAGGAAGAGTAGGAAACAAAAATCTGGGAAAGTATTATCAAACAAAACCTTTTTTGCTGAAGGGAAACACTTTCCCTGAGCCATTGAGATGCTAAGGCCAACACATTACTTTTATATTATCTTAAATGAAGAAAATTAGATGCCCTTTCATTTAATTTTACCAGTACACACATACCTTCCATTGTAGTCCTGACTTTATTTTAAAAGAGTGATTCATGCATTTAGCTTTTGGTTAATTTTAAACTTATTTTAGGAGTCATAATAAATCTCATTTTGGAGGTGCAGAATTATTAATTTCTCAACTACATTTTTTCTTTGACGTGTCTGTTGGCTGTTAATGAAATAAGTCCTTTTACATTCTCTTCAAAGTCACAAAACACAAATACATGTGGATGCTTTGGGCCAAAGGAGGGGGCTCAAAACCTGTCTGGCAGTGGGAATTTAGCTGAAAGGAGGAGGGGAGCTCCTATCTCACCATTCTGGGGAAGAGGCTGCATTTATTCAGCCAAAACTTCTGCATGTGGAGGCAAGGGAAAGTTGGGACTGGGTCTGCAGAGATCTTGGTTTAGATGGTGGAGTCTTGGGCAATGAACATTACATTTTGTTAGAAAACCACTAGTGTTTTCACAGCCCAGATTTCATAAACCTTATGTCTGTCTGACAGAAAGTTAGGTACCTTACAGCCCTGCACTCAGTGTTTGCTTAGTGGTGAATACTGTAGGCTCTGTGTCCGACTCACAGCTGCTTTTACAGTGTGTCTAGAAACACTCCTGCCTCTGAGACATAGAGAAACACGTAAGCTCAGGGGAGCAAATTGCCAGCTGGCAGAGCTGGGCAGCCACCCTCTGAAGCCACTGGCTCAGGCTGGCTGAGAATGAGCCTCAAGTGCTCAGGAGTGAGATTTTTTACAAAGGCTGCAGTCAGAGCAGAAAGCTGAACTCAGGTGCTAATGCTCTGGACCACTGCAGTAGTGCAAAGGTCCTTCCACCCTGAAGCATTTCACCAGGCACACTGCTGCTACAAAGCAATTTCCATCGCAAGCCAGCAGCTGCACTGTCATCATGGCACAGAAGGGGGGAGAAGGGAGAAAAAAATCACAGCAAATTGGAATTGAGCAAGGGATATGCCATGAAAGGAGTTGTCTCTGGAAGACATAGTTCTTATAAACAAAAAATCTTTCTTTTGCTAAAATATTTCTCATTTCTGTTACGGAGAGTCCCATTTAGCTGTTTCACTTTAGTCACTTAGCTCTAAAATAGAAAATGCCATTGAACATCACACATTTCCTTTTAAATGAGCTTAAGATCATCTGACAGCATTTCCTCATCTACCTTCCACAGCCACCTTGCAGAGTCCAAGTCCCTTCCTAGGGGCAGGACACTTTGGAACTTTGTCCTGAAGCATCCCACTGCAAAACTTGGCTGGGAGCACAGTTTGGCTATGTGGGAACTGCCTGACTTTTGCAGTATGGAGGGAAAGGAGGTTTGGGCTGTGAAGCCAGCTCCTCCTAGAGGAGAGAAAGGTGATGCTTTTGCAACTGTAGTTCCCATGATCCAGTGGGACAAAACGGGTTGTCGGTGGGCAGCAGAGATTCAGGCTACCAGGAAGCGTTTCCATGTGAGGAGAAGCTTTCTGCCACATACATTAACCAAGGGAATCCAACCCCTTTCAAAGCAGAAGGAAAAATCTGAATTTTCCTTGCACAAAATTTAAAGGTTTGGAATGGAAGTCAATGCCAGAATGTCCCAGGATGTCCATGTAGATTTTGCTAACCTGCAAGGCCAGAGTGTAAAGATGGGATCCCTGCACCCAAGAAATGCCCTCTTGCTCTGGGGCCTTCCATGGGACTGGCAGTACAAGTGAGAGCCCTTCCTTGCCCTTTGCCTTCAGCATGGCCCCAGTGTGGGCAAACCCTGAATTCCCTGTGAGAGCAGGTCAGATTCACACTGGCCTGAAGGATGGCAGAGGACAGACAAACTCAACAAGGTGCTAATGCAGTACAGCTTAGGCTACAGCTTTCTGCCCTTGTATCTCTGGAGCAGAAAATTCAAACTTTAATGTCTAGGTTTGGTGATTGTGTTATGTTTTGTTTGCAGCTTTTTCACCCACTGGAAGACCTGTGGCATTTTCCATGTTGTGCACCTGGGTTTGAGTGGTCCACTTTCAGTGTTGCCTGGATCAGTGCCAAAAATATGCCTTTGCCCCTCTCTTTCCTCTGTTGTGATGTGTCATTTGAAGGAGTTGATGGGAAACCCTTTCTCTTTTCTCACCTTGTGCTCAGGAGCTGGGAGAGCTGCCGACCCCTCCCGCCCCAGCCCAGCTTGAGCCTGAAAGGCTTCTGCAATAGGGTAACAGGGCATGTTGCCAGCGGCTCAGCTGCCAGCACCGCTGCTAGCCTATGTGGAAGGTTCATCTGTATGGTTGAGCCAGCTCACAGCTGCAGCATCTGCGCTGTGTCCTGCCCCACATTCGTCCTACCATCAAGTTGGAGGCCACAAACCTGACACTGACAAGTCCACCTCGCAACCATGTCCCCACATGCCACATCCACACATTTTTTGGATGCCTCCAGGCATGGGAATTCCACGTAGTCCATGGGCAGCCAGTGCCAGTGCTTGAAAACCCTTTCAGTGGAGACATTTTTCCCTAATACCCAATCTAAACCAGTCCTGGCACAACTTGAGGCCATTTCCTCTTGTCCTGTCCCTTGTTCCCTGGGAGCAGAGCCTGAGCCCCACTTGGCTGCTCCCTCCTGTGAGGAGTTGTAGAGAGCAAGAAAGTCCGCCCTGAACCTCCTCTACCCCAATCTCAGCCCCTCCCGCTCCCTCAGCTGCTCCTCATCAGACTTGTTCTCCAGACCCTTCACAGCTTGCTTTCCTTCTGTGTGCTCAGGCCTTTGCTACCACTACTGTTGTGACCTGTTGCAGCGTTCCACACTCGACATAGGCATGTTTTCATCTAACCCCTGCGTTGCAATCGACTAAGAGATTAACCCCTTTACTTTGCAGTGACCTAACTTGTGGTCTGATTGCTGGCTCTGCTTGTTTTCTTGCCTTTTGCATCACCCCCACAAGAGAAATGATCACCATGCAAAAGAAACCACTGCTAGAGTGGAGTAGACAAATTGAACAAGTACTTTGTGGGCAATTCCCACCTTTTATTCATCAGTAAGTGTGATTTGGGGTAGCCAAAAGCTTGGAAGTGGTTGTTCCTCTCTTCCCCTACTCAGGGTGCTATAACAAGACTAGGAAGCAACTAGAGACAAGGGAAGATTGATGTTCTGGAGAGGGCAGGCAAGCACTGCTGCAGCCATTCACTTCTCCAGGACTAGAGTGGAATACATAAACCTCTGGCTCCAGCTAGAGGCCACTCATGGCTCAGTTTCTAAGTTGAACAGAGCTCTCCTTAGGAAGTATTGCTCTGCTCTGTTAAGGTGCGTAGTGTAATAGGCCCAGCATCCCAGAGTAAATGAGAAGAGCAGAGAACAGAGAAATTGTTTGCTTCACAGGAAGTTGCTGAACATTATTTGTCGATGGGAAGTAGAGACTAAATGTTTTTTCTCCTTTACTTAAGCGTGCACAAACTCTCAGGTTTTTTGCTTTAGTCAACAGCTTTATCTAAACTAACTACTTGTTTTCCATCTTATTTTCTCTCCCCTGTCCCACTAGGAAGGGGAGTGATAGAGTGCCTTAGTGAGCACCTGGCATTGAGCCAAGGTGAACCCACTACGCCCATCATAGGAGAAGGTAGAAAGGAGCATGCTGGAAAGGACCGATACATCAGCCTCACCTCTGTGCCTGGGAAGATCATGAAGAACATCCTCCTTGAAGCTAGGCTAAGGTACATGGAGAATAGGGCAGTGATTTGGGACAGCAAAGGGTGAGTCCTGCCTGATCTACCCAGTGGCCTTCTATGATGGAGCGAGTATATGAAGGGACAAAGGAAGGGCTACAGTTGTCATTTATCTGGACATCTGTAAAGGCTCTGACATGGTCCCCACAACATCCTCTCTAAATCGGAGAAAGATGGATTTGATGCCTGGACTGTTGGATGGATAATAAATCGTGAGCAGGGTCGCATCCAGAGGTCAACAACTCAGAGTAAGGATGGACATGAGTGAAAAGTGGTGTCCCCCGGGGGTCCGTCCTGGGAGAAGTGTATCTTCATTAATGCCATAGACAAACGGATTGAGGGCACCCTCAGAAGATTTGCACAGTTGCCACACCTGAAGGATGGAATGCAAACGAGAGACATGGACAACCTTGAGAAGCAGAGCCATGGCAATCTCATGTGGTTTAACAAGACCAAGTACAAAGTGCTGCACCTCGGTCAGCGCAAGACCGAGGATCCATCCAGGCAGGGTCTGGCCAATGGTCGCAGAGAGGATGGTGGCTCCTGCCTACCCTGCATCCTGTCTGCCTGTCGGGCCTGCCACAGGGCAGCCGGGCTGTGACTGCAGCCATGTGCCTCCTCTCACTGTACCTGTCACTCCTGGTCCTGCTGCCCTCACTCCAAAGTCCTATCCATGGGAAGAGCTGTTTCCTCCCTGGGCACAGCCATATGTGGTGCCCCCTGCTGCAGCCTGGCCTGGGCCTGGCCTGGCCCCAGAGCAGGGTCCACGCTGTGCATCTCCCCAGCCAGCTGTGCCTGGGCTGCTTCCGCAGCCGTGGGGGAAGCAGAGCTACGGGAGCCCAGGGCCGTCTGCCGGCCGCAGCCCAGAGCTCCCTGCTGCGGCTGGCAGGGCCTCAGCGCCCTGTGCCCTGTGCCCTCCCTGTGCCCCGACGGCCGCGCCAGGCCCTGCTTGCTGCCCCGATGGTGGCACTGCTGGCCCCCAGTGCTCTCCAAGGCCTTCTGCGGGGGCACCTTCCTGCGGTGGCCTTTCAGTGCCTGAAGGGAGCCCAAGAGACCTGCGCAGGGGCTGTTTGCAAGGGCCTGCAGGGACAGCACCAGGGCCAGTGGCTTCCCACGGACGCAGGGCGGGCTTAGGCCGCAGGTGTGGAAGGAATTCTGGCCTCTGAGGCTGCTGAGGCCCTGGCCCACGCTGCCCACAGAAGCTGTGGCTGCCCCATGGCTGGCAGCGCTCCAGGCCAGGCTGCATGCGCCTTGGAGCAACCTGGCCTAGTGGCAGGTGTCCCTGCCCATGGCAGCAGGCTTGCAACAAGAGCATTTGCAAGGAGCCTTCCGAGCCCAGGCGTTCTGTGATTCTGAGATCACAGCGGCCCCTGGCAGCTGGGCTTAATTTCTGATTAGAACCAGTTCAGCACTGCAAGTTTGGTTGAGTTCAACAAGCCTGTTCACCAGGCCAGATTCACAACTCCTGAGATTCACGCATAGGTCTGTTTGAGATCAATAAAGGCTGGCACGATCCAGATTCTGCAATATTGTAGTTTATTGAAGTATGAGCAAAGCATTTTCAGGCTTGCTACTCATAAATGCACTAACTATAGAGCATTACTATGTGTCCCATCAGATAGTGACACTAGAAATGGCTTTACTTGTATATAAAAATAATATTATAGATGTAATAGATGATATATGTTATCTATGTAATAAATATATTTTTGTATGTATATATTTATATTTTACATTTTTATCTTTATGTGTACTATGAACGTCTTTCTAGACATAAATGCAGTAAGAGTGTTACTATGTGTCACAACAGATAGTGACAGCAGGAAATATTTGCTATATTGTTATTGTTTAGTCAAAATTACATCTTCCAATATTTATTATTATTATTATAATTAATCGTGATCTATTAATTACATATTTCTTGCTTTCGATATTATTTCTTTTAGTGTATGGTTTTGTTTTATCGTATTTTAATACTATATCTGATAACTAATAAACTATTTATTAGAGTTTCATAAACTGTATAATATAGTTATAATATGTATACAAAATAGATAATTACCTAGGAAATAAAAATCTAGATACAAGATTTCAGGTCAGCTCCAACACAATTGGTACAATGCTGACCTAAAGGTGTCCTTTACGGGGACAAGAAGAGACACAGTCCATTTTCTGATCCTGGGCAAGCAGAGCTAGTTTCTCCTCTCTGTCTGTTTTTCCCTGGTTTTTTTGTCTTTTTCTGCCCCACATTCCCACTTCCTTCATCCTGTAGCTTTTGGCCATTCTCAAAGGGCTGGAACAATAGCATGGCACAGGATGGCTTTGGTGACTTTGGCCATGCGTGGAAGGCATGTGCTCTCTTCATTTGCATTCTTAGGAGTGGGAAAGTTCATATGCCAGTAGGGCTTCATGCGGATCTGGGTGACTTGTTTTGGAAAAGGGAATGATACAAGGAGGTAGAATAAACTATCCTTTGACTCTCCAGCTGCTGAGGCAGCAGGAGCGGCTGTGGGATCTTTGCCAGAGTCTTTGCACACATCCTCTTCTGTAAGGACTAGATTTGTACTATGAACCGGTTCTCTGCCGCCAGCTGTGAGCATCACAAGCACAGCTCTGTGCAGGAGAACCTCTTTCGATTGTCAGTGTCCAGGATTTCTAGGAGACGATGTTGCAGATCCAGGTACTGATGCACCATCTGCGAGCAGGCAACCGGGTCTGTCTCCATGCGATGGAAGAGATTGAGTGTGTCAGCCATTTGTACATCCTGGGGCAAAATGATCTCCTCGGGAAGCCTTGGGTTGCCCACCATAAAGTGGTCGAGGCGTTTTCTTTCCAGGCTATAGCGCAAGCTCCTGCTGATATCCAGAATTCGCGTCAGGAAATGTCTCCTTTGCCACATTGACACCGGTAAAATGTTCAGCAGGTGCATGACAATGGTCTTCATGGTATAGCTGGAAAAGCCTAGGCCCTGCCGAAGACAGGTGAAGAACTGCAGGCATTTGAGGTGCAAACTGCCAGGGGGAGCCTGCCTGGAGATGTGCCTGAAGAACTTCATCTCTGCCACGGCAAAGGTCTCAAGCCACCTTGTGCTTGGGGTGTAGGGCTCTCTAGACTGGCTGCTAACGAAGACGTCTGAGTCGCCTCGCTGCACCCCAAACAGCATCTCAATCCGGAAGGATTCTCTGCCGTTGGTCACCTTGACTTGGCAGGAGCGTGTGGAGGGCAGCGGCACTAAATGCCAAGCGTGTGACTGAGGCAAAGCTGGCCAGATGGCTCTCACCACTTGGTAGAACCAGCGGCCTGTTTTCTGCACATCAAGGTAGGAGTCGGTGCACAGGGTACGAAGGAGGCTGGGATCTTGATTCCTCCTCAGCTCCTCCTCGGGGTGGTGGAGGAAGCACAGCATGTTCTCACCCTGCTGCTCCCTCATGCAGGTGCACTCCAGCTCCACACGGACACAGAAGTCCCTGTCGGGCCTCCACATTGCATTGGCCACCTCCAGGTGGAAGGAGTGCCCTGGGGGAGGAGTCATGGGTACAAGGAAGCGATATACAACATCCTCCTCACGGCCAGTCCAACCTTCAAATGCACTGCCCAATGGGATGGCTCGCTGCAGCACTGGGTAGAAACTGTTTGATGAGATGTGTCCAAAGAAAAGGCTGAAATTGTCCATCAGGTCGGTTGTCCACTCACAGCCTCTCTGCAGGTCTTGTATAGGCCACTGTACGCGCCTCATTACCATGATTCCTCTGTAATCCTGAGCAAAACGGTCTAATTCATCTCCATAACCTTCTTCTCCATTTTCAAACACAATTCCAAATGCAATTACAACATCATTGTCTTCTTCAGGCTCCTCTCTCCTCAGGCTCCTTTTCCTCCAGATAAAGCAGAGGGCCAAGAGAAGGAGCAGGAGCGCAGCAAATGCCCAGAGCTGCCAGTGCTGCAAGGGAGACCAGAGCAGGTCTCCCCAGGCCCAGCCACTCTGCATCTGTCTGAGCTGCTCCAACATCCACTCCAGCCGAAGCTGCTCCTCTTCCAGGCGCTTTGCACGCACCTCCAGGTGCAGACGCAATGTCTCCTCATCCAGCTCATCCTCCATAGGCAGCAGGTGCTGAATGAGGAATCTCAAAGCAAGGACCAGGAACATGCAGCACTCCATGGTCTGCAGGAGGATGGAGAGAAGGCCTTGAGTGGGGCTGGCAGGGAGGCAGCTGGCAGTGGGGGCAGCAGGGGTGGGAATGACAGGGGTGCGAGAGCAGGAAGGAAAGGGCCCCAGAGAGCTGGCAGGAAGCAAGGCCTGTCCCACTGCCCCAGCAGCAGCAGCAGCAGCAGCACTGTGCCCTGCCCAAGGCTCCCCCGGGAGGGGCTGTCCCTGCACGCACGGGGAGAACCCAGCCCCGGGTGCAGCCTTTCCACCCCGGCCCTTGTCCAGCCCAGCCTCCCCACCACGTGTGCACTCACCACTTGCCCGGGCTCTGCCGGGGCAGCGTTGACTGCTGGGGCCTTTTATAGCTGCCCCCATTGTGACACGTCCCCCGTGATGTCACAGGTGCCACAGCGCATCACAGCCAGGCCAGCCCCGCTCTTTGTCCCCACCCCAGCTCAGCCGCTCCCAGTGGCCCTGCTGTACTGCTTAAGGCTGCCTTTGAGGGAATCTTCTTCAAAGAACTTCCTTTGGTCCTTCTTTTGTCTTTCTTACCAGCTGCCCTCCATTGCCAATCTCCTAGAGATCCATGCTGGAAGGCACCCTTGAGGATCATTGAGGTCAAGCCTTGACTCCACACTGGCTGAGCTACACTGAAATCTCGGAGTCAACAAGGTTGGAAAAGACCCTGAAGATCACACAGTCCAACCTCAAACCTACCATTGCCTTCTGCACCAATCAGCCAGGGCCCCGAATGCCAAATCCACATGACTTTTAAATCCTTCTGAGGCTGCTGACTCAGCCATTCCCCTGGGCACAGACTGTTGCTCAGCCACGGCCATGTTAAATTCCTGAACTTAGAGAAAAACAATAAAGGCTTGGCAGAATTTTTATGAATAGTGTTTGGTTAGATAGATCAAAAAGAAAAAAAGAGAAAAAGAAGAGGGTGCGTACTAGAAAGTGTAATAGAAAGGCGATTTGGGAAATCTGCACCTTCCATGTACCTCAGCCAATGGGGGAAGGAAGAAAGCGATGCAGCGGGGAAATGAGGATAAAAAGGAGGCTGTGTCCTGCAACACTTGGAGAGACCCCATAGGAAATGCCCCATGGCCTCTCCCCTTTTTTCCAATCAAGGTACAGGACTGCTCTGTGTCTTTTCCAGACATAAATCTCTGGTGTGGTGATTGTTTTTCTGCACGAGGAGACACCCTCGTCCTTGTGTGGCCATTCTCAAGCTCTTCTCTGCTTTCTAACACATCAGAAGCCCTGCGTCCTTGCTGCTGCTCGCATCTCCCGCGGGTGGCCGTCTGCCGGCCGCAGCCCAGAGCTCCCTGCTGCGGCTGGCAGGGCCTCAGCGCCCTGTGCCCTGTGCCCTCCCTGTGCCCCGACGGCCGCGCCAGGCCCTGCTTGCTGCCCCGATGGTGGCACTGCTGGCCCCCAGTGCTCTCCAAGGCCTTCTGCGGGGGCACCTTCCTGCGGTGGCCTTTCAGTGCCTGAAGGGAGCCCAAGAGACCTGCGCAGGGGCTGTTTGCAAGGGCCTGCAGGGACAGCACCAGGGCCAGTGGCTTCCCACGGACGCAGGGCGGGCTTAGGCCGCAGGTGTGGAAGGAATTCTGGCCTCTGAGGCTGCTGAGGCCCTGGCCCACGCTGCCCACAGAAGCTGTGGCTGCCCCATGGCTGGCAGCGCTCCAGGCCAGGCTGCATGCGCCTTGGAGCAACCTGGCCTAGTGGCAGGTGTCCCTGCCCTTGGCAGCAGGCTTGCAACAAGAGCATTTGCAAGGAGCCTTCCGAGCCCAGGCGTTCTGTGATTCTGAGATCACAGCGGCCCCTGGCAGCTGGGCTTAATTTCTGATTAGAACCAGTTCAGCACTGCAAGTTTGGTTGAGTTCAACAAGCCTGTTCACCAGGCCAGATTCACAACTCCTGAGATTCACGCATAGGTCTGTTTGAGATCAATAAAGGCTGGCACGATCCAGATTCTGCAATATTGTAGTTTATTGAAGTACGAGCAAAGCATTTTCAGGCTTGATAATCATAAATGCACTAACTATAGAGCATTACTATGTGTCCCATCAGATAGTGACACTAGAAATGGCTTTACTTGTATATAAAAATAATATTATAGATGTAATAGATGATATATGTTATCTATGTAATAAATATATTTTTGTATGTATATATTTATATTTTACATTTTTATCTTTATGTGTACTATGAACGTCTTTCTAGACATAAATGCAGTAAGAGTGTTACTATGTGTCACAACAGATAGTGACAGCAGGAAATATTTGCTATATTGTTATTGTTTAGTCAAAATTACATCTTCCAATATTTATTATTATTATTATAATTAATCGTGATCTATTAATTACATATTTCTTGCTTTCGATATTATTTCTTTTAGTGTATGGTTTTGTTTTATCGTATTTTAATACTATATCTGATAACTAATAAACTATTTATTAGAGTTTCATAAACTGTATAATATAGTTATAATATGTATACAAAATAGATAATTACCTAGGAAATAAAAATCTAGATACAAGATTTCAGGTCAGCTCCAACACAATTGGTACAATGCTGACCTAAAGGTGTCCTTTACGGGGACAAGAAGAGACACAGTCCATTTTCTGATCCTGGGCAAGCAGAGCTAGTTTCTCCTCTCTGTCTGTTTTTCCCTGGTTTTTTTGTCTTTTTCTGCCCCACATTCCCACTTCCTTCATCCTGTAGCTTTTGGCCATTCTCAAAGGGCTGGAACAATAGCATGGCACAGGATGGCTTTGGTGACTTTGGCCATGCGTGGAAGGCATGTGCTCTCTTCATTTGCATTCTTAGGAGTGGGAAAGTTCATATGCCAGTAGGGCTTCATGCAGATCTGGGTGACTTGTTTTGGAAAAGAGAATGATACAAGGAGGTAGAATAAACCCTCCTGTGGCCCTCCAGCTGCTGAGGCAGCAGGAGCGGCTGTGGGATCTTTGCCAGAGTCTTTGCACACATCCTCTTCTGTAAGGACTAGATTTGTACTATGAACCGGTTCTCTGCCGCCAGCTGTGAGCATCACAAGCACAGCTCTGTGCAGGAGAACCTCTTTCGATTGTCAGTGTCAAGGATTTCTAGGAGACGATGTTGCAGATCCAGGTACTGATGCATCATCTGCGAGCAGGCAACCGGGTCTGTCTCCATGCGATGGAAGAGATTGAGTGTGTCAGCCATTTGTACATCCTGGGGCAAAATGATCTCCTCGGGAAGCCTTGGGTTGCCCACCATAAAGTGGTCGAGGCGTTTTCTTTCCAGGCTATAGCGCAAGCTCCTGCTGATATCCAGAATTCGCGTCAGGAAATGTCTCCTTTGCCACACCGACACCGGTAAAATGTTCAGCAGGTGCATGACAATGGTCTTCATGGTATAGCTGGAAAAGCCTAGGCCCTGCCGAAGACAGGTGAAGAACTGCAGGCATTTGAGGTGCAAACTGCCAGGGGGAGCCTGCCTGGAGATGTGCCTGAAGAACTTCATCTCTGCCACGACAAAGGTCTCAAGCCACCTTGTGCTTGGGGTGTAGGGCTCTCTAGACTGGCTGCTAACGAAGACGTCTGAGTCGCCTCGCTGCACCCCAAACAGCATCTCAATGCGGAAGGATTCCCTGCCGTTGGTCACCTTGATTTGGCAGGAGCGTGTGGAGGGCAGCGGCACTAAATGCCAAGCGTGTGACTGAGGCAAAGCTGGCCAGATGGCTCTCACCACTTGGTAGAACCAGCGGCCTGTTTTCTGCACATCAAGGTAGGAGTCGGTGCACAGGGTGCGAAGGAGGCTGGGATCTTGATTCCTCCTCAGCTCCTCCTCGGGGTGGTGGAGGAAGCACAGCATGTTCTCACCCTGCTGCTCCCTCATGCAGGTGCACTCCAGCTCCACACGGACACAGAAGTCCCTGTCGGGCCTCCACATTGCATTGGCCACCTCCAGGTGGAAGGAGTGCCCTGGGGGAGGAGTCATGGGTACAAGGAAGCGATATACAACATCCTCCTCACGGCCAGTCCAACCTTCAAAGGCACTGCCCACTGGGATGGCTCGCCGCAGCACTGGATAGAAACTGTTTGATGAGATGTGTCCAAAGAAAAGGCTGAAATTGTCCATCAGGTCGGTTGTCCACTCACAGCCTCTCTGCAGGTCTTGTATAGGCCACTGTATGCGCCTCATTACCATGATTCCTCTGTAATCCTGAGCAAAACGGTCTAATTCATCTCCATAACCTTCTTCTCCATCTTCAAACACAATTCCAAATGCAATTGCAACATCATTGTCTTCTTCAGGCTCCTCTCTCCTCAGGCTCCTTTTCCTCCAGATAAAACAGAGGGCCAAGAGAAGGAGCAGGAGCGCAGCAAATGCCCAGAGCTGCCAGTGCTGCAAGGGAGACCAGAGCAGGTCTCCCCAGGCCCAGCCACTCTGCATCTGTCTGAGCTGCTCCAACATCCACTCCAGCCGAAGCTGCTCCTCTTCCAGGCGCTTTGCACGCACCTCCAGGTGCAGACGCAATGTCTCCTCATCCAGCTCATCCTCCATAGGCAGCAGGTGCTGAATGAGGAATCTCAAAGCAAGGACCAGGAACATGCAGCACTCCATGGTCTGCAGGAGGATGGAGAGAAGGCCTTGAGTGGGGCTGGCAGGGAGGCAGCTGGCAGTGGGGGCAGCAGGGGTGGGAATGACAGGGGTGCGAGAGCAGGAAGGAAAGGGCCCCAGAGAGCTGGCAGGAAGCAAGGCCTGTCCCACTGCCCCAGCAGCAGCAGCAGCAGCAGCACTGTGCCCTGCCCAAGGCTCCCCCGGGAGGGGCTGTCCCTGCACGCACGGGGAGAACCCAGCCCCGGGTGCAGCCTTTCCACCCCGGCCCTTGTCCAGCCCAGCCTCCCCACCACGTGTGCACTCACCACTTGCCCGGGCTCTGCCGGGGCAGCGTTGACTGCTGGGGCCTTTTATAGCTGCCCCCATTGTGACACGTCCCCCGTGATGTCACAGGTGCCACAGCGCATCACAGCCAGGCCAGCCCCGCTCTTTGTCCCCACCCCAGCTCAGCCGCTCCCAGTGGCCCTGCTGTACTGCTTAAGGCTGCCTTTGAGGGAATCTTCTTCAAAGAACTTCCTTTGGTCCTTCTTTTGTCTTTCTTACCAGCTGCCCTCCATTGCCAATCTCCTAGAGATCCATGCTGGAAGGCACCCTTGAGGATCATTGAGGTCAAGCCTTGACTCCACACTGGCTGAGCTACACTGAAATCTCGGAGTCAACAAGGTTGGAAAAGACCCTGAAGATCACACAGTCCAGCCTCAAACCTACCATTGCCTTCTGCACCAATCAGCCAGGGCCCCGAATGCCAAATCCACATGACTTTTAAATCCTTCTGAGGCTGCTGACTCAGCCATTCCCCTGGGCACAGACTGTTGCTCAGCCACGGCCATGTTAAATTCCTGAACTTAGAGAAAAACAATAAAGGCTTGGCAGAATTTTTATGAATAGTGTTTGGTTAGATAGATCAAAAAGAAAAAAAGAGAAAAAGAAGAGGGTGCGTACTAGAAAGTGTAATAGAAAGGCGATTTGGGAAATCTGCACCTTCCATGTACCTCAGCCAATGGGGGAAGGAAGAAAGCGATGCAGCGGGGAAATGAGGATAAAAAGGAGGCTGTGTCCTGCAACACTTGGAGAGACCCCATAGGAAATGCCCCATGGCCTCTCCCCTTTTTTCCAATCAAGGTACAGGACTGCTCTGTGTCTTTTCCAGACATAAATCTCTGGTGTCATGATTGTTTTTCTGCACGAGGAGACACCCTCGTCCTTGTGTGGCCATTCTCAAGCTCTTCTCTGCTTTCTAACACATCAGAAGCCCTGCGTCCTTGCTGCTGCTCGCATCTCCCGCGGGTGGCCGTCTGCCGGCCGCAGCCCAGAGCTCCCTGCTGCGGCTGGCAGGGCCTCAGCGCCCTGTGCCCTGTGCCCTCCCTGTGCCCCGACGGCCGCGCCAGGCCCTGCTTGCTGCCCCGATGGTGGCACTGCTGGCCCCCAGTGCTCTCCAAGGCCTTCTGCGGGGGCACCTTCCTGCGGTGGCCTTTCAGTGCCTGAAGGGAGCCCAAGAGACCTGCGCAGGGGCTGTTTGCAAGGGCCTGCAGGGACAGCACCAGGGCCAGTGGCTTCCCACGGACGCAGGGCGGGCTTAGGCTGCAGGTGTGGAAGGAATTCTGGCCTCTGAGGCTGCTGAGGCCCTGGCCCACGCTGCCCACAGAAGCTGTGGCTGCCCCATGGCTGGCAGCGCTCCAGGCCAGGCTGCATGCGCCTTGGAGCAACCTGGCCTAGTGGCAGGTGTCCCTGCCCATGGCAGCAGGCTTGCAACAAGAGCATTTGCAAGGAGCCTTCCGAGCCCAGGCGTTCTGTGATTCTGAGATCACAGCGGCCCCTGGCAGCTGGGCTTAATTTCTGATTAGAACCAGTTCAGCACTGCAAGTTTGGTTGAGTTCAACAAGCCTGTTCACCAGGCCAGATTCACAACTCCTGAGATTCACGCATAGGTCTGTTTGAGATCAATAAAGGCTGGCACGATCCAGATTCTGCAATATTGTAGTTTATTGAAGTACGAGCAAAGCATTTTCAGGCTTGATACTCATAAATGCACTAACTATAGAGCATTACTATGTGTCCCATCAGATAGTGACATTAGAAATGGCTTTACTTGTATATAAAAATAATATTATAGATGTAATAGATGATATATGTTATCTATGTAATAAATATATTTTTGTATGTATATATTTATATTTTACATTTTTATCTTTATGTGTACTATGAATGTCTTTCTAGACATAAATGCAGTAAGAGTGTTACTATGTGTCACAACAGATAGTGACAGCAGGAAATATTTGCTATATTGTTATTGTTTAGTCAAAATTACATCTTCCAATATTTATTATTATTATTATAATTAATCGTGATCTATTAATTACATATTTCTTGCTTTCGATATTATTTCTTTTAGTGTATGGTTTTGTTTTATCGTATTTTAATACTATATCTGATAACTAATAAACTATTTATTAGAGTTTCATAAACTGTATAATATAGTTATAATATGTATACAAAATAGATAATTACCTAGGAAATAAAAATCTAGATACAAGATTTCAGGTCAGCTCCAACACAATTGGTACAATGCTGACCTAAAGGTGTCCTTTACGGGGACAAGAAGAGACACAGTCCATTTTCTGATCCTGGGCAAGCAGAGCTAGTTTCTCCTCTCTGTCTGTTTTTCCCTGGTTTTTTTGTCTTTTTCTGCCCCACATTCCCACTTCCTTCATCCTGTAGCTTTTGGCCATTCTCAAAGGGCTGGAACAATAGCATGGCACAGGATGGCTTTGGTGACTTTGGCCATGCGTGGAAGGCATGTGCTCTCTTCATTTGCATTCTTAGGAGTGGGAAAGTTCATATGCCAGTAGGGCTTCATGCGGATCTGGGTGACTTGTTTTGGAAAAGGGAATGATACAAGGAGGTAGAATAAACTATCCTTTGACCCTCCAGCTGCTGAGGCAGCAGGAGCGGCTGTGGGATCTTTGCCAGAGTCTTTGCACACATCCTCTTCTGTAAGGACTAGATTTGTACTATGAACCGGTTCTCTGCCGCCAGCTGTGAGCATCACAAGCGCAGCTCTGTGCAGGAGAACCACTGTCGATTGTCAGTGTCCAGGATTTCTAGGAGACGATGTTGCAGATCCAGGTACTGATGCACCATCTGCGAGCAGGCAACCGGGTCTGTCTCCATGCGATGGAAGAGATTGAGTGTGTCAGCCATTTGTACATCCTGGGGCAAAATGATCTCCTCGGGAAGCCTTGGGTTGCCCACCATAAAGTGGTCGAGGCGTTTTCTTTCCAGGCTATAGCGCAAGCTCCTGCTGATATCCAGAATTCGCGTCAGGAAATGTCTCCTTTGCCACACCGACACCGGTAAAATGTTCAGCAGGTGCATGACAATGGTCTTCATGGTATAGCTGGAAAAGCCTAGGCCCTGCCGAAGACAGGTGAAGAACTGCAGGCATTTGAGGTGCAAACTGCCAGGGGGAGCCTGCCTGGAGATGTGCCTGAAGAACTTCATCTCTGCCACAGCGAAGGTCTCAAGCCACCTTGTGCTTGGGGTGTAGGGCTCTCTAGACTGGCTGCTAACGAAGACGTCTGAGTCGCCTCGCTGCACCCCAAACAGCATCTCAGTCCGGAAGGATTCTCTGCCGTTGGTCACCTTGACTTGGCAGGAGCGTGTGGAGGGCAGCGGCACTAAATGCCAAGCGTGTGACTGAGGCAAAGCTGGCCAGATGGCTCTCACCACTTGGTAGAACCAGCGGCCTGTTTTCTGCACATCAAGGTAGGAGTCGGTGCACAGGGTGCGAAGGAGGCTGGGATCTTGATTCCTCCTCAGCTCCTCCTCGGGGTGGTGGAGGAAGCACAGCATGTTCTCACCCTGCTGCTCCCTCATGCAGGTGCACTCCAGCTCCACACGGACACAGAAGTCCCTGTCGGGCCTCCACATTGCATTGGCCACCTCCAGGTGGAAGGAGTGCCCTGGGGGAGGAGTCATGGGTACAAGGAAGCGATATACAACATCCTCCTCACGGCCAGTCCAACCTTCAAAGGCACTGCCCACTGGGATGGCTCGCTGCAGCACTGGGTAGAAACTGTTTGATGAGATGTGTCCAAAGAAAAGGCTGAAATTGTCCATCAGGTCGGTTGTCCACTCACAGCCTCTCTGCAGGTCTTGTATAGGCCACTGTATGCGCCTCATTACCATGATTCCTCTGTAATCCTGAGCAAAACGGTCTAATTCATCTCCATAACCTTCTTCTCCATTTTCAAACACAATTCCAAATGCAATTGCAACATCATTGTCTTCTTCAGGCTCCTCTCTCCTCAGGCTCCTTTTCCTCCAGATAAAGCAGAGGGCCAAGAGAAGGAGCAGGAGCGCAGCAAATGCCCAGAGCTGCCAGTGCTGCAAGGGAGACCAGAGCAGGTCTCCCCAGGCCCAGCCACTCTGCATCTGTCTGAGCTGCTCCAACATCCACTCCAGCCGAAGCTGCTCCTCTTCCAGGCGCTTTGCACGCACCTCCAGGTGCAGACGCAATGTCTCCTCATCCAGCTCATCCTCCATAGGCAGCAGGTGCTGAATGAGGAATCTCAAAGCAAGGACCAGGAACATGCAGCACTCCATGGTCTGCAGGAGGATGGAGAGAAGGCCTTGAGTGGGGCTGGCAGGGAGGCAGCTGGCAGTGGGGGCAGCAGGGGTGGGAATGACAGGGGTGCGAGAGCAGGAAGGAAAGGGCCCCAGAGAGCTGGCAGGAAGCAAGGCCTGTCCCACTGCCCCAGCAGCAGCAGCAGCAGCAGCACTGTGCCCTGCCCAAGGCTCCCCCGGGAGGGGCTGTCCCTGCACGCACAGGGAGAACCCAGCCCCGGGTGCAGCCTTTCCACCCCGGCCCTTGTCCAGCCCAGCCTCCCCACCACGTGTGCACTCACCACTTGCCCGGGCTCTGCCGGGGCAGCGTTGACTGCTGGGGCCTTTTATAGCTGCCCCCATTGTGACACGTCCCCCGTGATGTCACAGGTGCCACAGCGCATCACAGCCAGGCCAGCCCCGCTCTTTGTCCCCACCCCATCTCAGCCGCTCCCAGTGGCCCTGCTGTACTGCTTAAGGCTGCCTTTGAGGGAATCTTCTTCAAAGAACTTCCTTTGGTCCTTCTTTTGTCTTTCTTACCAGCTGCCCTCCATTGCCAATCTCCTAGAGATCCATGCTGGAAGGCACCCTTGAGGATCATTGAGGTCAAGCCTTGACTCCACACTGGCTGAGCTACACTGAAATCTCGGAGTCAACAAGGTTGGAAAAGACCCTGAAGATCACACAGTCCAGCCTCAAACCTACCATTGCCTTCTGCACCAATCAGCCAGGGCCCCGAATGCCAAATCCACATGACTTTTAAATCCTTCTGAGGCTGCTGACTCAGCCATTCCCCTGGGCACAGACTGTTGCTCAGCCACAGCCATGTTAAATTCCTGAACTTAGAGAAAAACAATAAAGGCTTGGCAGAATTTTTATGAATAGTGTTTGGTTAGATAGATCAAAAAGAAAAAAAGAGAAAAAGAAGAGGGTGCGTACTAGAAAGTGTAATAGAAAGGCGATTTGGGAAATCTGCACCTTCCATGTACCTCAGCCAATGGGGGAAGGAAGAAAGCGATGCAGCGGGGAAATGAGGATAAAAAGGAGGCTGTGTCCTGCAACACTTGGAGAGACCCCATAGGAAATGCCCCATGGCCTCTCCCCTTTTTTCCAATCAAGGTACAGGACTGCTCTGTGTCTTTTCCAGACATAAATCTCTGGTGTCATGATTGTTTTTCTGCACGAGGAGACACCCTCGTCCTTGTGTGGCCATTCTCAAGCTCTTCTCTGCTTTCTAACACATCAGAAGCCCTGCGTCCTTGCTGCTGCTCGCATCTCCCGCGGGTGGCCGTCTGCCGGCCGCAGCCCAGAGCTCCCTGCTGCGGCTGGCAGGGCCTCAGCGCCCTGTGCCCTGTGCCCTCCCTGTGCCCCGACGGCCGCGCCAGGCCCTGCTTGCTGCCCCGATGGTGGCACTGCTGGCCCCCAGTGCTCTCCAAGGCCTTCTGCGGGGGCACCTTCCTGCGGTGGCCTTTCAGTGCCTGAAGGGAGCCCAAGAGACCTGCGCAGGGGCTGTTTGCAAGGGCCTGCAGGGACAGCACCAGGGCCAGTGGCTTCCCACGGACGCAGGGCGGGCTTAGGCCGCAGGTGTGGAAGGAATTCTGGCCTCTGAGGCTGCTGAGGCCCTGGCCCACGCTGCCCACAGAAGCTGTGGCTGCCCCATGGCTGGCAGCGCTCCAGGCCAGGCTGCATGCGCCTTGGAGCAACCTGGCCTAGTGGCAGGTGTCCCTGCCCATGGCAGCAGGCTTGCAACAAGAGCATTTGCAAGGAGCCTTCCGAGCCCAGGCGTTCTGTGATTCTGAGATCACAGCGGCCCCTGGCAGCTGGGCTTAATTTCTGATTAGAACCAGTTCAGCACTGCAAGTTTGGTTGAGTTCAACAAGCCTGTTCACCAGGCCAGATTCACAACTCCTGAGATTCACGCATAGGTCTGTTTGAGATCAATAAAGGCTGGCACGATCCAGATTCTGCAATGTTGCATTTTATTGAAATAAGTGCAAAGCATTTTTAGGCTTGCCACTCATAAATGCACTAACTATAGAGCATTACTATGTGTCCCAACAGATAGCTGGGACATACTAGATATGAGTTTTGTTGCATATAAAAATAATATTATAGATGTAATAGATGATATATGTTATCTATGTAATAAATATATTTTTGTATGTATATATTTATATTTTACATTTTTATCTTTATGTGTACTATGAACGTCTTTCTAGACATAAATGCAGTAAGAGTGTTACTATGTGTCACAACAGATAGTGACAGCAGGAAATATTTGCTATATTGTTATTGTTTAGTCAAAATTACATCTTCCAATATTTATTATTATTATTATAATTAATCGTGATCTATTAATTACATATTTCTTGCTTTCGATATTATTTCTTTTAGTGTATGGTTTTGTTTTATCGTATTTTAATACTATATCTGATAACTAATAAACTATTTATTAGAGTTTCATAAACTGTATAATATAGTTATAATATGTATACAAAATAGATAATTACCTAGGAAATAAAAATCTAGATACAAGATTTCAGGTCAGCTCCAACACAATTGGTACAATGCTGACCTAAAGGTGTCCTTTACAGGGACAAGAAGAGACACAGTCCATTTTCTGATCCTGGGCAAGCAGAGCTAGTTTCTCCTCTCTGTCTGTTTTTCCCTGGTTTTTTTGTCTTTTTCTGCCCCACATTCCCACTTCCTTCATCCTGTAGCTTTTGGCCATTCTCAAAGGGCTGGAACAATAGCATGGCACAGGATGGCTTTGGTGACTTTGGCCATGCGTGGAAGGCATGTGCTCTCTTCATTTGCATTCTTAGGAGTGGGAAAGTTCATATGCCAGTAGGGCTTCATGCAGATCTGGGTGACTTGTTTTGGAAAAGAGAATGATACAAGGAGGTAGAATAAACCCTCCTGTGGCCCTCCAGCTGCTGAGGCAGCAGGAGCGGCTGTGGGATCTTTGCCAGAGTCTTTGCACACATCCTCTTCTGTAAGGACTAGATTTGTACTATGAACCGGTTCTCTGCCGCCAGCTGTGAGCATCACAAGCACAGCTCTGTGCAGGAGAACCTCTTTCAATTGTCAGTGTCAAGGATTTCTAGGAGACGATGTTGCAGATCCAGGTACTGATGCACCATCTGCGAGCAGGCAACCGGGTCTGTCTCCATGCGATGGAAGAGATTGAGTGTGTCAGCCATTTGTACATCCTGGGGCAAAATGATCTCCTCGGGAAGCCTTGGGTTGCCCACCATAAAGTGGTCGAGGCGTTTTCTTTCCAGGCTATAGCGCAAGCTCCTGCTGATATCCAGAATTCGCGTCAGGAAATATCTCCTTTGCCACATTGACACCGGTAAAATGTTCAGCAGGTGCATGACAATGGTCTTCATGGTATAGCTGGAAAAGCCTAGGCCCTGCCGAAGACAGGTGAAGAACTGCAGGCATTTGAGGTGCAAACTGCCAGGGGGAGCCTGCCTGGAGATGTGCCTGAAGAACTTCATCTCTGCCACGGCGAAGGTCTCAAGCCACCTTGTGCTTGGGGTGTAGGGCTCTCTAGACTGGCTGCTAACGAAGACGTCTGAGTCGCCTCGCTGCACCCCAAACAGCATCTCAATCCGGAAGGATTCCCTGCAGTTGGTCACCTTGACTTGGCAGGAGCGTGTGGAGGGCAGCGGCACTAAATGCCAAGCGTGTGACTGAGGCAAAGCTGGCCAGATGGCTCTCACCACTTGGTAGAACCAGCGGCCTGTTTTCTGCACATCCAGGTAGGAGTCGGTGCACAGGGTACGAAGGAGGCTGGGATCTTGATTCCTCCTCAGCTCCTCCTCGGGGTGGTGGAGGAAGCACAGCATGTTCTCACCCTGCTGCTCCCTCATGCAGGTGCACTCCAGCTCCACACGGACACAGAAGTCCCTGTCGGGCCTCCACATTGCATTGGCCACCTCCAGGTGGAAGGAGTGCCCTGGGGGAGGAGTCATGGGTACAAGGAAGCGATATACAACATCCTCCTCACGGCCAGTCCAACCTTCAAATGCACTGCCCAATGGGATGGCTCGCTGCAGCACTGGGTAGAAACTGTTTGATGAGATGTGTCCAAAGAAAAGGCTGAAATTGTCCATCAGGTCGGTTGTCCACTCACAGCCTCTCTGCAGGTCTTGTATAGGCCACTGTATGCGCCTCATTACCATGATTCCTCTGTAATCCTGAGCAAAACGGTCTAATTCATCTCCATAACCTTCTTCTCCATCTTCAAACACAATTCCAAATGCAATTGCAACATCATTGTCTTCTTCAGGCTCCTCTCTCCTCAGGCTCCTTTTCCTCCAGATAAAGCAGAGGGCCAAGAGAAGGAGCAGGAGCGCAGCAAATGCCCAGAGCTGCCAGTGCTGCAAGGGAGACCAGAGCAGGTCTCCCCAGGCCCAGCCACTCTGCATCTGTCTGAGCTGCTCCAACATCCACTCCAGCCGAAGCTGCTCCTCTTCCAGGCGCTTTGCACGCACCTCCAGGTGCAGACGCAATGTCTCCTCATCCAGCTCATCCTCCATAGGCAGCAGGTGCTGAATGAGGAATCTCAAAGCAAGGACCAGGAACATGCAGCACTCCATGGTCTGCAGGAGGATGGAGAGAAGGCCTTGAGTGGGGCTGGCAGGGAGGCAGCTGGCAGTGGGGGCAGCAGGGGTGGGAATGACAGGGGTGCGAGAGCAGGAAGGAAAGGGCCCCAGAGAGCTGGCAGGAAGCAAGGCCTGTCCCACTGCCCCAGCAGCAGCAGCAGCAGCAGCACTGTGCCCTGCCCAAGGCTCCCCCGGGAGGGGCTGTCCCTGCACGCACGGGGAGAACCCAGCCCCGGGTGCAGCGTTTCCGCCCCGCCCCTTGTCCAGCCCAGCCTCCCCACCACGTGTGCACTCACCACTTGCCCGGGCTCTGCCGGGGCAGCGTTGACTGCTGGGGCCTTTTATAGCTGCCCCCATTGTGACACGTCCCCCGTGATGTCACAGGTGCCACAGCGCATCACAGCCAGGCCAGCCCCGCTCTTTGTCCCCACCCCAGCTCAGCCGCTCCCAGTGGCCCTGCTGTACTGCTTAAGGCTGCCTTTGAGGGAATCTTCTTCAAAGAACTTCCTTTGGTCCTTCTTTTGTCTTTCTTACCAGCTGCCCTCCATTGCCAATCTCCTAGAGATCCATGCTGGAAGGCACCCTTGAGGATCATTGAGGTCAAGCCTTGACTCCACACTGGCTGAGCTACACTGAAATCTCGGAGTCAACAAGGTTGGAAAAGACCCTGAAGATCACACAGTCCAACCTCAAACCTACCATTGCCTTCTGCACCAATCAGCCAGGGCCCCGAATGCCAAATCCACATGACTTTTAAATCCTTTTGAGGCTGCTGACTCAGCCATTCCCCTGGGCACAGACTGTTGCTCAGCCACGGCCATGTTAAATTCCTGAACTTAGAGAAAAACAATAAAGGCTTGGCAGAATTTTTATGAATAGTGTTTGGTTAGATAGATCAAAAAGAAAAAAAGAGAAAAAGAAGAGGGTGCGTACTAGAAAGTGTAATAGAAAGGCGATTTGGGAAATCTGCACCTTCCATGTACCTCAGCCAATGGGGGAAGGAAGAAAGCGATGCAGCGGGGAAATGAGGATAAAAAGGAGGCTGTGTCCTGCAACACTTGGAGAGACCCCATAGGAAATGCCCCATGGCCTCTCCCCTTTTTTCCAATCAAGGTACAGGACTGCTCTGTGTCTTTTCCAGACATAAATCTCTGGTGTCATGATTGTTTTTCTGCACGAGGAGACACCCTCGTCCTTGTGTGGCCATTCTCAAGCTCTTCTCTGCTTTCTAACACATCAGAAGCCCTGCGTCTTTGCTGCTGCTCGCATCTCCCGCGGGTGGCCGTCTGCCGGCCGCAGCCCAGAGCTCCCTGCTGCGGCTGGCAGGGCCTCAGCGCCCTGTGCCCTGTGCCCTCCCTGTGCCCCGACGGCCGCGCCAGGCCCTGCTTGCTGCCCCGATGGTGGCACTGCTGGCCCCCAGTGCTCTCCAAGGCCTTCTGCGGGGGCACCTTCCTGCGGTGGCCTTTCAGTGCCTGAAGGGAGCCCAAGAGACCTGCGCAGGGGCTGTTTGCAAGGGCCTGCAGGGACAGCACCAGGGCCAGTGGCTTCCCACGGACGCAGGGCGGGCTTAGGCCGCAGGTGTGGAAGGAATTCTGGCCTCTGAGGCTGCTGAGGCCCTGGCCCACGCTGCCCACAGAAGCTGTGGCTGCCCCATGGCTGGCAGCGCTCCAGGCCAGGCTGCATGCGCCTTGGAGCAACCTGGCCTAGTGGCAGGTGTCCCTGCCCATGGCAGCAGGCTTGCAACAAGAGCATTTGCAAGGAGCCTTCCGAGCCCAGGCGTTCTGTGATTCTGAGATCACAGCGGCCCCTGGCAGCTGGGCTTAATTTCTGATTAGAACCAGTTCAGCACTGCAAGTTTGGTTGAGTTCAACAAGCCTGTTCACCAGGCCAGATTCACAACTCCTGAGATTCACGCATAGGTCTGTTTGAGATCAATAAAGGCTGGCACGATCCAGATTCTGCAATGTTGCATTTTATTGAAATAAGTGCAAAGCATTTTTAGGCTTGCCACTCATAAATGCACTAACTATAGAGCATTACTATGTGTCCCAACAGATAGCTGGGACATACTAGATATGAGTTTTGTTGCATATAAAAATAATATTATAGATGTAATAGATGATATATGTTATCTATGTAATAAATATATTTTTGTATGTATATATTTATATTTTACATTTTTATCTTTATGTGTACTATGAACGTCTTTCTAGACATAAATGCAGTAAGAGTGTTACTATGTGTCACAACAGATAGTGACAGCAGGAAATATTTGCTATATTGTTATTGTTTAGTCAAAATTACATCTTCCAATATTTATTATTATTATTATTATTAATCATGATCTATTAATTACATATTTCTTGCTTTCGATATTATTTCTTTTAGTGTATGGTTTTGTTTTATCGTATTTTAATAGTATATCTGATAACTAATAAACTATTTATTAGAGTTTCATAAACTGTATAATATAGTTATAATATGTATACAAAATAGATAATTACATAGGAAATAAAAATCTAGATACAAGATTTCAGGTCAGCTCCAACACAATTGGTACAATGCTGACCTAAAGGTGCCCTTTACGGGGACAAGAAGAGACACAGTCCATTTTCTGATCCTGGGCAAGCAGAGCTAGTTTCTCCTCTCTGTCTGTTTTTCCCTGTTTTTTTTGTCTTTTTCTGCCCCACATTCCCACTTCCTTCATCCTGTAGCTTTTGGCCATTCTCAAAGGGCTGGAACAATAGCATGGCACAGGATGGCTTTGGTGACTTTGGCCATGCGTGGAAGGCATGTGCTCTCATCATTTGCATTCTTAGGAGTGGGAAAGTTCATATGCCAGTAGGGCTTCATGCAGATCTGGGTGACTTGTTTTGGAAAAGGGAATGATACAAGGAGGTAGAATAAACTATCCTTTGACTCTCCAGCTGCTGAGGCAGCAGGAGCGGCTGTGGGATCTTTGTCAGAGTCTTTGCACACATCCTCTTCTGTAAGGACTAGATTTGTACTATGAACCGGTTCTCTGCCGCCAGCTGTGAGCATCACAAGCACAGCTCTGTGCAGGAGAACCTCTTTCGATTGTCAGTGTCAAGGATTTCTAGGAGACGATGTTGCAGATCCAGGTACTGATGCACAATCTGCGAGCAGGCAACCGGGTCTGTCTCCATGCGATGGAAGAGATTGAGTGTGTCAGCCATTTGTACATCCTGGGGCAAAATGATCTCCTCGGGAAGCCTTGGGTTGCCCACCATAAAGTGGTCGAGGCGTTTTCTTTCCAGGCTATAGCGCAAGCTCCTGCTGATATCCAGAATTCGCGTCAGGAAATGTCTCCTTTGCCACATTGACACCGGTAAAATGTTCAGCAGGTGCATGACAATGGTCTTCATGGTATAGCTGGAAAAGCCTAGGCCCTGCCGAAGACAGGTGAAGAACTGCAGGCATTTGAGGTGCAAACTGCCAGGGGGAGCCTGCCTGGAGATGTGCCTGAAGAACTTCATCTCTGCCACGGCGAAGGTCTCAAGCCACCTTGTGCTTGGGGTGTAGGGCTCTCTAGACTGGCTGCTAACGAAGACGTCTGAGTCGCCTCGCTGCACCCCAAACAGCATCTCAATCCGGAAGGATTCCCTGCAGTTGGTCACCTTGACTTGGCAGGAGCGTGTGGAGGGCAGCGGCACTAAATGCCAAGCGTGTGACTGAGGCAAAGCTGGCCAGATGGCTCTCACCACTTGGTAGAACCAGCGGCCTGTTTTCTGCACATCCAGGTAGGAGTCGGTGCACAGGGTACGAAGGAGGCTGGGATCTTGATTCCTCCTCAGCTCCTCCTCGGGGTGGTGGAGGAAGCACAGCATGTTCTCACCCTGCTGCTCCCTCATGCAGGTGCACTCCAGCTCCACACGGACACAGAAGTCCCTGTCGGGCCTCCACATTGCATTGGCCACCTCCAGGTGGAAGGAGTGCCCTGGGGGAGGAGTCATGGGTACAAGGAAGCGATATACAACATCCTCCTCACGGCCAGTCCAACCTTCAAATGCACTGCCCAATGGGATGGCTCGCTGCAGCACTGGGTAGAAACTGTTTGATGAGATGTGTCCAAAGAAAAGGCTGAAATTGTCCATCAGGTCGGTTGTCCACTCACAGCCTCTCTGCAGGTCTTGTATAGGCCACTGTATGCGCCTCATTACCATGATTCCTCTGTAATCCTGAGCAAAACGGTCTAATTCATCTCCATAACCTTCTTCTCCATTTTCAAACACAATTCCAAATGCAATTGCAACATCATTGTCTTCTTCAGGCTCCTCTCTCCTCAGGCTCCTTTTCCTCCAGATAAAGCAGAGGGCCAAGAGAAGGAGCAGGAGCGCAGCAAATGCCCAGAGCTGCCAGTGCTGCAAGGGAGACCAGAGCAGGTCTCCCCAGGCCCAGCCACTCTGCATCTGTCTGAGCTGCTCCAACATCCACTCCAGCCGAAGCTGCTCCTCTTCCAGGCGCTTTGCACGCACCTCCAGGTGCAGACGCAATGTCTCCTCATCCAGCTCATCCTCCATAGGCAGCAGGTGCTGAATGAGGAATCTCAAAGCAAGGACCAGGAACATGCAGCACTCCATGGTCTGCAGGAGGATGGAGAGAAGGCCTTGAGTGGGGCTGGCAGGGAGGCAGCTGGCAGTGGGGGCAGCAGGGGTGGGAATGACAGGGGTGCGAGAGCAGGAAGGAAAGGGCCCCAGAGAGCTGGCAGGAAGCAAGGCCTGTCCCACTGCCCCAGCAGCAGCAGCAGCAGCAGCACTGTGCCCTGCCCAAGGCTCCCCCGGGAGGGGCTGTCCCTGCACGCACGGGGAGAACCCAGCCCCGGGTGCAGCGTTTCCGCCCCGCCCCTTGTCCAGCCCAGCCTCCCCACCACGTGTGCACTCACCACTTGCCCGGGCTCTGCCGGGGCAGCGTTGACTGCTGGGGCCTTTTATAGCTGCCCCCATTGTGACACGTCCCCCGTGATGTCACAGGTGCCACAGCGCATCACAGCCAGGCCAGCCCCGCTCTTTGTCCCCACCCCAGCTCAGCCGCTCCCAGTGGCCCTGCTGTACTGCTTAAGGCTGCCTTTGAGGGAATCTTCTTCAAAGAACTTCCTTTGGTCCTTCTTTTGTCTTTCTTACCAGCTGCCCTCCATTGCCAATCTCCTAGAGATCCATGCTGGAAGGCACCCTTGAGGATCATTGAGGTCAAGCCTTGACTCCACACTGGCTGAGCTACACTGAAATCTCGGAGTCAACAAGGTTGGAAAAGACCCTGAAGATCACACAGTCCAGCCTCAAACCTACCATTGCCTTCTGCACCAATCAGCCAGGGCCCCGAATGCCAAATCCACATGACTTTTAAATCCTTTTGAGGCTGCTGACTCAGCCATTCCCCTGGGCACAGACTGTTGCTCAGCCACGGCCATGTTAAATTCCTGAACTTAGAGAAAAACAATAAAGGCTTGGCAGAATTTTTATGAATAGTGTTTGGTTAGATAGATCAAAAAGAAAAAAAGAGAAAAAGAAGAGGGTGCGTACTAGAAAGTGTAATAGAAAGGCGATTTGGGAAATCTGCACCTTCCATGTACCTCAGCCAATGGGGGAAGGAAGAAAGCGATGCAGCGGGGAAATGAGGATAAAAAGGAGGCTGTGTCCTGCAACACTTGGAGAGACCCCATAGGAAATGCCCCATGGCCTCTCCCCTTTTTTCCAATCAAGGTACAGGACTGCTCTGTGTCTTTTCCAGACATAAATCTCTGGTGTCATGATTGTTTTTCTGCACGAGGAGACACCCTCGTCCTTGTGTGGCCATTCTCAAGCTCTTCTCTGCTTTCTAACACATCAGAAGCCCTGCGTCCTTGCTGCTGCTCGCATCTCCCGCGGGTGGCCGTCTGCCGGCCGCAGCCCAGAGCTCCCTGCTGCGGCTGGCAGGGCCTCAGCGCCCTGTGCCCTGTGCCCTCCCTGTGCCCCGACGGCCGCGCCAGGCCCTGCTTGCTGCCCCGATGGTGGCACTGCTGGCCCCCAGTGCTCTCCAAGGCCTTCTGCGGGGGCACCTTCCTGCGGTGGCCTTTCAGTGCCTGAAGGGAGCCCAAGAGACCTGCGCAGGGGCTGTTTGCAAGGGCCTGCAGGGACAGCACCAGGGCCAGTGGCTTCCCACGGACGCAGGGCGGGCTTAGGCCGCAGGTGTGGAAGGAATTCTGGCCTCTGAGGCTGCTGAGGCCCTGGCCCACGCTGCCCACAGAAGCTGTGGCTGCCCCATGGCTGGCAGCGCTCCAGGCCAGGCTGCATGCGCCTTGGAGCAACCTGGCCTAGTGGCAGGTGTCCCTGCCCATGGCAGCAGGCTTGCAACAAGAGCATTTGCAAGGAGCCTTCCGAGCCCAGGCGTTCTGTGATTCTGAGATCACAGCGGCCCCTGGCAGCTGGGCTTAATTTCTGATTAGAACCAGTTCAGCACTGCAAGTTTGGTTGAGTTCAACAAGCCTGTTCACCAGGCCAGATTCACAACTCCTGAGATTCACGCATAGGTCTGTTTGAGATCAATAAAGGCTGGCACGATCCAGATTCTGCAATGTTGCATTTTATTGAAATAAGTGCAAAGCATTTTTAGGCTTGCCACTCATAAATGCACTAACTATAGAGCATTACTATGTGTCCCAACAGATAGCTGGGACATACTAGATATGAGTTTTGTTGCATATAAAAATAATATTATAGATGTAATAGATGATATATGTTATCTATGTAATAAATATATTTTTGTATGTATATATTTATATTTTACATTTTTATCTTTATGTGTACTATGAACGTCTTTCTAGACATAAATGCAGTAAGAGTGTTACTATGTGTCACAACAGATAGTGACAGCAGGAAATATTTGCTATATTGTTATTGTTTAGTCAAAATTACATCTTCCAATATTTATTATTATTATTATTATTAATCGTGATCTATTAATTACATATTTCTTGCTTTCGATATTATTTCTTTTAGTGTATGGTTTTGTTTTATCGTATTTTAATACTATATCTGATAACTAATAAACTATTTATTAGAGTTTCATAAACTGTATAATATAGTTATAATATGTATACAAAATAGATAATTACATAGGAAATAAAAATCTAGATACAAGATTTCAGGTCAGCTCCAACACAATTGGTACAATGCTGACCTAAAGGTGTCCTTTACGGGGACAAGAAGAGACACAGTCCATTTTCTGATCCTGGGCAAGCAGAGCTAGTTTCTCCTCTCTGTCTGTTTTTCCCTGGTTTTTTTGTCTTTTTCTGCCCCACATTCCCACTTCCTTCATCCTGTAGCTTTTGGCCATTCTCAAAGGGCTGGAACAATAGCATGGCACAGGATGGCTTTGGTGACTTTGGCCATGCGTGGAAGGCATGTGCTCTCTTCATTTGCATTCTTAGGAGTGGGAAAGTTCATATGCCAGTAGGGCTTCATGCGGATCTGGGTGACTTGTTTTGGAAAAGGGAATGATACAAGGAGGTAGAATAAACTATCCTTTGACTCTCCAGCTGCTGAGGCAGCAGGAGCGGCTGTGGGATCTTTGCCAGAGTCTTTGCACACATCCTCTTCTGTAAGGACTAGATTTGTACTATGAACCGGTTCTCTGCCGCCAGCTGTGAGCATCACAAGCACAGCTCTGTGCAGGAGAACCACTTTCGATTGTCAGTGTCCAGGATTTCTAGGAGACGATGTTGCAGATCCAGGTACTGATGCACCATCTGCGAGCAGGCAACCGGGTCTGTCTCCATGCGATGGAAGAGATTGAGTGTGTCAGCCATTTGTACATCCTGGGGCAAAATGATCTCCTCGGGAAGCCTTGGGTTGCCCACCATAAAGTGGTCGAGGCGTTTTCTTTCCAGGCTATAGCGCAAGCTCCTGCTGATATCCAGAATTCGCGTCAGGAAATGTCTCCTTTGCCACATTGACACCGGTAAAATGTTCAGCAGGTGCATGACAATGGTCTTCATGGTATAGCTGGAAAAGCCTAGGCCCTGCCGAAGACAGGTGAAGAACTGCAGGCATTTGAGGTGCAAACTGCCAGGGGGAGCCTGCCTGGAGATGTGCCTGAAGAACTTCATCTCTGCCACGGCGAAGGTCTCAAGCCACCTTGTGCTTGGGGTGTAGGGCTCTCTAGACTGGCTGCTAACGAAGACGTCTGAGTCGCCTCGCTGCACCCCAAACAGCATCTCAATGCGGAAGGATTCTCTGCCGTTGGTCACCTTGACTTGGCAGGAGCGTGTGGAGGGCAGCGGCACTAAATGCCAAGCGTGTGACTGAGGCAAAGCTGGCCAGATGGCTCTCACCACTTGGTAGAACCAGCGGCCTGTTTTCTGCACATCAAGGTAGGAGTCGGTGCACAGGGTACGAAGGAGGCTGGGATCTTGATTCCTCCTCAGCTCCTCCTCGGGGTGGTGGAGGAAGCACAGCATGTTCTCACCCTGCTGCTCCCTCATGCAGGTGCACTCCAGCTCCACACGGACACAGAAGTCCCTGTCGGGCCTCCACATTGCATTGGCCACCTCCAGGTGGAAGGAGTGCCCTGGGGGAGGAGTCATGGGTACAAGGAAGCGATATACAACATCCTCCTCACGGCCAGTCCAACCTTCAAATGCACTGCCCAATGGGATGGCTCGCTGCAGCACTGGGTAGAAACTGTTTGATGAGATGTGTCCAAAGAAAAGGCTGAAATTGTCCATCAGGTCGGTTGTCCACTCACAGCCTCTCTGCAGGTCTTGTATAGGCCACTGTATGCGCCTCATTACCATGATTCCTCTGTAATCCTGAGCAAAACAGTCTAATTCATCTCCATAACCTTCTTCTCCATTTTCAAACACAATTCCAAATGCAATTGCAACATCATTGTCTTCTTCAGGCTCCTCTCTCCTCAGGCTCCTTTTCCTCCAGATAAAGCAGAGGGCCAAGAGAAGGAGCAGGAGCGCAGCAAATGCCCAGAGCTGCCAGTGCTGCAAGGGAGACCAGAGCAGGTCTCCCCAGGCCCAGCCACTCTGCATCTGTCTGAGCTGCTCCAACATCCACTCCAGCCGAAGCTGCTCCTCTTCCAGGCGCTTTGCACGCACCTCCAGGTGCAGACGCAATGTCTCCTCATCCAGCTCATCCTCCATAGGCAGCAGGTGCTGAATGAGGAATCTCAAAGCAAGGACCAGGAACATGCAGCACTCCATGGTCTGCAGGAGGATGGAGAGAAGGCCTTGAGTGGGGCTGGCAGGGAGGCAGCTGGCAGTGGGGGCAGCAGGGGTGGGAATGACAGGGGTGCGAGAGCAGGAAGGAAAGGGCCCCAGAGAGCTGGCAGGAAGCAAGGCCTGTCCCACTGCCCCAGCAGCAGCAGCAGCAGCAGCACTGTGCCCTGCCCAAGGCTCCCCCGGGAGGGGCTGTCCCTGCACGCACGGGGAGAACCCAGCCCCGGGTGCAGCGTTTCCACCCCGGCCCTTGTCCAGCCCAGCCTCCCCACCACGTGTGCACTCACCACTTGCCCGGGCTCTGCCGGGGCAGCGTTGACTGCTGGGGCCTTTTATAGCTGCCCCCATTGTGACACGTCCCCCGTGATGTCACAGGTGCCACAGCGCATCACAGCCAGGCCAGCCCCGCTCTTTGTCCCCACCCCAGCTCAGCCGCTCCCAGTGGCCCTGCTGTACTGCTTAAGGCTGCCTTTGAGGGAATCTTCTTCAAAGAACTTCCTTTGGTCCTTCTTTTGTCTTTCTTACCAGCTGCCCTCCATTGCCAATCTCCTAGAGATCCATGCTGGAAGGCACCCTTGAGGATCATTGAGGTCAAGCCTTGACTCCACACTGGCTGAGCTACACTGAAATCTCGGAGTCAACAAGGTTGGAAAAGACCCTGAAGATCACACAGTCCAACCTCAAACCTACCATTGCCTTCTGCACCAATCAGCCAGGGCCCCGAATGCCAAATCCACATGACTTTTAAATCCTTTTGAGGCTGCTGACTCAGCCATTCCCCTGGGCACAGACTGTTGCTCAGCCACGGCCATGTTAAATTCCTGAACTTAGAGAAAAACAATAAAGGCTTGGCAGAATTTTTATGAATAGTGTTTGGTTAGATAGATCAAAAAGAAAAAAAGAGAAAAAGAAGAGGGTGCGTACTAGAAAGTGTAATAGAAAGGCGATTTGGGAAATCTGCACCTTCCATGTACCTCAGCCAATGGGGGAAGGAAGAAAGCGATGCAGCGGGGAAATGAGGATAAAAAGGAGGCTGTGTCCTGCAACACTTGGAGAGACCCCATAGGAAATGCCCCATGGCCTCTCCCCTTTTTTCCAATCAAGGTACAGGACTGCTCTGTGTCTTTTCCAGACATAAATCTCTGGTGTCATGATTGTTTTTCTGCACGAGGAGACACCCTCGTCCTTGTGTGGCCATTCTCAAGCTCTTCTCTGCTTTCTAACACATCAGAAGCCCTGCGTCCTTGCTGCTGCTCGCATCTCCCGCGGGTGGCCGTCTGCCGGCCGCAGCCCAGAGCTCCCTGCTGCGGCTGGCAGGGCCTCAGCGCCCTGTGCCCTGTGCCCTCCCTGTGCCCCGACGGCCGCGCCAGGCCCTGCTTGCTGCCCCGATGGTGGCACTGCTGGCCCCCAGTGCTCTCCAAGGCCTTCTGCGGGGGCACCTTCCTGCGGTGGCCTTTCAGTGCCTGAAGGGAGCCCAAGAGACCTGCGCAGGGGCTGTTTGCAAGGGCCTGCAGGGACAGCACCAGGGCCAGTGGCTTCCCACGGACGCAGGGCGGGCTTAGGCCGCAGGTGTGGAAGGAATTCTGGCCTCTGAGGCTGCTGAGGCCCTGGCCCACGCTGCCCACAGAAGCTGTGGCTGCCCCATGGCTGGCAGCGCTCCAGGCCAGGCTGCATGCGCCTTGGAGCAACCTGGCCTAGTGGCAGGTGTCCCTGCCCATGGCAGCAGGCTTGCAACAAGAGCATTTGCAAGGAGCCTTCCGAGCCCAGGCGTTCTGTGATTCTGAGATCACAGCGGCCCCTGGCAGCTGGGCTTAATTTCTGATTAGAACCAGTTCAGCACTGCAAGTTTGGTTGAGTTCAACAAGCCTGTTCACCAGGCCAGATTCACAACTCCTGAGATTCACGCATAGGTCTGTTTGAGATCAATAAAGGCTGGCACGATCCAGATTCTGCAATGTTGCATTTTATTGAAATAAGTGCAAAGCATTTTTAGGCTTGCCACTCATAAATGCACTAACTATAGAGCATTACTATGTGTCCCAACAGATAGCTGGGACATACTAGATATGAGTTTTGTTGCATATAAAAATAATATTATAGATGTAATAGATGATATATGTTATCTATGTAATAAATATATTTTTGTATGTATATATTTATATTTTACATTTTTATCTTTATGTGTACTATGAACGTCTTTCTAGACATAAATGCAGTAAGAGTGTTACTATGTGTCACAACAGATAGTGACAGCAGGAAATATTTGCTATATTGTTATTGTTTAGTCAAAATTACATCTTCCAATATTTATTATTATTATTATTATTAATCATGATCTATTAATTACATATTTCTTGCTTTCGATATTATTTCTTTTAGTGTATGGTTTTGTTTTATCGTATTTTAATAGTATATCTGATAACTAATAAACTATTTATTAGAGTTTCATAAACTGTATAATATAGTTATAATATGTATACAAAATAGATAATTACATAGGAAATAAAAATCTAGATACAAGATTTCAGGTCAGCTCCAACACAATTGGTACAATGCTGACCTAAAGGTGCCCTTTACGGGGACAAGAAGAGACACAGTCCATTTTCTGATCCTGGGCAAGCAGAGCTAGTTTCTCCTCTCTGTCTGTTTTTCCCTGTTTTTTTTGTCTTTTTCTGCCCCACATTCCCACTTCCTTCATCCTGTAGCTTTTGGCCATTCTCAAAGGGCTGGAACAATAGCATGGCACAGGATGGCTTTGGTGACTTTGGCCATGCGTGGAAGGCATGTGCTCTCATCATTTGCATTCTTAGGAGTGGGAAAGTTCATATGCCAGTAGGGCTTCATGCAGATCTGGGTGACTTGTTTTGGAAAAGGGAATGATACAAGGAGGTAGAATAAACTATCCTTTGACTCTCCAGCTGCTGAGGCAGCAGGAGCGGCTGTGGGATCTTTGTCAGAGTCTTTGCACACATCCTCTTCTGTAAGGACTAGATTTGTACTATGAACCGGTTCTCTGCCGCCAGCTGTGAGCATCACAAGCACAGCTCTGTGCAGGAGAACCTCTTTCGATTGTCAGTGTCAAGGATTTCTAGGAGACGATGTTGCAGATCCAGGTACTGATGCACAATCTGCGAGCAGGCAACCGGGTCTGTCTCCATGCGATGGAAGAGATTGAGTGTGTCAGCCATTTGTACATCCTGGGGCAAAATGATCTCCTCGGGAAGCCTTGGGTTGCCCACCATAAAGTGGTCGAGGCGTTTTCTTTCCAGGCTATAGCGCAAGCTCCTGCTGATATCCAGAATTCGCGTCAGGAAATGTCTCCTTTGCCACATTGACACCGGTAAAATGTTCAGCAGGTGCATGACAATGGTCTTCATGGTATAGCTGGAAAAGCCTAGGCCCTGCCGAAGACAGGTGAAGAACTGCAGGCATTTGAGGTGCAAACTGCCAGGGGGAGCCTGCCTGGAGATGTGCCTGAAGAACTTCATCTCTGCCACGGCGAAGGTCTCAAGCCACCTTGTGCTTGGGGTGTAGGGCTCTCTAGACTGGCTGCTAACGAAGACGTCTGAGTCACCTCGCTGCACCCCAAACAGCATCTCAATCCGGAAGGATTCCCTGCAGTTGGTCACCTTGACTTGGCAGGAGCGTGTGGAGGGCAGCGGCACTAAATGCCAAGCGTGTGACTGAGGCAAAGCTGGCCAGATGGCTCTCACCACTTGGTAGAACCAGCGGCCTGTTTTCTGCACATCCAGGTAGGAGTCGGTGCACAGGGTACGAAGGAGGCTGGGATCTTGATTCCTCCTCAGCTCCTCCTCGGGGTGGTGGAGGAAGCACAGCATGTTCTCACCCTGCTGCTCCCTCATGCAGGTGCACTCCAGCTCCACACGGACACAGAAGTCCCTGTCGGGCCTCCACATTGCATTGGCCACCTCCAGGTGGAAGGAGTGCCCTGGGGGAGGAGTCATGGGTACAAGGAAGCGATATACAACATCCTCCTCACGGCCAGTCCAACCTTCAAATGCACTGCCCAATGGGATGGCTCGCTGCAGCACTGGGTAGAAACTGTTTGATGAGATGTGTCCAAAGAAAAGGCTGAAATTGTCCATCAGGTCGGTTGTCCACTCACAGCCTCTCTGCAGGTCTTGTATAGGCCACTGTATGCGCCTCATTACCATGATTCCTCTGTAATCCTGAGCAAAACGGTCTAATTCATCTCCATAACCTTCTTCTCCATTTTCAAACACAATTCCAAATGCAATTGCAACATCATTGTCTTCTTCAGGCTCCTCTCTCCTCAGGCTCCTTTTCCTCCAGATAAAGCAGAGGGCCAAGAGAAGGAGCAGGAGCGCAGCAAATGCCCAGAGCTGCCAGTGCTGCAAGGGAGACCAGAGCAGGTCTCCCCAGGCCCAGCCACTCTGCATCTGTCTGAGCTGCTCCAACATCCACTCCAGCCGAAGCTGCTCCTCTTCCAGGCGCTTTGCACGCACCTCCAGGTGCAGACGCAATGTCTCCTCATCCAGCTCATCCTCCATAGGCAGCAGGTGCTGAATGAGGAATCTCAAAGCAAGGACCAGGAACATGCAGCACTCCATGGTCTGCAGGAGGATGGAGAGAAGGCCTTGAGTGGGGCTGGCAGGGAGGCAGCTGGCAGTGGGGGCAGCAGGGGTGGGAATGACAGGGGTGCGAGAGCAGGAAGGAAAGGGCCCCAGAGAGCTGGCAGGAAGCAAGGCCTGTCCCACTGCCCCAGCAGCAGCAGCAGCAGCAGCACTGTGCCCTGCCCAAGGCTCCCCCGGGAGGGGCTGTCCCTGCACGCACGGGGAGAACCCAGCCCCGGGTGCAGCGTTTCCGCCCCGCCCCTTGTCCAGCCCAGCCTCCCCACCACGTGTGCACTCACCACTTGCCCGGGCTCTGCCGGGGCAGCGTTGACTGCTGGGGCCTTTTATAGCTGCCCCCATTGTGACACGTCCCCCGTGATGTCACAGGTGCCACAGCGCATCACAGCCAGGCCAGCCCCGCTCTTTGTCCCCACCCCAGCTCAGCCGCTCCCAGTGGCCCTGCTGTACTGCTTAAGGCTGCCTTTGAGGGAATCTTCTTCAAAGAACTTCCTTTGGTCCTTCTTTTGTCTTTCTTACCAGCTGCCCTCCATTGCCAATCTCCTAGAGATCCATGCTGGAAGGCACCCTTGAGGATCATTGAGGTCAAGCCTTGACTCCACACTGGCTGAGCTACACTGAAATCTCGGAGTCAACAAGGTTGGAAAAGACCCTGAAGATCACACAGTCCAGCCTCAAACCTACCATTGCCTTCTGCACCAATCAGCCAGGGCCCCGAATGCCAAATCCACATGACTTTTAAATCCTTTTGAGGCTGCTGACTCAGCCATTCCCCTGGGCACAGACTGTTGCTCAGCCACGGCCATGTTAAATTCCTGAACTTAGAGAAAAACAATAAAGGCTTGGCAGAATTTTTATGAATAGTGTTTGGTTAGATAGATCAAAAAGAAAAAAAGAGAAAAAGAAGAGGGTGCGTACTAGAAAGTGTAATAGAAAGGCGATTTGGGAAATCTGCACCTTCCATGTACCTCAGCCAATGGGGGAAGGAAGAAAGCGATGCAGCGGGGAAATGAGGATAAAAAGGAGGCTGTGTCCTGCAACACTTGGAGAGACCCCATAGGAAATGCCCCATGGCCTCTCCCCTTTTTTCCAATCAAGGTACAGGACTGCTCTGTGTCTTTTCCAGACATAAATCTCTGGTGTCATGATTGTTTTTCTGCACGAGGAGACACCCTCGTCCTTGTGTGGCCATTCTCAAGCTCTTCTCTGCTTTCTAACACATCAGAAGCCCTGCGTCCTTGCTGCTGCTCGCATCTCCCGCGGGTGGCCGTCTGCCGGCCGCAGCCCAGAGCTCCCTGCTGCGGCTGGCAGGGCCTCAGCGCCCTGTGCCCTGTGCCCTCCCTGTGCCCCGACGGCCGCGCCAGGCCCTGCTTGCTGCCCCGATGGTGGCACTGCTGGCCCCCAGTGCTCTCCAAGGCCTTCTGCGGGGGCACCTTCCTGCGGTGGCCTTTCAGTGCCTGAAGGGAGCCCAAGAGACCTGCGCAGGGGCTGTTTGCAAGGGCCTGCAGGGACAGCACCAGGGCCAGTGGCTTCCCACGGACGCAGGGCGGGCTTAGGCCGCAGGTGTGGAAGGAATTCTGGCCTCTGAGGCTGCTGAGGCCCTGGCCCACGCTGCCCACAGAAGCTGTGGCTGCCCCATGGCTGGCAGCGCTCCAGGCCAGGCTGCATGCGCCTTGGAGCAACCTGGCCTAGTGGCAGGTGTCCCTGCCCATGGCAGCAGGCTTGCAACAAGAGCATTTGCAAGGAGCCTTCCGAGCCCAGGCGTTCTGTGATTCTGAGATCACAGCGGCCCCTGGCAGCTGGGCTTAATTTCTGATTAGAACCAGTTCAGCACTGCAAGTTTGGTTGAGTTCAACAAGCCTGTTCACCAGGCCAGATTCACAACTCCTGAGATTCACGCATAGGTCTGTTTGAGATCAATAAAGGCTGGCACGATCCAGATTCTGCAATGTTGCATTTTATTGAAATAAGTGCAAAGCATTTTTAGGCTTGCCACTCATAAATGCACTAACTATAGAGCATTACTATGTGTCCCAACAGATAGCTGGGACATACTAGATATGAGTTTTGTTGCATATAAAAATAATATTATAGATGTAATAGATGATATATGTTATCTATGTAATAAATATATTTTTGTATGTATATATTTATATTTTACATTTTTATCTTTATGTGTACTATGAACGTCTTTCTAGACATAAATGCAGTAAGAGTGTTACTATGTGTCACAACAGATAGTGACAGCAGGAAATATTTGCTATATTGTTATTGTTTAGTCAAAATTACATCTTCCAATATTTATTATTATTATTATTATTAATCATGATCTATTAATTACATATTTCTTGCTTTCGATATTATTTCTTTTAGTGTATGGTTTTGTTTTATCGTATTTTAATAGTATATCTGATAACTAATAAACTATTTATTAGAGTTTCATAAACTGTATAATATAGTTATAATATGTATACAAAATAGATAATTACATAGGAAATAAAAATCTAGATACAAGATTTCAGGTCAGCTCCAACACAATTGGTACAATGCTGACCTAAAGGTGCCCTTTACGGGGACAAGAAGAGACACAGTCCATTTTCTGATCCTGGGCAAGCAGAGCTAGTTTCTCCTCTCTGTCTGTTTTTCCCTGGTTTTTTTGTCTTTTTCTGCCCCACATTCCCACTTCCTTCATCCTGTAGCTTTTGGCCATTCTCAAAGGGCTGGAACAATAGCATGGCACAGGATGGCTTTGGTGACTTTGGCCATGCGTGGAAGGCATGTGCTCTCATCATTTGCATTCTTAGGAGTGGGAAAGTTCATATGCCAGTAGGGCTTCATGCAGATCTGGGTGACTTGTTTTGGAAAAGGGAATGATACAAGGAGGTAGAATAAACTATCCTTTGACTCTCCAGCTGCTGAGGCAGCAGGAGCGGCTGTGGGATCTTTGTCAGAGTCTTTGCACACATCCTCTTCTGTAAGGACTAGATTTGTACTATGAACCGGTTCTCTGCCGCCAGCTGTGAGCATCACAAGCACAGCTCTGTGCAGGAGAACCTCTTTCGATTGTCAGTGTCAAGGATTTCTAGGAGACGATGTTGCAGATCCAGGTACTGATGCACAATCTGCGAGCAGGCAACCGGGTCTGTCTCCATGCGATGGAAGAGATTGAGTGTGTCAGCCATTTGTACATCCTGGGGCAAAATGATCTCCTCGGGAAGCCTTGGGTTGCCCACCATAAAGTGGTCGAGGCGTTTTCTTTCCAGGCTATAGCGCAAGCTCCTGCTGATATCCAGAATTCGCGTCAGGAAATGTCTCCTTTGCCACATTGACACCGGTAAAATGTTCAGCAGGTGCATGACAATGGTCTTCATGGTATAGCTGGAAAAGCCTAGGCCCTGCCGAAGACAGGTGAAGAACTGCAGGCATTTGAGGTGCAAACTGCCAGGGGGAGCCTGCCTGGAGATGTGCCTGAAGAACTTCATCTCTGCCACGGCGAAGGTCTCAAGCCACCTTGTGCTTGGGGTGTAGGGCTCTCTAGACTGGCTGCTAACGAAGACGTCTGAGTCACCTCGCTGCACCCCAAACAGCATCTCAATCCGGAAGGATTCCCTGCAGTTGGTCACCTTGACTTGGCAGGAGCGTGTGGAGGGCAGCGGCACTAAATGCCAAGCGTGTGACTGAGGCAAAGCTGGCCAGATGGCTCTCACCACTTGGTAGAACCAGCGGCCTGTTTTCTGCACATCAAGGTAGGAGTCGGTGCACAGGGTACGAAGGAGGCTGGGATCTTGATTCCTCCTCAGCTCCTCCTCGGGGTGGTGGAGGAAGCACAGCATGTTCTCACCCTGCTGCTCCCTCATGCAGGTGCACTCCAGCTCCACACGGACACAGAAGTCCCTGTCGGGCCTCCACATTGCATTGGCCACCTCCAGGTGGAAGGAGTGCCCTGGGGGAGGAGTCATGGGTACAAGGAAGCGATATACAACATCCTCCTCACGGCCAGTCCAACCTTCAAATGCACTGCCCAATGGGATGGCTCGCTGCAGCACTGGGTAGAAACTGTTTGATGAGATGTGTCCAAAGAAAAGGCTGAAATTGTCCATCAGGTCGGTTGTCCACTCACAGCCTCTCTGCAGGTCTTGTATAGGCCACTGTATGCGCCTCATTACCATGATTCCTCTGTAATCCTGAGCAAAACGGTCTAATTCATCTCCATAACCTTCTTCTCCATTTTCAAACACAATTCCAAATGCAATTGCAACATCATTGTCTTCTTCAGGCTCCTCTCTCCTCAGGCTCCTTTTCCTCCAGATAAAGCAGAGGGCCAAGAGAAGGAGCAGGAGCGCAGCAAATGCCCAGAGCTGCCAGTGCTGCAAGGGAGACCAGAGCAGGTCTCCCCAGGCCCAGCCACTCTGCATCTGTCTGAGCTGCTCCAACATCCACTCCAGCCGAAGCTGCTCCTCTTCCAGGCGCTTTGCACGCACCTCCAGGTGCAGACGCAATGTCTCCTCATCCAGCTCATCCTCCATAGGCAGCAGGTGCTGAATGAGGAATCTCAAAGCAAGGACCAGGAACATGCAGCACTCCATGGTCTGCAGGAGGATGGAGAGAAGGCCTTGAGTGGGGCTGGCAGGGAGGCAGCTGGCAGTGGGGGCAGCAGGGGTGGGAATGACAGGGGTGCGAGAGCAGGAAGGAAAGGGCCCCAGAGAGCTGGCAGGAAGCAAGGCCTGTCCCACTGCCCCAGCAGCAGCAGCAGCAGCAGCACTGTGCCCTGCCCAAGGCTCCCCCGGGAGGGGCTGTCCCTGCACGCACGGGGAGAACCCAGCCCCGGGTGCAGCGTTTCCACCCCGGCCCTTGTCCAGCCCAGCCTCCCCACCACGTGTGCACTCACCACTTGCCCGGGCTCTGCCGGGGCAGCGTTGACTGCTGGGGCCTTTTATAGCTGCCCCCATTGTGACACGTCCCCCGTGATGTCACAGGTGCCACAGCGCATCACAGCCAGGCCAGCCCCGCTCTTTGTCCCCACCCCAGCTCAGCCGCTCCCAGTGGCCCTGCTGTACTGCTTAAGGCTGCCTTTGAGGGAATCTTCTTCAAAGAACTTCCTTTGGTCCTTCTTTTGTCTTTCTTACCAGCTGCCCTCCATTGCCAATCTCCTAGAGATCCATGCTGGAAGGCACCCTTGAGGATCATTGAGGTCAAGCCTTGACTCCACACTGGCTGAGCTACACTGAAATCTCGGAGTCAACAAGGTTGGAAAAGACCCTGAAGATCACACAGTCCAACCTCAAACCTACCATTGCCTTCTGCACCAATCAGCCAGGGCCCCGAATGCCAAATCCACATGACTTTTAAATCCTTTTGAGGCTGCTGACTCAGCCATTCCCCTGGGCACAGACTGTTGCTCAGCCACGGCCATGTTAAATTCCTGAACTTAGAGAAAAACAATAAAGGCTTGGCAGAATTTTTATCAATAGTGTTTGGTTAGATAGATCAAAAAGAAAAAAAGAGAAAAAGAAGAGGGTGCGTACTAGAAAGTGTAATAGAAAGGCGATTTGGGAAATCTGCACCTTCCATGTACCTCAGCCAATGGGGGAAGGAAGAAAGCGATGCAGCGGGGAAATGAGGATAAAAAGGAGGCTGTGTCCTGCAACACTTGGAGAGACCCCATAGGAAATGCCCCATGGCCTCTCCCCTTTTTTCCAATCAAGGTACAGGACTGCTCTGTGTCTTTTCCAGACATAAATCTCTGGTGTCATGATTGTTTTTCTGCACGAGGAGACACCCTCGTCCTTGTGTGGCCATTCTCAAGCTCTTCTCTGCTTTCTAACACATCAGAAGCCCTGCGTCCTTGCTGCTGCTCGCATCTCCCGCGGGTGGCCGTCTGCCGGCCGCAGCCCAGAGCTCCCTGCTGCGGCTGGCAGGGCCTCAGCGCCCTGTGCCCTGTGCCCTCCCTGTGCCCCGACGGCCGCGCCAGGCCCTGCTTGCTGCCCCGATGGTGGCACTGCTGGCCCCCAGTGCTCTCCAAGGCCTTCTGCGGGGGCACCTTCCTGCGGTGGCCTTTCAGTGCCTGAAGGGAGCCCAAGAGACCTGCGCAGGGGCTGTTTGCAAGGGCCTGCAGGGACAGCACCAGGGCCAGTGGCTTCCCACGGACGCAGGGCGGGCTTAGGCCGCAGGTGTGGAAGGAATTCTGGCCTCTGAGGCTGCTGAGGCCCTGGCCCACGCTGCCCACAGAAGCTGTGGCTGCCCCATGGCTGGCAGCGCTCCAGGCCAGGCTGCATGCGCCTTGGAGCAACCTGGCCTAGTGGCAGGTGTCCCTGCCCATGGCAGCAGGCTTGCAACAAGAGCATTTGCAAGGAGCCTTCCGAGCCCAGGCGTTCTGTGATTCTGAGATCACAGCGGCCCCTGGCAGCTGGGCTTAATTTCTGATTAGAACCAGTTCAGCACTGCAAGTTTGGTTGAGTTCAACAAGCCTGTTCACCAGGCCAGATTCACAACTCCTGAGATTCACGCATAGGTCTGTTTGAGATCAATAAAGGCTGGCACGATCCAGATTCTGCAATGTTGCATTTTATTGAAATAAGTGCAAAGCATTTTTAGGCTTGCCACTCATAAATGCACTAACTATAGAGCATTACTATGTGTCCCAACAGATAGCTGGGACATACTAGATATGAGTTTTGTTGCATATAAAAATAATATTATAGATGTAATAGATGATATATGTTATCTATGTAATAAATATATTTTTGTATGTATATATTTATATTTTACATTTTTATCTTTATGTGTACTATGAACGTCTTTCTAGACATAAATGCAGTAAGAGTGTTACTATGTGTCACAACAGATAGTGACAGCAGGAAATATTTGCTATATTGTTATTGTTTAGTCAAAATTACATCTTCCAATATTTATTATTATTATTATTATTAATCATGATCTATTAATTACATATTTCTTGCTTTCGATATTATTTCTTTTAGTGTATGGTTTTGTTTTATCGTATTTTAATAGTATATCTGATAACTAATAAACTATTTATTAGAGTTTCATAAACTGTATAATATAGTTATAATATGTATACAAAATAGATAATTACATAGGAAATAAAAATCTAGATACAAGATTTCAGGTCAGCTCCAACACAATTGGTACAATGCTGACCTAAAGGTGCCCTTTACGGGGACAAGAAGAGACACAGTCCATTTTCTGATCCTGGGCAAGCAGAGCTAGTTTCTCCTCTCTGTCTGTTTTTCCCTGTTTTTTTTGTCTTTTTCTGCCCCACATTCCCACTTCCTTCATCCTGTAGCTTTTGGCCATTCTCAAAGGGCTGGAACAATAGCATGGCACAGGATGGCTTTGGTGACTTTGGCCATGCGTGGAAGGCATGTGCTCTCATCATTTGCATTCTTAGGAGTGGGAAAGTTCATATGCCAGTAGGGCTTCATGCAGATCTGGGTGACTTGTTTTGGAAAAGGGAATGATACAAGGAGGTAGAATAAACTATCCTTTGACTCTCCAGCTGCTGAGGCAGCAGGAGCGGCTGTGGGATCTTTGTCAGAGTCTTTGCACACATCCTCTTCTGTAAGGACTAGATTTGTACTATGAACCGGTTCTCTGCCGCCAGCTGTGAGCATCACAAGCACAGCTCTGTGCAGGAGAACCTCTTTCGATTGTCAGTGTCAAGGATTTCTAGGAGACGATGTTGCAGATCCAGGTACTGATGCACAATCTGCGAGCAGGCAACCGGGTCTGTCTCCATGCGATGGAAGAGATTGAGTGTGTCAGCCATTTGTACATCCTGGGGCAAAATGATCTCCTCGGGAAGCCTTGGGTTGCCCACCATAAAGTGGTCGAGGCGTTTTCTTTCCAGGCTATAGCGCAAGCTCCTGCTGATATCCAGAATTCGCGTCAGGAAATGTCTCCTTTGCCACATTGACACCGGTAAAATGTTCAGCAGGTGCATGACAATGGTCTTCATGGTATAGCTGGAAAAGCCTAGGCCCTGCCGAAGACAGGTGAAGAACTGCAGGCATTTGAGGTGCAAACTGCCAGGGGGAGCCTGCCTGGAGATGTGCCTGAAGAACTTCATCTCTGCCACGGCGAAGGTCTCAAGCCACCTTGTGCTTGGGGTGTAGGGCTCTCTAGACTGGCTGCTAACGAAGACGTCTGAGTCACCTCGCTGCACCCCAAACAGCATCTCAATCCGGAAGGATTCCCTGCAGTTGGTCACCTTGACTTGGCAGGAGCGTGTGGAGGGCAGCGGCACTAAATGCCAAGCGTGTGACTGAGGCAAAGCTGGCCAGATGGCTCTCACCACTTGGTAGAACCAGCGGCCTGTTTTCTGCACATCCAGGTAGGAGTCGGTGCACAGGGTACGAAGGAGGCTGGGATCTTGATTCCTCCTCAGCTCCTCCTCGGGGTGGTGGAGGAAGCACAGCATGTTCTCACCCTGCTGCTCCCTCATGCAGGTGCACTCCAGCTCCACACGGACACAGAAGTCCCTGTCGGGCCTCCACATTGCATTGGCCACCTCCAGGTGGAAGGAGTGCCCTGGGGGAGGAGTCATGGGTACAAGGAAGCGATATACAACATCCTCCTCACGGCCAGTCCAACCTTCAAATGCACTGCCCAATGGGATGGCTCGCTGCAGCACTGGGTAGAAACTGTTTGATGAGATGTGTCCAAAGAAAAGGCTGAAATTGTCCATCAGGTCGGTTGTCCACTCACAGCCTCTCTGCAGGTCTTGTATAGGCCACTGTATGCGCCTCATTACCATGATTCCTCTGTAATCCTGAGCAAAACGGTCTAATTCATCTCCATAACCTTCTTCTCCATTTTCAAACACAATTCCAAATGCAATTGCAACATCATTGTCTTCTTCAGGCTCCTCTCTCCTCAGGCTCCTTTTCCTCCAGATAAAGCAGAGGGCCAAGAGAAGGAGCAGGAGCGCAGCAAATGCCCAGAGCTGCCAGTGCTGCAAGGGAGACCAGAGCAGGTCTCCCCAGGCCCAGCCACTCTGCATCTGTCTGAGCTGCTCCAACATCCACTCCAGCCGAAGCTGCTCCTCTTCCAGGCGCTTTGCACGCACCTCCAGGTGCAGACGCAATGTCTCCTCATCCAGCTCATCCTCCATAGGCAGCAGGTGCTGAATGAGGAATCTCAAAGCAAGGACCAGGAACATGCAGCACTCCATGGTCTGCAGGAGGATGGAGAGAAGGCCTTGAGTGGGGCTGGCAGGGAGGCAGCTGGCAGTGGGGGCAGCAGGGGTGGGAATGACAGGGGTGCGAGAGCAGGAAGGAAAGGGCCCCAGAGAGCTGGCAGGAAGCAAGGCCTGTCCCACTGCCCCAGCAGCAGCAGCAGCAGCAGCACTGTGCCCTGCCCAAGGCTCCCCCGGGAGGGGCTGTCCCTGCACGCACGGGGAGAACCCAGCCCCGGGTGCAGCGTTTCCGCCCCGCCCCTTGTCCAGCCCAGCCTCCCCACCACGTGTGCACTCACCACTTGCCCGGGCTCTGCCGGGGCAGCGTTGACTGCTGGGGCCTTTTATAGCTGCCCCCATTGTGACACGTCCCCCGTGATGTCACAGGTGCCACAGCGCATCACAGCCAGGCCAGCCCCGCTCTTTGTCCCCACCCCAGCTCAGCCGCTCCCAGTGGCCCTGCTGTACTGCTTAAGGCTGCCTTTGAGGGAATCTTCTTCAAAGAACTTCCTTTGGTCCTTCTTTTGTCTTTCTTACCAGCTGCCCTCCATTGCCAATCTCCTAGAGATCCATGCTGGAAGGCACCCTTGAGGATCATTGAGGTCAAGCCTTGACTCCACACTGGCTGAGCTACACTGAAATCTCGGAGTCAACAAGGTTGGAAAAGACCCTGAAGATCACACAGTCCAGCCTCAAACCTACCATTGCCTTCTGCACCAATCAGCCAGGGCCCCGAATGCCAAATCCACATGACTTTTAAATCCTTTTGAGGCTGCTGACTCAGCCATTCCCCTGGGCACAGACTGTTGCTCAGCCACGGCCATGTTAAATTCCTGAACTTAGAGAAAAACAATAAAGGCTTGGCAGAATTTTTATGAATAGTGTTTGGTTAGATAGATCAAAAAGAAAAAAAGAGAAAAAGAAGAGGGTGCGTACTAGAAAGTGTAATAGAAAGGCGATTTGGGAAATCTGCACCTTCCATGTACCTCAGCCAATGGGGGAAGGAAGAAAGCGATGCAGCGGGGAAATGAGGATAAAAAGGAGGCTGTGTCCTGCAACACTTGGAGAGACCCCATAGGAAATGCCCCATGGCCTCTCCCCTTTTTTCCAATCAAGGTACAGGACTGCTCTGTGTCTTTTCCAGACATAAATCTCTGGTGTCATGATTGTTTTTCTGCACGAGGAGACACCCTCGTCCTTGTGTGGCCATTCTCAAGCTCTTCTCTGCTTTCTAACACATCAGAAGCCCTGCGTCCTTGCTGCTGCTCGCATCTCCCGCGGGTGGCCGTCTGCCGGCCGCAGCCCAGAGCTCCCTGCTGCGGCTGGCAGGGCCTCAGCGCCCTGTGCCCTGTGCCCTCCCTGTGCCCCGACGGCCGCGCCAGGCCCTGCTTGCTGCCCCGATGGTGGCACTGCTGGCCCCCAGTGCTCTCCAAGGCCTTCTGCGGGGGCACCTTCCTGCGGTGGCCTTTCAGTGCCTGAAGGGAGCCCAAGAGACCTGCGCAGGGGCTGTTTGCAAGGGCCTGCAGGGACAGCACCAGGGCCAGTGGCTTCCCACGGACGCAGGGCGGGCTTAGGCCGCAGGTGTGGAAGGAATTCTGGCCTCTGAGGCTGCTGAGGCCCTGGCCCACGCTGCCCACAGAAGCTGTGGCTGCCCCATGGCTGGCAGCGCTCCAGGCCAGGCTGCATGCGCCTTGGAGCAACCTGGCCTAGTGGCAGGTGTCCCTGCCCATGGCAGCAGGCTTGCAACAAGAGCATTTGCAAGGAGCCTTCCGAGCCCAGGCGTTCTGTGATTCTGAGATCACAGCGGCCCCTGGCAGCTGGGCTTAATTTCTGATTAGAACCAGTTCAGCACTGCAAGTTTGGTTGAGTTCAACAAGCCTGTTCACCAGGCCAGATTCACAACTCCTGAGATTCACGCATAGGTCTGTTTGAGATCAATAAAGGCTGGCACGATCCAGATTCTGCAATGTTGCATTTTATTGAAATAAGTGCAAAGCATTTTTAGGCTTGCCACTCATAAATGCACTAACTATAGAGCATTACTATGTGTCCCAACAGATAGCTGGGACATACTAGATATGAGTTTTGTTGCATATAAAAATAATATTATAGATGTAATAGATGATATATGTTATCTATGTAATAAATATATTTTTGTATGTATATATTTATATTTTACATTTTTATCTTTATGTGTACTATGAACGTCTTTCTAGACATAAATGCAGTAAGAGTGTTACTATGTGTCACAACAGATAGTGACAGCAGGAAATATTTGCTATATTGTTATTGTTTAGTCAAAATTACATCTTCCAATATTTATTATTATTATTATTATTAATCATGATCTATTAATTACATATTTCTTGCTTTCGATATTATTTCTTTTAGTGTATGGTTTTGTTTTATCGTATTTTAATAGTATATCTGATAACTAATAAACTATTTATTAGAGTTTCATAAACTGTATAATATAGTTATAATATGTATACAAAATAGATAATTACATAGGAAATAAAAATCTAGATACAAGATTTCAGGTCAGCTCCAACACAATTGGTACAATGCTGACCTAAAGGTGCCCTTTACGGGGACAAGAAGAGACACAGTCCATTTTCTGATCCTGGGCAAGCAGAGCTAGTTTCTCCTCTCTGTCTGTTTTTCCCTGGTTTTTTTGTCTTTTTCTGCCCCACATTCCCACTTCCTTCATCCTGTAGCTTTTGGCCATTCTCAAAGGGCTGGAACAATAGCATGGCACAGGATGGCTTTGGTGACTTTGGCCATGCGTGGAAGGCATGTGCTCTCATCATTTGCATTCTTAGGAGTGGGAAAGTTCATATGCCAGTAGGGCTTCATGCAGATCTGGGTGACTTGTTTTGGAAAAGGGAATGATACAAGGAGGTAGAATAAACTATCCTTTGACTCTCCAGCTGCTGAGGCAGCAGGAGCGGCTGTGGGATCTTTGTCAGAGTCTTTGCACACATCCTCTTCTGTAAGGACTAGATTTGTACTATGAACCGGTTCTCTGCCGCCAGCTGTGAGCATCACAAGCACAGCTCTGTGCAGGAGAACCTCTTTCGATTGTCAGTGTCAAGGATTTCTAGGAGACGATGTTGCAGATCCAGGTACTGATGCACAATCTGCGAGCAGGCAACCGGGTCTGTCTCCATGCGATGGAAGAGATTGAGTGTGTCAGCCATTTGTACATCCTGGGGCAAAATGATCTCCTCGGGAAGCCTTGGGTTGCCCACCATAAAGTGGTCGAGGCGTTTTCTTTCCAGGCTATAGCGCAAGCTCCTGCTGATATCCAGAATTCGCGTCAGGAAATGTCTCCTTTGCCACATTGACACCGGTAAAATGTTCAGCAGGTGCATGACAATGGTCTTCATGGTATAGCTGGAAAAGCCTAGGCCCTGCCGAAGACAGGTGAAGAACTGCAGGCATTTGAGGTGCAAACTGCCAGGGGGAGCCTGCCTGGAGATGTGCCTGAAGAACTTCATCTCTGCCACGGCGAAGGTCTCAAGCCACCTTGTGCTTGGGGTGTAGGGCTCTCTAGACTGGCTGCTAACGAAGACGTCTGAGTCACCTCGCTGCACCCCAAACAGCATCTCAATCCGGAAGGATTCCCTGCAGTTGGTCACCTTGACTTGGCAGGAGCGTGTGGAGGGCAGCGGCACTAAATGCCAAGCGTGTGACTGAGGCAAAGCTGGCCAGATGGCTCTCACCACTTGGTAGAACCAGCGGCCTGTTTTCTGCACATCAAGGTAGGAGTCGGTGCACAGGGTACGAAGGAGGCTGGGATCTTGATTCCTCCTCAGCTCCTCCTCGGGGTGGTGGAGGAAGCACAGCATGTTCTCACCCTGCTGCTCCCTCATGCAGGTGCACTCCAGCTCCACACGGACACAGAAGTCCCTGTCGGGCCTCCACATTGCATTGGCCACCTCCAGGTGGAAGGAGTGCCCTGGGGGAGGAGTCATGGGTACAAGGAAGCGATATACAACATCCTCCTCACGGCCAGTCCAACCTTCAAATGCACTGCCCAATGGGATGGCTCGCTGCAGCACTGGGTAGAAACTGTTTGATGAGATGTGTCCAAAGAAAAGGCTGAAATTGTCCATCAGGTCGGTTGTCCACTCACAGCCTCTCTGCAGGTCTTGTATAGGCCACTGTATGCGCCTCATTACCATGATTCCTCTGTAATCCTGAGCAAAACGGTCTAATTCATCTCCATAACCTTCTTCTCCATTTTCAAACACAATTCCAAATGCAATTGCAACATCATTGTCTTCTTCAGGCTCCTCTCTCCTCAGGCTCCTTTTCCTCCAGATAAAGCAGAGGGCCAAGAGAAGGAGCAGGAGCGCAGCAAATGCCCAGAGCTGCCAGTGCTGCAAGGGAGACCAGAGCAGGTCTCCCCAGGCCCAGCCACTCTGCATCTGTCTGAGCTGCTCCAACATCCACTCCAGCCGAAGCTGCTCCTCTTCCAGGCGCTTTGCACGCACCTCCAGGTGCAGACGCAATGTCTCCTCATCCAGCTCATCCTCCATAGGCAGCAGGTGCTGAATGAGGAATCTCAAAGCAAGGACCAGGAACATGCAGCACTCCATGGTCTGCAGGAGGATGGAGAGAAGGCCTTGAGTGGGGCTGGCAGGGAGGCAGCTGGCAGTGGGGGCAGCAGGGGTGGGAATGACAGGGGTGCGAGAGCAGGAAGGAAAGGGCCCCAGAGAGCTGGCAGGAAGCAAGGCCTGTCCCACTGCCCCAGCAGCAGCAGCAGCAGCAGCACTGTGCCCTGCCCAAGGCTCCCCCGGGAGGGGCTGTCCCTGCACGCACGGGGAGAACCCAGCTCCGGGTGCAGCGTTTCCGCCCCGCCCCTTGTCCAGCCCAGCCTCCCCACCACGTGTGCACTCACCACTTGCCCGGGCTCTGCCGGGGCAGCGTTGACTGCTGGGGCCTTTTATAGCTGCCCCCATTGTGACACGTCCCCCGTGATGTCACAGGTGCCACAGCGCATCACAGCCAGGCCAGCCCCGCTCTTTGTCCCCACCCCAGCTCAGCCGCTCCCAGTGGCCCTGCTGTACTGCTTAAGGCTGCCTTTGAGGGAATCTTCTTCAAAGAACTTCCTTTGGTCCTTCTTTTGTCTTTCTTACCAGCTGCCCTCCATTGCCAATCTCCTAGAGATCCATGCTGGAAGGCACCCTTGAGGATCATTGAGGTCAAGCCTTGACTCCACACTGGCTGAGCTACACTGAAATCTCGGAGTCAACAAGGTTGGAAAAGACCCTGAAGATCACACAGTCCAGCCTCAAACCTACCATTGCCTTCTGCACCAATCAGCCAGGGCCCCGAATGCCAAATCCACATGACTTTTAAATCCTTTTGAGGCTGCTGACTCAGCCATTCCCCTGGGCACAGACTGTTGCTCAGCCACGGCCATGTTAAATTCCTGAACTTAGAGAAAAACAATAAAGGCTTGGCAGAATTTTTATGAATAGTGTTTGGTTAGATAGATCAAAAAGAAAAAAAGAGAAAAAGAAGAGGGTGCGTACTAGAAAGTGTAATAGAAAGGCGATTTGGGAAATCTGCACCTTCCATGTACCTCAGCCAATGGGGGAAGGAAGAAAGCGATGCAGCGGGGAAATGAGGATAAAAAGGAGGCTGTGTCCTGCAACACTTGGAGAGACCCCATAGGAAATGCCCCATGGCCTCTCCCCTTTTTTCCAATCAAGGTACAGGACTGCTCTGTGTCTTTTCCAGACATAAATCTCTGGTGTCATGATTGTTTTTCTGCACGAGGAGACACCCTCGTCCTTGTGTGGCCATTCTCAAGCTCTTCTCTGCTTTCTAACACATCAGAAGCCCTGCGTCCTTGCTGCTGCTCGCATCTCCCGCGGGTGGCCGTCTGCCGGCCGCAGCCCAGAGCTCCCTGCTGCGGCTGGCAGGGCCTCAGCGCCCTGTGCCCTGTGCCCTCCCTGTGCCCCGACGGCCGCGCCAGGCCCTGCTTGCTGCCCCGATGGTGGCACTGCTGGCCCCCAGTGCTCTCCAAGGCCTTCTGCGGGGGCACCTTCCTGCGGTGGCCTTTCAGTGCCTGAAGGGAGCCCAAGAGACCTGCGCAGGGGCTGTTTGCAAGGGCCTGCAGGGACAGCACCAGGGCCAGTGGCTTCCCACGGACGCAGGGCGGGCTTAGGCCGCAGGTGTGGAAGGAATTCTGGCCTCTGAGGCTGCTGAGGCCCTGGCCCACGCTGCCCACAGAAGCTGTGGCTGCCCCATGGCTGGCAGCGCTCCAGGCCAGGCTGCATGCGCCTTGGAGCAACCTGGCCTAGTGGCAGGTGTCCCTGCCCATGGCAGCAGGCTTGCAACAAGAGCATTTGCAAGGAGCCTTCCGAGCCCAGGCGTTCTGTGATTCTGAGATCACAGCGGCCCCTGGCAGCTGGGCTTAATTTCTGATTAGAACCAGTTCAGCACTGCAAGTTTGGTTGAGTTCAACAAGCCTGTTCACCAGGCCAGATTCACAACTCCTGAGATTCACGCATAGGTCTGTTTGAGATCAATAAAGGCTGGCACGATCCAGATTCTGCAATGTTGCATTTTATTGAAATAAGTGCAAAGCATTTTTAGGCTTGCCACTCATAAATGCACTAACTATAGAGCATTACTATGTGTCCCAACAGATAGCTGGGACATACTAGATATGAGTTTTGTTGCATATAAAAATAATATTATAGATGTAATAGATGATATATGTTATCTATGTAATAAATATATTTTTGTATGTATATATTTATATTTTACATTTTTATCTTTATGTGTACTATGAACGTCTTTCTAGACATAAATGCAGTAAGAGTGTTACTATGTGTCACAACAGATAGTGACAGCAGGAAATATTTGCTATATTGTTATTGTTTAGTCAAAATTACATCTTCCAATATTTATTATTATTATTATTATTAATCATGATCTATTAATTACATATTTCTTGCTTTCGATATTATTTCTTTTAGTGTATGGTTTTGTTTTATCGTATTTTAATAGTATATCTGATAACTAATAAACTATTTATTAGAGTTTCATAAACTGTATAATATAGTTATAATATGTATACAAAATAGATAATTACATAGGAAATAAAAATCTAGATACAAGATTTCAGGTCAGCTCCAACACAATTGGTACAATGCTGACCTAAAGGTGCCCTTTACGGGGACAAGAAGAGACACAGTCCATTTTCTGATCCTGGGCAAGCAGAGCTAGTTTCTCCTCTCTGTCTGTTTTTCCCTGTTTTTTTTGTCTTTTTCTGCCCCACATTCCCACTTCCTTCATCCTGTAGCTTTTGGCCATTCTCAAAGGGCTGGAACAATAGCATGGCACAGGATGGCTTTGGTGACTTTGGCCATGCGTGGAAGGCATGTGCTCTCATCATTTGCATTCTTAGGAGTGGGAAAGTTCATATGCCAGTAGGGCTTCATGCAGATCTGGGTGACTTGTTTTGGAAAAGGGAATGATACAAGGAGGTAGAATAAACTATCCTTTGACTCTCCAGCTGCTGAGGCAGCAGGAGCGGCTGTGGGATCTTTGTCAGAGTCTTTGCACACATCCTCTTCTGTAAGGACTAGATTTGTACTATGAACCGGTTCTCTGCCGCCAGCTGTGAGCATCACAAGCACAGCTCTGTGCAGGAGAACCTCTTTCGATTGTCAGTGTCAAGGATTTCTAGGAGACGATGTTGCAGATCCAGGTACTGATGCACAATCTGCGAGCAGGCAACCGGGTCTGTCTCCATGCGATGGAAGAGATTGAGTGTGTCAGCCATTTGTACATCCTGGGGCAAAATGATCTCCTCGGGAAGCCTTGGGTTGCCCACCATAAAGTGGTCGAGGCGTTTTCTTTCCAGGCTATAGCGCAAGCTCCTGCTGATATCCAGAATTCGCGTCAGGAAATGTCTCCTTTGCCACATTGACACCGGTAAAATGTTCAGCAGGTGCATGACAATGGTCTTCATGGTATAGCTGGAAAAGCCTAGGCCCTGCCGAAGACAGGTGAAGAACTGCAGGCATTTGAGGTGCAAACTGCCAGGGGGAGCCTGCCTGGAGATGTGCCTGAAGAACTTCATCTCTGCCACGGCGAAGGTCTCAAGCCACCTTGTGCTTGGGGTGTAGGGCTCTCTAGACTGGCTGCTAACGAAGACGTCTGAGTCGCCTCGCTGCACCCCAAACAGCATCTCAATCCGGAAGGATTCCCTGCCGTTGGTCACCTTGACTTGGCAGGAGCGTGTGGAGGGCAGCGGCACTAAATGCCAAGCGTGTGACTGAGGCAAAGCTGGCCAGATGGCTCTCACCACTTGGTAGAACCAGCGGCCTGTTTTCTGCACATCAAGGTAGGAGTCGGTGCACAGGGTACGAAGGAGGCTGGGATCTTGATTCCTCCTCAGCTCCTCCTCGGAGTGGTGGAGGAAGCACAGCATGTTCTCACCCTGCTGCTCCCTCATGCAGGTGCACTCCAGCTCCACACGGACACAGAAGTCCCTGTCGGGCCTCCACATTGCATTGGCCACCTCCAGGTGGAAGGAGTGCCCTGGGGGAGGAGTCATGGGTACAAGGAAGCGATATACAACATCCTCCTCACGGCCAGTCCAACCTTCAAAGGCACTGCCCACTGGGATGGCTCGCCGCAGCACTGGGTAGAAACTGTTTGATGAGATGTGTCCAAAGAAAAGGCTGAAATTGTCCATCAGGTCGGTTGTCCACTCACAGCCTCTCTGCAGGTCTTGTATAGGCCACTGTATGCGCCTCATTACCATGATTCCTCTGTAATCCTGAGCAAAACGGTCTAATTCATCTCCATAACCTTCTTCTCCATTTTCAAACACAATTCCAAATGCAATTGCAACATCATTGTCTTCTTCAGGCTCCTCTCTCCTCAGGCTCCTTTTCCTCCAGATAAAACAGAGGGCCAAGAGAAGGAGCAGGAGCGCAGCAAATGCCCAGAGCTGCCAGTGCTGCAAGGGAGACCAGAGCAGGTCTCCCCAGGCCCAGCCACTCTGCATCTGTCTGAGCTGCTCCAACATCCACTCCAGCTGAAGCTGCTCCTCTTCCAGGCGCTTTGCACGCACCTCCAGGTGCAGACGCAATGTCTCCTCATCCAGCTCATCCTCCATAGGCAGCAGGTGCTGAATGAGGAATCTCAAAGCAAGGACCAGGAACATGCAGCACTCCATGGTCTGCAGGAGGATGGAGAGAAGGCCTTGAGTGGGGCTGGCAGGGAGGCAGCTGGCAGTGGGGGCAGCAGGGGTGGGAATGACAGGGGTGCGAGAGCAGGAAGGAAAGGGCCCCAGAGAGCTGGCAGGAAGCAAGGCCTGTCCCACTGCCCCAGCAGCAGCAGCAGCAGCAGCACTGTGCCCTGCCCAAGGCTCCCCCGGGAGGGGCTGTCCCTGCACGCACAGGGAGAACCCAGCCCCGGGTGCAGCCTTTCCACCCCGGCCCTTGTCCAGCCCAGCCTCCCCACCACGTGTGCACTCACCACTTGCCCGGGCTCTGCCGGGGCAGCGTTGACTGCTGGGGCCTTTTATAGCTGCCCCCATTGTGACACGTCCCCCGTGATGTCACAGGTGCCACAGCGCATCACAGCCAGGCCAGCCCCGCTCTTTGTCCCCACCCCAGCTCAGCCGCTCTCAGTGGCCCTGCTGTACTGCTTAAGGCTGCCTTTGAGGGAATCTTCTTCAAAGAACTTCCTTTGGTCCTTCTTTTGTCTTTCTTACCAGCTGCCCTCCATTGCCAATCTCCTAGAGATCCATGCTGGAAGGCACCCTTGAGGATCATTGAGGTCAAGCCTTGACTCCACACTGGCTGAGCTACACTGAAATCTCGGAGTCAACAAGGTTGGAAAAGACCCTGAAGATCACACAGTCCAACCTCAAACCTACCATTGCCTTCTGCACCAATCAGCCAGGGCCCCGAATGCCAAATCCACATGACTTTTAAATCCTTCTGAGGCTGCTGACTCAGCCATTCCCCTGGGCACAGACTGTTGCTCAGCCACGGCCATGTTAAATTCCTGAACTTAGAGAAAAACAATAAAGGCTTGGCAGAATTTTTATGAATAGTGTTTGGTTAGATAGATCAAAAAGAAAAAAAGAGAAAAAGAAGAGGGTGCGTACTAGAAAGTGTAATAGAAAGGCGATTTGGGAAATCTGCACCTTCCATGTACCTCAGCCAATGGGGGAAGGAAGAAAGCGATGCAGCGGGGAAATGAGGATAAAAAGGAGGCTGTGTCCTGCAACACTTGGAGAGACCCCATAGGAAATGCCCCATGGCCTCTCCCCTTTTTTCCAATCAAGGTGCAGGACTGCTCTGTGTCTTTTCCAGACATAAATCTCTGGTGTCGTGATTGTTTTTCTGCACAAGGAGACACCCTCATCCTTGTGTGGCCATTCTCAAGCTCTTCTCTGCTTTCTAACACATCAGAAGCCCTGCGTCCTTGCTGCTGCTCGCATCTCCCGCGGGTGGCCGTCTGCCGGCCGCAGCCCAGAGCTCCCTGCTGCGGCTGGCAGGGCCTCAGCGCCCTGTGCCCTGTGCCCTCCCTGTGCCCCGACGGCCGCGCCAGGCCCTGCTTGCTGCCCCGATGGTGGCACTGCTGGCCCCCAGTGCTCTCCAAGGCCTTCTGCGGGGGCACCTTCCTGCGGTGGCCTTTCAGTGCCTGAAGGGAGCCCAAGAGACCTGCGCAGGGGCTGTTTGCAAGGGCCTGCAGGGACAGCACCAGGGCCAGTGGCTTCCCACGGAGGCAGGGCGGGCTTAGGCCGCAGGTGTGGAAGGAATTCTGGCCTCTGAGGCTGCTGAGGCCCTGGCCCACGCTGCCCACAGAAGCTGTGGCTGCCCCATGGCTGGCAGCGCTCCAGGCCAGGCTGCATGCGCCTTGGAGCAACCTGGCCTAGTGGCAGGTGTCCCTGCCCATGGCAGCAGGCTTGCAACAAGAGCATTTGCAAGGAGCCTTCCGAGCCCAGGCGTTCTGTGATTCTGAGATCACAGCAGCCCCTGGCAGCTGGGCTTAATTTCTGATTAGAACCAGTTCAGCACTGCAAGTTTGGTTGAGTTCAACAAGCCTGTTCACCAGGCCAGATTCACAACTCCTGAGATTCACGCATAGGTCTGTTTGAGATCAATAAAGGCTGGCACAATCCAGATTCTGCAATGTTGCATTTTATTGAAATAAGTGCAAAGCATTTTTAGGCTTGCCACTCATAAATGCACTAACTATAGAGCATTACTATGTGTCCCAACAGATAGCTGGGACATACTAGATATGAGTTTTGTTGCATATAAAAATAATATTATAGATGTAATAGATGATATATGTTATCTATGTAATAAATATATTTTTGTATGTATATATTTATATTTTACATTTTTATCTTTATGTGTACTATGAACGTCTTTCTAGACATAAATGCAGTAAGAGTGTTACTATGTGTCACAACAGATAGTGACAGCAGGAAATATTTGCTATATTGTTATTGTTTAGTCAAAATTACATCTTCCAATATTTATTATTATTATTATAATTAATCGTGATCTATTAATTACATATTTCTTGCTTTCGATATTATTTCTTTTAGTGTATGGTTTTGTTTTATCGTATTTTAATACTATATCTGATAACTAATAAACTATTTATTAGAGTTTCATAAACTGTATAATATAGTTATAATATGTATACAAAATAGATAATTACCTAGGAAATAAAAATCTAGATACAAGATTTCAGGTCAGCTCCAACACAATTGGTACAATGCTGACCTAAAGGTGTCCTTTACGGGGACAAGAAGAGACACAGTCCATTTTCTGATCCTGGGCAAGCAGAGCTAGTTTCTCCTCTCTGTCTGTTTTTCCCTGGTTTTTTTGTCTTTTTCTGCCCCACATTCCCACTTCCTTCATCCTGTAGCTTTTGGCCATTCTCAAAGGGCTGGAACAATAGCATGGCACAGGATGGCTTTGGTGACTTTGGCCATGCGTGGAAGGCATGTGCTCTCATCATTTGCATTCTTAGGAGTGGGAAAGTTCATATGCCAGTAGGGCTTCATGCAGATCTGGGTGACTTGTTTTGGAAAAGAGAATGATACAAGGAGGTAGAATAAACCCTCCTGTGGCCCTCCAGCTGCTGAGGCAGCAGGAGCGGCTGTGGGATCTTTGCCAGAGTCTTTGCACACATCCTCTTCTGTAAGGACTAGATTCGTACTATGAACCGGTTCTCTGCCGCCAGCTGTGAGCATCACAAGCACAGCTCTGTGCAGGAGAACCTCTTTCGATTGTCAGTGTCAAGGATTTCTAGGAGACGATGTTGCAGATCCAGGTACTGATGCACAATCTGCGAGCAGGCAACCGGGTCTGTCTCCATGCGATGGAAGAGATTGAGTGTGTCAGCCATTTGTACATCCTGGGGCAAAATGATCTCCTCGGGAAGCCTTGGGTTGCCCACCATAAAGTGGTCGAGGCGTTTTCTTTCCAGGCTATAGCGCAAGCTCCTGCTGATATCCAGAATTCGCGTCAGGAAATGTCTCCTTTGCCACATTGACACCGGTAAAATGTTCAGCAGGTGCATGACAATGGTCTTCATGGTATAGCTGGAAAAGCCTAGGCCCTGCCGAAGACAGGTGAAGAACTGCAGGCATTTGAGGTGCAAACTGCCAGGGGGAGCCTGCCTGGAGATGTGCCTGAAGAACTTCATCTCTGCCACGGCGAAGGTCTCAAGCCACCTTGTGCTTGGGGTGTAGGGCTCTCTAGACTGGCTGCTAACGAAGACGTCTGAGTCGCCTCGCTGCACCCCAAACAGCATCTCAATCCGGAAGGATTCCCTGCCGTTGGTCACCTTGACTTGGCAGGAGCGTGTGGAGGGCAGCGGCACTAAATGCCAAGCGTGTGACTGAGGCAAAGCTGGCCAGATGGCTCTCACCACTTGGTAGAACCAGCGGCCTGTTTTCTGCACATCAAGGTAGGAGTCGGTGCACAGGGTACGAAGGAGGCTGGGATCTTGATTCCTCCTCAGCTCCTCCTCGGGGTGGTGGAGGAAGCACAGCATGTTCTCACCCTGCTGCTCCCTCATGCAGGTGCACTCCAGCTCCACACGGACACAGAAGTCCCTGTCGGGCCTCCACATTGCATTGGCCACCTCCAGGTGGAAGGAGTGCCCTGGGGGAGGAGTCATGGGTACAAGGAAGCGATATACAACATCCTCCTTACGGCCAGTCCAACCTTCAAAGGCACTGCCCACTGGGATGGCTCGCCGCAGCACTGGGTAGAAACTGTTTGATGAGATGTGTCCAAAGAAAAGGCTGAAATTGTCCATCAGGTCGGTTGTCCACTCACAGCCTCTCTGCAGGTCTTGTATAGGCCACTGTATGCGCCTCATTACCATGATTCCTCTGTAATCCTGAGCAAAACGGTCTAATTCATCTCCATAACCTTCTTCTCCATTTTCAAACACAATTCCAAATGCAATTGCAACATCATTGTCTTCTTCAGGCTCCTCTCTCCTCAGGCTCCTTTTCCTCCAGATAAAACAGAGGGCCAAGAGAAGGAGCAGGAGCGCAGCAAATGCCCAGAGCTGCCAGTGCTGCAAGGGAGACCAGAGCAGGTCTCCCCAGGCCCAGCCACTCTGCATCTGTCTGAGCTGCTCCAACATCCACTCCAGCCGAAGCTGCTCCTCTTCCAGGCGCTTTGCACGCACCTCCAGGTGCAGACGCAATGTCTCCTCATCCAGCTCATCCTCCATAGGCAGCAGGTGCTGAATGAGGAATCTCAAAGCAAGGACCAGGAACATGCAGCACTCCATGGTCTGCAGGAGGATGGAGAGAAGGCCTTGAGTGGGGCTGGCAGGGAGGCAGCTGGCAGTGGGGGCAGCAGGGGTGGGAATGACAGGGGTGCGAGAGCAGGAAGGAAAGGGCCCCAGAGAGCTGGCAGGAAGCAAGGCCTGTCCCACTGCCCCAGCAGCAGCAGCAGCAGCAGCACTGTGCCCTGCCCAAGGCTCCCCCGGGAGGGGCTGTCCCTGCACGCACAGGGAGAACCCAGCCCCGGGTGCAGCGTTTCCACCCCGGCCCTTGTCCAGCCCAGCCTCCCCACCACGTGTGCACTCACCACTTGCCCGGGCTCTGCCGGGGCAGCGTTGACTGCTGGGGCCTTTTATAGCTGCCTCCATTGTGACACGTCCCCCGTGATGTCACAGGTGCCACAGCGCATCACAGCCAGGCCAGCCCCGCTCTTTGTCCCCACCCCAGCTCAGCCGCTCCCAGTGGCCCTGCTGTACTGCTTAAGGCTGCCTTTGAGGGAATCTTCTTCAAAGAACTTCCTTTGGTCCTTCTTTTGTCTTTCTTACCAGCTGCCCTCCATTGCCAATCTCCTAGAGATCCATGCTGGAAGGCACCCTTGAGGATCATTGAGGTCAAGCCTTGACTCCACACTGGCTGAGCTACACTGAAATCTCGGAGTCAACAAGGTTGGAAAAGACCCTGAAGATCACACAGTCCAGCCTCAAACCTACCATTGCCTTCTGCACCAATCAGCCAGGGCCCCGAATGCCAAATCCACATGACTTTTAAATCCTTCTGAGGCTGCTGACTCAGCCATTCCCCTGGGCACAGACTGTTGCTCAGCCACGGCCATGTTAAATTCCTGAACTTAGAGAAAAACAATAAAGGCTTGGCAGAATTTTTATGAATAGTGTTTGGTTAGATAGATCAAAAAGAAAAAAAGAGAAAAAGAAGAGGGTGCGTACTAGAAAGTGTAATAGAAAGGCGATTTGGGAAATCTGCACCTTCCATGTACCTCAGCCAATGGGGGAAGGAAGAAAGCGATGCAGCGGGGAAATGAGGATAAAAAGGAGGCTGTGTCCTGCAACACTTGGAGAGACCCCATAGGAAATGCCCCATGGCCTCTCCCCTTTTTTCCAATCAAGGTGCAGGACTGCTCTGTGTCTTTTCCAGACATAAATCTCTGGTGTCGTGATTGTTTTTCTGCACAAGGAGACACCCTCATCCTTGTGTGGCCATTCTCAAGCTCTTCTCTGCTTTCTAACACATCAGAAGCCCTGCGTCCTTGCTGCTGCTCGCATCTCCCGCGGGTGGCCGTCTGCCGGCCGCAGCCCAGAGCTCCCTGCTGCGGCTGGCAGGGCCTCAGCGCCCTGTGCCCTGTGCCCTCCCTGTGCCCCGACGGCCGCGCCAGGCCCTGCTTGCTGCCCCGATGGTGGCACTGCTGGCCCCCAGTGCTCTCCAAGGCCTTCTGCGGGGGCACCTTCCTGCGGTGGCCTTTCAGTGCCTGAAGGGAGCCCAAGAGACCTGCGCAGGGGCTGTTTGCAAGGGCCTGCAGGGACAGCACCAGGGCCAGTGGCTTCCCACGGACGCAGGGCGGGCTTAGGCTGCAGGTGTGGAAGGAATTCTGGCCTCTGAGGCTGCTGAGGCCCTGGCCCACGCTGCCCACAGAAGCTGTGGCTGCCCCATGGCTGGCAGCGCTCCAGGCCAGGCTGCATGCGCCTTGGAGCAACCTGGCCTAGTGGCAGGTGTCCCTGCCCATGGCAGCAGGCTTGCAACAAGAGCATTTGCAAGGAGCCTTCCGAGCCCAGGCGTTCTGTGATTCTGAGATCACAGCGGCCCCTGGCAGCTGGGCTTAATTTCTGATTAGAACCAGTTCAGCACTGCAAGTTTGGTTGAGTTCAACAAGCCTGTTCACCAGGCCAGATTCACAACTCCTGAGATTCACGCATAGGTCTGTTTGAGATCAATAAAGGCTGGCACAATCCAGATTCTGCAATGTTGCATTTTATTGAAATAAGTGCAAAGCATTTTTAGGCTTGCCACTCATAAATGCACTAACTATAGAGCATTACTATGTGTCCCAACAGATAGCTGGGACATACTAGATATGAGTTTTGTTGCATATAAAAATAATATTATAGATGTAATAGATGATATATGTTATCTATGTAATAAATATATTTTTGTATGTATATATTTATATTTTACATTTTTATCTTTATGTGTACTATGAACGTCTTTCTAGACATAAATGCAGTAAGAGTGTTACTATGTGTCACAACAGATAGTGACAGCAGGAAATATTTGCTATATTGTTATTGTTTAGTCAAAATTACATCTTCCAATATTTATTATTATTATTATAATTAATCGTGATCTATTAATTACATATTTCTTGCTTTCGATATTATTTCTTTTAGTGTATGGTTTTGTTTTATCGTATTTTAATACTATATCTGATAACTAATAAACTATTTATTAGAGTTTCATAAACTGTATAATATAGTTATAATATGTATACAAAATAGATAATTACCTAGGAAATAAAAATCTAGATACAAGATTTCAGGTCAGCTCCAACACAATTGGTACAATGCTGACCTAAAGGTGTCCTTTACGGGGACAAGAAGAGACACAGTCCATTTTCTGATCCTGGGCAAGCAGAGCTAGTTTCTCCTCTCTGTCTGTTTTTCCCTGGTTTTTTTGTCTTTTTCTGCCCCACATTCCCACTTCCTTCATCCTGTAGCTTTTGGCCATTCTCAAAGGGCTGGAACAATAGCATGGCACAGGATGGCTTTGGTGACTTTGGCCATGCGTGGAAGGCATGTGCTCTCATCATTTGCATTCTTAGGAGTGGGAAAGTTCATATGCCAGTAGGGCTTCATGCAGATCTGGGTGACTTGTTTTGGAAAAGAGAATGATACAAGGAGGTAGAATAAACCCTCCTGTGGCCCTCCAGCTGCTGAGGCAGCAGGAGCGGCTGTGGGATCTTTGCCAGAGTCTTTGCACACATCCTCTTCTGTAAGGACTAGATTCGTACTATGAACCGGTTCTCTGCCGCCAGCTGTGAGCATCACAAGCACAGCTCTGTGCAGGAGAACCTCTTTCGATTGTCAGTGTCAAGGATTTCTAGGAGACGATGTTGCAGATCCAGGTACTGATGCACAATCTGCGAGCAGGCAACCGGGTCTGTCTCCATGCGATGGAAGAGATTGAGTGTGTCAGCCATTTGTACATCCTGGGGCAAAATGATCTCCTCGGGAAGCCTTGGGTTGCCCACCATAAAGTGGTCGAGGCGTTTTCTTTCCAGGCTATAGCGCAAGCTCCTGCTGATATCCAGAATTCGCGTCAGGAAATGTCTCCTTTGCCACATTGACACCGGTAAAATGTTCAGCAGGTGCATGACAATGGTCTTCATGGTATAGCTGGAAAAGCCTAGGCCCTGCCGAAGACAGGTGAAGAACTGCAGGCATTTGAGGTGCAAACTGCCAGGGGGAGCCTGCCTGGAGATGTGCCTGAAGAACTTCATCTCTGCCACAGCGAAGGTCTCAAGCCACCTTGTGCTTGGGGTGTAGGGCTCTCTAGACTGGCTGCTAACGAAGACGTCTGAGTCGCCTCGCTGCACCCCAAACAGCATCTCAATCCGGAAGGATTCCCTGCCGTTGGTCACCTTGACTTGGCAGGAGCGTGTGGAGGGCAGCGGCACTAAATGCCAAGCGTGTGACTGAGGCAAAGCTGGCCAGATGGCTCTCACCACTTGGTAGAACCAGCGGCCTGTTTTCTGCACATCAAGGTAGGAGTCGGTGCACAGGGTACGAAGGAGGCTGGGATCTTGATTCCTCCTCAGCTCCTCCTCGGGGTGGTGGAGGAAGCACAGCATGTTCTCACCCTGCTGCTCCCTCATGCAGGTGCACTCCAGCTCCACACGGACACAGAAGTCCCTGTCGGGCCTCCACATTGCATTGGCCACCTCCAGGTGGAAGGAGTGCCCTGGGGGAGGAGTCATGGGTACAAGGAAGCGATATACAACATCCTCCTCACGGCCAGTCCAACCTTCAAAGGCACTGCCCACTGGGATGGCTCGCCGCAGCACTGGGTAGAAACTGTTTGATGAGATGTGTCCAAAGAAAAGGCTGAAATTGTCCATCAGGTCGGTTGTCCACTCACAGCCTCTCTGCAGGTCTTGTATAGGCCACTGTATGCGCCTCATTACCATGATTCCTCTGTAATCCTGAGCAAAACGGTCTAATTCATCTCCATAACCTTCTTCTCCATTTTCAAACACAATTCCAAATGCAATTGCAACATCATTGTCTTCTTCAGGCTCCTCTCTCCTCAGGCTCCTTTTCCTCCAGATAAAGCAGAGGGCCAAGAGAAGGAGCAGGAGCGCAGCAAATGCCCAGAGCTGCCAGTGCTGCAAGGGAGACCAGAGCAGGTCTCCCCAGGCCCAGCCACTCTGCATCTGTCTGAGCTGCTCCAACATCCACTCCAGCCGAAGCTGCTCCTCTTCCAGGCGCTTTGCACGCACCTCCAGGTGCAGACGCAATGTCTCCTCATCCAGCTCATCCTCCATAGGCAGCAGGTGCTGAATGAGGAATCTCAAAGCAAGGACCAGGAACATGCAGCACTCCATGGTCTGCAGGAGGATGGAGAGAAGGCCTTGAGTGGGGCTGGCAGGGAGGCAGCTGGCAGTGGGGGCAGCAGGGGTGGGAATGACAGGGGTGCGAGAGCAGGAAGGAAAGGGCCCCAGAGAGCTGGCAGGAAGCAAGGCCTGTCCCACTGCCCCAGCAGCAGCAGCAGCAGCAGCACTGTGCCCTGCCCAAGGCTCCCCCGGGAGGGGCTGTCCCTGCACGCACAGGGAGAACCCAGCCCCGGGTGCAGCGTTTCCACCCCGGCCCTTGTCCAGCCCAGCCTCCCCACCACGTGTGCACTCACCACTTGCCCGGGCTCTGCCGGGGCAGCGTTGACTGCTGGGGCCTTTTATAGCTGCCCCCATTGTGACACGTCCCCCGTGATGTCACAGGTGCCACAGCGCATCACAGCCAGGCCAGCCCCGCTCTTTGTCCCCACCCCAGCTCAGCCGCTCCCAGTGGCCCTGCTGTACTGCTTAAGGCTGCCTTTGAGGGAATCTTCTTCAAAGAACTTCCTTTGGTCCTTCTTTTGTCTTTCTTACCAGCTGCCCTCCATTGCCAATCTCCTAGAGATCCATGCTGGAAGGCACCCTTGAGGATCATTGAGGTCAAGCCTTGACTCCACACTGGCTGAGCTACACTGAAATCTCGGAGTCAACAAGGTTGGAAAAGACCCTGAAGATCACACAGTCCAACCTCAAACCTACCATTGCCTTCTGCACCAATCAGCCAGGGCCCCGAATGCCAAATCCACATGACTTTTAAATCCTTCTGAGGCTGCTGACTCAGCCATTCCCCTGGGCACAGACTGTTGCTCAGCCACGGCCATGTTAAATTCCTGAACTTAGAGAAAAACAATAAAGGCTTGGCAGAATTTTTATGAATAGTGTTTGGTTAGATAGATCAAAAAGAAAAAAAGAGAAAAAGAAGAGGGTGCGTACTAGAAAGTGTAATAGAAAGGCGATTTGGGAAATCTGCACCTTCCATGTACCTCAGCCAATGGGGGAAGGAAGAAAGCGATGCAGCGGGGAAATGAGGATAAAAAGGAGGCTGTGTCCTGCAACACTTGGAGAGACCCCATAGGAAATGCCCCATGGCCTCTCCCCTTTTTTCCAATCAAGGTGCAGGACTGCTCTGTGTCTTTTCCAGACATAAATCTCTGGTGTCGTGATTGTTTTTCTGCACAAGGAGACACCCTCATCCTTGTGTGGCCATTCTCAAGCTCTTCTCTGCTTTCTAACACATCAGAAGCCCTGCGTCCTTGCTGCTGCTCGCATCTCCCGCGGGTGGCCGTCTGCCGGCCGCAGCCCAGAGCTCCCTGCTGCGGCTGGCAGGGCCTCAGCGCCCTGTGCCCTGTGCCCTCCCTGTGCCCCGACGGCCGCGCCAGGCCCTGCTTGCTGCCCCGATGGTGGCACTGCTGGCCCCCAGTGCTCTCCAAGGCCTTCTGCGGGGGCACCTTCCTGCGGTGGCCTTTCAGTGCCTGAAGGGAGCCCAAGAGACCTGCGCAGGGGCTGTTTGCAAGGGCCTGCAGGGACAGCACCAGGGCCAGTGGCTTCCCACGGACGCAGGGCGGGCTTAGGCTGCAGGTGTGGAAGGAATTCTGGCCTCTGAGGCTGCTGAGGCCCTGGCCCACGCTGCCCACAGAAGCTGTGGCTGCCCCATGGCTGGCAGCGCTCCAGGCCAGGCTGCATGCGCCTTGGAGCAACCTGGCCTAGTGGCAGGTGTCCCTGCCCATGGCAGCAGGCTTGCAACAAGAGCATTTGCAAGGAGCCTTCCGAGCCCAGGCGTTCTGTGATTCTGAGATCACAGCGGCCCCTGGCAGCTGGGCTTAATTTCTGATTAGAACCAGTTCAGCACTGCAAGTTTGGTTGAGTTCAACAAGCCTGTTCACCAGGCCAGATTCACAACTCCTGAGATTCACGCATAGGTCTGTTTGAGATCAATAAAGGCTGGCACAATCCAGATTCTGCAATGTTGCATTTTATTGAAATAAGTGCAAAGCATTTTTAGGCTTGCCACTCATAAATGCACTAACTATAGAGCATTACTATGTGTCCCAACAGATAGCTGGGACATACTAGATATGAGTTTTGTTGCATATAAAAATAATATTATAGATGTAATAGATGATATATGTTATCTATGTAATAAATATATTTTTGTATGTATATATTTATATTTTACATTTTTATCTTTATGTGTACTATGAACGTCTTTCTAGACATAAATGCAGTAAGAGTGTTACTATGTGTCACAACAGATAGTGACAGCAGGAAATATTTGCTATATTGTTATTGTTTAGTCAAAATTACATCTTCCAATATTTATTATTATTATTATAATTAATCGTGATCTATTAATTACATATTTCTTGCTTTCGATATTATTTCTTTTAGTGTATGGTTTTGTTTTATCGTATTTTAATACTATATCTGATAACTAATAAACTATTTATTAGAGTTTCATAAACTGTATAATATAGTTATAATATGTATACAAAATAGATAATTACCTAGGAAATAAAAATCTAGATACAAGATTTCAGGTCAGCTCCAACACAATTGGTACAATGCTGACCTAAAGGTGTCCTTTACGGGGACAAGAAGAGACACAGTCCATTTTCTGATCCTGGGCAAGCAGAGCTAGTTTCTCCTCTCTGTCTGTTTTTCCCTGGTTTTTTTGTCTTTTTCTGCCCCACATTCCCACTTCCTTCATCCTGTGGCTTTTGGCCATTCTCAAAGGGCTGGAACAATAGCATGGCACAGGATGGCTTTGGTGACTTTGGCCATGCGTGGAAGGCATGTGCTCTCATCATTTGCATTCTTAGGAGTGGGAAAGTTCATATGCCAGTAGGGCTTCATGCAGATCTGGGTGACTTGTTTTGGAAAAGGGAATGATACAAGGAGGTAGAATAAACTATCCTTTGACTCTCCAGCTGCTGAGGCAGCAGGAGCGGCTGTGGGATCTTTGTCAGAGTCTTTGCACACATCCTCTTCTGTAAGGACTAGATTTGTACTATGAACCGGTTCTCTGCCGCCAGCTGTGAGCATCACAAGCACAGCTCTGTGCAGGAGAACCTCTTTCGATTGTCAGTGTCAAGGATTTCTAGGAGACGATGTTGCAGATCCAGGTACTGATGCACAATCTGCGAGCAGGCAACCGGGTCTGTCTCCATGCGATGGAAGAGATTGAGTGTGTCAGCCATTTGTACATCCTGGGGCAAAATGATCTCCTCGGGAAGCCTTGGGTTGCCCACCATAAAGTGGTCGAGGCGTTTTCTTTCCAGGCTATAGCGCAAGCTCCTGCTGATATCCAGAATTCGCGTCAGGAAATGTCTCCTTTGCCACATTGACACCGGTAAAATGTTCAGCAGGTGCATGACAATGGTCTTCATGGTATAGCTGGAAAAGCCTAGGCCCTGCCGAAGACAGGTGAAGAACTGCAGGCATTTGAGGTGCAAACTGCCAGGGGGAGCCTGCCTGGAGATGTGCCTGAAGAACTTCATCTCTGCCACGGCGAAGGTCTCAAGCCACCTTGTGCTTGGGGTGTAGGGCTCTCTAGACTGGCTGCTAACGAAGACGTCTGAGTCGCCTCGCTGCACCCCAAACAGCATCTCAATCCGGAAGGATTCTCTGCCGTTGGTCACCTTGACTTGGCAGGAGCGTGTGGAGGGCAGCGGCACTAAATGCCAAGCGTGTGACTGAGGCAAAGCTGGCCAGATGGCTCTCACCACTTGGTAGAACCAGCGGCCTGTTTTCTGCACATCAAGGTAGGAGTCGGTGCACAGGGTACGAAGGAGGCTGGGATCTTGATTCCTCCTCAGCTCCTCCTCGGGGTGGTGGAGGAAGCACAGCATGTTCTCACCCTGCTGCTCCCTCATGCAGGTGCACTCCAGCTCCACACGGACACAGAAGTCCCTGTCGGGCCTCCACATTGCATTGGCCACCTCCAGGTGGAAGGAGTGCCCTGGGGGAGGAGTCATGGGTACAAGGAAGCGATATACAACATCCTCCTCACGGCCAGTCCAACCTTCAAAGGCACTGCCCACTGGGATGGCTCGCCGCAGCACTGGGTAGAAACTGTTTGATGAGATGTGTCCAAAGAAAAGGCTGAAATTGTCCATCAGGTCGGTTGTCCACTCACAGCCTCTCTGCAGGTCTTGTATAGGCCACTGTATGCGCCTCATTACCATGATTCCTCTGTAATCCTGAGCAAAACGGTCTAATTCATCTCCATAACCTTCTTCTCCATTTTCAAACACAATTCCAAATGCAATTGCAACATCATTGTCTTCTTCAGGCTCCTCTCTCCTCAGGCTCCTTTTCCTCCAGATAAAACAGAGGGCCAAGAGAAGGAGCAGGAGCGCAGCAAATGCCCAGAGCTGCCAGTGCTGCAAGGGAGACCAGAGCAGGTCTCCCCAGGCCCAGCCACTCTGCATCTGTCTGAGCTGCTCCAACATCCACTCCAGCTGAAGCTGCTCCTCTTCCAGGCGCTTTGCACGCACCTCCAGGTGCAGACGCAATGTCTCCTCATCCAGCTCATCCTCCATAGGCAGCAGGTGCTGAATGAGGAATCTCAAAGCAAGGACCAGGAACATGCAGCACTCCATGGTCTGCAGGAGGATGGAGAGAAGGCCTTGAGTGGGGCTGGCAGGGAGGCAGCTGGCAGTGGGGGCAGCAGGGGTGGGAATGACAGGGGTGCGAGAGCAGGAAGGAAAGGGCCCCAGAGAGCTGGCAGGAAGCAAGGCCTGTCCCACTGCCCCAGCAGCAGCAGCAGCAGCAGCACTGTGCCCTGCCCAAGGCTCCCCCGGGAGGGGCTGTCCCTGCACGCACGGGGAGAACCCAGCCCCGGGTGCAGCGTTTCCACCCCGGCCCTTGTCCAGCCCAGCCTCCCCACCACGTGTGCACTCACCACTTGCCCGGGCTCTGCCGGGGCAGCGTTGACTGCTGGGGCCTTTTATAGCTGCCCCCATTGTGACACGTCCCCCGTGATGTCACAGGTGCCACAGCGCATCACAGCCAGGCCAGCCCCGCTCTTTGTCCCCACCCCAGCTCAGCCGCTCCCAGTGGCCCTGCTGTACTGCTTAAGGCTGCCTTTGAGGGAATCTTCTTCAAAGAACTTCCTTTGGTCCTTCTTTTGTCTTTCTTACCAGCTGCCCTCCATTGCCAATCTCCTAGAGATCCATGCTGGAAGGCACCCTTGAGGATCATTGAGGTCAAGCCTTGACTCCACACTGGCTGAGCTACACTGAAATCTCGGAGTCAACAAGGTTGGAAAAGACCCTGAAGATCACACAGTCCAACCTCAAACCTACCATTGCCTTCTGCACCAATCAGCCAGGGCCCCGAATGCCAAATCCACATGACTTTTAAATCCTTCTGAGGCTGCTGACTCAGCCATTCCCCTGGGCACAGACTGTTGCTCAGCCACGGCCATGTTAAATTCCTGAACTTAGAGAAAAACAATAAAGGCTTGGCAGAATTTTTATGAATAGTGTTTGGTTAGATAGATCAAAAAGAAAAAAAGAGAAAAAGAAGAGGGTGCGTACTAGAAAGTGTAATAGAAAGGCGATTTGGGAAATCTGCACCTTCCATGTACCTCAGCCAATGGGGGAAGGAAGAAAGCGATGCAGCGGGGAAATGAGGATAAAAAGGAGGCTGTGTCCTGCAACACTTGGAGAGACCCCATAGGAAATGCCCCATGGCCTCTCCCCTTTTTTCCAATCAAGGTGCAGGACTGCTCTGTGTCTTTTCCAGACATAAATCTCTGGTGTCGTGATTGTTTTTCTGCACAAGGAGACACCCTCATCCTTGTGTGGCCATTCTCAAGCTCTTCTCTGCTTTCTAACACATCAGAAGCCCTGCGTCCTTGCTGCTGCTCGCATCTCCCGCGGGTGGCCGTCTGCCGGCCGCAGCCCAGAGCTCCCTGCTGCGGCTGGCAGGGCCTCAGCGCCCTGTGCCCTGTGCCCTCCCTGTGCCCCGACGGCCGCGCCAGGCCCTGCTTGCTGCCCCGATGGTGGCACTGCTGGCCCCCAGTGCTCTCCAAGGCCTTCTGCGGGGGCACCTTCCTGCGGTGGCCTTTCAGTGCCTGAAGGGAGCCCAAGAGACCTGCGCAGGGGCTGTTTGCAAGGGCCTGCAGGGACAGCACCAGGGCCAGTGGCTTCCCACGGACGCAGGGCGGGCTTAGGCTGCAGGTGTGGAAGGAATTCTGGCCTCTGAGGCTGCTGAGGCCCTGGCCCACGCTGCCCACAGAAGCTGTGGCTGCCCCATGGCTGGCAGCGCTCCAGGCCAGGCTGCATGCGCCTTGGAGCAACCTGGCCTAGTGGCAGGTGTCCCTGCCCATGGCAGCAGGCTTGCAACAAGAGCATTTGCAAGGAGCCTTCCGAGCCCAGGCGTTCTGTGATTCTGAGATCACAGCGGCCCCTGGCAGCTGGGCTTAATTTCTGATTAGAACCAGTTCAGCACTGCAAGTTTGGTTGAGTTCAACAAGCCTGTTCACCAGGCCAGATTCACAACTCCTGAGATTCACGCATAGGTCTGTTTGAGATCAATAAAGGCTGGCACAATCCAGATTCTGCAATGTTGCATTTTATTGAAATAAGTGCAAAGCATTTTTAGGCTTGCCACTCATAAATGCACTAACTATAGAGCATTACTATGTGTCCCAACAGATAGCTGGGACATACTAGATATGAGTTTTGTTGCATATAAAAATAATATTATAGATGTAATAGATGATATATGTTATCTATGTAATAAATATATTTTTGTATGTATATATTTATATTTTACATTTTTATCTTTATGTGTACTATGAACGTCTTTCTAGACATAAATGCAGTAAGAGTGTTACTATGTGTCACAACAGATAGTGACAGCAGGAAATATTTGCTATATTGTTATTGTTTAGTCAAAATTACATCTTCCAATATTTATTATTATTATTATAATTAATCGTGATCTATTAATTACATATTTCTTGCTTTCGATATTATTTCTTTTAGTGTATGGTTTTGTTTTATCGTATTTTAATACTATATCTGATAACTAATAAACTATTTATTAGAGTTTCATAAACTGTATAATATAGTTATAATATGTATACAAAATAGATAATTACCTAGGAAATAAAAATCTAGATACAAGATTTCAGGTCAGCTCCAACACAATTGGTACAATGCTGACCTAAAGGTGTCCTTTACGGGGACAAGAAGAGACACAGTCCATTTTCTGATCCTGGGCAAGCAGAGCTAGTTTCTCCTCTCTGTCTGTTTTTCCCTGGTTTTTTTGTCTTTTTCTGCCCCACATTCCCACTTCCTTCATCCTGTAGCTTTTGGCCATTCTCAAAGGGCTGGAACAATAGCATGGCACAGGATGGCTTTGGTGACTTTGGCCATGCGTGGAAGGCATGTGCTCTCATCATTTGCATTCTTAGGAGTGGGAAAGTTCATATGCCAGTAGGGCTTCATGCAGATCTGGGTGACTTGTTTTGGAAAAGAGAATGATACAAGGAGGTAGAATAAACCCTCCTGTGGCCCTCCAGCTGCTGAGGCAGCAGGAGCGGCTGTGGGATCTTTGCCAGAGTCTTTGCACACATCCTCTTCTGTAAGGACTAGATTCGTACTATGAACCGGTTCTCTGCCGCCAGCTGTGAGCATCACAAGCACAGCTCTGTGCAGGAGAACCTCTTTCGATTGTCAGTGTCAAGGATTTCTAGGAGACGATGTTGCAGATCCAGGTACTGATGCACAATCTGCGAGCAGGCAACCGGGTCTGTCTCCATGCGATGGAAGAGATTGAGTGTGTCAGCCATTTGTACATCCTGGGGCAAAATGATCTCCTCGGGAAGCCTTGGGTTGCCCACCATAAAGTGGTCGAGGCGTTTTCTTTCCAGGCTATAGCGCAAGCTCCTGCTGATATCCAGAATTCGCGTCAGGAAATGTCTCCTTTGCCACATTGACACCGGTAAAATGTTCAGCAGGTGCATGACAATGGTCTTCATGGTATAGCTGGAAAAGCCTAGGCCCTGCCGAAGACAGGTGAAGAACTGCAGGCATTTGAGGTGCAAACTGCCAGGGGGAGCCTGCCTGGAGATGTGCCTGAAGAACTTCATCTCTGCCACGGCGAAGGTCTCAAGCCACCTTGTGCTTGGGGTGTAGGGCTCTCTAGACTGGCTGCTAACGAAGACGTCTGAGTCGCCTCGCTGCACCCCAAACAGCATCTCAATCCGGAAGGATTCCCTGCCGTTGGTCACCTTGACTTGGCAGGAGCGTGTGGAGGGCAGCGGCACTAAATGCCAAGCGTGTGACTGAGGCAAAGCTGGCCAGATGGCTCTCACCACTTGGTAGAACCAGCGGCCTGTTTTCTGCACATCAAGGTAGGAGTCGGTGCACAGGGTACGAAGGAGGCTGGGATCTTGATTCCTCCTCAGCTCCTCCTCGGGGTGGTGGAGGAAGCACAGCATGTTCTCACCCTGCTGCTCCCTCATGCAGGTGCACTCCAGCTCCACACGGACACAGAAGTCCCTGTCGGGCCTCCACATTGCATTGGCCACCTCCAGGTGGAAGGAGTGCCCTGGGGGAGGAGTCATGGGTACAAGGAAGCGATATACAACATCCTCCTCACGGCCAGTCCAACCTTCAAAGGCACTGCCCACTGGGATGGCTCGCTGCAGCACTGGGTAGAAACTGTTTGATGAGATGTGTCCAAAGAAAAGGCTGAAATTGTCCATCAGGTCGGTTGTCCACTCACAGCCTCTCTGCAGGTCTTGTATAGGCCACTGTATGCGCCTCATTACCATGATTCCTCTGTAATCCTGAGCAAAACGGTCTAATTCATCTCCATAACCTTCTTCTCCATTTTCAAACACAATTCCAAATGCAATTGCAACATCATTGTCTTCTTCAGGCTCCTCTCTCCTCAGGCTCCTTTTCCTCCAGATAAAACAGAGGGCCAAGAGAAGGAGCAGGAGCGCAGCAAATGCCCAGAGCTGCCAGTGCTGCAAGGGAGACCAGAGCAGGTCTCCCCAGGCCCAGCCACTCTGCATCTGTCTGAGCTGCTCCAACATCCACTCCAGCCGAAGCTGCTCCTCTTCCAGGCGCTTTGCACGCACCTCCAGGTGCAGACGCAATGTCTCCTCATCCAGCTCATCCTCCATAGGCAGCAGGTGCTGAATGAGGAATCTCAAAGCAAGGACCAGGAACATGCAGCACTCCATGGTCTGCAGGAGGATGGAGAGAAGGCCTTGAGTGGGGCTGGCAGGGAGGCAGCTGGCAGTGGGGGCAGCAGGGGTGGGAATGACAGGGGTGCGAGAGCAGGAAGGAAAGGGCCCCAGAGAGCTGGCAGGAAGCAAGGCCTGTCCCACTGCCCCAGCAGCAGCAGCAGCAGCAGCACTGTGCCCTGCCCAAGGCTCCCCCGGGAGGGGCTGTCCCTGCACGCACAGGGAGAACCCAGCCCCGGGTGCAGCGTTTCCACCCCGGCCCTTGTCCAGCCCAGCCTCCCCACCACGTGTGCACTCACCACTTGCCCGGGCTCTGCCGGGGCAGCGTTGACTGCTGGGGCCTTTTATAGCTGCCCCCATTGTGACACGTCCCCCGTGATGTCACAGGTGCCACAGCGCATCACAGCCAGGCCAGCCCCGCTCTTTGTCCCCACCCCAGCTCAGCCGCTCCCAGTGGCCCTGCTGTACTGCTTAAGGCTGCCTTTGAGGGAATCTTCTTCAAAGAACTTCCTTTGGTCCTTCTTTTGTCTTTCTTACCAGCTGCCCTCCATTGCCAATCTCCTAGAGATCCATGCTGGAAGGCACCCTTGAGGATCATTGAGGTCAAGCCTTGACTCCACACTGGCTGAGCTACACTGAAATCTCGGAGTCAACAAGGTTGGAAAAGACCCTGAAGATCACACAGTCCAACCTCAAACCTACCATTGCCTTCTGCACCAATCAGCCAGGGCCCCGAATGCCAAATCCACATGACTTTTAAATCCTTCTGAGGCTGCTGACTCAGCCATTCCCCTGGGCACAGACTGTTGCTCAGCCACGGCCATGTTAAATTCCTGAACTTAGAGAAAAACAATAAAGGCTTGGCAGAATTTTTATGAATAGTGTTTGGTTAGATAGATCAAAAAGAAAAAAAGAGAAAAAGAAGAGGGTGCGTACTAGAAAGTGTAATAGAAAGGTGATTTGGGAAATCTGCACCTTCCATGTACCTCAGCCAATGGGGGAAGGAAGAAAGCGATGCAGCGGGGAAATGAGGATAAAAAGGAGGCTGTGTCCTGCAACACTTGGAGAGACCCCATAGGAAATGCCCCATGGCCTCTCCCCTTTTTTCCAATCAAGGTACAGGACTGCTCTGTGTCTTTTCCAGACATAAATCTCTGGTGTCGTGATTGTTTTTCTGCACAAGGAGACACCCTCATCCTTGTGTGGCCATTCTCAAGCTCTTCTCTGCTTTCTAACACATCAGAAGCCCTGCGTCCTTGCTGCTGCTCGCATCTCCCGCGGGTGGCCGTCTGCCGGCCGCAGCCCAGAGCTCCCTGCTGTGGCTGGCAGGGCCTCAGCGCCCTGTGCCCTGTGCCCTCCCTGTGCCCCGACGGCCGCGCCAGGCCCTGCTTGCTGCCCCGATGGTGGCACTGCTGGCCCCCAGTGCTCTCCAAGGCCTTCTGCGGGGGCACCTTCCTGCGGTGGCCTTTCAGTGCCTGAAGGGAGCCCAAGAGACCTGCGCAGGGGCTGTTTGCAAGGGCCTGCAGGGACAGCACCAGGGCCAGTGGCTTCCCACGGACGCAGGGCGGGCTTAGGCTGCAGGTGTGGAAGGAATTCTGGCCTCTGAGGCTGCTGAGGCCCTGGCCCACGCTGCCCACAGAAGCTGTGGCTGCCCCATGGCTGGCAGCGCTCCAGGCCAGGCTGCATGCGCCTTGGAGCAACCTGGCCTAGTGGCAGGTGTCCCTGCCCATGGCAGCAGGCTTGCAACAAGAGCATTTGCAAGGAGCCTTCCGAGCCCAGGCGTTCTGTGATTCTGAGATCACAGCGGCCCCTGGCAGCTGGGCTTAATTTCTGATTAGAACCAGTTCAGCACTGCAAGTTTGGTTGAGTTCAACAAGCCTGTTCACCAGGCCAGATTCACAACTCCTGAGATTCACGCATAGGTCTGTTTGAGATCAATAAAGGCTGGCACAATCCAGATTCTGCAATGTTGCATTTTATTGAAATAAGTGCAAAGCATTTTTAGGCTTGCCACTCATAAATGCACTAACTATAGAGCATTACTATGTGTCCCAACAGATAGCTGGGACATACTAGATATGAGTTTTGTTGCATATAAAAATAATATTATAGATGTAATAGATGATATATGTTATCTATGTAATAAATATATTTTTGTATGTATATATTTATATTTTACATTTTTATCTTTATGTGTACTATGAACGTCTTTCTAGACATAAATGCAGTAAGAGTGTTACTATGTGTCACAACAGATAGTGACAGCAGGAAATATTTGCTATATTGTTATTGTTTAGTCAAAATTACATCTTCCAATATTTATTATTATTATTATAATTAATCGTGATCTATTAATTACATATTTCTTGCTTTCGATATTATTTCTTTTAGTGTATGGTTTTGTTTTATCGTATTTTAATACTATATCTGATAACTAATAAACTATTTATTAGAGTTTCATAAACTGTATAATATAGTTATAATATGTATACAAAATAGATAATTACCTAGGAAATAAAAATCTAGATACAAGATTTCAGGTCAGCTCCAACACAATTGGTACAATGCTGACCTAAAGGTGTCCTTTACGGGGACAAGAAGAGACACAGTCCATTTTCTGATCCTGGGCAAGCAGAGCTAGTTTCTCCTCTCTGTCTGTTTTTCCCTGGTTTTTTTGTCTTTTTCTGCCCCACATTCCCACTTCCTTCATCCTGTAGCTTTTGGCCATTCTCAAAGGGCTGGAACAATAGCATGGCACAGGATGGCTTTGGTGACTTTGGCCATGCGTGGAAGGCATGTGCTCTCATCATTTGCATTCTTAGGAGTGGGAAAGTTCATATGCCAGTAGGGCTTCATGCAGATCTGGGTGACTTGTTTTGGAAAAGAGAATGATACAAGGAGGTAGAATAAACCCTCCTGTGGCCCTCCAGCTGCTGAGGCAGCAGGAGCGGCTGTGGGATCTTTGCCAGAGTCTTTGCACACATCCTCTTCTGTAAGGACTAGATTCGTACTATGAACCGGTTCTCTGCCGCCAGCTGTGAGCATCACAAGCACAGCTCTGTGCAGGAGAACCTCTTTCGATTGTCAGTGTCAAGGATTTCTAGGAGACGATGTTGCAGATCCAGGTACTGATGCACAATCTGCGAGCAGGCAACCGGGTCTGTCTCCATGCGATGGAAGAGATTGAGTGTGTCAGCCATTTGTACATCCTGGGGCAAAATGATCTCCTCGGGAAGCCTTGGGTTGCCCACCATAAAGTGGTTGAGGCGTTTTCTTTCCAGGCTATAGCGCAAGCTCCTGCTGATATCCAGAATTCGCGTCAGGAAATGTCTCCTTTGCCACATTGACACCAGTAAAATGTTCAGCAGGTGCATGACAATGGTCTTCATGGTATAGCTGGAAAAGCCTAGGCCCTGCCGAAGACAGGTGAAGAACTGCAGGCATTTGAGGTGCAAACTGCCAGGGGGAGCCTGCCTGGAGATGTGCCTGAAGAACTTCATCTCTGCCACGGCGAAGGTCTCAAGCCACCTTGTGCTTGGGGTGTAGGGCTCTCTAGACTGGCTGCTAACGAAGACGTCTGAGTCGCCTCGCTGCACCCCAAACAGCATCTCAATCCGGAAGGATTCCCTGCCGTTGGTCACCTTGACTTGGCAGGAGCGTGTGGAGGGCAGTGGCACTAAATGCCAAGCGTGTGACTGAGGCAAAGCTGGCCAGATGGCTCTCACCACTTGGTAGAACCAGCGGCCTGTTTTCTGCACATCAAGGTAGGAGTCGGTGCACAGGGTACGAAGGAGGCTGGGATCTTGATTCCTCCTCAGCTCCTCCTCGGAGTGGTGGAGGAAGCACAGCATGTTCTCACCCTGCTGCTCCCTCATGCAGGTGCACTCCAGCTCCACACGGACACAGAAGTCCCTGTCGGGCCTCCACATTGCATTGGCCACCTCCAGGTGGAAGGAGTGCCCTGGGGGAGGAGTCATGGGTACAAGGAAGCGATATACAACATCCTCCTCACGGCCAGTCCAACCTTCAAAGGCACTGCCCACTGGGATGGCTCGCCGCAGCACTGGGTAGAAACTGTTTGATGAGATGTGTCCAAAGAAAAGGCTGAAATTGTCCATCAGGTCGGTTGTCCACTCACAGCCTCTCTGCAGGTCTTGTATAGGCCACTGTATGCGCCTCATTACCATGATTCCTCTGTAATCCTGAGCAAAACGGTCTAATTCATCTCCATAACCTTCTTCTCCATTTTCAAACACAATTCCAAATGCAATTGCAACATCATTGTCTTCTTCAGGCTCCTCTCTCCTCAGGCTCCTTTTCCTCCAGATAAAACAGAGGGCCAAGAGAAGGAGCAGGAGCGCAGCAAATGCCCAGAGCTGCCAGTGCTGCAAGGGAGACCAGAGCAGGTCTCCCCAGGCCCAGCCACTCTGCATCTGTCTGAGCTGCTCCAACATCCACTCCAGCCGAAGCTGCTCCTCTTCCAGGCGCTTTGCACGCACCTCCAGGTGCAGACGCAATGTCTCCTCATCCAGCTCATCCTCCATAGGCAGCAGGTGCTGAATGAGGAATCTCAAAGCAAGGACCAGGAACATGCAGCACTCCATGGTCTGCAGGAGGATGGAGAGAAGGCCTTGAGTGGGGCTGGCAGGGAGGCAGCTGGCAGTGGGGGCAGCAGGGGTGGGAATGACAGGGGTGCGAGAGCAGGAAGGAAAGGGCCCCAGAGAGCTGGCAGGAAGCAAGGCCTGTCCCACTGCCCCAGCAGCAGCAGCAGCAGCAGCACTGTGCCCTGCCCAAGGCTCCCCCGGGAGGGGCTGTCCCTGCACGCACAGGGAGAACCCAGCCCCGGGTGCAGCGTTTCCACCCCGGCCCTTGTCCAGCCCAGCCTCCCCACCACGTGTGCACTCACCACTTGCCCGGGCTCTGCCGGGGCAGCGTTGACTGCTGGGGCCTTTTATAGCTGCCCCCATTGTGACACGTCCCCCGTGATGTCACAGGTGCCACAGCGCATCACAGCCAGGCCAGCCCCGCTCTTTGTCCCCACCCCAGCTCAGCCGCTCCCAGTGGCCCTGCTGTACTGCTTAAGGCTGCCTTTGAGGGAATCTTCTTCAAAGAACTTCCTTTGGTCCTTCTTTTGTCTTTCTTACCAGCTGCCCTCCATTGCCAATCTCCTAGAGATCCATGCTGGAAGGCACCCTTGAGGATCATTGAGGTCAAGCCTTGACTCCACACTGGCTGAGCTACACTGAAATCTCGGAGTCAACAAGGTTGGAAAAGACCCTGAAGATCACACAGTCCAACCTCAAACCTACCATTGCCTTCTGCACCAATCAGCCAGGGCCCCGAATGCCAAATCCACATGACTTTTAAATCCTTCTGAGGCTGCTGACTCAGCCATTCCCCTGGGCACAGACTGTTGCTCAGCCACGGCCATGTTAAATTCCTGAACTTAGAGAAAAACAATAAAGGCTTGGCAGAATTTTTATGAATAGTGTTTGGTTAGATAGATCAAAAAGAAAAAAAGAGAAAAAGAAGAGGGTGCGTACTAGAAAGTGTAATAGAAAGGCGATTTGGGAAATCTGCACCTTCCATGTACCTCAGCCAATGGGGGAAGGAAGAAAGCGATGCAGCGGGGAAATGAGGATAAAAAGGAGGCTGTGTCCTGCAACACTTGGAGAGACCCCATAGGAAATGCCCCATGGCCTCTCCCCTTTTTTCCAATCAAGGTGCAGGACTGCTCTGTGTCTTTTCCAGACATAAATCTCTGGTGTCGTGATTGCTTTTCTGCACAAGGAGACACCCTCATCCTTGTGTGGCCATTCTCAAGCTCTTCTCTGCTTTCTAACACATCAGAAGCCCTGCGTCCTTGCTGCTGCTCGCATCTCCCGCGGGTGGCCGTCTGCCGGCCGCAGCCCAGAGCTCCCTGCTGCGGCTGGCAGGGCCTCAGCGCCCTGTGCCCTGTGCCCTCCCTGTGCCCCGACGGCCGCGCCAGGCCCTGCTTGCTGCCCCGATGGTGGCACTGCTGGCCCCCAGTGCTCTCCAAGGCCTTCTGCGGGGGCACCTTCCTGCGGTGGCCTTTCAGTGCCTGAAGGGAGCCCAAGAGACCTGCGCAGGGGCTGTTTGCAAGGGCCTGCAGGGACAGCACCAGGGCCAGTGGCTTCCCACGGAGGCAGGGCGGGCTTAGGCTGCAGGTGTGGAAGGAATTCTGGCCTCTGAGGCTGCTGAGGCCCTGGCCCACGCTGCCCACAGAAGCTGTGGCTGCCCCATGGCTGGCAGCGCTCCAGGCCAGGCTGCATGCGCCTTGGAGCAACCTGGCCTAGTGGCAGGTGTCCCTGCCCATGGCAGCAGGCTTGCAACAAGAGCATTTGCAAGGAGCCTTCCGAGCCCAGGCGTTCTGTGATTCTGAGATCACAGCGGCCCCTGGCAGCTGGGCTTAATTTCTGATTAGAACCAGTTCAGCACTGCAAGTTTGGTTGAGTTCAACAAGCCTGTTCACCAGGCCAGATTCACAACTCCTGAGATTCACGCATAGGTCTGTTTGAGATCAATAAAGGCTGGCACAATCCAGATTCTGCAATGTTGCATTTTATTGAAATAAGTGCAAAGCATTTTTAGGCTTGCCACTCATAAATGCACTAACTATAGAGCATTACTATGTGTCCCAACAGATAGCTGGGACATACTAGATATGAGTTTTGTTGCATATAAAAATAATATTATAGATGTAATAGATGATATATGTTATCTATGTAATAAATATATTTTTGTATGTATATATTTATATTTTACATTTTTATCTTTATGTGTACTATGAACGTCTTTCTAGACATAAATGCAGTAAGAGTGTTACTATGTGTCACAACAGATAGTGACAGCAGGAAATATTTGCTATATTGTTATTGTTTAGTCAAAATTACATCTTCCAATATTTATTATTATTATTATAATTAATCGTGATCTATTAATTACATATTTCTTGCTTTCGATATTATTTCTTTTAGTGTATGGTTTTGTTTTATCGTATTTTAATACTATATCTGATAACTAATAAACTATTTATTAGAGTTTCATAAACTGTATAATATAGTTATAATATGTATACAAAATAGATAATTACCTAGGAAACAAAAATCTAGATACAAGATTTCAGGTCAGCTCCAACACAATTGGTACAATGCTGACCTAAAGGTGTCCTTTACGGGGACAAGAAGAGACACAGTCCATTTTCTGATCCTGGGCAAGCAGAGCTAGTTTCTCCTCTCTGTCTGTTTTTCCCTGGTTTTTTTGTCTTTTTCTGCCCCACATTCCCACTTCCTTCATCCTGTAGCTTTTGGCCATTCTCAAAGGGCTGGAACAATAGCATGGCACAGGATGGCTTTGGTGACTTTGGCCATGCGTGGAAGGCATGTGCTCTCATCATTTGCATTCTTAGGAGTGGGAAAGTTCATATGCCAGTAGGGCTTCATGCAGATCTGGGTGACTTGTTTTGGAAAAGGGAATGATACAAGGAGGTAGAATAAACTATCCTTTGACTCTCCAGCTGCTGAGGCAGCAGGAGCGGCTGTGGGATCTTTGTCAGAGTCTTTGCACACATCCTCTTCTGTAAGGACTAGATTTGTACTATGAACCGGTTCTCTGCCGCCAGCTGTGAGCATCACAAGCACAGCTCTGTGCAGGAGAACCTCTTTCGATTGTCAGTGTCAAGGATTTCTAGGAGACGATGTTGCAGATCCAGGTACTGATGCACAATCTGCGAGCAGGCAACCGGGTCTGTCTCCATGCGATGGAAGAGATTGAGTGTGTCAGCCATTTGTACATCCTGGGGCAAAATGATCTCCTCGGGAAGCCTTGGGTTGCCCACCATAAAGTGGTCGAGGCGTTTTCTTTCCAGGCTATAGCGCAAGCTCCTGCTGATATCCAGAATTCGCGTCAGGAAATGTCTCCTTTGCCACATTGACACCGGTAAAATGTTCAGCAGGTGCATGACAATGGTCTTCATGGTATAGCTGGAAAAGCCTAGGCCCTGCCGAAGACAGGTGAAGAACTGCAGGCATTTGAGGTGCAAACTGCCAGGGGGAGCCTGCCTGGAGATGTGCCTGAAGAACTTCATCTCTGCCACGGCAAAGGTCTCAAGCCACCTTGTGCTTGGGGTGTAGGGCTCTCTAGACTGGCTGCTAACGAAGACGTCTGAGTCGCCTCGCTGCACCCCAAACAGCATCTCAATCCGGAAGGATTCCCTGCCGTTGGTCACCTTGACTTGGCAGGAACGTGTGGAGGGCAGCGGCACTAAATGCCAAGCGTGTGACTGAGGCAAAGCTGGCCAGATGGCTCTCACCACTTGGTAGAACCAGCGGCCTGTTTTCTGCACATCAAGGTAGGAGTCGGTGCACAGGGTACGAAGGAGGCTGGGATCTTGATTCCTCCTCAGCTCCTCCTCGGGGTGGTGGAGGAAGCACAGCATGTTCTCACCCTGCTGCTCCCTCATGCAGGTGCACTCCAGCTCCACACGGACACAGAAGTCCCTGTCGGGCCTCCACATTGCATTGGCCACCTCCAGGTGGAAGGAGTGCCCTGGGGGAGGAGTCATGGGTACAAGGAAGTGATATACAACATCCTCCTCACGGCCAGTCCAACCTTCAAAGGCACTGCCCACTGGGATGGCTCGCCGCAGCACTGGGTAGAAACTGTTTGATGAGATGTGTCCAAAGAAAAGGCTGAAATTGTCCATCAGGTCGGTTGTCCACTCACAGCCTCTCTGCAGGTCTTGTATAGGCCACTGTATGCGCCTCATTACCATGATTCCTCTGTAATCCTGAGCAAAACGGTCTAATTCATCTCCATAACCTTCTTCTCCATTTTCAAACACAATTCCAAATGCAATTGCAACATCATTGTCTTCTTCAGGCTCCTCTCTCCTCAGGCTCCTTTTCCTCCAGATAAAGCAGAGGGCCAAGAGAAGGAGCAGGAGCGCAGCAAATGCCCAGAGCTGCCAGTGCTGCAAGGGAGACCAGAGCAGGTCTCCCCAGGCCCAGCCACTCTGCATCTGTCTGAGCTGCTCCAACATCCACTCCAGCCGAAGCTGCTCCTCTTCCAGGCGCTTTGCACGCACCTCCAGGTGCAGACGTAATGTCTCCTCATCCAGCTCATCCTCCATAGGCAGCAGGTGCTGAATGAGGAATCTCAAAGCAAGGACCAGGAACATGCAGCACTCCATGGTCTGCAGGAGGATGGAGAGAAGGCCTTGAGTGGGGCTGGCAGGGAGGCAGCTGGCAGTGGGGGCAGCAGGGGTGGGAATGACAGGGGTGCGAGAGCAGGAAGGAAAGGGCCCCAGAGAGCTGGCAGGAAGCAAGGCCTGTCCCACTGCCCCAGCAGCAGCAGCAGCAGCAGCACTGTGCCCTGCCCAAGGCTCCCCCGGGAGGGGCTGTCCCTGCACGCACGGGGAGAACCCAGCCCCGGGTGCAGCCTTTCCACCCCGGCCCTTGTCCAGCCCAGCCTCCCCACCACGTGTGCACTCACCACTTGCCCGGGCTCTGCCGGGGCAGCGTTGACTGCTGGGGCCTTTTATAGCTGCCCCCATTGTGACACGTCCCCCGTGATGTCACAGGTGCCACAGCGCATCACAGCCAGGCCAGCCCCGCTCTTTGTCCCCACCCCAGCTCAGCCGCTCCCAGTGGCCCTGCTGTACTGCTTAAGGCTGCCTTTGAGGGAATCTTCTTCAAAGAACTTCCTTTGGTCCTTCTTTTGTCTTTCTTACCAGCTGCCCTCCATTGCCAATCTCCTAGAGATCCATGCTGGAAGGCCCCCTTGAGGATCATTGAGGTCAAGCCTTGACTCCACACTGGCTGAGCTACACTGAAATCTCGGAGTCAACAAGGTTGGAAAAGACCCTGAAGATCACACAGTCCAACCTCAAACCTACCATTGCCTTCTGCACCAATCAGCCAGGGCCCCGAATGCCAAATCCACATGACTTTTAAATCCTTCTGAGGCTGCTGACTCAGCCATTCCCCTGGGCACAGACTGTTGCTCAGCCACGGCCATGTTAAATTCCTGAACTTAGAGAAAAACAATAAAGGCTTGGCAGAATTTTTATCAATAGTGTTTAGTTAGATAGATCAAAAAGAAAAAAAGAGAAAAAGAAGAGGGTGCGTACTAGAAAGTGTAATAGAAAGGCGATTTGGGAAATCTGCACCTTCCATGTACCTCAGCCAATGGGGGAAGGAAGAAAGCGATGCAGCGGGGAAATGAGGATAAAAAGGAGGCTGTGTCCTGCAACACTTGGAGAGACCCCATAGGAAATGCCCCATGGCCTCTCCCCTTTTTTCCAATCAAGGTGCAGGACTGCTCTGTGTCTTTTCCAGACATAAATCTCTGGTGTCGTGATTGCTTTTCTGCACAAGGAGACACCCTCATCCTTGTGTGGCCATTCTCAAGCTCTTCTCTGCTTTCTAACACATCAGAAGCCCTGCGTCCTTGCTGCTGCTCGCATCTCCCGCGGGTGGCCGTCTGCCGGCCGCAGCCCAGAGCTCCCTGCTGCGGCTGGCAGGGCCTCAGCGCCCTGTGCCCTGTGCCCTCCCTGTGCCCCGACGGCCGCGCCAGGCCCTGCTTGCTGCCCCGATGGTGGCACTGCTGGCCCCCAGTGCTCTCCAAGGCCTTCTGCGGGGGCACCTTCCTGCGGTGGCCTTTCAGTGCCTGAAGGGAGCCCAAGAGACCTGCGCAGGGGCTGTTTGCAAGGGCCTGCAGGGACAGCACCAGGGCCAGTGGCTTCCCACGGACGCAGGGTGGGCTTAGGCTGCAGGTGTGGAAGGAATTCTGGCCTCTGAGGCTGCTGAGGCCCTGGCCCACGCTGCCCACAGAAGCTGTGGCTGCCCCATGGCTGGCAGCGCTCCAGGCCAGGCTGCATGCGCCTTGGAGCAACCTGGCCTAGTGGCAGGTGTCCCTGCCCATGGCAGCAGGCTTGCAACAAGAGCATTTGCAAGGAGCCTTCCGAGCCCAGGCGTTCTGTGATTCTGAGATCACAGCGGCCCCTGGCAGCTGGGCTTAATTTCTGATTAGAACCAGTTCAGCACTGCAAGTTTGGTTGAGTTCAACAAGCCTGTTCACCAGGCCAGATTCACAACTCCTGAGATTCACGCATAGGTCTGTTTGAGATCAATAAAGGCTGGCACAATCCAGATTCTGCAATGTTGCATTTTATTGAAATAAGTGCAAAGCATTTTTAGGCTTGCCACTCATAAATGCACTAACTATAGAGCATTACTATGTGTCCCAACAGATAGCTGGGACATACTAGATATGAGTTTTGTTGCATATAAAAATAATATTATAGATGTAATAGATGATATATGTTATCTATGTAATAAATATATTTTTGTATGTATATATTTATATTTTACATTTTTATCTTTATGTGTACTATGAACGTCTTTCTAGACATAAATGCAGTAAGAGTGTTACTATGTGTCACAACAGATAGTGACAGCAGGAAATATTTGCTATATTGTTATTGTTTAGTCAAAATTACATCTTCCAATATTTATTATTATTATTATAATTAATCGTGATCTATTAATTACATATTTCTTGCTTTCGATATTATTTCTTTTAGTGTATGGTTTTGTTTTATCGTATTTTAATACTATATCTGATAACTAATAAACTATTTATTAGAGTTTCATAAACTGTATAATATAGTTATAATATGTATACAAAATAGATAATTACATAGGAAATAAAAATCTAGATACAAGATTTCAGGTCAGCTCCAACACAATTGGTACAATGCTGACCTAAAGGTGTCCTTTACGCGGACAAGAAGAGACACAGTCCATTTTCTGATCCTGGGCAAGCAGAGCTAGTTTCTCCTCTCTGTCTGTTTTTCCCTGGTTTTTTTGTCTTTTTCTGCCCCACATTCCCACTTCCTTCATCCTGTAGCTTTTGGCCATTCTCAAAGGGCTGGAACAATAGCATGGCACAGGATGGCTTTGGTGACTTTGGCCATGCGTGGAAGGCATGTGCTCTCTTCATTTGCATTCTTAGGAGTGGGAAAGTTCATATGCCAGTAGGGCTTCATGCGGATCTGGGTGACTTGTTTTGGAAAAGAGAATGATACAAGGAGGTAGAATAAACCCTCCTGTGGCCCTCCAGCTGCTGAGGCAGCAGGAGCGGCTGTGGGATCTTTGCCAGAGTCTTTGCACACATCCTCTTCTGTAAGGACTAGATTCGTACTATGAACCGGTTCTCTGCTGCCAGCTGTGAGCATCACAAGCACAGCTCTGTGCAGGAGAACCTCTTTCGATTGTCAGTGTCAAGGATTTCTAGGAGACGATGTTGCAGATCCAGGTACTGATGCACAATCTGCGAGCAGGCAACCGGGTCTGTCTCCATGCGATGGAAGAGATTGAGTGTGTCAGTCATTTGTACATCCTGGGGCAAAATGATCTCCTCGGGAAGCCTTGGGTTGCCCACCATAAAGTGGTCGAGGCGTTTTCTTTCCAGGCTATAGCGCAAGCTCCTGCTGATATCCAGAATTCGCGTCAGGAAATGTCTCCTTTGCCACATTGACACCGGTAAAATGTTCAGCAGGTGCATGACAATGGTCTTCATGGTATAGCTGGAAAAGCCTAGGCCCTGCCGAAGACAGGTGAAGAACTGCAGGCATTTGAGGTGCAAACTGCCAGGGGGAGCCTGCCTGGAGATGTGCCTGAAGAACTTCATCTCTGCCACGGCGAAGGTCTCAAGCCACCTTGTGCTTGGGGTGTAGGGCTCTCTAGACTGGCTGCTAACGAAGACGTCTGAGTCGCCTCGCTGCACCCCAAACAGCATCTCAATCCGGAAGGATTCCCTGCAGTTGGTCACCTTGATTTGGCAGGAGCGTGTGGAGGGCAGCGGCACTAAATGCCAAGCGTGTGACTGAGGCAAAGCTGGCCAGATGGCTCTCACCACTTGGTAGAACCAGCGGCCTGTTTTCTGCACATCAAGGTAGGAGTCGGTGCACAGGGTACGAAGGAGGCTGGGATCTTGATTCCTCCTCAGCTCCTCCTCGGGGTGGTGGAGGAAGCACAGCATGTTCTCACCCTGCTGCTCCCTCATGCAGGTGCACTCCAGCTCCACACGGACACAGAAGTCCCTGTCGGGCCTCCACATTGCATTGGCCACCTCCAGGTGGAAGGAGTGCCCTGGGGGAGGAGTCATGGGTACAAGGAAGCGATATACAACATCCTCCTCACGGCCAGTCCAACCTTCAAAGGCACTGCCCACTGGGATGGCTCGCCGCAGCACTGGGTAGAAACTGTTTGATGAGATGTGTCCAAAGAAAAGGCTGAAATTGTCCATCAGGTCGGTTGTCCACTCACAGCCTCTCTGCAGGTCTTGTATAGGCCACTGTATGCGCCTCATTACCATGATTCCTCTGTAATCCTGAGCAAAACGGTCTAATTCATCTCCATAACCTTCTTCTCCATTTTCAAACACAATTCCAAATGCAATTGCAACATCATTGTCTTCTTCAGGCTCCTCTCTCCTCAGGCTCCTTTTCCTCCAGATAAAACAGAGGGCCAAGAGAAGGAGCAGGAGCGCAGCAAATGCCCAGAGCTGCCAGTGCTGCAAGGGAGACCAGAGCAGGTCTCCCCAGGCCCAGCCACTCTGCATCTGTCTGAGCTGCTCCAACATCCACTCCAGCCGAAGCTGCTCCTCTTCCAGGCGCTTTGCACGCACCTCCAGGTGCAGACGCAATGTCTCCTCATCCAGCTCATCCTCCATAGGCAGCAGGTGCTGAATGAGGAATCTCAAAGCAAGGACCAGGAACATGCAGCACTCCATGGTCTGCAGGAGGATGGAGAGAAGGCCTTGAGTGGGGCTGGCAGGGAGGCAGCTGGCAGTGGGGGCAGCAGGGGTGGGAATGACAGGGGTGCGAGAGCAGGAAGGAAAGGGCCCCAGAGAGCTGGCAGGAAGCAAGGCCTGTCCCACTGCCCCAGCAGCAGCAGCAGCAGCAGCACTGTGCCCTGCCCAAGGCTCCCCCGGGAGGGGCTGTCCCTGCACGCACGGAGAGAACCCAGCCCCGGGTGCAGCCTTTCCACCCCGGCCCTTGTCCAGCCCAGCCTCCCCACCACGTGTGCACTCACCACTTGCCCGGGCTCTGCCGGGGCAGCGTTGACTGCTGGGGCCTTTTATAGCTGCCCCCATTGTGACACGTCCCCCGTGATGTCACAGGTGCCACAGCGCATCACAGCCAGGCCAGCCCCGCTCTTTGTCCCCACCCCAGCTCAGCCGCTCCCAGTGGCCCTGCTGTACTGCTTAAGGCTGCCTTTGAGGGAATCTTCTTCAAAGAACTTCCTTTGGTCCTTCTTTTGTCTTTCTTACCAGCTGCCCTCCATTGCCAATCTCCTAGAGATCCATGCTGGAAGGCACCCTTGAGGATCATTGAGGTCAAGCCTTGACTCCACACTGGCTGAGCTACACTGAAATCTCGGAGTCAACAAGGTTGGAAAAGACCCTGAAGATCACACAGTCCAACCTCAAACCTACCATTGCCTTCTGCACCAATCAGCCAGGGCCCCGAATGCCAAATCCACATGACTTTTAAATCCTTCTGAGGCTGCTGACTCAGCCATTCTCCTGGGCACAGACTGTTGCTCAGCCACGGCCATGTTAAATTCCTGAACTTAGAGAAAAACAATAAAGGCTTGGCAGAATTTTTATGAATAGTGTTTGGTTAGATAGATCAAAAAGAAAAAAAGAGAAAAAGAAGAGGGTGCGTACTAGAAAGTGTAATAGAAAGGCGATTTGGGAAATCTGCACCTTCCATGTACCTCAGCCAATGGGGGAAGGAAGAAAGCGATGCAGCGGGGAAATGAGGATAAAAAGGAGGCTGTGTCCTGCAACACTTGGAGAGACCCCATAGGAAATGCCCCATGGCCTCTCCCCTTTTTTCCAATCAAGGTGCAGGACTGCTCTGTGTCTTTTCCAGACATAAATCTCTGGTGTCGTGATTGTTTTTCTGCACAAGGAGACACCCTCATCCTTGTGTGGCCATTCTCAAGCTCTTCTCTGCTTTCTAACACATCAGAAGCCCTGCGTCCTTGCTGCTGCTCGCATCTCCCACGGGTGGCCGTCTGCCGGCCGCAGCCCAGAGCTCCCTGCTGCGGCTGGCAGGGCCTCAGCGCCCTGTGCCCTCCCTGTGCCCCGACGGCCGCGCCAGGCCCTGCTTGCTGCCCCGATGGTGGCACTGCTGGCCCCCAGTGCTCTCCAAGGCCTTCTGCGGGGGCACCTTCCTGCGGTGGCCTTTCAGTGCCTGAAGGGAGCCCAAGAGACCTGCGCAGGGGCTGTTTGCAAGGGCCTGCAGGGACAGCACCAGGGCCAGTGGCTTCCCACGGACGCAGGGCGGGCTTAGGCTGCAGGTGTGGAAGGAATTCTGGCCTCTGAGGCTGCTGAGGCCCTGGCCCACGCTGCCCACAGAAGCTGTGGCTGCCCCATGGCTGGCAGCGCTCCAGGCCAGGCTGCATGCGCCTTGGAGCAACCTGGCCTAGTGGCAGGTGTCCCTGCCCATGGCAGCAGGCTTGCAACAAGAGCATTTGCAAGGAGCCTTCCGAGCCCAGGCGTTCTGTGATTCTGAGATCACAGCGGCCCCTGGCAGCTGGGCTTAATTTCTGATTAGAACCAGTTCAGCACTGCAAGTTTGGTTGAGTTCAACAAGCCTGTTCACCAGGCCAGATTCACAACTCCTGAGATTCACGCATAGGTCTGTTTGAGATCAATAAAGGCTGGCACAATCCAGATTCTGCAATGTTGCATTTTATTGAAATAAGTGCAAAGCATTTTTAGGCTTGCCACTCATAAATGCACTAACTATAGAGCATTACTATGTGTCCCAACAGATAGCTGGGACATACTAGATATGAGTTTTGTTGCATATAAAAATAATATTATAGATGTAATAGATGATATATGTTATCTATGTAATAAATATATTTTTGTATGTATATATTTATATTTTACATTTTTATCTTTATGTGTACTATGAACGTCTTTCTAGACATAAATGCAGTAAGAGTGTTACTATGTGTCACAACAGATAGTGACAGCAGGAAATATTTGCTATATTGTTATTGTTTAGTCAAAATTACATCTTCCAATATTTATTATTATTATTATAATTAATCGTGATCTATTAATTACATATTTCTTGCTTTCGATATTATTTCTTTTAGTGTATGGTTTTGTTTTATCGTATTTTAATACTATATCTGATAACTAATAAACTATTTATTAGAGTTTCATAAACTGTATAATATAGTTATAATATGTATACAAAATAGATAATTACCTAGGAAACAAAAATCTAGATACAAGATTTCAGGTCAGCTCCAACACAATTGGTACAATGCTGACCTAAAGGTGTCCTTTACGGGGACAAGAAGAGACACAGTCCATTTTCTGATCCTGGGCAAGCAGAGCTAGTTTCTCCTCTCTGTCTGTTTTTCCCTGGTTTTTTTGTCTTTTTCTGCCCCACATTCCCACTTCCTTCATCCTGTAGCTTTTGGCCATTCTCAAAGGGCTGGAACAATAGCATGGCACAGGATGGCTTTGGTGACTTTGGCCATGCGTGGAAGGCATGTGCTCTCATCATTTGCATTCTTAGGAGTGGGAAAGTTCATATGCCAGTAGGGCTTCATGCAGATCTGGGTGACTTGTTTTGGAAAAGGGAATGATACAAGGAGGTAGAATAAACTATCCTTTGACTCTCCAGCTGCTGAGGCAGCAGGAGCGGCTGTGGGATCTTTGTCAGAGTCTTTGCACACATCCTCTTCTGTAAGGACTAGATTTGTACTATGAACCGGTTCTCTGCCGCCAGCTGTGAGCATCACAAGCACAGCTCTGTGCAGGAGAACCTCTTTCGATTGTCAGTGTCAAGGATTTCTAGGAGACGATGTTGCAGATCCAGGTACTGATGCACAATCTGCGAGCAGGCAACCGGGTCTGTCTCCATGCGATGGAAGAGATTGAGTGTGTCAGCCATTTGTACATCCTGGGGCAAAATGATCTCCTCGGGAAGCCTTGGGTTGCCCACCATAAAGTGGTCGAGGCGTTTTCTTTCCAGGCTATAGCGCAAGCTCCTGCTGATATCCAGAATTCGCGTCAGGAAATGTCTCCTTTGCCACATTGACACCGGTAAAATGTTCAGCAGGTGCATGACAATGGTCTTCATGGTATAGCTGGAAAAGCCTAGGCCCTGCCGAAGACAGGTGAAGAACTGCAGGCATTTGAGGTGCAAACTGCCAGGGGGAGCCTGCCTGGAGATGTGCCTGAAGAACTTCATCTCTGCCACGGCAAAGGTCTCAAGCCACCTTGTGCTTGGGGTGTAGGGCTCTCTAGACTGGCTGCTAACGAAGACGTCTGAGTCGCCTCGCTGCACCCCAAACAGCATCTCAATCCGGAAGGATTCCCTGCCGTTGGTCACCTTGACTTGGCAGGAGCGTGTGGAGGGCAGCGGCACTAAATGCCAAGCGTGTGACTGAGGCAAAGCTGGCCAGATGGCTCTCACCACTTGGTAGAACCAGCGGCCTGTTTTCTGCACATCAAGGTAGGAGTCGGTGCACAGGGTACGAAGGAGGCTGGGATCTTGATTCCTCCTCAGCTCCTCCTCGGGGTGGTGGAGGAAGCACAGCATGTTCTCACCCTGCTGCTCCCTCATGCAGGTGCACTCCAGCTCCACACGGACACAGAAGTCCCTGTCGGGCCTCCACATTGCATTGGCCACCTCCAGGTGGAAGGAGTGCCCTGGGGGAGGAGTCATGGGTACAAGGAAGTGATATACAACATCCTCCTCACGGCCAGTCCAACCTTCAAAGGCACTGCCCACTGGGATGGCTCGCCGCAGCACTGGGTAGAAACTGTTTGATGAGATGTGTCCAAAGAAAAGGCTGAAATTGTCCATCAGGTCGGTTGTCCACTCACAGCCTCTCTGCAGGTCTTGTATAGGCCACTGTATGCGCCTCATTACCATGATTCCTCTGTAATCCTGAGCAAAACGGTCTAATTCATCTCCATAACCTTCTTCTCCATTTTCAAACACAATTCCAAATGCAATTGCAACATCATTGTCTTCTTCAGGCTCCTCTCTCCTCAGGCTCCTTTTCCTCCAGATAAAGCAGAGGGCCAAGAGAAGGAGCAGGAGCGCAGCAAATGCCCAGAGCTGCCAGTGCTGCAAGGGAGACCAGAGCAGGTCTCCCCAGGCCCAGCCACTCTGCATCTGTCTGAGCTGCTCCAACATCCACTCCAGCCGAAGCTGCTCCTCTTCCAGGCGCTTTGCACGCACCTCCAGGTGCAGACGCAATGTCTCCTCATCCAGCTCATCCTCCATAGGCAGCAGGTGCTGAATGAGGAATCTCAAAGCAAGGACCAGGAACATGCAGCACTCCATGGTCTGCAGGAGGATGGAGAGAAGGCCTTGAGTGGGGCTGGCAGGGAGGCAGCTGGCAGTGGGGGCAGCAGGGGTGGGAATGACAGGGGTGCGAGAGCAGGAAGGAAAGGGCCCCAGAGAGCTGGCAGGAAGCAAGGCCTGTCCCACTGCCCCAGCAGCAGCAGCAGCAGCAGCACTGTGCCCTGCCCAAGGCTCCCCCGGGAGGGGCTGTCCCTGCACGCACGGGGAGAACCCAGCCCCGGGTGCAGCGTTTCCACCCCGGCCCTTGTCCAGCCCAGCCTCCCCACCACGTGTGCACTCACCACTTGCCCGGGCTCTGCCGGGGCAGCGTTGACTGCTGGGGCCTTTTATAGCTGCCCCCATTGTGACACGTCCCCCGTGATGTCACAGGTGCCACAGCGCATCACAGCCAGGCCAGCCCCGCTCTTTGTCCCCACCCCAGCTCAGCCGCTCCCAGTGGCCCTGCTGTACTGCTTAAGGCTGCCTTTGAGGGAATCTTCTTCAAAGAACTTCCTTTGGTCCTTCTTTTGTCTTTCTTACCAGCTGCCCTCCATTGCCAATCTCCTAGAGATCCATGCTGGAAGGCCCCCTTGAGGATCATTGAGGTCAAGCCTTGACTCCACACTGGCTGAGCTACACTGAAATCTCGGAGTCAACAAGGTTGGAAAAGACCCTGAAGATCACACAGTCCAACCTCAAACCTACCATTGCCTTCTGCACCAATCAGCCAGGGCCCCGAATGCCAAATCCACATGACTTTTAAATCCTTCTGAGGCTGCTGACTCAGCCATTCCCCTGGGCACAGACTGTTGCTCAGCCACGGCCATGTTAAATTCCTGAACTTAGAGAAAAACAATAAAGGCTTGGCAGAATTTTTATCAATAGTGTTTAGTTAGATAGATCAAAAAGAAAAAAAGAGAAAAAGAAGAGGGTGCGTACTAGAAAGTGTAATAGAAAGGCGATTTGGGAAATCTGCACCTTCCATGTACCTCAGCCAATGGGGGAAGGAAGAAAGCGATGCAGCGGGGAAATGAGGATAAAAAGGAGGCTGTGTCCTGCAACACTTGGAGAGACCCCATAGGAAATGCCCCATGGCCTCTCCCCTTTTTTCCAATCAAGGTGCAGGACTGCTCTGTGTCTTTTCCAGACATAAATCTCTGGTGTCGTGATTGCTTTTCTGCACAAGGAGACACCCTCATCCTTGTGTGGCCATTCTCAAGCTCTTCTCTGCTTTCTAACACATCAGAAGCCCTGCGTCCTTGCTGCTGCTCGCATCTCCCGCGGGTGGCCGTCTGCCGGCCGCAGCCCAGAGCTCCCTGCTGCGGCTGGCAGGGCCTCAGCGCCCTGTGCCCTGTGCCCTCCCTGTGCCCCGACGGCCGCGCCAGGCCCTGCTTGCTGCCCCGATGGTGGCACTGCTGGCCCCCAGTGCTCTCCAAGGCCTTCTGCGGGGGCACCTTCCTGCGGTGGCCTTTCAGTGCCTGAAGGGAGCCCAAGAGACCTGCGCAGGGGCTGTTTGCAAGGGCCTGCAGGGACAGCACCAGGGCCAGTGGCTTCCCACGGACGCAGGGCGGGCTTAGGCTGCAGGTGTGGAAGGAATTCTGGCCTCTGAGGCTGCTGAGGCCCTGGCCCACGCTGCCCACAGAAGCTGTGGCTGCCCCATGGCTGGCAGCGCTCCAGGCCAGGCTGCATGCGCCTTGGAGCAACCTGGCCTAGTGGCAGGTGTCCCTGCCCATGGCAGCAGGCTTGCAACAAGAGCATTTGCAAGGAGCCTTCCGAGCCCAGGCGTTCTGTGATTCTGAGATCACAGCGGCCCCTGGCAGCTGGGCTTAATTTCTGATTAGAACCAGTTCAGCACTGCAAGTTTGGTTGAGTTCAACAAGCCTGTTCACCAGGCCAGATTCACAACTCCTGAGATTCACGCATAGGTCTGTTTGAGATCAATAAAGGCTGGCACAATCCAGATTCTGCAATGTTGCATTTTATTGAAATAAGTGCAAAGCATTTTTAGGCTTGCCACTCATAAATGCACTAACTATAGAGCATTACTATGTGTCCCAACAGATAGCTGGGACATACTAGATATGAGTTTTGTTGCATATAAAAATAATATTATAGATGTAATAGATGATATATGTTATCTATGTAATAAATATATTTTTGTATGTATATATTTATATTTTACATTTTTATCTTTATGTGTACTATGAACGTCTTTCTAGACATAAATGCAGTAAGAGTGTTACTATGTGTCACAACAGATAGTGACAGCAGGAAATATTTGCTATATTGTTATTGTTTAGTCAAAATTACATCTTCCAATATTTATTATTATTATTATAATTAATCGTGATCTATTAATTACATATTTCTTGCTTTCGATATTATTTCTTTTAGTGTATGGTTTTGTTTTATCGTATTTTAATACTATATCTGATAACTAATAAACTATTTATTAGAGTTTCATAAACTGTATAATATAGTTATAATATGTATACAAAATAGATAATTACATAGGAAATAAAAATCTAGATACAAGATTTCAGGTCAGCTCCAACACAATTGGTACAATGCTGACCTAAAGGTGTCCTTTACGCGGACAAGAAGAGACACAGTCCATTTTCTGATCCTGGGCAAGCAGAGCTAGTTTCTCCTCTCTGTCTGTTTTTCCCTGGTTTTTTTGTCTTTTTCTGCCCCACATTCCCACTTCCTTCATCCTGTAGCTTTTGGCCATTCTCAAAGGGCTGGAATAATAGCATGGCACAGGATGGCTTTGGTGACTTTGGCCATGCGTGGAAGGCATGTGCTCTCTTCATTTGCATTCTTAGGAGTGGGAAAGTTCATATGCCAGTAGGGCTTCATGCGGATCTGGGTGACTTGTTTTGGAAAAGAGAATGATACAAGGAGGTAGAATAAACCCTCCTGTGGCCCTCCAGCTGCTGAGGCAGCAGGAGCGGCTGTGGGATCTTTGCCAGAGTCTTTGCACACATCCTCTTCTGTAAGGACTAGATTCGTACTATGAACCGGTTCTCTGCCGCCAGCTGTGAGCATCACAAGCACAGCTCTGTGCAGGAGAACCTCTTTCGATTGTCAGTGTCAAGGATTTCTAGGAGACGATGTTGCAGATCCAGGTACTGATGCACAATCTGCGAGCAGGCAACCGGGTCTGTCTCCATGCGATGGAAGAGATTGAGTGTGTCAGTCATTTGTACATCCTGGGGCAAAATGATCTCCTCGGGAAGCCTTGGGTTGCCCACCATAAAGTGGTCGAGGCGTTTTCTTTCCAGGCTATAGCGCAAGCTCCTGCTGATATCCAGAATTCGCGTCAGGAAATGTCTCCTTTGCCACATTGACACCGGTAAAATGTTCAGCAGGTGCATGACAATGGTCTTCATGGTATAGCTGGAAAAGCCTAGGCCCTGCCGAAGACAGGTGAAGAACTGCAGGCATTTGAGGTGCAAACTGCCAGGGGGAGCCTGCCTGGAGATGTGCCTGAAGAACTTCATCTCTGCCACGGCGAAGGTCTCAAGCCACCTTGTGCTTGGGGTGTAGGGCTCTCTAGACTGGCTGCTAACGAAGACGTCTGAGTCGCCTCGCTGCACCCCAAACAGCATCTCAATCCGGAAGGATTCCCTGCAGTTGGTCACCTTGATTTGGCAGGAGCGTGTGGAGGGCAGCGGCACTAAATGCCAAGCGTGTGACTGAGGCAAAGCTGGCCAGATGGCTCTCACCACTTGGTAGAACCAGCGGCCTGTTTTCTGCACATCAAGGTAGGAGTCGGTGCACAGGGTACGAAGGAGGCTGGGATCTTGATTCCTCCTCAGCTCCTCCTCGGGGTGGTGGAGGAAGCACAGCATGTTCTCACCCTGCTGCTCCCTCATGCAGGTGCACTCCAGCTCCACACGGACACAGAAGTCCCTGTCGGGCCTCCACATTGCATTGGCCACCTCCAGGTGGAAGGAGTGCCCTGGGGGAGGAGTCATGGGTACAAGGAAGCGATATACAACATCCTCCTCACGGCCAGTCCAACCTTCAAAGGCACTGCCCACTGGGATGGCTCGCCGCAGCACTGGGTAGAAACTGTTTGATGAGATGTGTCCAAAGAAAAGGCTGAAATTGTCCATCAGGTCGGTTGTCCACTCACAGCCTCTCTGCAGGTCTTGTATAGGCCACTGTATGCGCCTCATTACCATGATTCCTCTGTAATCCTGAGCAAAACGGTCTAATTCATCTCCATAACCTTCTTCTCCATTTTCAAACACAATTCCAAATGCAATTGCAACATCATTGTCTTCTTCAGGCTCCTCTCTCCTCAGGCTCCTTTTCCTCCAGATAAAACAGAGGGCCAAGAGAAGGAGCAGGAGCGCAGCAAATGCCCAGAGCTGCCAGTGCTGCAAGGGAGACCAGAGCAGGTCTCCCCAGGCCCAGCCACTCTGCATCTGTCTGAGCTGCTCCAACATCCACTCCAGCCGAAGCTGCTCCTCTTCCAGGCGCTTTGCACGCACCTCCAGGTGCAGACGCAATGTCTCCTCATCCAGCTCATCCTCCATAGGCAGCAGGTGCTGAATGAGGAATCTCAAAGCAAGGACCAGGAACATGCAGCACTCCATGGTCTGCAGGAGGATGGAGAGAAGGCCTTGAGTGGGGCTGGCAGGGAGGCAGCTGGCAGTGGGGGCAGCAGGGGTGGGAATGACAGGGGTGCGAGAGCAGGAAGGAAAGGGCCCCAGAGAGCTGGCAGGAAGCAAGGCCTGTCCCACTGCCCCAGCAGCAGCAGCAGCAGCAGCACTGTGCCCTGCCCAAGGCTCCCCCGGGAGGGGCTGTCCCTGCACGCACGGGGAGAACCCAGCCCCGGGTGCAGCGTTTCCACCCCGGCCCTTGTCCAGCCCAGCCTCCCCACCACGTGTGCACTCACCACTTGCCCGGGCTCTGCCGGGGCAGCGTTGACTGCTGGGGCCTTTTATAGCTGCCCCCATTGTGACACGTCCCCCGTGATGTCACAGGTGCCACAGCGCATCACAGCCAGGCCAGCCCCGCTCTTTGTCCCCACCCCAGCTCAGCCGCTCCCAGTGGCCCTGCTGTACTGCTTAAGGCTGCCTTTGAGGGAATCTTCTTCAAAGAACTTCCTTTGGTCCTTCTTTTGTCTTTCTTACCAGCTGCCCTCCATTGCCAATCTCCTAGAGATCCATGCTGGAAGGCACCCTTGAGGATCATTGAGGTCAAGCCTTGACTCCACACTGGCTGAGCTACACTGAAATCTCGGAGTCAACAAGGTTGGAAAAGACCCTGAAGATCACACAGTCCAACCTCAAACCTACCATTGCCTTCTGCACCAATCAGCCAGGGCCCCGAATGCCAAATCCACATGACTTTTAAATCCTTCTGAGGCTGCTGACTCAGCCATTCTCCTGGGCACAGACTGTTGCTCAGCCACGGCCATGTTAAATTCCTGAACTTAGAGAAAAACAATAAAGGCTTGGCAGAATTTTTATGAATAGTGTTTGGTTAGATAGATCAAAAAGAAAAAAAGAGAAAAAGAAGAGGGTGCGTACTAGAAAGTGTAATAGAAAGGCGATTTGGGAAATCTGCACCTTCCATGTACCTCAGCCAATGGGGGAAGGAAGAAAGCGATGCAGCGGGGAAATGAGGATAAAAAGGAGGCTGTGTCCTGCAACACTTGGAGAGACCCCATAGGAAATGCCCCATGGCCTCTCCCCTTTTTTCCAATCAAGGTGCAGGACTGCTCTGTGTCTTTTCCAGACATAAATCTCTGGTGTCGTGATTGTTTTTCTGCACAAGGAGACACCCTCATCCTTGTGTGGCCATTCTCAAGCTCTTCTCTGCTTTCTAACACATCAGAAGCCCTGCGTCCTTGCTGCTGCTCGCATCTCCCACGGGTGGCCGTCTGCCGGCCGCAGCCCAGAGCTCCCTGCTGCGGCTGGCAGGGCCTCAGCGCCCTGTGCCCTCCCTGTGCCCCGACGGCCGCGCCAGGCCCTGCTTGCTGCCCCGATGGTGGCACTGCTGGCCCCCAGTGCTCTCCAAGGCCTTCTGCGGGGGCACCTTCCTGCGGTGGCCTTTCAGTGCCTGAAGGGAGCCCAAGAGACCTGCGCAGGGGCTGTTTGCAAGGGCCTGCAGGGACAGCACCAGGGCCAGTGGCTTCCCACGGACGCAGGGCGGGCTTAGGCTGCAGGTGTGGAAGGAATTCTGGCCTCTGAGGCTGCTGAGGCCCTGGCCCACGCTGCCCACAGAAGCTGTGGCTGCCCCATGGCTGGCAGCGCTCCAGGCCAGGCTGCATGCGCCTTGGAGCAACCTGGCCTAGTGGCAGGTGTCCCTGCCCATGGCAGCAGGCTTGCAACAAGAGCATTTGCAAGGAGCCTTCCGAGCCCAGGCGTTCTGTGATTCTGAGATCACAGCGGCCCCTGGCAGCTGGGCTTAATTTCTGATTAGAACCAGTTCAGCACTGCAAGTTTGGTTGAGTTCAACAAGCCTGTTCACCAGGCCAGATTCACAACTCCTGAGATTCACGCATAGGTCTGTTTGAGATCAATAAAGGCTGGCACAATCCAGATTCTGCAATGTTGCATTTTATTGAAATAAGTGCAAAGCATTTTTAGGCTTGCCACTCATAAATGCACTAACTATAGAGCATTACTATGTGTCCCAACAGATAGCTGGGACATACTAGATATGAGTTTTGTTGCATATAAAAATAATATTATAGATGTAATAGATGATATATGTTATCTATGTAATAAATATATTTTTGTATGTATATATTTATATTTTACATTTTTATCTTTATGTGTACTATGAACGTCTTTCTAGACATAAATGCAGTAAGAGTGTTACTATGTGTCACAACAGATAGTGACAGCAGGAAATATTTGCTATATTGTTATTGTTTAGTCAAAATTACATCTTCCAATATTTATTATTATTATTATAATTAATCGTGATCTATTAATTACATATTTCTTGCTTTCGATATTATTTCTTTTAGTGTATGGTTTTGTTTTATCGTATTTTAATACTATATCTGATAACTAATAAACTATTTATTAGAGTTTCATAAACTGTATAATATAGTTATAATATGTATACAAAATAGATAATTACCTAGGAAACAAAAATCTAGATACAAGATTTCAGGTCAGCTCCAACACAATTGGTACAATGCTGACCTAAAGGTGTCCTTTACGCGGACAAGAAGAGACACAGTCCATTTTCTGATCCTGGGCAAGCAGAGCTAGTTTCTCCTCTCTGTCTGTTTTTCCCTGGTTTTTTTGTCTTTTTCTGCCCCACATTCCCACTTCCTTCATCCTGTAGCTTTTGGCCATTCTCAAAGGGCTGGAACAATAGCATGGCACAGGATGGCTTTGGTGACTTTGGCCATGCGTGGAAGGCATGTGCTCTCATCATTTGCATTCTTAGGAGTGGGAAAGTTCATATGCCAGTAGGGCTTCATGCAGATCTGGGTGACTTGTTTTGGAAAAGGGAATGATACAAGGAGGTAGAATAAACTATCCTTTGACTCTCCAGCTGCTGAGGCAGCAGGAGCGGCTGTGGGATCTTTGCCAGAGTCTTTGCACACATCCTCTTCTGTAAGGACTAGATTTGTACTATGAACCGGTTCTCTGCCGCCAGCTGTGAGCATCACAAGCACAGCTCTGTGCAGGAGAACCTCTTTCGATTGTCAGTGTCAAGGATTTCTAGGAGACGATGTTGCAGATCCAGGTACTGATGCACAATCTGCGAGCAGGCAACCGGGTCTGTCTCCATGCGATGGAAGAGATTGAGTGTGTCAGCCATTTGTACATCCTGGGGCAAAATGATCTCCTCGGGAAGCCTTGGGTTGCCCACCATAAAGTGGTCGAGGCGTTTTCTTTCCAGGCTATAGCGCAAGCTCCTGCTGATATCCAGAATTCGCGTCAGGAAATGTCTCCTTTGCCACATTGACACCGGTAAAATGTTCAGCAGGTGCATGACAATGGTCTTCATGGTATAGCTGGAAAAGCCTAGGCCCTGCCGAAGACAGGTGAAGAACTGCAGGCATTTGAGGTGCAAACTGCCAGGGGGAGCCTGCCTGGAGATGTGCCTGAAGAACTTCATCTCTGCCACGGCAAAGGTCTCAAGCCACCTTGTGCTTGGGGTGTAGGGCTCTCTAGACTGGCTGCTAACGAAGACGTCTGAGTCGCCTCGCTGCACCCCAAACAGCATCTCAATCCGGAAGGATTCCCTGCCGTTGGTCACCTTGACTTGGCAGGAGCGTGTGGAGGGCAGCGGCACTAAATGCCAAGCGTGTGACTGAGGCAAAGCTGGCCAGATGGCTCTCACCACTTGGTAGAACCAGCGGCCTGTTTTCTGCACATCAAGGTAGGAGTCGGTGCACAGGGTACGAAGGAGGCTGGGATCTTGATTCCTCCTCAGCTCCTCCTCGGGGTGGTGGAGGAAGCACAGCATGTTCTCACCCTGCTGCTCCCTCATGCAGGTGCACTCCAGCTCCACACGGACACAGAAGTCCCTGTCGGGCCTCCACATTGCATTGGCCACCTCCAGGTGGAAGGAGTGCCCTGGGGGAGGAGTCATGGGTACAAGGAAGTGATATACAACATCCTCCTCACGGCCAGTCCAACCTTCAAAGGCACTGCCCACTGGGATGGCTCGCCGCAGCACTGGGTAGAAACTGTTTGATGAGATGTGTCCAAAGAAAAGGCTGAAATTGTCCATCAGGTCGGTTGTCCACTCACAGCCTCTCTGCAGGTCTTGTATAGGCCACTGTATGCGCCTCATTACCATGATTCCTCTGTAATCCTGAGCAAAACGGTCTAATTCATCTCCATAACCTTCTTCTCCATTTTCAAACACAATTCCAAATGCAATTGCAACATCATTGTCTTCTTCAGGCTCCTCTCTCCTCAGGCTCCTTTTCCTCCAGATAAAGCAGAGGGCCAAGAGAAGGAGCAGGAGCGCAGCAAATGCCCAGAGCTGCCAGTGCTGCAAGGGAGACCAGAGCAGGTCTCCCCAGGCCCAGCCACTCTGCATCTGTCTGAGCTGCTCCAACATCCACTCCAGCCGAAGCTGCTCCTCTTCCAGGCGCTTTGCACGCACCTCCAGGTGCAGACGCAATGTCTCCTCATCCAGCTCATCCTCCATAGGCAGCAGGTGCTGAATGAGGAATCTCAAAGCAAGGACCAGGAACATGCAGCACTCCATGGTCTGCAGGAGGATGGAGAGAAGGCCTTGAGTGGGGCTGGCAGGGAGGCAGCTGGCAGTGGGGGCAGCAGGGGTGGGAATGACAGGGGTGCGAGAGCAGGAAGGAAAGGGCCCCAGAGAGCTGGCAGGAAGCAAGGCCTGTCCCACTGCCCCAGCAGCAGCAGCAGCAGCAGCACTGTGCCCTGCCCAAGGCTCCCCCGGGAGGGGCTGTCCCTGCACGCACGGGGAGAACCCAGCCCCGGGTGCAGCGTTTCCACCCCGGCCCTTGTCCAGCCCAGCCTCCCCACCACGTGTGCACTCACCACTTGCCCGGGCTCTGCCGGGGCAGCGTTGACTGCTGGGGCCTTTTATAGCTGCCCCCATTGTGACACGTCCCCCGTGATGTCACAGGTGCCACAGCGCATCACAGCCAGGCCAGCCCCGCTCTTTGTCCCCACCCCAGCTCAGCCGCTCCCAGTGGCCCTGCTGTACTGCTTAAGGCTGCCTTTGAGGGAATCTTCTTCAAAGAACTTCCTTTGGTCCTTCTTTTGTCTTTCTTACCAGCTGCCCTCCATTGCCAATCTCCTAGAGATCCATGCTGGAAGGCCCCCTTGAGGATCATTGAGGTCAAGCCTTGACTCCACACTGGCTGAGCTACACTGAAATCTCGGAGTCAACAAGGTTGGAAAAGACCCTGAAGATCACACAGTCCAACCTCAAACCTACCATTGCCTTCTGCACCAATCAGCCAGGGCCCCGAATGCCAAATCCACATGACTTTTAAATCCTTCTGAGGCTGCTGACTCAGCCATTCCCCTGGGCACAGACTGTTGCTCAGCCACGGCCATGTTAAATTCCTGAACTTAGAGAAAAACAATAAAGGCTTGGCAGAATTTTTATCAATAGTGTTTAGTTAGATAGATCAAAAAGAAAAAAAGAGAAAAAGAAGAGGGTGCGTACTAGAAAGTGTAATAGAAAGGCGATTTGGGAAATCTGCACCTTCCATGTACCTCAGCCAATGGGGGAAGGAAGAAAGCGATGCAGCGGGGAAATGAGGATAAAAAGGAGGCTGTGTCCTGCAACACTTGGAGAGACCCCATAGGAAATGCCCCATGGCCTCTCCCCTTTTTTCCAATCAAGGTGCAGGACTGCTCTGTGTCTTTTCCAGACATAAATCTCTGGTGTCGTGATTGCTTTTCTGCACAAGGAGACACCCTCATCCTTGTGTGGCCATTCTCAAGCTCTTCTCTGCTTTCTAACACATCAGAAGCCCTGCGTCCTTGCTGCTGCTCGCATCTCCCGCGGGTGGCCGTCTGCCGGCCGCAGCCCAGAGCTCCCTGCTGCGGCTGGCAGGGCCTCAGCGCCCTGTGCCCTGTGCCCTCCCTGTGCCCCGACGGCCGCGCCAGGCCCTGCTTGCTGCCCCGATGGTGGCACTGCTGGCCCCCAGTGCTCTCCAAGGCCTTCTGCGGGGGCACCTTCCTGCGGTGGCCTTTCAGTGCCTGAAGGGAGCCCAAGAGACCTGCGCAGGGGCTGTTTGCAAGGGCCTGCAGGGACAGCACCAGGGCCAGTGGCTTCCCATGGACGCAGGGCGGGCTTAGGCTGCAGGTGTGGAAGGAATTCTGGCCTCTGAGGCTGCTGAGGCCCTGGCCCACGCTGCCCACAGAAGCTGTGGCTGCCCCATGGCTGGCAGCGCTCCAGGCCAGGCTGCATGCGCCTTGGAGCAACCTGGCCTAGTGGCAGGTGTCCCTGCCCATGGCAGCAGGCTTGCAACAAGAGCATTTGCAAGGAGCCTTCCGAGCCCAGGCGTTCTGTGATTCTGAGATCACAGCGGCCCCTGGCAGCTGGGCTTAATTTCTGATTAGAACCAGTTCAGCACTGCAAGTTTGGTTGAGTTCAACAAGCCTGTTCACCAGGCCAGATTCACAACTCCTGAGATTCATGCATAGGTCTGTTTGAGATCAATAAAGGCTGGCACAATCCAGATTCTGCAATGTTGCATTTTATTGAAATAAGTGCAAAGCATTTTTAGGCTTGCCACTCATAAATGCACTAACTATAGAGCATTACTATGTGTCCCAACAGATAGCTGGGACATACTAGATATGAGTTTTGTTGCATATAAAAATAATATTATAGATGTAATAGATGATATATGTTATCTATGTAATAAATATATTTTTGTATGTATATATTTATATTTTACATTTTTATCTTTATGTGTACTATGAACGTCTTTCTAGACATAAATGCAGTAAGAGTGTTACTATGTGTCACAACAGATAGTGACAGCAGGAAATATTTGCTATATTGTTATTGTTTAGTCAAAATTACATCTTCCAATATTTATTATTATTATTATAATTAATCGTGATCTATTAATTACATATTTCTTGCTTTCGATATTATTTCTTTTAGTGTATGGTTTTGTTTTATCGTATTTTAATACTATATCTGATAACTAATAAACTATTTATTAGAGTTTCATAAATTGTATAATATAGTTATAATATGTATACAAAATAGATAATTACCTAGGAAATAAAAATCTAGATACAAGATTTCAGGTCAGCTCCAACACAATTGGTACAATGCTGACCTAAAGGTGTCCTTTACGGGGACAAGAAGAGACACAGTCCATTTTCTGATCCTGGGCAAGCAGAGCTAGTTTCTCCTCTCTGTCTGTTTTTCCCTGGTTTTTTTGTCTTTTTCTGCCCCACATTCCCACTTCCTTCATCCTGTAGCTTTTGGCCATTCTCAAAGGGCTGGAACAATAGCATGGCACAGGATGGCTTTGGTGACTTTGGCCATGCGTGGAAGGTATGTGCTCTCTTCATTTGCATTCTTAGGAGTGGGAAAGTTCATATGCCAGTAGGGCTTCATGCAGATCTGGGTGACTTGTTTTGGAAAAGAGAATGATACAAGGAGGTAGAATAAACCCTCCTGTGGCCCTCCAGCTGCTGAGGCAGCAGGAGTGGCTGTGGGATCTTTGCCAGAGTCTTTGCACACATCCTCTTCTGTAAGGACTAGATTTGTACTATGAACCGGTTCTCTGCCGCCAGCTGTGAGCATCACAAGCACAGCTCTGTGCAGGAGAACCTCTTTCAATTGTCAGTGTCAAGGATTTCTAGGAGACGATGTTGCAGATCCAGGTACTGATGCACAATCTGCGAGCAGGCAACCGGGTCTGTCTCCATGCGATGGAAGAGATTGAGTGTGTCAGCCATTTGTACATCCTGGGGCAAAATGATCTCCTCGGGAAGCCTTGGGTTGCCCACCATAAAGTGGTCGAGGCGTTTTCTTTCCAGGCTATAGCGCAAGCTCCTGCTGATATCCAGAATTCGCGTCAGGAAATGTCTCCTTTGCCACATTGACACCGGTAAAATGTTCAGCAGGTGCATGACAATGGTCTTCATGGTATAGCTGGAAAAGCCTAGGCCCTGCCGAAGACAGGTGAAGAACTGCAGGCATTTGAGGTGCAAACTGCCAGGGGGAGCCTGCCTGGAGATATGCCTGAAGAACTTCATCTCTGCCACGGCAAAGGTCTCAAGCCACCTTGTGCTTGGGGTGTAGGGCTCTCTAGACTGGCTGCTAACGAAGACGTCTGAGTCGCCTCGCTGCACCCCAAACAGCATCTCAGTCCGGAAGGATTCCCTGCCGTTGGTCACCTTGATTTGGCAGGAGCGTGTGGAGGGCAGCGGCACTAAATGCCAAGCGTGTGACTGAGGCAAAGCTGGCCAGATGGCTCTCACCACTTGGTAGAACCAGCGGCCTGTTTTCTGCACATCAAGGTAGGAGTCGGTGCACAGGGTACGAAGGAGGCTGGGATCTTGATTCCTCCTCAGCTCCTCCTCGGGGTGGTGGAGGAAGCACAGCATGTTCTCACCCTGCTGCTCCCTCATGCAGGTGCACTCCAGCTCCACACGGACACAGAAGTCCCTGTCGGGCCTCCACATTGCATTGGCCACCTCCAGGTGGAAGGAGTGCCCTGGGGGAGGAGTCATGGGTACAAGGAAGCGATATACAACATCCTCCTCACGGCCAGTCCAACCTTCAAAGGCACTGCCCACTGGGATGGCTCGCCGCAGCACTGGGTAGAAACTGTTTGATGAGATGTGTCCAAAGAAAAGGCTGAAATTGTCCATCAGGTCGGTTGTCCACTCACAGCCTCTCTGCAGGTCTTGTATAGGCCACTGTATGCGCCTCATTACCATGATTCCTCTGTAATCCTGAGCAAAACGGTCTAATTCATCTCCATAACCTTCTTCTCCATTTTCAAACACAATTCCAAATGCAATTGCAACATCATTGTCTTCTTCAGGCTCCTCTCTCCTCAGGCTCCTTTTCCTCCAGATAAAGCAGAGGGCCAAGAGAAGGAGCAGGAGCGCAGCAAATGCCCAGAGCTGCCAGTGCTGCAAGGGAGACCAGAGCAGGTCTCCCCAGGCCCAGCCACTCTGCATCTGTCTGAGCTGCTCCAACATCCACTCCAGCCAAAGCTGCTCCTCTTCCAGGCGCTTTGCACGCACCTCCAGGTGCAGACGCAATGTCTCCTCATCCAGCTCATCCTCCATAGGCAGCAGGTGCTGAATGAGGAATCTCAAAGCAAGGACCAGGAACATGCAGCACTCCATGGTCTGCAGGAGGATGGAGAGAAGGCCTTGAGTGGGGCTGGCAGGGAGGCAGCTGGCAGTGGGGGCAGCAGGGGTGGGAATGACAGGGGTGCGAGAGCAGGAAGGAAAGGGCCCCAGAGAGCTGGCAGGAAGCAAGGCCTGTCCCACTGCCCCAGCAGCAGCAGCAGCAGCAGCACTGTGCCCTGCCCAAGGCTCCCCCGGGAGGGGCTGTCCCTGCACGCACGGGGAGAACCCAGCCCCGGGTGCAGCGTTTCCACCCCGGCCCTTGTCCAGCCCAGCCTCCCCACCACGTGTGCACTCACCACTTGCCCGGGCTCTGCCGGGGCAGCGTTGACTGCTGGGGCCTTTTATAGCTGCCCCCATTGTGACACGTCCCCCGTGATGTCACAGGTGCCACAGCGCATCACAGCCAGGCCAGCCCCGCTCTTTGTCCCCACCCCAGCTCAGCCGCTCCCAGTGGCCCTGCTGTACTGCTTAAGGCTGCCTTTGAGGGAATCTTCTTCAAAGAACTTCCTTTGGTCCTTCTTTTGTCTTTCTTACCAGCTGCCCTCCATTGCCAATCTCCTAGAGATCCATGCTGGAAGGCACCCTTGAGGATCATTGAGGTCAAGCCTTGACTCCACACTGGCTGAGCTACACTGAAATCTCGGAGTCAACAAGGTTGGAAAAGACCCTGAAGATCACACAGTCCAACCTCAAACCTACCATTGCCTTCTGCACCAATCAGCCAGGGCCCCGAATGCCAAATCCACATGACTTTTAAATCCTTCTGAGGCTGCTGACTCAGCCATTCCCCTGGGCACAGACTGTTGCTCAGCCACGGCCATGTTAAATTCCTGAACTTAGAGAAAAACAATAAAGGCTTGGCAGAATTTTTATCAATAGTGTTTAGTTAGATAGATCAAAAAGAAAAAAAGAGAAAAAGAAGAGGGTGCGTACTAGAAAGTGTAATAGAAAGGCGATTTGGGAAATCTGCACCTTCCATGTACCTCAGCCAATGGGGGAAGGAAGAAAGCGATGCAGCGGGGAAATGAGGATAAAAAGGAGGCTGTGTCCTGCAACACTTGGAGAGACCCCATAGGAAATGCCCCATGGCCTCTCCCCTTTTTTCCAATCAAGGTGCAGGACTGCTCTGTGTCTTTTCCAGACATAAATCTCTGGTGTCGTGATTGTTTTTCTGCACAAGGAGACACCCTCATCCTTGTGTGGCCATTCTCAAGCTCTTCTCTGCTTTCTAACACATCAGAAGCCCTGCGTCCTTGCTGCTGCTCGCATCTCCCGCGGGTGGCCGTCTGCCGGCCGCAGCCCAGAGCTCCCTGCTGCGGCTGGCAGGGCCTCAGCGCCCTGTGCCCTGTGCCCTCCCTGTGCCCCGACGGCCGCGCCAGGCCCTGCTTGCTGCCCCGATGGTGGCACTGCTGGCCCCCAGTGCTCTCCAAGGCCTTCTGCGGGGGCACCTTCCTGCGGTGGCCTTTCAGTGCCTGAAGGGAGCCCAAGAGACCTGCGCAGGGGCTGTTTGCAAGGGCCTGCAGGGACAGCACCAGGGCCAGTGGCTTCCCATGGACGCAGGGCGGGCTTAGGCTGCAGGTGTGGAAGGAATTCTGGCCTCTGAGGCTGCTGAGGCCCTGGCCCACGCTGCCCACAGAAGCTGTGGCTGCCCCATGGCTGGCAGCGCTCCAGGCCAGGCTGCATGCGCCTTGGAGCAACCTGGCCTAGTGGCAGGTGTCCCTGCCCATGGCAGCAGGCTTGCAACAAGAGCATTTGCAAGGAGCCTTCCGAGCCCAGGCGTTCTGTGATTCTGAGATCACAGCGGCCCCTGGCAGCTGGGCTTAATTTCTGATTAGAACCAGTTCAGCACTGCAAGTTTGGTTGAGTTCAACAAGCCTGTTCACCAGGCCAGATTCACAACTCCTGAGATTCATGCATAGGTCTGTTTGAGATCAATAAAGGCTGGCACAATCCAGATTCTGCAATGTTGCATTTTATTGAAATAAGTGCAAAGCATTTTTAGGCTTGCCACTCATAAATGCACTAACTATAGAGCATTACTATGTGTCCCAACAGATAGCTGGGACATACTAGATATGAGTTTTGTTGCATATAAAAATAATATTATAGATGTAATAGATGATATATGTTATCTATGTAATAAATATATTTTTGTATGTATATATTTATATTTTACATTTTTATCTTTATGTGTACTATGAACGTCTTTCTAGACATAAATGCAGTAAGAGTGTTACTATGTGTCACAACAGATAGTGACAGCAGGAAATATTTGCTATATTGTTATTGTTTAGTCAAAATTACATCTTCCAATATTTATTATTATTATTATAATTAATCGTGATCTATTAATTACATATTTCTTGCTTTCGATATTATTTCTTTTAGTGTATGGTTTTGTTTTATCGTATTTTAATACTATATCTGATAACTAATAAACTATTTATTAGAGTTTCATAAATTGTATAATATAGTTATAATATGTATACAAAATAGATAATTACCTAGGAAATAAAAATCTAGATACAAGATTTCAGGTCAGCTCCAACACAATTGGTACAATGCTGACCTAAAGGTGTCCTTTACGGGGACAAGAAGAGACACAGTCCATTTTCTGATCCTGGGCAAGCAGAGCTAGTTTCTCCTCTCTGTCTGTTTTTCCCTGGTTTTTTTGTCTTTTTCTGCCCCACATTCCCACTTCCTTCATCCTGTAGCTTTTGGCCATTCTCAAAGGGCTGGAACAATAGCATGGCACAGGATGGCTTTGGTGACTTTGGCCATGCGTGGAAGGTATGTGCTCTCTTCATTTGCATTCTTAGGAGTGGGAAAGTTCATATGCCAGTAGGGCTTCATGCAGATCTGGGTGACTTGTTTTGGAAAAGAGAATGATACAAGGAGGTAGAATAAACCCTCCTGTGGCCCTCCAGCTGCTGAGGCAGCAGGAGTGGCTGTGGGATCTTTGCCAGAGTCTTTGCACACATCCTCTTCTGTAAGGACTAGATTTGTACTATGAACCGGTTCTCTGCCGCCAGCTGTGAGCATCACAAGCACAGCTCTGTGCAGGAGAACCTCTTTCAATTGTCAGTGTCAAGGATTTCTAGGAGACGATGTTGCAGATCCAGGTACTGATGCACAATCTGCGAGCAGGCAACCGGGTCTGTCTCCATGCGATGGAAGAGATTGAGTGTGTCAGCCATTTGTACATCCTGGGGCAAAATGATCTCCTCGGGAAGCCTTGGGTTGCCCACCATAAAGTGGTCGAGGCGTTTTCTTTCCAGGCTATAGCGCAAGCTCCTGCTGATATCCAGAATTCGCGTCAGGAAATGTCTCCTTTGCCACATTGACACCGGTAAAATGTTCAGCAGGTGCATGACAATGGTCTTCATGGTATAGCTGGAAAAGCCTAGGCCCTGCCGAAGACAGGTGAAGAACTGCAGGCATTTGAGGTGCAAACTGCCAGGGGGAGCCTGCCTGGAGATGTGCCTGAAGAACTTCATCTCTGCCACGGCAAAGGTCTCAAGCCACCTTGTGCTTGGGGTGTAGGGCTCTCTAGACTGGCTGCTAACGAAGACGTCTGAGTCGCCTCGCTGCACCCCAAACAGCATCTCAGTCCGGAAGGATTCCCTGCAGTTGGTCACCTTGATTTGGCAGGAGCGTGTGGAGGGCAGCGGCACTAAATGCCAAGCGTGTGACTGAGGCAAAGCTGGCCAGATGGCTCTCACCACTTGGTAGAACCAGCGGCCTGTTTTCTGCACATCAAGGTAGGAGTCGGTGCACAGGGTACGAAGGAGGCTGGGATCTTGATTCCTCCTCAGCTCCTCCTCGGGGTGGTGGAGGAAGCACAGCATGTTCTCACCCTGCTGCTCCCTCATGCAGGTGCACTCCAGCTCCACACGGACACAGAAGTCCCTGTCGGGCCTCCACATTGCATTGGCCACCTCCAGGTGGAAGGAGTGCCCTGGGGGAGGAGTCATGGGTACAAGGAAGCGATATACAACATCCTCCTCACGGCCAGTCCAACCTTCAAAGGCACTGCCCACTGGGATGGCTCGCCGCAGCACTGGGTAGAAACTGTTTGATGAGATGTGTCCAAAGAAAAGGCTGAAATTGTCCATCAGGTCGGTTGTCCACTCACAGCCTCTCTGCAGGTCTTGTATAGGCCACTGTATGCGCCTCATTACCATGATTCCTCTGTAATCCTGAGCAAAACGGTCTAATTCATCTCCATAACCTTCTTCTCCATTTTCAAACACAATTCCAAATGCAATTGCAACATCATTGTCTTCTTCAGGCTCCTCTCTCCTCAGGCTCCTTTTCCTCCAGATAAAACAGAGGGCCAAGAGAAGGAGCAGGAGCGCAGCAAATGCCCAGAGCTGCCAGTGCTGCAAGGGAGACCAGAGCAGGTCTCCCCAGGCCCAGCCACTCTGCATCTGTCTGAGCTGCTCCAACATCCACTCCAGCCGAAGCTGCTCCTCTTCCAGGCGCTTTGCACGCACCTCCAGGTGCAGACGTAATGTCTCCTCATCCAGCTCATCCTCCATAGGCAGCAGGTGCTGAATGAGGAATCTCAAAGCAAGGACCAGGAACATGCAGCACTCCATGGTCTGCAGGAGGATGGAGAGAAGGCCTTGAGTGGGGCTGGCAGGGAGGCAGCTGGCAGTGGGGGCAGCAGGGGTGGGAATGACAGGGGTGCGAGAGCAGGAAGGAAAGGGCCCCAGAGAGCTGGCAGGAAGCAAGGCCTGTCCCACTGCCCCAGCAGCAGCAGCAGCAGCAGCACTGTGCCCTGCCCAAGGCTCCCCCGGGAGGGGCTGTCCCTGCACGCACGGGGAGAACCCAGCCCCGGGTGCAGCCTTTCCACCCCGGCCCTTGTCCAGCCCAGCCTCCCCACCACGTGTGCACTCACCACTTGCCCGGGCTCTGCCGGGGCAGCGTTGACTGCTGGGGCCTTTTATAGCTGCCCCCATTGTGACACGTCCCCCGTGATGTCACAGGTGCCACAGCGCATCACAGCCAGGCCAGCCCCGCTCTTTGTCCCCACCCCAGCTCAGCCGCTCCCAGTGGCCCTGCTGTACTGCTTAAGGCTGCCTTTGAGGGAATCTTCTTCAAAGAACTTCCTTTGGTCCTTCTTTTGTCTTTCTTACCAGCTGCCCTCCATTGCCAATCTCCTAGAGATCCATGCTGGAAGGCACCCTTGAGGATCATTGAGGTCAAGCCTTGACTCCACACTGGCTGAGCTACACTGAAATCTCGGAGTCAACAAGGTTGGAAAAGACCCTGAAGATCACACAGTCCAACCTCAAACCTACCATTGCCTTCTGCACCAATCAGCCAGGGCCCCGAATGCCAAATCCACATGACTTTTAAATCCTTCTGAGGCTGCTGACTCAGCCATTCCCCTGGGCACAGACTGTTGCTCAGCCACGGCCATGTTAAATTCCTGAACTTAGAGAAAAACAATAAAGGCTTGGCAGAATTTTTATCAATAGTGTTTGGTTAGATAGATCAAAAGAAAAAAAGAGAAAAAGAAGAGGGTGCGTACTAGAAAGTGTAATAGAAAGGCGATTTGGGAAATCTGCACCTTCCATGTACCTCAGCCAATGGGGGAAGGAAGAAAGCGATGCAGCGGGGAAATGAGGATAAAAAGGAGGCTGTGTCCTGCAACACTTGGAGAGACCCCATAGGAAATGCCCCATGGCCTCTCCCCTTTTTTCCAATCAAGGTGCAGGACTGCTCTGTGTCTTTTCCAGACATAAATCTCTGGTGTCGTGATTGTTTTTCTGCACAAGGAGACACCCTCATCCTTGTGTGGCCATTCTCAAGCTCTTCTCTGCTTTCTAACACATCAGAAGCCCTGCGTCCTTGCTGCTGCTCGCATCTCCCACGGGTGGCCGTCTGCCGGCCGCAGCCCAGAGCTCCCTGCTGCGGCTGGCAGGGCCTCAGCGCCCTGTGCCCTCCCTGTGCCCCGACGGCCGCGCCAGGCCCTGCTTGCTGCCCCGATGGTGGCACTGCTGGCCCCCAGTGCTCTCCAAGGCCTTCTGCGGGGGCACCTTCCTGCGGTGGCCTTTCAGTGCCTGAAGGGAGCCCAAGAGACCTGCGCAGGGGCTGTTTGCAAGGGCCTGCAGGGACAGCACCAGGGCCAGTGGCTTCCCACGGACGCAGGGCGGGCTTAGGCTGCAGGTGTGGAAGGAATTCTGGCCTCTGAGGCTGCTGAGGCCCTGGCCCACGCTGCCCACAGAAGCTGTGGCTGCCCCATGGCTGGCAGCGCTCCAGGCCAGGCTGCATGCGCCTTGGAGCAACCTGGCCTAGTGGCAGGTGTCCCTGCCCATGGCAGCAGGCTTGCAACAAGAGCATTTGCAAGGAGCCTTCCGAGCCCAGGCGTTCTGTGATTCTGAGATCACAGCGGCCCCTGGCAGCTGGGCTTAATTTCTGATTAGAAGCAGTTCAGCACTGCAAGTTTGGTTGAGTTCAACAAGCCTGTTCACCAGGCCAGATTCACAACTCCTGAGATTCACGCATAGGTCTGTTTGAGATCAATAAAGGCTGGCACGATCCAGATTCTGCAATGTTGCATTTTATTGAAATAAGTGCAAAGCATTTTTAGGCTTGCCACTCATAAATGCACTAACTATAGAGCATTACTATGTGTCCCAACAGATAGCTGGGACATACTAGATATGAGTTTTGTTGCATATAAAAATAATATTATAGATGTAATAGATGATATATGTTATCTATGTAATAAATATATTTTTGTATGTATATATTTATATTTTACATTTTTATCTTTATGTGTACTATGAACGTCTTTCTAGACATAAATGCAGTAAGAGTGTTACTATGTGTCACAACAGATAGTGACAGCAGGAAATATTTGCTATATTGTTATTGTTTAGTCAAAATTACATCTTCCAATATTTATTATTATTATTATAATTAATCGTGATCTATTAATTACATATTTCTTGCTTTCGATATTATTTCTTTTAGTGTATGGTTTTGTTTTATCGTATTTTAATACTATATCTGATAACTAATAAACTATTTATTAGAGTTTCATAAATTGTATAATATAGTTATAATATGTATACAAAATAGATAATTACATAGGAAATAAAAATCTAGATACAAGATTTCAGGTCAGCTCCAACACAATTGGTACAATGCTGACCTAAAGGTGTCCTTTACGCGGACAAGAAGAGACACAGTCCATTTTCTGATCCTGGGCAAGCAGAGCTAGTTTCTCCTCTCTGTTTTTCCCTGGTTTTTTTGTCTTTTTCTGCCCCACATTCCCACTTCCTTCATCCTGTAGCTTTTGGCCATTCTCAAAGGGCTGGAACAATAGCATGGCACAGGATGGCTTTGGTGACTTTGGCCATGCGTGGAAGGCATGTGCTCTCTTCATTTGCATTCTTAGGAGTGGGAAAGTTCATATGCCAGTAGGGCTTCATGCAGATCTGGGTGACTTGTTTTGGAAAAGAGAATGATACAAGGAGGTAGAATAAACCCTCCTGTGGCCCTCCAGCTGCTGAGGCAGCAGGAGCGGCTGTGGGATCTTTGCCAGAGTCTTTGCACACATCCTCTTCTGTAAGGACTAGATTCGTACTATGAACCGGTTCTCTGCCGCCAGCTGTGAGCATCACAAGCACAGCTCTGTGCAGGAGAACCTCTTTCAATTGTCAGTGTCAAGGATTTCTAGGAGACGATGTTGCAGATCCAGGTACTGATGCACAATCTGCGAGCAGGCAACCGGGTCTGTCTCCATGCGATGGAAGAGATTGAGTGTGTCAGCCATTTGTACATCCTGGGGCAAAATGATCTCCTCGGGAAGCCTTGGGTTGCCCACCATAAAGTGGTCGAGGCGTTTTCTTTCCAGGCTATAGCGCAAGCTCCTGCTGATATCCAGAATTCGCGTCAGGAAATGTCTCCTTTGCCACATTGACACCGGTAAAATGTTCAGCAGGTGCATGACAATGGTCTTCATGGTATAGCTGGAAAAGCCTAGGCCCTGCCGAAGACAGGTGAAGAACTGCAGGCATTTGAGGTGCAAACTGCCAGGGGGAGCCTGCCTGGAGATGTGCCTGAAGAACTTCATCTCTGCCACGGCGAAGGTCTCAAGCCACCTTGTGCTTGGGGTGTAGGGCTCTCTAGACTGGCTGCTAACGAAGACGTCTGAGTCGCCTCGCTGCACCCCAAACAGCATCTCAATGCGGAAGGATTCCCTGCAGTTGGTCACCTTGATTTGGCAGGAGCGTGTGGAGGGCAGCGGCACTAAATGCCAAGCGTGTGACTGAGGCAAAGCTGGCCAGATGGCTCTCACCACTTGGTAGAACCAGCGGCCTGTTTTCTGCACATCAAGGTAGGAGTCGGTGCACAGGGTACGAAGGAGGCTGGGATCTTGATTCCTCCTCAGCTCCTCCTCGGGGTGGTGGAGGAAGCACAGCATGTTCTCACCCTGCTGCTCCCTCATGCAGGTGCACTCCAGCTCCACACGGACACAGAAGTCCCTGTCGGGCCTCCACATTGCATTGGCCACCTCCAGGTGGAAGGAGTGCCCTGGGGGAGGAGTCATGGGTACAAGGAAGCGATATACAACATCCTCCTCACGGCCAGTCCAACCTTCAAAGGCACTGCCCACTGGGATGGCTCGCCGCAGCACTGGGTAGAAACTGTTTGATGAGATATGTCCAAAGAAAAGGCTGAAATTGTCCATCAGGTCGGTTGTCCACTCACAGCCTCTCTGCAGGTCTTGTATAGGCCACTGTATGCGCTTCATTACCATGATTCCTCTGTAATCCTGAGCAAAACGGTCTAATTCATCTCCATAACCTTCTTCTCCATTTTCAAACACAATTCCAAATGCAATTGCAACATCATTGTCTTCTTCAGGCTCCTCTCCCCTCAGGCTCCTTTTCCTCCAGATAAAACAGAGGGCCAAGAGAAGGAGCAGGAGCGCAGCAAATGCCCAGAGCTGCCAGTGCTGCAAGGGAGACCAGAGCAGGTCTCCCCAGGCCCAGCCACTCTGCATCTGTCTGAGCTGCTCCAACATCCACTCCAGCCGAAGCTGCTCCTCTTCCAGGCGCTTTGCACGCACCTCCAGGTGCAGACGCAATGTCTCCTCATCCAGCTCATCCTCCATAGGCAGCAGGTGCTGAATGAGGAATCTCAAAGCAAGGACCAGGAACATGCAGCACTCCATGGTCTGCAGGAGGATGGAGAGAAGGCCTTGAGTGGGGCTGGCAGGGAGGCAGCTGGCAGTGGGGGCAGCAGGGGTGGGAATGACAGGGGTGCGAGAGCAGGAAGGAAAGGGCCCCAGAGAGCTGGCAGGAAGCAAGGCCTGTCCCACTGCCCCAGCAGCAGCAGCAGCAGCAGCAGCACTGTGCCCTGCCCAAGGCTCCCCCGGGAGGGGCTGTCCCTGCACGCACGGGGAGAACCCAGCCCCGGGTGCAGCCTTTCCACCCCGGCCCTTGTCCAGCCCAGCCTCCCCACCACGTGTGCACTCACCACTTGCCCGGGCTCTGCCGGGGCAGCGTTGACTGCTGGGGCCTTTTATAGCTGCCCCCATTGTGACACGTCCCCCGTGATGTCACAGGTGCCACAGCGCATCACAGCCAGGCCAGCCCCGCTCTTTGTCCCCACCCCAGCTCAGCCGCTCCCAGTGGCCCTGCTGTACTGCTTAAGGCTGCCTTTGAGGGAATCTTCTTCAAAGAACTTCCTTTGGTCCTTCTTTTGTCTTTCTTACCAGCTGCCCTCCATTGCCAATCTCCTAGAGATCCATGCTGGAAGGCACCCTTGAGGATCATTGAGGTCAAGCCTTGACTCCACACTGGCTGAGCTACACTGAAATCTTGGAGTCAACAAGGTTGGAAAAGACCCTGAAGATCACACAGTCCAACCTCAAACCTACCATTGCCTTCTGCACCAATCAGCCAGGGCCCCGAATGCCAAATCCACATGACTTTTAAATCCTTCTGAGGCTGCTGACTCAGCCATTCCCCTGGGCACAGACTGTTGCTCAGCCACGGCCATGTTAAATTCCTGAACTTAGAGAAAAACAATAAAGGCTTGGCAGAATTTTTATGAATAGTGTTTGGTTAGATAGATCAAAAAGAAAAAAAGAGAAAAAGAAGAGGGTGCGTACTAGAAAGTGTAATAGAAATGCGATTTGGGAAATCTGCACCTTCCATGCACCTCAGCCAATGGGGGAAGGAAGAAAGCGATGCAGCGGGGAAATGAGGATAAAAAGGAGGCTGTGTCCTGCAACACTTGGAGAGACCCCATAGGAAATGCCCCATGGCCTCTCCCCTTTTTTCCAATCAAGGTGCAGGACTGCTCTGTGTCTTTTCCAGACATAAATCTCTGGTGTCGTGATTGTTTTTCTGCACAAGGAGACACCCTCATCCTTGTGTGGCCATTCTCAAGCTCTTCTCTGCTTTCTAACACATCAGAAGCCCTGCGTCCTTGCTGCTGCTCGCATCTCCCGCGGGTGGCCGTCTGCCGGCCGCAGCCCAGAGCTCCCTGCTGCGGCTGGCAGGGCCTCAGCGCCCTGTGCCCTGTGCCCTCCCTGTTCCCCGACGGCCGCGCCAGGCCCTGCTTGCTGCCCCGATGGTGGCACTGCTGGCCCCCAGTGCTCTCCAAGGCCTTCTGCGGGGGCACCTTCCTGCGGTGGCCTTTCAGTGCCTGAAGGGAGCCCAAGAGACCTGCGCAGGGGCTGTTTGCAAGGGCCTGCAGGGACAGCACCAGGGCCAGTGGCTTCCCACGGAGGCAGGGCGGGCTTAGGCTGCAGGTGTGGAAGGAATTCTGGCCTCTGAGGCTGCTGAGGCCCTGGCCCACGCTGCCCACAGAAGCTGTGGCTGCCCCATGGCTGGCAGCGCTCCAGGCCAGGCTGCATGCGCCTTGGAGCAACCTGGCCTAGTGGCAGGTGTCCCTGCCCATGGCAGCAGGCTTGCAACAAGAGCATTTGCAAGGAGCCTTCCGAGCCCAGGCGTTCTGTGATTCTGAGATCACAGCGGCCCCTGGCAGCTGGGCTTAATTTCTGATTAGAACCAGTTCAGCACTGCAAGTTTGGTTGAGTTCAACAAGCCTGTTCACCAGGCCAGATTCACAACTCCTGAGATTCACGCATAGGTCTGTTTGAGATCAATAAAGGCTGGCACAATCCAGATTCTGCAATGTTGCATTTTATTGAAATAAGTGCAAAGCATTTTTAGGCTTGCCACTCATAAATGCACTAACTATAGAGCATTACTATGTGTCCCAACAGATAGCTGGGACATACTAGATATGAGTTTTGTTGCATATAAAAATAATATTATAGATGTAATAGATGATATATGTTATCTATGTAATAAATATATTTTTGTATGTATATATTTATATTTTACATTTTTATCTTTATGTGTACTATGAATGTCTTTCTAGACATAAATGCAGTAAGAGTGTTACTATGTGTCACAACAGATAGTGACAGCAGGAAATATTTGCTATATTGTTATTGTTTAGTCAAAATGACATCTTCCAATATTTATTATTATTATTATTATTAATCGTGATCTATTAATTACATATTTCTTGCTTTCGATATTATTTCTTTTCGTGTATGGTTTTGTTTTATCGTATTTTAATACTATATCTGATAACTAATAAACTATTTATTAGAGTTTCATAAACTGTATAATATAGTTATAATATGTATACAAAATAGATAATTACCTAGGAAATAAAAATCTAGATACAAGATTTCAGGTCAGCTCCAACACAATTGGTACAATGCTGACCTAAAGGTGTCCTTTACAGGGACAAGAAGAGACACAGTCCATTTTCTGATCCTGGGCAAGCAGAGCTAGTTTCTCCTCTCTGTCTGTTTTTCCCTGGTTTTTTTGTCTTTTTCTGCCCCACATTCCCACTTCCTTCATCCTGTAGCTTTTGGCCATTCTCAAAGGGCTGGAACAATAGCATGGCACAGGATGGCTTTGGTGACTTTGGCCATGCGTGGAAGGCATGTGCTCTCATCATTTGCATTCTTAGGAGTGGGAAAGTTCATATGCCAGTAGGGCTTCATGCAGATCTGGGTGACTTGTTTTGGAAAAGAGAATGATACAAGGAGGTAGAATAAACCCTCCTGTGGCCCTCCAGCTGCTGAGGCAGCAGGAGCGGCTGTGGGATCTTTGCCAGAGTCTTTGCACACATCCTCTTCTGTAAGGACTAGATTCGTACTATGAACCGGTTCTCTGCCGCCAGCTGTGAGCATCACAAGCACAGCTCTGTGCAGGAGAACCTCTTTCAATTGTCAGTGTCAAGGATTTCTAGGAGACGATGTTGCAGATCCAGGTACTGATGCACAATCTGCGAGCAGGCAACCGGGTCTGTCTCCATGCGATGGAAGAGATTGAGTGTGTCAGCCATTTGTACATCCTGGGGCAAAATGATCTCCTCGGGAAGCCTTGGGTTGCCCACCATAAAGTGGTCGAGGCGTTTTCTTTCCAGGCTATAGCGCAAGCTCCTGCTGATATCCAGAATTCGCGTCAGGAAATGTCTCCTTTGCCACATTGACACCGGTAAAATGTTCAGCAGGTGCATGACAATGGTCTTCATGGTATAGCTGGAAAAGCCTAGGCCCTGCCGAAGACAGGTGAAGAACTGCAGGCATTTGAGGTGCAAACTGCCAGGGGGAGCCTGCCTGGAGATGTGCCTGAAGAACTTCATCTCTGCCACGGCGAAGGTCTCAAGCCACCTTGTGCTTGGGGTGTAGGGCTCTCTAGACTGGCTGCTAACGAAGACGTCTGAGTCGCCTCGCTGCACCCCAAACAGCATCTCAGTCCGGAAGGATTCCCTGCCGTTGGTCACCTTGATTTGGCAGGAGCGTGTGGAGGGCAGCGGCACTAAATGCCAAGCGTGTGACTGAGGCAAAGCTGGCCAGATGGCTCTCACCACTTGGTAGAACCAGCGGCCTGTTTTCTGCACATCAAGGTAGGAGTCGGTGCACAGGGTACGAAGGAGGCTGGGATCTTGATTCCTCCTCAGCTCCTCCTCGGGGTGGTGGAGGAAGCACAGCATGTTCTCACCCTGCTGCTCCCTCATGCAGGTGCACTCCAGCTCCACACGGACACAGAAGTCCCTGTCGGGCCTCCACATTGCATTGGCCACCTCCAGGTGGAAGGAGTGCCCTGGGGGAGGAGTCATGGGTACAAGGAAGCGATATACAACATCCTCCTCACGGCCAGTCCAACCTTCAAAGGCACTGCCCACTGGGATGGCTCGCCGCAGCACTGGGTAGAAACTGTTTGATGAGATGTGTCCAAAGAAAAGGCTGAAATTGTCCATCAGGTCGGTTGTCCACTCACAGCCTCTCTGCAGGTCTTGTATAGGCCACTGTATGCGCCTCATTACCATGATTCCTCTGTAATCCTGAGCAAAACGGTCTAATTCATCTCCATAACCTTCTTCTCCATTTTCAAACACAATTCCAAATGCAATTGCAACATCATTGTCTTCTTCAGGCTCCTCTCTCCTCAGGCTCCTTTTCCTCCAGATAAAACAGAGGGCCAAGAGAAGGAGCAGGAGCGCAGCAAATGCCCAGAGCTGCCAGTGCTGCAAGGGAGACCAGAGCAGGTCTCCCCAGGCCCAGCCACTCTGCATCTGTCTGAGCTGCTCCAACATCCACTCCAGCCGAAGCTGCTCCTCTTCCAGGCGCTTTGCACGCACCTCCAGGTGCAGACGCAATGTCTCCTCATCCAGCTCATCCTCCATAGGCAGCAGGTGCTGAATGAGGAATCTCAAAGCAAGGACCAGGAACATGCAGCACTCCATGGTCTGCAGGAGGATGGAGAGAAGGCCTTGAGTGGGGCTGGCAGGGAGGCAGCTGGCAGTGGGGGCAGCAGGGGTGGGAATGACAGGGGTGCGAGAGCAGAAAGGAAAGGGCCCCAGAGAGCTGGCAGGAAGCAAGGCCTGTCCCACTGCCCCAGCAGCAGCAGCAGCAGCAGCACTGTGCCCTGCCCAAGGCTCCCCCGGGAGGGGCTGTCCCTGCACGCACGGGGAGAACCCAGCCCCGGGTGCAGCCTTTCCACCCCGGCCCTTGTCCAGCCCAGCCTCCCCACCACGTGTGCACTCACCACTTGCCCGGGCTCTGCCGGGGCAGCGTTGACTGCTGGGGCCTTTTATAGCTGCCCCCATTGTGACACGTCCCCCGTGATGTCACAGGTGCCACAGCGCATCACAGCCAGGCCAGCCCCGCTCTTTGTCCCCACCCCAGCTCAGCCGCTCCCAGTGGCCCTGCTGTACTGCTTAAGGCTGCCTTTGAGGGAATCTTCTTCAAAGAACTTCCTTTGGTCCTTCTTTTGTCTTTCTTACCAGCTGCCCTCCATTGCCAATCTCCTAGAGATCCATGCTGGAAGGCACCCTTGAGGATCATTGAGGTCAAGCCTTGACTCCACACTGGCTGAGCTACACTGAAATCTCGGAGTCAACAAGGTTGGAAAAGACCCTGAAGATCACACAGTCCAACCTCAAACCTACCATTGCCTTCTGCACCAATCAGCCAGGGCCCCGAATGCCAAATCCACATGACTTTTAAATCCTTCTGAGGCTGCTGACTCAGCCATTCCCCTGGGCACAGACTGTTGCTCAGCCACGGCCATGTTAAATTCCTGAACTTAGAGAAAAACAATAAAGGCTTGGCAGAATTTTTATGAATAGTGTTTGGTTAGATAGATCAAAAAGAAAAAAAGAGAAAAAGAAGAGGGTGCGTACTAGAAAGTGTAATAGAAAGGCGATTTGGGAAATCTGCACCTTCCATGTACCTCAGCCAATGGGGGAAGGAAGAAAGCGATGCAGCAGGGAAATGAGGATAAAAAGGAGGCTGTGTCCTGCAACACTTGGAGAGACCCCATAGGAAATGCCCCATGGCCTCTCCCCTTTTTTCCAATCAAGGTGCAGGACTGCTCTGTGTCTTTTCCAGACATAAATCTCTGGTGTCGTGATTGTTTTTCTGCACAAGGAGACACCCTCATCCTTGTGTGGCCATTCTCAAGCTCTTCTCTGCTTTCTAACACATCAGAAGCCCTGCGTCCTTGCTGCTGCTCGCATCTCCCGCGGGTGGCCGTCTGCCGGCCGCAGCCCAGAGCTCCCTGCTGCGGCTGGCAGGGCCTCAGCGCCCTGTGCCCTGTGCCCTCCCTGTGCCCCGACGGCCGCGCCAGGCCCTGCTTGCTGCCCCGATGGTGGCACTGCTGGCCCCCAGTGCTCTCCAAGGCCTTCTGCGGGGGCACCTTCCTGCGGTGGCCTTTCAGTGCCTGAAGGGAGCCCAAGAGACCTGCGCAGGGGCTGTTTGCAAGGGCCTGCAGGGACAGCACCAGGGCCAGTGGCTTCCCACGGAGGCAGGGCGGGCTTAGGCTGCAGGTGTGGAAGGAATTCTGGCCTCTGAGGCTGCTGAGGCCCTGGCCCACGCTGCCCACAGAAGCTGTGGCTGCCCCATGGCTGGCAGCACTCCAGGCCAGGCTGCATGCGCCTTGGAGCAACCTGGCCTAGTGGCAGGTGTCCCTGCCCATGGCAGCAGGCTTGCAACAAGAGCATTTGCAAGGAGCCTTCCGAGCCCAGGCGTTCTGTGATTCTGAGATCACAGCGGCCCTTGGCAGCTGGGCTTAATTTCTGATTAGAACCAGTTCAGCACTGCAAGTTTGGTTGAGTTCAACAAGCCTGTTCACCAGGCCAGATTCACAACTCCTGAGATTCACGCATAGGTCTGTTTGAGATCAATAAAGGCTGGCACGATCCAGATTCTGCAATGTTGCATTTTATTGAAATAAGTGCAAAGCATTTTTAGGCTTGCCACTCATAAATGCACTAACTATAGAGCATTACTATGTGTCCCAACAGATAGCTGGGACATACTAGATATGAGTTTTGTTGCATATAAAAATAATATTATAGATGTAATAGATGATATATGTTATCTATGTAATAAATATATTTTTGTATGTATATATTTATATTTTACATTTTTATCTTTATGTGTACTATGAACGTCTTTCTAGACATAAATGCAGTAAGAGTGTTACTATGTGTCACAACAGATAGTGACAGCAGGAAATATTTGCTATATTGTTATTGTTTAGTCAAAATTACATCTTCCAATATTTATTATTATTATTATTATTATTAATCGTGATCTATTAATTACATATTTCTTGCTTTCGATATTATTTCTTTTAGTGTATGGTTTTGTTTTATCGTATTTTAATACTATATCTGATAACTAATAAACTATTTATTAGAGTTTCATAAACTGTATAATATAGTTATAATATGTATACAAAATAGATAATTACCTAGGAAATAAAAATCTAGATACAAGATTTCAGGTCAGCTCCAACACAATTGGTACAATGCTGACCTAAAGGTGTCCTTTACTGGGACAAGAAGAGACACAGTCCATTTTCTGATCCTGGGCAAGCAGAGCTAGTTTCTCCTCTCTGTCTGTTTTTCCCTGTTTTTTTTGTCTTTTTCTGCCCCACATTCCCACTTCCTTCATCCTGTAGCTTTTGGCCATTCTCAAAGGGCTGGAACAATAGCATGGCACAGGATGGCTTTGGTGACTTTGGCCATGCGTGGAAGGCATGTGCTCTCATCATTTGCATTCTTAGGAGTGGGAAAGTTCATATGCCAGTAGGGCTTCATGCAGATCTGGGTGACTTGTTTTGGAAAAGAGAATGATACAAGGAGGTAGAATAAACCCTCCTGTGGCCCTCCAGCTGCTGAGGCAGCAGGAGCGGCTGTGGGATCTTTGCCAGAGTCTTTGCACACATCCTCTTCTGTAAGGACTAGATTCGTACTATGAACCGGTTCTCTGCCGCCAGCTGTGAGCATCACAAGCACAGCTCTGTGCAGGAGAACCTCTTTCAATTGTCAGTGTCAAGGATTTCTAGGAGACGATGTTGCAGATCCAGGTACTGATGCACAATCTGCGAGCAGGCAACCGGGTCTGTCTCCATGCGATGGAAGAGATTGAGTGTGTCAGCCATTTGTACATCCTGGGGCAAAATGATCTCCTCGGGAAGCCTTGGGTTGCCCACCATAAAGTGGTCGAGGCGTTTTCTTTCCAGGCTATAGCGCAAGCTCCTGCTGATATCCAGAATTCGCGTCAGGAAATGTCTCCTTTGCCACATTGACACCGGTAAAATGTTCAGCAGGTGCATGACAATGGTCTTCATGGTATAGCTGGAAAAGCCTAGGCCCTGCCGAAGACAGGTGAAGAACTGCAGGCATTTGAGGTGCAAACTGCCAGGGGGAGCCTGCCTGGAGATGTGCCTGAAGAACTTCATCTCTGCCACGGCGAAGGTCTCAAGCCACCTTGTGCTTGGGGTGTAGGGCTCTCTAGACTGGCTGCTAACGAAGACGTCTGAGTCGCCTCGCTGCACCCCAAACAGCATCTCAATGCGGAAGGATTCCCTGCAGTTGGTCACCTTGATTTGGCAGGAGCGTGTGGAGGGCAGCGGCACTAAATGCCAAGCGTGTGACTGAGGCAAAGCTGGCCAGATGGCTCTCACCACTTGGTAGAACCAGCGGCCTGTTTTCTGCACATCAAGGTAGGAGTCGGTGCACAGGGTACGAAGGAGGCTGGGATCTTGATTCCTCCTCAGCTCCTCCTCGGGGTGGTGGAGGAAGCACAGCATGTTCTCACCCTGCTGCTCCCTCATGCAGGTGCACTCCAGCTCCACACGGACACAGAAGTCCCTGTCGGGCCTCCACATTGCATTGGCCACCTCCAGGTGGAAGGAGTGCCCTGGGGGAGGAGTCATGGGTACAAGGAAGCGATATACAACATCCTCCTCACGGCCAGTCCAACCTTCAAAGGCACTGCCCACTGGGATGGCTCGCCGCAGCACTGGGTAGAAACTGTTTGATGAGATGTGTCCAAAGAAAAGGCTGAAATTGTCCATCAGGTCGGTTGTCCACTCACAGCCTCTCTGCAGGTCTTGTATAGGCCACTGTATGCGCCTCATTACCATGATTCCTCTGTAATCCTGAGCAAAACGGTCTAATTCATCTCCATAACCTTCTTCTCCATTTTCAAACACAATTCCAAATGCAATTGCAACATCATTGTCTTCTTCAGGCTCCTCTCTCCTCAGGCTCCTTTTCCTCCAGATAAAACAGAGGGCCAAGAGAAGGAGCAGGAGCGCAGCAAATGCCCAGAGCTGCCAGTGCTGCAAGGGAGACCAGAGCAGGTCTCCCCAGGCCCAGCCACTCTGCATCTGTCTGAGCTGCTCCAACATCCACTCCAGCCGAAGCTGCTCCTCTTCCAGGCGCTTTGCACGCACCTCCAGGTGCAGACGCAATGTCTCCTCATCCAGCTCATCCTCCATAGGCAGCAGGTGCTGAATGAGGAATCTCAAAGCAAGGACCAGGAACATGCAGCACTCCATGGTCTGCAGGAGGATGGAGAGAAGGCCTTGAGTGGGGCTGGCAGGGAGGCAGCTGGCAGTGGGGGCAGCAGGGGTGGGAATGACAGGGGTGCGAGAGCAGAAAGGAAAGGGCCCCAGAGAGCTGGCAGGAAGCAAGGCCTGTCCCACTGCCCCAGCAGCAGCAGCAGCAGCAGCACTGTGCCCTGCCCAAGGCTCCCCCGGGAGGGGCTGTCCCTGCACGCACGGGGAGAACCCAGCCCCGGGTGCAGCCTTTCCACCCCGGCCCTTGTCCAGCCCAGCCTCCCCACCACGTGTGCACTCACCACTTGCCCGGGCTCTGCCGGGGCAGCGTTGACTGCTGGGGCCTTTTATAGCTGCCCCCATTGTGACACGTCCCCCGTGATGTCACAGGTGCCACAGCGCATCACAGCCAGGCCAGCCCCGCTCTTTGTCCCCACCCCAGCTCAGCCGCTCCCAGTGGCCCTGCTGTACTGCTTAAGGCTGCCTTTGAGGGAATCTTCTTCAAAGAACTTCCTTTGGTCCTTCTTTTGTCTTTCTTACCAGCTGCCCTCCATTGCCAATCTCCTAGAGATCCATGCTGGAAGGCACCCTTGAGGATCATTGAGGTCAAGCCTTGACTCCACACTGGCTGAGCTACACTGAAATCTTGGAGTCAACAAGGTTGGAAAAGACCCTGAAGATCACACAGTCCAACCTCAAACCTACCATTGCCTTCTGCACCAATCAGCCAGGGCCCCGAATGCCAAATCCACATGACTTTTAAATCCTTCTGAGGCTGCTGACTCAGCCATTCCCCTGGGCACAGACTGTTGCTCAGCCACGGCCATGTTAAATTCCTGAACTTAGAGAAAAACAATAAAGGCTTGGCAGAATTTTTATGAATAGTGTTTGGTTAGATAGATCAAAAAGAAAAAAAGAGAAAAAGAAGAGGGTGCGTACTAGAAAGTGTAATAGAAAGGCGATTTGGGAAATCTGCACCTTCCATGTACCTCAGCCAATGGGGGAAGGAAGAAAGCGATGCAGCAGGGAAATGAGGATAAAAAGGAGGCTGTGTCCTGCAACACTTGGAGAGACCCCATAGGAAATGCCCCATGGCCTCTCCCCTTTTTTCCAATCAAGGTGCAGGACTGCTCTGTGTCTTTTCCAGACATAAATCTCTGGTGTCGTGATTGTTTTTCTGCACGAGGAGACACCCTCGTCCTTGTGTGGCCATTCTCAAGCTCTTCTCTGCTTTCTAACACATCAGAAGCCCTGCGTCCTTGCTGCTGCTCGCATCTCCCGCGGGTGGCCGTCTGCCGGCCGCAGCCCAGAGCTCCCTGCTGCGGCTGGCAGGGCCTCAGCGCCCTGTGCCCTGTGCCCTCCCTGTGCCCCGACGGCCGCGCCAGGCCCTGCTTGCTGCCCCGATGGTGGCACTGCTGGCCCCCAGTGCTCTCCAAGGCCTTCTGCGGGGGCACCTTCCTGCGGTGGCCTTTCAGTGCCTGAAGGGAGCCCAAGAGACCTGCGCAGGGGCTGTTTGCAAGGGCCTGCAGGGACAGCACCAGGGCCAGTGGCTTCCCACGGACGCAGGGCGGGCTTAGGCCGCAGGTGTGGAAGGAATTCTGGCCTCTGAGGCTGCTGAGGCCCTGGCCCACGCTGCCCACAGAAGCTGTGGCTGCCCCATGGCTGGCAGCGCTCCAGGCCAGGCTGCATGCGCCTTGGAGCAACCTGGCCTAGTGGCAGGTGTCCCTGCCCATGGCAGCAGGCTTGCAACAAGAGCATTTGCAAGGAGCCTTCCGAGCCCAGGCGTTCTGTGATTCTGAGATCACAGCGGCCCCTGGCAGCTGGGCTTAATTTCTGATTAGAACCAGTTCAGCACTGCAAGTTTGGTTGAGTTCAACAAGCCTGTTCACCAGGCCAGATTCACAACTCCTGAGATTCACGCATAGGTCTGTTTGAGATCAATAAAGGCTGGCACGATCCAGATTCTGCAATGTTGCATTTTATTGAAATAAGTGCAAAGCATTTTTAGGCTTGCCACTCATAAATGCACTAACTATAGAGCATTACTATGTGTCCCAACAGATAGCTGGGACATACTAGATATGAGTTTTGTTGCATATAAAAATAATATTATAGATGTAATAGATGATATATGTTATCTATGTAATAAATATATTTTTGTATGTATATATTTATATTTTACATTTTTATCTTTATGTGTACTATGAATGTCTTTCTAGACATAAATGCAGTAAGAGTGTTACTATGTGTCACAACAGATAGTGACAGCAGGAAATATTTGCTATATTGTTATTGTTTAGTCAAAATTACATCTTCCAATATTTATTATTATTATTATAATTAATCGTGATCTATTAATCACATATTTCTTGCTTTCGATATTATTTCTTTTAGTGTATGGTTTTGTTTTATCGTATTTTAATAGTATATCTGATAACTAATAAACTATTTATTAGAGTTTCATAAACTGTATAATATAGTTATAATATGTATACAAAATAGATAATTACCTAGGAAATAAAAATCTAGATACAAGATTTCAGGTCAGCTCCAACACAATTGGTACAATGCTGACCTAAAGGTGTCCTTTACGGGGACAAGAAGAGACACAGTCCATTTTCTGATCCTGGGCAAGCAGAGCTAGTTTCTCCTCTCTGTCTGTTTTTCCCTGGTTTTTTTGTCTTTTTCTGCCCCACATTCCCACTTCCTTCATCCTGTAGCTTTTGGCCATTCTCAAAGGGCTGGAACAATAGCATGGCACAGGATGGCTTTGGTGACTTTGGCCATGCGTGGAAGGTATGTGCTCTCATCATTTGCATTCTTAGGAGTGGGAAAGTTCATATGCCAGTAGGGCTTCATGCAGATCTGGGTGACTTGTTTTGGAAAAGAGAATGATACAAGGAGGTAGAATAAACCCTCCTGTGGCCCTCCAGCTGCTGAGGCAGCAGGAGCGGCTGTGGGATCTTTGCCAGAGTCTTTGCACACATCCTCTTCTGTAAGGACTAGATTTGTACTATGAACCGGTTCTCTGCCGCCAGCTGTGAGCATCACAAGCACAGCTCTGTGCAGGAGAACCTCTTTCAATTGTCAGTGTCAAGGATTTCTAGGAGACGATGTTGCAGATCCAGGTACTGATGCACAATCTGCGAGCAGGCAACCGGGTCTGTCTCCATGCGATGGAAGAGATTGAGTGTGTCAGCCATTTGTACATCCTGGGGCAAAATGATCTCCTCGGGAAGCCTTGGGTTGCCCACCATAAAGTGGTCGAGGCGTTTTCTTTCCAGGCTATAGCGCAAGCTCCTGCTGATATCCAGAATTCGCGTCAGGAAATGTCTCCTTTGCCACATTGACACCGGTAAAATGTTCAGCAGGTGCATGACAATGGTCTTCATGGTATAGCTGGAAAAGCCTAGGCCCTGCCGAAGACAGGTGAAGAACTGCAGGCATTTGAGGTGCAAACTGCCAGGGGGAGCCTGCCTGGAGATGTGCCTGAAGAACTTCATCTCTGCCACGGCGAAGGTCTCAAGCCACCTTGTGCTTGGGGTGTAGGGCTCTCTAGACTGGCTGCTAACGAAGACGTCTGAGTCGCCTCGCTGCACCCCAAACAGCATCTCAATGCGGAAGGATTCCCTGCAGTTGGTCACCTTGATTTGGCAGGAGCGTGTGGAGGGCAGCGGCACTAAATGCCAAGCGTGTGACTGAGGCAAAGCTGGCCAGATGGCTCTCACCACTTGGTAGAACCAGCGGCCTGTTTTCTGCACATCAAGGTAGGAGTCGGTGCACAGGGTACGAAGGAGGCTGGGATCTTGATTCCTCCTCAGCTCCTCCTCGGGGTGGTGGAGGAAGCACAGCATGTTCTCACCCTGCTGCTCCCTCATGCAGGTGCACTCCAGCTCCACACGGACACAGAAGTCCCTGTCGGGCCTCCACATTGCATTGGCCACCTCCAGGTGGAAGGAGTGCCCTGGGGGAGGAGTCATGGGTACAAGGAAGCGATATACAACATCCTCCTCACGGCCAGTCCAACCTTCAAAGGCACTGCCCACTGGGATGGCTCGCCGCAGCACTGGGTAGAAACTGTTTGATGAGATGTGTCCAAAGAAAAGGCTGAAATTGTCCATCAGGTCGGTTGTCCACTCACAGCCTCTCTGCAGGTCTTGTATAGGCCACTGTATGCGCCTCATTACCATGATTCCTCTGTAATCCTGAGCAAAACGGTCTAATTCATCTCCATAACCTTCTTCTCCATTTTCAAACACAATTCCAAATGCAATTGCAACATCATTGTCTTCTTCAGGCTCCTCTCTCCTCAGGCTCCTTTTCCTCCAGATAAAACAGAGGGCCAAGAGAAGGAGCAGGAGCGCAGCAAATGCCCAGAGCTGCCAGTGCTGCAAGGGAGACCAGAGCAGGTCTCCCCAGGCCCAGCCACTCTGCATCTGTCTGAGCTGCTCCAACATCCACTCCAGCCGAAGCTGCTCCTCTTCCAGGCGCTTTGCACGCACCTCCAGGTGCAGACGCAATGTCTCCTCATCCAGCTCATCCTCCATAGGCAGCAGGTGCTGAATGAGGAATCTCAAAGCAAGGACCAGGAACATGCAGCACTCCATGGTCTGCAGGAGGATGGAGAGAAGGCCTTGAGTGGGGCTGGCAGGGAGGCAGCTGGCAGTGGGGGCAGCAGGGGTGGGAATGACAGGGGTGCGAGAGCAGAAAGGAAAGGGCCCCAGAGAGCTGGCAGGAAGCAAGGCCTGTCCCACTGCCCCAGCAGCAGCAGCAGCAGCAGCACTGTGCCCTGCCCAAGGCTCCCCCGGGAGGGGCTGTCCCTGCACGCACGGGGAGAACCCAGCCCCGGGTGCAGCCTTTCCACCCCGGCCCTTGTCCAGCCCAGCCTCCCCACCACGTGTGCACTCACCACTTGCCCGGGCTCTGCCGGGGCAGCGTTGACTGCTGGGGCCTTTTATAGCTGCCCCCATTGTGACACGTCCCCCGTGATGTCACAGGTGCCACAGCGCATCACAGCCAGGCCAGCCCCGCTCTTTGTCCCCACCCCAGCTCAGCCGCTCCCAGTGGCCCTGCTGTACTGCTTAAGGCTGCCTTTGAGGGAATCTTCTTCAAAGAACTTCCTTTGGTCCTTCTTTTGTCTTTCTTACCAGCTGCCCTCCATTGCCAATCTCCTAGAGATCCATGCTGGAAGGCACCCTTGAGGATCATTGAGGTCAAGCCTTGACTCCACACTGGCTGAGCTACACTGAAATCTTGGAGTCAACAAGGTTGGAAAAGACCCTGAAGATCACACAGTCCAACCTCAAACCTACCATTGCCTTCTGCACCAATCAGCCAGGGCCCCGAATGCCAAATCCACATGACTTTTAAATCCTTCTGAGGCTGCTGACTCAGCCATTCCCCTGGGCACAGACTGTTGCTCAGCCACGGCCATGTTAAATTCCTGAACTTAGAGAAAAACAATAAAGGCTTGGCAGAATTTTTATGAATAGTGTTTGGTTAGATAGATCAAAAAGAAAAAAAGAGAAAAAGAAGAGGGTGCGTACTAGAAAGTGTAATAGAAAGGCGATTTGGGAAATCTGCACCTTCCATGTACCTCAGCCAATGGGGGAAGGAAGAAAGCGATGCAGCAGGGAAATGAGGATAAAAAGGAGGCTGTGTCCTGCAACACTTGGAGAGACCCCATAGGAAATGCCCCATGGCCTCTCCCCTTTTTTCCAATCAAGGTGCAGGACTGCTCTGTGTCTTTTCCAGACATAAATCTCTGGTGTCGTGATTGTTTTTCTGCACGAGGAGACACCCTCGTCCTTGTGTGGCCATTCTCAAGCTCTTCTCTGCTTTCTAACACATCAGAAGCCCTGCGTCCTTGCTGCTGCTCGCATCTCCCGCGGGTGGCCGTCTGCCGGCCGCAGCCCAGAGCTCCCTGCTGCGGCTGGCAGGGCCTCAGCGCCCTGTGCCCTGTGCCCTCCCTGTGCCCCGACGGCCGCGCCAGGCCCTGCTTGCTGCCCCGATGGTGGCACTGCTGGCCCCCAGTGCTCTCCAAGGCCTTCTGCGGGGGCACCTTCCTGCGGTGGCCTTTCAGTGCCTGAAGGGAGCCCAAGAGACCTGCGCAGGGGCTGTTTGCAAGGGCCTGCAGGGACAGCACCAGGGCCAGTGGCTTCCCACGGACGCAGGGCGGGCTTAGGCCGCAGGTGTGGAAGGAATTCTGGCCTCTGAGGCTGCTGAGGCCCTGGCCCACGCTGCCCACAGAAGCTGTGGCTGCCCCATGGCTGGCAGCGCTCCAGGCCAGGCTGCATGCGCCTTGGAGCAACCTGGCCTAGTGGCAGGTGTCCCTGCCCATGGCAGCAGGCTTGCAACAAGAGCATTTGCAAGGAGCCTTCCGAGCCCAGGCGTTCTGTGATTCTGAGATCACAGCGGCCCCTGGCAGCTGGGCTTAATTTCTGATTAGAACCAGTTCAGCACTGCAAGTTTGGTTGAGTTCAACAAGCCTGTTCACCAGGCCAGATTCACAACTCCTGAGATTCACGCATAGGTCTGTTTGAGATCAATAAAGGCTGGCACGATCCAGATTCTGCAATGTTGCATTTTATTGAAATAAGTGCAAAGCATTTTTAGGCTTGCCACTCATAAATGCACTAACTATAGAGCATTACTATGTGTCCCAACAGATAGCTGGGACATACTAGATATGAGTTTTGTTGCATATAAAAATAATATTATAGATGTAATAGATGATATATGTTATCTATGTAATAAATATATTTTTGTATGTATATATTTATATTTTACATTTTTATCTTTATGTGTACTATGAATGTCTTTCTAGACATAAATGCAGTAAGAGTGTTACTATGTGTCACAACAGATAGTGACAGCAGGAAATATTTGCTATATTGTTATTGTTTAGTCAAAATTACATCTTCCAATATTTATTATTATTATTATAATTAATCGTGATCTATTAATCACATATTTCTTGCTTTCGATATTATTTCTTTTAGTGTATGGTTTTGTTTTATCGTATTTTAATAGTATATCTGATAACTAATAAACTATTTATTAGAGTTTCATAAACTGTATAATATAGTTATAATATGTATACAAAATAGATAATTACCTAGGAAATAAAAATCTAGATACAAGATTTCAGGTCAGCTCCAACACAATTGGTACAATGCTGACCTAAAGGTGTCCTTTACGGGGACAAGAAGAGACACAGTCCATTTTCTGATCCTGGGCAAGCAGAGCTAGTTTCTCCTCTCTGTCTGTTTTTCCCTGGTTTTTTTGTCTTTTTCTGCCCCACATTCCCACTTCCTTCATCCTGTAGCTTTTGGCCATTCTCAAAGGGCTGGAACAATAGCATGGCACAGGATGGCTTTGGTGACTTTGGCCATGCGTGGAAGGTATGTGCTCTCATCATTTGCATTCTTAGGAGTGGGAAAGTTCATATGCCAGTAGGGCTTCATGCAGATCTGGGTGACTTGTTTTGGAAAAGAGAATGATACAAGGAGGTAGAATAAACCCTCCTGTGGCCCTCCAGCTGCTGAGGCAGCAGGAGCGGCTGTGGGATCTTTGCCAGAGTCTTTGCACACATCCTCTTCTGTAAGGACTAGATTTGTACTATGAACCGGTTCTCTGCCGCCAGCTGTGAGCATCACAAGCACAGCTCTGTGCAGGAGAACCTCTTTCAATTGTCAGTGTCAAGGATTTCTAGGAGACGATGTTGCAGATCCAGGTACTGATGCACAATCTGCGAGCAGGCAACCGGGTCTGTCTCCATGCGATGGAAGAGATTGAGTGTGTCAGCCATTTGTACATCCTGGGGCAAAATGATCTCCTCGGGAAGCCTTGGGTTGCCCACCATAAAGTGGTCGAGGCGTTTTCTTTCCAGGCTATAGCGCAAGCTCCTGCTGATATCCAGAATTCGCGTCAGGAAATGTCTCCTTTGCCACATTGACACCGGTAAAATGTTCAGCAGGTGCATGACAATGGTCTTCATGGTATAGCTGGAAAAGCCTAGGCCCTGCCGAAGACAGGTGAAGAACTGCAGGCATTTGAGGTGCAAACTGCCAGGGGGAGCCTGCCTGGAGATGTGCCTGAAGAACTTCATCTCTGCCACGGCGAAGGTCTCAAGCCACCTTGTGCTTGGGGTGTAGGGCTCTCTAGACTGGCTGCTAACGAAGACGTCTGAGTCGCCTCGCTGCACCCCAAACAGCATCTCAATCCGGAAGGATTCCCTGCAGTTGGTCACCTTGATTTGGCAGGAGCGTGTGGAGGGCAGCGGCACTAAATGCCAAGCGTGTGACTGAGGCAAAGCTGGCCAGATGGCTCTCACCACTTGGTAGAACCAGCGGCCTGTTTTCTGCACATCAAGGTAGGAGTCGGTGCACAGGGTACGAAGGAGGCTGGGATCTTGATTCCTCCTCAGCTCCTCCTCGGGGTGGTGGAGGAAGCACAGCATGTTCTCACCCTGCTGCTCCCTCGTGCAGGTGCACTCCAGCTCCACACGGACACAGAAGTCCCTGTCGGGCCTCCACATTGCATTGGCCACCTCCAGGTGGAAGGAGTGCCCTGGGGGAGGAGTCATGGGTACAAGGAAGCGATATACAACATCCTCCTCACGGCCAGTCCAACCTTCAAAGGCACTGCCCACTGGGATGGCTCGCCGCAGCACTGGGTAGAAACTGTTTGATGAGATGTGTCCAAAGAAAAGGCTGAAATTGTCCATCAGGTCGGTTGTCCACTCACAGCCTCTCTGCAGGTCTTGTATAGGCCACTGTATGCGCCTCATTACCATGATTCCTCTGTAATCCTGAGCAAAACGGTCTAATTCATCTCCATAACCTTCTTCTCCATTTTCAAACACAATTCCAAATGCAATTGCAACATCATTGTCTTCTTCAGGCTCCTCTCCCCTCAGGCTCCTTTTCCTCCAGATAAAACAGAGGGCCAAGAGAAGGAGCAGGAGCGCAGCAAATGCCCAGAGCTGCCAGTGCTGCAAGGGAGACCAGAGCAGGTCTCCCCAGGCCCAGCCACTCTGCATCTGTCTGAGCTGCTCCAACATCCACTCCAGCCGAAGCTGCTCCTCTTCCAGGCGCTTTGCACGCACCTCCAGGTGCAGACGCAATGTCTCCTCATCCAGCTCATCCTCCATAGGCAGCAGGTGCTGAATGAGGAATCTCAAAGCAAGGACCAGGAACATGCAGCACTCCATGGTCTGCAGGAGGATGGAGAGAAGGCCTTGAGTGGGGCTGGCAGGGAGGCAGCTGGCAGTGGGGGCAGCAGGGGTGGGAATGACAGGGGTGCGAGAGCAGGAAGGAAAGGGCCCCAGAGAGCTGGCAGGAAGCAAGGCCTGTCCCACTGCCCCAGCAGCAGCAGCAGCAGCAGCAGCACTGTGCCCTGCCCAAGGCTCCCCCGGGAGGGGCTGTCCCTGCACGCACGGGGAGAACCCAGCCCCGGGTGCAGCCTTTCCGCCCCGGCCCTTGTCCAGCCCAGCCTCCCCACCACGTGTGCACTCACCACTTGCCCGGGCTCTGCCGGGGCAGCGTTGACTGCTGGGGCCTTTTATAGCTGCCCCCATTGTGACACGTCCCCCGTGATGTCACAGGTGCCACAGCGCATCACAGCCAGGCCAGCCCCGCTCTTTGTCCCCACCCCAGCTCAGCCGCTCCCAGTGGCCCTGCTGTACTGCTTAAGGCTGCCTTTGAGGGAATCTTCTTCAAAGAACTTCCTTTGGTCCTTCTTTTGTCTTTCTTACCAGCTGCCCTCCATTGCCAATCTCCTAGAGATCCATGCTGGAAGGCACCCTTGAGGATCATTGAGGTCAAGCCTTGACTCCACACTGGCTGAGCTACACTGAAATCTCGGAGTCAACAAGGTTGGAAAAGACCCTGAAGATCACACAGTCCAACCTCAAACCTACCATTGCCTTCTGCACCAATCAGCCAGGGCCCCGAATGCCAAATCCACATGACTTTTAAATCCTTCTGAGGCTGCTGACTCAGCCATTCCCCTGGGCACAGACTGTTGCTCAGCCACGGCCATGTTAAATTCCTGAACTTAGAGAAAAACAATAAAGGCTTGGCAGAATTTTTATGAATAGTGTTTGGTTAGATAGATCAAAAAGAAAAAAAGAGAAAAAGAAGAGGGTGCGTACTAGAAAGTGTAATAGAAAGGCGATTTGGGAAATCTGCACCTTCCATGTACCTCAGCCAATGGGGGAAGGAAGAAAGCAATGCAGCGGGGAAATGAGGATTGTCTTCGTTTGATAGACAGGTGTCTGCTTAGGAAGGTGGGAACCTTCCTTCGAACAGAGAATGTGAATCCCCTTCCCTCCAAATTATTATAACTTTAGAATCAAGGGCTCTCAGGCAAAGGTATGGGAAAAGGAATAAGAGGTTTTTTTACTAGTATCTATAATGAGGTAAACAATCAGTAACAAAAAAAACAGTAAACAAAACCAAAAAAAACTCGGTGGCAAATGTCCCTGGACTGTCAGGCACTTTCCCGTTTGGTGCAGTCACGGTCACGGCCAGCAGGGGCGCTGTTGGGCTCCTAGACCAGCAGGGCAGGTGCGATGACTCCCGGGAAGCTGCAGATGGCGCTGTGGCGCGAGGTTGGATCTGTGTCACGCGCGTGATGGCGGACGGGGCTGGAGCAGGGTGGAGCGCAGATGGACAAAGCGCAGCAAAGGGATGGAACGGCCAGGTGGGCTCACCTGAGCCAGCCAGCAGAGGAGGCAGCAGGAGTTCCGCAGCTGTGGCAGGCAAGGCGTGGGGTGGCAGCAGGCAGGGCGAGGAGCGGCAGCAGGCAGGGCGAGGAGCGGCAGCAGGCGAGGGGTCTCGTCTTGCTGCAGCGCAGCTGGGAAACGCGCCCTCCCGGAGGGTAGAAGGGACCGGGATCCCGTCCTCCCCCGTCCCAAGTGAGAACTCACCCAACAGGTAGAGAGAAAGACCAGTGCAAAACCGGGCCTTTTCTGCAATTGTAGCCAAAAAAACAGAGCCGCCTTTTTCCCCCTGCTCTCTCCTCCAAGAGCCCCGAGCGAGTGAGTGAGTGTCCCCTTATCAAATCTTGCCATCTCTTGTTCCTCTGCCTGGCCAGCGAAAAGGCTTTGTCTCCTTTGTGAGCGTAGATGGCCCTTAAGTACCGGTCATTAGTTGCTTAGCAACAGAATGGGAAAAATTCCACTTGCCCCCCCCAACCTTCCACATTATCCACCCCGAATTTTTTCCATTCCAACATATTACATTGAACTTAAGCCTTTAAACTATATACATACAAGCATTACTCTGATTATATACATACAGATATGGATACAGGCACAATGTTATGGGCAGTTCAACCCCAACTGAGGTCCCCCTGAGGTATGCATCGTGTCTCTCCATCCTCTTGCATCACCCACCAGGTACACCCTGGTCCCCGAGCGAAGACAACCCCACGGGTGGGTCTATCTTTGCTCAAGGCAGAATTAATCCAAACAGTTTTCCCCAGCATGCCTCTCATTTGCACCACTGGAACCTTATCCCCGTCTGCTGTTTGCAAGGGTTCAGATTGGGCAGGGCCAGCCCTGTTGGTGGAGCCTCGGGTGTTAACTAGCCAGGTGGCCTTGGCTAAATGCTGTTCCCAATTTTTGAAAGTCCCCCCACCTAAAGCCTTCAAGGTGGTTTTTAGCAGGCCGTTGCATCGTTCTACTTTACCAGCAGCAGGTGCATGATAAGGAATGTGGTACACCCACTCAATGCCATGTTCCCTAGCCCAGGTGTTTATGAGGCTATTTTTGAAATGAGTCCCGTTGTCCGACTCAATTCTCTCAGGGGTACCATGCCTCCAAAGGACTTGCCTTTCAAGGCCCAGGATGGTGTTACGGGCAGTGGCATGAGGCACAGGGTAGGTCTCCAGCCACCCAGTGGTGGCCTCTACCATTGTGAGCACGTAGCGCTTGCCGTGGCGGGTTTGAGGCAGTGTGATGTAATCGATCTGCCAGGCCTCCCCATACTTGTATTTGGTCCACCTTCCCCCATACCACAGGGGTTTCACCCGCTTGGCTTGCTTGATGGCAGCACATGTCTCACAGTTATGGATCACCTGGGAGATACAGTCCATAGTTAGATCCACCCCTCGGTCTCGTGCCCACTTATAGGTGGCATCTCTGCCCTGATGGCCTGAGGCATCATGGGCCCATCGGGCTAGGAACAACTCTCCTTTGTGCTGCCAATCTAAATCTACCTGTGACACCTCTATTTTTGCAGCCTGATCTACTTGTTCATTGTTTCGGTGTTCCTCATTAGCTCGGCTCTTGGGGACATGGGCATCTACATGACGGACTTTCACAGGTAGCTTCTCTACCCGACTGGCAATGTCTCGCCATTCGTCCGCAGCCCAGATTGGTCTTCCTCTACGTTGCCAGTTGGCCTTTTTCCACCTTTCCAACCAACCCCACAGAGCATTGGCTACCATCCATGAATCGGTGTACAGGTATAGCTTTGGCCACTTCTCTCTTTCAGCAAGGTCCAGGGCCAGCTGAACGGCTTTGAGTTCGGCAAGTTGGCTTGATCCACCTTCTCCTTCAGTAGCTTCTGCGACCTGCCGTGTGGGGCTCCATACAGCTGCTTTCCATTTTCGGTTTGCCCCCACAATACGACAGGAACCATCAGTGAAGAGAGCGTAGCGCGTTTCATCTTGCGGCAGTTGGTTGTACGGTGGAGCTTCCTCTGCGCGAGTCACCTGTTCCTGCTCCTCTTCATCAGTGAGACCAAAGTTTTCACCTTCGGCCCAATTTGTAATTATTTCCAAGATCCCAGGGCGATTCGGGTTTCCAATACGGGCGCGCTGCGTGATGAGGGCAATCCATTTACTCCACGTGGCATCAGTGGCATGGTGGGTAGAGGGAACCTTTCCCTTGAACATCCACCCCAGCACCGGTAGTCGGGGTGCAAGAAGAAGTTGTGCTTCTGTGCCAATAACTTCTGAAGCGGCTTGGACACCTTCATAGGCTGCCAGAATTTCCTTCTCTGTGGGAGTGTAGTTGGCTTCGGACCCTCTGTAGCTTCGGCTCCAGAATCCCAGTGGACGACCTCGAGTCTCGCCAGGCATCTTCTGCCAAAGGCTCCAAGATAAACCATGACTCCCGGCTGCAGAGTAGAGCACATTCTTCACTTCTGGTCCTGTCCTGACTGGGCCAAGGGCTACCGCATGAGCGATCTCTTGCTTGATCTGGGCGAAGGCTTGTTGTTGTTCAGGGCCCCAGTGGAAATCATTCTTCTTGCGTGTCACCAGGTAGAGAGGGCTCACAATCTGGCTGTACTCAGGGATGTGCATCCTCCAGAAGCCTATGGCGCCTAGGAAAGCTTGTGTCTCCTTCTTGTTGGTTGGTGGGGACATCGCTGTGATTTTATTGATGACCTCAGTGGGGATCTGACGCCGTCCATCTTGCCACTTCACCCCCAGGAACTGGATCTCTTTGGCAGGCCCCTTGACTTTGCTCCTTTTGATGGCGAGACCGGCTCCCAGAAGAATCTGGATGATTTTCTCTCCTTTCTCAAACACTTCTTCTGCTGTGCCCCCCCACACAATGATGTCATCGATGTATTGCAGATGTTCCGGAGCCTCACCCTTTTCCAGTGCAGCCTGGATCAGTCCATGGCAGATGGTGGGACTGTGTTTCCACCCCTGGGGCAGTCGGTTCCAGGTGTACTGCACGCCCCTCCAGGTGAAAGCAAACTGAGGCCTGCACTCTGCTGCCAGAGGAATGGAGAAAAATGCGTTCGCAATGTCAATAGTGGCATACCACTTTGCTGCTTTGGACTCCAGCTCATACTGGAGCTCCAGCATATCTGGCACAGCAGCGCTCAGCGGTGGAGTCACCTCATTCAAAGCACGATAGTCCACAGTCAATCTCCAATCTCCATCAGATCTGCGCACAGGCCAAATGGGACTGTTGAAGGGTGAGTGGGCCTTGCTGACCACCCCTTGGCACTCCAGCTCACGGATCAGCTTGTGGATGGGAATCACAGCATCTCGATTCGTTCGATACTGCCGGCGGTGCACTGTCGAGGTGGCAATTGGTACCCGTTGTTCCTCTTCCTTCAAGAGTCCAACTGCAGAAGGGTTCTCTGATAGTCCAGGCAAGGTGTTCAATTGCCTAACGCCCTCTACCTCAACAGCAGCTATTCCAAAAGCCCACCTGAGTCCTTTCGGGTCTTTGAAATAGCCGTTCCGGAGGAAATCTATGCCCAGAATACACGGGGCCTTTGGACCAGTCACAATGGGATGTTTCTGCCACTCCTTCCCAGTCAGGCTCACCTCGGCTTCCACCAGCGTCAACTCTTGTGATCCCCCTGTCACCCCAGCAATAGAAATGGGTTCTGCCCCAACATGTCCCGATGGCATTAGGGTACACTGTGCACCTGTATCAACCAATGCTTCATATTTTTGTGGCTCTGATGTACCAGGCCATCGAATCCACACAGTCCAAAAGACACGGTTTTCCCATGCCTCTACCTGGCTAGAGGCAGGGCCCCTCTAGCCCTGGTTATCATTCCCTTCCTGGGCATACATTCCACCGTCAAGGGAATCTGACACAACATCTTCCCTTCTGTTGTACTCAGCAGGTTGGCTGCGGGAAGCTGAGGCTACCTTCGCTCTGGCAGAACCCCCTCGGCTAGCATTGCCCTCCTTAAGCTGAGGCACTCGTTCTGCCAGGACAGAAGTGGGCTTCCCATCCCACCTTTTCATGTCTTCCCCGTGGTCATGCAGAAAGAACCACAGCTCAGCTCGTGGGGTGTACCCTCTCTCTCTAGCTGGGGGACGTCGGGCTCTGGTGTTGGGGCCTGTGACTCTCACTGGTGCCACACTGTTTTTCCTCACCTCCTCAATTTCCTCCCTGATCTCCTTCCTCATCTCCTTCATCTCCTCCTTCAACTCCTTAACCACAGCAGAGACCTGAGCCTGCATTGGGCCATTGATCACACTTGCATAATGCCTGAGCTTGTCAGCTACAGAGCCCACTGTCTCACGGTTGTCATCGGCATTAATTGTTGCAATGTAGGTGACATATTGGGTTGGCCCTAGACTTGCCAGGTTCCACAACATTTGCCCTGTGCACCTGACCTTGTCAGGATCATTTTCGTGCTGTCCGTCCCTCCCAAAAAGCACCTCCTGTACTGCCACTTCTCTCAGCCGTTGGATCGCTTCCTCAACGGTCTTCCAGGGCAATCTACGGTAGTTCTCCTGCATTCTGTCTTTGTGAACAAACCTCTCTCTCACACTCATTAAAAGCCTCTCCCAGAGAGAAATGGGTCCTGCCTCCCTCACGAACACCTTGTCAACACCCCCGTCCAGGGCCACGGATCCCAAATTCCTGGCCTCGTTACCATCCAGCTGCACGCCTGGGCCCATGCGGTCCCAAACCCGAAGTAACCAGGTTGAGAAAGCCTCGCCCTTCCGCCGCACAATGTCATTGTGCAAAGTACGGATAGTGTCGTACGACAGGGACTCGGTGATGATTATAGGCTCAGGCTCCCCTGCTGGTTGTGAGGGCCCTGGTTCCCCATCATCACTAACTGGGCGTACTGATTTGGTCTTATACTTCCTCCGCTGCACAGGGGCAACCGCTGCTGGTTGTGACTGCCCTTGAGGTTCAGCTGGAACCTGGACGGTTGTAATGTCAGTGGGTTCCGCTGCTGCACCATCCAACTCTTCCCCTGTGGGGCAAGGAGAGGGCTTCCCACCAGCTGAGGAAGTGTATTCCCTCAACACCTGACGTATTTTTTCCTCCATTACCTCCATCCAATTTGGTTGGTTCATTTCTGGGGCAGGCTGTTGGACAGGGTCAGGCCCTGGGGCAGGGTCAGGTTCAGGGACAGGGTCAGGTTTGGGGGTGCTCTCAGGCTCTGGGACAGCCTCGGGCTCTGTAGTGACATCCCTAGTCCCTGTGGCAACATCCCTAGTCCCTGTGGCAACATCCCTAGTTTCTGTGGCAACATCCCTAGTTTCTATGGCAGCATCCCTAGTCTCCGTGGCGACATCCCTAGTCCCTGTGGCAACATCCCTAGTCTCCGTGGCAACATCCCTAGTCTCCGTGGCAACATCCCTAGTCTCCGTGGCAACATCCCTAGTCTTCGTGGCAACATCCCTAGTCTTCATGGCAACATCCCTAGTCCCTGTGGCAGCTGTTAGAGTGGTTACCCAGGGCAGTCTCCCCCTTTCTCGGGATGCAAAGAGGAATAGACCTATAAGCAATGCCAACCACTGTACGATGTCATTAGCATTTAGAGAGTATATGAACCCTCCAAGCCCTGGTAGGATAGGCCCAAAGAAAGGGGTGAAGGGTTGAGAAAAAATTCCCTCTGGTGTCATCTCCTCACAAAAGGTACCATTACCAAACAGACTCCAAAAACATATACTCACGGTGTTAAAGCCCTGTAACCAAGTGCCCGCCGCCCAAAGGACGTGAAAAATCCATAAATTCCTCACCTTATTGACCCATTGTGAGAACTGGATAACAACCACCGCAACCTTAGTCATAGGACCCATGTTTAGACAGGGAGCTGCAAATGGGAAAAATGTGGCCACGAGCATGTGCCAGCCAAACCAAGGTATGTTAGACCACATGGTGCCACTAAATGAGGTTTCTATGTTCAGCACACTAAAAAATCGGTCTCCCAGAAACTATTATTCCTTTTGCACCTTTTTCTCTCAATGCCCTCGAGCCCCACATTGGGCGCCAAAATCTGTCTTCGTTTGATAGACAGGTGTCTGCTTAGGAAGGTGGGAACCTTCCTTAGAACAGAGAATGTGAATCCCCTTCCCTCCAAATTATTATAACTTTAGAATCAAGGGCTCTCAGGCAAAGGTATGGGAAAAGGAATAAGAGGTTTTTTTACTAGTATCTATAATGAGGTAAACAATCAGTAACAAAAAAAACAGTAAACAAAACCAAAAAAAACTCGGTGGCAAATGTCCCTGGACTGTCAGGCACTTTCCCGTTTGGTGCAGTCACGGTCACGGCCAGCAGGGGCGCTGTTGGGCTCCTAGACCAACAGGGCAGGTGCGATGACTCCCGGGAAGCTGCAGATGGCGCTGTGGCGCGAGGTTGGATCTGTGTCACGCGCGTGATGGCGGACGGGGCTGGAGCAGGGTGGAGCGCAGATGGACAAAGCGCAGCAAAGGGATGGAACGGCCAGGTGGGCTCACCTGAGCCAGCCAGCAGAGGAGGCAGCAGGAGTTCCGCAGCTGTGGCAGGCAAGGCGTGGGGTGGCAGCAGGCAGGGCGAGGAGCGGCAGCAGGCAGGGCGAGGAGCGGCAGCAGGCGAGGGGTCTCGTCTTGCTGCAGCGCAGCTGGGAAACGCGCCCTCCCGGAGGGTAGAAGGGACCGGGATCCCGTCCTCCCCCGTCCCAAGTGAGAACTCACCCAACAGGTAGAGAGAAAGACCAGTGCAAAACCGGGCCTTTTCTGCAATTGTAGCCACAAAAACAGAGCCGCCTTTTTCCCCCTGCTCTCTCCTCCAAGAGCCCCGAGCGAGTGAGTGAGTGTCCCCTTATCAAATCTTGCCATCTCTTGTTCCTCTGCCTGGCCAGTGAAAAGGCTTTGTCTCCTTTGTGAGCGTAGATGGCCCTTAAGTACCGGTCATTAGTTGCTTAGCAACAGAATGGGAAAAATTCCACTTGCCCCCCCCAAACCTTCCACAGGATAAAAAGGAGGCTGTGTCCTGCAACACTTGGAGAGACCCCATAGGAAATGCCCCATGGCCTCTCCCCTTTTTTCCAATCAAGGTACAGGACTGCTCTGTGTCTTTTCCAGACATAAATCTCTGGTGTGGTGATTGTTTTTCTGCACGAGGAGACACCCTCATCCTTGTGTGGCCATTCTCAAGCTCTTCTCTGCTTTCTAACACATCAGAAGCCCTGCGTCCTTGCTGCTGCTCGCATCTCCCGCGGGTGGCCGTCTGCCGGCCGCAGCCCAGAGCTCCCTGCTGCGGCTGGCAGGGCCTCAGCGCCCTGTGCCCTGTGCCCTCCCTGTGCCCCGACGGCCACGCCAGGCCCTGCTTGCTGCCCCGATGGTGGCACTGCTGGCCCCCAGTGCTCTCCAAGGCCTTCTGCGGGGGCACCTTCCTGCGGTGGCCTTTCAGTGCCTGAAGGGAGCCCAAGAGACCTGCGCAGGGGCTGTTTGCAAGGGCCTGCAGGGACAGCACCAGGGCCAGTGGCTTCCCACGGAGGCAGGGCGGGCTTAGGCTGCAGGTGTGGAAGGAATTCTGGCCTCTGAGGCTGCTGAGGCCCTGGCCCACGCTGCCCACAGAAGCTGTGGCTGCCCCATGGCTGGCAGCGCTCCAGGCCAGGCTGCATGCGCCTTGGAGCAACCTGGCCTAGTGGCAGGTGTCCCTGCCCATGGCAGCAGGCTTGCAACAAGAGCATTTGCAAGGAGCCTTCCGAGCCCAGGCGTTCTGTGATTCTGAGATCACAGCGGCCCCTGGCAGCTGGGCTTAATTTCTGATTAGAACCAGTTCAGCACTGCAAGTTTGGTTGAGTTCAACAAGCCTGTTCACCAGGCCAGATTCACAACTCCTGAGATTCACGCATAGGTCTGTTTGAGATCAATAAAGGCTGGCACAATCCAGATTCTGCAATGTTGCATTTTATTGAAATAAGTGCAAAGCATTTTTAGGCTTGCCACTCATAAATGCACTAACTATAGAGCATTACTATGTGTCCCAACAGATAGCTGGGACATACTAGATATGAGTTTTGTTGCATATAAAAATAATATTATAGATATAATAGATGATATATGTTATCTATGTAATAAATATATTTTTGTATGTATATATTTATATTTTACATTTTTATCTTTATGTGTACTATGAACGTCTTTCTAGACATAAATGCAGTAAGAGTGTTACTATGTGTCACAACAGATAGTGACAGCAGGAAATATTTGCTATATTGTTATTGTTTAGTCAAAATTACATCTTCCAATATTTATTATTATTATTGTAATTAATCGTGATCTATTAATTACATATTTCTTGCTTTCGATATTATTTCTTTTAGTGTATGGTTTTGTTTTATCGTATTTTAATACTATATCTGATAACTAATAAACTATTTATTAGAGTTTCATAAACTGTATAATATAGTTATAATATGTATACAAAATAGATAATTACCTAGGAAACAAAAATCTAGATACAAGATTTCAGGTCAGCTCCAACACAATTGGTACAATGCTGACCTAAAGGTGTCCTTTACGGGGACAAGAAGAGACACAGTCCATTTTCTGATCCTGGGCAAGCAGAGCTAGTTTCTCCTCTCTGTCTGTTTTTCCCTGGTTTTTTTGTCTTTTTCTGCCCCACATTCCCACTTCCTTCATCCTGTAGCTTTTGGCCATTCTCAAAGGGCTGGAACAATAGCATGGCACAGGATGGCTTTGGTGACTTTGGCCATGCGTGGAAGGCATGTGCTCTCATCATTTGCATTCTTAGGAGTGGGAAAGTTCATATGCCAGTAGGGCTTCATGCAGATCTGGGTGACTTGTTTTGGAAAAGAGAATGATACAAGGAGGTAGAATAAACCCTCCTGTGGCCCTCCAGCTGCTGAGGCAGCAGGAGCGGCTGTGGGATCTTTGCCAGAGTCTTTGCACACATCCTCTTCTGTAAGGACTAGATTCGTACTATGAACCGGTTCTCTGCCGCCAGCTGTGAGCATCACAAGCACAGCTCTGTGCAGGAGAACCTCTTTCAATTGTCAGTGTCAAGGATTTCTAGGAGACGATGTTGCAGATCCAGGTACTGATGCACAATCTGCGAGCAGGCAACCGGGTCTGTCTCCATGCGATGGAAGAGATTGAGTGTGTCAGCCATTTGTACATCCTGGGGCAAAATGATCTCCTCGGGAAGCCTTGGGTTGCCCACCATAAAGTGGTCGAGGCGTTTTCTTTCCAGGCTATAGCGCAAGCTCCTGCTGATATCCAGAATTCGCGTCAGGAAATGTCTCCTTTGCCACATTGACACCGGTAAAATGTTCAGCAGGTGCATGACAATGGTCTTCATGGTATAGCTGGAAAAGCCTAGGCCCTGCCGAAGACAGGTGAAGAACTGCAGGCATTTGAGGTGCAAACTGCCAGGGGGAGCCTGCCTGGAGATGTGCCTGAAGAACTTCATCTCTGCCACGGCAAAGGTCTCAAGCCACCTTGTGCTTGGGGTGTAGGGCTCTCTAGACTGGCTGCTAACGAAGACGTCTGAGTCTCCTCGCTGCACCCCAAACAGCATCTCAATGCGGAAGGATTCCCTGCAGTTGGTCACCTTGATTTGGCAGGAGCGTGTGGAGGGCAGCGGCACTAAATGCCAAGCGTGTGACTGAGGCAAAGCTGGCCAGATGGCTCTCACCACTTGGTAGAACCAGCGGCCTGTTTTCTGCACATCAAGGTAGGAGTCGGTGCACAGGGTACGAAGGAGGCTGGGATCTTGATTCCTCCTCAGCTCCTCCTCGGAGTGGTGGAGGAAGCACAGCATGTTCTCACCCTGCTGCTCCCTCATGCAGGTGCACTCCAGCTCCACACGGACACAGAAGTCCCTGTCGGGCCTCCACATTGCATTGGCCACCTCCAGGTGGAAGGAGTGCCCTGGGGGAGGAGTCATGGGTACAAGGAAGCGATATACAACATCCTCCTCACGGCCAGTCCAACCTTCAAAGGCACTGCCCACTGGGATGGCTCGCCGCAGCACTGGGTAGAAACTGTTTGATGAGATGTGTCCAAAGAAAAGGCTGAAATTGTCCATCAGGTCGGTTGTCCACTCACAGCCTCTCTGCAGGTCTTGTATAGGCCACTGTATGCGCCTCATTACCATGATTCCTCTGTAATCCTGAGCAAAACGGTCTAATTCATCTCCATAACCTTCTTCTCCATTTTCAAACACAATTCCAAATGCAATTGCAACATCATTGTCTTCTTCAGGCTCCTCTCTCCTCAGGCTCCTTTTCCTCCAGATAAAACAGAGGGCCAAGAGAAGGAGCAGGAGCGCAGCAAATGCCCAGAGCTGCCAGTGCTGCAAGGGAGACCAGAGCAGGTCTCCCCAGGCCCAGCCACTCTGCATCTGTCTGAGCTGCTCCAACATCCACTCCAGCCGAAGCTGCTCCTCTTCCAGGCGCTTTGCACGCACCTCCAGGTGCAGACGCAATGTCTCCTCATCCAGCTCATCCTCCATAGGCAGCAGGTGCTGAATGAGGAATCTCAAAGCAAGGACCAGGAACATGCAGCACTCCATGGTCTGCAGGAGGATGGAGAGAAGGCCTTGAGTGGGGCTGGCAGGGAGGCAGCTGGCAGTGGGGGCAGCAGGGGTGGGAATGACAGGGGTGCGAGAGCAGGAAGGAAAGGGCCCCAGAGAGCTGGCAGGAAGCAAGGCCTGTCCCACTGCCCCAGCAGCAGCAGCAGCACTGTGCCCTGCCCAAGGCTCCCCCGGGAGGGGCTGTCCCTGCACGCACGGGGAGAACCCAGCCCCGGGTGCAGCCTTTCCACCCCGGCCCTTGTCCAGCCCAGCCTCCCCACCACGTGTGCACTCACCACTTGCCCGGGCTCTGCCGGGGCAGCGTTGACTGCTGGGGCCTTTTATAGCTGCCCCCATTGTGACACGTCCCCCGTGATGTCACAGGTGCCACAGCGCATCACAGCCAGGCCAGCCCCGCTCTTTGTCCCCACCCCAGCTCAGCCGCTCCCAGTGGCCCTGCTGTACTGCTTAAGGCTGCCTTTGAGGGAATCTTCTTCAAAGAACTTCCTTTGGTCCTTCTTTTGTCTTTCTTACCAGCTGCCCTCCATTGCCAATCTCCTAGAGATCCATGCTGGAAGGCACCCTTGAGGATCATTGAGGTCAAGCCTTGACTCCACACTGGCTGAGCTACACTGAAATCTCGGAGTCAACAAGGTTGGAAAAGACCCTGAAGATCACACAGTCCAACCTCAAACCTACCATTGCCTTCTGCACCAATCAGCCAGGGCCCCGAATGCCAAATCCACATGACTTTTAAATCCTTCTGAGGCTGCTGACTCAGCCATTCCCCTGGGCACAGACTGTTGCTCAGCCACGGCCATGTTAAATTCCTGAACTTAGAGAAAAACAATAAAGGCTTGGCAGAATTTTTATGAATAGTGTTTGGTTAGATAGATCAAAAAGAAAAAAAGAGAAAAAGAAGAGGGTGCGTACTAGAAAGTGTAATAGAAAGGCGATTTGGGAAATCTGCACCTTCCATGTACCTCAGCCAATGGGGGAAGGAAGAAAGCGATGCAGCGGGGAAATGAGGACAAAAAGGAGGCTGTGTCCTGCAACACTTGGAGAGACCCCATAGGAAATGCCCCATGGCCTCTCCCCTTTTTTCCAATCAAGGTACAGGACTGCTCTGTGTCTTTTCCAGACATAAATCTCTGGTGTCGTGATTGTTTTTCTGCACGAGGAGACACCCTCATCCTTGTGTGGCCATTCTCAAGCTCTTCTCTGCTTTCTAACACATCAGAAGCCCTGCGTCCTTGCTGCTGCTCGCATCTCCCGCGGGTGGCCGTCTGCCGGCCGCAGCCCAGAGCTCCCTGCTGCGGCTGGCAGGGCCTCAGCGCCCTGTGCCCTGTGCCCTCCCTGTGCCCCGACGGCCGCGCCAGGCCCTGCTTGCTGCCCCGATGGTGGCACTGCTGGCCCCCAGTGCTCTCCAAGGCCTTCTGCGGGGGCACCTTCCTGCGGTGGCCTTTCAGTGCCTGAAGGGAGCCCAAGAGACCTGCGCAGGGGCTGTTTGCAAGGGCCTGCAGGGACAGCACCAGGGCCAGTGGCTTCCCACGGAGGCAGGGCGGGCTTAGGCTGCAGGTGTGGAAGGAATTCTGGCCTCTGAGGCTGCTGAGGCCCTGGCCCACGCTGCCCACAGAAGCTGTGGCTGCCCCATGGCTGGCAGCGCTCCAGGCCAGGCTGCATGCGCCTTGGAGCAACCTGGCCTAGTGGCAGGTGTCCCTGCCCATGGCAGCAGGCTTGCAACAAGAGCATTTGCAAGGAGCCTTCCGAGCCCAGGCGTTCTGTGATTCTGAGATCACAGCGGCCCCTGGCAGCTGGGCTTAATTTCTGATTAGAAGCAGTTCAGCACTGCAAGTTTGGTTGAGTTCAACAAGCCTGTTCACCAGGCCAGATTCACAACTCCTGAGATTCACGCATAGGTCTGTTTGAGATCAATAAAGGCTGGCACAATCCAGATTCTGCAATGTTGCATTTTATTGAAATAAGTGCAAAGCATTTTTAGGCTTGCCACTCATAAATGCACTAACTATAGAGCATTACTATGTGTCCCAACAGATAGCTGGGACATACTAGATATGAGTTTTGTTGCATATAAAAATAATATTATAGATATAATAGATGATATATGTTATCTATGTAATAAATATATTTTTGTATGTATATATTTATATTTTACATTTTTATCTTTATGTGTACTATGAACGTCTTTCTAGACATAAATGCAGTAAGAGTGTTACTATGTGTCACAACAGATAGTGACAGCAGGAAATATTTGCTATATTGTTATTGTTTAGTCAAAATTACATCTTCCAATATTTATTATTATTATTGTAATTAATCGTGATCTATTAATTACATATTTCTTGCTTTCGATATTATTTCTTTTAGTGTATGGTTTTGTTTTATCGTATTTTAATACTATATCTGATAACTAATAAACTATTTATTAGAGTTTCATAAACTGTATAATATAGTTATAATATGTATACAAAATAGATAATTACCTAGGAAACAAAAATCTAGATACAAGATTTCAGGTCAGCTCCAACACAATTGGTACAATGCTGACCTAAAGGTGTCCTTTACGGGGACAAGAAGAGACACAGTCCATTTTCTGATCCTGGGCAAGCAGAGCTAGTTTCTCCTCTCTGTCTGTTTTTCCCTGGTTTTTTTGTCTTTTTCTGCCCCACATTCCCACTTCCTTCATCCTGTAGCTTTTGGCCATTCTCAAAGGGCTGGAACAATAGCATGGCACAGGATGGCTTTGGTGACTTTGGCCATGCGTGGAAGGCATGTGCTCTCATCATTTGCATTCTTAGGAGTGGGAAAGTTCATATGCCAGTAGGGCTTCATGCAGATCTGGGTGACTTGTTTTGGAAAAGAGAATGATACAAGGAGGTAGAATAAACCCTCCTGTGGCCCTCCAGCTGCTGAGGCAGCAGGAGCGGCTGTGGGATCTTTGCCAGAGTCTTTGCACACATCCTCTTCTGTAAGGACTAGATTCGTACTATGAACCGGTTCTCTGCCGCCAGCTGTGAGCATCACAAGCACAGCTCTGTGCAGGAGAACCTCTTTCAATTGTCAGTGTCAAGGATTTCTAGGAGACGATGTTGCAGATCCAGGTACTGATGCACAATCTGCGAGCAGGCAACCGGGTCTGTCTCCATGCGATGGAAGAGATTGAGTGTGTCAGCCATTTGTACATCCTGGGGCAAAATGATCTCCTCGGGAAGCCTTGGGTTGCCCACCATAAAGTGGTCGAGGCGTTTTCTTTCCAGGCTATAGCGCAAGCTCCTGCTGATATCCAGAATTCGCGTCAGGAAATGTCTCCTTTGCCACATTGACACCGGTAAAATGTTCAGCAGGTGCATGACAATGGTCTTCATGGTATAGCTGGAAAAGCCTAGGCCCTGCCGAAGACAGGTGAAGAACTGCAGGCATTTGAGGTGCAAACTGCCAGGGGGAGCCTGCCTGGAGATGTGCCTGAAGAACTTCATCTCTGCCACGGCAAAGGTCTCAAGCCACCTTGTGCTTGGGGTGTAGGGCTCTCTAGACTGGCTGCTAACGAAGACGTCTGAGTCGCCTCGCTGCACCCCAAACAGCATCTCAATGCGGAAGGATTCCCTGCCGTTGGACACCTTGATTTGGCAGGAGCGTGTGGAGGGCAGCGGCACTAAATGCCAAGCGTGTGACTGAGGCAAAGCTGGCCAGATGGCTCTCACCACTTGGTAGAACCAGCGGCCTGTTTTCTGCACATCAAGGTAGGAGTCGGTGCACAGGGTACGAAGGAGGCTGGGATCTTGATTCCTCCTCAGCTCCTCCTCGGAGTGGTGGAGGAAGCACAGCATGTTCTCACCCTGCTGCTCCCTCATGCAGGTGCACTCCAGCTCCACACGGACACAGAAGTCCCTGTCGGGCCTCCACATTGCATTGGCCACCTCCAGGTGGAAGGAGTGCCCTGGGGGAGGAGTCATGGGTACAAGGAAGCGATATACAACATCCTCCTCACGGCCAGTCCAACCTTCAAAGGCACTGCCCACTGGGATGGCTCGCCGCAGCACTGGGTAGAAACTGTTTGATGAGATGTGTCCAAAGAAAAGGCTGAAATTGTCCATCAGGTCGGTTGTCCACTCACAGCCTCTCTGCAGGTCTTGTATAGGCCACTGTATGCGCCTCATTACCATGATTCCTCTGTAATCCTGAGCAAAATGGTCTAATTCATCTCCATAACCTTCTTCTCCATTTTCAAACACAATTCCAAATGCAATTGCAACATCATTGTCTTCTTCAGGCTCCTCTCTCCTCAGGCTCCTTTTCCTCCAGATAAAGCAGAGGGCCAAGAGAAGGAGCAGGAGCGCAGCAAATGCCCAGAGCTGCCAGTGCTGCAAGGGAGACCAGAGCAGGTCTCCCCAGGCCCAGCCACTCTGCATCTGTCTGAGCTGCTCCAACATCCACTCCAGCCGAAGCTGCTCCTCTTCCAGGCGCTTTGCACGCACCTCCAGGTGCAGACGCAATGTCTCCTCATCCAGCTCATCCTCCATAGGCAGCAGGTGCTGAATGAGGAATCTCAAAGCAAGGACCAGGAACATGCAGCACTCCATGGTCTGCAGGAGGATGGAGAGAAGGCCTTGAGTGGGGCTGGCAGGGAGGCAGCTGGCAGTGGGGGCAGCAGGGGTGGGAATGACAGGGGTGCGAGAGCAGGAAGGAAAGGGCCCCAGAGAGCTGGCAGGAAGCAAGGCCTGTCCCACTGCCCCAGCAGCAGCAGCAGCAGCAGCACTGTGCCCTGCCCAAGGCTCCCCCGGGAGGGGCTGTCCCTGCACGCACGGGGAGAACCCAGCCCCGGGTGCAGCCTTTCCGCCCCGGCCCTTGTCCAGCCCAGCCTCCCCACCACGTGTGCACTCACCACTTGCCCGGGCTCTGCCGGGGCAGCGTTGACTGCTGGGGCCTTTTATAGCTGCCCCCATTGTGACACGTCCCCCGTGATGTCACAGGTGCCACAGCGCATCACAGCCAGGCCAGCCCCGCTCTTTGTCCCCACCCCAGCTCAGCCGCTCCCAGTGGCCCTGCTGTACTGCTTAAGGCTGCCTTTGAGGGAATCTTCTTCAAAGAACTTCCTTTGGTCCTTCTTTTGTCTTTCTTACCAGCTGCCCTCCATTGCCAATCTCCTAGAGATCCATGCTGGAAGGCACCCTTGAGGATCATTGAGGTCAAGCCTTGACTCCACACTGGCTGAGCTACACTGAAATCTCGGAGTCAACAAGGTTGGAAAAGACCCTGAAGATCACACAGTCCAACTTCAAACCTACCATTGCCTTCTGCACCAATCAGCCAGGGCCCCAAATGCCAAATCCACATGACTTTTAAATCCTTCTGAGGCTGCTGACTCAGCCATTCCCCTGGGCCCAGACTGTTGCTCAGCCACGGCCATGTTAAATTCCTGAACTTAGAGAAAAACAATAAAGGCTTGGCAGAATTTTTATGAATAGTGTTTGGTTAGATAGATCAAAAAGAAAAAAAGAGAAAAAGAAGAGGGTGCGTACTAGAAAGTGTAATAGAAAGGCGATTTGGGAAATCTGCACCTTCCATGTACCTCAGCCAATGGGGGAAGGAAGAAAGCGATGCAGCGGGGAAATGAGGATAAAAAGGAGGCTGTGTCCTGCAACACTTGGAGAGACCCCATAGGAAATGCCCCATGGCCTCTCCCCTTTTTTCCAATCAAGGTGCAGGACTGCTCTGTGTCTTTTCCAGACATAAATCTCTGGTGTCGTGATTGTTTTTCTGCACAAGGAGACACCCTCATCCTTGTGTGGCCATTCTCAAGCTCTTCTCTGCTTTCTAACACATCAGAAGCCCTGCGTCCTTGCTGCTGCTCGCATCTCCCGCGGGTGGCCGTCTGCCGGCCGCAGCCCAGAGCTCCCTGCTGCGGCTGGCAGGGCCTCAGCGCCCTGTGCCCTGTGCCCTCCCTGTGCCCCGACGGCCGCGCCAGGCCCTGCTTGCTGCCCCGATGGTGGCACTGCTGGCCCCCAGTGCTCTCCAAGGCCTTCTGCGGGGGCACCTTCCTGCGGTGGCCTTTCAGTGCCTGAAGGGAGCCCAAGAGACCTGCGCAGGGGCTGTTTGCAAGGGCCTGCAGGGACAGCACCAGGGCCAGTGGCTTCCCACGGACGCAGGGCGGGCTTAGGCTGCAGGTGTGGAAGGAATTCTGGCCTCTGAGGCTGCTGAGGCCCTGGCCCATGCTGCCCACAGAAGCTGTGGCTGCCCCATGGCTGGCAGCGCTCCAGGCCAGGCTGCATGCGCCTTGGAGCAACCTGGCCTAGTGGCAGGTGTCCCTGCCCATGGCAGCAGGCTTGCAACAAGAGCATTTGCAAGGAGCCTTCCGAGCCCAGGCGTTCTGTGATTCTGAGATCACAGCGGCCCCTGGCAGCTGGGCTTAATTTCTGATTAGAAGCAGTTCAGCACTGCAAGTTTGGTTGAGTTCAACAAGCCTGTTCACCAGGCCAGATTCACAACTCCTGAGATTCACGCATAGGTCTGTTTGAGATCAATAAAGGCTGGCACAATCCAGATTCTGCAATGTTGCATTTTATTGAAATAAGTGCAAAGCATTTTTAGGCTTGCCACTCATAAATGCACTAACTATAGAGCATTACTATGTGTCCCAACAGATAGCTGGGACATACTAGATATGAGTTTTGTTGCATATAAAAATAATATTATAGATGTAATAGATGATATATGTTATCTATGTAATAAATATATTTTTGTATGTATATATTTATATTTTACATTTTTATCTTTATGTGTACTATGAACGTCTTTCTAGACATAAATGCAGTAAGAGTGTTACTATGTGTCACAACAGATAGTGACAGCAGGAAATATTTGCTATATTGTTATTGTTTAGTCAAAATTACATCTTCCAATATTTATTATTATTATTATAATTAATCGTGATCTATTAATTACATATTTCTTGCTTTCGATATTATTTCTTTTAGTGTATGGTTTTGTTTTATCGTATTTTAATACTATATCTGATAACTAATAAACTATTTATTAGAGTTTCATAAACTGTATAATATAGTTATAATATGTATACAAAATAGATAATTACCTAGGAAACAAAAATCTAGATACAAGATTTCAGGTCAGCTCCAACACAATTGGTACAATGCTGACCTAAAGGTGTCCTTTACGGGGACAAGAAGAGACACAGTCCATTTTCTGATCCTGGGCAAGCAGAGCTAGTTTCTCCTCTCTGTCTGTTTTTCCCTGGTTTTTTTGTCTTTTTCTGCCCCACATTCCCACTTCCTTCATCCTGTAGCTTTTGGCCATTCTCAAAGGGCTGGAACAATAGCATGGCACAGGATGGCTTTGGTGACTTTGGCCATGCGTGGAAGGCATGTGCTCTCATCATTTGCATTCTTAGGAGTGGGAAAGTTCATATGCCAGTAGGGCTTCATGCAGATCTGGGTGACTTGTTTTGGAAAAGAGAATGATACAAGGAGGTAGAATAAACCCTCCTGTGGCCCTCCAGCTGCTGAGGCAGCAGGAGCGGCTGTGGGATCTTTGCCAGAGTCTTTGCACACATCCTCTTCTGTAAGGACTAGATTCGTACTATGAACCGGTTCTCTGCCGCCAGCTGTGAGCATCACAAGCACAGCTCTGTGCAGGAGAACCTCTTTCAATTGTCAGTGTCAAGGATTTCTAGGAGACGATGTTGCAGATCCAGGTACTGATGCACAATCTGCGAGCAGGCAACCGGGTCTGTCTCCATGCGATGGAAGAGATTGAGTGTGTCAGCCATTTGTACATCCTGGGGCAAAATGATCTCCTCGGGAAGCCTTGGGTTGCCCACCATAAAGTGGTCGAGGCGTTTTCTTTCCAGGCTATAGCGCAAGCTCCTGCTGATATCCAGAATTCGCGTCAGGAAATGTCTCCTTTGCCACATTGACACCGGTAAAATGTTCAGCAGGTGCATGACAATGGTCTTCATGGTATAGCTGGAAAAGCCTAGGCCCTGCCGAAGACAGGTGAAGAACTGCAGGCATTTGAGGTGCAAACTGCCAGGGGGAGCCTGCCTGGAGATGTGCCTGAAGAACTTCATCTCTGCCACGGCGAAGGTCTCAAGCCACCTTGTGCTTGGGGTGTAGGGCTCTCTAGACTGGCTGCTAACGAAGACGTCTGAGTCGCCTCGCTGCACCCCAAACAGCATCTCAATCCGGAAGGATTCCCTGCCGTTGGTCACCTTGACTTGGCAGGAGCGTGTGGAGGGCAGCGGCACTAAATGCCAAGCGTGTGACTGAGGCAAAGCTGGCCAGATGGCTCTCACCACTTGGTAGAACCAGCGGCCTGTTTTCTGCACATCAAGGTAGGAGTCGGTGCACAGGGTACGAAGGAGGCTGGGATCTTGATTCCTCCTCAGCTCCTCCTCGGAGTGGTGGAGGAAGCACAGCATGTTCTCACCCTGCTGCTCCCTCATGCAGGTGCACTCCAGCTCCACACGGACACAGAAGTCCCTGTCGGGCCTCCACATTGCATTGGCCACCTCCAGGTGGAAGGAGTGCCCTGGGGGAGGAGTCATGGGTACAAGGAAGCGATATACAACATCCTCCTCACGGCCAGTCCAACCTTCAAAGGCACTGCCCACTGGGATGGCTCGCCGCAGCACTGGGTAGAAACTGTTTGATGAGATGTGTCCAAAGAAAAGGCTGAAATTGTCCATCAGGTCGGTTGTCCACTCACAGCCTCTCTGCAGGTCTTGTATAGGCCACTGTATGCGCCTCATTACCATGATTCCTCTGTAATCCTGAGCAAAACGGTCTAATTCATCTCCATAACCTTCTTCTCCATTTTCAAACACAATTCCAAATGCAATTGCAACATCATTGTCTTCTTCAGGCTCCTCTCTCCTCAGGCTCCTTTTCCTCCAGATAAAACAGAGGGCCAAGAGAAGGAGCAGGAGCGCAGCAAATGCCCAGAGCTGCCAGTGCTGCAAGGGAGACCAGAGCAGGTCTCCCCAGGCCCAGCCACTCTGCATCTGTCTGAGCTGCTCCAACATCCACTCCAGCCGAAGCTGCTCCTCTTCCAGGCGCTTTGCACGCACCTCCAGGTGCAGACGCAATGTCTCCTCATCCAGCTCATCCTCCATAGGCAGCAGGTGCTGAATGAGGAATCTCAAAGCAAGGACCAGGAACATGCAGCACTCCATGGTCTGCAGGAGGATGGAGAGAAGGCCTTGAGTGGGGCTGGCAGGGAGGCAGCTGGCAGTGGGGGCAGCAGGGGTGGGAATGACAGGGGTGCGAGAGCAGGAAGGAAAGGGCCCCAGAGAGCTGGCAGGAAGCAAGGCCTGTCCCACTGCCCCAGCAGCAGCAGCAGCAGCAGCACTGTGCCCTGCCCAAGGCTCCCCCGGGAGGGGCTGTCCCTGCACGCACGGGGAGAACCCAGCCCCGGGTGCAGCCTTTCCACCCCGGCCCTTGTCCAGCCCAGCCTCCCCACCACGTGTGCACTCACCACTTGCCCGGGCTCTGCCGGGGCAGCGTTGACTGCTGGGGCCTTTTATAGCTGCCCCCATTGTGACACGTCCCCCGTGATGTCACAGGTGCCACAGCGCATCACAGCCAGGCCAGCCCCGCTCTTTGTCCCCACCCCAGCTCAGCCGCTCCCAGTGGCCCTGCTGTACTGCTTAAGGCTGCCTTTGAGGGAATCTTCTTCAAAGAACTTCCTTTGGTCCTTCTTTTGTCTTTCTTACCAGCTGCCCTCCATTGCCAATCTCCTAGAGATCCATGCTGGAAGGCACCCTTGAGGATCATTGAGGTCAAGCCTTGACTCCACACTGGCTGAGCTACACTGAAATCTCGGAGTCAACAAGGTTGGAAAAGACCCTGAAGATCACACAGTCCAACCTCAAACCTACCATTGCCTTCTGCACCAATCAGCCAGGGCCCCGAATGCCAAATCCACATGACTTTTAAATCCTTCTGAGGCTGCTGACTCAGCCATTCCCCTGGGCACAGACTGTTGCTCAGCCACGGCCATGTTAAATTCCTGAACTTAGAGAAAAACAATAAAGGCTTGGCAGAATTTTTATCAATAGTGTTTGGTTAGATAGATCAAAAAGAAAAAAAGAGAAAAAGAAGAGGGTGCGTACTAGAAAGTGTAATAGAAAGGCGATTTGGGAAATCTGCACCTTCCATGTACCTCAGCCAATGGGGGAAGGAAGAAAGCGATGCAGCGGGGAAATGAGGACAAAAAGGAGGCTGTGTCCTGCAACACTTGGAGAGACCCCATAGGAAATGCCCCATGGCCTCTCCCCTTTTTTCCAATCAAGGTACAGGACTGCTCTGTGTCTTTTCCAGACATAAATCTCTGGTGTCGTGATTGTTTTTCTGCACGAGGAGACACCCTCATCCTTGTGTGGCCATTCTCAAGCTCTTCTCTGCTTTCTAACACATCAGAAGCCCTGCGTCCTTGCTGCTGCTCGCATCTCCCGCGGGTGGCCGTCTGCCGGCCGCAGCCCAGAGCTCCCTGCTGCGGCTGGCAGGGCCTCAGCGCCCTGTGCCCTGTGCCCTCCCTGTGCCCCGACGGCCGCGCCAGGCCCTGCTTGCTGCCCCGATGGTGGCACTGCTGGCCCCCAGTGCTCTCCAAGGCCTTCTGCGGGGGCACCTTCCTGCGGTGGCCTTTCAGTGCCTGAAGGGAGCCCAAGAGACCTGCGCAGGGGCTGTTTGCAAGGGCCTGCAGGGACAGCACCAGGGCCAGTGGCTTCCCACGGACGCAGGGCGGGCTTAGGCTGCAGGTGTGGAAGGAATTCTGGCCTCTGAGGCTGCTGAGGCCCTGGCCCACGCTGCCCACAGAAGCTGTGGCTGCCCCATGGCTGGCAGCGCTCCAGGCCAGGCTGCATGCGCCTTGGAGCAACCTGGCCTAGTGGCAGGTGTCCCTGCCCATGGCAGCAGGCTTGCAACAAGAGCATTTGCAAGGAGCCTTCCGAGCCCAGGCGTTCTGTGATTCTGAGATCACAGCGGCCCCTGGCAGCTGGGCTTAATTTCTGATTAGAAGCAGTTCAGCACTGCAAGTTTGGTTGAGTTCAACAAGCCTGTTCACCAGGCCAGATTCACAACTCCTGAGATTCACGCATAGGTCTGTTTGAGATCAATAAAGGCTGGCACAATCCAGATTCTGCAATGTTGCATTTTATTGAAATAAGTGCAAAGCATTTTTAGGCTTGCCACTCATAAATGCACTAACTATAGAGCATTACTATGTGTCCCAACAGATAGCTGGGACATACTAGATATGAGTTTTGTTGCATATAAAAATAATATTATAGATATAATAGATGATATATGTTATCTATGTAATAAATATATTTTTGTATGTATATATTTATATTTTACATTTTTATCTTTATGTGTACTATGAACGTCTTTCTAGACATAAATGCAGTAAGAGTGTTACTATGTGTCACAACAGATAGTGACAGCAGGAAATATTTGCTATATTGTTATTGTTTAGTCAAAATTACATCTTCCAATATTTATTATTATTATTATAATTAATCGTGATCTATTAATTACATATTTCTTGCTTTCGATATTATTTCTTTTAGTGTATGGTTTTGTTTTATCGTATTTTAATACTATATCTGATAACTAATAAACTATTTATTAGAGTTTCATAAACTGTATAATATAGTTATAATATGTATACAAAATAGATAATTACCTAGGAAACAAAAATCTAGATACAAGATTTCAGGTCAGCTCCAACACAATTGGTACAATGCTGACCTAAAGGTGTCCTTTACGGGGACAAGAAGAGACACAGTCCATTTTCTGATCCTGGGCAAGCAGAGCTAGTTTCTCCTCTCTGTCTGTTTTTCCCTGGTTTTTTTGTCTTTTTCTGCCCCACATTCCCACTTCCTTCATCCTGTAGCTTTTGGCCATTCTCAAAGGGCTGGAACAATAGCATGGCACAGGATGGCTTTGGTGACTTTGGCCATGCGTGGAAGGCATGTGCTCTCATCATTTGCATTCTTAGGAGTGGGAAAGTTCATATGCCAGTAGGGCTTCATGCAGATCTGGGTGACTTGTTTTGGAAAAGAGAATGATACAAGGAGGTAGAATAAACCCTCCTGTGGCCCTCCAGCTGCTGAGGCAGCAGGAGCGGCTGTGGGATCTTTGCCAGAGTCTTTGCACACATCCTCTTCTGTAAGGACTAGATTCGTACTATGAACCGGTTCTCTGCCGCCAGCTGTGAGCATCACAAGCACAGCTCTGTGCAGGAGAACCTCTTTCAATTGTCAGTGTCAAGGATTTCTAGGAGACGATGTTGCAGATCCAGGTACTGATGCACAATCTGCGAGCAGGCAACCGGGTCTGTCTCCATGCGATGGAAGAGATTGAGTGTGTCAGCCATTTGTACATCCTGGGGCAAAATGATCTCCTCGGGAAGCCTTGGGTTGCCCACCATAAAGTGGTCGAGGCGTTTTCTTTCCAGGCTATAGCGCAAGCTCCTGCTGATATCCAGAATTCGCGTCAGGAAATGTCTCCTTTGCCACATTGACACCGGTAAAATGTTCAGCAGGTGCATGACAATGGTCTTCATGGTATAGCTGGAAAAGCCTAGGCCCTGCCGAAGACAGGTGAAGAACTGCAGGCATTTGAGGTGCAAACTGCCAGGGGGAGCCTGCCTGGAGATGTGCCTGAAGAACTTCATCTCTGCCACGGCAAAGGTCTCAAGCCACCTTGTGCTTGGGGTGTAGGGCTCTCTAGACTGGCTGCTAACGAAGACGTCTGAGTCGCCTCGCTGCACCCCAAACAGCATCTCAATGCGGAAGGATTCCCTGCCGTTGGACACCTTGATTTGGCAGGAGCGTGTGGAGGGCAGCGGCACTAAATGCCAAGCGTGTGACTGAGGCAAAGCTGGCCAGATGGCTCTCACCACTTGGTAGAACCAGCGGCCTGTTTTCTGCACATCAAGGTAGGAGTCGGTGCACAGGGTACGAAGGAGGCTGGGATCTTGATTCCTCCTCAGCTCCTCCTCGGAGTGGTGGAGGAAGCACAGCATGTTCTCACCCTGCTGCTCCCTCATGCAGGTGCACTCCAGCTCCACACGGACACAGAAGTCCCTGTCGGGCCTCCACATTGCATTGGCCACCTCCAGGTGGAAGGAGTGCCCTGGGGGAGGAGTCATGGGTACAAGGAAGCGATATACAACATCCTCCTCACGGCCAGTCCAACCTTCAAAGGCACTGCCCACTGGGATGGCTCGCCGCAGCACTGGGTAGAAACTGTTTGATGAGATGTGTCCAAAGAAAAGGCTGAAATTGTCCATCAGGTCGGTTGTCCACTCACAGCCTCTCTGCAGGTCTTGTATAGGCCACTGTATGCGCCTCATTACCATGATTCCTCTGTAATCCTGAGCAAAATGGTCTAATTCATCTCCATAACCTTCTTCTCCATTTTCAAACACAATTCCAAATGCAATTGCAACATCATTGTCTTCTTCAGGCTCCTCTCTCCTCAGGCTCCTTTTCCTCCAGATAAAGCAGAGGGCCAAGAGAAGGAGCAGGAGCGCAGCAAATGCCCAGAGCTGCCAGTGCTGCAAGGGAGACCAGAGCAGGTCTCCCCAGGCCCAGCCACTCTGCATCTGTCTGAGCTGCTCCAACATCCACTCCAGCCGAAGCTGCTCCTCTTCCAGGCGCTTTGCACGCACCTCCAGGTGCAGACGCAATGTCTCCTCATCCAGCTCATCCTCCATAGGCAGCAGGTGCTGAATGAGGAATCTCAAAGCAAGGACCAGGAACATGCAGCACTCCATGGTCTGCAGGAGGATGGAGAGAAGGCCTTGAGTGGGGCTGGCAGGGAGGCAGCTGGCAGTGGGGGCAGCAGGGGTGGGAATGACAGGGGTGCGAGAGCAGGAAGGAAAGGGCCCCAGAGAGCTGGCAGGAAGCAAGGCCTGTCCCACTGCCCCAGCAGCAGCAGCAGCAGCAGCACTGTGCCCTGCCCAAGGCTCCCCCGGGAGGGGCTGTCCCTGCACGCACGGGGAGAACCCAGCCCCGGGTGCAGCCTTTCCGCCCCGGCCCTTGTCCAGCCCAGCCTCCCCACCACGTGTGCACTCACCACTTGCCCGGGCTCTGCCGGGGCAGCGTTGACTGCTGGGGCCTTTTATAGCTGCCCCCATTGTGACACGTCCCCCGTGATGTCACAGGTGCCACAGCGCATCACAGCCAGGCCAGCCCCGCTCTTTGTCCCCACCCCAGCTCAGCCGCTCCCAGTGGCCCTGCTGTACTGCTTAAGGCTGCCTTTGAGGGAATCTTCTTCAAAGAACTTCCTTTGGTCCTTCTTTTGTCTTTCTTACCAGCTGCCCTCCATTGCCAATCTCCTAGAGATCCATGCTGGAAGGCACCCTTGAGGATCATTGAGGTCAAGCCTTGACTCCACACTGGCTGAGCTACACTGAAATCTCGGAGTCAACAAGGTTGGAAAAGACCCTGAAGATCACACAGTCCAACTTCAAACCTACCATTGCCTTCTGCACCAATCAGCCAGGGCCCCAAATGCCAAATCCACATGACTTTTAAATCCTTCTGAGGCTGCTGACTCAGCCATTCCCCTGGGCCCAGACTGTTGCTCAGCCACGGCCATGTTAAATTCCTGAACTTAGAGAAAAACAATAAAGGCTTGGCAGAATTTTTATGAATAGTGTTTGGTTAGATAGATCAAAAAGAAAAAAAGAGAAAAAGAAGAGGGTGCGTACTAGAAAGTGTAATAGAAAGGCGATTTGGGAAATCTGCACCTTCCATGTACCTCAGCCAATGGGGGAAGGAAGAAAGCGATGCAGCGGGGAAATGAGGATAAAAAGGAGGCTGTGTCCTGCAACACTTGGAGAGACCCCATAGGAAATGCCCCATGGCCTCTCCCCTTTTTTCCAATCAAGGTGCAGGACTGCTCTGTGTCTTTTCCAGACATAAATCTCTGGTGTCGTGATTGTTTTTCTGCACAAGGAGACACCCTCATCCTTGTGTGGCCATTCTCAAGCTCTTCTCTGCTTTCTAACACATCAGAAGCCCTGCGTCCTTGCTGCTGCTCGCATCTCCCGCGGGTGGCCGTCTGCCGGCCGCAGCCCAGAGCTCCCTGCTGCGGCTGGCAGGGCCTCAGCGCCCTGTGCCCTGTGCCCTCCCTGTGCCCCGACGGCCGCGCCAGGCCCTGCTTGCTGCCCCGATGGTGGCACTGCTGGCCCCCAGTGCTCTCCAAGGCCTTCTGCGGGGGCACCTTCCTGCGGTGGCCTTTCAGTGCCTGAAGGGAGCCCAAGAGACCTGCGCAGGGGCTGTTTGCAAGGGCCTGCAGGGACAGCACCAGGGCCAGTGGCTTCCCACGGACGCAGGGCGGGCTTAGGCTGCAGGTGTGGAAGGAATTCTGGCCTCTGAGGCTGCTGAGGCCCTGGCCCATGCTGCCCACAGAAGCTGTGGCTGCCCCATGGCTGGCAGCGCTCCAGGCCAGGCTGCATGCGCCTTGGAGCAACCTGGCCTAGTGGCAGGTGTCCCTGCCCATGGCAGCAGGCTTGCAACAAGAGCATTTGCAAGGAGCCTTCCGAGCCCAGGCGTTCTGTGATTCTGAGATCACAGCGGCCCCTGGCAGCTGGGCTTAATTTCTGATTAGAACCAGTTCAGCACTGCAAGTTTGGTTGAGTTCAACAAGCCTGTTCACCAGGCCAGATTCACAACTCCTGAGATTCACGCATAGGTCTGTTTGAGATCAATAAAGGCTGGCACAATCCAGATTCTGCAATGTTGCATTTTATTGAAATAAGTGCAAAGCATTTTTAGGCTTGCCACTCATAAATGCACTAACTATAGAGCATTACTATGTGTCCCAACAGATAGCTGGGACATACTAGATATGAGTTTTGTTGCATATAAAAATAATATTATAGATGTAATAGATGATATATGTTATCTATGTAATAAATATATTTTTGTATGTATATATTTATATTTTACATTTTTATCTTTATGTGTACTATGAACGTCTTTCTAGACATAAATGCAGTAAGAGTGTTACTATGTGTCACAACAGATAGTGACAGCAGGAAATATTTGCTATATTGTTATTGTTTAGTCAAAATTACATCTTCCAATATTTATTATTATTATTATAATTAATCGTGATCTATTAATTACATATTTCTTGCTTTCGATATTATTTCTTTTAGTGTATGGTTTTGTTTTATCGTATTTTAATACTATATCTGATAACTAATAAACTATTTATTAGAGTTTCATAAACTGTATAATATAGTTATAATATGTATACAAAATAGATAATTACCTAGGAAACAAAAATCTAGATACAAGATTTCAGGTCAGCTCCAACACAATTGGTACAATGCTGACCTAAAGGTGTCCTTTACGGGGACAAGAAGAGACACAGTCCATTTTCTGATCCTGGGCAAGCAGAGCTAGTTTCTCCTCTCTGTCTGTTTTTCCCTGGTTTTTTTGTCTTTTTCTGCCCCACATTCCCACTTCCTTCATCCTGTAGCTTTTGGCCATTCTCAAAGGGCTGGAACAATAGCATGGCACAGGATGGCTTTGGTGACTTTGGCCATGCGTGGAAGGCATGTGCTCTCATCATTTGCATTCTTAGGAGTGGGAAAGTTCATATGCCAGTAGGGCTTCATGCAGATCTGGGTGACTTGTTTTGGAAAAGAGAATGATACAAGGAGGTAGAATAAACCCTCCTGTGGCCCTCCAGCTGCTGAGGCAGCAGGAGCGGCTGTGGGATCTTTGCCAGAGTCTTTGCACACATCCTCTTCTGTAAGGACTAGATTCGTACTATGAACCGGTTCTCTGCCGCCAGCTGTGAGCATCACAAGCACAGCTCTGTGCAGGAGAACCTCTTTCAATTGTCAGTGTCAAGGATTTCTAGGAGACGATGTTGCAGATCCAGGTACTGATGCACAATCTGCGAGCAGGCAACCGGGTCTGTCTCCATGCGATGGAAGAGATTGAGTGTGTCAGCCATTTGTACATCCTGGGGCAAAATGATCTCCTCGGGAAGCCTTGGGTTGCCCACCATAAAGTGGTCGAGGCGTTTTCTTTCCAGGCTATAGCGCAAGCTCCTGCTGATATCCAGAATTCGCGTCAGGAAATGTCTCCTTTGCCACATTGACACCGGTAAAATGTTCAGCAGGTGCATGACAATGGTCTTCATGGTATAGCTGGAAAAGCCTAGGCCCTGCCGAAGACAGGTGAAGAACTGCAGGCATTTGAGGTGCAAACTGCCAGGGGGAGCCTGCCTGGAGATGTGCCTGAAGAACTTCATCTCTGCCACGGCGAAGGTCTCAAGCCACCTTGTGCTTGGGGTGTAGGGCTCTCTAGACTGGCTGCTAACGAAGACGTCTGAGTCGCCTCGCTGCACCCCAAACAGCATCTCAATCCGGAAGGATTCCCTGCCGTTGGTCACCTTGACTTGGCAGGAGCGTGTGGAGGGCAGCGGCACTAAATGCCAAGCGTGTGACTGAGGCAAAGCTGGCCAGATGGCTCTCACCACTTGGTAGAACCAGCGGCCTGTTTTCTGCACATCAAGGTAGGAGTCGGTGCACAGGGTACGAAGGAGGCTGGGATCTTGATTCCTCCTCAGCTCCTCCTCGGAGTGGTGGAGGAAGCACAGCATGTTCTCACCCTGCTGCTCCCTCATGCAGGTGCACTCCAGCTCCACACGGACACAGAAGTCCCTGTCGGGCCTCCACATTGCATTGGCCACCTCCAGGTGGAAGGAGTGCCCTGGGGGAGGAGTCATGGGTACAAGGAAGCGATATACAACATCCTCCTCACGGCCAGTCCAACCTTCAAAGGCACTGCCCACTGGGATGGCTCGCCGCAGCACTGGGTAGAAACTGTTTGATGAGATGTGTCCAAAGAAAAGGCTGAAATTGTCCATCAGGTCGGTTGTCCACTCACAGCCTCTCTGCAGGTCTTGTATAGGCCACTGTATGCGCCTCATTACCATGATTCCTCTGTAATCCTGAGCAAAACGGTCTAATTCATCTCCATAACCTTCTTCTCCATTTTCAAACACAATTCCAAATGCAATTGCAACATCATTGTCTTCTTCAGGCTCCTCTCTCCTCAGGCTCCTTTTCCTCCAGATAAAACAGAGGGCCAAGAGAAGGAGCAGGAGCGCAGCAAATGCCCAGAGCTGCCAGTGCTGCAAGGGAGACCAGAGCAGGTCTCCCCAGGCCCAGCCACTCTGCATCTGTCTGAGCTGCTCCAACATCCACTCCAGCCGAAGCTGCTCCTCTTCCAGGCGCTTTGCACGCACCTCCAGGTGCAGACGCAATGTCTCCTCATCCAGCTCATCCTCCATAGGCAGCAGGTGCTGAATGAGGAATCTCAAAGCAAGGACCAGGAACATGCAGCACTCCATGGTCTGCAGGAGGATGGAGAGAAGGCCTTGAGTGGGGCTGGCAGGGAGGCAGCTGGCAGTGGGGGCAGCAGGGGTGGGAATGACAGGGGTGCGAGAGCAGGAAGGAAAGGGCCCCAGAGAGCTGGCAGGAAGCAAGGCCTGTCCCACTGCCCCAGCAGCAGCAGCAGCAGCAGCACTGTGCCCTGCCCAAGGCTCCCCCGGGAGGGGCTGTCCCTGCACGCACGGGGAGAACCCAGCCCCGGGTGCAGCCTTTCCGCCCCGGCCCTTGTCCAGCCCAGCCTCCCCACCACGTGTGCACTCACCACTTGCCCGGGCTCTGCCGGGGCAGCGTTGACTGCTGGGGCCTTTTATAGCTGCCCCCATTGTGACACGTCCCCCGTGATGTCACAGGTGCCACAGCGCATCACAGCCAGGCCAGCCCCGCTCTTTGTCCCCACCCCAGCTCAGCCGCTCCCAGTGGCCCTGCTGTACTGCTTAAGGCTGCCTTTGAGGGAATCTTCTTCAAAGAACTTCCTTTGGTCCTTCTTTTGTCTTTCTTACCAGCTGCCCTCCATTGCCAATCTCCTAGAGATCCATGCTGGAAGGCACCCTTGAGGATCATTGAGGTCAAGCCTTGACTCCACACTGGCTGAGCTACACTGAAATCTCGGAGTCAACAAGGTTGGAAAAGACCCTGAAGATCACACAGTCCAACTTCAAACCTACCATTGCCTTCTGCACCAATCAGCCAGGGCCCCAAATGCCAAATCCACATGACTTTTAAATCCTTCTGAGGCTGCTGACTCAGCCATTCCCCTGGGCACAGACTGTTGCTCAGCCACGGCCATGTTAAATTCCTGAACTTAGAGAAAAACAATAAAGGCTTGGCAGAATTTTTATGAATAGTGTTTGGTTAGATAGATCAAAAAGAAAAAAAGAGAAAAAGAAGAGGGTGCGTACTAGAAAGTGTAATAGAAAGGCGATTTGGGAAATCTGCACCTTCCATGTACCTCAGCCAATGGGGGAAGGAAGAAAGCGATGCAGCGGGGAAATGAGGATAAAAAGGAGGCTGTGTCCTGCAACACTTGGAGAGACCCCATAGGAAATGCCCCATGGCCTCTCCCCTTTTTTCCAATCAAGGTGCAGGACTGCTCTGTGTCTTTTCCAGACATAAATCTCTGGTGTCGTGATTGTTTTTCTGCACAAGGAGACACCCTCATCCTTGTGTGGCCATTCTCAAGCTCTTCTCTGCTTTCTAACACATCAGAAGCCCTGCGTCCTTGCTGCTGCTCGCATCTCCCGCGGGTGGCCGTCTGCCGGCCGCAGCCCAGAGCTCCCTGCTGCGGCTGGCAGGGCCTCAGCGCCCTGTGCCCTGTGCCCTCCCTGTGCCCCGACGGCCGCGCCAGGCCCTGCTTGCTGCCCCGATGGTGGCACTGCTGGCCCCCAGTGCTCTCCAAGGCCTTCTGCGGGGGCACCTTCCTGCGGTGGCCTTTCAGTGCCTGAAGGGAGCCCAAGAGACCTGCGCAGGGGCTGTTTGCAAGGGCCTGCAGGGACAGCACCAGGGCCAGTGGCTTCCCACGGAGGCAGGGCGGGCTTAGGCTGCAGGTGTGGAAGGAATTCTGGCCTCTGAGGCTGCTGAGGCCCTGGCCCACGCTGCCCACAGAAGCTGTGGCTGCCCCATGGCTGGCAGCGCTCCAGGCCAGGCTGCATGCGCCTTGGAGCAACCTGGCCTAGTGGCAGGTGTCCCTGCCCATGGCAGCAGGCTTGCAACAAGAGCATTTGCAAGGAGCCTTCCGAGCCCAGGCGTTCTGTGATTCTGAGATCACAGCGGCCCCTGGCAGCTGGGCTTAATTTCTGATTAGAACCAGTTCAGCACTGCAAGTTTGGTTGAGTTCAACAAGCCTGTTCACCAGGCCAGATTCACAACTCCTGAGATTCACGCATAGGTCTGTTTGAGATCAATAAAGGCTGGCACAATCCAGATTCTGCAATGTTGCATTTTATTGAAATAAGTGCAAAGCATTTTTAGGCTTGCCACTCATAAATGCACTAACTATAGAGCATTACTATGTGTCCCAACAGATAGCTGGGACATACTAGATATGAGTTTTGTTGCATATAAAAATAATATTATAGATATAATAGATGATATATGTTATCTATGTAATAAATATATTTTTGTATGTATATATTTATATTTTACATTTTTATCTTTATGTGTACTATGAACGTCTTTCTAGACATAAATGCAGTAAGAGTGTTACTATGTGTCACAACAGATAGTGACAGCAGGAAATATTTGCTATATTGTTATTGTTTAGTCAAAATTACATCTTCCAATATTTATTATTATTATTGTAATTAATCGTGATCTATTAATTACATATTTCTTGCTTTCGATATTATTTCTTTTAGTGTATGGTTTTGTTTTATCGTATTTTAATACTATATCTGATAACTAATAAACTATTTATTAGAGTTTCATAAACTGTATAATATAGTTATAATATGTATACAAAATAGATAATTACCTAGGAAATAAAAATCTAGATACAAGATTTCAGGTCAGCTCCAACACAATTGGTACAATGCTGACCTAAAGGTGTCCTTTACGGGGACAAGAAGAGACACAGTCCATTTTCTGATCCTGGGCAAGCAGAGCTAGTTTCTCCTCTCTGTCTGTTTTTCCCTGGTTTTTTTGTCTTTTTCTGCCCCACATTCCCACTTCCTTCATCCTGTAGCTTTTGGCCATTCTCAAAGGGCTGGAACAATAGCATGGCACAGGATGGCTTTGGTGACTTTGGCCATGCGTGGAAGGCATGTGCTCTCATCATTTGCATTCTTAGGAGTGGGAAAGTTCATATGCCAGTAGGGCTTCATGCAGATCTGGGTGACTTGTTTTGGAAAAGAGAATGATACAAGGAGGTAGAATAAACCCTCCTGTGGCCCTCCAGCTGCTGAGGCAGCAGGAGCGGCTGTGGGATCTTTGCCAGAGTCTTTGCACACATCCTCTTCTGTAAGGACTAGATTCATACTATGAACCGGTTCTCTGCCGCCAGCTGTGAGCATCACAAGCACAGCTCTGTGCAGGAGAACCTCTTTCAATTGTCAGTGTCAAGGATTTCTAGGAGACGATGTTGCAGATCCAGGTACTGATGCACAATCTGCGAGCAGGCAACCGGGTCTGTCTCCATGCGATGGAAGAGATTGAGTGTGTCAGCCATTTGTACATCCTGGGGCAAAATGATCTCCTCGGGAAGCCTTGGGTTGCCCACCATAAAGTGGTCGAGGCGTTTTCTTTCCAGGCTATAGCGCAAGCTCCTGCTGATATCCAGAATTCGCGTCAGGAAATGTCTCCTTTGCCACATTGACACCGGTAAAATGTTCAGCAGGTGCATGACAATGGTCTTCATGGTATAGCTGGAAAAGCCTAGGCCCTGCCGAAGACAGGTGAAGAACTGCAGGCATTTGAGGTGCAAACTGCCAGGGGGAGCCTGCCTGGAGATGTGCCTGAAGAACTTCATCTCTGCCACGGCGAAGGTCTCAAGCCACCTTGTGCTTGGGGTGTAGGGCTCTCTAGACTGGCTGCTAACGAAGACGTCTGAGTCGCCTCGCTGCACCCCAAACAGCATCTCAATCCGGAAGGATTCTCTGCCGTTGGTCACCTTGACTTGGCAGGAGCGTGTGGAGGGCAGCGGCACTAAATGCCAAGCGTGTGACTGAGGCAAAGCTGGCCAGATGGCTCTCACCACTTGGTAGAACCAGCGGCCTGTTTTCTGCACATCAAGGTAGGAGTCGGTGCACAGGGTACGAAGGAGGCTGGGATCTTGATTGCTCCTCAGCTCCTCCTCGGGGTGGTGGAGGAAGCACAGCATGTTCTCACCCTGCTGCTCCCTCATGCAGGTGCACTCCAGCTCCACACGGACACAGAAGTCCCTGTCGGGCCTCCACATTGCATTGGCCACCTCCAGGTGGAAGGAGTGCCCTGGGGGAGGAGTCATGGGTACAAGGAAGCGATATACAACATCCTCCTCACGGCCAGTCCAACCTTCAAAGGCACTGCCCACTGGGATGGCTCGCCGCAGCACTGGGTAGAAACTGTTTGATGAGATGTGTCCAAAGAAAAGGCTGAAATTATCCATCAGGTCGGTTGTCCACTCACAGCCTCTCTGCAGGTCTTGTATAGGCCACTGTATGCGCCTCATTACCATGATTCCTCTGTAATCCTGAGCAAAACGGTCTAATTCATCTCCATAACCTTCTTCTCCATTTTCAAACACAATTCCAAATGCAATTGCAACATCATTGTCTTCTTCAGGCTCCTCTCTCCTCAGGCTCCTTTTCCTCCAGATAAAACAGAGGGCCAAGAGAAGGAGCAGGAGCGCAGCAAATGCCCAGAGCTGCCAGTGCTGCAAGGGAGACCAGAGCAGGTCTCCCCAGGCCCAGCCACTCTGCATCTGTCTGAGCTGCTCCAACATCCACTCCAGCCGAAGCTGCTCCTCTTCCAGGCGCTTTGCACGCACCTCCAGGTGCAGACGTAATGTCTCCTCATCCAGCTCATCCTCCATAGGCAGCAGGTGCTGAATGAGGAATCTCAAAGCAAGGACCAGGAACATGCAGCACTCCATGGTCTGCAGGAGGATGGAGAGAAGGCCTTGAGTGGGGCTGGCAGGGAGGCAGCTGGCAGTGGGGGCAGCAGGGGTGGGAATGACAGGGGTGCGAGAGCAGGAAGGAAAGGGCCCCAGAGAGCTGGCAGGAAGCAAGGCCTGTCCCACTGCCCCAGCAGCAGCAGCAGCAGCAGCACTGTGCCCTGCCCAAGGCTCCCCCGGGAGGGGCTGTCCCTGCACGCACAGGGAGAACCCAGCCCCGGGTGCAGCGTTTCCGCCCCGGCCCTTGTCCAGCCCAGCCTCCCCACCACGTGTGCACTCACCACTTGCCCGGGCTCTGCCGGGGCAGCGTTGACTGCTGGGGCCTTTTATAGCTGCCCCCATTGTGACACGTCCCCCGTGATGTCACAGGTGCCACAGCGCATCACAGCCAGGCCAGCCCCGCTCTTTGTCCCCACCCCAGCTCAGCCGCTCCCAGTGGCCCTGCTGTACTGCTTAAGGCTGCCTTTGAGGGAATCTTCTTCAAAGAACTTCCTTTGGTCCTTCTTTTGTCTTTCTTACCAGCTGCCCTCCATTGCCAATCTCCTAGAGATCCATGCTGGAAGGCCCCCTTGAGGATCATTGAGGTCAAGCCTTGACTCCACACTGGCTGAGCTACACTGAAATCTCGGAGTCAACAAGGTTGGAAAAGACCCTGAAGATCACACAGTCCAACCTCAAACCTACCATTGCCTTCTGCACCAATCAGCCAGGGCCCCGAATGCCAAATCCACATGACTTTTAAATCCTTCTGAGGCTGCTGACTCAGCCATTCCCCTGGGCACAGACTGTTGCTCAGCCACGGCCATGTTAAATTCCTGAACTTAGAGAAAAACAATAAAGGCTTGGCAGAATTTTTATCAATAGTGTTTGGTTAGATAGATCAAAAAGAAAAAAAGAGAAAAAGAAGAGGGTGCGTACTAGAAAGTGTAATAGAAAGGCGATTTGGGAAATCTGCACCTTCCATGTACCTCAGCCAATGGGGGAAGGAAGAAAGCGATGCAGCAGGGAAATGAGGATAAAAAGGAGGCTGTGTCCTGCAACACTTGGAGAGACCCCATAGGAAATGCCCCATGGCCTCTCCCCTTTTTTCCAATCAAGGTGCAGGACTGCTCTGTGTCTTTTCCAGACATAAATCTCTGGTGTCGTGATTGTTTTTCTGCACGAGGAGACACCCTCGTCCTTGTGTGGCCATTCTCAAGCTCTTCTCTGCTTTCTAACACATCAGAAGCCCTGCGTCCTTGCTGCTGCTCGCATCTCCCGCGGGTGGCCGTCTGCCGGCCGCAGCCCAGAGCTCCCTGCTGCGGCTGGCAGGGCCTCAGCGCCCTGTGCCCTGTGCCCTCCCTGTGCCCCGACGGCCGCGCCAGGCCCTGCTTGCTGCCCCGATGGTGGCACTGCTGGCCCCCAGTGCTCTCCAAGGCCTTCTGCGGGGGCACCTTCCTGCGGTGGCCTTTCAGTGCCTGAAGGGAGCCCAAGAGACCTGCGCAGGGGCTGTTTGCAAGGGCCTGCAGGGACAGCACTAGGGCCAGTGGCTTCCCACGGACGCAGGGCGGGCTTAGGCTGCAGGTGTGGAAGGAATTCTGGCCTCTGAGGCTGCTGAGGCCCTGGCCCACGCTGCCCACAGAAGCTGTGGCTGCCCCATGGCTGGCAGCGCTCCAGGCCAGGCTGCATGCGCCTTGGAGCAACCTGGCCTAGTGGCAGGTGTCCCTGCCCATGGCAGCAGGCTTGCAACAAGAGCATTTGCAAGGAGCCTTCCGAGCCCAGGCGTTCTGTGATTCTGAGATCACAGCGGCCCCTGGCAGCTGGGCTTAATTTCTGATTAGAACCAGTTCAGCACTGCAAGTTTGGTTGAGTTCAACAAGCCTGTTCACCAGGCCAGATTCACAACTCCTGAGATTCACGCATAGGTCTGTTTGAGATCAATAAAGGCTGGCACAATCCAGATTCTGCAATGTTGCATTTTATTGAAATAAGTGCAAAGCATTTTTAGGCTTGCCACTCATAAATGCACTAACTATAGAGCATTACTATGTGTCCCAACAGATAGCTGGGACATACTAGATATGAGTTTTGTTGCATATAAAAATAATATTATAGATGTAATAGATGATATATGTTATCTATGTAATAAATATATTTTTGTATGTATATATTTATATTTTACATTTTTATCTTTATGTGTACTATGAACGTCTTTCTAGACATAAATGCAGTAAGAGTGTTACTATGTGTCACAACAGATAGTGACAGCAGGAAATATTTGCTATATTGTTATTGTTTAGTCAAAATTACATCTTCCAATATTTATTATTATTATAATAATTAATCGTGATCTATTAATTACATATTTCTTGCTTTCGATATTATTTCATTTAGTGTATGGTTTTGTTTTATCGTATTTTAATACTATATCTGATAACTAATAAACTATTTATTAGAGTTTCATAAACTGTATAATATAGTTATAATATGTATACAAAATAGATAATTACCTAGGAAATAAAAATCTAGATACAAGATTTCAGGTCAGCTCCAACACAATTGGTACAATGCTGACCTAAAGGTGTCCTTTACGGGGACAAGAAGAGACACAGTCCATTTTCTGATCCTGGGCAAGCAGAGCTAGTTTCTCCTCTCTGTCTGTTTTTCCCTGTTTTTTTTGTCTTTTTCTGCCCCACATTCCCACTTCCTTCATCCTGTAGCTTTTGGCCATTCTCAAAGGGCTGGAACAATAGCATGGCACAGGATGGCTTTGGTGACTTTGGCCATGCGTGGAAGGCATGTGCTCTCATCATTTGCATTCTTAGGAGTGGGAAAGTTCATATGCCAGTAGGGCTTCATGCAGATCTGGGTGACTTGTTTTGGAAAAGAGAATGATACAAGGAGGTAGAATAAACCCTCCTGTGGCCCTCCAGCTGCTGAGGCAGCAGGAGCGGCTGTGGGATCTTTGCCAGAGTCTTTGCACACATCCTCTTCTGTAAGGACTAGATTCGTACTATGAACCGGTTCTCTGCCGCCAGCTGTGAGCATCACAAGCACAGCTCTGTGCAGGAGAACCTCTTTCAATTGTCAGTGTCAAGGATTTCTAGGAGACGATGTTGCAGATCCAGGTACTGATGCACAATCTGCGAGCAGGCAACCGGGTCTGTCTCCATGCGATGGAAGAGATTGAGTGTGTCAGCCATTTGTACATCCTGGGGCAAAATGATCTCCTCGGGAAGCCTTGGGTTGCCCACCATAAAGTGGTCGAGGCGTTTTCTTTCCAGGCTATAGCGCAAGCTCCTGCTGATATCCAGAATTCGCGTCAGGAAATGTCTCCTTTGCCACATTGACACCGGTAAAATGTTCAGCAGGTGCATGACAATGGTCTTCATGGTATAGCTGGAAAAGCCTAGGCCCTGCCGAAGACAGGTGAAGAACTGCAGGCATTTGAGGTGCAAACTGCCAGGGGGAGCCTGCCTGGAGATGTGCCTGAAGAACTTCATCTCTGCCACGGCGAAGGTCTCAAGCCACCTTGTGCTTGGGGTGTAGGGCTCTCTAGACTGGCTGCTAACGAAGACGTCTGAGTCGCCTCGCTGCACCCCAAACAGCATCTCAATCCGGAAGGATTCTCTGCCGTTGGTCACCTTGACTTGGCAGGAGCGTGTGGAGGGCAGCGGCACTAAATGCCAAGCGTGTGACTGAGGCAAAGCTGGCCAGATGGCTCTCACCACTTGGTAGAACCAGCGGCCTGTTTTCTGCACATCAAGGTAGGAGTCGGTGCACAGGGTACGAAGGAGGCTGGGATCTTGATTGCTCCTCAGCTCCTCCTCGGGGTGGTGGAGGAAGCACAGCATGTTCTCACCCTGCTGCTCCCTCATGCAGGTGCACTCCAGCTCCACACGGACACAGAAGTCCCTGTCGGGCCTCCACATTGCATTGGCCACCTCCAGGTGGAAGGAGTGCCCTGGGGGAGGAGTCATGGGTACAAGGAAGCGATATACAACATCCTCCTCACGGCCAGTCCAACCTTCAAAGGCACTGCCCACTGGGATGGCTCGCCGCAGCACTGGGTAGAAACTGTTTGATGAGATGTGTCCAAAGAAAAGGCTGAAATTATCCATCAGGTCGGTTGTCCACTCACAGCCTCTCTGCAGGTCTTGTATAGGCCACTGTATGCGCCTCATTACCATGATTCCTCTGTAATCCTGAGCAAAACGGTCTAATTCATCTCCATAACCTTCTTCTCCATTTTCAAACACAATTCCAAATGCAATTGCAACATCATTGTCTTCTTCAGGCTCCTCTCTCCTCAGGCTCCTTTTCCTCCAGATAAAACAGAGGGCCAAGAGAAGGAGCAGGAGCGCAGCAAATGCCCAGAGCTGCCAGTGCTGCAAGGGAGACCAGAGCAGGTCTCCCCAGGCCCAGCCACTCTGCATCTGTCTGAGCTGCTCCAACATCCACTCCAGCCGAAGCTGCTCCTCTTCCAGGCGCTTTGCACGCACCTCCAGGTGCAGACGCAATGTCTCCTCATCCAGCTCATCCTCCATAGGCAGCAGGTGCTGAATGAGGAATCTCAAAGCAAGGACCAGGAACATGCAGCACTCCATGGTCTGCAGGAGGATGGAGAGAAGGCCTTGAGTGGGGCTGGCAGGGAGGCAGCTGGCAGTGGGGGCAGCAGGGGTGGGAATGACAGGGGTGCGAGAGCAGGAAGGAAAGGGCCCCAGAGAGCTGGCAGGAAGCAAGGCCTGTCCCACTGCCCCAGCAGCAGCAGCAGCAGCAGCACTGTGCCCTGCCCAAGGCTCCCCCGGGAGGGGCTGTCCCTGCACGCACAGGGAGAACCCAGCCCCGGGTGCAGCGTTTCCGCCCCGGCCCTTGTCCAGCCCAGCCTCCCCACCACGTGTGCACTCACCACTTGCCCGGGCTCTGCCGGGGCAGCGTTGACTGCTGGGGCCTTTTATAGCTGCCCCCATTGTGACACGTCCCCCGTGATGTCACAGGTGCCACAGCGCATCACAGCCAGGCCAGCCCCGCTCTTTGTCCCCACCCCAGCTCAGCCGCTCCCAGTGGCCCTGCTGTACTGCTTAAGGCTGCCTTTGAGGGAATCTTCTTCAAAGAACTTCCTTTGGTCCTTCTTTTGTCTTTCTTACCAGCTGCCCTCCATTGCCAATCTCCTAGAGATCCATGCTGGAAGGCCCCCTTGAGGATCATTGAGGTCAAGCCTTGACTCCACACTGGCTGAGCTACACTGAAATCTCGGAGTCAACAAGGTTGGAAAAGACCCTGAAGATCACACAGTCCAACCTCAAACCTACCATTGCCTTCTGCACCAATCAGCCAGGGCCCCGAATGCCAAATCCACATGACTTTTAAATCCTTCTGAGGCTGCTGACTCAGCCATTCCCCTGGGCACAGACTGTTGCTCAGCCACGGCCATGTTAAATTCCTGAACTTAGAGAAAAACAATAAAGGCTTGGCAGAATTTTTATCAATAGTGTTTGGTTAGATAGATCAAAAAGAAAAAAAGAGAAAAAGAAGAGGGTGCGTACTAGAAAGTGTAATAGAAAGGCGATTTGGGAAATCTGCACCTTCCATGTACCTCAGCCAATGGGGGAAGGAAGAAAGCGATGCAGCAGGGAAATGAGGATAAAAAGGAGGCTGTGTCCTGCAACACTTGGAGAGACCCCATAGGAAATGCCCCATGGCCTCTCCCCTTTTTTCCAATCAAGGTGCAGGACTGCTCTGTGTCTTTTCCAGACATAAATCTCTGGTGTCGTGATTGTTTTTCTGCACGAGGAGACACCCTCGTCCTTGTGTGGCCATTCTCAAGCTCTTCTCTGCTTTCTAACACATCAGAAGCCCTGCGTCCTTGCTGCTGCTCGCATCTCCCGCGGGTGGCCGTCTGCCGGCCGCAGCCCAGAGCTCCCTGCTGCGGCTGGCAGGGCCTCAGCGCCCTGTGCCCTGTGCCCTCCCTGTGCCCCGACGGCCGCGCCAGGCCCTGCTTGCTGCCCCGATGGTGGCACTGCTGGCCCCCAGTGCTCTCCAAGGCCTTCTGCGGGGGCACCTTCCTGCGGTGGCCTTTCAGTGCCTGAAGGGAGCCCAAGAGACCTGCGCAGGGGCTGTTTGCAAGGGCCTGCAGGGACAGCACTAGGGCCAGTGGCTTCCCACGGACGCAGGGCGGGCTTAGGCTGCAGGTGTGGAAGGAATTCTGGCCTCTGAGGCTGCTGAGGCCCTGGCCCACGCTGCCCACAGAAGCTGTGGCTGCCCCATGGCTGGCAGCGCTCCAGGCCAGGCTGCATGCGCCTTGGAGCAACCTGGCCTAGTGGCAGGTGTCCCTGCCCATGGCAGCAGGCTTGCAACAAGAGCATTTGCAAGGAGCCTTCCGAGCCCAGGCGTTCTGTGATTCTGAGATCACAGCGGCCCCTGGCAGCTGGGCTTAATTTCTGATTAGAACCAGTTCAGCACTGCAAGTTTGGTTGAGTTCAACAAGCCTGTTCACCAGGCCAGATTCACAACTCCTGAGATTCACGCATAGGTCTGTTTGAGATCAATAAAGGCTGGCACAATCCAGATTCTGCAATGTTGCATTTTATTGAAATAAGTGCAAAGCATTTTTAGGCTTGCCACTCATAAATGCACTAACTATAGAGCATTACTATGTGTCCCAACAGATAGCTGGGACATACTAGATATGAGTTTTGTTGCATATAAAAATAATATTATAGATGTAATAGATGATATATGTTATCTATGTAATAAATATATTTTTGTATGTATATATTTATATTTTACATTTTTATCTTTATGTGTACTATGAACGTCTTTCTAGACATAAATGCAGTAAGAGTGTTACTATGTGTCACAACAGATAGTGACAGCAGGAAATATTTGCTATATTGTTATTGTTTAGTCAAAATTACATCTTCCAATATTTATTATTATTATTATAATTAATCGTGATCTATTAATTACATATTTCTTGCTTTCGATATTATTTCTTTTAGTGTATGGTTTTGTTTTATCGTATTTTAATACTATATCTGATAACTAATAAACTATTTATTAGAGTTTCATAAACTGTATAATATAGTTATAATATGTATACAAAATAGATAATTACCTAGGAAATAAAAATCTAGATACAAGATTTCAGGTCAGCTCCAACACAATTGGTACAATGCTGACCTAAAGGTGTCCTTTACGGGGACAAGAAGAGACACAGTCCATTTTCTGATCCTGGGCAAGCAGAGCTAGTTTCTCCTCTCTGTCTGTTTTTCCCTGTTTTTTTTGTCTTTTTCTGCCCCACATTCCCACTTCCTTCATCCTGTAGCTTTTGGCCATTCTCAAAGGGCTGGAACAATAGCATGGCACAGGATGGCTTTGGTGACTTTGGCCATGCGTGGAAGGCATGTGCTCTCATCATTTGCATTCTTAGGAGTGGGAAAGTTCATATGCCAGTAGGGCTTCATGCAGATCTGGGTGACTTGTTTTGGAAAAGAGAATGATACAAGGAGGTAGAATAAACCCTCCTGTGGCCCTCCAGCTGCTGAGGCAGCAGGAGCGGCTGTGGGATCTTTGCCAGAGTCTTTGCACACATCCTCTTCTGTAAGGACTAGATTCGTACTATGAACCGGTTCTCTGCCGCCAGCTGTGAGCATCACAAGCACAGCTCTGTGCAGGAGAACCTCTTTCGATTGTCAGTGTCAAGGATTTCTAAGAGACGATGTTGCAGATCCAGGTACTGATGCACAATCTGCGAGCAGGCAACCGGGTCTGTCTCCATGCGATGGAAGAGATTGAGTGTGTCAGCCATTTGTACATCCTGGGGCAAAATGATCTCCTCGGGAAGCCTTGGGTTGCCCACCATAAAGTGGTCGAGGCGTTTTCTTTCCAGGCTATAGCGCAAGCTCCTGCTGATATCCAGAATTCGCGTCAGGAAATGTCTCCTTTGCCACATTGACACCGGTAAAATGTTCAGCAGGTGCATGACAATGGTCTTCATGGTATAGCTGGAAAAGCCTAGGCCCTGCCGAAGACAGGTGAAGAACTGCAGGCATTTGAGGTGCAAACTGCCAGGGGGAGCCTGCCTGGAGATGTGCCTGAAGAACTTCATCTCTGCCACGGCGAAGGTCTCAAGCCACCTTGTGCTTGGGGTGTAGGGCTCTCTAGACTGGCTGCTAACGAAGACGTCTGAGTCGCCTCGCTGCACCCCAAACAGCATCTCAATCCGGAAGGATTCCCTGCCGTTGGTCACCTTGATTTGGCAGGAGCGTGTGGAGGGCAGCGGCACTAAATGCCAAGCGTGTGACTGAGGCAAAGCTGGCCAGATGGCTCTCACCACTTGGTAGAACCAGCGGCCTGTTTTCTGCACATCAAGGTAGGAGTCGGTGCACAGGGTACGAAGGAGGCTGGGATCTTGATTCCTCCTCAGCTCCTCCTCGGAGTGGTGGAGGAAGCACAGCATGTTCTCACCCTGCTGCTCCCTCATGCAGGTGCACTCCAGCTCCACACGGACACAGAAGTTCCTGTCGGGCCTCCACATTGCATTGGCCACCTCCAGGTGGAAGGAGTGCCCTGGGGGAGGAGTCATGGGTACAAGGAAGCGATATACAACATCCTCCTCACGGCCAGTCCAACCTTCAAAGGCACTGCCCACTGGGATGGCTCGCCGCAGCACTGGGTAGAAACTGTTTGATGAGATGTGTCCAAAGAAAAGGCTGAAATTGTCCATCAGGTCGGTTGTCCACTCACAGCCTCTCTGCAGGTCTTGTATAGGCCACTGTATGCGCCTCATTACCATGATTCCTCTGTAATCCTGAGCAAAACGGTCTAATTCATCTCCATAACCTTCTTCTCCATTTTCAAACACAATTCCAAATGCAATTGCAACATCATTGTCTTCTTCAGGCTCCTCTCTCCTCAGGCTCCTTTTCCTCCAGATAAAACAGAGGGCCAAGAGAAGGAGCAGGAGCGCAGCAAATGCCCAGAGCTGCCAGTGCTGCAAGGGAGACCAGAGCAGGTCTCCCCAGGCCCAGTCACTCTGCATCTGTCTGAGCTGCTCCAACATCCACTCCAGCCGAAGCTGCTCCTCTTCCAGGCGCTTTGCACGCACCTCCAGGTGCAGACGCAATGTCTCCTCATCCAGCTCATCCTCCATAGGCAGCAGGTGCTGAATGAGGAATCTCAAAGCAAGGACCAGGAACATGCAGCACTCCATGGTCTGCAGGAGGATGGAGAGAAGGCCTTGAGTGGGGCTGGCAGGGAGGCAGCTGGCAGTGGGGGCAGCAGGGGTGGGAATGACAGGGGTGCGAGAGCAGGAAGGAAAGGGCCCCAGAGAGCTGGCAGGAAGCAAGGCCTGTCCCACTGCCCCAGCAGCAGCAGCAGCAGCAGCACTGTGCCCTGCCCAAGGCTCCCCCGGGAGGGGCTGTCCCTGCACGCACGGGGAGAACCCAGCCCCGGGTGCAGCCTTTCCACCCCGGCCCTTGTCCAGCCCAGCCTCCCCACCACGTGTGCACTCACCACTTGCCCGGGCTCTGCCGGGGCAGCGTTGACTGCTGGGGCCTTTTATAGCTGCCCCCATTGTGACACGTCCCCCGTGATGTCACAGGTGCCACAGCGCATCACAGCCAGGCCAGCCCCGCTCTTTGTCCCCACCCCAGCTCAGCCGCTCCCAGTGGCCCTGCTGTACTGCTTAAGGCTGCCTTTGAGGGAATCTTCTTCAAAGAACTTCCTTTGGTCCTTCTTTTGTCTTTCTTACCAGCTGCCCTCCATTGCCAATCTCCTAGAGATCCATGCTGGAAGGCACCCTTGAGGATCATTGAGGTCAAGCCTTGACTCCACACTGGCTGAGCTACACTGAAATCTCGGAGTCAACAAGGTTGGAAAAGACCCTGAAGATCACACAGTCCAACCTCAAACCTACCATTGCCTTCTGCACCAATCAGCCAGGGCCCCGAATGCCAAATCCACATGACTTTTAAATCCTTCTGAGGCTGCTGACTCAGCCATTCCCCTGGGCACAGACTGTTGCTCAGCCACGGCCATGTTAAATTCCTGAACTTAGAGAAAAACAATAAAGGCTTGGCAGAATTTTTATCAATAGTGTTTGGTTAGATAGATCAAAAAGAAAAAAAGAGAAAAAGAAGAGGGTGCGTACTAGAAAGTGTAATAGAAAGGCGATTTGGGAAATCTGCACCTTCCATGTACCTCAGCCAATGGGGGAAGGAAGAAAGCGATGCAGCGGGGAAATGAGGATAAAAAGGAGGCTGTGTCCTGCAACACTTGGAGAGACCCCATAGGAAATGCCCCATGGCCTCTCCCCTTTTTTCCAATCAAGGTGCAGGACTGCTCTGTGTCTTTTCCAGACATAAATCTCTGGTGTCGTGATTGTTTTTCTGCACGAGGAGACACCCTCGTCCTTGTGTGGCCATTCTCAAGCTCTTCTCTGCTTTCTAACACATCAGAAGCCCTGCGTCCTTGCTGCTGCTCGCATCTCCCGCGGGTGGCCGTCTGCCGGCCGCAGCCCAGAGCTCCCTGCTGCGGCTGGCAGGGCCTCAGCGCCCTGTGCCCTGTGCCCTCCCTGTGCCCCGACGGCCGCGCCAGGCCCTGCTTGCTGCCCCGATGGTGGCACTGCTGGCCCCCAGTGCTCTCCAAGGCCTTCTGCGGGGGCACCTTCCTGCGGTGGCCTTTCAGTGCCTGAAGGGAGCCCAAGAGACCTGCGCAGGGGCTGTTTGCAAGGGCCTGCAGGGACAGCACCAGGGCCAGTGGCTTCCCACGGACGCAGGGCGGGCTTAGGCTGCAGGTGTGGAAGGAATTCTGGCCTCTGAGGCTGCTGAGGCCCTGGCCCACGCTGCCCACAGAAGCTGTGGCTGCCCCATGGCTGGCAGCGCTCCAGGCCAGGCTGCATGCGCCTTGGAGCAACCTGGCCTAGTGGCAGGTGTCCCTGCCCATGGCAGCAGGCTTGCAACAAGAGCATTTGCAAGGAGCCTTCCGAGCCCAGGCGTTCTGTGATTCTGAGATCACAGCGGCCCCTGGCAGCTGGGCTTAATTTCTGATTAGAAGCAGTTCAGCACTGCAAGTTTGGTTGAGTTCAACAAGCCTGTTCACCAGGCCAGATTCACAACTCCTGAGATTCACGCATAGGTCTGTTTGAGATCAATAAAGGCTGGCACAATCCAGATTCTGCAATGTTGCATTTTATTGAAATAAGTGCAAAGCATTTTTAGGCTTGCCACTCATAAATGCACTAACTATAGAGCATTACTATGTGTCCCAACAGATAGCTGGGACATACTAGATATGAGTTTTGTTGCATATAAAAATAATATTATAGATGTAATAGATGATATATGTTATCTATGTAATAAATATATTTTTGTATGTATATATTTATATTTTACATTTTTATCTTTATGTGTACTATGAACGTCTTTCTAGACATAAATGCAGTAAGAGTGTTACTATGTGTCACAACAGATAGTGACAGCAGGAAATATTTGCTATATTGTTATTGTTTAGTCAAAATTACATCTTCCAATATTTATTATTATTATAATAATTAATCGTGATCTATTAATTACATATTTCTTGCTTTCGATATTATTTCATTTAGTGTATGGTTTTGTTTTATCGTATTTTAATACTATATCTGATAACTAATAAACTATTTATTAGAGTTTCATAAACTGTATAATATAGTTATAATATGTATACAAAATAGATAATTACCTAGGAAATAAAAATCTAGATACAAGATTTCAGGTCAGCTCCAACACAATTGGTACAATGCTGACCTAAAGGTGTCCTTTACGGGGACAAGAAGAGACACAGTCCATTTTCTGATCCTGGGCAAGCAGAGCTAGTTTCTCCTCTCTGTCTGTTTTTCCCTGGTTTTTTTGTCTTTTTCTGCCCCACATTCCCACTTCCTTCATCCTGTAGCTTTTGGCCATTCTCAAAGGGCTGGAACAATAGCATGGCACAGGATGGCTTTGGTGACTTTGGCCATGCGTGGAAGGCATGTGCTCTCATCATTTGCATTCTTAGGAGTGGGAAAGTTCATATGCCAGTAGGGCTTCATGCAGATCTGGGTGACTTGTTTTGGAAAAGAGAATGATACAAGGAGGTAGAATAAACCCTCCTGTGGCCCTCCAGCTGCTGAGGCAGCGGGAGCGGCTGTGGGATCTTTGCCAGAGTCTTTGCACACATCCTCTTCTGTAAGGACTAGATTCGTACTATGAACCGGTTCTCTGCCGCCAGCTGTGAGCATCACAAGCACAGCTCTGTGCAGGAGAACCTCTTTCAATTGTCAGTGTCAAGGATTTCTAGGAGACGATGTTGCAGATCCAGGTACTGATGCACAATCTGCGAGCAGGCAACCGGGTCTGTCTCCATGCGATGGAAGAGATTGAGTGTGTCAGCCATTTGTACATCCTGGGGCAAAATGATCTCCTCGGGAAGCCTTGGGTTGCCCACCATAAAGTGGTCGAGGCGTTTTCTTTCCAGGCTATAGCGCAAGCTCCTGCTGATATCCAGAATTCGCGTCAGGAAATGTCTCCTTTGCCACATTGACACCGGTAAAATGTTCAGCAGGTGCATGACAATGGTCTTCATGGTATAGCTGGAAAAGCCTAGGCCCTGCCGAAGACAGGTGAAGAACTGCAGGCATTTGAGGTGCAAACTGCCAGGGGGAGCCTGCCTGGAGATGTGCCTGAAGAACTTCATCTCTGCCACGGCGAAGGTCTCAAGCCACCTTGTGCTTGGGGTGTAGGGCTCTCTAGACTGGCTGCTAACGAAGACGTCTGAGTCGCCTCGCTGCACCCCAAACAGCATCTCAATCCGGAAGGATTCTCTGCCGTTGGTCACCTTGACTTGGCAGGAGCGTGTGGAGGGCAGCGGCACTAAATGCCAAGCGTGTGACTGAGGCAAAGCTGGCCAGATGGCTCTCACCACTTGGTAGAACCAGCGGCCTGTTTTCTGCACATCAAGGTAGGAGTCGGTGCACAGGGTACGAAGGAGGCTGGGATCTTGATTGCTCCTCAGCTCCTCCTCGGGGTGGTGGAGGAAGCACAGCATGTTCTCACCCTGCTGCTCCCTCATGCAGGTGCACTCCAGCTCCACACGGACACAGAAGTCCCTGTCGGGCCTCCACATTGCATTGGCCACCTCCAGGTGGAAGGAGTGCCCTGGGGGAGGAGTCATGGGTACAAGGAAGCGATATACAACATCCTCCTCACGGCCAGTCCAACCTTCAAAGGCACTGCCCACTGGGATGGCTCGCCGCAGCACTGGGTAGAAACTGTTTGATGAGATGTGTCCAAAGAAAAGGCTGAAATTATCCATCAGGTCGGTTGTCCACTCACAGCCTCTCTGCAGGTCTTGTATAGGCCACTGTATGCGCCTCATTACCATGATTCCTCTGTAATCCTGAGCAAAACGGTCTAATTCATCTCCATAACCTTCTTCTCCATTTTCAAACACAATTCCAAATGCAATTGCAACATCATTGTCTTCTTCAGGCTCCTCTCTCCTCAGGCTCCTTTTCCTCCAGATAAAGCAGAGGGCCAAGAGAAGGAGCAGGAGCGCAGCAAATGCCCAGAGCTGCCAGTGCTGCAAGGGAGACCAGAGCAGGTCTCCCCAGGCCCAGCCACTCTGCATCTGTCTGAGCTGCTCCAACATCCACTCCAGCCGAAGCTGCTCCTCTTCCAGGCGCTTTGCACGCACCTCCAGGTGCAGACGTAATGTCTCCTCATCCAGCTCATCCTCCATAGGCAGCAGGTGCTGAATGAGGAATCTCAAAGCAAGGACCAGGAACATGCAGCACTCCATGGTCTGCAGGAGGATGGAGAGAAGGCCTTGAGTGGGGCTGGCAGGGAGGCAGCTGGCAGTGGGGGCAGCAGGGGTGGGAATGACAGGGGTGCGAGAGCAGGAAGGAAAGGGCCCCAGAGAGCTGGCAGGAAGCAAGGCCTGTCCCACTGCCCCAGCAGCAGCAGCAGCAGCAGCACTGTGCCCTGCCCAAGGCTCCCCCGGGAGGGGCTGTCCCTGCACGCACGGGGAGAACCCAGCCCCGGGTGCAGCGTTTCCGCCCCGGCCCTTGTCCAGCCCAGCCTCCCCACCACGTGTGCACTCACCACTTGCCCGGGCTCTGCCGGGGCAGCGTTGACTGCTGGGGCCTTTTATAGCTGCCCCCATTGTGACACGTCCCCCGTGATGTCACAGGTGCCACAGCGCATCACAGCCAGGCCAGCCCCGCTCTTTGTCCCCACCCCAGCTCAGCCGCTCCCAGTGGCCCTGCTGTACTGCTTAAGGCTGCCTTTGAGGGAATCTTCTTCAAAGAACTTCCTTTGGTCCTTCTTTTGTCTTTCTTACCAGCTGCCCTCCATTGCCAATCTCCTAGAGATCCATGCTGGAAGGCCCCCTTGAGGATCATTGAGGTCAAGCCTTGACTCCACACTGGCTGAGCTACACTGAAATCTCGGAGTCAACAAGGTTGGAAAAGACCCTGAAGATCACACAGTCCAACCTCAAACCTACCATTGCCTTCTGCACCAATCAGCCAGGGCCCCGAATGCCAAATCCACATGACTTTTAAATCCTTCTGAGGCTGCTGACTCAGCCATTCCCCTGGGCACAGACTGTTGCTCAGCCACGGCCATGTTAAATTCCTGAACTTAGAGAAAAACAATAAAGGCTTGGCAGAATTTTTATCAATAGTGTTTGGTTAGATAGATCAAAAAGAAAAAAAGAGAAAAAGAAGAGGGTGCGTACTAGAAAGTGTAATAGAAAGGCGATTTGGGAAATCTGCACCTTCCATGTACCTCAGCCAATGGGGGAAGGAAGAAAGCGATGCAGCAGGGAAATGAGGATAAAAAGGAGGCTGTGTCCTGCAACACTTGGAGAGACCCCATAGGAAATGCCCCATGGCCTCTCCCCTTTTTTCCAATCAAGGTGCAGGACTGCTCTGTGTCTTTTCCAGACATAAATCTCTGGTGTCGTGATTGTTTTTCTGCACGAGGAGACACCCTCGTCCTTGTGTGGCCATTCTCAAGCTCTTCTCTGCTTTCTAACACATCAGAAGCCCTGCGTCCTTGCTGCTGCTCGCATCTCCCGCGGGTGGCCGTCTGCCGGCCGCAGCCCAGAGCTCCCTGCTGCGGCTGGCAGGGCCTCAGCGCCCTGTGCCCTGTGCCCTCCCTGTGCCCCGACGGCCGCGCCAGGCCCTGCTTGCTGCCCCGATGGTGGCACTGCTGGCCCCCAGTGCTCTCCAAGGCCTTCTGCGGGGGCACCTTCCTGCGGTGGCCTTTCAGTGCCTGAAGGGAGCCCAAGAGACCTGCGCAGGGGCTGTTTGCAAGGGCCTGCAGGGACAGCACTAGGGCCAGTGGCTTCCCACGGACGCAGGGCGGGCTTAGGCCGCAGGTGTGGAAGGAATTCTGGCCTCTGAGGCTGCTGAGGCCCTGGCCCACGCTGCCCACAGAAGCTGTGGCTGCCCCATGGCTGGCAGCGCTCCAGGCCAGGCTGCATGCGCCTTGGAGCAACCTGGCCTAGTGGCAGGTGTCCCTGCCCATGGCAGCAGGCTTGCAACAAGAGCATTTGCAAGGAGCCTTCCGAGCCCAGGCGTTCTGTGATTCTGAGATCACAGCGGCCCCTGGCAGCTGGGCTTAATTTCTGATTAGAACCAGTTCAGCACTGCAAGTTTGGTTGAGTTCAACAAGCCTGTTCACCAGGCCAGATTCACAACTCCTGAGATTCACGCATAGGTCTGTTTGAGATCAATAAAGGCTGGCACAATCCAGATTCTGCAATGTTGCATTTTATTGAAATAAGTGCAAAGCATTTTTAGGCTTGCCACTCATAAATGCACTAACTATAGAGCATTACTATGTGTCCCAACAGATAGCTGGGACATACTAGATATGAGTTTTGTTGCATATAAAAATAATATTATAGATGTAATAGATGATATATGTTATCTATGTAATAAATATATTTTTGTATGTATATATTTATATTTTACATTTTTATCTTTATGTGTACTATGAACGTCTTTCTAGACATAAATGCAGTAAGAGTGTTACTATGTGTCACAACAGATAGTGACAGCAGGAAATATTTGCTATATTGTTATTGTTTAGTCAAAATTACATCTTCCAATATTTATTATTATTATTATAATTAATCGTGATCTATTAATTACATATTTCTTGCTTTCGATATTATTTCTTTTAGTGTATGGTTTTGTTTTATCGTATTTTAATACTATATCTGATAACTAATAAACTATTTATTAGAGTTTCATAAACTGTATAATATAGTTATAATATGTATACAAAATAGATAATTACCTAGGAAATAAAAATCTAGATACAAGATTTCAGGTCAGCTCCAACACAATTGGTACAATGCTGACCTAAAGGTGTCCTTTACGGGGACAAGAAGAGACACAGTCCATTTTCTGATCCTGGGCAAGCAGAGCTAGTTTCTCCTCTCTGTCTGTTTTTCCCTGTTTTTTTTGTCTTTTTCTGCCCCACATTCCCACTTCCTTCATCCTGTAGCTTTTGGCCATTCTCAAAGGGCTGGAACAATAGCATGGCACAGGATGGCTTTGGTGACTTTGGCCATGCGTGGAAGGCATGTGCTCTCATCATTTGCATTCTTAGGAGTGGGAAAGTTCATATGCCAGTAGGGCTTCATGCAGATCTGGGTGACTTGTTTTGGAAAAGAGAATGATACAAGGAGGTAGAATAAACCCTCCTGTGGCCCTCCAGCTGCTGAGGCAGCAGGAGCGGCTGTGGGATCTTTGCCAGAGTCTTTGCACACATCCTCTTCTGTAAGGACTAGATTTGTACTATGAACCGGTTCTCTGCCGCCAGCTGTGAGCATCACAAGCACAGCTCTGTGCAGGAGAACCTCTTTCGATTGTCAGTGTCAAGGATTTCTAAGAGACGATGTTGCAGATCCAGGTACTGATGCACAATCTGCGAGCAGGCAACCGGGTCTGTCTCCATGCGATGGAAGAGATTGAGTGTGTCAGCCATTTGTACATCCTGGGGCAAAATGATCTCCTCGGGAAGCCTTGGGTTGCCCACCATAAAGTGGTCGAGGCGTTTTCTTTCCAGGCTATAGCGCAAGCTCCTGCTGATATCCAGAATTCGCGTCAGGAAATGTCTCCTTTGCCACATTGACACCGGTAAAATGTTCAGCAGGTGCATGACAATGGTCTTCATGGTATAGCTGGAAAAGCCTAGGCCCTGCCGAAGACAGGTGAAGAACTGCAGGCATTTGAGGTGCAAACTGCCAGGGGGAGCCTGCCTGGAGATGTGCCTGAAGAACTTCATCTCTGCCACGGCGAAGGTCTCAAGCCACCTTGTGCTTGGGGTGTAGGGCTCTCTAGACTGGCTGCTAACGAAGACGTCTGAGTCACCTCGCTGCACCCCAAACAGCATCTCAATCCGGAAGGATTCCCTGCCGTTGGTCACCTTGATTTGGCAGGAGCGTGTGGAGGGCAGCGGCACTAAATGCCAAGCGTGTGACTGAGGCAAAGCTGGCCAGATGGCTCTCACCACTTGGTAGAACCAGCGGCCTGTTTTCTGCACATCAAGGTAGGAGTCGGTGCACAGGGTACGAAGGAGGCTGGGATCTTGATTCCTCCTCAGCTCCTCCTCGGAGTGGTGGAGGAAGCACAGCATGTTCTCACCCTGCTGCTCCCTCATGCAGGTGCACTCCAGCTCCACACGGACACAGAAGTCCCTGTCGGGCCTCCACATTGCATTGGCCACCTCCAGGTGGAAGGAGTGCCCTGGGGGAGGAGTCATGGGTACAAGGAAGCGATATACAACATCCTCCTCACGGCCAGTCCAACCTTCAAAGGCACTGCCCACTGGGATGGCTCGCCGCAGCACTGGGTAGAAACTGTTTGATGAGATGTGTCCAAAGAAAAGGCTGAAATTGTCCATCAGGTCGGTTGTCCACTCACAGCCTCTCTGCAGGTCTTGTATAGGCCACTGTATGCGCCTCATTACCATGATTCCTCTGTAATCCTGAGCAAAACGGTCTAATTCATCTCCATAACCTTCTTCTCCATTTTCAAACACAATTCCAAATGCAATTGCAACATCATTGTCTTCTTCAGGCTCCTCTCTCCTCAGGCTCCTTTTCCTCCAGATAAAACAGAGGGCCAAGAGAAGGAGCAGGAGCGCAGCAAATGCCCAGAGCTGCCAGTGCTGCAAGGGAGACCAGAGCAGGTCTCCCCAGGCCCAGCCACTCTGCATCTGTCTGAGCTGCTCCAACATCCACTCCAGCTGAAGCTGCTCCTCTTCCAGGCGCTTTGCACGCACCTCCAGGTGCAGACGCAATGTCTCCTCATCCAGCTCATCCTCCATAGGCAGCAGGTGCTGAATGAGGAATCTCAAAGCAAGGACCAGGAACATGCAGCACTCCATGGTCTGCAGGAGGATGGAGAGAAGGCCTTGAGTGGGGCTGGCAGGGAGGCAGCTGGCAGTGGGGGCAGCAGGGGTGGGAATGACAGGGGTGCGAGAGCAGGAAGGAAAGGGCCCCAGAGAGCTGGCAGGAAGCAAGGCCTGTCCCACTGCCCCAGCAGCAGCAGCAGCAGCAGCACTGTGCCCTGCCCAAGGCTCCCCCGGGAGGGGCTGTCCCTGCACGCACGGGGAGAACCCAGCCCCGGGTGCAGCCTTTCCACCCCGGCCCTTGTCCAGCCCAGCCTCCCCACCACGTGTGCACTCACCACTTGCCCGGGCTCTGCCGGGGCAGCGTTGACTGCTGGGGCCTTTTATAGCTGCCCCCATTGTGACACGTCCCCCGTGATGTCACAGGTGCCACAGCGCATCACAGCCAGGCCAGCCCCGCTCTTTGTCCCCACCCCAGCTCAGCCGCTCCCAGTGGCCCTGCTGTACTGCTTAAGGCTGCCTTTGAGGGAATCTTCTTCAAAGAACTTCCTTTGGTCCTTCTTTTGTCTTTCTTACCAGCTGCCCTCCATTGCCAATCTCCTAGAGATCCATGCTGGAAGGCACCCTTGAGGATCATTGAGGTCAAGCCTTGACTCCACACTGGCTGAGCTACACTGAAATCTCGGAGTCAACAAGGTTGGAAAAGACCCTGAAGATCACACAGTCCAACCTCAAACCTACCATTGCCTTCTGCACCAATCAGCCAGGGCCCCGAATGCCAAATCCACATGACTTTTAAATCCTTCTGAGGCTGCTGACTCAGCCATTCCCCTGGGCACAGACTGTTGCTCAGCCACGGCCATGTTAAATTCCTGAACTTAGAGAAAAACAATAAAGGCTTGGCAGAATTTTTATCAATAGTGTTTGGTTAGATAGATCAAAAAGAAAAAAAGAGAAAAAGAAGAGGGTGCGTACTAGAAAGTGTAATAGAAAGGCGATTTGGGAAATCTGCACCTTCCATGTACCTCAGCCAATGGGGGAAGGAAGAAAGCGATGCAGCGGGGAAATGAGGATAAAAAGGAGGCTGTGTCCTGCAACACTTGGAGAGACCCCATAGGAAATGCCCCATGGCCTCTCCCCTTTTTTCCAATCAAGGTGCAGGACTGCTCTGTGTCTTTTCCAGACATAAATCTCTGGTGTCGTGATTGTTTTTCTGCACGAGGAGACACCCTCGTCCTTGTGTGGCCATTCTCAAGCTCTTCTCTGCTTTCTAACACATCAGAAGCCCTGCGTCCTTGCTGCTGCTCGCATCTCCCGCGGGTGGCCGTCTGCCGGCCGCAGCCCAGAGCTCCCTGCTGCGGCTGGCAGGGCCTCAGCGCCCTGTGCCCTGTGCCCTCCCTGTGCCCCGACGGCCGCGCCAGGCCCTGCTTGCTGCCCCGATGGTGGCACTGCTGGCCCCCAGTGCTCTCCAAGGCCTTCTGCGGGGGCACCTTCCTGCGGTGGCCTTTCAGTGCCTGAAGGGAGCCCAAGAGACCTGCGCAGGGGCTGTTTGCAAGGGCCTGCAGGGACAGCACCAGGGCCAGTGGCTTCCCACGGACGCAGGGCGGGCTTAGGCTGCAGGTGTGGAAGGAATTCTGGCCTCTGAGGCTGCTGAGGCCCTGGCCCACGCTGCCCACAGAAGCTGTGGCTGCCCCATGGCTGGCAGCGCTCCAGGCCAGGCTGCATGCGCCTTGGAGCAACCTGGCCTAGTGGCAGGTGTCCCTGCCCATGGCAGCAGGCTTGCAACAAGAGCATTTGCAAGGAGCCTTCCGAGCCCAGGCGTTCTGTGATTCTGAGATCACAGCGGCCCCTGGCAGCTGGGCTTAATTTCTGATTAGAACCAGTTCAGCACTGCAAGTTTGGTTGAGTTCAACAAGCCTGTTCACCAGGCCAGATTCACAACTCCTGAGATTCACGCATAGGTCTGTTTGAGATCAATAAAGGCTGGCACAATCCAGATTCTGCAATGTTGCATTTTATTGAAATAAGTGCAAAGCATTTTTAGGCTTGCCACTCATAAATGCACTAACTATAGAGCATTACTATGTGTCCCAACAGATAGCTGGGACATACTAGATATGAGTTTTGTTGCATATAAAAATAATATTATAGATGTAATAGATGATATATGTTATCTATGTAATAAATATATTTTTGTATGTATATATTTATATTTTACATTTTTATCTTTATGTGTACTATGAACGTCTTTCTAGACATAAATGCAGTAAGAGTGTTACTATGTGTCACAACAGATAGTGACAGCAGGAAATATTTGCTATATTGTTATTGTTTAGTCAAAATTACATCTTCCAATATTTATTATTATTATAATAATTAATCGTGATCTATTAATTACATATTTCTTGCTTTCGATATTATTTCTTTTAGTGTATGGTTTTGTTTTATCGTATTTTAATACTATATCTGATAACTAATAAACTATTTATTAGAGTTTCATAAACTGTATAATATAGTTATAATATGTATACAAAATAGATAATTACCTAGGAAATAAAAATCTAGATACAAGATTTCAGGTCAGCTCCAACACAATTGGTACAATGCTGACCTAAAGGTGTCCTTTACGGGGACAAGAAGAGACACAGTCCATTTTCTGATCCTGGGCAAGCAGAGCTAGTTTCTCCTCTCTGTCTGTTTTTCCCTGGTTTTTTTGTCTTTTTCTGCCCCACATTCCCACTTCCTTCATCCTGTAGCTTTTGGCCATTCTCAAAGGGCTGGAACAATAGCATGGCACAGGATGGCTTTGGTGACTTTGGCCATGCGTGGAAGGCATGTGCTCTCATCATTTGCATTCTTAGGAGTGGGAAAGTTCATATGCCAGTAGGGCTTCATGCAGATCTGGGTGACTTGTTTTGGAAAAGAGAATGATACAAGGAGGTAGAATAAACCCTCCTGTGGCCCTCCAGCTGCTGAGGCAGCAGGAGCGGCTGTGGGATCTTTGCCAGAGTCTTTGCACACATCCTCTTCTGTAAGGACTAGATTCGTACTATGAACCGGTTCTCTGCCGCCAGCTGTGAGCATCACAAGCACAGCTCTGTGCAGGAGAACCTCTTTCAATTGTCAGTGTCAAGGATTTCTAGGAGACGATGTTGCAGATCCAGGTACTGATGCACAATCTGCGAGCAGGCAACCGGGTCTGTCTCCATGCGATGGAAGAGATTGAGTGTGTCAGCCATTTGTACATCCTGGGGCAAAATGATCTCCTCGGGAAGCCTTGGGTTGCCCACCATAAAGTGGTCGAGGCGTTTTCTTTCCAGGCTATAGCGCAAGCTCCTGCTGATATCCAGAATTCGCGTCAGGAAATGTCTCCTTTGCCACATTGACACCGGTAAAATGTTCAGCAGGTGCATGACAATGGTCTTCATGGTATAGCTGGAAAAGCCTAGGCCCTGCCGAAGACAGGTGAAGAACTGCAGGCATTTGAGGTGCAAACTGCCAGGGGGAGCCTGCCTGGAGATGTGCCTGAAGAACTTCATCTCTGCCACGGCAAAGGTCTCAAGCCACCTTGTGCTTGGGGTGTAGGGCTCTCTAGACTGGCTGCTAACGAAGACGTCTGAGTCGCCTCGCTGCACCCCAAACAGCATCTCAATCCGGAAGGATTCCCTGCAGTTGGTCACCTTGATTTGGCAGGAGCGTGTGGAGGGCAGCGGCACTAAATGCCAAGCGTGTGACTGAGGCAAAGCTGGCCAGATGGCTCTCACCACTTGGTAGAACCAGCGGCCTGTTTTCTGCACATCAAGGTAGGAGTCGGTGCACAGGGTACGAAGGAGGCTGGGATCTTGATTGCTCCTCAGCTCCTCCTCGGGGTGGTGGAGGAAGCACAGCATGTTCTCACCCTGCTGCTCCCTCATGCAGGTGCACTCCAGCTCCACACGGACACAGAAGTCCCTGTCGGGCCTCCACATTGCATTGGCCACCTCCAGGTGGAAGGAGTGCCCTGGGGGAGGAGTCATGGGTACAAGGAAGCGATATACAACATCCTCCTCACGGCCAGTCCAACCTTCAAAGGCACTGCCCACTGGGATGGCTCGCCGCAGCACTGGGTAGAAACTGTTTGATGAGATGTGTCCAAAGAAAAGGCTGAAATTATCCATCAGGTCGGTTGTCCACTCACAGCCTCTCTGCAGGTCTTGTATAGGCCACTGTATGCGCCTCATTACCATGATTCCTCTGTAATCCTGAGCAAAACGGTCTAATTCATCTCCATAACCTTCTTCTCCATTTTCAAACACAATTCCAAATGCAATTGCAACATCATTGTCTTCTTCAGGCTCCTCTCTCCTCAGGCTCCTTTTCCTCCAGATAAAGCAGAGGGCCAAGAGAAGGAGCAGGAGCGCAGCAAATGCCCAGAGCTGCCAGTGCTGCAAGGGAGACCAGAGCAGGTCTCCCCAGGCCCAGCCACTCTGCATCTGTCTGAGCTGCTCCAACATCCACTCCAGCCGAAGCTGCTCCTCTTCCAGGCGCTTTGCACGCACCTCCAGGTGCAGACGCAATGTCTCCTCATCCAGCTCATCCTCCATAGGCAGCAGGTGCTGAATGAGGAATCTCAAAGCAAGGACCAGGAACATGCAGCACTCCATGGTCTGCAGGAGGATGGAGAGAAGGCCTTGAGTGGGGCTGGCAGGGAGGCAGCTGGCAGTGGGGGCAGCAGGGGTGGGAATGACAGGGGTGCGAGAGCAGGAAGGAAAGGGCCCCAGAGAGCTGGCAGGAAGCAAGGCCTGTCCCACTGCCCCAGCAGCAGCAGCAGCAGCAGCACTGTGCCCTGCCCAAGGCTCCCCCGGGAGGGGCTGTCCCTGCACGCACGGGGAGAACCCAGCCCCGGGTGCAGCCTTTCCGCCCCGGCCCTTGTCCAGCCCAGCCTCCCCACCACGTGTGCACTCACCACTTGCCCGGGCTCTGCCGGGGCAGCGTTGACTGCTGGGGCCTTTTATAGCTGCCCCCATTGTGACACGTCCCCCGTGATGTCACAGGTGCCACAGCGCATCACAGCCAGGCCAGCCCCGCTCTTTGTCCCCACCCCAGCTCAGCCGCTCCCAGTGGCCCTGCTGTACTGCTTAAGGCTGCCTTTGAGGGAATCTTCTTCAAAGAACTTCCTTTGGTCCTTCTTTTGTCTTTCTTACCAGCTGCCCTCCATTGCCAATCTCCTAGAGATCCATGCTGGAAGGCCCCCTTGAGGATCATTGAGGTCAAGCCTTGACTCCACACTGGCTGAGCTACACTGAAATCTCGGAGTCAACAAGGTTGGAAAAGACCCTGAAGATCACACAGTCCAGCCTCAAACCTACCATTGCCTTCTGCACCAATCAGCCAGGGCCCCGAATGCCAAATCCACATGACTTTTAAATCCTTCTGAGGCTGCTGACTCAGCCATTCCCCTGGGCACAGACTGTTGCTCAGCCACGGCCATGTTAAATTCCTGAACTTAGAGAAAAACAATAAAGGCTTGGCAGAATTTTTATCAATAGTGTTTGGTTAGATAGATCAAAAAGAAAAAAAGAGAAAAAGAAGAGGGTGCGTACTAGAAAGTGTAATAGAAAGGCGATTTGGGAAATCTGCACCTTCCATGTACCTCAGCCAATGGGGGAAGGAAGAAAGCGATGCAGCGGGGAAATGAGGATAAAAAGGAGGCTGTGTCCTGCAACACTTGGAGAGACCCCATAGGAAATGCCCCATGGCCTCTCCCCTTTTTTCCAATCAAGGTGCAGGACTGCTCTGTGTCTTTTCCAGACATAAATCTCTGGTGTCGTGATTGTTTTTCTGCACAAGGAGACACCCTCATCCTTGTGTGGCCATTCTCAAGCTCTTCTCTGCTTTCTAACACATCAGAAGCCCTGCGTCCTTGCTGCTGCTCGCATCTCCTGCAGGTGGCCGTCTGCCGGCCGCAGCCCAGAGCTCCCTGCTGCGGCTGGCAGGGCCTCAGCGCCCTGTGCCCTGTGCCCTCCCTGTGCCCCGACGGCCGCGCCAGGCCCTGCTTGCTGCCCCGATGGTGGCACTGCTGGCCCCCAGTGCTCTCCAAGGCCTTCTGCGGGGGCACCTTCCTGCGGTGGCCTTTCAGTGCCTGAAGGGAGCCCAAGAGACCTGCGCAGGGGCTGTTTGCAAGGGCCTGCAGGGACAGCACCAGGGCCAGTGGCTTCCCACGGACGCAGGGCGGGCTTAGGCTGCAGGTGTGGAAGGAATTCTGGCCTCTGAGGCTGCTGAGGCCCTGGCCCACGCTGCCCACAGAAGCTGTGGCTGCCCCATGGCTGGCAGCGCTCCAGGCCAGGCTGCATGCGCCTTGGAGCAACCTGGCCTAGTGGCAGGTGTCCCTGCCCATGGCAGCAGGCTTGCAACAAGAGCATTTGCAAGGAGCCTTCCGAGCCCAGGCGTTCTGTGATTCTGAGATCACAGCGGCCCCTGGCAGCTGGGCTTAATTTCTGATTAGAACCAGTTCAGCACTGCAAGTTTGGTTGAGTTCAACAAGCCTGTTCACCAGGCCAGATTCACAACTCCTGAGATTCACGCATAGGTCTGTTTGAGATCAATAAAGGCTGGCACAATCCAGATTCTGCAATGTTGCATTTTATTGAAATAAGTGCAAAGCATTTTTAGGCTTGCCACTCATAAATGCACTAACTATAGAGCATTACTATGTGTCCCAACAGATAGCTGGGACATACTAGATATGAGTTTTGTTGCATATAAAAATAATATTATAGATGTAATAGATGATATATGTTATCTATGTAATAAATATATTTTTGTATGTATATATTTATATTTTACATTTTTATCTTTATGTGTACTATGAACGTCTTTCTAGACATAAATGCAGTAAGAGTGTTACTATGTGTCACAACAGATAGTGACAGCAGGAAATATTTGCTATATTGTTATTGTTTAGTCAAAATTACATCTTCCAATATTTATTATTATTATAATAATTAATCGTGATCTATTAATTACATATTTCTTGCTTTCGATATTATTTCTTTTAGTGTATGGTTTTGTTTTATCGTATTTTAATACTATATCTGATAACTAATAAACTATTTATTAGAGTTTCATAAACTGTATAATATAGTTATAATATGTATACAAAATAGATAATTACCTAGGAAATAAAAATCTAGATACAAGATTTCAGGTCAGCTCCAACACAATTGGTACAATGCTGACCTAAAGGTGTCCTTTACGGGGACAAGAAGAGACACAGTCCATTTTCTGATCCTGGGCAAGCAGAGCTAGTTTCTCCTCTCTGTCTGTTTTTCCCTGGTTTTTTTGTCTTTTTCTGCCCCACATTCCCACTTCCTTCATCCTGTAGCTTTTGGCCATTCTCAAAGGGCTGGAACAATAGCATGGCACAGGATGGCTTTGGTGACTTTGGCCATGCGTGGAAGGCATGTGCTCTCATCATTTGCATTCTTAGGAGTGGGAAAGTTCATATGCCAGTAGGGCTTCATGCAGATCTGGGTGACTTGTTTTGGAAAAGAGAATGATACAAGGAGGTAGAATAAACCCTCCTGTGGCCCTCCAGCTGCTGAGGCAGCAGGAGCGGCTGTGGGATCTTTGCCAGAGTCTTTGCACACATCCTCTTCTGTAAGGACTAGATTCGTACTATGAACCGGTTCTCTGCCGCCAGCTGTGAGCATCACAAGCACAGCTCTGTGCAGGAGAACCTCTTTCAATTGTCAGTGTCAAGGATTTCTAGGAGACGATGTTGCAGATCCAGGTACTGATGCACAATCTGCGAGCAGGCAACCGGGTCTGTCTCCATGCGATGGAAGAGATTGAGTGTGTCAGCCATTTGTACATCCTGGGGCAAAATGATCTCCTCGGGAAGCCTTGGGTTGCCCACCATAAAGTGGTCGAGGCGTTTTCTTTCCAGGCTATAGCACAAGCTCCTGCTGATATCCAGAATTCGCGTCAGGAAATGTCTCCTTTGCCACATTGACACCGGTAAAATGTTCAGCAGGTGCATGACAATGGTCTTCATGGTATAGCTGGAAAAGCCTAGGCCCTGCCGAAGACAGGTGAAGAACTGCAGGCATTTGAGGTGCAAACTGCCAGGGGGAGCCTGCCTGGAGATGTGCCTGAAGAACTTCATCTCTGCCACGGCAAAGGTCTCAAGCCACCTTGTGCTTGGGGTGTAGGGCTCTCTAGACTGGCTGCTAACGAAGACGTCTGAGTCGCCTCGCTGCACCCCAAACAGCATCTCAATCCGGAAGGATTCCCTGCAGTTGGTCACCTTGATTTGGCAGGAGCGTGTGGAGGGCAGCGGCACTAAATGCCAAGCGTGTGACTGAGGCAAAGCTGGCCAGATGGCTCTCACCACTTGGTAGAACCAGCGGCCTGTTTTCTGCACATCAAGGTAGGAGTCGGTGCACAGGGTACGAAGGAGGCTGGGATCTTGATTGCTCCTCAGCTCCTCCTCGGGGTGGTGGAGGAAGCACAGCATGTTCTCACCCTGCTGCTCCCTCATGCAGGTGCACTCCAGCTCCACACGGACACAGAAGTCCCTGTCGGGCCTCCACATTGCATTGGCCACCTCCAGGTGGAAGGAGTGCCCTGGGGGAGGAGTCATGGGTACAAGGAAGCGATATACAACATCCTCCTCACGGCCAGTCCAACCTTCAAAGGCACTGCCCACTGGGATGGCTCGCCGCAGCACTGGGTAGAAACTGTTTGATGAGATGTGTCCAAAGAAAAGGCTGAAATTATCCATCAGGTCGGTTGTCCACTCACAGCCTCTCTGCAGGTCTTGTATAGGCCACTGTATGCGCCTCATTACCATGATTCCTCTGTAATCCTGAGCAAAACGGTCTAATTCATCTCCATAACCTTCTTCTCCATTTTCAAACACAATTCCAAATGCAATTGCAACATCATTGTCTTCTTCAGGCTCCTCTCTCCTCAGGCTCCTTTTCCTCCAGATAAAGCAGAGGGCCAAGAGAAGGAGCAGGAGCGCAGCAAATGCCCAGAGCTGCCAGTGCTGCAAGGGAGACCAGAGCAGGTCTCCCCAGGCCCAGCCACTCTGCATCTGTCTGAGCTGCTCCAACATCCACTCCAGCCGAAGCTGCTCCTCTTCCAGGCGCTTTGCACGCACCTCCAGGTGCAGACGCAATGTCTCCTCATCCAGCTCATCCTCCATAGGCAGCAGGTGCTGAATGAGGAATCTCAAAGCAAGGACCAGGAACATGCAGCACTCCATGGTCTGCAGGAGGATGGAGAGAAGGCCTTGAGTGGGGCTGGCAGGGAGGCAGCTGGCAGTGGGGGCAGCAGGGGTGGGAATGACAGGGGTGCGAGAGCAGGAAGGAAAGGGCCCCAGAGAGCTGGCAGGAAGCAAGGCCTGTCCCACTGCCCCAGCAGCAGCAGCAGCAGCAGCACTGTGCCCTGCCCAAGGCTCCCCCGGGAGGGGCTGTCCCTGCACGCACGGGGAGAACCCAGCCCCGGGTGCAGCCTTTCCGCCCCGGCCCTTGTCCAGCCCAGCCTCCCCACCACGTGTGCACTCACCACTTGCCCGGGCTCTGCCGGGGCAGCGTTGACTGCTGGGGCCTTTTATAGCTGCCCCCATTGTGACACGTCCCCCGTGATGTCACAGGTGCCACAGCGCATCACAGCCAGGCCAGCCCCGCTCTTTGTCCCCACCCCAGCTCAGCCGCTCCCAGTGGCCCTGCTGTACTGCTTAAGGCTGCCTTTGAGGGAATCTTCTTCAAAGAACTTCCTTTGGTCCTTCTTTTGTCTTTCTTACCAGCTGCCCTCCATTGCCAATCTCCTAGAGATCCATGCTGGAAGGCCCCCTTGAGGATCATTGAGGTCAAGCCTTGACTCCACACTGGCTGAGCTACACTGAAATCTCGGAGTCAAAAAGGTTGGAAAAGACCCTGAAGATCACACAGTCCAACCTCAAACCTACCATTGCCTTCTGCACCAATCAGCCAGGGCCCCGAATGCCAAATCCACATGACTTTTAAATCCTTCTGAGGCTGCTGACTCAGCCATTCCCCTGGGCACAGACTGTTGCTCAGCCACGGCCATGTTAAATTCCTGAACTTAGAGAAAAACAATAAAGGCTTGGCAGAATTTTTATCAATAGTGTTTGGTTAGATAGATCAAAAAGAAAAAAAGAGAAAAAGAAGAGGGTGCGTACTAGAAAGTGTAATAGAAAGGCGATTTGGGAAATCTGCACCTTCCATGTACCTCAGCCAATGGGGGAAGGAAGAAAGCGATGCAGCAGGGAAATGAGGATAAAAAGGAGGCTGTGTCCTGCAACACTTGGAGAGACCCCATAGGAAATGCCCCATGGCCTCTCCCCTTTTTTCCAATCAAGGTGCAGGACTGCTCTGTGTCTTTTCCAGACATAAATCTCTGGTGTCGTGATTGTTTTTCTGCACGAGGAGACACCCTCATCCTTGTGTGGCCATTCTCAAGCTCTTCTCTGCTTTCTAACACATCAGAAGCCCTGCGTCCTTGCTGCTGCTCGCATCTCCCGCGGGTGGCCGTCTGCCGGCCGCAGCCCAGAGCTCCCTGCTGCGGCTGGCAGGGCCTCAGCGCCCTGTGCCCTGTGCCCTCCCTGTGCCCCGACGGCCGCGCCAGGCCCTGCTTGCTGCCCCGATGGTGGCACTGCTGGCCCCCAGTGCTCTCCAAGGCCTTCTGCGGGGGCACCTTCCTGCGGTGGCCTTTCAGTGCCTGAAGGGAGCCCAAGAGACCTGCGCAGGGGCTGTTTGCAAGGGCCTGCAGGGACAGCACTAGGGCCAGTGGCTTCCCACGGACGCAGGGCGGGCTTAGGCTGCAGGTGTGGAAGGAATTCTGGCCTCTGAGGCTGCTGAGGCCCTGGCCCACGCTGCCCACAGAAGCTGTGGCTGCCCCATGGCTGGCAGCGCTCCAGGCCAGGCTGCATGCGCCTTGGAGCAACCTGGCCTAGTGGCAGGTGTCCCTGCCCATGGCAGCAGGCTTGCAACAAGAGCATTTGCAAGGAGCCTTCCGAGCCCAGGCGTTCTGTGATTCTGAGATCACAGCGGCCCCTGGCAGCTGGGCTTAATTTCTGATTAGAAGCAGTTCAGCACTGCAAGTTTGGTTGAGTTCAACAAGCCTGTTCACCAGGCCAGATTCACAACTCCTGAGATTCACGCATAGGTCTGTTTGAGATCAATAAAGGCTGGCACAATCCAGATTCTGCAATGTTGCATTTTATTGAAATAAGTGCAAAGCATTTTTAGGCTTGCCACTCATAAATGCACTAACTATAGAGCATTACTATGTGTCCCAACAGATAGCTGGGACATACTAGATATGAGTTTTGTTGCATATAAAAATAATATTATAGATATAATAGATGATATATGTTATCTATGTAATAAATATATTTTTGTATGTATATATTTATATTTTACATTTTTATCTTTATGTGTACTATGAACGTCTTTCTAGACATAAATGCAGTAAGAGTGTTACTATGTGTCACAACAGATAGTGACAGCAGGAAATATCTGCTATATTGTTATTGTTTAGTCAAAATTACATCTTCCAATATTTATTATTATTATTATAATTAATCGTGATCTATTAATTACATATTTCTTGCTTTCGATATTATTTCTTTTAGTGTATGGTTTTGTTTTATCGTATTTTAATACTATATCTGATAACTAATAAACTATTTATTAGAGTTTCATAAACTGTATAATATAGTTATAATATGTATACAAAATAGATAATTACCTAGGAAATAAAAATCTAGATACAAGATTTCAGGTCAGCTCCAACACAATTGGTACAATGCTGACCTAAAGGTGTCCTTTACGGGGACAAGAAGAGACACAGTCCATTTTCTGATCCTGGGCAAGCAGAGCTAGTTTCTCCTCTCTGTCTGTTTTTCCCTGGTTTTTTTGTCTTTTTCTGCCCCACATTCCCACTTCCTTCATCCTGTAGCTTTTGGCCATTCTCAAAGGGCTGGAACAATAGCATGGCACAGGATGGCTTTGGTGACTTTGGCCATGCGTGGAAGGCATGTGCTCTCATCATTTGCATTCTTAGGAGTGGGAAAGTTCATATGCCAGTAGGGCTTCATGCAGATCTGGGTGACTTGTTTTGGAAAAGAGAATGATACAAGGAGGTAGAATAAACCCTCCTGTGGCCCTCCAGCTGCTGAGGCAGCGGGAGCGGCTGTGGGATCTTTGCCAGAGTCTTTGCACACATCCTCTTCTGTAAGGACTAGATTCGTACTATGAACCGGTTCTCTGCCGCCAGCTGTGAGCATCACAAGCACAGCTCTGTGCAGGAGAACCTCTTTCGATTGTCAGTGTCAAGGATTTCTAGGAGACGATGTTGCAGATCCAGGTACTGATGCACAATCTGCGAGCAGGCAACCGGGTCTGTCTCCATGCGATGGAAGAGATTGAGTGTGTCAGCCATTTGTACATCCTGGGGCAAAATGATCTCCTCGGGAAGCCTTGGGTTGCCCACCATAAAGTGGTCGAGGCGTTTTCTTTCCAGGCTATAGCGCAAGCTCCTGCTGATATCCAGAATTCGCGTCAGGAAATGTCTCCTTTGCCACATTGACACCGGTAAAATGTTCAGCAGGTGCATGACAATGGTCTTCATGGTATAGCTGGAAAAGCCTAGGCCCTGCCGAAGACAGGTGAAGAACTGCAGGCATTTGAGGTGCAAACTGCCAGGGGGAGCCTGCCTGGAGATGTGCCTGAAGAACTTCATCTCTGCCACGGCAAAGGTCTCAAGCCACCTTGTGCTTGGGGTGTAGGGCTCTCTAGACTGGCTGCTAACGAAGACGTCTGAGTCGCCTCGCTGCACCCCAAACAGCATCTCAATCCGGAAGGATTCCCTGCAGTTGGTCACCTTGATTTGGCAGGAGCGTGTGGAGGGCAGCGGCACTAAATGCCAAGCGTGTGACTGAGGCAAAGCTGGCCAGATGGCTCTCACCACTTGGTAGAACCAGCGGCCTGTTTTCTGCACATCAAGGTAGGAGTCGGTGCACAGGGTACGAAGGAGGCTGGGATCTTGATTGCTCCTCAGCTCCTCCTCGGGGTGGTGGAGGAAGCACAGCATGTTCTCACCCTGCTGCTCCCTCATGCAGGTGCACTCCAGCTCCACACGGACACAGAAGTCCCTGTCGGGCCTCCACATTGCATTGGCCACCTCCAGGTGGAAGGAGTGCCCTGGGGGAGGAGTCATGGGTACAAGGAAGCGATATACAACATCCTCCTCACGGCCAGTCCAACCTTCAAAGGCACTGCCCACTGGGATGGCTCGCCGCAGCACTGGGTAGAAACTGTTTGATGAGATGTGTCCAAAGAAAAGGCTGAAATTATCCATCAGGTCGGTTGTCCACTCACAGCCTCTCTGCAGGTCTTGTATAGGCCACTGTATGCGCCTCATTACCATGATTCCTCTGTAATCCTGAGCAAAACGGTCTAATTCATCTCCATAACCTTCTTCTCCATTTTCAAACACAATTCCAAATGCAATTGCAACATCATTGTCTTCTTCAGGCTCCTCTCTCCTCAGGCTCCTTTTCCTCCAGATAAAGCAGAGGGCCAAGAGAAGGAGCAGGAGCGCAGCAAATGCCCAGAGCTGCCAGTGCTGCAAGGGAGACCAGAGCAGGTCTCCCCAGGCCCAGCCACTCTGCATCTGTCTGAGCTGCTCCAACATCCACTCCAGCCGAAGCTGCTCCTCTTCCAGGCGCTTTGCACGCACCTCCAGGTGCAGACGCAATGTCTCCTCATCCAGCTCATCCTCCATAGGCAGCAGGTGCTGAATGAGGAATCTCAAAGCAAGGACCAGGAACATGCAGCACTCCATGGTCTGCAGGAGGATGGAGAGAAGGCCTTGAGTGGGGCTGGCAGGGAGGCAGCTGGCAGTGGGGGCAGCAGGGGTGGGAATGACAGGGGTGCGAGAGCAGGAAGGAAAGGGCCCCAGAGAGCTGGCAGGAAGCAAGGCCTGTCCCACTGCCCCAGCAGCAGCAGCAGCAGCAGCACTGTGCCCTGCCCAAGGCTCCCCCGGGAGGGGCTGTCCCTGCACGCACGGGGAGAACCCAGCCCCGGGTGCAGCCTTTCCGCCCCGGCCCTTGTCCAGCCCAGCCTCCCCACCACGTGTGCACTCACCACTTGCCCGGGCTCTGCCGGGGCAGCGTTGACTGCTGGGGCCTTTTATAGCTGCCCCCATTGTGACACGTCCCCCGTGATGTCACAGGTGCCACAGCGCATCACAGCCAGGCCAGCCCCGCTCTTTGTCCCCACCCCAGCTCAGCCGCTCCCAGTGGCCCTGCTGTACTGCTTAAGGCTGCCTTTGAGGGAATCTTCTTCAAAGAACTTCCTTTGGTCCTTCTTTTGTCTTTCTTACCAGCTGCCCTCCATTGCCAATCTCCTAGAGATCCATGCTGGAAGGCCCCCTTGAGGATCATTGAGGTCAAGCCTTGACTCCACACTGGCTGAGCTACACTGAAATCTCGGAGTCAACAAGGTTGGAAAAGACCCTGAAGATCACACAGTCCAACCTCAAACCTACCATTGCCTTCTGCACCAATCAGCCAGGGCCCCGAATGCCAAATCCACATGACTTTTAAATCCTTCTGAGGCTGCTGACTCAGCCATTCCCCTGGGCACAGACTGTTGCTCAGCCACGGCCATGTTAAATTCCTGAACTTAGAGAAAAACAATAAAGGCTTGGCAGAATTTTTATCAATAGTGTTTGGTTAGATAGATCAAAAAGAAAAAAAGAGAAAAAGAAGAGGGTGCGTACTAGAAAGTGTAATAGAAAGGCGATTTGGGAAATCTGCACCTTCCATGTACCTCAGCCGATGGGGGAAGGAAGAAAGCGATGCAGCGGGGAAATGAGGATAAAAAGGAGGCTGTGTCCTGCAACACTTGGAGAGACCCCATAGGAAATGCCCCATGGCCTCTCCCCTTTTTTCCAATCAAGGTGCAGGACTGCTCTGTGTCTTTTCCAGACATAAATCTCTGGTGTCGTGATTGTTTTTCTGCACAAGGAGACACCCTCATCCTTGTGTGGCCATTCTCAAGCTCTTCTCTGCTTTCTAACACATCAGAAGCCCTGCGTCCTTGCTGCTGCTCGCATCTCCCGCGGGTGGCCGTCTGCCGGCCGCAGCCCAGAGCTCCCTGCTGCGGCTGGCAGGGCCTCAGCGCCCTGTGCCCTGTGCCCTCCCTGTGCCCCGACGGCCGCGCCAGGCCCTGCTTGCTGCCCCGATGGTGGCACTGCTGGCCCCCAGTGCTCTCCAAGGCCTTCTGCGGGGGCACCTTCCTGCGGTGGCCTTTCAGTGCCTGAAGGGAGCCCAAGAGACCTGCGCAGGGGCTGTTTGCAAGGGCCTGCAGGGACAGCACCAGGGCCAGTGGCTTCCCACGGACGCAGGGCGGGCTTAGGCTGCAGGTGTGGAAGGAATTCTGGCCTCTGAGGCTGCTGAGGCCCTGGCCCACGCTGCCCACAGAAGCTGTGGCTGCCCCATGGCTGGCAGCGCTCCAGGCCAGGCTGCATGCGCCTTGGAGCAACCTGGCCTAGTGGCAGGTGTCCCTGCCCATGGCAGCAGGCTTGCAACAAGAGCATTTGCAAGGAGCCTTCCGAGCCCAGGCGTTCTGTGATTCTGAGATCACAGCGGCCCCTGGCAGCTGGGCTTAATTTCTGATTAGAACCAGTTCAGCACTGCAAGTTTGGTTGAGTTCAACAAGCCTGTTCACCAGGCCAGATTCACAACTCCTGAGATTCACGCATAGGTCTGTTTGAGATCAATAAAGGCTGGCACAATCCAGATTCTGCAATGTTGCATTTTATTGAAATAAGTGCAAAGCATTTTTAGGCTTGCCACTCATAAATGCACTAACTATAGAGCATTACTATGTGTCCCAACAGATAGCTGGGACATACTAGATATGAGTTTTGTTGCATATAAAAATAATATTATAGATGTAATAGATGATATATGTTATCTATGTAATAAATATATTTTTGTATGTATATATTTATATTTTACATTTTTATCTTTATGTGTACTATGAACGTCTTTCTAGACATAAATGCAGTAAGAGTGTTACTATGTGTCACAACAGATAGTGACAGCAGGAAATATCTGCTATATTGTTATTGTTTAGTCAAAATTACATCTTCCAATATTTATTATTATTATTATAATTAATCGTGATCTATTAATTACATATTTCTTGCTTTCGATATTATTTCTTTTAGTGTATGGTTTTGTTTTATCGTATTTTAATACTATATCTGATAACTAATAAACTATTTATTAGAGTTTCATAAACTGTATAATATAGTTATAATATGTATACAAAATAGATAATTACCTAGGAAATAAAAATCTAGATACAAGATTTCAGGTCAGCTCCAACACAATTGGTACAATGCTGACCTAAAGGTGTCCTTTACGGGGACAAGAAGAGACACAGTCCATTTTCTGATCCTGGGCAAGCAGAGCTAGTTTCTCCTCTCTGTCTGTTTTTCCCTGGTTTTTTTGTCTTTTTCTGCCCCACATTCCCACTTCCTTCATCCTGTAGCTTTTGGCCATTCTCAAAGGGCTGGAACAATAGCATGGCACAGGATGGCTTTGGTGACTTTGGCCATGCGTGGAAGGCATGTGCTCTCATCATTTGCATTCTTAGGAGTGGGAAAGTTCATATGCCAGTAGGGCTTCATGCAGATCTGGGTGACTTGTTTTGGAAAAGAGAATGATACAAGGAGGTAGAATAAACCCTCCTGTGGCCCTCCAGCTGCTGAGGCAGCAGGAGCGGCTGTGGGATCTTTGCCAGAGTCTTTGCACACATCCTCTTCTGTAAGGACTAGATTCGTACTATGAACCGGTTCTCTGCCGCCAGCTGTGAGCATCACAAGCACAGCTCTGTGCAGGAGAACCTCTTTCGATTGTCAGTGTCAAGGATTTCTAGGAGACGATGTTGCAGATCCAGGTACTGATGCACAATCTGCGAGCAGGCAACCGGGTCTGTCTCCATGCGATGGAAGAGATTGAGTGTGTCAGCCATTTGTACATCCTGGGGCAAAATGATCTCCTCGGGAAGCCTTGGGTTGCCCACCATAAAGTGGTCGAGGCGTTTTCTTTCCAGGCTATAGCGCAAGCTCCTGCTGATATCCAGAATTCGCGTCAGGAAATGTCTCCTTTGCCACATTGACACCGGTAAAATGTTCAGCAGGTGCATGACAATGGTCTTCATGGTATAGCTGGAAAAGCCTAGGCCCTGCCGAAGACAGGTGAAGAACTGCAGGCATTTGAGGTGCAAACTGCCAGGGGGAGCCTGCCTGGAGATGTGCCTGAAGAACTTCATCTCTGCCACGGCGAAGGTCTCAAGCCACCTTGTGCTTGGGGTGTAGGGCTCTCTAGACTGGCTGCTAACGAAGACGTCTGAGTCGCCTCGCTGCACCCCAAACAGCATCTCAATCCGGAAGGATTCCCTGCCGTTGGTCACCTTGACTTGGCAGGAGCGTGTGGAGGGCAGCGGCACTAAATGCCAAGCGTGTGACTGAGGCAAAGCTGGCCAGATGGCTCTCACCACTTGGTAGAACCAGCGGCCTGTTTTCTGCACATCAAGGTAGGAGTCGGTGCACAGGGTACGAAGGAGGCTGGGATCTTGATTGCTCCTCAGCTCCTCCTCGGAGTGGTGAGGAAGCACAGCATGTTCTCACCCTGCTGCTCCCTCATGCAGGTGCACTCCAGCTCCACACGGACACAGAAGTCCCTGTCGGGCCTCCACATTGCATTGGCCACCTCCAGGTGGAAGGAGTGCCCTGGGGGAGGAGTCATGGGTACAAGGAAGCGATATACAACATCCTCCTCACGGCCAGTCCAACCTTCAAAGGCACTGCCCACTGGGATGGCTCGCCGCAGCACTGGGTAGAAACTGTTTGATGAGATGTGTCCAAAGAAAAGGCTGAAATTGTCCATCAGGTCGGTTGTCCACTCACAGCCTCTCTGCAGGTCTTGTATAGGCCACTGTATGCGCCTCATTACCATGATTCCTCTGTAATCCTGAGCAAAACGGTCTAATTCATCTCCATAACCTTCTTCTCCATTTTCAAACACAATTCCAAATGCAATTGCAACATCATTGTCTTCTTCAGGCTCCTCTCTCCTCAGGCTCCTTTTCCTCCAGATAAAGCAGAGGGCCAAGAGAAGGAGCAGGAGCGCAGCAAATGCCCAGAGCTGCCAGTGCTGCAAGGGAGACCAGAGCAGGTCTCCCCAGGCCCAGCCACTCTGCATCTGTCTGAGCTGCTCCAACATCCACTCCAGCCGAAGCTGCTCCTCTTCCAGGCGCTTTGCACGCACCTCCAGGTGCAGACGCAATGTCTCCTCATCCAGCTCATCCTCCATAGGCAGCAGGTGCTGAATGAGGAATCTCAAAGCAAGGACCAGGAACATGCAGCACTCCATGGTCTGCAGGAGGATGGAGAGAAGGCCTTGAGTGGGGCTGGCAGGGAGGCAGCTGGCAGTGGGGGCAGCAGGGGTGGGAATGACAGGGGTGCGAGAGCAGGAAGGAAAGGGCCCCAGAGAGCTGGCAGGAAGCAAGGCCTGTCCCACTGCCCCAGCAGCAGCAGCAGCAGCAGCACTGTGCCCTGCCCAAGGCTCCCCCGGGAGGGGCTGTCCCTGCACGCACGGGGAGAACCCAGCCCCGGGTGCAGCCTTTCCGCCCCGGCCCTTGTCCAGCCCAGCCTCCCCACCACGTGTGCACTCACCACTTGCCCGGGCTCTGCCGGGGCAGCGTTGACTGCTGGGGCCTTTTATAGCTGCCCCCATTGTGACACGTCCCCCGTGATGTCACAGGTGCCACAGCGCATCACAGCCAGGCCAGCCCCGCTCTTTGTCCCCACCCCAGCTCAGCCGCTCCCAGTGGCCCTGCTGTACTGCTTAAGGCTGCCTTTGAGGGAATCTTCTTCAAAGAACTTCCTTTGGTCCTTCTTTTGTCTTTCTTACCAGCTGCCCTCCATTGCCAATCTCCTAGAGATCCATGCTGGAAGGCCCCCTTGAGGATCATTGAGGTCAAGCCTTGACTCCACACTGGCTGAGCTACACTGAAATCTCGGAGTCAACAAGGTTGGAAAAGACCCTGAAGATCACACAGTCCAGCCTCAAACCTACCATTGCCTTCTGCACCAATCAGCCAGGGCCCCGAATGCCAAATCCACATGACTTTTAAATCCTTCTGAGGCTGCTGACTCAGCCATTCCCCTGGGCACAGACTGTTGCTCAGCCACGGCCATGTTAAATTCCTGAACTTAGAGAAAAACAATAAAGGCTTGGCAGAATTTTTATCAATAGTGTTTGGTTAGATAGATCAAAAAGAAAAAAAGAGAAAAAGAAGAGGGTGCGTACTAGAAAGTGTAATAGAAAGGCGATTTGGGAAATCTGCACCTTCCATGTACCTCAGCCAATGGGGGAAGGAAGAAAGCGATGCAGCGGGGAAATGAGGATAAAAAGGAGGCTGTGTCCTGCAACACTTGGAGAGACCCCATAGGAAATGCCCCATGGCCTCTCCCCTTTTTTCCAATCAAGGTGCAGGACTGCTCTGTGTCTTTTCCAGACATAAATCTCTGGTGTCGTGATTGTTTTTCTGCACAAGGAGACACCCTCATCCTTGTGTGGCCATTCTCAAGCTCTTCTCTGCTTTCTAACACATCAGAAGCCCTGCGTCCTTGCTGCTGCTCGCATCTCCTGCAGGTGGCCGTCTGCCGGCCGCAGCCCAGAGCTCCCTGCTGCGGCTGGCAGGGCCTCAGCGCCCTGTGCCCTGTGCCCTCCCTGTGCCCCGACGGCCGCGCCAGGCCCTGCTTGCTGCCCCGATGGTGGCACTGCTGGCCCCCAGTGCTCTCCAAGGCCTTCTGCGGGGGCACCTTCCTGCGGTGGCCTTTCAGTGCCTGAAGGGAGCCCAAGAGACCTGCGCAGGGGCTGTTTGCAAGGGCCTGCAGGGACAGCACCAGGGCCAGTGGCTTCCCACGGACGCAGGGCGGGCTTAGGCTGCAGGTGTGGAAGGAATTCTGGCCTCTGAGGCTGCTGAGGCCCTGGCCCACGCTGCCCACAGAAGCTGTGGCTGCCCCATGGCTGGCAGCGCTCCAGGCCAGGCTGCATGCGCCTTGGAGCAACCTGGCCTAGTGGCAGGTGTCCCTGCCCATGGCAGCAGGCTTGCAACAAGAGCATTTGCAAGGAGCCTTCCGAGCCCAGGCGTTCTGTGATTCTGAGATCACAGCGGCCCCTGGCAGCTGGGCTTAATTTCTGATTAGAACCAGTTCAGCACTGCAAGTTTGGTTGAGTTCAACAAGCCTGTTCACCAGGCCAGATTCACAACTCCTGAGATTCACGCATAGGTCTGTTTGAGATCAATAAAGGCTGGCACAATCCAGATTCTGCAATGTTGCATTTTATTGAAATAAGTGCAAAGCATTTTTAGGCTTGCCACTCATAAATGCACTAACTATAGAGCATTACTATGTGTCCCAACAGATAGCTGGGACATACTAGATATGAGTTTTGTTGCATATAAAAATAATATTATAGATGTAATAGATGATATATGTTATCTATGTAATAAATATATTTTTGTATGTATATATTTATATTTTACATTTTTATCTTTATGTGTACTATGAACGTCTTTCTAGACATAAATGCAGTAAGAGTGTTACTATGTGTCACAACAGATAGTGACAGCAGGAAATATTTGCTATATTGTTATTGTTTAGTCAAAATTACATCTTCCAATATTTATTATTATTATAATAATTAATCGTGATCTATTAATTACATATTTCTTGCTTTCGATATTATTTCTTTTAGTGTATGGTTTTGTTTTATCGTATTTTAATACTATATCTGATAACTAATAAACTATTTATTAGAGTTTCATAAACTGTATAATATAGTTATAATATGTATACAAAATAGATAATTACCTAGGAAATAAAAATCTAGATACAAGATTTCAGGTCAGCTCCAACACAATTGGTACAATGCTGACCTAAAGGTGTCCTTTACGGGGACAAGAAGAGACACAGTCCATTTTCTGATCCTGGGCAAGCAGAGCTAGTTTCTCCTCTCTGTCTGTTTTTCCCTGGTTTTTTTGTCTTTTTCTGCCCCACATTCCCACTTCCTTCATCCTGTAGCTTTTGGCCATTCTCAAAGGGCTGGAACAATAGCATGGCACAGGATGGCTTTGGTGACTTTGGCCATGCGTGGAAGGCATGTGCTCTCATCATTTGCATTCTTAGGAGTGGGAAAGTTCATATGCCAGTAGGGCTTCATGCAGATCTGGGTGACTTGTTTTGGAAAAGAGAATGATACAAGGAGGTAGAATAAACCCTCCTGTGGCCCTCCAGCTGCTGAGGCAGCAGGAGCGGCTGTGGGATCTTTGCCAGAGTCTTTGCACACATCCTCTTCTGTAAGGACTAGATTCGTACTATGAACCGGTTCTCTGCCGCCAGCTGTGAGCATCACAAGCACAGCTCTGTGCAGGAGAACCTCTTTCAATTGTCAGTGTCAAGGATTTCTAGGAGACGATGTTGCAGATCCAGGTACTGATGCACAATCTGCGAGCAGGCAACCGGGTCTGTCTCCATGCGATGGAAGAGATTGAGTGTGTCAGCCATTTGTACATCCTGGGGCAAAATGATCTCCTCGGGAAGCCTTGGGTTGCCCACCATAAAGTGGTCGAGGCGTTTTCTTTCCAGGCTATAGCACAAGCTCCTGCTGATATCCAGAATTCGCGTCAGGAAATGTCTCCTTTGCCACATTGACACCGGTAAAATGTTCAGCAGGTGCATGACAATGGTCTTCATGGTATAGCTGGAAAAGCCTAGGCCCTGCCGAAGACAGGTGAAGAACTGCAGGCATTTGAGGTGCAAACTGCCAGGGGGAGCCTGCCTGGAGATGTGCCTGAAGAACTTCATCTCTGCCACGGCAAAGGTCTCAAGCCACCTTGTGCTTGGGGTGTAGGGCTCTCTAGACTGGCTGCTAACGAAGACGTCTGAGTCGCCTCGCTGCACCCCAAACAGCATCTCAATCCGGAAGGATTCCCTGCAGTTGGTCACCTTGATTTGGCAGGAGCGTGTGGAGGGCAGCGGCACTAAATGCCAAGCGTGTGACTGAGGCAAAGCTGGCCAGATGGCTCTCACCACTTGGTAGAACCAGCGGCCTGTTTTCTGCACATCAAGGTAGGAGTCGGTGCACAGGGTACGAAGGAGGCTGGGATCTTGATTGCTCCTCAGCTCCTCCTCGGGGTGGTGGAGGAAGCACAGCATGTTCTCACCCTGCTGCTCCCTCATGCAGGTGCACTCCAGCTCCACACGGACACAGAAGTCCCTGTCGGGCCTCCACATTGCATTGGCCACCTCCAGGTGGAAGGAGTGCCCTGGGGGAGGAGTCATGGGTACAAGGAAGCGATATACAACATCCTCCTCACGGCCAGTCCAACCTTCAAAGGCACTGCCCACTGGGATGGCTCGCCGCAGCACTGGGTAGAAACTGTTTGATGAGATGTGTCCAAAGAAAAGGCTGAAATTATCCATCAGGTCGGTTGTCCACTCACAGCCTCTCTGCAGGTCTTGTATAGGCCACTGTATGCGCCTCATTACCATGATTCCTCTGTAATCCTGAGCAAAACGGTCTAATTCATCTCCATAACCTTCTTCTCCATTTTCAAACACAATTCCAAATGCAATTGCAACATCATTGTCTTCTTCAGGCTCCTCTCTCCTCAGGCTCCTTTTCCTCCAGATAAAGCAGAGGGCCAAGAGAAGGAGCAGGAGCGCAGCAAATGCCCAGAGCTGCCAGTGCTGCAAGGGAGACCAGAGCAGGTCTCCCCAGGCCCAGCCACTCTGCATCTGTCTGAGCTGCTCCAACATCCACTCCAGCCGAAGCTGCTCCTCTTCCAGGCGCTTTGCACGCACCTCCAGGTGCAGACGCAATGTCTCCTCATCCAGCTCATCCTCCATAGGCAGCAGGTGCTGAATGAGGAATCTCAAAGCAAGGACCAGGAACATGCAGCACTCCATGGTCTGCAGGAGGATGGAGAGAAGGCCTTGAGTGGGGCTGGCAGGGAGGCAGCTGGCAGTGGGGGCAGCAGGGGTGGGAATGACAGGGGTGCGAGAGCAGGAAGGAAAGGGCCCCAGAGAGCTGGCAGGAAGCAAGGCCTGTCCCACTGCCCCAGCAGCAGCAGCAGCAGCAGCACTGTGCCCTGCCCAAGGCTCCCCCGGGAGGGGCTGTCCCTGCACGCACGGGGAGAACCCAGCCCCGGGTGCAGCCTTTCCGCCCCGGCCCTTGTCCAGCCCAGCCTCCCCACCACGTGTGCACTCACCACTTGCCCGGGCTCTGCCGGGGCAGCGTTGACTGCTGGGGCCTTTTATAGCTGCCCCCATTGTGACACGTCCCCCGTGATGTCACAGGTGCCACAGCGCATCACAGCCAGGCCAGCCCCGCTCTTTGTCCCCACCCCAGCTCAGCCGCTCCCAGTGGCCCTGCTGTACTGCTTAAGGCTGCCTTTGAGGGAATCTTCTTCAAAGAACTTCCTTTGGTCCTTCTTTTGTCTTTCTTACCAGCTGCCCTCCATTGCCAATCTCCTAGAGATCCATGCTGGAAGGCCCCCTTGAGGATCATTGAGGTCAAGCCTTGACTCCACACTGGCTGAGCTACACTGAAATCTCGGAGTCAAAAAGGTTGGAAAAGACCCTGAAGATCACACAGTCCAACCTCAAACCTACCATTGCCTTCTGCACCAATCAGCCAGGGCCCCGAATGCCAAATCCACATGACTTTTAAATCCTTCTGAGGCTGCTGACTCAGCCATTCCCCTGGGCACAGACTGTTGCTCAGCCACGGCCATGTTAAATTCCTGAACTTAGAGAAAAACAATAAAGGCTTGGCAGAATTTTTATCAATAGTGTTTGGTTAGATAGATCAAAAAGAAAAAAAGAGAAAAAGAAGAGGGTGCGTACTAGAAAGTGTAATAGAAAGGCGATTTGGGAAATCTGCACCTTCCATGTACCTCAGCCAATGGGGGAAGGAAGAAAGCGATGCAGCAGGGAAATGAGGATAAAAAGGAGGCTGTGTCCTGCAACACTTGGAGAGACCCCATAGGAAATGCCCCATGGCCTCTCCCCTTTTTTCCAATCAAGGTGCAGGACTGCTCTGTGTCTTTTCCAGACATAAATCTCTGGTGTCGTGATTGTTTTTCTGCACGAGGAGACACCCTCATCCTTGTGTGGCCATTCTCAAGCTCTTCTCTGCTTTCTAACACATCAGAAGCCCTGCGTCCTTGCTGCTGCTCGCATCTCCCGCGGGTGGCCGTCTGCCGGCCGCAGCCCAGAGCTCCCTGCTGCGGCTGGCAGGGCCTCAGCGCCCTGTGCCCTGTGCCCTCCCTGTGCCCCGACGGCCGCGCCAGGCCCTGCTTGCTGCCCCGATGGTGGCACTGCTGGCCCCCAGTGCTCTCCAAGGCCTTCTGCGGGGGCACCTTCCTGCGGTGGCCTTTCAGTGCCTGAAGGGAGCCCAAGAGACCTGCGCAGGGGCTGTTTGCAAGGGCCTGCAGGGACAGCACTAGGGCCAGTGGCTTCCCACGGACGCAGGGCGGGCTTAGGCTGCAGGTGTGGAAGGAATTCTGGCCTCTGAGGCTGCTGAGGCCCTGGCCCACGCTGCCCACAGAAGCTGTGGCTGCCCCATGGCTGGCAGCGCTCCAGGCCAGGCTGCATGCGCCTTGGAGCAACCTGGCCTAGTGGCAGGTGTCCCTGCCCATGGCAGCAGGCTTGCAACAAGAGCATTTGCAAGGAGCCTTCCGAGCCCAGGCGTTCTGTGATTCTGAGATCACAGCGGCCCCTGGCAGCTGGGCTTAATTTCTGATTAGAAGCAGTTCAGCACTGCAAGTTTGGTTGAGTTCAACAAGCCTGTTCACCAGGCCAGATTCACAACTCCTGAGATTCACGCATAGGTCTGTTTGAGATCAATAAAGGCTGGCACAATCCAGATTCTGCAATGTTGCATTTTATTGAAATAAGTGCAAAGCATTTTTAGGCTTGCCACTCATAAATGCACTAACTATAGAGCATTACTATGTGTCCCAACAGATAGCTGGGACATACTAGATATGAGTTTTGTTGCATATAAAAATAATATTATAGATATAATAGATGATATATGTTATCTATGTAATAAATATATTTTTGTATGTATATATTTATATTTTACATTTTTATCTTTATGTGTACTATGAACGTCTTTCTAGACATAAATGCAGTAAGAGTGTTACTATGTGTCACAACAGATAGTGACAGCAGGAAATATCTGCTATATTGTTATTGTTTAGTCAAAATTACATCTTCCAATATTTATTATTATTATTATAATTAATCGTGATCTATTAATTACATATTTCTTGCTTTCGATATTATTTCTTTTAGTGTATGGTTTTGTTTTATCGTATTTTAATACTATATCTGATAACTAATAAACTATTTATTAGAGTTTCATAAACTGTATAATATAGTTATAATATGTATACAAAATAGATAATTACCTAGGAAATAAAAATCTAGATACAAGATTTCAGGTCAGCTCCAACACAATTGGTACAATGCTGACCTAAAGGTGTCCTTTACGGGGACAAGAAGAGACACAGTCCATTTTCTGATCCTGGGCAAGCAGAGCTAGTTTCTCCTCTCTGTCTGTTTTTCCCTGGTTTTTTTGTCTTTTTCTGCCCCACATTCCCACTTCCTTCATCCTGTAGCTTTTGGCCATTCTCAAAGGGCTGGAACAATAGCATGGCACAGGATGGCTTTGGTGACTTTGGCCATGCGTGGAAGGCATGTGCTCTCATCATTTGCATTCTTAGGAGTGGGAAAGTTCATATGCCAGTAGGGCTTCATGCAGATCTGGGTGACTTGTTTTGGAAAAGAGAATGATACAAGGAGGTAGAATAAACCCTCCTGTGGCCCTCCAGCTGCTGAGGCAGCGGGAGCGGCTGTGGGATCTTTGCCAGAGTCTTTGCACACATCCTCTTCTGTAAGGACTAGATTCGTACTATGAACCGGTTCTCTGCCGCCAGCTGTGAGCATCACAAGCACAGCTCTGTGCAGGAGAACCTCTTTCGATTGTCAGTGTCAAGGATTTCTAGGAGACGATGTTGCAGATCCAGGTACTGATGCACAATCTGCGAGCAGGCAACCGGGTCTGTCTCCATGCGATGGAAGAGATTGAGTGTGTCAGCCATTTGTACATCCTGGGGCAAAATGATCTCCTCGGGAAGCCTTGGGTTGCCCACCATAAAGTGGTCGAGGCGTTTTCTTTCCAGGCTATAGCGCAAGCTCCTGCTGATATCCAGAATTCGCGTCAGGAAATGTCTCCTTTGCCACATTGACACCGGTAAAATGTTCAGCAGGTGCATGACAATGGTCTTCATGGTATAGCTGGAAAAGCCTAGGCCCTGCCGAAGACAGGTGAAGAACTGCAGGCATTTGAGGTGCAAACTGCCAGGGGGAGCCTGCCTGGAGATGTGCCTGAAGAACTTCATCTCTGCCACGGCAAAGGTCTCAAGCCACCTTGTGCTTGGGGTGTAGGGCTCTCTAGACTGGCTGCTAACGAAGACGTCTGAGTCGCCTCGCTGCACCCCAAACAGCATCTCAATCCGGAAGGATTCCCTGCAGTTGGTCACCTTGATTTGGCAGGAGCGTGTGGAGGGCAGCGGCACTAAATGCCAAGCGTGTGACTGAGGCAAAGCTGGCCAGATGGCTCTCACCACTTGGTAGAACCAGCGGCCTGTTTTCTGCACATCAAGGTAGGAGTCGGTGCACAGGGTACGAAGGAGGCTGGGATCTTGATTGCTCCTCAGCTCCTCCTCGGGGTGGTGGAGGAAGCACAGCATGTTCTCACCCTGCTGCTCCCTCATGCAGGTGCACTCCAGCTCCACACGGACACAGAAGTCCCTGTCGGGCCTCCACATTGCATTGGCCACCTCCAGGTGGAAGGAGTGCCCTGGGGGAGGAGTCATGGGTACAAGGAAGCGATATACAACATCCTCCTCACGGCCAGTCCAACCTTCAAAGGCACTGCCCACTGGGATGGCTCGCCGCAGCACTGGGTAGAAACTGTTTGATGAGATGTGTCCAAAGAAAAGGCTGAAATTATCCATCAGGTCGGTTGTCCACTCACAGCCTCTCTGCAGGTCTTGTATAGGCCACTGTATGCGCCTCATTACCATGATTCCTCTGTAATCCTGAGCAAAACGGTCTAATTCATCTCCATAACCTTCTTCTCCATTTTCAAACACAATTCCAAATGCAATTGCAACATCATTGTCTTCTTCAGGCTCCTCTCTCCTCAGGCTCCTTTTCCTCCAGATAAAGCAGAGGGCCAAGAGAAGGAGCAGGAGCGCAGCAAATGCCCAGAGCTGCCAGTGCTGCAAGGGAGACCAGAGCAGGTCTCCCCAGGCCCAGCCACTCTGCATCTGTCTGAGCTGCTCCAACATCCACTCCAGCCGAAGCTGCTCCTCTTCCAGGCGCTTTGCACGCACCTCCAGGTGCAGACGCAATGTCTCCTCATCCAGCTCATCCTCCATAGGCAGCAGGTGCTGAATGAGGAATCTCAAAGCAAGGACCAGGAACATGCAGCACTCCATGGTCTGCAGGAGGATGGAGAGAAGGCCTTGAGTGGGGCTGGCAGGGAGGCAGCTGGCAGTGGGGGCAGCAGGGGTGGGAATGACAGGGGTGCGAGAGCAGGAAGGAAAGGGCCCCAGAGAGCTGGCAGGAAGCAAGGCCTGTCCCACTGCCCCAGCAGCAGCAGCAGCAGCAGCACTGTGCCCTGCCCAAGGCTCCCCCGGGAGGGGCTGTCCCTGCACGCACGGGGAGAACCCAGCCCCGGGTGCAGCCTTTCCGCCCCGGCCCTTGTCCAGCCCAGCCTCCCCACCACGTGTGCACTCACCACTTGCCCGGGCTCTGCCGGGGCAGCGTTGACTGCTGGGGCCTTTTATAGCTGCCCCCATTGTGACACGTCCCCCGTGATGTCACAGGTGCCACAGCGCATCACAGCCAGGCCAGCCCCGCTCTTTGTCCCCACCCCAGCTCAGCCGCTCCCAGTGGCCCTGCTGTACTGCTTAAGGCTGCCTTTGAGGGAATCTTCTTCAAAGAACTTCCTTTGGTCCTTCTTTTGTCTTTCTTACCAGCTGCCCTCCATTGCCAATCTCCTAGAGATCCATGCTGGAAGGCCCCCTTGAGGATCATTGAGGTCAAGCCTTGACTCCACACTGGCTGAGCTACACTGAAATCTCGGAGTCAACAAGGTTGGAAAAGACCCTGAAGATCACACAGTCCAACCTCAAACCTACCATTGCCTTCTGCACCAATCAGCCAGGGCCCCGAATGCCAAATCCACATGACTTTTAAATCCTTCTGAGGCTGCTGACTCAGCCATTCCCCTGGGCACAGACTGTTGCTCAGCCACGGCCATGTTAAATTCCTGAACTTAGAGAAAAACAATAAAGGCTTGGCAGAATTTTTATCAATAGTGTTTGGTTAGATAGATCAAAAAGAAAAAAAGAGAAAAAGAAGAGGGTGCGTACTAGAAAGTGTAATAGAAAGGCGATTTGGGAAATCTGCACCTTCCATGTACCTCAGCCGATGGGGGAAGGAAGAAAGCGATGCAGCGGGGAAATGAGGATAAAAAGGAGGCTGTGTCCTGCAACACTTGGAGAGACCCCATAGGAAATGCCCCATGGCCTCTCCCCTTTTTTCCAATCAAGGTGCAGGACTGCTCTGTGTCTTTTCCAGACATAAATCTCTGGTGTCGTGATTGTTTTTCTGCACAAGGAGACACCCTCATCCTTGTGTGGCCATTCTCAAGCTCTTCTCTGCTTTCTAACACATCAGAAGCCCTGCGTCCTTGCTGCTGCTCGCATCTCCCGCGGGTGGCCGTCTGCCGGCCGCAGCCCAGAGCTCCCTGCTGCGGCTGGCAGGGCCTCAGCGCCCTGTGCCCTGTGCCCTCCCTGTGCCCCGACGGCCGCGCCAGGCCCTGCTTGCTGCCCCGATGGTGGCACTGCTGGCCCCCAGTGCTCTCCAAGGCCTTCTGCGGGGGCACCTTCCTGCGGTGGCCTTTCAGTGCCTGAAGGGAGCCCAAGAGACCTGCGCAGGGGCTGTTTGCAAGGGCCTGCAGGGACAGCACCAGGGCCAGTGGCTTCCCACGGACGCAGGGCGGGCTTAGGCTGCAGGTGTGGAAGGAATTCTGGCCTCTGAGGCTGCTGAGGCCCTGGCCCACGCTGCCCACAGAAGCTGTGGCTGCCCCATGGCTGGCAGCGCTCCAGGCCAGGCTGCATGCGCCTTGGAGCAACCTGGCCTAGTGGCAGGTGTCCCTGCCCATGGCAGCAGGCTTGCAACAAGAGCATTTGCAAGGAGCCTTCCGAGCCCAGGCGTTCTGTGATTCTGAGATCACAGCGGCCCCTGGCAGCTGGGCTTAATTTCTGATTAGAACCAGTTCAGCACTGCAAGTTTGGTTGAGTTCAACAAGCCTGTTCACCAGGCCAGATTCACAACTCCTGAGATTCACGCATAGGTCTGTTTGAGATCAATAAAGGCTGGCACAATCCAGATTCTGCAATGTTGCATTTTATTGAAATAAGTGCAAAGCATTTTTAGGCTTGCCACTCATAAATGCACTAACTATAGAGCATTACTATGTGTCCCAACAGATAGCTGGGACATACTAGATATGAGTTTTGTTGCATATAAAAATAATATTATAGATGTAATAGATGATATATGTTATCTATGTAATAAATATATTTTTGTATGTATATATTTATATTTTACATTTTTATCTTTATGTGTACTATGAACGTCTTTCTAGACATAAATGCAGTAAGAGTGTTACTATGTGTCACAACAGATAGTGACAGCAGGAAATATCTGCTATATTGTTATTGTTTAGTCAAAATTACATCTTCCAATATTTATTATTATTATTATAATTAATCGTGATCTATTAATTACATATTTCTTGCTTTCGATATTATTTCTTTTAGTGTATGGTTTTGTTTTATCGTATTTTAATACTATATCTGATAACTAATAAACTATTTATTAGAGTTTCATAAACTGTATAATATAGTTATAATATGTATACAAAATAGATAATTACCTAGGAAATAAAAATCTAGATACAAGATTTCAGGTCAGCTCCAACACAATTGGTACAATGCTGACCTAAAGGTGTCCTTTACGGGGACAAGAAGAGACACAGTCCATTTTCTGATCCTGGGCAAGCAGAGCTAGTTTCTCCTCTCTGTCTGTTTTTCCCTGGTTTTTTTGTCTTTTTCTGCCCCACATTCCCACTTCCTTCATCCTGTAGCTTTTGGCCATTCTCAAAGGGCTGGAACAATAGCATGGCACAGGATGGCTTTGGTGACTTTGGCCATGCGTGGAAGGCATGTGCTCTCATCATTTGCATTCTTAGGAGTGGGAAAGTTCATATGCCAGTAGGGCTTCATGCAGATCTGGGTGACTTGTTTTGGAAAAGAGAATGATACAAGGAGGTAGAATAAACCCTCCTGTGGCCCTCCAGCTGCTGAGGCAGCAGGAGCGGCTGTGGGATCTTTGCCAGAGTCTTTGCACACATCCTCTTCTGTAAGGACTAGATTCGTACTATGAACCGGTTCTCTGCCGCCAGCTGTGAGCATCACAAGCACAGCTCTGTGCAGGAGAACCTCTTTCGATTGTCAGTGTCAAGGATTTCTAGGAGACGATGTTGCAGATCCAGGTACTGATGCACAATCTGCGAGCAGGCAACCGGGTCTGTCTCCATGCGATGGAAGAGATTGAGTGTGTCAGCCATTTGTACATCCTGGGGCAAAATGATCTCCTCGGGAAGCCTTGGGTTGCCCACCATAAAGTGGTCGAGGCGTTTTCTTTCCAGGCTATAGCGCAAGCTCCTGCTGATATCCAGAATTCGCGTCAGGAAATGTCTCCTTTGCCACATTGACACCGGTAAAATGTTCAGCAGGTGCATGACAATGGTCTTCATGGTATAGCTGGAAAAGCCTAGGCCCTGCCGAAGACAGGTGAAGAACTGCAGGCATTTGAGGTGCAAACTGCCAGGGGGAGCCTGCCTGGAGATGTGCCTGAAGAACTTCATCTCTGCCACGGCGAAGGTCTCAAGCCACCTTGTGCTTGGGGTGTAGGGCTCTCTAGACTGGCTGCTAACGAAGACGTCTGAGTCGCCTCGCTGCACCCCAAACAGCATCTCAATCCGGAAGGATTCCCTGCCGTTGGTCACCTTGACTTGGCAGGAGCGTGTGGAGGGCAGCGGCACTAAATGCCAAGCGTGTGACTGAGGCAAAGCTGGCCAGATGGCTCTCACCACTTGGTAGAACCAGCGGCCTGTTTTCTGCACATCAAGGTAGGAGTCGGTGCACAGGGTACGAAGGAGGCTGGGATCTTGATTCCTCCTCAGCTCCTCCTCGGAGTGGTGGAGGAAGCACAGCATGTTCTCACCCTGCTGCTCCCTCATGCAGGTGCACTCCAGCTCCACACGGACACAGAAGTCCCTGTCGGGCCTCCACATTGCATTGGCCACCTCCAGGTGGAAGGAGTGCCCTGGGGGAGGAGTCATGGGTACAAGGAAGCGATATACAACATCCTCCTCACGGCCAGTCCAACCTTCAAAGGCACTGCCCACTGGGATGGCTCGCCGCAGCACTGGGTAGAAACTGTTTGATGAGATGTGTCCAAAGAAAAGGCTGAAATTGTCCATCAGGTCGGTTGTCCACTCACAGCCTCTCTGCAGGTCTTGTATAGGCCACTGTATGCGCCTCATTACCATGATTCCTCTGTAATCCTGAGCAAAACGGTCTAATTCATCTCCATAACCTTCTTCTCCATTTTCAAACACAATTCCAAATGCAATTGCAACATCATTGTCTTCTTCAGGCTCCTCTCTCCTCAGGCTCCTTTTCCTCCAGATAAAACAGAGGGCCAAGAGAAGGAGCAGGAGCGCAGCAAATGCCCAGAGCTGCCAGTGCTGCAAGGGAGACCAGAGCAGGTCTCCCCAGGCCCAGCCACTCTGCATCTGTCTGAGCTGCTCCAACATCCACTCCAGCCGAAGCTGCTCCTCTTCCAGGCGCTTTGCACGCACCTCCAGGTGCAGACGTAATGTCTCCTCATCCAGCTCATCCTCCATAGGCAGCAGGTGCTGAATGAGGAATCTCAAAGCAAGGACCAGGAACATGCAGCACTCCATGGTCTGCAGGAGGATGGAGAGAAGGCCTTGAGTGGGGCTGGCAGGGAGGCAGCTGGCAGTGGGGGCAGCAGGGGTGGGAATGACAGGGGTGCGAGAGCAGGAAGGAAAGGGCCCCAGAGAGCTGGCAGGAAGCAAGGCCTGTCCCACTGCCCCAGCAGCAGCAGCAGCAGCAGCACTGTGCCCTGCCCAAGGCTCCCCCGGGAGGGGCTGTCCCTGCACGCACGGGGAGAACCCAGCCCCGGGTGCAGCGTTTCCGCCCCGGCCCTTGTCCAGCCCAGCCTCCCCACCACGTGTGCACTCACCACTTGCCCGGGCTCTGCCGGGGCAGCGTTGACTGCTGGGGCCTTTTATAGCTGCCCCCATTGTGACACGTCCCCCGTGATGTCACAGGTGCCACAGCGCATCACAGCCAGGCCAGCCCCGCTCTTTGTCCCCACCCCAGCTCAGCCGCTCCCAGTGGCCCTGCTGTACTGCTTAAGGCTGCCTTTGAGGGAATCTTCTTCAAAGAACTTCCTTTGGTCCTTCTTTTGTCTTTCTTACCAGCTGCCCTCCATTGCCAATCTCCTAGAGATCCATGCTGGAAGGCCCCCTTGAGGATCATTGAGGTCAAGCCTTGACTCCACACTGGCTGAGCTACACTGAAATCTCGGAGTCAACAAGGTTGGAAAAGACCCTGAAGATCACACAGTCCAACCTCAAACCTACCATTGCCTTCTGCACCAATCAGCCAGGGCCCCGAATGCCAAATCCACATGACTTTTAAATCCTTCTGAGGCTGCTGACTCAGCCATTCCCCTGGGCACAGACTGTTGCTCAGCCACGGCCATGTTAAATTCCTGAACTTAGAGAAAAACAATAAAGGCTTGGCAGAATTTTTATCAATAGTGTTTGGTTAGATAGATCAAAAAGAAAAAAAGAGAAAAAGAAGAGGGTGCGTACTAGAAAGTGTAATAGAAAGGCGATTTGGGAAATCTGCACCTTCCATGTACCTCAGCCAATGGGGGAAGGAAGAAAGCGATGCAGCAGGGAAATGAGGATAAAAAGGAGGCTGTGTCCTGCAACACTTGGAGAGACCCCATAGGAAATGCCCCATGGCCTCTCCCCTTTTTTCCAATCAAGGTGCAGGACTGCTCTGTGTCTTTTCCAGACATAAATCTCTGGTGTCGTGATTGTTTTTCTGCACGAGGAGACACCCTCATCCTTGTGTGGCCATTCTCAAGCTCTTCTCTGCTTTCTAACACATCAGAAGCCCTGCGTCCTTGCTGCTGCTCGCATCTCCCGCGGGTGGCCGTCTGCCGGCCGCAGCCCAGAGCTCCCTGCTGCGGCTGGCAGGGCCTCAGCGCCCTGTGCCCTGTGCCCTCCCTGTGCCCCGACGGCCGCGCCAGGCCCTGCTTGCTGCCCCGATGGTGGCACTGCTGGCCCCCAGTGCTCTCCAAGGCCTTCTGCGGGGGCACCTTCCTGCGGTGGCCTTTCAGTGCCTGAAGGGAGCCCAAGAGACCTGCGCAGGGGCTGTTTGCAAGGGCCTGCAGGGACAGCACCAGGGCCAGTGGCTTCCCACGGACGCAGGGCGGGCTTAGGCTGCAGGTGTGGAAGGAATTCTGGCCTCTGAGGCTGCTGAGGCCCTGGCCCACGCTGCCCACAGAAGCTGTGGCTGCCCCATGGCTGGCAGCGCTCCAGGCCAGGCTGCATGCGCCTTGGAGCAACCTGGCCTAGTGGCAGGTGTCCCTGCCCATGGCAGCAGGCTTGCAACAAGAGCATTTGCAAGGAGCCTTCCGAGCCCAGGCGTTCTGTGATTCTGAGATCACAGCGGCCCCTGGCAGCTGGGCTTAATTTCTGATTAGAACCAGTTCAGCACTGCAAGTTTGGTTGAGTTCAGCAAGCCTGTTCACCAGGCCAGATTCACAACTCCTGAGATTCACGCATAGGTCTGTTTGAGATCAATAAAGGCTGGCACAATCCAGATTCTGCAATGTTGCATTTTATTGAAATAAGTGCAAAGCATTTTTAGGCTTGCCACTCATAAATGCACTAACTATAGAGCATTACTATGTGTCCCAACAGATAGCTGGGACATACTAGATATGAGTTTTGTTGCATATAAAAATAATATTATAGATGTAATAGATGATATATGTTATCTATGTAATAAATATATTTTTGTATGTATATATTTATATTTTACATTTTTATCTTTATGTGTACTATGAACGTCTTTCTAGACATAAATGCAGTAAGAGTGTTACTATGTGTCACAACAGATAGTGACAGCAGGAAATATCTGCTATATTGTTATTGTTTAGTCAAAATTACATCTTCCAATATTTATTATTATTATTATAATTAATCGTGATCTATTAATTACATATTTCTTGCTTTCGATATTATTTCTTTTAGTGTATGGTTTTGTTTTATCGTATTTTAATACTATATCTGATAACTAATAAACTATTTATTAGAGTTTCATAAACTGTATAATATAGTTATAATATGTATACAAAATAGATAATTACCTAGGAAATAAAAATCTAGATACAAGATTTCAGGTCAGCTCCAACACAATTGGTACAATGCTGACCTAAAGGTGTCCTTTACGGGGACAAGAAGAGACACAGTCCATTTTCTGATCCTGGGCAAGCAGAGCTAGTTTCTCCTCTCTGTCTGTTTTTCCCTGGTTTTTTTGTCTTTTTCTGCCCCACATTCCCACTTCCTTCATCCTGTAGCTTTTGGCCATTCTCAAAGGGCTGGAACAATAGCATGGCACAGGATGGCTTTGGTGACTTTGGCCATGCGTGGAAGGCATGTGCTCTCATCATTTGCATTCTTAGGAGTGGGAAAGTTCATATGCCAGTAGGGCTTCATGCAGATCTGGGTGACTTGTTTTGGAAAAGAGAATGATACAAGGAGGTAGAATAAACCCTCCTGTGGCCCTCCAGCTGCTGAGGCAGCGGGAGCGGCTGTGGGATCTTTGCCAGAGTCTTTGCACACATCCTCTTCTGTAAGGACTAGATTCGTACTATGAACCGGTTCTCTGCCGCCAGCTGTGAGCATCACAAGCACAGCTCTGTGCAGGAGAACCTCTTTCGATTGTCAGTGTCAAGGATTTCTAGGAGACGATGTTGCAGATCCAGGTACTGATGCACAATCTGCGAGCAGGCAACCGGGTCTGTCTCCATGCGATGGAAGAGATTGAGTGTGTCAGCCATTTGTACATCCTGGGGCAAAATGATCTCCTCGGGAAGCCTTGGGTTGCCCACCATAAAGTGGTCGAGGCGTTTTCTTTCCAGGCTATAGCGCAAGCTCCTGCTGATATCCAGAATTTGCGTCAGGAAATGTCTCCTTTGCCACATTGACACCGGTAAAATGTTCAGCAGGTGCATGACAATGGTCTTCATGGTATAGCTGGAAAAGCCTAGGCCCTGCCGAAGACAGGTGAAGAACTGCAGGCATTTGAGGTGCAAACTGCCAGGGGGAGCCTGCCTGGAGATGTGCCTGAAGAACTTCATCTCTGCCACGGCAAAGGTCTCAAGCCACCTTGTGCTTGGGGTGTAGGGCTCTCTAGACTGGCTGCTAACGAAGACGTCTGAGTCGCCTCGCTGCACCCCAAACAGCATCTCAATCCGGAAGGATTCTCTGCCGTTGGTCACCTTGACTTGGCAGGAGCGTGTGGAGGGCAGCGGCACTAAATGCCAAGCGTGTGACTGAGGCAAAGCTGGCCAGATGGCTCTCACCACTTGGTAGAACCAGCGGCCTGTTTTCTGCACATCAAGGTAGGAGTCGGTGCACAGGGTACGAAGGAGGCTGGGATCTTGATTCCTCCTCAGCTCCTCCTCGGGGTGGTGGAGGAAGCACAGCATGTTCTCACCCTGCTGCTCCCTCATGCAGGTGCACTCCAGCTCCACACGGACACAGAAGTCCCTGTCGGGCCTCCACATTGCATTGGCCACCTCCAGGTGGAAGGAGTGCCCTGGGGGAGGAGTCATGGGTACAAGGAAGCGATATACAACATCCTCCTCACGGCCAGTCCAACCTTCAAAGGCACTGCCCACTGGGATGGCTCGCCGCAGCACTGGGTAGAAACTGTTTGATGAGATGTGTCCAAAGAAAAGGCTGAAATTGTCCATCAGGTCGGTTGTCCACTCACAGCCTCTCTGCAGGTCTTGTATAGGCCACTGTATGCGCCTCATTACCATGATTCCTCTGTAATCCTGAGCAAAACGGTCTAATTCATCTCCATAACCTTCTTCTCCATTTTCAAACACAATTCCAAATGCAATTGCAACATCATTGTCTTCTTCAGGCTCCTCTCTCCTCAGGCTCCTTTTCCTCCAGATAAAACAGAGGGCCAAGAGAAGGAGCAGGAGCGCAGCAAATGCCCAGAGCTGCCAGTGCTGCAAGGGAGACCAGAGCAGGTCTCCCCAGGCCCAGCCACTCTGCATCTGTCTGAGCTGCTCCAACATCCACTCCAGCCGAAGCTGCTCCTCTTCCAGGCGCTTTGCACGCACCTCCAGGTGCAGACGCAATGTCTCCTCATCCAGCTCATCCTCCATAGGCAGCAGGTGCTGAATGAGGAATCTCAAAGCAAGGACCAGGAACATGCAGCACTCCATGGTCTGCAGGAGGATGGAGAGAAGGCCTTGAGTGGGGCTGGCAGGGAGGCAGCTGGCAGTGGGGGCAGCAGGGGTGGGAATGACAGGGGTGCGAGAGCAGGAAGGAAAGGGCCCCAGAGAGCTGGCAGGAAGCAAGGCCTGTCCCACTGCCCCAGCAGCAGCAGCAGCAGCAGCACTGTGCCCTGCCCAAGGCTCCCCCGGGAGGGGCTGTCCCTGCACGCACAGGGAGAACCCAGCCCCGGGTGCAGCCTTTCCACCCCGGCCCTTGTCCAGCCCAGCCTCCCCACCACGTGTGCACTCACCACTTGCCCGGGCTCTGCCGGGGCAGCGTTGACTGCTGGGGCCTTTTATAGCTGCCCCCATTGTGACACGTCCCCCGTGATGTCACAGGTGCCACAGCGCATCACAGCCAGGCCAGCCCCGCTCTTTGTCCCCACCCCAGCTCAGCCGCTCCCAGTGGCCCTGCTGTACTGCTTAAGGCTGCCTTTGAGGGAATCTTCTTCAAAGAACTTCCTTTGGTCCTTCTTTTGTCTTTCTTACCAGCTGCCCTCCATTGCCAATCTCCTAGAGATCCATGCTGGAAGGCACCCTTGAGGATCATTGAGGTCAAGCCTTGACTCCACACTGGCTGAGCTACACTGAAATCTCGGAGTCAACAAGGTTGGAAAAGACCCTGAAGATCACACAGTCCAACCTCAAACCTACCATTGCCTTCTGCACCAATCAGCCAGGGCCCCGAATGCCAAATCCACATGACTTTTAAATCCTTCTGAGGCTGCTGACTCAGCCATTCCCCTGGGCCCAGACTGTTGCTCAGCCACGGCCATGTTAAATTCCTGAACTTAGAGAAAAACAATAAAGGCTTGGCAGAATTTTTATCAATAGTGTTTGGTTAGATAGATCAAAAAGAAAAAAAGAGAAAAAGAAGAGGGTGCGTACTAGAAAGTGTAATAGAAAGGCGATTTGGGAAATCTGCACCTTCCATGTACCTCAGCCAATGGGGGAAGGAAGAAAGCGATGCAGCAGGGAAATGAGGATAAAAAGGAGGCTGTGTCCTGCAACACTTGGAGAGACCCCATAGGAAATGCCCCATGGCCTCTCCCCTTTTTTCCAATCAAGGTGCAGGACTGCTCTGTGTCTTTTCCAGACATAAATCTCTGGTGTCGTGATTGTTTTTCTGCACAAGGAGACACCCTCATCCTTGTGTGGCCATTCTCAAGCTCTTCTCTGCTTTCTAACACATCAGAAGCCCTGCGTCCTTGCTGCTGCTCGCATCTCCCGCGGGTGGCCGTCTGCCGGCCGCAGCCCAGAGCTCCCTGCTGCGGCTGGCAGGGCCTCAGCGCCCTGTGCCCTGTGCCCTCCCTGTGCCCCGACGGCCGCGCCAGGCCCTGCTTGCTGCCCCGATGGTGGCACTGCTGGCCCCCAGTGCTCTCCAAGGCCTTCTGCGGGGGCACCTTCCTGCGGTGGCCTTTCAGTGCCTGAAGGGAGCCCAAGAGACCTGCGCAGGGGCTGTTTGCAAGGGCCTGCAGGGACAGCACCAGGGCCAGTGGCTTCCCACGGACGCAGGGCGGGCTTAGGCTGCAGGTGTGGAAGGAATTCTGGCCTCTGAGGCTGCTGAGGCCCTGGCCCACGCTGCCCACAGAAGCTGTGGCTGCCCCATGGCTGGCAGCGCTCCAGGCCAGGCTGCATGCGCCTTGGAGCAACCTGGCCTAGTGGCAGGTGTCCCTGCCCATGGCAGCAGGCTTGCAACAAGAGCATTTGCAAGGAGCCTTCCGAGCCCAGGCGTTCTGTGATTCTGAGATCACAGCGGCCCCTGGCAGCTGGGCTTAATTTCTGATTAGAACCAGTTCAGCACTGCAAGTTTGGTTGAGTTCAACAAGCCTGTTCACCAGGCCAGATTCACAACTCCTGAGATTCACGCACAGGTCTGTTTGAGATCAATAAAGGCTGGCACAATCCAGATTCTGCAATGTTGCATTTTATTGAAATAAGTGCAAAGCATTTTTAGGCTTGCCACTCATAAATGCACTAACTATAGAGCATTACTATGTGTCCCAACAGATAGCTGGGACATACTAGATATGAGTTTTGTTGCATATAAAAATAATATTATAGATGTAATAGATGATATATGTTATCTATGTAATAAATATATTTTTGTATGTATATATTTATATTTTACATTTTTATCTTTATGTGTACTATGAACGTCTTTCTAGACATAAATGCAGTAAGAGTGTTACTATGTGTCACAACAGATAGTGACAGCAGGAAATATTTGCTATATTGTTATTGTTTAGTCAAAATTACATCTTCCAATATTTATTATTATTATTATAATTAATCGTGATCTATTAATTACATATTTCTTGCTTTCGATATTATTTCTTTTAGTGTATGGTTTTGTTTTATCGTATTTTAATACTATATCTGATAACTAATAAACTATTTATTAGAGTTTCATAAACTGTATAATATAGTTATAATATGTATACAAAATAGATAATTACCTAGGAAATAAAAATCTAGATACAAGATTTCAGGTCAGCTCCAACACAATTGGTACAATGCTGACCTAAAGGTGTCCTTTACGGGGACAAGAAGAGACACAGTCCATTTTCTGATCCTGGGCAAGCAGAGCTAGTTTCTCCTCTCTGTCTGTTTTTCCCTGGTTTTTTTGTCTTTTTCTGCCCCACATTCCCACTTCCTTCATCCTGTAGCTTTTGGCCATTCTCAAAGGGCTGGAACAATAGCATGGCACAGGATGGCTTTGGTGACTTTGGCCATGCGTGGAAGGCATGTGCTCTCATCATTTGCATTCTTAGGAGTGGGAAAGTTCATATGCCAGTAGGGCTTCATGCAGATCTGGGTGACTTGTTTTGGAAAAGAGAATGATACAAGGAGGTAGAATAAACCCTCCTGTGGCCCTCCAGCTGCTGAGGCAGCAGGAGCGGCTGTGGGATCTTTGCCAGAGTCTTTGCACACATCCTCTTCTGTAAGGACTAGATTCGTACTATGAACCGGTTCTCTGCCGCCAGCTGTGAGCATCACAAGCACAGCTCTGTGCAGGAGAACCTCTTTCGATTGTCAGTGTCAAGGATTTCTAGGAGACGATGTTGCAGATCCAGGTACTGATGCACAATCTGCGAGCAGGCAACCGGGTCTGTCTCCATGCGATGGAAGAGATTGAGTGTGTCAGCCATTTGTACATCCTGGGGCAAAATGATCTCCTCGGGAAGCCTTGGGTTGCCCACCATAAAGTGGTCGAGGCGTTTTCTTTCCAGGCTATAGCGCAAGCTCCTGCTGATATCCAGAATTCGCGTCAGGAAATGTCTCCTTTGCCACATTGACACCGGTAAAATGTTCAGCAGGTGCATGACAATGGTCTTCATGGTATAGCTGGAAAAGCCTAGGCCCTGCCGAAGACAGGTGAAGAACTGCAGGCATTTGAGGTGCAAACTGCCAGGGGGAGCCTGCCTGGAGATGTGCCTGAAGAACTTCATCTCTGCCACGGCGAAGGTCTCAAGCCACCTTGTGCTTGGGGTGTAGGGCTCTCTAGACTGGCTGCTAACGAAGACGTCTGAGTCGCCTCGCTGCACCCCAAACAGCATCTCAATCCGGAAGGATTCCCTGCCGTTGGTCACCTTGACTTGGCAGGAGCGTGTGGAGGGCAGCGGCACTAAATGCCAAGCGTGTGACTGAGGCAAAGCTGGCCAGATGGCTCTCACCACTTGGTAGAACCAGCGGCCTGTTTTCTGCACATCAAGGTAGGAGTCGGTGCACAGGGTACGAAGGAGGCTGGGATCTTGATTGCTCCTCAGCTCCTCCTCGGGGTGGTGGAGGAAGCACAGCATGTTCTCACCCTGCTGCTCCCTCATGCAGGTGCACTCCAGCTCCACACGGACACAGAAGTCCCTGTCGGGCCTCCACATTGCATTGGCCACCTCCAGGTGGAAGGAGTGCCCTGGGGGAGGAGTCATGGGTACAAGGAAGCGATATACAACATCCTCCTCACGGCCAGTCCAACCTTCAAAGGCACTGCCCACTGGGATGGCTCGCCGCAGCACTGGGTAGAAACTGTTTGATGAGATGTGTCCAAAGAAAAGGCTGAAATTGTCCATCAGGTCGGTTGTCCACTCACAGCCTCTCTGCAGGTCTTGTATAGGCCACTGTATGCGCCTCATTACCATGATTCCTCTGTAATCCTGAGCAAAACGGTCTAATTCATCTCCATAACCTTCTTCTCCATTTTCAAACACAATTCCAAATGCAATTGCAACATCATTGTCTTCTTCAGGCTCCTCTCTCCTCAGGCTCCTTTTCCTCCAGATAAAACAGAGGGCCAAGAGAAGGAGCAGGAGCGCAGCAAATGCCCAGAGCTGCCAGTGCTGCAAGGGAGACCAGAGCAGGTCTCCCCAGGCCCAGCCACTCTGCATCTGTCTGAGCTGCTCCAACATCCACTCCAGCCGAAGCTGCTCCTCTTCCAGGCGCTTTGCACGCACCTCCAGGTGCAGACGCAATGTCTCCTCATCCAGCTCATCCTCCATAGGCAGCAGGTGCTGAATGAGGAATCTCAAAGCAAGGACCAGGAACATGCAGCACTCCATGGTCTGCAGGAGGATGGAGAGAAGGCCTTGAGTGGGGCTGGCAGGGAGGCAGCTGGCAGTGGGGGCAGCAGGGGTGGGAATGACAGGGGTGCGAGAGCAGGAAGGAAAGGGCCCCAGAGAGCTGGCAGGAAGCAAGGCCTGTCCCACTGCCCCAGCAGCAGCAGCAGCAGCAGCAGCACTGTGCCCTGCCCAAGGCTCCCCCGGGAGGGGCTGTCCCTGCACGCACGGGGAGAACCCAGCCCCGGGTGCAGCCTTTCCACCCCGGCCCTTGTCCAGCCCAGCCTCCCCACCACGTGTGCACTCACCACTTGCCCGGGCTCTGCCGGGGCAGCGTTGACTGCTGGGGCCTTTTATAGCTGCCCCCATTGTGACACGTCCCCCGTGATGTCACAGGTGCCACAGCGCATCACAGCCAGGCCAGCCCCGCTCTTTGTCCCCACCCCAGCTCAGCCACTCCCAGTGGCCCTGCTGTACTGCTTAAGGCTGCCTTTGAGGGAATCTTCTTCAAAGAACTTCCTTTGGTCCTTCTTTTGTCTTTCTTACCAGCTGCCCTCCATTGCCAATCTCCTAGAGATCCATGCTGGAAGGCACCCTTGAGGATCATTGAGGTCAAGCCTTGACTCCACACTGGCTGAGCTACACTGAAATCTCGGAGTCAACAAGGTTGGAAAAGACCCTGAAGATCACACAGTCCAACCTCAAACCTACCATTGCCTTCTGCACCAATCAGCCAGGGCCCCGAATGCCAAATCCACATGACTTTTAAATCCTTCTGAGGCTGCTGACTCAGCCATTCCCCTGGGCACAGACTGTTGCTCAGCCACGGCCATGTTAAATTCCTGAACTTAGAGAAAAACAATAAAGGCTTGGCAGAATTTTTATCAATAGTGTTTGGTTAGATAGATCAAAAAGAAAAAAAGAGAAAAAGAAGAGGGTGCGTACTAGAAAGTGTAATAGAAAGGCGATTTGGGAAATCTGCACCTTCCATGTACCTCAGCCAATGGGGGAAGGAAGAAAGCGATGCAGCGGGGAAATGAGGATAAAAAGGAGGCTGTGTCCTGCAACACTTGGAGAGACCCCATAGGAAATGCCCCATGGCCTCTCCCCTTTTTTCCAATCAAGGTGCAGGACTGCTCTGTGTCTTTTCCAGACATAAATCTCTGGTGTCGTGATTGTTTTTCTGCACAAGGAGACACCCTCATCCTTGTGTGGCCATTCTCAAGCTCTTCTCTGCTTTCTAACACATCAGAAGCCCTGCGTCCTTGCTGCTGCTCGCATCTCCCGCGGGTGGCCGTCTGCCGGCCGCAGCCCAGAGCTCCCTGCTGCGGCTGGCAGGGCCTCAGCGCCCTGTGCCCTGTGCCCTCCCTGTGCCCCGACGGCCGCGCCAGGCCCTGCTTGCTGCCCCGATGGTGGCACTGCTGGCCCCCAGTGCTCTCCAAGGCCTTCTGCGGGGGCACCTTCCTGCGGTGGCCTTTCAGTGCCTGAAGGGAGCCCAAGAGACCTGCGCAGGGGCTGTTTGCAAGGGCCTGCAGGGACAGCACCAGGGCCAGTGGCTTCCCACGGACGCAGGGCGGGCTTAGGCTGCAGGTGTGGAAGGAATTCTGGCCTCTGAGGCTGCTGAGGCCCTGGCCCACGCTGCCCACAGAAGCTGTGGCTGCCCCATGGCTGGCAGCGCTCCAGGCCAGGCTGCACGCGCCTTGGAGCAACCTGGCCTAGTGGCAGGTGTCCCTGCCCATGGCAGCAGGCTTGCAACAAGAGCATTTGCAAGGAGCCTTCCGAGCCCAGGCGTTCTGTGATTCTGAGATCACAGCGGCCCCTGGCAGCTGGGCTTAATTTCTGATTAGAACCAGTTCAGCACTGCAAGTTTGGTTGAGTTCAACAAGCCTGTTCACCAGGCCAGATTCACAACTCCTGAGATTCACGCATAGGTCTGTTTGAGATCAATAAAGGCTGGCACAATCCAGATTCTGCAATGTTGCATTTTATTGAAATAAGTGCAAAGCATTTTTAGGCTTGCCACTCATAAATGCACTAACTATAGAGCATTACTATGTGTCCCAACAGATAGCTGGGACATACTAGATATGAGTTTTGTTGCATATAAAAATAATATTATAGATGTAATAGATGATATATGTTATCTATGTAATAAATATATTTTTGTATGTATATATTTATATTTTACATTTTTATCTTTATGTGTACTATGAACGTCTTTCTAGACATAAATGCAGTAAGAGTGTTACTATGTGTCACAACAGATAGTGACAGCAGGAAATATTTGCTATATTGTTATTGTTTAGTCAAAATTACATCTTCCAATATTTATTATTATTATTATAATTAATCGTGATCTATTAATTACATATTTCTTGCTTTCGATATTATTTCTTTTAGTGTATGGTTTTGTTTTATCGTATTTTAATACTATATCTGATAACTAATAAACTATTTATTAGAGTTTCATAAACTGTATAATATAGTTATAATATGTATACAAAATAGATAATTACCTAGGAAATAAAAATCTAGATACAAGATTTCAGGTCAGCTCCAACACAATTGGTACAATGCTGACCTAAAGGTGTCCTTTACGGGGACAAGAAGAGACACAGTCCATTTTCTGATCCTGGGCAAGCAGAGCTAGTTTCTCCTCTCTGTCTGTTTTTCCCTGGTTTTTTTGTCTTTTTCTGCCCCACATTCCCACTTCCTTCATCCTGTAGCTTTTGGCCATTCTCAAAGGGCTGGAACAATAGCATGGCACAGGATGGCTTTGGTGACTTTGGCCATGCGTGGAAGGCATGTGCTCTCATCATTTGCATTCTTAGGAGTGGGAAAGTTCATATGCCAGTAGGGCTTCATGCAGATCTGGGTGACTTGTTTTGGAAAAGAGAATGATACAAGGAGGTAGAATAAACCCTCCTGTGGCCCTCCAGCTGCTGAGGCAGCAGGAGCGGCTGTGGGATCTTTGCCAGAGTCTTTGCACACATCCTCTTCTGTAAGGACTAGATTCGTACTATGAACCGGTTCTCTGCTGCCAGCTGTGAGCATCACAAGCACAGCTCTGTGCAGGAGAACCTCTTTCGATTGTCAGTGTCAAGGATTTCTAGGAGACGATGTTGCAGATCCAGGTACTGATGCACAATCTGCGAGCAGGCAACCGGGTCTGTCTCCATGCGATGGAAGAGATTGAGTGTGTCAGCCATTTGTACATCCTGGGGCAAAATGATCTCCTCGGGAAGCCTTGGGTTGCCCACCATAAAGTGGTCGAGGCGTTTTCTTTCCAGGCTATAGCGCAAGCTCCTGCTGATATCCAGAATTCGCGTCAGGAAATGTCTCCTTTGCCACATTGACACCGGTAAAATGTTCAGCAGGTGCATGACAATGGTCTTCATGGTATAGCTGGAAAAGCCTAGGCCCTGCCGAAGACAGGTGAAGAACTGCAGGCATTTGAGGTGCAAACTGCCAGGGGGAGCCTGCCTGGAGATGTGCCTGAAGAACTTCATCTCTGCCACGGCGAAGGTCTCAAGCCACCTTGTGCTTGGGGTGTAGGGCTCTCTAGACTGGCTGCTAACGAAGACGTCTGAGTCGCCTCGCTGCACCCCAAACAGCATCTCAATGCGGAAGGATTCCCTGCAGTTGGTCACCTTGATTTGGCAGGAGCGTGTGGAGGGCAGCGGCACTAAATGCCAAGCGTGTGACTGAGGCAAAGCTGGCCAGATGGCTCTCACCACTTGGTAGAACCAGCGGCCTGTTTTCTGCACATCAAGGTAGGAGTCGGTGCACAGGGTACGAAGGAGGCTGGGATCTTGATTCCTCCTCAGCTCCTCCTCGGGGTGGTGGAGGAAGCACAGCATGTTCTCACCCTGCTGCTCCCTCATGCAGGTGCACTCCAGCTCCACACGGACACAGAAGTCCCTGTCGGGCCTCCACATTGCATTGGCCACCTCCAGGTGGAAGGAGTGCCCTGGGGGAGGAGTCATGGGTACAAGGAAGCGATATACAACATCCTCCTCACGGCCAGTCCAACCTTCAAAGGCACTGCCCACTGGGATGGCTCGCCGCAGCACTGGGTAGAAACTGTTTGATGAGATGTGTCCAAAGAAAAGGCTGAAATTGTCCATCAGGTCGGTTGTCCACTCACAGCCTCTCTGCAGGTCTTGTATAGGCCACTGTATGCGCCTCATTACCATGATTCCTCTGTAATCCTGAGCAAAACGGTCTAATTCATCTCCATAACCTTCTTCTCCATTTTCAAACACAATTCCAAATGCAATTGCAACATCATTGTCTTCTTCAGGCTCCTCTCTCCTCAGGCTCCTTTTCCTCCAGATAAAACAGAGGGCCAAGAGAAGGAGCAGGAGCGCAGCAAATGCCCAGAGCTGCCAGTGCTGCAAGGGAGACCAGAGCAGGTCTCCCCAGGCCCAGCCACTCTGCATCTGTCTGAGCTGCTCCAACATCCACTCCAGCCGAAGCTGCTCCTCTTCCAGGCGCTTTGCACGCACCTCCAGGTGCAGACGTAATGTCTCCTCATCCAGCTCATCCTCCATAGGCAGCAGGTGCTGAATGAGGAATCTCAAAGCAAGGACCAGGAACATGCAGCACTCCATGGTCTGCAGGAGGATGGAGAGAAGGCCTTGAGTGGGGCTGGCAGGGAGGCAGCTGGCAGTGGGGGCAGCAGGGGTGGGAATGACAGGGGTGCGAGAGCAGGAAGGAAAGGGCCCCAGAGAGCTGGCAGGAAGCAAGGCCTGTCCCACTGCCCCAGCAGCAGCAGCAGCAGCAGCAGCACTGTGCCCTGCCCAAGGCTCCCCCGGGAGGGGCTGTCCCTGCACGCACGGGGAGAACCCAGCCCCGGGTGCAGCGTTTCCACCCCGGCCCTTGTCCAGCCCAGCCTCCCCACCACGTGTGCACTCACCACTTGCCCGGGCTCTGCCGGGGCAGCGTTGACTGCTGGGGCCTTTTATAGCTGCCCCCATTGTGACACGTCCCCCATGATGTCACAGGTGCCACAGCGCATCACAGCCAGGCCAGCCCCGCTCTTTGTCCCCACCCCAGCTCAGCCGCTCCCAGTGGCCCTGCTGTACTGCTTAAGGCTGCCTTTGAGGGAATCTTCTTCAAAGAACTTCCTTTGGTCCTTCTTTTGTCTTTCTTACCAGCTGCCCTCCATTGCCAATCTCCTAGAGATCCATGCTGGAAGGCACCCTTGAGGATCATTGAGGTCAAGCCTTGACTCCACACTGGCTGAGCTACACTGAAATCTCGGAGTCAACAAGGTTGGAAAAGACCCTGAAGATCACACAGTCCAACCTCAAACCTACCATTGCCTTCTGCACCAATCAGCCAGGGCCCCGAATGCCAAATCCACATGACTTTTAAATCCTTCTGAGGCTGCTGACTCAGCCATTCCCCTGGGCACAGACTGTTGCTCAGCCACGGCCATGTAAAATTCCTGAACTTAGAGAAAAACAATAAAGGCTTGGCAGAATTTTTATCAATAGTGTTTGGTTAGATAGATCAAAAAGAAAAAAAGAGAAAAAGAAGAGGGTGCGTACTAGAAAGTGTAATAGAAAGGCGATTTGGGAAATCTGCACCTTCCATGTACCTCAGCCAATGGGGGAAGGAAGAAAGCGATGCAGCGGGGAAATGAGGATAAAAAGGAGGCTGTGTCCTGCAACACTTGGAGAGACCCCATAGGAAATGCCCCATGGCCTCTCCCCTTTTTTCCAATCAAGGTGCAGGACTGCTCTGTGTCTTTTCCAGACATAAATCTCTGGTGTCGTGATTGTTTTTCTGCACAAGGAGACACCCTCATCCTTGTGTGGCCATTCTCAAGCTCTTCTCTGCTTTCTAACACATCAGAAGCCCTGCGTCCTTGCTGCTGCTCGCATCTCCCGCGGGTGGCCGTCTGCCGGCCGCAGCCCAGAGCTCCCTGCTGCGGCTGGCAGGGCCTCAGCGCCCTGTGCCCTGTGCCCTCCCTGTGCCCCGACGGCCGCGCCAGGCCCTGCTTGCTGCCCCGATGGTGGCACTGCTGGCCCCCAGTGCTCTCCAAGGCCTTCTGCGGGGGCACCTTCCTGCGGTGGCCTTTCAGTGCCTGAAGGGAGCCCAAGAGACCTGCGCAGGGGCTGTTTGCAAGGGCCTGCAGGGACAGCACCAGGGCCAGTGGCTTCCCACGGACGCAGGGCGGGCTTAGGCTGCAGGTGTGGAAGGAATTCTGGCCTCTGAGGCTGCTGAGGCCCTGGCCCACGCTGCCCACAGAAGCTGTGGCTGCCCCATGGCTGGCAGCGCTCCAGGCCAGGCTGCACGCGCCTTGGAGCAACCTGGCCTAGTGGCAGGTGTCCCTGCCCATGGCAGCAGGCTTGCAACAAGAGCATTTGCAAGGAGCCTTCCGAGCCCAGGCGTTCTGTGATTCTGAGATCACAGCGGCCCCTGGCAGCTGGGCTTAATTTCTGATTAGAACCAGTTCAGCACTGCAAGTTTGGTTGAGTTCAACAAGCCTGTTCACCAGGCCAGATTCACAACTCCTGAGATTCACGCATAGGTCTGTTTGAGATCAATAAAGGCTGGCACAATCCAGATTCTGCAATGTTGCATTTTATTGAAATAAGTGCAAAGCATTTTTAGGCTTGCCACTCATAAATGCACTAACTATAGAGCATTACTATGTGTCCCAACAGATAGCTGGGACATACTAGATATGAGTTTTGTTGCATATAAAAATAATATTATAGATGTAATAGATGATATATGTTATCTATGTAATAAATATATTTTTGTATGTATATATTTATATTTTACATTTTTATCTTTATGTGTACTATGAACGTCTTTCTAGACATAAATGCAGTAAGAGTGTTACTATGTGTCACAACAGATAGTGACAGCAGGAAATATTTGCTATATTGTTATTGTTTAGTCAAAATTACATCTTCCAATATTTATTATTATTATTATAATTAATCGTGATCTATTAATTACATATTTCTTGCTTTCGATATTATTTCTTTTAGTGTATGGTTTTGTTTTATCGTATTTTAATACTATATCTGATAACTAATAAACTATTTATTAGAGTTTCATAAACTGTATAATATAGTTATAATATGTATACAAAATAGATAATTACCTAGGAAATAAAAATCTAGATACAAGATTTCAGGTCAGCTCCAACACAATTGGTACAATGCTGACCTAAAGGTGTCCTTTACGGGGACAAGAAGAGACACAGTCCATTTTCTGATCCTGGGCAAGCAGAGCTAGTTTCTCCTCTCTGTCTGTTTTTCCCTGGTTTTTTTGTCTTTTTCTGCCCCACATTCCCACTTCCTTCATCCTGTAGCTTTTGGCCATTCTCAAAGGGCTGGAACAATAGCATGGCACAGGATGGCTTTGGTGACTTTGGCCATGCGTGGAAGGCATGTGCTCTCATCATTTGCATTCTTAGGAGTGGGAAAGTTCATATGCCAGTAGGGCTTCATGCAGATCTGGGTGACTTGTTTTGGAAAAGAGAATGATACAAGGAGGTAGAATAAACCCTCCTGTGGCCCTCCAGCTGCTGAGGCAGCAGGAGCGGCTGTGGGATCTTTGCCAGAGTCTTTGCACACATCCTCTTCTGTAAGGACTAGATTCGTACTATGAACCGGTTCTCTGCCGCCAGCTGTGAGCATCACAAGCACAGCTCTGTGCAGGAGAACCTCTTTCGATTGTCAGTGTCAAGGATTTCTAGGAGACGATGTTGCAGATCCAGGTACTGATGCACAATCTGCGAGCAGGCAACCGGGTCTGTCTCCATGCGATGGAAGAGATTGAGTGTGTCAGCCATTTGTACATCCTGGGGCAAAATGATCTCCTCGGGAAGCCTTGGGTTGCCCACCATAAAGTGGTCGAGGCGTTTTCTTTCCAGGCTATAGCGCAAGCTCCTGCTGATATCCAGAATTCGCGTCAGGAAATGTCTCCTTTGCCACATTGACACCGGTAAAATGTTCAGCAGGTGCATGACAATGGTCTTCATGGTATAGCTGGAAAAGCCTAGGCCCTGCCGAAGACAGGTGAAGAACTGCAGGCATTTGAGGTGCAAACTGCCAGGGGGAGCCTGCCTGGAGATGTGCCTGAAGAACTTCATCTCTGCCACGGCAAAGGTCTCAAGCCACCTTGTGCTTGGGGTGTAGGGCTCTCTAGACTGGCTGCTAACGAAGACGTCTGAGTCGCCTCGCTGCACCCCAAACAGCATCTCAATCCGGAAGGATTCCCTGCCGTTGGTCACCTTGACTTGGCAGGAGCGTGTGGAGGGCAGCGGCACTAAATGCCAAGCGTGTGACTGAGGCAAAGCTGGCCAGATGGCTCTCACCACTTGGTAGAACCAGCGGCCTGTTTTCTGCACATCAAGGTAGGAGTCGGTGCACAGGGTACGAAGGAGGCTGGGATCTTGATTCCTCCTCAGCTCCTCCTCGGGGTGGTGGAGGAAGCACAGCATGTTCTCACCCTGCTGCTCCCTCATGCAGGTGCACTCCAGCTCCACACGGACACAGAAGTCCCTGTCGGGCCTCCACATTGCATTGGCCACCTCCAGGTGGAAGGAGTGCCCTGGGGGAGGAGTCATGGGTACAAGGAAGCGATATACAACATCCTCCTCACGGCCAGTCCAACCTTCAAAGGCACTGCCCACTGGGATGGCTCGCCGCAGCACTGGGTAGAAACTGTTTGATGAGATGTGTCCAAAGAAAAGGCTGAAATTGTCCATCAGGTCGGTTGTCCACTCACAGCCTCTCTGCAGGTCTTGTATAGGCCACTGTATGCGCCTCATTACCATGATTCCTCTGTAATCCTGAGCAAAACGGTCTAATTCATCTCCATAACCTTCTTCTCCATTTTCAAACACAATTCCAAATGCAATTGCAACATCATTGTCTTCTTCAGGCTCCTCTCTCCTCAGGCTCCTTTTCCTCCAGATAAAACAGAGGGCCAAGAGAAGGAGCAGGAGCGCAGCAAATGCCCAGAGCTGCCAGTGCTGCAAGGGAGACCAGAGCAGGTCTCCCCAGGCCCAGCCACTCTGCATCTGTCTGAGCTGCTCCAACATCCACTCCAGCTGAAGCTGCTCCTCTTCCAGGCGCTTTGCACGCACCTCCAGGTGCAGACGCAATGTCTCCTCATCCAGCTCATCCTCCATAGGCAGCAGGTACTGAATGAGGAATCTCAAAGCAAGGACCAGGAACATGCAGCACTCCATGGTCTGCAGGAGGATGGAGAGAAGGCCTTGAGTGGGGCTGGCAGGGAGGCAGCTGGCAGTGGGGGCAGCAGGGGTGGGAATGACAGGGGTGCGAGAGCAGGAAGGAAAGGGCCCCAGAGAGCTGGCAGGAAGCAAGGCCTGTCCCACTGCCCCAGCAGCAGCAGCAGCAGCAGCACTGTGCCCTGCCCAAGGCTCCCCCGGGAGGGGCTGTCCCTGCACGCACGGGGAGAACCCAGCCCCGGGTGCAGCCTTTCCACCCCGGCCCTTGTCCAGCCCAGCCTCCCCACCACGTGTGCACTCACCACTTGCCCGGGCTCTGCCGGGGCAGCGTTGACTGCTGGGGCCTTTTATAGCTGCCCCCATTGTGACACGTCCCCCGTGATGTCACAGGTGCCACAGCGCATCACAGCCAGGCCAGCCCCGCTCTTTGTCCCCACCCCAGCTCAGCCGCTCCCAGTGGCCCTGCTGTACTGCTTAAGGCTGCCTTTGAGGGAATCTTCTTCAAAGAACTTCCTTTGGTCCTTCTTTTGTCTTTCTTACCAGCTGCCCTCCATTGCCAATCTCCTAGAGATCCATGCTGGAAGGCACCCTTGAGGATCATTGAGGTCAAGCCTTGACTCCACACTGGCTGAGCTACACTGAAATCTCGGAGTCAACAAGGTTGGAAAAGACCCTGAAGATCACACAGTCCAACCTCAAACCTACCATTGCCTTCTGCACCAATCAGCCAGGGCCCCGAATGCCAAATCCACATGACTTTTAAATCCTTCTGAGGCTGCTGACTCAGCCATTCCCCTGGGCACAGACTGTTGCTCAGCCACGGCCATGTTAAATTCCTGAACTTAGAGAAAAACAATAAAGGCTTGGCAGAATTTTTATCAATAGTGTTTGGTTAGATAGATCAAAAAGAAAAAAAGAGAAAAAGAAGAGGGTGCGTACTAGAAAGTGTAATAGAAAGGCGATTTGGGAAATCTGCACCTTCCATGTACCTCAGCCGATGGGGGAAGGAAGAAAGCGATGCAGCGGGGAAATGAGGATAAAAAGGAGGCTGTGTCCTGCAACACTTGGAGAGACCCCATAGGAAATGCCCCATGGCCTCTCCCCTTTTTTCCAATCAAGGTGCAGGACTGCTCTGTGTCTTTTCCAGACATAAATCTCTGGTGTCGTGATTGTTTTTCTGCACAAGGAGACACCCTCATCCTTGTGTGGCCATTCTCAAGCTCTTCTCTGCTTTCTAACACATCAGAAGCCCTGCGTCCTTGCTGCTGCTCGCATCTCCCGCGGGTGGCCGTCTGCCGGCCGCAGCCCAGAGCTCCCTGCTGCGGCTGGCAGGGCCTCAGCGCCCTGTGCCCTGTGCCCTCCCTGTGCCCCGACGGCCGCGCCAGGCCCTGCTTGCTGCCCCGATGGTGGCACTGCTGGCCCCCAGTGCTCTCCAAGGCCTTCTGCGGGGGCACCTTCCTGCGGTGGCCTTTCAGTGCCTGAAGGGAGCCCAAGAGACCTGCGCAGGGGCTGTTTGCAAGGGCCTGCAGGGACAGCACCAGGGCCAGTGGCTTCCCACGGACGCAGGGCGGGCTTAGGCTGCAGGTGTGGAAGGAATTCTGGCCTCTGAGGCTGCTGAGGCCCTGGCCCACGCTGCCCACAGAAGCTGTGGCTGCCCCATGGCTGGCAGCGCTCCAGGCCAGGCTGCACGCGCCTTGGAGCAACCTGGCCTAGTGGCAGGTGTCCCTGCCCATGGCAGCAGGCTTGCAACAAGAGCATTTGCAAGGAGCCTTCCGAGCCCAGGCGTTCTGTGATTCTGAGATCACAGCGGCCCCTGGCAGCTGGGCTTAATTTCTGATTAGAACCAGTTCAGCACTGCAAGTTTGGTTGAGTTCAACAAGCCTGTTCACCAGGCCAGATTCACAACTCCTGAGATTCACGCATAGGTCTGTTTGAGATCAATAAAGGCTGGCACAATCCAGATTCTGCAATGTTGCATTTTATTGAAATAAGTGCAAAGCATTTTTAGGCTTGCCACTCATAAATGCACTAACTATAGAGCATTACTATGTGTCCCAACAGATAGCTGGGACATACTAGATATGAGTTTTGTTGCATATAAAAATAATATTATAGATGTAATAGATGATATATGTTATCTATGTAATAAATATATTTTTGTATGTATATATTTATATTTTACATTTTTATCTTTATGTGTACTATGAACGTCTTTCTAGACATAAATGCAGTAAGAGTGTTACTATGTGTCACAACAGATAGTGACAGCAGGAAATATCTGCTATATTGTTATTGTTTAGTCAAAATTACATCTTCCAATATTTATTATTATTATTATAATTAATCGTGATCTATTAATTACATATTTCTTGCTTTCGATATTATTTCTTTTAGTGTATGGTTTTGTTTTATCGTATTTTAATACTATATCTGATAACTAATAAACTATTTATTAGAGTTTCATAAACTGTATAATATAGTTATAATATGTATACAAAATAGATAATTACCTAGGAAATAAAAATCTAGATACAAGATTTCAGGTCAGCTCCAACACAATTGGTACAATGCTGACCTAAAGGTGTCCTTTACGGGGACAAGAAGAGACACAGTCCATTTTCTGATCCTGGGCAAGCAGAGCTAGTTTCTCCTCTCTGTCTGTTTTTCCCTGGTTTTTTTGTCTTTTTCTGCCCCACATTCCCACTTCCTTCATCCTGTAGCTTTTGGCCATTCTCAAAGGGCTGGAACAATAGCATGGCACAGGATGGCTTTGGTGACTTTGGCCATGCGTGGAAGGCATGTGCTCTCATCATTTGCATTCTTAGGAGTGGGAAAGTTCATATGCCAGTAGGGCTTCATGCAGATCTGGGTGACTTGTTTTGGAAAAGAGAATGATACAAGGAGGTAGAATAAACCCTCCTGTGGCCCTCCAGCTGCTGAGGCAGCAGGAGCGGCTGTGGGATCTTTGCCAGAGTCTTTGCACACATCCTCTTCTGTAAGGACTAGATTCGTACTATGAACCGGTTCTCTGCCGCCAGCTGTGAGCATCACAAGCACAGCTCTGTGCAGGAGAACCTCTTTCGATTGTCAGTGTCAAGGATTTCTAGGAGACGATGTTGCAGATCCAGGTACTGATGCACAATCTGCGAGCAGGCAACCGGGTCTGTCTCCATGCGATGGAAGAGATTGAGTGTGTCAGCCATTTGTACATCCTGGGGCAAAATGATCTCCTCGGGAAGCCTTGGGTTGCCCACCATAAAGTGGTCGAGGCGTTTTCTTTCCAGGCTATAGCGCAAGCTCCTGCTGATATCCAGAATTCGCGTCAGGAAATGTCTCCTTTGCCACATTGACACCGGTAAAATGTTCAGCAGGTGCATGACAATGGTCTTCATGGTATAGCTGGAAAAGCCTAGGCCCTGCCGAAGACAGGTGAAGAACTGCAGGCATTTGAGGTGCAAACTGCCAGGGGGAGCCTGCCTGGAGATGTGCCTGAAGAACTTCATCTCTGCCACGGCGAAGGTCTCAAGCCACCTTGTGCTTGGGGTGTAGGGCTCTCTAGACTGGCTGCTAACGAAGACGTCTGAGTCGCCTCGCTGCACCCCAAACAGCATCTCAATCCGGAAGGATTCCCTGCCGTTGGTCACCTTGACTTGGCAGGAGCGTGTGGAGGGCAGCGGCACTAAATGCCAAGCGTGTGACTGAGGCAAAGCTGGCCAGATGGCTCTCACCACTTGGTAGAACCAGCGGCCTGTTTTCTGCACATCAAGGTAGGAGTCGGTGCACAGGGTACGAAGGAGGCTGGGATCTTGATTCCTCCTCAGCTCCTCCTCGGGGTGGTGGAGGAAGCACAGCATGTTCTCACCCTGCTGCTCCCTCATGCAGGTGCACTCCAGCTCCACACGGACACAGAAGTCCCTGTCGGGCCTCCACATTGCATTGGCCACCTCCAGGTGGAAGGAGTGCCCTGGGGGAGGAGTCATGGGTACAAGGAAGCGATATACAACATCCTCCTCACGGCCAGTCCAACCTTCAAAGGCACTGCCCACTGGGATGGCTCGCCGCAGCACTGGGTAGAAACTGTTTGATGAGATGTGTCCAAAGAAAAGGCTGAAATTGTCCATCAGGTCGGTTGTCCACTCACAGCCTCTCTGCAGGTCTTGTATAGGCCACTGTATGCGCCTCATTACCATGATTCCTCTGTAATCCTGAGCAAAACGGTCTAATTCATCTCCATAACCTTCTTCTCCATTTTCAAACACAATTCCAAATGCAATTGCAACATCATTGTCTTCTTCAGGCTCCTCTCTCCTCAGGCTCCTTTTCCTCCAGATAAAACAGAGGGCCAAGAGAAGGAGCAGGAGCGCAGCAAATGCCCAGAGCTGCCAGTGCTGCAAGGGAGACCAGAGCAGGTCTCCCCAGGCCCAGCCACTCTGCATCTGTCTGAGCTGCTCCAACATCCACTCCAGCTGAAGCTGCTCCTCTTCCAGGCGCTTTGCACGCACCTCCAGGTGCAGACGCAATGTCTCCTCATCCAGCTCATCCTCCATAGGCAGCAGGTGCTGAATGAGGAATCTCAAAGCAAGGACCAGGAACATGCAGCACTCCATGGTCTGCAGGAGGATGGAGAGAAGGCCTTGAGTGGGGCTGGCAGGGAGGCAGCTGGCAGTGGGGGCAGCAGGGGTGGGAATGACAGGGGTGCGAGAGCAGGAAGGAAAGGGCCCCAGAGAGCTGGCAGGAAGCAAGGCCTGTCCCACTGCCCCAGCAGCAGCAGCAGCAGCAGCACTGTGCCCTGCCCAAGGCTCCCCCGGGAGGGGCTGTCCCTGCACGCACGGGGAGAACCCAGCCCCGGGTGCAGCCTTTCCACCCCGGCCCTTGTCCAGCCCAGCCTCCCCACCACGTGTGCACTCACCACTTGCCCGGGCTCTGCCGGGGCAGCGTTGACTGCTGGGGCCTTTTATAGCTGCCCCCATTGTGACACGTCCCCCGTGATGTCACAGGTGCCACAGCGCATCACAGCCAGGCCAGCCCCGCTCTTTGTCCCCACCCCAGCTCAGCCGCTCCCAGTGGCCCTGCTGTACTGCTTAAGGCTGCCTTTGAGGGAATCTTCTTCAAAGAACTTCCTTTGGTCCTTCTTTTGTCTTTCTTACCAGCTGCCCTCCATTGCCAATCTCCTAGAGATCCATGCTGGAAGGCACCCTTGAGGATCATTGAGGTCAAGCCTTGACTCCACACTGGCTGAGCTACACTGAAATCTCGGAGTCAACAAGGTTGGAAAAGACCCTGAAGATCACACAGTCCAACCTCAAACCTACCATTGCCTTCTGCACCAATCAGCCAGGGCCCCGAATGCCAAATCCACATGACTTTTAAATCCTTCTGAGGCTGCTGACTCAGCCATTCCCCTGGGCACAGACTGTTGCTCAGCCACGGCCATGTTAAATTCCTGAACTTAGAGAAAAACAATAAAGGCTTGGCAGAATTTTTATGAATAGTGTTTGGTTAGATAGATCAAAAAGAAAAAAAGAGAAAAAGAAGAGGGTGCGTACTAGAAAGTGTAATAGAAAGGCGATTTGGGAAATCTGCACCTTCCATGTACCTCAGCCAATGGGGGAAGGAAGAAAGCGATGCAGCGGGGAAATGAGGATAAAAAGGAGGCTGTGTCCTGCAACACTTGGAGAGACCCCATAGGAAATGCCCCATGGCCTCTCCCCTTTTTTCCAATCAAGGTGCAGGACTGCTCTGTGTCTTTTCCAGACATAAATCTCTGGTGTCGTGATTGTTTTTCTGCACAAGGAGACACCCTCATCCTTGTGTGGCCATTCTCAAGCTCTTCTCTGCTTTCTAACACATCAGAAGCCCTGCGTCCTTGCTGCTGCTCGCATCTCCCGCGGGTGGCCGTCTGCCGGCCGCAGCCCAGAGCTCCCTGCTGCGGCTGGCAGGGCCTCAGCGCCCTGTGCCCTGTGCCCTCCCTGTGCCCCGACGGCCGCGCCAGGCCCTGCTTGCTGCCCCGATGGTGGCACTGCTGGCCCCCAGTGCTCTCCAAGGCCTTCTGCGGGGGCACCTTCCTGCGGTGGCCTTTCAGTGCCTGAAGGGAGCCCAAGAGACCTGCGCAGGGGCTGTTTGCAAGGGCCTGCAGGGACAGCACTAGGGCCAGTGGCTTCCCACGGACGCAGGGCGGGCTTAGGCCGCAGGTGTGGAAGGAATTCTGGCCTCTGAGGCTGCTGAGGCCCTGGCCCACGCTGCCCACAGAAGCTGTGGCTGCCCCATGGCTGGCAGCGCTCCAGGCCAGGCTGCATGCGCCTTGGAGCAACCTGGCCTAGTGGCAGGTGTCCCTGCCCATGGCAGCAGGCTTGCAACAAGAGCATTTGCAAGGAGCCTTCCGAGCCCAGGCGTTCTGTGATTCTGAGATCACAGCGGCCCCTGGCAGCTGGGCTTAATTTCTGATTAGAACCAGTTCAGCACTGCAAGTTTGGTTGAGTTCAACAAGCCTGTTCACCAGGCCAGATTCACAACTCCTGAGATTCACGCATAGGTCTGTTTGAGATCAATAAAGGCTGGCACAATCCAGATTCTGCAATGTTGCATTTTATTGAAATAAGTGCAAAGCATTTTTAGGCTTGCCACTCATAAATGCACTAACTATAGAGCATTACTATGTGTCCCAACAGATAGCTGGGACATACTAGATATGAGTTTTGTTGCATATAAAAATAATATTATAGATGTAATAGATGATATATGTTATCTATGTAATAAATATATTTTTGTATGTATATATTTATATTTTACATTTTTATCTTTATGTGTACTATGAACGTCTTTCTAGACATAAATGCAGTAAGAGTGTTACTATGTGTCACAACAGATAGTGACAGCAGGAAATATTTGCTATATTGTTATTGTTTAGTCAAAATTACATCTTCCAATATTTATTATTATTATTATAATTAATCGTGATCTATTAATTACATATTTCTTGCTTTCGATATTATTTCTTTTAGTGTATGGTTTTGTTTTATCGTATTTTAATACTATATCTGATAACTAATAAACTATTTATTAGAGTTTCATAAACTGTATAATATAGTTATAATATGTATACAAAATAGATAATTACCTAGGAAACAAAAATCTAGATACAAGATTTCAGGTCAGCTCCAACACAATTGGTACAATGCTGACCTAAAGGTGTCCTTTACGGGGACAAGAAGAGACACAGTCCATTTTCTGATCCTGGGCAAGCAGAGCTAGTTTCTCCTCTCTGTCTGTTTTTCCCTGGTTTTTTTGTCTTTTTCTGCCCCACATTCCCACTTCCTTCATCCTGTAGCTTTTGGCCATTCTCAAAGGGCTGGAACAATAGCATGGCACAGGATGGCTTTGGTGACTTTGGCCATGCGTGGAAGGCATGTGCTCTCATCATTTGCATTCTTAGGAGTGGGAAAGTTCATATGCCAGTAGGGCTTCATGCAGATCTGGGTGACTTGTTTTGGAAAAGGGAATGATACAAGGAGGTAGAATAAACTATCCTTTGACTCTCCAGCTGCTGAGGCAGCAGGAGCGGCTGTGGGATCTTTGTCAGAGTCTTTGCACACATCCTCTTCTGTAAGGACTAGATTTGTACTATGAACCGGTTCTCTGCCGCCAGCTGTGAGCATCACAAGCACAGCTCTGTGCAGGAGAACCTCTTTCGATTGTCAGTGTCAAGGATTTCTAGGAGACGATGTTGCAGATCCAGGTACTGATGCACAATCTGCGAGCAGGCAACCGGGTCTGTCTCCATGCGATGGAAGAGATTGAGTGTGTCAGCCATTTGTACATCCTGGGGCAAAATGATCTCCTCGGGAAGCCTTGGGTTGCCCACCATAAAGTGGTCGAGGCGTTTTCTTTCCAGGCTATAGCGCAAGCTCCTGCTGATATCCAGAATTCGCGTCAGGAAATGTCTCCTTTGCCACATTGACACCGGTAAAATGTTCAGCAGGTGCATGACAATGGTCTTCATGGTATAGCTGGAAAAGCCTAGGCCCTGCCGAAGACAGGTGAAGAACTGCAGGCATTTGAGGTGCAAACTGCCAGGGGGAGCCTGCCTGGAGATGTGCCTGAAGAACTTCATCTCTGCCACGGCGAAGGTCTCAAGCCACCTTGTGCTTGGGGTGTAGGGCTCTCTAGACTGGCTGCTAACGAAGACGTCTGAGTCGCCTCGCTGCACCCCAAACAGCATCTCAATCCGGAAGGATTCCCTGCCGTTGGTCACCTTGACTTGGCAGGAGCGTGTGGAGGGCAGCGGCACTAAATGCCAAGCGTGTGACTGAGGCAAAGCTGGCCAGATGGCTCTCACCACTTGGTAGAACCAGCGGCCTGTTTTCTGCACATCAAGGTAGGAGTCGGTGCACAGGGTACGAAGGAGGCTGGGATCTTGATTCCTCCTCAGCTCCTCCTCGGGGTGGTGGAGGAAGCACAGCATGTTCTCACCCTGCTGCTCCCTCATGCAGGTGCACTCCAGCTCCACACGGACACAGAAGTCCCTGTCGGGCCTCCACATTGCATTGGCCACCTCCAGGTGGAAGGAGTGCCCTGGGGGAGGAGTCATGGGTACAAGGAAGCGATATACAACATCCTCCTCACGGCCAGTCCAACCTTCAAAGGCACTGCCCACTGGGATGGCTCGCCGCAGCACTGGGTAGAAACTGTTTGATGAGATGTGTCCAAAGAAAAGGCTGAAATTGTCCATCAGGTCGGTTGTCCACTCACAGCCTCTCTGCAGGTCTTGTATAGGCCACTGTATGCGCCTCATTACCATGATTCCTCTGTAATCCTGAGCAAAACGGTCTAATTCATCTCCATAACCTTCTTCTCCATTTTCAAACACAATTCCAAATGCAATTGCAACATCATTGTCTTCTTCAGGCTCCTCTCTCCTCAGGCTCCTTTTCCTCCAGATAAAACAGAGGGCCAAGAGAAGGAGCAGGAGCGCAGCAAATGCCCAGAGCTGCCAGTGCTGCAAGGGAGACCAGAGCAGGTCTCCCCAGGCCCAGCCACTCTGCATCTGTCTGAGCTGCTCCAACATCCACTCCAGCTGAAGCTGCTCCTCTTCCAGGCGCTTTGCACGCACCTCCAGGTGCAGACGCAATGTCTCCTCATCCAGCTCATCCTCCATAGGCAGCAGGTGCTGAATGAGGAATCTCAAAGCAAGGACCAGGAACATGCAGCACTCCATGGTCTGCAGGAGGATGGAGAGAAGGCCTTGAGTGGGGCTGGCAGGGAGGCAGCTGGCAGTGGGGGCAGCAGGGGTGGGAATGACAGGGGTGCGAGAGCAGGAAGGAAAGGGCCCCAGAGAGCTGGCAGGAAGCAAGGCCTGTCCCACTGCCCCAGCAGCAGCAGCAGCAGCAGCACTGTGCCCTGCCCAAGGCTCCCCCGGGAGGGGCTGTCCCTGCACGCACGGGGAGAACCCAGCCCCGGGTGCAGCCTTTCCACCCCGGCCCTTGTCCAGCCCAGCCTCCCCACCACGTGTGCACTCACCACTTGCCCGGGCTCTGCCGGGGCAGCGTTGACTGCTGGGGCCTTTTATAGCTGCCCCCATTGTGACACGTCCCCCGTGATGTCACAGGTGCCACAGCGCATCACAGCCAGGCCAGCCCCGCTCTTTGTCCCCACCCCAGCTCAGCCGCTCCCAGTGGCCCTGCTGTACTGCTTAAGGCTGCCTTTGAGGGAATCTTCTTCAAAGAACTTCCTTTGGTCCTTCTTTTGTCTTTCTTACCAGCTGCCCTCCATTGCCAATCTCCTAGAGATCCATGCTGGAAGGCCCCCTTGAGGATCATTGAGGTCAAGCCTTGACTCCACACTGGCTGAGCTACACTGAAATCTCGGAGTCAACAAGGTTGGAAAAGACCCTGAAGATCACACAGTCCAACCTCAAACCTACCATTGCCTTCTGCACCAATCAGCCAGGGCCCCGAATGCCAAATCCACATGACTTTTAAATCCTTCTGAGGCTGCTGACTCAGCCATTCCCCTGGGCACAGACTGTTGCTCAGCCACGGCCATGTTAAATTCCTGAACTTAGAGAAAAACAATAAAGGCTTGGCAGAATTTTTATCAATAGTGTTTGGTTAGATAGATCAAAAAGAAAAAAAGAGAAAAAGAAGAGGGTGCGTACTAGAAAGTGTAATAGAAAGGCGATTTGGGAAATCTGCACCTTCCATGTACCTCAGCCAATGGGGGAAGGAAGAAAGCGATGCAGCGGGGAAATGAGGATAAAAAGGAGGCTGTGTCCTGCAACACTTGGAGAGACCCCATAGGAAATGCCCCATGGCCTCTCCCCTTTTTTCCAATCAAGGTGCAGGACTGCTCTGTGTCTTTTCCAGACATAAATCTCTGGTGTCGTGATTGTTTTTCTGCACAAGGAGACACCCTCATCCTTGTGTGGCCATTCTCAAGCTCTTCTCTGCTTTCTAACACATCAGAAGCCCTGCGTCCTTGCTGCTGCTCGCATCTCCCGCGGGTGGCCGTCTGCCGGCCGCAGCCCAGAGCTCCCTGCTGCGGCTGGCAGGGCCTCAGCGCCCTGAGCCCTGTGCCCTCCCTGTGCCCCGACGGCCGCGCCAGGCCCTGCTTGCTGCCCCGATGGTGGCACTGCTGGCCCCCAGTGCTCTCCAAGGCCTTCTGCGGGGGCACCTTCCTGCGGTGGCCTTTCAGTGCCTGAAGGGAGCCCAAGAGACCTGCGCAGGGGCTGTTTGCAAGGGCCTGCAGGGACAGCACCAGGGCCAGTGGCTTCCCACGGACGCAGGGCGGGCTTAGGCTGCAGGTGTGGAAGGAATTCTGGCCTCTGAGGCTGCTGAGGCCCTGGCCCACGCTGCCCACAGAAGCTGTGGCTGCCCCATGGCTGGCAGCGCTCCAGGCCAGGCTGCATGCGCCTTGGAGCAACCTGGCCTAGTGGCAGGTGTCCCTGCCCATGGCAGCAGGCTTGCAACAAGAGCATTTGCAAGGAGCCTTCCGAGCCCAGGCGTTCTGTGATTCTGAGATCACAGCGGCCCCTGGCAGCTGGGCTTAATTTCTGATTAGAACCAGTTCAGCACTGCAAGTTTGGTTGAGTTCAACAAGCCTGTTCACCAGGCCAGATTCACAACTCCTGAGATTCACGCATAGGTCTGTTTGAGATCAATAAAGGCTGGCACGATCCAGATTCTGCAATGTTGCATTTTATTGAAATAAGTGCAAAGCATTTTTAGGCTTGCCACTCATAAATGCACTAACTATAGAGCATTACTATGTGTCCCAACAGATAGCTGGGACATACTAGATATGAGTTTTGTTGCATATAAAAATAATATTATAGATGTAATAGATGATATATGTTATCTATGTAATAAATATATTTTTGTATGTATATATTTATATTTTACATTTTTATCTTTATGTGTACTATGAACGTCTTTCTAGACATAAATGCAGTAAGAGTGTTACTATGTGTCACAACAGATAGTGACAGCAGGAAATATTTGCTATATTGTTATTGTTTAGTCAAAATTACATCTTCCAATATTTATTATTATTATTATAATTAATCGTGATCTATTAATTACATATTTCTTGCTTTCGATATTATTTCTTTTAGTGTATGGTTTTGTTTTATCGTATTTTAATACTATATCTGATAACTAATAAACTATTTATTAGAGTTTCATAAACTGTATAATATAGTTATAATATGTATACAAAATAGATAATTACCTAGGAAATAAAAATCTAGATACAAGATTTCAGGTCAGCTCCAACACAATTGGTACAATGCTGACCTAAAGGTGTCCTTTACGGGGACAAGAAGAGACACAGTCCATTTTCTGATCCTGGGCAAGCAGAGCTAGTTTCTCCTCTCTGTCTGTTTTTCCCTGGTTTTTTTGTCTTTTTCTGCCCCACATTCCCACTTCCTTCATCCTGTAGCTTTTGGCCATTCTCAAAGGGCTGGAACAATAGCATGGCACAGGATGGCTTTGGTGACTTTGGCCATGCGTGGAAGGCATGTGCTCTCATCATTTGCATTCTTAGGAGTGGGAAAGTTCATATGCCAGTAGGGCTTCATGCAGATCTGGGTGACTTGTTTTGGAAAAGAGAATGATACAAGGAGGTAGAATAAACCCTCCTGTGGCCCTCCAGCTGCTGAGGCAGCAGGAGCGGCTGTGGGATCTTTGCCAGAGTCTTTGCACACATCCTCTTCTGTAAGGACTAGATTCGTACTATGAACCGGTTCTCTGCCGCCAGCTGTGAGCATCACAAGCACAGCTCTGTGCAGGAGAACCTCTTTCGATTGTCAGTGTCAAGGATTTCTAAGAGACGATGTTGCAGATCCAGGTACTGATGCACAATCTGCGAGCAGGCAACCGGGTCTGTCTCCATGCGATGGAAGAGATTGAGTGTGTCAGCCATTTGTACATCCTGGGGCAAAATGATCTCCTCGGGAAGCCTTGGGTTGCCCACCATAAAGTGGTCGAGGCGTTTTCTTTCCAGGCTATAGCGCAAGCTCCTGCTGATATCCAGAATTCGCGTCAGGAAATGTCTCCTTTGCCACATTGACACCGGTAAAATGTTCAGCAGGTGCATGACAATGGTCTTCATGGTATAGCTGGAAAAGCCTAGGCCCTGCCGAAGACAGGTGAAGAACTGCAGGCATTTGAGGTGCAAACTGCCAGGGGGAGCCTGCCTGGAGATGTGCCTGAAGAACTTCATCTCTGCCACGGCAAAGGTCTCAAGCCACCTTGTGCTTGGGGTGTAGGGCTCTCTAGACTGGCTGCTAACGAAGACGTCTGAGTCGCCTCGCTGCACCCCAAACAGCATCTCAATCCGGAAGGATTCCCTGCCGTTGGTCACCTTGACTTGGCAGGAGCGTGTGGAGGGCAGCGGCACTAAATGCCAAGCGTGTGACTGAGGCAAAGCTGGCCAGATGGCTCTCACCACTTGGTAGAACCAGCGGCCTGTTTTCTGCACATCAAGGTAGGAGTCGGTGCACAGGGTACGAAGGAGGCTGGGATCTTGATTCCTCCTCAGCTCCTCCTCGGGGTGGTGGAGGAAGCACAGCATGTTCTCACCCTGCTGCTCCCTCATGCAGGTGCACTCCAGCTCCACACGGACACAGAAGTCCCTGTCGGGCCTCCACATTGCATTGGCCACCTCCAGGTGGAAGGAGTGCCCTGGGGGAGGAGTCATGGGTACAAGGAAGCGATATACAACATCCTCCTCACGGCCAGTCCAACCTTCAAAGGCACTGCCCACTGGGATGGCTCGCCGCAGCACTGGGTAGAAACTGTTTGATGAGATGTGTCCAAAGAAAAGGCTGAAATTGTCCATCAGGTCGGTTGTCCACTCACAGCCTCTCTGCAGGTCTTGTATAGGCCACTGCATGCGCCTCATTACCATGATTCCTCTGTAATCCTGAGCAAAACGGTCTAATTCATCTCCATAACCTTCTTCTCCATTTTCAAACACAATTCCAAATGCAATTGCAACATCATTGTCTTCTTCAGGCTCCTCTCTCCTCAGGCTCCTTTTCCTCCAGATAAAACAGAGGGCCAAGAGAAGGAGCAGGAGCGCAGCAAATGCCCAGAGCTGCCAGTGCTGCAAGGGAGACCAGAGCAGGTCTCCCCAGGCCCAGCCACTCTGCATCTGTCTGAGCTGCTCCAACATCCACTCCAGCTGAAGCTGCTCCTCTTCCAGGCGCTTTGCACGCACCTCCAGGTGCAGACGCAATGTCTCCTCATCCAGCTCATCCTCCATAGGCAGCAGGTGCTGAATGAGGAATCTCAAAGCAAGGACCAGGAACATGCAGCACTCCATGGTCTGCAGGAGGATGGAGAGAAGGCCTTGAGTGGGGCTGGCAGGGAGGCAGCTGGCAGTGGGGGCAGCAGGGGTGGGAATGACAGGGGTGCGAGAGCAGGAAGGAAAGGGCCCCAGAGAGCTGGCAGGAAGCAAGGCCTGTCCCACTGCCCCAGCAGCAGCAGCAGCAGCAGCACTGTGCCCTGCCCAAGGCTCCCCCGGGAGGGGCTGTCCCTGCACGCACAGGGAGAACCCAGCCCCGGGTGCAGCGTTTCCACCCCGGCCCTTGTCCAGCCCAGCCTCCCCACCACGTGTGCACTCACCACTTGCCCGGGCTCTGCCGGGGCAGCGTTGACTGCTGGGGCCTTTTATAGCTGCCCCCATTGTGACACGTCCCCCGTGATGTCACAGGTGCCACAGCGCATCACAGCCAGGCCAGCCCCGCTCTTTGTCCCCACCCCAGCTCAGCCGCTCCCAGTGGCCCTGCTGTACTGCTTAAGGCTGCCTTTGAGGGAATCTTCTTCAAAGAACTTCCTTTGGTCCTTCTTTTGTCTTTCTTACCAGCTGCCCTCCATTGCCAATCTCCTAGAGATCCATGCTGGAAGGCACCCTTGAGGATCATTGAGGTCAAGCCTTGACTCCACACTGGCTGAGCTACACTGAAATCTCGGAGTCAACAAGGTTGGAAAAGACCCTGAAGATCACACAGTCCAACCTCAAACCTACCATTGCCTTCTGCACCAATCAGCCAGGGCCCCGAATGCCAAATCCACATGACTTTTAAATCCTTCTGAGGCTGCTGACTCAGCCATTCCCCTGGGCACAGACTGTTGCTCAGCCACGGCCATGTTAAATTCCTGAACTTAGAGAAAAACAATAAAGGCTTGGCAGAATTTTTATGAATAGTGTTTGGTTAGATAGATCAAAAAGAAAAAAAGAGAAAAAGAAGAGGGTGCGTACTAGAAAGTGTAATAGAAAGGCGATTTGGGAAATCTGCACCTTCCATGTACCTCAGCCAATGGGGGAAGGAAGAAAGCGATGCAGCGGGGAAATGAGGATAAAAAGGAGGCTGTGTCCTGCAACACTTGGAGAGACCCCATAGGAAATGCCCCATGGCCTCTCCCCTTTTTTCCAATCAAGGTGCAGGACTGCTCTGTGTCTTTTCCAGACATAAATCTCTGGTGTCGTGATTGTTTTTCTGCACAAGGAGACACCCTCATCCTTGTGTGGCCATTCTCAAGCTCTTCTCTGCTTTCTAACACATCAGAAGCCCTGCGTCCTTGCTGCTGCTCGCATCTCCCGCGGGTGGCCGTCTGCCGGCCGCAGCCCAGAGCTCCCTGCTGCGGCTGGCAGGGCCTCAGCGCCCTGTGCCCTGTGCCCTCCCTGTGCCCCGACGGCCGCGCCAGGCCCTGCTTGCTGCCCCGATGGTGGCACTGCTGGCCCCCAGTGCTCTCCAAGGCCTTCTGCGGGGGCACCTTCCTGCGGTGGCCTTTCAGTGCCTGAAGGGAGCCCAAGAGACCTGCGCAGGGGCTGTTTGCAAGGGCCTGCAGGGACAGCACCAGGGCCAGTGGCTTCCCACGGACGCAGGGCGGGCTTAGGCCGCAGGTGTGGAAGGAATTCTGGCCTCTGAGGCTGCTGAGGCCCTGGCCCACGCTGCCCACAGAAGCTGTGGCTGCCCCATGGCTGGCAGCGCTCCAGGCCAGGCTGCATGCGCCTTGGAGCAACCTGGCCTAGTGGCAGGTGTCCCTGCCCATGGCAGCAGGCTTGCAACAAGAGCATTTGCAAGGAGCCTTCCGAGCCCAGGCGTTCTGTGATTCTGAGATCACAGCGGCCCCTGGCAGCTGGGCTTAATTTCTGATTAGAACCAGTTCAGCACTGCAAGTTTGGTTGAGTTCAACAAGCCTGTTCACCAGGCCAGATTCACAACTCCTGAGATTCACGCATAGGTCTGTTTGAGATCAATAAAGGCTGGCACAATCCAGATTCTGCAATGTTGCATTTTATTGAAATAAGTGCAAAGCATTTTTAGGCTTGCCACTCATAAATGCACTAACTATAGAGCATTACTATGTGTCCCAACAGATAGCTGGGACATACTAGATATGAGTTTTGTTGCATATAAAAATAATATTATAGATGTAATAGATGATATATGTTATCTATGTAATAAATATATTTTTGTATGTATATATTTATATTTTACATTTTTATCTTTATGTGTACTATGAACGTCTTTCTAGACATAAATGCAGTAAGAGTGTTACTATGAGTCACAACAGATAGTGACAGCAGGAAATATTTGCTATATTGTTATTGTTTAGTCAAAATTACATCTTCCAATATTTATTATTATTATTATAATTAATCGTGATCTATTAATTACATATTTCTTGCTTTCGATATTATTTCTTTTAGTGTATGGTTTTGTTTTATCGTATTTTAATACTATATCTGATAACTAATAAACTATTTATTAGAGTTTCATAAACTGTATAATATAGTTATAATATGTATACAAAATAGATAATTACCTAGGAAATAAAAATCTAGATACAAGATTTCAGGTCAGCTCCAACACAATTGGTACAATGCTGACCTAAAGGTGTCCTTTACGGGGACAAGAAGAGACACAGTCCATTTTCTGATCCTGGGCAAGCAGAGCTAGTTTCTCCTCTCTGTCTGTTTTTCCCTGGTTTTTTTGTCTTTTTCTGCCCCACATTCCCACTTCCTTCATCCTGTAGCTTTTGGCCATTCTCAAAGGGCTGGAACAATAGCATGGCACAGGATGGCTTTGGTGACTTTGGCCATGCGTGGAAGGCATGTGCTCTCATCATTTGCATTCTTAGGAGTGGGAAAGTTCATATGCCAGTAGGGCTTCATGCAGATCTGGGTGACTTGTTTTGGAAAAGAGAATGATACAAGGAGGTAGAATAAACCCTCCTGTGGCCCTCCAGCGGCTGAGGCAGCAGGAGCGGCTGTGGGACCTTTGCCAGAGTCTTTGCACACATCCTCTTCTGTAAGGACTAGATTTGTACTATGAACCGGTTCTCTGCCGCCAGCTGTGAGCATCACAAGCACAGCTCTGTGCAGGAGAACCTCTTTCAATTGTCAGTGTCAAGGATTTCTAGGAGACGATGTTGCAGATCCAGGTACTGATGCACAATCTGCGAGCAGGCAACCGGGTCTGTCTCCATGCGATGGAAGAGATTGAGTGTGTCAGCCATTTGTACATCCTGGGGCAAAATGATCTCCTCGGGAAGCCTTGGGTTGCCCACCATAAAGTGGTCGAGGCGTTTTCTTTCCAGGCTATAGCGCAAGCTCCTGCTGATATCCAGAATTCGCGTCAGGAAATGTCTCCTTTGCCACATTGACACCGGTAAAATGTTCAGCAGGTGCATGACAATGGTCTTCATGGTATAGCTGGAAAAGCCTAGGCCCTGCCGAAGACAGGTGAAGAACTGCAGGCATTTGAGGTGCAAACTGCCAGGGGGAGCCTGCCTGGAGATGTGCCTGAAGAACTTCATCTCTGCCACGGCGAAGGTCTCAAGCCACCTTGTGCTTGGGGTGTAGGGCTCTCTAGACTGGCTGCTAACGAAGACGTCTGAGTCGCCTCGCTGCACCCCAAACAGCATCTCAATGCGGAAGGATTCCCTGCAGTTGGTCACCTTGATTTGGCAGGAGCGTGTGGAGGGCAGCGGCACTAAATGCCAAGCGTGTGACTGAGGCAAAGCTGGCCAGATGGCTCTCACCACTTGGTAGAACCAGCGGCCTGTTTTCTGCACATCAAGGTAGGAGTCGGTGCACAGGGTACGAAGGAGGCTGGGATCTTGATTCCTCCTCAGCTCCTCCTCGGGGTGGTGGAGGAAGCACAGCATGTTCTCACCCTGCTGCTCCCTCATGCAGGTGCACTCCAGCTCCACACGGACACAGAAGTCCCTGTCGGGCCTCCACATTGCATTGGCCACCTCCAGGTGGAAGGAGTGCCCTGGGGGAGGAGTCATGGGTACAAGGAAGCGATATACAACATCCTCCTCACGGCCAGTCCAACCTTCAAAGGCACTGCCCACTGGGATGGCTCGCCGCAGCACTGGGTAGAAACTGTTTGATGAGATGTGTCCAAAGAAAAGGCTGAAATTGTCCATCAGGTCGGTTGTCCACTCACAGCCTCTCTGCAGGTCTTGTATAGGCCACTGTATGCGCCTCATTACCATGATTCCTCTGTAATCCTGAGCAAAACGGTCTAATTCATCTCCATAACCTTCTTCTCCATTTTCAAACACAATTCCAAATGCAATTGCAACATCATTGTCTTCTTCAGGCTCCTCTCTCCTCAGGCTCCTTTTCCTCCAGATAAAACAGTGGGCCAAGAGAAGGAGCAGGAGCGCAGCAAATGCCCAGAGCTGCCAGTGCTGCAAGGGAGACCAGAGCAGGTCTCCCCAGGCCCAGCCACTCTGCATCTGTCTGAGCTGCTCCAACATCCACTCCAGCCGAAGCTGCTCCTCTTCCAGGCGCTTTGCACGCACCTCCAGGTGCAGACGTAATGTCTCCTCATCCAGCTCATCCTCCATAGGCAGCAGGTGCTGAATGAGGAATCTCAAAGCAAGGACCAGGAACATGCAGCACTCCATGGTCTGCAGGAGGATGGAGAGAAGGCCTTGAGTGGGGCTGGCAGGGAGGCAGCTGGCAGTGGGGGCAGCAGGGGTGGGAATGACAGGGGTGCGAGAGCAGGAAGGAAAGGGCCCCAGAGAGCTGGCAGGAAGCAAGGCCTGTCCCACTGCCCCAGCAGCAGCAGCAGCAGCAGCACTGTGCCCTGCCCAAGGCTCCCCCGGGAGGGGCTGTCCCTGCACGCACAGGGAGAACCCAGCCCCGGGTGCAGCGTTTCCACCCCGGCCCTTGTCCAGCCCAGCCTCCCCACCACGTGTGCACTCACCACTTGCCCGGGCTCTGCCGGGGCAGCGTTGACTGCTGGGGCCTTTTATAGCTGCCCCCATTGTGACACGTCCCCCGTGATGTCACAGGTGCCACAGCGCATCACAGCCAGGCCAGCCCCGCTCTTTGTCCCCACCCCAGCTCAGCCGCTCCCAGTGGCCCTGCTGTACTGCTTAAGGCTGCCTTTGAGGGAATCTTCTTCAAAGAACTTCCTTTGGTCCTTCTTTTGTCTTTCTTACCAGCTGCCCTCCATTGCCAATCTCCTAGAGATCCATGCTGGAAGGCACCCTTGAGGATCATTGAGGTCAAGCCTTGACTCCACACTGGCTGAGCTACACTGAAATCTCGGAGTCAACAAGGTTGGAAAAGACCCTGAAGATCACACAGTCCAACCTCAAACCTACCATTGCCTTCTGCACCAATCAGCCAGGGCCCCGAATGCCAAATCCACATGACTTTTAAATCCTTCTGAGGCTGCTGACTCAGCCATTCCCCTGGGCACAGACTGTTGCTCAGCCACGGCCATGTTAAATTCCTGAACTTAGAGAAAAACAATAAAGGCTTGGCAGAATTTTTATCAATAGTGTTTGGTTAGATAGATCAAAAAGAAAAAAAGAGAAAAAGAAGAGGGTGCGTACTAGAAAGTGTAATAGAAAGGCGATTTGGGAAATCTGCACCTTCCATGTACCTCAGCCAATGGGGGAAGGAAGAAAGCGATGCAGCGGGGAAATGAGGATAAAAAGGAGGCTGTGTCCTGCAACACTTGGAGAGACCCCATAGGAAATGCCCCATGGCCTCTCCCCTTTTTTCCAATCAAGGTGCAGGACTGCTCTGTGTCTTTTCCAGACATAAATCTCTGGTGTCGTGATTGTTTTTCTGCACGAGGAGACACCCTCATCCTTGTGTGGCCATTCTCAAGCTCTTCTCTGCTTTCTAACACATCAGAAGCCCTGCGTCCTTGCTGCTGCTCGCATCTCCCGCGGGTGGCCGTCTGCCGGCCGCAGCCCAGAGCTCCCTGCTGCGGCTGGCAGGGCCTCAGCGCCCTGTGCCCTGTGCCCTCCCTGTGCCCCGACGGCCACGCCAGGCCCTGCTTGCTGCCCCGATGGTGGCACTGCTGGCCCCCAGTGCTCTCCAAGGCCTTCTGCGGGGGCACCTTCCTGCGGTGGCCTTTCAGTGCCTGAAGGGAGCCCAAGAGACCTGCGCAGGGGCTGTTTGCAAGGGCCTGCAGGGACAGCACCAGGGCCAGTGGCTTCCCACGGACGCAGGGCGGGCTTAGGCCGCAGGTGTGGAAGGAATTCTGGCCTCTGAGGCTGCTGAGGCCCTGGCCCACGCTGCCCACAGAAGCTGTGGCTGCCCCATGGCTGGCAGCGCTCCAGGCCAGGCTGCATGCGCCTTGGAGCAACCTGGCCTAGTGGCAGGTGTCCCTGCCCATGGCAGCAGGCTTGCAACAAGAGCATTTGCAAGGAGCCTTCCGAGCCCAGGCGTTCTGTGATTCTGAGATCACAGCGGCCCCTGGTAGCTGGGCTTAATTTCTGATTAGAAGCAGTTCAGCACTGCAAGTTTGGTTGAGTTCAACAAGCCTGTTCACCAGGCCAGATTCACAACTCCTGAGATTCACGCATAGGTCTGTTTGAGATCAATAAAGGCTGGCACGATCCAGATTCTGCAATGTTGCATTTTATTGAAATAAGTGCAAAGCATTTTTAGGCTTGCCACTCATAAATGCACTAACTATAGAGCATTACTATGTGTCCCAACAGATAGCTGGGACATACTAGATATGAGTTTTGTTGCATATAAAAATAATATTATAGATGTAATAGATGATATATGTTATCTATGTAATAAATATATTTTTGTATGTATATATTTATATTTTACATTTTTATCTTTATGTGTACTATGAACGTCTTTCTAGACATAAATGCAGTAAGAGTGTTACTATGTGTCACAACAGATAGTGACAGCAGGAAATATTTGCTATATTGTTATTGTTTAGTCAAAATTACATCTTCCAATATTTATTATTATTATTATAATTAATCGTGATCTATTAATTACATATTTCTTGCTTTCGATATTATTTCTTTTCGTGTATGGTTTTGTTTTATCGTATTTTAATACTATATCTGATAACTAATAAACTATTTATTAGAGTTTCATAAACTGTATAATATAGTTATAATATGTATACAAAATAGATAATTACCTAGGAAATAAAAATCTAGATACAAGATTTCAGGTCAGCTCCAACACAATTGGTACAATGCTGACCTAAAGGTGTCCTTTACGGGGACAAGAAGAGACACAGTCCATTTTCTGATCCTGGGCAAGCAGAGCTAGTTTCTCCTCTCTGTCTGTTTTTCCCTGGTTTTTTTGTCCTTTTCTGCCCCACATTCCCACTTCCTTCATCCTGTAGCTTTTGGCCATTCTCAAAGGGCTGGAACAATAGCATGACACAGGATGGCTTTGGTGACTTTGGCCATGCGTGGAAGGCATGTGCTCTCTTCATTTGCATTCTTAGGAGTGGGAAAGTTCATATGCCAGTAGGGCTTCATGCAGATCTGGGTGACTTGTTTTGGAAAAGGGAATGATGAAAGGAGGTAGAATAAACTATCCTTTGACTCTCCAGCTCCTGAGGCAGCAGGAGCGGCTGTGGGACCTTTGCCAGAGTCTTTGCACACATCCTCTTCTGTAAGGACTAGATTTGTACTATGAACCGGTTCTCTGCCGCCAGCTGTGAGCATCACAAGCACAGCTCTGTGCAGGAGAACCTCTTTCAATTGTCAGTGTCAAGGATTTCTAGGAGACGATGTTGCAGATCCAGGTACTGATGCACAATCTGCGAGCAGGCAACCGGGTCTGTCTCCATGCGATGGAAGAGATTGAGTGTGTCAGCCATTTGTACATCCTGGGGCAAAATGATCTCCTCGGGAAGCCTTGGGTTGCCCACCATAAAGTGGTCGAGGCGTTTTCTTTCCAGGCTATAGCGCAAGCTCCTGCTGATATCCAGAATTCGCGTCAGGAAATGTCTCCTTTGCCACATTGACACCGGTAAAATGTTCAGCAGGTGCATGACAATGGTCTTCATGGTATAGCTGGAAAAGCCTAGGCCCTGCCGAAGACAGGTGAAGAACTGCAGGCATTTGAGGTGCAAACTGCCAGGGGGAGCCTGCCTGGAGATGTGCCTGAAGAACTTCATCTCTGCCACGGCAAAGGTCTCAAGCCACCTTGTGCTTGGGGTGTAGGGCTCTCTAGACTGGCTGCTAACGAAGACGTCTGAGTCGCCTCGCTGCACCCCAAACAGCATCTCAATGCGGAAGGATTCCCTGCAGTTGGTCACCTTGATTTGGCAGGAGCGTGTGGAGGGCAGCGGCACTAAATGCCAAGCGTGTGACTGAGGCAAAGCTGGCCAGATGGCTCTCACCACTTGGTAGAACCAGCGGCCTGTTTTCTGCACATCAAGGTAGGAGTCGGTGCACAGGGTACGAAGGAGGCTGGGATCTTGATTCCTCCTCAGCTCCTCCTCGGGGTGGTGGAGGAAGCACAGCATGTTCTCACCCTGCTGCTCCCTCATGCAGGTGCACTCCAGCTCCACACGGACACAGAAGTCCCTGTCGGGCCTCCACATTGCATTGGCCACCTCCAGGTGGAAGGAGTGCCCTGGGGGAGGAGTCATGGGTACAAGGAAGCGATATACAACATCCTCCTCACGGCCAGTCCAACCTTCAAAGGCACTGCCCACTGGGATGGCTCGCCGCAGCACTGGGTAGAAACTGTTTGATGAGATGTGTCCAAAGAAAAGGCTGAAATTGTCCATCAGGTCGGTTGTCCACTCACAGCCTCTCTGCAGGTCTTGTATAGGCCACTGTATGCGCCTCATTACCATGATTCCTCTGTAATCCTGAGCAAAACGGTCTAATTCATCTCCATAACCTTCTTCTCCATTTTCAAACACAATTCCAAATGCAATTGCAACATCATTGTCTTCTTCAGGCTCCTCTCTCCTCAGGCTCCTTTTCCTCCAGATAAAGCAGAGGGCCAAGAGAAGGAGCAGGAGCGCAGCAAATGCCCAGAGCTGCCAGTGCTGCAAGGGAGACCAGAGCAGGTCTCCCCAGGCCCAGCCACTCTGCATCTGTCTGAGCTGCTCCAACATCCACTCCAGCCGAAGCTGCTCCTCTTCCAGGCGCTTTGCACGCACCTCCAGGTGCAGACGTAATGTCTCCTCATCCAGCTCATCCTCCATAGGCAGCAGGTGCTGAATGAGGAATCTCAAAGCAAGGACCAGGAACATGCAGCACTCCATGGTCTGCAGGAGGATGGAGAGAAGGCCTTGAGTGGGGCTGGCAGGGAGGCAGCTGGCAGTGGGGGCAGCAGGGGTGGGAATGACAGGGGTGCGAGAGCAGGAAGGAAAGGGCCCCAGAGAGCTGGCAGGAAGCAAGGCCTGTCCCACTGCCCCAGCAGCAGCAGCAGCAGCAGCACTGTGCCCTGCCCAAGGCTCCCCCGGGAGGGGCTGTCCCTGCACGCACGGGGAGAACCCAGCCCCGGGTGCAGCCTTTCCACCCCGGCCCTTGTCCAGCCCAGCCTCCCCACCACGTGTGCACTCACCACTTGCCCGGGCTCTGCCGGGGCAGCGTTGACTGCTGGGGCCTTTTATAGCTGCCCCCATTGTGACACGTCCCCCGTGATGTCACAGGTGCCACAGCGCATCACAGCCAGGCCAGCCCCGCTCTTTGTCCCCACCCCAGCTCAGCCGCTCCCAGTGGCCCTGCTGTACTGCTTAAGGCTGCCTTTGAGGGAATCTTCTTCAAAGAACTTCCTTTGGTCCTTCTTTTGTCTTTCTTACCAGCTGCCCTCCATTGCCAATCTCCTAGAGATCCATGCTGGAAGGCCCCCTTGAGGATCATTGAGGTCAAGCCTTGACTCCACACTGGCTGAGCTACACTGAAATCTCGGAGTCAACAAGGTTGGAAAAGACCCTGAAGATCACACAGTCCAACCTCAAACCTACCATTGCCTTCTGCACCAATCAGCCAGGGCCCCGAATGCCAAATCCACATGACTTTTAAATCCTTCTGAGGCTGCTGACTCAGCCATTCCCCTGGGCACAGACTGTTGCTCAGCCACGGCCATGTTAAATTCCTGAACTTAGAGAAAAACAATAAAGGCTTGGCAGAATTTTTATCAATAGTGTTTGGTTAGATAGATCAAAAAGAAAAAAAGAGAAAAAGAAGAGGGTGCGTACTAGAAAGTGTAATAGAAAGGCGATTTGGGAAATCTGCACCTTCCATGTACCTCAGCCAATGGGGGAAGGAAGAAAGCGATGCAGCGGGGAAATGAGGATAAAAAGGAGGCTGTGTCCTGCAACACTTGGAGAGACCCCATAGGAAATGCCCCATGGCCTCTCCCCTTTTTTCCAATCAAGGTGCAGGACTGCTCTGTGTCTTTTCCAGACATAAATCTCTGGTGTCGTGATTGTTTTTCTGCACAAGGAGACACCCTCATCCTTGTGTGGCCATTCTCAAGCTCTTCTCTGCTTTCTAACACATCAGAAGCCCTGCGTCCTTGCTGCTGCTCGCATCTCCCGCGGGTGGCCGTCTGCCGGCCGCAGCCCAGAGCTCCCTGCTGCGGCTGGCAGGGCCTCAGCGCCCTGTGCCCTGTGCCCTCCCTGTGCCCCGACGGCCGCGCCAGGCCCTGCTTGCTGCCCCGATGGTGGCACTGCTGGCCCCCAGTGCTCTCCAAGGCCTTCTGCGGGGGCACCTTCCTGCGGTGGCCTTTCAGTGCCTGAAGGGAGCCCAAGAGACCTGCGCAGGGGCTGTTTGCAAGGGCCTGCAGGGACAGCACCAGGGCCAGTGGCTTCCCACGGAGGCAGGGCGGGCTTAGGCTGCAGGTGTGGAAGGAATTCTGGCCTCTGAGGCTGCTGAGGCCCTGGCCCACGCTGCCCACAGAAGCTGTGGCTGCCCCATGGCTGGCAGCGCTCCAGGCCAGGCTGCATGCGCCTTGGAGCAACCTGGCCTAGTGGCAGGTGTCCCTGCCCATGGCAGCAGGCTTGCAACAAGAGCATTTGCAAGGAGCCTTCCGAGCCCAGGCGTTCTGTGATTCTGAGATCACAGCGGCCCCTGGCAGCTGGGCTTAATTTCTGATTAGAACCAGTTCAGCACTGCAAGTTTGGTTGAGTTCAACAAGCCTGTTCACCAGGCCAGATTCACAACTCCTGAGATTCACGCATAGGTCTGTTTGAGATCAATAAAGGCTGGCACGATCCAGATTCTGCAATGTTGCATTTTATTGAAATAAGTGCAAAGCATTTTTAGGCTTGCCACTCATAAATGCACTAACTATAGAGCATTACTATGTGTCCCAACAGATAGCTGGGACATACTAGATATGAGTTTTGTTGCATATAAAAATAATATTATAGATGTAATAGATGATATATGTTATCTATGTAATAAATATATTTTTGTATGTATATATTTATATTTTACATTTTTATCTTTATGTGTACTATGAACGTCTTTCTAGACATAAATGCAGTAAGAGTGTTACTATGTGTCACAACAGATAGTGACAGCAGGAAATATTTGCTATATTGTTATTGTTTAGTCAAAATTACATCTTCCAATATTTATTATTATTATTATAATTAATCGTGATCTATTAATTACATATTTCTTGCTTTCGATATTATTTCTTTTAGTGTATGGTTTTGTTTTATCGTATTTTAATACTATATCTGATAACTAATAAACTATTTATTAGAGTTTCATAAATTGTATAATATAGTTATAATATGTATACAAAATAGATAATTACATAGGAAATAAAAATCTAGATACAAGATTTCAGGTCAGCTCCAACACAATTGGTACAATGCTGACCTAAAGGTGTCCTTTACGGGGACAAGAAGAGACACAGTCCATTTTCTGATCCTGGGCAAGCAGAGCTAGTTTCTCCTCTCTGTTTTTCCCTGGTTTTTTTGTCTTTTTCTGCCCCACATTCCCACTTCCTTCATCCTGTAGCTTTTGGCCATTCTCAAAGGGCTGGAACAATAGCATGGCACAGGATGGCTTTGGTGACTTTGGCCATGCGTGGAAGGCATGTGCTCTCATCATTTGCATTCTTAGGAGTGGGAAAGTTCATATGCCAGTAGGGCTTCATGCAGATCTGGGTGACTTGTTTTGGAAAAGAGAATGATACAAGGAGGTAGAATAAACCCTCCTGTGGCCCTCCAGCTGCTGAGGCAGCAGGAGCGGCTGTGGGATCTTTGCCAGAGTCTTTGCACACATCCTCTTCTGTAAGGACTAGATTTGTACTATGAACCGGTTCTCTGCCGCCAGCTGTGAGCATCACAAGCACAGCTCTGTGCAGGAGAACCTCTTTCAATTGTCAGTGTCAAGGATTTCTAGGAGACGATGTTGCAGATCCAGGTACTGATGCACAATCTGCGAGCAGGCAACCGGGTCTGTCTCCATGCGATGGAAGAGATTGAGTGTGTCAGCCATTTGTACATCCTGGGGCAAAATGATCTCCTCGGGAAGCCTTGGGTTGCCCACCATAAAGTGGTCGAGGCGTTTTCTTTCCAGGCTATAGCGCAAGCTCCTGCTGATATCCAGAATTCGCGTCAGGAAATGTCTCCTTTGCCACATTGACACCGGTAAAATGTTCAGCAGGTGCATGACAATGGTCTTCATGGTATAGCTGGAAAAGCCTAGGCCCTGCCGAAGACAGGTGAAGAACTGCAGGCATTTGAGGTGCAAACTGCCAGGGGGAGCCTGCCTGGAGATGTGCCTGAAGAACTTCATCTCTGCCACGGCAAAGGTCTCAAGCCACCTTGTGCTTGGGGTGTAGGGCTCTCTAGACTGGCTGCTAACGAAGACGTCTGAGTCGCCTCGCTGCACCCCAAACAGCATCTCAATCCGGAAGGATTCTCTGCCGTTGGTCACCTTGACTTGGCAGGAGCGTGTGGAGGGCAGCGGCACTAAATGCCAAGCGTGTGACTGAGGCAAAGCTGGCCAGATGGCTCTCACCACTTGGTAGAACCAGCGGCCTGTTTTCTGCACATCAAGGTAGGAGTCGGTGCACAGGGTACGAAGGAGGCTGGGATCTTGATTCCTCCTCAGCTCCTCCTCGGGGTGGTGGAGGAAGCACAGCATGTTCTCACCCTGCTGCTCCCTCATGCAGGTGCACTCCAGCTCCACACGGACACAGAAGTCCCTGTCGGGCCTCCACATTGCATTGGCCACCTCCAGGTGGAAGGAGTGCCCTGGGGGAGGAGTCATGGGTACAAGGAAGCGATATACAACATCCTCCTCACGGCCAGTCCAACCTTCAAAGGCACTGCCCACTGGGATGGCTCGCCGCAGCACTGGGTAGAAACTGTTTGATGAGATGTGTCCAAAGAAAAGGCTGAAATTGTCCATCAGGTCGGTTGTCCACTCACAGCCTCTCTGCAGGTCTTGTATAGGCCACTGTATGCGCCTCATTACCATGATTCCTCTGTAATCCTGAGCAAAACGGTCTAATTCATCTCCATAACCTTCTTCTCCATTTTCAAACACAATTCCAAATGCAATTGCAACATCATTGTCTTCTTCAGGCTCCTCTCTCCTCAGGCTCCTTTTCCTCCAGATAAAACAGAGGGCCAAGAGAAGGAGCAGGAGCGCAGCAAATGCCCAGAGCTGCCAGTGCTGCAAGGGAGACCAGAGCAGGTCTCCCCAGGCCCAGCCACTCTGCATCTGTCTGAGCTGCTCCAACATCCACTCCAGCCGAAGCTGCTCCTCTTCCAGGCGCTTTGCACGCACCTCCAGGTGCAGACGCAATGTCTCCTCATCCAGCTCATCCTCCATAGGCAGCAGGTGCTGAATGAGGAATCTCAAAGCAAGGACCAGGAACATGCAGCACTCCATGGTCTGCAGGAGGATGGAGAGAAGGCCTTGAGTGGGGCTGGCAGGGAGGCAGCTGGCAGTGGGGGCAGCAGGGGTGGGAATGACAGGGGTGCGAGAGCAGGAAGGAAAGGGCCCCAGAGAGCTGGCAGGAAGCAAGGCCTGTCCCACTGCCCCAGCAGCAGCAGCAGCAGCAGCACTGTGCCCTGCCCAAGGCTCCCCCGGGAGGGGCTGTCCCTGCACGCACGGGGAGAACCCAGCCCCGGGTGCAGCGTTTCCACCCCGGCCCTTGTCCAGCCCAGCCTCCCCACCACGTGTGCACTCACCACTTGCCCGGGCTCTGCCGGGGCAGCGTTGACTGCTGGGGCCTTTTATAGCTGCCCCCATTGTGACACGTCCCCCGTGATGTCACAGGTGCCACAGCGCATCACAGCCAGGCCAGCCCCGCTCTTTGTCCCCACCCCAGCTCAGCCGCTCCCAGTGGCCCTGCTGTACTGCTTAAGGCTGCCTTTGAGGGAATCTTCTTCAAAGAACTTCCTTTGGTCCTTCTTTTGTCTTTCTTACCAGCTGCCCTCCATTGCCAATCTCCTAGAGATCCATGCTGGAAGGCACCCTTGAGGATCATTGAGGTCAAGCCTTGACTCCACACTGGCTGAGCTACACTGAAATCTCGGAGTCAACAAGGTTGGAAAAGACCCTGAAGATCACACAGTCCAACCTCAAACCTACCATTGCCTTCTGCACCAATCAGCCAGGGCCCCGAATGCCAAATCCACATGACTTTTAAATCCTTCTGAGGCTGCTGACTCAGCCATTCCCCTGGGCACAGACTGTTGCTCAGCCACGGCCATGTTAAATTCCTGAACTTAGAGAAAAACAATAAAGGCTTGGCAGAATTTTTATGAATAGTGTTTGGTTAGATAGATCAAAAAGAAAAAAAGAGAAAAAGAAGAGGGTGCGTACTAGAAAGTGTAATAGAAAGGCGATTTGGGAAATCTGCACCTTCCATGTACCTCAGCCAATGGGGGAAGGAAGAAAGCGATGCAGCGGGGAAATGAGGATAAAAAGGAGGCTGTGTCCTGCAACACTTGGAGAGACCCCATAGGAAATGCCCCATGGCCTCTCCCCTTTTTTCCAATCAAGGTGCAGGACTGCTCTGTGTCTTTTCCAGACATAAATCTCTGGTGTCGTGATTGTTTTTCTGCACGAGGAGACACCCTCATCCTTGTGTGGCCATTCTCAAGCTCTTCTCTGCTTTCTAACACATCAGAAGCCCTGCGTCCTTGCTGCTGCTCGCATCTCCCGCGGGTGGCCGTCTGCCGGCCGCAGCCCAGAGCTCCCTGCTGCGGCTGGCAGGGCCTCAGCGCCCTGTGCCCTGTGCCCTCCCTGTGCCCCGACGGCCGCGCCAGGCCCTGCTTGCTGCCCCGATGGTGGCACTGCTGGCCCCCAGTGCTCTCCAAGGCCTTCTGCGGGGGCACCTTCCTGCGGTGGCCTTTCAGTGCCTGAAGGGAGCCCAAGAGACCTGCGCAGGGGCTGTTTGCAAGGGCCTGCAGGGACAGCACCAGGGCCAGTGGCTTCCCACGGACGCAGGGCGGGCTTAGGCTGCAGGTGTGGAAGGAATTCTGGCCTCTGAGGCTGCTGAGGCCCTGGCCCACGCTGCCCACAGAAGCTGTGGCTGCCCCATGGCTGGCAGCGCTCCAGGCCAGGCTGCATGCGCCTTGGAGCAACCTGGCCTAGTGGCAGGTGTCCCTGCCCATGGCAGCAGGCTTGCAACAAGAGCATTTGCAAGGAGCCTTCCGAGCCCAGGCGTTCTGTGATTCTGAGATCACAGCGGCCCCTGGCAGCTGGGCTTAATTTCTGATTAGAACCAGTTCAGCACTGCAAGTTTGGTTGAGTTCAACAAGCCTGTTCACCAGGCCAGATTCACAACTCCTGAGATTCACGCATAGGTCTGTTTGAGATCAATAAAGGCTGGCACAATCCAGATTCTGCAATGTTGCATTTTATTGAAATAAGTGCAAAGCATTTTTAGGCTTGCCACTCATAAATGCACTAACTATAGAGCATTACTATGTGTCCCAACAGATAGCTGGGACATACTAGATATGAGTTTTGTTGCATATAAAAATAATATTATAGATGTAATAGATGATATATGTTATCTATGTAATAAATATATTTTTGTATGTATATATTTATATTTTACATTTTTATCTTTATGTGTACTATGAACGTCTTTCTAGACATAAATGCAGTAAGAGTGTTACTATGTGTCACAACAGATAGTGACAGCAGGAAATATTTGCTATATTGTTATTGTTTAGTCAAAATTACATCTTCCAATATTTATTATTATTATTATAATTAATCGTGATCTATTAATTACATATTTCTTGCTTTCGATATTATTTCTTTTCGTGTATGGTTTTGTTTTATCGTATTTTAATACTATATCTGATAACTAATAAACTATTTATTAGAGTTTCATAAACTGTATAATATAGTTATAATATGTATACAAAATAGATAATTACCTAGGAAATAAAAATCTAGATACAAGATTTCAGGTCAGCTCCAACACAATTGGTACAATGCTGACCTAAAGGTGTCCTTTACGGGGACAAGAAGAGACACAGTCCATTTTCTGATCCTGGGCAAGCAGAGCTAGTTTCTCCTCTCTGTCTGTTTTTCCCTGGTTTTTTTGTCTTTTTCTGCCCCACATTCCCACTTCCTTCATCCTGTAGCTTTTGGCCATTCTCAAAGGGCTGGAACAATAGCATGGCACAGGATGGCTTTGGTGACTTTGGCCATGCGTGGAAGGCATGTGCTCTCTTCATTTGCATTCTTAGGAGTGGGAAAGTTCATATGCCAGTAGGGCTTCATGCAGATCTGGGTGACTTGTTTTGGAAAAGAGAATGATACAAGGAGGTAGAATAAACCCTCCTGTGGCCCTCCAGCTGCTGAGGCAGCAGGAGCGGCTGTGGGATCTTTGCCAGAGTCTTTGCACACATCCTCTTCTGTAAGGACTAGATTCGTACTATGAACCGGTTCTCTGCCGCCAGCTGTGAGCATCACAAGCACAGCTCTGTGCAGGAGAACCTCTTTCAATTGTCAGTGTCAAGGATTTCTAGGAGACGATGTTGCAGATCCAGGTACTGATGCACAATCTGCGAGCAGGCAACCGGGTCTGTCTCCATGCGATGGAAGAGATTGAGTGTGTCAGCCATTTGTACATCCTGGGGCAAAATGATCTCCTCGGGAAGCCTTGGGTTGCCCACCATAAAGTGGTCGAGGCGTTTTCTTTCCAGGCTATAGCGCAAGCTCCTGCTGATATCCAGAATTCGCGTCAGGAAATGTCTCCTTTGCCACATTGACACCGGTAAAATGTTCAGCAGGTGCATGACAATGGTCTTCATGGTATAGCTGGAAAAGCCTAGGCCCTGCCGAAGACAGGTGAAGAACTGCAGGCATTTGAGGTGCAAACTGCCAGGGGGAGCCTGCCTGGAGATGTGCCTGAAGAACTTCATCTCTGCCACGGCGAAGGTCTCAAGCCACCTTGTGCTTGGGGTGTAGGGCTCTCTAGACTGGCTGCTAACGAAGACGTCTGAGTCGCCTCGCTGCACCCCAAACAGCATCTCAATGCGGAAGGATTCCCTGCAGTTGGTCACCTTGATTTGGCAGGAGCGTGTGGAGGGCAGCGGCACTAAATGCCAAGCGTGTGACTGAGGCAAAGCTGGCCAGATGGCTCTCACCACTTGGTAGAACCAGCGGCCTGTTTTCTGCACATCAAGGTAGGAGTCGGTGCACAGGGTACGAAGGAGGCTGGGATCTTGATTCCTCCTCAGCTCCTCCTCGGGGTGGTGGAGGAAGCACAGCATGTTCTCACCCTGCTGCTCCCTCATGCAGGTGCACTCCAGCTCCACACGGACACAGAAGTCCCTGTCGGGCCTCCACATTGCATTGGCCACCTCCAGGTGGAAGGAGTGCCCTGGGGGAGGAGTCATGGGTACAAGGAAGCGATATACAACATCCTCCTCACGGCCAGTCCAACCTTCAAAGGCACTGCCCACTGGGATGGCTCGCCGCAGCACTGGGTAGAAACTGTTTGATGAGATGTGTCCAAAGAAAAGGCTGAAATTGTCCATCAGGTCGGTTGTCCACTCACAGCCTCTCTGCAGGTCTTGTATAGGCCACTGTATGCGCCTCATTACCATGATTCCTCTGTAATCCTGAGCAAAACGGTCTAATTCATCTCCATAACCTTCTTCTCCATTTTCAAACACAATTCCAAATGCAATTGCAACATCATTGTCTTCTTCAGGCTCCTCTCTCCTCAGGCTCCTTTTCCTCCAGATAAAGCAGAGGGCCAAGAGAAGGAGCAGGAGCGCAGCAAATGCCCAGAGCTGCCAGTGCTGCAAGGGAGACCAGAGCAGGTCTCCCCAGGCCCAGCCACTCTGCATCTGTCTGAGCTGCTCCAACATCCACTCCAGCCGAAGCTGCTCCTCTTCCAGGCGCTTTGCACGCACCTCCAGGTGCAGACGTAATGTCTCCTCATCCAGCTCATCCTCCATAGGCAGCAGGTGCTGAATGAGGAATCTCAAAGCAAGGACCAGGAACATGCAGCACTCCATGGTCTGCAGGAGGATGGAGAGAAGGCCTTGAGTGGGGCTGGCAGGGAGGCAGCTGGCAGTGGGGGCAGCAGGGGTGGGAATGACAGGGGTGCGAGAGCAGGAAGGAAAGGGCCCCAGAGAGCTGGCAGGAAGCAAGGCCTGTCCCACTGCCCCAGCAGCAGCAGCAGCAGCAGCAGCACTGTGCCCTGCCCAAGGCTCCCCCGGGAGGGGCTGTCCCTGCACGCACGGGGAGAACCCAGCCCCGGGTGCAGCCTTTCCACCCCGGCCCTTGTCCAGCCCAGCCTCCCCACCACGTGTGCACTCACCACTTGCCCGGGCTCTGCCGGGGCAGCGTTGACTGCTGGGGCCTTTTATAGCTGCCCCCATTGTGACACGTCCCCCGTGATGTCACAGGTGCCACAGTGCATCACAGCCAGGCCAGCCCCGCTCTTTGTCCCCACCCCAGCTCAGCCGCTCCCAGTGGCCCTGCTGTACTGCTTAAGGCTGCCTTTGAGGGAATCTTCTTCAAAGAACTTCCTTTGGTCCTTCTTTTGTCTTTCTTACCAGCTGCCCTCCATTGCCAATCTCCTAGAGATCCATGCTGGAAGGCACCCTTGAGGATCATTGAGGTCAAGCCTTGACTCCACACTGGCTGAGCTACACTGAAATCTCGGAGTCAACAAGGTTGGAAAAGACCCTGAAGATCACACAGTCCAACCTCAAACCTACCATTGCCTTCTGCACCAATCAGCCAGGGCCCCGAATGCCAAATCCACATGACTTTTAAATCCTTCTGAGGCTGCTGACTCAGCCATTCCCCTGGGCACAGACTGTTGCTCAGCCACGGCCATGTTAAATTCCTGAACTTAGAGAAAAACAATAAAGGCTTGGCAGAATTTTTATGAATAGTGTTTGGTTAGATAGATCAAAAAGAAAAAAAGAGAAAAAGAAGAGGGTGCGTACTAGAAAGTGTAATAGAAAGGCGATTTGGGAAATCTGCACCTTCCATGTACCTCAGCCAATGGGGGAAGGAAGAAAGCGATGCAGCGGGGAAATGAGGATAAAAAGGAGGCTGTGTCCTGCAACACTTGGAGAGACCCCATAGGAAATGCCCCATGGCCTCTCCCCTTTTTTCCAATCAAGGTGCAGGACTGCTCTGTGTCTTTTCCAGACATAAATCTCTGGTGTCGTGATTGTTTTTCTGCACGAGGAGACACCCTCATCCTTGTGTGGCCATTCTCAAGCTCTTCTCTGCTTTCTAACACATCAGAAGCCCTGCGTCCTTGCTGCTGCTCGCATCTCCCGCGGGTGGCCGTCTGCCGGCCGCAGCCCAGAGCTCCCTGCTGCGGCTGGCAGGGCCTCAGCGCCCTGTGCCCTGTGCCCTCCCTGTGCCCCGACGGCCGCGCCAGGCCCTGCTTGCTGCCCCGATGGTGGCACTGCTGGCCCCCAGTGCTCTCCAAGGCCTTCTGCGGGGGCACCTTCCTGCGGTGGCCTTTCAGTGCCTGAAGGGAGCCCAAGAGACCTGCGCAGGGGCTGTTTGCAAGGGCCTGCAGGGACAGCACCAGGGCCAGTGGCTTCCCACGGACGCAGGGCGGGCTTAGGCTGCAGGTGTGGAAGGAATTCTGGCCTCTGAGGCTGCTGAGGCCCTGGCCCACGCTGCCCACAGAAGCTGTGGCTGCCCCATGGCTGGCAGCGCTCCAGGCCAGGCTGCATGCGCCTTGGAGCAACCTGGCCTAGTGGCAGGTGTCCCTGCCCATGGCAGCAGGCTTGCAACAAGAGCATTTGCAAGGAGCCTTCCGAGCCCAGGCGTTCTGTGATTCTGAGATCACAGCGGCCCCTGGCAGCTGGGCTTAATTTCTGATTAGAACCAGTTCAGCACTGCAAGTTTGGTTGAGTTCAACAAGCCTGTTCACCAGGCCAGATTCACAACTCCTGAGATTCACGCATAGGTCTGTTTGAGATCAATAAAGGCTGGCACGATCCAGATTCTGCAATGTTGCATTTTATTGAAATAAGTGCAAAGCATTTTTAGGCTTGCCACTCATAAATGCACTAACTATAGAGCATTACTATGTGTCCCAACAGATAGCTGGGACATACTAGATATGAGTTTTGTTGCATATAAAAATAATATTATAGATGTAATAGATGATATATGTTATCTATGTAATAAATATATTTTTGTATGTATATATTTATATTTTACATTTTTATCTTTATGTGTACTATGAACGTCTTTCTAGACATAAATGCAGTAAGAGTGTTACTATGTGTCACAACAGATAGTGACAGCAGGAAATATTTGCTATATTGTTATTGTTTAGTCAAAATTACATCTTCCAATATTTATTATTATTATTATAATTAATCGTGATCTATTAATTACATATTTCTTGCTTTCGATATTATTTCTTTTCGTGTATGGTTTTGTTTTATCGTATTTTAATACTATATCTGATAACTAATATACTATTTATTAGAGTTTCATAAACTGTATAATATAGTTATAATATGTATACAAAATAGATAATTACCTAGGAAATAAAAATCTAGATACAAGATTTCAGGTCAGCTCCAACACAATTGGTACAATGCTGACCTAAAGGTGTCCTTTACGGGGACAAGAAGAGACACAGTCCATTTTCTGATCCTGGGCAAGCAGAGCTAGTTTCTCCTCTCTGTCTGTTTTTCCCTGGTTTTTTTGTCTTTTTCTGCCCCACATTCCCACTTCCTTCATCCTGTAGCTTTTGGCCATTCTCAAAGGGCTGGAACAATAGCATGGCACAGGATGGCTTTGGTGACTTTGGCCATGCGTGGAAGGCATGTGCTCTCTTCATTTGCATTCTTAGGAGTGGGAAAGTTCATATGCCAGTAGGGCTTCATGCAGATCTGGGTGACTTGTTTTGGAAAAGAGAATGATACAAGGAGGTAGAATAAACCCTCCTGTGGCCCTCCAGCTGCTGAGGCAGCAGGAGCGGCTGTGGGATCTTTGCCAGAGTCTTTGCACACATCCTCTTCTGTAAGGACTAGATTCGTACTATGAACCGGTTCTCTGCCGCCAGCTGTGAGCATCACAAGCACAGCTCTGTGCAGGAGAACCTCTTTCAATTGTCAGTGTCAAGGATTTCTAGGAGACGATGTTGCAGATCCAGGTACTGATGCACAATCTGCGAGCAGGCAACCGGGTCTGTCTCCATGCGATGGAAGAGATTGAGTGTGTCAGCCATTTGTACATCCTGGGGCAAAATGATCTCCTCGGGAAGCCTTGGGTTGCCCACCATAAAGTGGTCGAGGCGTTTTCTTTCCAGGCTATAGCGCAAGCTCCTGCTGATATCCAGAATTCGCGTCAGGAAATGTCTCCTTTGCCACATTGACACCGGTAAAATGTTCAGCAGGTGCATGACAATGGTCTTCATGGTATAGCTGGAAAAGCCTAGGCCCTGCCGAAGACAGGTGAAGAACTGCAGGCATTTGAGGTGCAAACTGCCAGGGGGAGCCTGCCTGGAGATGTGCCTGAAGAACTTCATCTCTGCCACGGCGAAGGTCTCAAGCCACCTTGTGCTTGGGGTGTAGGGCTCTCTAGACTGGCTGCTAACGAAGACGTCTGAGTCGCCTCGCTGCACCCCAAACAGCATCTCAATCCGGAAGGACTCCCTGCCGTTGGTCACCTTGATTTGGCAGGAGCGTGTGGAGGGCAGCGGCACTAAATGCCAAGCGTGTGACTGAGGCAAAGCTGGCCAGATGGCTCTCACCACTTGGTAGAACCAGCGGCCTGTTTTCTGCACATCAAGGTAGGAGTCGGTGCACAGGGTACGAAGGAGGCTGGGATCTTGATTCCTCCTCAGCTCCTCCTCGGGGTGGTGGAGGAAGCACAGCATGTTCTCACCCTGCTGCTCCCTCATGCAGGTGCACTCCAGCTCCACACGGACACAGAAGTCCCTGTCGGGCCTCCACATTGCATTGGCCACCTCCAGGTGGAAGGAGTGCCCTGGGGGAGGAGTCATGGGTACAAGGAAGCGATATACAACATCCTCCTCACGGCCAGTCCAACCTTCAAAGGCACTGCCCACTGGGATGGCTCGCCGCAGCACTGGGTAGAAACTGTTTGATGAGATGTGTCCAAAGAAAAGGCTGAAATTGTCCATCAGGTCGGTTGTCCACTCACAGCCTCTCTGCAGGTCTTGTATAGGCCACTGTATGCGCCTCATTACCATGATTCCTCTGTAATCCTGAGCAAAACGGTCTAATTCATCTCCATAACCTTCTTCTCCATTTTCAAACACAATTCCAAATGCAATTGCAACATCATTGTCTTCTTCAGGCTCCTCTCCCCTCAGGCTCCTTTTCCTCCAGATAAAACAGAGGGCCAAGAGAAGGAGCAGGAGCGCAGCAAATGCCCAGAGCTGCCAGTGCTGCAAGGGAGACCAGAGCAGGTCTCCCCAGGCCCAGCCACTCTGCATCTGTCTGAGCTGCTCCAACATCCACTCCAGCCGAAGCTGCTCCTCTTCCAGGCGCTTTGCACGCACCTCCAGGTGCAGACGCAATGTCTCCTCATCCAGCTCATCCTCCATAGGCAGCAGGTGCTGAATGAGGAATCTCAAAGCAAGGACCAGGAACATGCAGCACTCCATGGTCTGCAGGAGGATGGAGAGAAGGCCTTGAGTGGGGCTGGCAGGGAGGCAGCTGGCAGTGGGGGCAGCAGGGGTGGGAATGACAGGGGTGCGAGAGCAGGAAGGAAAGGGCCCCAGAGAGCTGGCAGGAAGCAAGGCCTGTCCCACTGCCCCAGCAGCAGCAGCAGCAGCAGCACTGTGCCCTGCCCAAGGCTCCCCCGGGAGGGGCTGTCCCTGCACGCACGGGGAGAACCCAGCCCCGGGTGCAGCCTTTCCACCCCGGCCCTTGTCCAGCCCAGCCTCCCCACCACGTGTGCACTCACCACTTGCCCGGGCTCTGCCGGGGCAGCGTTGACTGCTGGGGCCTTTTATAGCTGCCCCCATTGTGACACGTCCCCCGTGATGTCACAGGTGCCACAGCGCATCACAGCCAGGCCAGCCCCGCTCTTTGTCCCCACCCCAGCTCAGCCGCTCCCAGTGGCCCTGCTGTACTGCTTAAGGCTGCCTTTGAGGGAATCTTCTTCAAAGAACTTCCTTTGGTCCTTCTTTTGTCTTTCTTACCAGCTGCCCTCCATTGCCAATCTCCTAGAGATCCATGCTGGAAGGCACCCTTGAGGATCATTGAGGTCAAGCCTTGACTCCACACTGGCTGAGCTACACTGAAATCTCGGAGTCAACAAGGTTGGAAAAGACCCTGAAGATCACACAGTCCAGCCTCAAACCTACCATTGCCTTCTGCACCAATCAGCCAGGGCCCCGAATGCCAAATCCACATGACTTTTAAATCCTTCTGAGGCTGCTGACTCAGCCATTCCCCTGGGCACAGACTGTTGCTCAGCCACGGCCATGTTAAATTCCTGAACTTAGAGAAAAACAATAAAGGCTTGGCAGAATTTTTATGAATAGTGTTTGGTTAGATAGATCAAAAAGAAAAAAAGAGAAAAAGAAGAGGGTGCGTACTAGAAAGTGTAATAGAAAGGCGATTTGGGAAATCTGCACCTTCCATGTACCTCAGCCAATGGGGGAAGGAAGAAAGCGATGCAGCGGGGAAATGAGGATAAAAAGGAGGCTGTGTCCTGCAACACTTGGAGAGACCCCATAGGAAATGCCCCATGGCCTCTCCCCTTTTTTCCAATCAAGGTACAGGACTGCTCTGTGTCTTTTCCAGACATAAATCTCTGGTGTGGTGATTGTTTTTCTGCACGAGGAGACACCCTCATCCTTGTGTGGCCATTCTCAAGCTCTTCTCTGCTTTCTAACACATCAGAAGCCCTGCGTCCTTGCTGCTGCTCACATCTCCCGCGGGTGGCCGTCTGCCGGCCGCAGCCCAGAGCTCCCTGCTGCGGCTGGCAGGGCCTCAGCGCCCTGTGCCCTGTGCCCTCCCTGTGCCCCGACGGCCGCGCCAGGCCCTGCTTGCTGCCCCGATGGTGGCACTGCTGGCCCCCAGTGCTCTCCAAGGCCTTCTGCGGGGGCACCTTCCTGCGGTGGCCTTTCAGTGCCTGAAGGGAGCCCAAGAGACCTGCGCAGGGGCTGTTTGCAAGGGCCTGCAGGGACAGCACCAGGGCCAGTGGCTTCCCACGGACGCAGGGCGGGCTTAGGCCGCAGGTGTGGAAGGAATTCTGGCCTCTGAGGCTGCTGAGGCCCTGGCCCACGCTGCCCACAGAAGCTGTGGCTGCCCCATGGCTGGCAGCGCTCCAGGCCAGGCTGCATGCGCCTTGGAGCAACCTGGCCTAGTGGCAGGTGTCCCTGCCCATGGCAGCAGGCTTGCAACAAGAGCATTTGCAAGGAGCCTTCCGAGCCCAGGCGTTCTGTGATTCTGAGATCACAGCGGCCCCTGGCAGCTGGGCTTAATTTCTGATTAGAACCAGTTCAGCACTGCAAGTTTGGTTGAGTTCAACAAGCCTGTTCACCAGGCCAGATTCACAACTCCTGAGATTCACGCATAGGTCTGTTTGAGATCAATAAAGGCTGGCACAATCCAGATTCTGCAATATTGTAGTTTATTGAAGTATGAGCAAAGCATTTTCAGGCTTGCCACTCATAAATGCACTAACTATAGAGCATTACTATGTGTCCCAACAGATAGCTGGGACATACTAGATATGAGTTTTGTTGCATATAAAAATAATATTATAGATGTAATAGATGATATATGTTATCTATGTAATAAATATATTTTTGTATGTATATATTTATATTTTACATTTTTATCTTTATGTGTACTATGAACGTCTTTCTAGACATAAATGCAGTAAGAGTGTTACTATGTGTCACAACAGATAGTGACAGCAGGAAATATTTGCTATATTGTTATTGTTTAGTCAAAATTACATCTTCCAATATTTATTATTATTATTATAATTAATCGTGATCTATTAATTACATATTTCTTGCTTTCGATATTATTTCTTTTAGTGTATGGTTTTGTTTTATCGTATTTTAATACTATATCTGATAACTAATAAACTATTTATTAGAGTTTCATAAACTGTATAATATAGTTATAATATGTATACAAAATAGATAATTACCTAGGAAATAAAAATCTAGATACAAGATTTCAGGTCAGCTCCAACACAATTGGTACAATGCTGACCTAAAGGTGTCCTTTACGCGGACAAGAAGAGACACAGTCCATTTTCTGATCCTGGGCAAGCAGAGCTAGTTTCTCCTCTCTGTCTGTTTTTCCCTGGTTTTTTTGTCTTTTTCTGCCCCACATTCCCACTTCCTTCATCCTGTAGCTTTTGGCCATTCTCAAAGGGCTGGAACAATAGCATGGCACAGGATGGCTTTGGTGACTTTGGCCATGCGTGGAAGGCATGTGCTCTCTTCATTTGCATTCTTAGGAGTGGGAAAGTTCATATGCCAGTAGGGCTTCATGCAGATCTGGGTGACTTGTTTTGGAAAAGAGAATGATACAAGGAGGTAGAATAAACCCTCCTGTGGCCCTCCAGCTGCTGAGGCAGCAGGAGCGGCTGTGGGATCTTTGCCAGAGTCTTTGCACACATCCTCTTCTGTAAGGACTAGATTCGTACTATGAACCGGTTCTCTGCCGCCAGCTGTGAGCATCACAAGCACAGCTCTGTGCAGGAGAACCTCTTTCAATTGTCAGTGTCAAGGATTTCTAGGAGACGATGTTGCAGATCCAGGTACTGATGCACCATCTGCGAGCAGGCAACCGGGTCTGTCTCCATGCGATGGAAGAGATTGAGTGTGTCAGCCATTTGTACATCCTGGGGCAAAATGATCTCCTCGGGAAGCCTTGGGTTGCCCACCATAAAGTGGTCGAGGCGTTTTCTTTCCAGGCTATAGCGCAAGCTCCTGCTGATATCCAGAATTCGCGTCAGGAAATGTCTCCTTTGCCACATTGACACCGGTAAAATGTTCAGCAGGTGCATGACAATGGTCTTCATGGTATAGCTGGAAAAGCCTAGGCCCTGCCGAAGACAGGTGAAGAACTGCAGGCATTTGAGGTGCAAACTGCCAGGGGGAGCCTGCCTGGAGATGTGCCTGAAGAACTTCATCTCTGCCACGGCGAAGGTCTCAAGCCACCTTGTGCTTGGGGTGTAGGGCTCTCTAGACTGGCTGCTAACGAAGACGTCTGAGTCGCCTCGCTGCACCCCAAACAGCATCTCAATCCGGAAGGATTCTCTGCCGTTGGTCACCTTGACTTGGCAGGAGCGTGTGGAGGGCAGCGGCACTAAATGCCAAGCGTGTGACTGAGGCAAAGCTGGCCAGATGGCTCTCACCACTTGGTAGAACCAGCGGCCTGTTTTCTGCACATCAAGGTAGGAGTCGGTGCACAGGGTGCGAAGGAGGCTGGGATCTTGATTCCTCCTCAGCTCCTCCTCGGGGTGGTGGAGGAAGCACAGCATGTTCTCACCCTGCTGCTCCCTCATGCAGGTGCACTCCAGCTCCACACGGACACAGAAGTCCCTGTCGGGCCTCCACATTGCATTGGCCACCTCCAGGTGGAAGGAGTGCCCTGGGGGAGGAGTCATGGGTACAAGGAAGTGATATACAACATCCTCCTCACGGCCAGTCCAACCTTCAAAGGCACTGCCCACTGGGATGGCTCGCCGCAGCACTGGGTAGAAACTGTTTGATGAGATGTGTCCAAAGAAAAGGCTGAAATTGTCCATCAGGTCGGTTGTCCACTCACAGCCTCTCTGCAGGTCTTGTATAGGCCACTGTATGCGCCTCATTACCATGATTCCTCTGTAATCCTGAGCAAAACGGTCTAATTCATCTCCATAACCTTCTTCTCCATTTTCAAACACAATTCCAAATGCAATTGCAACATCATTGTCTTCTTCAGGCTCCTCTCTCCTCAGGCTCCTTTTCCTCCAGATAAAGCAGAGGGCCAAGAGAAGGAGGCAGGAGCGCAGCAAATGCCCAGAGCTGCCAGTGCTGCAAGGGAGACCAGAGCAGGTCTCCCCAGGCCCAGCCACTCTGCATCTGTCTGAGCTGCTCCAACATCCACTCCAGCCGAAGCTGCTCCTCTTCCAGGCGCTTTGCACGCACCTCCAGGTGCAGACGCAATGTCTCCTCATCCAGCTCATCCTCCATAGGCAGCAGGTGCTGAATGAGGAATCTCAAAGCAAGGACCAGGAACATGCAGCACTCCATGGTCTGCAGGAGGATGGAGAGAAGGCCTTGAGTGGGCTGGCAGGGAGGCAGCTGGCAGTGGGGGCAGCAGGGGTGGGAATGACAGGGGTGCGAGAGCAGGAAGGAAAGGGCCCCAGAGAGCTGGCAGGAAGCAAGGCCTGTCCCACTGCCCAGCAGCAGCAGCAGCAGCAGCACTGTGCCCTGCCCAAGGCTCCCCCGGAGGGGCTGTCCCTGCACGCACGGGGAGAACCCAGCCCCGGGTGCAGCCTTTCCACCCCGGCCCTTGTCCAGCCCAGCCTCCCCACCACGTGTGCACTCACCACTTGCCCGGGCTCTGCCGGGGCAGCGTTGACTGCTGGGGCCTTTTATAGCTGCCCCCATTGTGACACGTCCCCCGTGATGTCACAGGTGCCACAGCGCATCACAGCCAGGCCAGCCCCGCTCTTTGTCCCCACCCCAGCTCAGCCGCTCCCAGTGGCCCTGCTGTACTGCTTAAGGCTGCCTTTGAGGGAATCTTCTTCAAAGAACTTCCTTTGGTCCTTCTTTTGTCTTCTTACCAGCTGCCCTCCATTGCCAATCTCTAGAGATCCATGCTGGAAGGCACCCTGAGGATCATTGAGGTCAAGCCTTGACTCCACACTGGCTGAGCTACACTGAAATCTCGGAGTCAACAAGGTTGGAAAAGACCCTGAAGATCACACAGTCCAGCCTCAAACCTACCATTGCCTTCTGCACCAATCAGCCAGGGCCCCGAATGCCAAATCCACATGACTTTTAAATCCTTCTGAGGCTGCTGACTCAGCCATTCCCCTGGGCACAGACTGTTGCTCAGCCACGGCCATGTTAAATTCCTGAACTTAGAGAAAAACAATAAAGGCTTGGCAGAATTTTTATGAATAGTGTTTGGTTAGATAGATCAAAAAGAAAAAAAGAAAAAAGAAGAGGGTGCGTACTAGAAAGTGTAATAGAAAGGCGATTTGGGAAATCTGCACCTTCCATGTACCTCAGCCAATGGGGGAAGGAAGAAAGCGATGCAGCGGGGAAATGAGGATAAAAAGGAGGCTGTGTCCTGCAACACTTGGAGAGACCCCATAGGAAATGCCCCATGGCCTCTCCCTTTTTTCCAATCAAGGTACAGGACTGCTCTGTGTCTTAGACATAAATCTCTGGTGTCATGATTGTTTTTCTGCACGAGGAGACACCCTCGTCCTTGTGTGGCCATTCTCAAGCTCTTCTCTGCTTTCTAACACATCAGAAGCCCTGCGTCCTTGCTGCTGCTCGCATCTCCCGCGGGTGGCCGTCTGCCGGCCGCAGCCCAGAGCTCCCTGCTGCGGCTGGCAGGGCCTCAGCGCCCTGTGCCCTGTGCCCTCCCTGTGCCCCGACGGCCGCGCCAGGCCCTGCTTGCTGCCCCGATGGTGGCACTGCTGGCCCCCAGTGCTCTCCAAGGCCTTCTGCGGGGGCACCTTCCTGCGGTGGCCTTTCAGTGCCTGAAGGGAGCCCAAGAGACCTGCGCAGGGGCTGTTTGCAAGGGCCTGCAGGGACAGCACCAGGGCCAGTGGCTTCCCACGGACGCAGGGCGGGCTTAGGCCGCAGGTGTGGAAGGAATTCTGGCCTCTGAGGCTGCTGAGGCCCTGGCCCACGCTGCCCACAGAAGCTGTGGCTGCCCCATGGCTGGCAGCGCTCCAGGCCAGGCTGCATGCGCCTTGGAGCAACCTGGCCTAGTGGCAGGTGTCCCTGCCCATGGCAGCAGGCTTGCAACAAGAGCATTTGCAAGGAGCCTTCCGAGCCCAGGCGTTCTGTGATTCTGAGATCACAGCGGCCCCTGGCAGCTGGGCTTAATTTCTGATTAGAACCAGTTCAGCACTGCAAGTTTGGTTGAGTTCAACAAGCCTGTTCACCAGGCCAGATTCACAACTCCTGAGATTCACACATAGGTCTGTTTGAGATCAATAAAGGCTGGCACAATCCAGATTCTGCAATGTTGCATTTTATTGAAATAAGTGCAAAGCATTTTTAGGCTTGCCACTCATAAATGCACTAACTATAGAGCATTACTATGTGTCCCAACAGATAGCTGGGACATACTAGATATGAGTTTTGTTGCATATAAAAATAATATTATAGATGTAATAGATGATATATGTTATCTATGTAATAAATATATTTTTGTATGTATATATTTATATTTTACATTTTTATCTTTATGTGTACTATGAACGTCTTTCTAGACATAAATGCAGTAAGAGTGTTACTATGTGTCACAACAGATAGTGACAGCAGGAAATATTTGCTATATTGTTATTGTTTAGTCAAAATTACATCTTCCAATATTTATTATTATTATTATTATTAATCGTGATCTATTAATTACATATTTCTTGCTTTCGATATTATTTCTTTTAGTGTATGGTTTTGTTTTATCGTATTTTAATACTATATCTGATAACTAATAAACTATTTATTAGAGTTTCATAAACTGTATAATATAGTTATAATATGTATGCAAAATAGATAATTACCTAGGAAATAAAAATCTAGATACAAGATTTCAGGTCAGCTCCAACACAATTGGTACAATGCTGACCTAAAGGTGTCCTTTACGGGGACAAGAAGAGACACAGTCCATTTTCTGATCCTGGGCAAGCAGAGCTAGTTTCTCCTCTCTGTCTGTTTTTCCTGGTTTTTTTGTCTTTTTCTGCCCCACATTCCCACTTCCTTCATCCTGTAGCTTTTGGCCATTCTCAAAGGGCTGGAACAATAGCATGGCACAGGATGGCTTTGGTGACTTTGGCCATGCGTGGAAGGCATGTGCTCTCATCATTTGCATTCTTAGGAGTGGGAAAGTTCATATGCCAGTAGGGCTTCATGCGGATCTGGGTGACTTGTTTTGGAAAAGGGAATGATACAAGGAGGTAGAATAAACTATCCTTCGACTCTCCAGCTGCTGAGGCAGCAGGAGCGGCTGTGGGATCTTTGCCAGAGTCTTTGCACACATCCTCTTCTGTAAGGACTAGATTCGTACTATGAACCGGTTCTCTGCCGCCAGCTGTGAGCATCACAAGCACAGCTCTGTGCAGGAGAACCTCTTTCAATTGTCAGTGTCAAGGATTTCTAGGAGACGATGTTGCAGATCCAGGTACTGATGCACAATCTGCGAGCAGGCAACCGGGTCTGTCTCCATGCGATGGAAGAGATTGAGTGTGTCAGCCATTTGTACATCCTGGGGCAAAATGATCTCCTCGGGAAGCCTTGGGTTGCCCACCATAAAGTGGTCGAGGCGTTTTCTTTCCAGGCTATAGCGCAAGCTCCTGCTGATATCCAGAATTCGCGTCAGGAAATGTCTCCTTTGCCACATTGACACCGGTAAAATGTTCAGCAGGTGCATGACAATGGTCTTCATGGTATAGCTGGAAAAGCCTAGGCCCTGCCGAAGACAGGTGAAGAACTGCAGGCATTTGAGGTGCAAACTGCCAGGGGGAGCCTGCCTGGAGATGTGCCTGAAGAACTTCATCTCTGCCACGGCGAAGGTCTCAAGCCACCTTGTGCTTGGGGTGTAGGGCTCTCTAGACTGGCTGCTAACGAAGACGTCTGAGTCGCCTCGCTGCACCCCAAACAGCATCTCAATCCGGAAGGATTCTCTGCCGTTGGTCACCTTGACTTGGCAGGAGCGTGTGGAGGGCAGCGGCACTAAATGCCAAGCGTGTGACTGAGGCAAAGCTGGCCAGATGGCTCTCACCACTTGGTAGAACCAGCGGCCTGTTTTCTGCACATCAAGGTAGGAGTCGGTGCACAGGGTGCGAAGGAGGCTGGGATCTTGATTCCTCCTCAGCTCCTCCTCGGGGTGGTGGAGGAAGCACAGCATGTTCTCACCCTGCTGCTCCCTCATGCAGGTGCACTCCAGCTCCACACGGACACAGAAGTCCCTGTCGGGCCTCCACATTGCATTGGCCACCTCCAGGTGGAAGGAGTGCCCTGGGGGAGGAGTCATGGGTACAAGGAAGCGATATACAACATCCTCCTCACGGCCAGTCCAACCTTCAAAGGCACTGCCCACTGGGATGGCTCGCCGCAGCACTGGGTAGAAACTGTTTGATGAGATGTGTCCAAAGAAAAGGCTGAAATTGTCCATCAGGTCGGTTGTCCACTCACAGCCTCTCTGCAGGTCTTGTATAGGCCACTGTATGCGCCTCATTACCATGATTCCTCTGTAATCCTGAGCAAAACGGTCTAATTCATCTCCATAACCTTCTTCTCCATTTTCAAACACAATTCCAAATGCAATTGCAACATCATTGTCTTCTTCAGGCTCCTCTCTCCTCAGGCTCCTTTTCCTCCAGATAAAACAGAGGGCCAAGAGAAGGAGCAGGAGCGCAGCAAATGCCCAGAGCTGCCAGTGCTGCAAGGGAGACCAGAGCAGGTCTCCCCAGGCCCAGCCACTCTGCATCTGTCTGAGCTGCTCCAACATCCACTCCAGCCGAAGCTGCTCCTCTTCCAGGCGCTTTGCACGCACCTCCAGGTGCAGACGCAATGTCTCCTCATCCAGCTCATCCTCCATAGGCAGCAGGTGCTGAATGAGGAATCTCAAAGCAAGGACCAGGAACATGCAGCACTCCATGGTCTGCAGGAGGATGGAGAGAAGGCCTTGAGTGGGGCTGGCAGGGAGGCAGCTGGCAGTGGGGGCAGCAGGGGTGGGAATGACAGGGGTGCGAGAGCAGGAAGGAAAGGGCCCCAGAGAGCTGGCAGGAAGCAAGGCCTGTCCCACTGCCCCAGCAGCAGCAGCAGCAGCAGCACTGTGCCCTGCCCAAGGCTCCCCCGGGAGGGGCTGTCCCTGCACGCACGGGGAGAACCCAGCCCCGGGTGCAGCGTTTCCACCCCGGCCCTTGTCCAGCCCAGCCTCCCCACCACGTGTGCACTCACCACTTGCCCGGGCTCTGCCGGGGCAGCGTTGACTGCTGGGGCCTTTTATAGCTGCCCCCATTGTGACACGTCCCCCGTGATGTCACAGGTGCCACAGCGCATCACAGCCAGGCCAGCCCCGCTCTTTGTCCCCACCCCAGCTCAGCCGCTCCCAGTGGCCCTGCTGTACTGCTTAAGGCTGCCTTTGAGGGAATCTTCTTCAAAGAACTTCCTTTGGTCCTTCTTTTGTCTTTCTTACCAGCTGCCCTCCATTGCCAATCTCCTAGAGATCCATGCTGGAAGGCACCCTTGAGGATCATTGAGGTCAAGCCTTGACTCCACACTGGCTGAGCTACACTGAAATCTCGGAGTCAACAAGGTTGGAAAAGACCCTGAAGATCAACAGTCCAGCCTCAAACCTACCATTGCCTTCTGCACCAATCAGCCAGGGCCCCGAATGCCAAATCCACATGACTTTTAAATCCTTCTGAGGCTGCTGACTCAGCCATTCCCCTGGGCACAGACTGTTGCTCAGCCACGGCCATGTTAAATTCCTGAACTTAGAGAAAAACAATAAAGGCTTGGCAGAATTTTTATGAATAGTGTTTGGTTAGATAGATCAAAAAGAAAAAAAGAAAAAAGAAGAGGGTGCGTACTAGAAAGTGTAATAGAAAGGCGATTTGGGAAATCTGCACCTTCCATGTACCTCAGCCAATGGGGGAAGGAAGAAAGCGATGCAGCGGGGAAATGAGGATAAAAAGGAGGCTGTGTCCTGCAACACTTGGAGAGACCCATAGGAAATGCCCCATGGCCTCTCCCCTTTTTTCCAATCAAGGTACAGGACTGCTCTGTGTCTTTTCCAGACATAAATCTCTGGTGTCATGATTGTTTTTCTGCACGAGGAGACACCCTCGTCCTTGTGTGGCCATTCTCAAGCTCTTCTCTGCTTTCTAACACATCAGAAGCCCTGCGTCCTTGCTGCTGCTCGCATCTCCCGCGGGTGGCCGTCTGCCGGCCGCAGCCCAGAGCTCCCTGCTGCGGCTGGCAGGGCCTCAGCGCCCTGTGCCCTGTGCCCTCCCTGTGCCCCGACGGCCGCGCCAGGCCCTGCTTGCTGCCCCGATGGTGGCACTGCTGGCCCCCAGTGCTCTCCAAGGCCTTCTGCGGGGGCACCTTCCTGCGGTGGCCTTTCAGTGCCTGAAGGGAGCCCAAGAGACCTGCGCAGGGGCTGTTTGCAAGGGCCTGCAGGGACAGCACCAGGGCCAGTGGCTTCCCACGGACGCAGGGCGGGCTTAGGCTGCAGGTGTGGAAGGAATTCTGGCCTCTGAGGCTGCTGAGGCCCTGGCCCACGCTGCCCACAGAAGCTGTGGCTGCCCCATGGCTGGCAGCGCTCCAGGCCAGGCTGCATGCGCCTTGGAGCAACCTGGCCTAGTGGCAGGTGTCCCTGCCCATGGCAGCAGGCTTGCAACAAGAGCATTTGCAAGGAGCCTTCCGAGCCCAGGCGTTCTGTGATTCTGAGATCACAGCGGCCCCTGGCAGCTGGGCTTAATTTCTGATTAGAACCAGTTCAGCACTGCAAGTTTGGTTGAGTTCAACAAGCCTGTTCACCAGGCCAGATTCACAACTCCTGAGATTCACGCATAGGTCTGTTTGAGATCAATAAAGGCTGGCACAATCCAGATTCTGCAATGTTGCATTTTATTGAAATAAGTGCAAAGCATTTTTAGGCTTGCCACTCATAAATGCACTAACTATAGAGCATTACTATGTGTCCCAACAGATAGCTGGGACATACTAGATATGAGTTTTGTTGCATATAAAAATAATATTATAGATGTAATAGATGATATATGTTATCTATGTAATAAATATATTTTTGTATGTATATATTTATATTTTACATTTTTATCTTTATGTGTACTATGAACGTCTTTCTAGACATAAATGCAGTAAGAGTGTTACTATGTGTCACAACAGATAGTGACAGCAGGAAATATTTGCTATATTGTTATTGTTTAGTCAAAATTACATCTTCCAATATTTATTATTATTATTATTATTAATCGTGATCTATTAATTACATATTTCTTGCTTTCGATATTATTTCTTTTAGTGTATGGTTTTGTTTTATCGTATTTTAATACTATATCTGATAACTAATAAACTATTTATTAGAGTTTCATAAACTGTATAATATAGTTATAATATGTATGCAAAATAGATAATTACCTAGGAAATAAAAATCTAGATACAAGATTTCAGGTCAGCTCCAACACAATTGGTACAATGCTGACCTAAAGGTGTCCTTTACGGGGACAAGAAGAGACACAGTCCATTTTCTGATCCTGGGCAAGCAGAGCTAGTTTCTCCTCTCTGTCTGTTTTTCCCTGGTTTTTTTGTCTTTTTCTGCCCCACATTCCCACTTCCTTCATCCTGTAGCTTTTGGCCATTCTCAAAGGGCTGGAACAATAGCATGGCACAGGATGGCTTTGGTGACTTTGGCCATGCGTGGAAGGCATGTGCTCTCATCATTTGCATTCTTAGGAGTGGGAAAGTTCATATGCCAGTAGGGCTTCATGCGGATCTGGGTGACTTGTTTTGGAAAAGGGAATGATACAAGGAGGTAGAATAAACTATCCTTCGACTCTCCAGCTGCTGAGGCAGCAGGAGCGGCTGTGGGATCTTTGCCAGAGTCTTTGCACACATCCTCTTCTGTAAGGACTAGATTCGTACTATGAACCGGTTCTCTGCCGCCAGCTGTGAGCATCACAAGCACAGCTCTGTGCAGGAGAACCTCTTTCAATTGTCAGTGTCAAGGATTTCTAGGAGACGATGTTGCAGATCCAGGTACTGATGCACCATCTGCGAGCAGGCAACCGGGTCTGTCTCCATGCGATGGAAGAGATTGAGTGTGTCAGCCATTTGTACATCCTGGGGCAAAATGATCTCCTCGGGAAGCCTTGGGTTGCCCACCATAAAGTGGTCGAGGTGTTTTCTTTCCAGGCTATAGCGCAAGCTCCTGCTGATATCCAGAATTCGCGTCAGGAAATGTCTCCTTTGCCACATTGACACCGGTAAAATGTTCAGCAGGTGCATGACAATGGTCTTCATGGTATAGCTGGAAAAGCCTAGGCCCTGCCGAAGACAGGTGAAGAACTGCAGGCATTTGAGGTGCAAACTGCCAGGGGGAGCCTGCCTGGAGATGTGCCTGAAGAACTTCATCTCTGCCACGGCGAAGGTCTCAAGCCACCTTGTGCTTGGGGTGTAGGGCTCTCTAGACTGGCTGCTAACGAAGACGTCTGAGTCGCCTCGCTGCACCCCAAACAGCATCTCAATCCGGAAGGATTCTCTGCCGTTGGTCACCTTGACTTGGCAGGAGCGTGTGGAGGGCAGCGGCACTAAATGCCAAGCGTGTGACTGAGGCAAAGCTGGCCAGATGGCTCTCACCACTTGGTAGAACCAGCGGCCTGTTTTCTGCACATCAAGGTAGGAGTCGGTGCACAGGGTGCGAAGGAGGCTGGGATCTTGATTCCTCCTCAGCTCCTCCTCGGGGTGGTGGAGGAAGCACAGCATGTTCTCACCCTGCTGCTCCCTCATGCAGGTGCACTCCAGCTCCACACGGACACAGAAGTCCCTGTCGGGCCTCCACATTGCATTGGCCACCTCCAGGTGGAAGGAGTGCCCTGGGGGAGGAGTCATGGGTACAAGGAAGCGATATACAACATCCTCCTCACGGCCAGTCCAACCTTCAAAGGCACTGCCCACTGGGATGGCTCGCCGCAGCACTGGGTAGAAACTGTTTGATGAGATGTGTCCAAAGAAAAGGCTGAAATTGTCCATCAGGTCGGTTGTCCACTCACAGCCTCTCTGCAGGTCTTGTATAGGCCACTGTATGCGCCTCATTACCATGATTCCTCTGTAATCCTGAGCAAAACGGTCTAATTCATCTCCATAACCTTCTTCTCCATTTTCAAACACAATTCCAAATGCAATTGCAACATCATTGTCTTCTTCAGGCTCCTCTCTCCTCAGGCTCCTTTTCCTCCAGATAAAACAGAGGGCCAAGAGAAGGAGCAGGAGCGCAGCAAATGCCCAGAGCTGCCAGTGCTGCAAGGGAGACCAGAGCAGGTCTCCCCAGGCCCAGCCACTCTGCATCTGTCTGAGCTGCTCCAACATCCACTCCAGCCGAAGCTGCTCCTCTTCCAGGCGCTTTGCACGCACCTCCAGGTGCAGACGCAATGTCTCCTCATCCAGCTCATCCTCCATAGGCAGCAGGTGCTGAATGAGGAATCTCAAAGCAAGGACCAGGAACATGCAGCACTCCATGGTCTGCAGGAGGATGGAGAGAAGGCCTTGAGTGGGGCTGGCAGGGAGGCAGCTGGCAGTGGGGGCAGCAGGGGTGGGAATGACAGGGGTGCGAGAGCAGGAAGGAAAGGGCCCCAGAGAGCTGGCAGGAAGCAAGGCCTGTCCCACTGCCCCAGCAGCAGCAGCAGCAGCAGCAGCACTGTGTCCTGCCCAAGGCTCCCCCGGGAGGGGCTGTCCCTGCACGCACGGGGAGAACCCAGCCCCGGGTGCAGCCTTTCCACCCCGGCCCTTGTCCAGCCCAGCCTCCCCACCACGTGTGCACTCACCACTTGCCCGGGCTCTGCCGGGGCAGCGTTGACTGCTGGGGCCTTTTATAGCTGCCCCCATTGTGACACGTCCCCCGTGATGTCACAGGTGCCACAGCGCATCACAGCCAGGCCAGCCCCGCTCTTTGTCCCCACCCCAGCTCAGCCGCTCCCAGTGGCCCTGCTGTACTGCTTAAGGCTGCCTTTGAGGGAATCTTCTTCAAAGAACTTCCTTTGGTCCTTCTTTTGTCTTTCTTACCAGCTGCCCTCCATTGCCAATCTCCTAGAGATCCATGCTGGAAGGCACCCTTGAGGATCATTGAGGTCAAGCCTTGACTCCACACTGGCTGAGCTACACTGAAATCTCGGAGTCAACAAGGTTGGAAAAGACCCTGAAGATCACACAGTCCAACCTCAAACCTACCATTGCCTTCTGCACCAATCAGCCAGGGCCCCGAATGCCAAATCCACATGACTTTTAAATCCTTCTGAGGCTGCTGACTCAGCCATTCCCCTGGGCACAGACTGTTGCTCAGCCACGGCCATGTTAAATTCCTGAACTTAGAGAAAAACAATAAAGGCTTGGCAGAATTTTTATGAATAGTGTTTGGTTAGATAGATCAAAAAGAAAAAAAGAGAAAAAGAAGAGGGTGCGTACTAGAAAGTATAATAGAAAGGCGATTTGGGAAATCTGCACCTTCCATGTACCTCAGCCAATGGGGGAAGGAAGAAAGCGATGCAGCGGGGAAATGAGGATAAAAAGGAGGCTGTGTCCTGCAACACTTGGAGAGACCCCATAGGAAATGCCCCATGGCCTCTCCCCTTTTTTCCAATCAAGGTGCAGGACTGCTCTGTGTCTTTTCCAGACATAAATCTCTGGTGTCGTGATTGTTTTTCTGCACAAGGAGACACCCTCATCCTTGTGTGGCCATTCTCAAGCTCTTCTCTGCTTTCTAACACATCAGAAGCCCTGCGTCCTTGCTGCTGCTCGCATCTCCCGCGGGTGGCCGTCTGCCGGCCGCAGCCCAGAGCTCCCTGCTGCGGCTGGCAGGGCCTCAGCGCCCTGTGCCCTGTGCCCTCCCTGTGCCCCGACGGCCGCGCCAGGCCCTGCTTGCTGCCCCGATGGTGGCACTGCTGGCCCCCAGTGCTCTCCAAGGCCTTCTGCGGGGGCACCTTCCTGCGGTGGCCTTTCAGTGCCTGAAGGGAGCCCAAGAGACCTGCGCAGGGGCTGTTTGCAAGGGCCTGCAGGGACAGCACCAGGGCCAGTGGCTTCCCACGGACGCAGGGCGGGCTTAGGCTGCAGGTGTGGAAGGAATTCTGGCCTCTGAGGCTGCTGAGGCCCTGGCCCACGCTGCCCACAGAAGCTGTGGCTGCCCCATGGCTGGCAGCGCTCCAGGCCAGGCTGCATGCGCCTTGGAGCAACCTGGCCTAGTGGCAGGTGTCCCTGCCCATGGCAGCAGGCTTGCAACAAGAGCATTTGCAAGGAGCCTTCCGAGCCCAGGCGTTCTGTGATTCTGAGATCACAGCGGCCCCTGGCAGCTGGGCTTAATTTCTGATTAGAACCAGTTCAGCACTGCAAGTTTGGTTGAGTTCAACAAGCCTGTTCACCAGGCCAGATTCACAACTCCTGAGATTCACGCATAGGTCTGTTTGAGATCAATAAAGGCTGGCACAATCCAGATTCTGCAATGTTGCATTTTATTGAAATAAGTGCAAAGCATTTTTAGGCTTGCCACTCATAAATGCACTAACTATAGAGCATTACTATGTGTCCCAACAGATAGCTGGGACATACTAGATATGAGTTTTGTTGCATATAAAAATAATATTATAGATGTAATAGATGATATATGTTATCTATGTAATAAATATATTTTTGTATGTATATATTTATATTTTACATTTTTATCTTTATGTGTACTATGAACGTCTTTCTAGACATAAATGCAGTAAGAGTGTTACTATGTGTCACAACAGATAGTGACAGCAGGAAATATTTGCTATATTGTTATTGTTTAGTCAAAATTACATCTTCCAATATTTATTATTATTATTATTATTAATCGTGATCTATTAATTACATATTTCTTGCTTTCGATATTATTTCTTTTAGTGTATGGTTTTGTTTTATCGTATTTTAATACTATATCTGATAACTAATAAACTATTTATTAGAGTTTCATAAACTGTATAATATAGTTATAATATGTATGCAAAATAGATAATTACCTAGGAAATAAAAATCTAGATACAAGATTTCAGGTCAGCTCCAACACAATTGGTACAATGCTGACCTAAAGGTGTCCTTTACGGGGACAAGAAGAGACACAGTCCATTTTCTGATCCTGGGCAAGCAGAGCTAGTTTCTCCTCTCTGTCTGTTTTTCCCTGGTTTTTTTGTCTTTTTCTGCCCCACATTCCCACTTCCTTCATCCTGTAGCTTTTGGCCATTCTCAAAGGGCTGGAACAATAGCATGGCACAGGATGGCTTTGGTGACTTTGGCCATGCGTGGAAGGCATGTGCTCTCATCATTTGCATTCTTAGGAGTGGGAAAGTTCATATGCCAGTAGGGCTTCATGCGGATCTGGGTGACTTGTTTTGGAAAAGGGAATGATACAAGGAGGTAGAATAAACCCTCCTGTGGCCCTCCAGCTGCTGAGGCAGCAGGAGCGGCTGTGGGATCTTTGCCAGAGTCTTTGCACACATCCTCTTCTGTAAGGACTAGATTCGTACTATGAACCGGTTCTCTGCCGCCAGCTGTGAGCATCACAAGCACAGCTCTGTGCAGGAGAACCTCTTTCAATTGTCAGTGTCAAGGATTTCTAGGAGACGATGTTGCAGATCCAGGTACTGATGCACCATCTGCGAGCAGGCAACCGGGTCTGTCTCCATGCGATGGAAGAGATTGAGTGTGTCAGCCATTTGTACATCCTGGGGCAAAATGATCTCCTCGGGAAGCCTTGGGTTGCCCACCATAAAGTGGTCGAGGCGTTTTCTTTCCAGGCTATAGCGCAAGCTCCTGCTGATATCCAGAATTCGCGTCAGGAAATGTCTCCTTTGCCACATTGACACCGGTAAAATGTTCAGCAGGTGCATGACAATGGTCTTCATGGTATAGCTGGAAAAGCCTAGGCCCTGCCGAAGACAGGTGAAGAACTGCAGGCATTTGAGGTGCAAACTGCCAGGGGGAGCCTGCCTGGAGATGTGCCTGAAGAACTTCATCTCTGCCACGGCGAAGGTCTCAAGCCACCTTGTGCTTGGGGTGTAGGGCTCTCTAGACTGGCTGCTAACGAAGACGTCTGAGTCGCCTCGCTGCACCCCAAACAGCATCTCAATCCGGAAGGATTCTCTGCCGTTGGTCACCTTGACTTGGCAGGAGCGTGTGGAGGGCAGCAGCACTAAATGCCAAGCGTGTGACTGAGGCAAAGCTGGCCAGATGGCTCTCACCACTTGGTAGAACCAGCGGCCTGTTTTCTGCACATCAAGGTAGGAGTCGGTGCACAGGGTGCGAAGGAGGCTGGGATCTTGATTCCTCCTCAGCTCCTCCTCGGGGTGGTGGAGGAAGCACAGCATGTTCTCACCCTGCTGCTCCCTCATGCAGGTGCACTCCAGCTCCACACGGACACAGAAGTCCCTGTCGGGCCTCCACATTGCATTGGCCACCTCCAGGTGGAAGGAGTGCCCTGGGGGAGGAGTCATGGGTACAAGGAAGCGATATACAACATCCTCCTCACGGCCAGTCCAACCTTCAAAGGCACTGCCCACTGGGATGGCTCGCCGCAGCACTGGGTAGAAACTGTTTGATGAGATGTGTCCAAAGAAAAGGCTGAAATTGTCCATCAGGTCGGTTGTCCACTCACAGCCTCTCTGCAGGTCTTGTATAGGCCACTGTATGCGCCTCATTACCATGATTCCTCTGTAATCCTGAGCAAAACGGTCTAATTCATCTCCATAACCTTCTTCTCCATTTTCAAACACAATTCCAAATGCAATTGCAACATCATTGTCTTCTTCAGGCTCCTCTCTCCTCAGGCTCCTTTTCCTCCAGATAAAACAGAGGGCCAAGAGAAGGAGCAGGAGCGCAGCAAATGCCCAGAGCTGCCAGTGCTGCAAGGGAGACCAGAGCAGGTCTCCCCAGGCCCAGCCACTCTGCATCTGTCTGAGCTGCTCCAACATCCACTCCAGCCGAAGCTGCTCCTCTTCCAGGCGCTTTGCACGCACCTCCAGGTGCAGACGCAATGTCTCCTCATCCAGCTCATCCTCCATAGGCAGCAGGTGCTGAATGAGGAATCTCAAAGCAAGGACCAGGAACATGCAGCACTCCATGGTCTGCAGGAGGATGGAGAGAAGGCCTTGAGTGGGGCTGGCAGGGAGGCAGCTGGCAGTGGGGGCAGCAGGGGTGGGAATGACAGGGGTGCGAGAGCAGGAAGGAAAGGGCCCCAGAGAGCTGGCAGGAAGCAAGGCCTGTCCCACTGCCCCAGCAGCAGCAGCAGCAGCAGCAGCACTGTGCCCTGCCCAAGGCTCCCCCGGGAGGGGCTGTCCCTGCACGCACGGGGAGAACCCAGCCCCGGGTGCAGCCTTTCCACCCCGGCCCTTGTCCAGCCCAGCCTCCCCACCACGTGTGCACTCACCACTTGCCCGGGCTCTGCCGGGGCAGCGTTGACTGCTGGGGCCTTTTATAGCTGCCCCCATTGTGACACGTCCCCCGTGATGTCACAGGTGCCACAGCGCATCACAGCCAGGCCAGCCCCGCTCTTTGTCCCCACCCCAGCTCAGCCGCTCCCAGTGGCCCTGCTGTACTGCTTAAGGCTGCCTTTGAGGGAATCTTCTTCAAAGAACTTCCTTTGGTCCTTCTTTTGTCTTTCTTACCAGCTGCCCTCCATTGCCAATCTCCTAGAGATCCATGCTGGAAGGCACCCTTGAGGATCATTGAGGTCAAGCCTTGACTCCACACTGGCTGAGCTACACTGAAATCTCGGAGTCAACAAGGTTGGAAAAGACCCTGAAGATCACACAGTCCAGCCTCAAACCTACCATTGCCTTCTGCACCAATCAGCCAGGGCCCCGAATGCCAAATCCACATGACTTTTAAATCCTTCTGAGGCTGCTGACTCAGCCATTCCCCTGGGCACAGACTGTTGCTCAGCCACGGCCATGTTAAATTCCTGAACTTAGAGAAAAACAATAAAGGCTTGGCAGAATTTTTATGAATAGTGTTTGGTTAGATAGATCAAAAAGAAAAAAAGAGAAAAAGAAGAGGGTGCGTACTAGAAAGTGTAATAGAAAGGCGATTTGGGAAATCTGCACCTTCCATGTACCTCAGCCAATGGGGGAAGGAAGAAAGCGATGCAGCGGGGAAATGAGGATAAAAAGGAGGCTGTGTCCTGCAACACTTGGAGAGACCCCATAGGAAATGCCCCATGGCCTCTCCCCTTTTTTCCAATCAAGGTGCAGGACTGCTCTGTGTCTTTTCCAGACATAAATCTCTGGTGTCGTGATTGTTTTTCTGCACAAGGAGACACCCTCATCCTTGTGTGGCCATTCTCAAGCTCTTCTCTGCTTTCTAACACATCAGAAGCCCTGCGTCCTTGCTGCTGCTCGCATCTCCCGCGGGTGGCCGTCTGCCGGCCGCAGCCCAGAGCTCCCTGCTGCGGCTGGCAGGGCCTCAGCGCCCTGTGCCCTGTGCCCTCCCTGTGCCCCGACGGCCGCGCCAGGCCCTGCTTGCTGCCCCGATGGTGGCACTGCTGGCCCCCAGTGCTCTCCAAGGCCTTCTGCGGGGGCACCTTCCTGCGGTGGCCTTTCAGTGCCTGAAGGGAGCCCAAGAGACCTGCGCAGGGGCTGTTTGCAAGGGCCTGCAGGGACAGCACCAGGGCCAGTGGCTTCCCACGGACGCAGGGCGGGCTTAGGCCGCAGGTGTGGAAGGAATTCTGGCCTCTGAGGCTGCTGAGGCCCTGGCCCACGCTGCCCACAGAAGCTGTGGCTGCCCCATGGCTGGCAGCGCTCCAGGCCAGGCTGCATGCGCCTTGGAGCAACCTGGCCTAGTGGCAGGTGTCCCTGCCCATGGCAGCAGGCTTGCAACAAGAGCATTTGCAAGGAGCCTTCCGAGCCCAGGCGTTCTGTGATTCTGAGATCACAGCGGCCCCTGGCAGCTGGGCTTAATTTCTGATTAGAACCAGTTCAGCACTGCAAGTTTGGTTGAGTTCAACAAGCCTGTTCACCAGGCCAGATTCACAACTCCTGAGATTCACGCATAGGTCTGTTTGAGATCAATAAAGGCTGGCACAATCCAGATTCTGCAATGTTGCATTTTATTGAAATAAGTGCAAAGCATTTTTAGGCTTGCCACTCATAAATGCACTAACTATAGAGCATTACTATGTGTCCCAACAGATAGCTGGGACATACTAGATATGAGTTTTGTTGCATATAAAAATAATATTATAGATGTAATAGATGATATATGTTATCTATGTAATAAATATATTTTTGTATGTATATATTTATATTTTACATTTTTATCTTTATGTGTACTATGAACGTCTTTCTAGACATAAATGCAGTAAGAGTGTTACTATGTGTCACAACAGATAGTGACAGCAGGAAATATTTGCTATATTGTTATTGTTTAGTCAAAATTACATCTTCCAATATTTATTATTATTATTATTATTATTAATCGTGATCTATTAATTACATATTTCTTGCTTTCGATATTATTTCTTTTAGTGTATGGTTTTGTTTTATCGTATTTTAATACTATATCTGATAACTAATAAACTATTTATTAGAGTTTCATAAACTGTATAATATAGTTATAATATGTATGCAAAATAGATAATTACCTAGGAAATAAAAATCTAGATACAAGATTTCAGGTCAGCTCCAACACAATTGGTACAATGCTGACCTAAAGGTGTCCTTTACGGGGACAAGAAGAGACACAGTCCATTTTCTGATCCTGGGCAAGCAGAGCTAGTTTCTCCTCTCTGTCTGTTTTTCCCTGGTTTTTTTGTCTTTTTCTGCCCCACATTCCCACTTCCTTCATCCTGTAGCTTTTGGCCATTCTCAAAGGGCTGGAACAATAGCATGGCACAGGATGGCTTTGGTGACTTTGGCCATGCGTGGAAGGCATGTGCTCTCATCATTTGCATTCTTAGGAGTGGGAAAGTTCATATGCCAGTAGGGCTTCATGCGGATCTGGGTGACTTGTTTTGGAAAAGGGAATGATACAAGGAGGTAGAATAAACTATCCTTCGACTCTCCAGCTGCTGAGGCAGCAGGAGCGGCTGTGGGATCTTTGCCAGAGTCTTTGCACACATCCTCTTCTGTAAGGACTAGATTCGTACTATGAACCGGTTCTCTGCCGCCAGCTGTGAGCATCACAAGCACAGCTCTGTGCAGGAGAACCTCTTTCAATTGTCAGTGTCAAGGATTTCTAGGAGACGATGTTGCAGATCCAGGTACTGATGCACCATCTGCGAGCAGGCAACCGGGTCTGTCTCCATGCGATGGAAGAGATTGAGTGTGTCAGCCATTTGTACATCCTGGGGCAAAATGATCTCCTCGGGAAGCCTTGGGTTGCCCACCATAAAGTGGTCGAGGCGTTTTCTTTCCAGGCTATAGCGCAAGCTCCTGCTGATATCCAGAATTCGCGTCAGGAAATGTCTCCTTTGCCACATTGACACCGGTAAAATGTTCAGCAGGTGCATGACAATGGTCTTCATGGTATAGCTGGAAAAGCCTAGGCCCTGCCGAAGACAGGTGAAGAACTGCAGGCATTTGAGGTGCAAACTGCCAGGGGGAGCCTGCCTGGAGATGTGCCTGAAGAACTTCATCTCTGCCACGGCGAAGGTCTCAAGCCACCTTGTGCTTGGGGTGTAGGGCTCTCTAGACTGGCTGCTAACGAAGACGTCTGAGTCGCCTCGCTGCACCCCAAACAGCATCTCAATCCGGAAGGATTCCCTGCAGTTGGTCACCTTGATTTGGCAGGAGCGTGTGGAGGGCAGCGGCACTAAATGCCAAGCGTGTGACTGAGGCAAAGCTGGCCAGATGGCTCTCACCACTTGGTAGAACCAGCGGCCTGTTTTCTGCACATCAAGGTAGGAGTCGGTGCACAGGGTGCGAAGGAGGCTGGGATCTTGATTCCTCCTCAGCTCCTCCTCGGGGTGGTGGAGGAAGCACAGCATGTTCTCACCCTGCTGCTCCCTCATGCAGGTGCACTCCAGCTCCACACGGACACAGAAGTCCCTGTCGGGCCTCCACATTGCATTGGCCACCTCCAGGTGGAAGGAGTGCCCTGGGGGAGGAGTCATGGGTACAAGGAAGCGATATACAACATCCTCCTCACGGCCAGTCCAACCTTCAAAGGCACTGCCCACTGGGATGGCTCGCCGCAGCACTGGGTAGAAACTGTTTGATGAGATGTGTCCAAAGAAAAGGCTGAAATTGTCCATCAGGTCGGTTGTCCACTCACAGCCTCTCTGCAGGTCTTGTATAGGCCACTGTATGCGCCTCATTACCATGATTCCTCTGTAATCCTGAGCAAAACGGTCTAATTCATCTCCATAACCTTCTTCTCCATTTTCAAACACAATTCCAAATGCAATTGCAACATCATTGTCTTCTTCAGGCTCCTCTCTCCTCAGGCTCCTTTTCCTCCAGATAAAGCAGAGGGCCAAGAGAAGGAGCAGGAGCGCAGCAAATGCCCAGAGCTGCCAGTGCTGCAAGGGAGACCAGAGCAGGTCTCCCCAGGCCCAGCCACTCTGCATCTGTCTGAGCTGCTCCAACATCCACTCCAGCCGAAGCTGCTCCTCTTCCAGGCGCTTTGCACGCACCTCCAGGTGCAGACGCAATGTCTCCTCATCCAGCTCATCCTCCATAGGCAGCAGGTGCTGAATGAGGAATCTCAAAGCAAGGACCAGGAACATGCAGCACTCCATGGTCTGCAGGAGGATGGAGAGAAGGCCTTGAGTGGGGCTGGCAGGGAGGCAGCTGGCAGTGGGGGCAGCAGGGGTGGGAATGACAGGGGTGCGAGAGCAGGAAGGAAAGGGCCCCAGAGAGCTGGCAGGAAGCAAGGCCTGTCCCACTGCCCCAGCAGCAGCAGCAGCAGCAGCAGCACTGTGCCCTGCCCAAGGCTCCCCCGGGAGGGGCTGTCCCTGCACGCACGGGGAGAACCCAGCCCCGGGTGCAGCGTTTCCACCCCGGCCCTTGTCCAGCCCAGCCTCCCCACCACGTGTGCACTCACCACTTGCCCGGGCTCTGCCGGGGCAGCGTTGACTGCTGGGGCCTTTTATAGCTGCCCCCATTGTGACACGTCCCCCGTGATGTCACAGGTGCCACAGCGCATCACAGCCAGGCCAGCCCCGCTCTTTGTCCCCACCCCAGCTCAGCCGCTCCCAGTGGCCCTGCTGTACTGCTTAAGGCTGCCTTTGAGGGAATCTTCTTCAAAGAACTTCCTTTGGTCCTTCTTTTGTCTTTCTTACCAGCTGCCCTCCATTGCCAATCTCCTAGAGATCCATGCTGGAAGGCACCCTTGAGGATCATTGAGGTCAAGCCTTGACTCCACACTGGCTGAGCTACACTGAAATCTCGGAGTCAACAAGGTTGGAAAAGACCCTGAAGATCACACAGTCCAACCTCAAACCTACCATTGCCTTCTGCACCAATCAGCCAGGGCCCCGAATGCCAAATCCACATGACTTTTAAATCCTTCTGAGGCTGCTGACTCAGCCATTCCCCTGGGCACAGACTGTTGCTCAGCCACGGCCATGTTAAATTCCTGAACTTAGAGAAAAACAATAAAGGCTTGGCAGAATTTTTATGAATAGTGTTTGGTTAGATAGATCAAAAAGAAAAAAAGAGAAAAAGAAGAGGGTGCGTACTAGAAAGTGTAATAGAAAGGCGATTTGGGAAATCTGCACCTTCCATGTACCTCAGCCAATGGGGGAAGGAAGAAAGCAATGCAGCGGGGAAATGAGGATAAAAAGGAGGCTGTGTCCTGCAACACTTGGAGAGACCCCATAGGAAATGCCCCATGGCCTCTCCCCTTTTTTCCAATCAAGGTACAGGACTGCTCTGTGTCTTTTCCAGACATAAATCTCTGGTGTCATGATTGTTTTTCTGCACAAGGAGACACCCTCATCCTTGTGTGGCCATTCTCAAGCTCTTCTCTGCTTTCTAACACATCAGAAGCCCTGCGTCCTTGCTGCTGCTCGCATCTCCCGCGGGTGGCCGTCTGCCGGCCGCAGCCCAGAGCTCCCTGCTGCGGCTGGCAGGGCCTCAGCGCCCTGTGCCCTGTGCCCTCCCTGTGCCCCGACGGCCGCGCCAGGCCCTGCTTGCTGCCCCGATGGTGGCACTGCTGGCCCCCAGTGCTCTCCAAGGCCTTCTGCGGGGGCACCTTCCTGCGGTGGCCTTTCAGTGCCTGAAGGGAGCCCAAGAGACCTGCGCAGGGGCTGTTTGCAAGGGCCTGCAGGGACAGCACCAGGGCCAGTGGCTTCCCACGGACGCAGGGCGGGCTTAGGCCGCAGGTGTGGAAGGAATTCTGGCCTCTGAGGCTGCTGAGGCCCTGGCCCACGCTGCCCACAGAAGCTGTGGCTGCCCCATGGCTGGCAGCGCTCCAGGCCAGGCTGCATGCGCCTTGGAGCAACCTGGCCTAGTGGCAGGTGTCCCTGCCCATGGCAGCAGGCTTGCAACAAGAGCATTTGCAAGGAGCCTTCCGAGCCCAGGCGTTCTGTGATTCTGAGATCACAGCGGCCCCTGGCAGCTGGGCTTAATTTCTGATTAGAACCAGTTCAGCACTGCAAGTTTGGTTGAGTTCAACAAGCCTGTTCACCAGGCCAGATTCACAACTCCTGAGATTCACGCATAGGTCTGTTTGAGATCAATAAAGGCTGGCACAATCCAGATTCTGCAATGTTGCATTTTATTGAAATAAGTGCAAAGCATTTTTAGGCTTGCCACTCATAAATGCACTAACTATAGAGCATTACTATGTGTCCCAACAGATAGCTGGGACATACTAGATATGAGTTTTGTTGCATATAAAAATAATATTATAGATGTAATAGATGATATATGTTATCTATGTAATAAATATATTTTTGTATGTATATATTTATATTTTACATTTTTATCTTTATGTGTACTATGAACGTCTTTCTAGACATAAATGCAGTAAGAGTGTTACTATGTGTCACAACAGATAGTGACAGCAGGAAATATTTGCTATATTGTTATTGTTTAGTCAAAATTACATCTTCCAATATTTATTATTATTATTATTATAATTAATCGTGATCTATTAATTACATATTTCTTACTTTCGATATTATTTCTTTTAGTGTATGGTTTTGTTTTATCGTATTTTAATACTATATCTGATAACTAATAAACTATTTATTAGAGTTTCATAAACTGTATAATATAGTTATAATATGTATACAAAATAGATAATTACCTAGGAAATAAAAATCTAGATACAAGATTTCAGGTCAGCTCCAACACAATTGGTACAATGCTGACCTAAAGGTGTCCTTTACGGGGACAAGAAGAGACACAGTCCATTTTCTGATCCTGGGCAAGCAGAGCTAGTTTCTCCTCTCTGTCTGTTTTTCCCTGGTTTTTTTGTCTTTTTCTGCCCCACATTCCCACTTCCTTCATCCTGTAGCTTTTGGCCATTCTCAAAGGGCTGGAACAATAGCATGGCACAGGATGGCTTTGGTGACTTTGGCCATGCGTGGAAGGCATGTGCTCTCTTCATTTGCATTCTTAGGAGTGGGAAAGTTCATATGCCAGTAGGGCTTCATGCAGATCTGGGTGACTTGTTTTGGAAAAGAGAATGATACAAGGAGGTAGAATAAACCCTCCTGTGGCCCTCCAGCTGCTGAGGCAGCAGGAGCGGCTGTGGGATCTTTGCCAGAGTCTTTGCACACATCCTCTTCTGTAAGGACTAGATTCGTACTATGAACCGGTTCTCTGCCACCAGCTGTGAGCATCACAAGCACAGCTCTGTGCAGGAGAACCTCTTTCAATTGTCAGTGTCAAGGATTTCTAGGAGACGATGTTGCAGATCCAGGTACTGATGCACAATCTGCGAGCAGGCAACCGGGTCTGTCTCCATGCGATGGAAGAGATTGAGTGTGTCAGCCATTTGTACATCCTGGGGCAAAATTATCTCCTCGGGAAGCCTTGGGTTGCCCACCATAAAGTGGTCGAGGCGTTTTCTTTCCAGGCTATAGCGCAAGCTCCTGCTGATATCCAGAATTCGCGTCAGGAAATGTCTCCTTTGCCACACCGACACCGGTAAAATGTTCAGCAGGTGCATGACAATGGTCTTCATGGTATAGCTGGAAAAGCCTAGGCCCTGCCGAAGACAGGTGAAGAACTGCAGGCATTTGAGGTGCAAACTGCCAGGGGGAGCCTGCCTGGAGATGTGCCTGAAGAACTTCATCTCTGCCACGGCGAAGGTCTCAAGCCACCTTGTGCTTGGGGTGTAGGGCTCTCTAGACTGGCTGCTAACGAAGACGTCTGAGTCGCCTCGCTGCACCCCAAACAGCATCTCAATGCGGAAGGATTCCCTGCAGTTGGTCACCTTGATTTGGCAGGAGCGTGTGGAGGGCAGCGGCACTAAATGCCAAGCGTGTGACTGAGGCAAAGCTGGCCAGATGGCTCTCACCACTTGGTAGAACCAGCGGCCTGTTTTCTGCACATCAAGGTAGGAGTCGGTGCACAGGGTGCGAAGGAGGCTGGGATCTTGATTCCTCCTCAGCTCCTCCTCGGGGTGGTGGAGGAAGCACAGCATGTTCTCACCCTGCTGCTCCCTCATGCAGGTGCACTCCAGCTCCACACGGACACAGAAGTCCCTGTCGGGCCTCCACATTGCATTGGCCACCTCCAGGTGGAAGGAGTGCCCTGGGGGAGGAGTCATGGGTACAAGGAAGCGATATACAACATCCTCCTCACGGCCAGTCCAACCTTCAAAGGCACTGCCCACTGGGATGGCTCGCCGCAGCACTGGGTAGAAACTGTTTGATGAGATGTGTCCAAAGAAAAGGCTGAAATTGTCCATCAGGTCGGTTGTCCACTCACAGCCTCTCTGCAGGTCTTGTATAGGCCACTGTATGCGCCTCATTACCATGATTCCTCTGTAATCCTGAGCAAAACGGTCTAATTCATCTCCATAACCACCTTCTCCATTTTCAAACACAATTCCAAATGCAATTGCAACATCATTGTCTTCTTCAGGCTCCTCTCTCCTCAGGCTCCTTTTCCTCCAGATAAAGCAGAGGGCCAAGAGAAGGAGCAGGAGCGCAGCAAATGCCCAGAGCTGCCAGTGCTGCAAGGGAGACCAGAGCAGGTCTCCCCAGGCCCAGCCACTCTGCATCTGTCTGAGCTGCTCCAACATCCACTCCAGCCGAAGCTGCTCCTCTTCCAGGCGCTTTGCACGCACCTCCAGGTGCAGACGCAATGTCTCCTCATCCAGCTCATCCTCCATAGGCAGCAGGTGCTGAATGAGGAATCTCAAAGCAAGGACCAGGAACATGCAGCACTCCATGGTCTGCAGGAGGATGGAGAGAAGGCCTTGAGTGGGGCTGGCAGGGAGGCAGCTGGCAGTGGGGGCAGCAGGGGTGGGAATGACAGGGGTGCGAGAGCAGGAAGGAAAGGGCCCCAGAGAGCTGGCAGGAAGCAAGGCCTGTCCCACTGCCCCAGCAGCAGCAGCAGCAGCAGCAGCACTGTGCCCTGCCCAAGGCTCCCCCGGGAGGGGCTGTCCCTGCACGCACGGGGAGAACCCAGCCCCGGGTGCAGCGTTTCCACCCCGGCCCTTGTCCAGCCCAGCCTCCCCACCACGTGTGCACTCACCACTTGCCCGGGCTCTGCCGGGGCAGCGTTGACTGCTGGGGCCTTTTATAGCTGCCCCCATTGTGACACGTCCCCCGTGATGTCACAGGTGCCACAGCGCATCACAGCCAGGCCAGCCCCGCTCTTTGTCCCCACCCCAGCTCAGCCGCTCCCAGTGGCCCTGCTGTACTGCTTAAGGCTGCCTTTGAGGGAATCTTCTTCAAAGAACTTCCTTTGGTCCTTCTTTTGTCTTTCTTACCAGCTGCCCTCCATTGCCAATCTCCTAGAGATCCATGCTGGAAGGCACCCTTGAGGATCATTGAGGTCAAGCCTTGACTCCACACTGGCTGAGCTACACTGAAATCTCGGAGTCAACAAGGTTGGAAAAGACCCTGAAGATCACACAGTCCAACCTCAAACCTACCATTGCCTTCTGCACCAATCAGCCAGGGCCCCGAATGCCAAATCCACATGACTTTTAAATCCTTCTGAGGCTGCTGACTCAGCCATTCCCCTGGGCACAGACTGTTGCTCAGCCACGGCCATGTTAAATTCCTGAACTTAGAGAAAAACAATAAAGGCTTGGCAGAATTTTTATGAATAGTGTTTGGTTAGATAGATCAAAAAGAAAAAAAGAGAAAAAGAAGAGGGTGCGTACTAGAAAGTGTAATAGAAAGGCGATTTGGGAAATCTGCACCTTCCATGTACCTCAGCCAATGGGGGAAGGAAGAAAGCAATGCAGCGGGGAAATGAGGATAAAAAGGAGGCTGTGTCCTGCAACACTTGGAGAGACCCCATAGGAAATGCCCCATGGCCTCTCCCCTTTTTTCCAATCAAGGTACAGGACTGCTCTGTGTCTTTTCCAGACATAAATCTCTGGTGTCATGATTGTTTTTCTGCACGAGGAGACACCCTCGTCCTTGTGTGGCCATTCTCAAGCTCTTCTCTGCTTTCTAACACATCAGAAGCCCTGCGTCCTTGCTGCTGCTCGCATCTCCTGCGGGTGGCCGTCTGCCGGCCGCAGCCCAGAGCTCCCTGCTGCGGCTGGCAGGGCCTCAGCGCCCTGTGCCCTGTGCCCTCCCTGTGCCCCGACGGCCGCGCCAGGCCCTGCTTGCTGCCCCGATGGTGGCACTGCTGGCCCCCAGTGCTCTCCAAGGCCTTCTGCGGGGGCACCTTCCTGCGGTGGCCTTTCAGTGCCTGAAGGGAGCCCAAGAGACCTGCGCAGGGGCTGTTTGCAAGGGCCTGCAGGGACAGCACCAGGGCCAGTGGCTTCCCACGGACGCAGGGCGGGCTTAGGCCGCAGGTGTGGAAGGAATTCTGGCCTCTGAGGCTGCTGAGGCCCTGGCCCACGCTGCCCACAGAAGCTGTGGCTGCCCCATGGCTGGCAGCGCTCCAGGCCAGGCTGCATGCGCCTTGGAGCAACCTGGCCTAGTGGCAGGTGTCCCTGCCCATGGCAGCAGGCTTGCAACAAGAGCATTTGCAAGGAGCCTTCCGAGCCCAGGCGTTCTGTGATTCTGAGATCACAGCGGCCCCTGGCAGCTGGGCTTAATTTCTGATTAGAACCAGTTCAGCACTGCAAGTTTGGTTGAGTTCAACAAGCCTGTTCACCAGGCCAGATTCACAACTCCTGAGATTCACGCATAGGTCTGTTTGAGATCAATAAAGGCTGGCACAATCCAGATTCTGCAATGTTGCATTTTATTGAAATAAGTGCAAAGCATTTTTAGGCTTGCCACTCATAAATGCACTAACTATAGAGCATTACTATGTGTCCCAACAGATAGCTGGGACATACTAGATATGAGTTTTGTTGCATATAAAAATAATATTATAGATGTAATAGATGATATATGTTATCTATGTAATAAATATATTTTTGTATGTATATATTTATATTTTACATTTTTATCTTTATGTGTACTATGAACGTCTTTCTAGACATAAATGCAGTAAGAGTGTTACTATGTGTCACAACAGATAGTGACAGCAGGAAATATTTGCTATATTGTTATTGTTTAGTCAAAATTACATCTTCCAATATTTATTATTATTATTATTATTATTAATCGTGATCTATTAATTACATATTTCTTGCTTTCGATATTATTTCTTTTAGTGTATGGTTTTGTTTTATCGTATTTTAATACTATATCTGATAACTAATAAACTATTTATTAGAGTTTCATAAACTGTATAATATAGTTATAATATGTATACAAAATAGATAATTACCTAGGAAATAAAAATCTAGATACAAGATTTCAGGTCAGCTCCAACACAATTGGTACAATGCTGACCTAAAGGTGTCCTTTACGGGGACAAGAAGAGACACAGTCCATTTTCTGATCCTGGGCAAGCAGAGCTAGTTTCTCCTCTCTGTCTGTTTTTCCCTGGTTTTTTTGTCTTTTTCTGCCCCACATTCCCACTTCCTTCATCCTGTAGCTTTTGGCCATTCTCAAAGGGCTGGAACAATAGCATGGCACAGGATGGCTTTGGTGACTTTGGCCATGCGTGGAAGGCATGTGCTCTCTTCATTTGCATTCTTAGGAGTGGGAAAGTTCATATGCCAGTAGGGCTTCATGCAGATCTGGGTGACTTGTTTTGGAAAAGAGAATGATACAAGGAGGTAGAATAAACCCTCCTGTGGCCCTCCAGCTGCTGAGGCAGCAGGAGCGGCTGTGGGATCTTTGCCAGAGTCTTTGCACACATCCTCTTCTGTAAGGACTAGATTCGTACTATGAACCGGTTCTCTGCCACCAGCTGTGAGCATCACAAGCACAGCTCTGTGCAGGAGAACCTCTTTCAATTGTCAGTGTCAAGGATTTCTAGGAGACGATGTTGCAGATCCAGGTACTGATGCACAATCTGCGAGCAGGCAACCGGGTCTGTCTCCATGCGATGGAAGAGATTGAGTGTGTCAGCCATTTGTACATCCTGGGGCAAAATGATCTCCTCGGGAAGCCTTGGGTTGCCCACCATAAAGTGGTCGAGGCGTTTTCTTTCCAGGCTATAGCGCAAGCTCCTGCTGATATCCAGAATTCGCGTCAGGAAATGTCTCCTTTGCCACACCGACACCGGTAAAATGTTCAGCAGGTGCATGACAATGGTCTTCATGGTATAGCTGGAAAAGCCTAGGCCCTGCCGAAGACAGGTGAAGAACTGCAGGCATTTGAGGTGCAAACTGCCAGGGGGAGCCTGCCTGGAGATGTGCCTGAAGAACTTCATCTCTGCCACGGCGAAGGTCTCAAGCCACCTTGTGCTTGGGGTGTAGGGCTCTCTAGACTGGCTGCTAACGAAGACGTCTGAGTCGCCTCGCTGCACCCCAAACAGCATCTCAATGCGGAAGGATTCCCTGCAGTTGGTCACCTTGATTTGGCAGGAGCGTGTGGAGGGCAGCGGCACTAAATGCCAAGCGTGTGACTGAGGCAAAGCTGGCCAGATGGCTCTCACCACTTGGTAGAACCAGCGGCCTGTTTTCTGCACATCAAGGTAGGAGTCGGTGCACAGGGTGCGAAGGAGGCTGGGATCTTGATTCCTCCTCAGCTCCTCCTCGGGGTGGTGGAGGAAGCACAGCATGTTCTCACCCTGCTGCTCCCTCATGCAGGTGCACTCCAGCTCCACACGGACACAGAAGTCCCTGTCGGGCCTCCACATTGCATTGGCCACCTCCAGGTGGAAGGAGTGCCCTGGGGGAGGAGTCATGGGTACAAGGAAGCGATATACAACATCCTCCTCACGGCCAGTCCAACCTTCAAAGGCACTGCCCACTGGGATGGCTCGCCGCAGCACTGGGTAGAAACTGTTTGATGAGATGTGTCCAAAGAAAAGGCTGAAATTGTCCATCAGGTCGGTTGTCCACTCACAGCCTCTCTGCAGGTCTTGTATAGGCCACTGTATGCGCCTCATTACCATGATTCCTCTGTAATCCTGAGCAAAACGGTCTAATTCATCTCCATAACCTTCTTCTCCATTTTCAAACACAATTCCAAATGCAATTGCAACATCATTGTCTTCTTCAGGCTCCTCTCTCCTCAGGCTCCTTTTCCTCCAGATAAAACAGAGGGCCAAGAGAAGGAGCAGGAGCGCAGCAAATGCCCAGAGCTGCCAGTGCTGCAAGGGAGACCAGAGCAGGTCTCCCCAGGCCCAGCCACTCTGCATCTGTCTGAGCTGCTCCAACATCCACTCCAGCCGAAGCTGCTCCTCTTCCAGGCGCTTTGCACGCACCTCCAGGTGCAGACGCAATGTCTCCTCATCCAGCTCATCCTCCATAGGCAGCAGGTGCTGAATGAGGAATCTCAAAGCAAGGACCAGGAACATGCAGCACTCCATGGTCTGCAGGAGGATGGAGAGAAGGCCTTGAGTGGGGCTGGCAGGGAGGCAGCTGGCAGTGGGGGCAGCAGGGGTGGGAATGACAGGGGTGCGAGAGCAGGAAGGAAAGGGCCCCAGAGAGCTGGCAGGAAGCAAGGCCTGTCCCACTGCCCCAGCAGCAGCAGCAGCAGCAGCACTGTGCCCTGCCCAAGGCTCCCCCGGGAGGGGCTGTCCCTGCACGCACGGGGAGAACCCAGCCCCGGGTGCAGCGTTTCCACCCCGGCCCTTGTCCAGCCCAGCCTCCCCACCACGTGTGCACTCACCACTTGCCCGGGCTCTGCCGGGGCAGCGTTGACTGCTGGGGCCTTTTATAGCTGCCCCCATTGTGACACGTCCCCCGTGATGTCACAGGTGCCACAGCGCATCACAGCCAGGCCAGCCCCGCTCTTTGTCCCCACCCCAGCTCAGCCGCTCCCAGTGGCCCTGCTGTACTGCTTAAGGCTGCCTTTGAGGGAATCTTCTTCAAAGAACTTCCTTTGGTCCTTCTTTTGTCTTTCTTACCAGCTGCCCTCCATTGCCAATCTCCTAGAGATCCATGCTGGAAGGCACCCTTGAGGATCATTGAGGTCAAGCCTTGACTCCACACTGGCTGAGCTACACTGAAATCTCGGAGTCAACAAGGTTGGAAAAGACCCTGAAGATCACACAGTCCAACCTCAAACCTACCATTGCCTTCTGCACCAATCAGCCAGGGCCCCGAATGCCAAATCCACATGACTTTTAAATCCTTCTGAGGCTGCTGACTCAGCCATTCCCCTGGGCACAGACTGTTGCTCAGCCACGGCCATGTTAAATTCCTGAACTTAGAGAAAAACAATAAAGGCTTGGCAGAATTTTTATGAATAGTGTTTGGTTAGATAGATCAAAAAGAAAAAAAGAGAAAAAGAAGAGGGTGCGTACTAGAAAGTGTAATAGAAAGGCGATTTGGGAAATCTGCACCTTCCATGTACCTCAGCCAATGGGGGAAGGAAGAAAGCAATGCAGCGGGGAAATGAGGATAAAAAGGAGGCTGTGTCCTGCAACACTTGGAGAGACCCCATAGGAAATGCCCCATGGCCTCTCCCCTTTTTTCCAATCAAGGTACAGGACTGCTCTGTGTCTTTTCCAGACATAAATCTCTGGTGTCATGATTGTTTTTCTGCACGAGGAGACACCCTCGTCCTTGTGTGGCCATTCTCAAGCTCTTCTCTGCTTTCTAACACATCAGAAGCCCTGCGTCCTTGCTGCTGCTCGCATCTCCCGCAGGTGGCCGTCTGCCGGCCGCAGCCCAGAGCTCCCTGCTGCGGCTGGCAGGGCCTCAGCGCCCTGTGCCCTGTGCCCTCCCTGTGCCCCGACGGCCGCGCCAGGCCCTGCTTGCTGCCCCGATGGTGGCACTGCTGGCCCCCAGTGCTCTCCAAGGCCTTCTGCGGGGGCACCTTCCTGCGGTGGCCTTTCAGTGCCTGAAGGGAGCCCAAGAGACCTGCGCAGGGGCTGTTTGCAAGGGCCTGCAGGGACAGCACCAGGGCCAGTGGCTTCCCACGGACGCAGGGCGGGCTTAGGCCGCAGGTGTGGAAGGAATTCTGGCCTCTGAGGCTGCTGAGGCCCTGGCCCACGCTGCCCACAGAAGCTGTGGCTGCCCCATGGCTGGCAGCGCTCCAGGCCAGGCTGCATGCGCCTTGGAGCAACCTGGCCTAGTGGCAGGTGTCCCTGCCCATGGCAGCAGGCTTGCAACAAGAGCATTTGCAAGGAGCCTTCCGAGCCCAGGCGTTCTGTGATTCTGAGATCACAGCGGCCCCTGGCAGCTGGGCTTAATTTCTGATTAGAACCAGTTCAGCACTGCAAGTTTGGTTGAGTTCAACAAGCCTGTTCACCAGGCCAGATTCACAACTCCTGAGATTCACGCATAGGTCTGTTTGAGATCAATAAAGGCTGGCACAATCCAGATTCTGCAATGTTGCATTTTATTGAAATAAGTGCAAAGCATTTTTAGGCTTGCCACTCATAAATGCACTAACTATAGAGCATTACTATGTGTCCCAACAGATAGCTGGGACATACTAGATATGAGTTTTGTTGCATATAAAAATAATATTATAGATGTAATAGATGATATATGTTATCTATGTAATAAATATATTTTTGTATGTATATATTTATATTTTACATTTTTATCTTTATGTGTACTATGAACGTCTTTCTAGACATAAATGCAGTAAGAGTGTTACTATGTGTCACAACAGATAGTGACAGCAGGAAATATTTGCTATATTGTTATTGTTTAGTCAAAATTACATCTTCCAATATTTATTATTATTATTATTATTATTAATCGTGATCTATTAATTACATATTTCTTGCTTTCGATATTATTTCTTTTAGTGTATGGTTTTGTTTTATCGTATTTTAATACTATATCTGATAACTAATAAACTATTTATTAGAGTTTCATAAACTGTATAATATAGTTATAATATGTATACAAAATAGATAATTACCTAGGAAATAAAAATCTAGATACAAGATTTCAGGTCAGCTCCAACACAATTGGTACAATGCTGACCTAAAGGTGTCCTTTACGGGGACAAGAAGAGACACAGTCCATTTTCTGATCCTGGGCAAGCAGAGCTAGTTTCTCCTCTCTGTCTGTTTTTCCCTGGTTTTTTTGTCTTTTTCTGCCCCACATTCCCACTTCCTTCATCCTGTAGCTTTTGGCCATTCTCAAAGGGCTGGAACAATAGCATGGCACAGGATGGCTTTGGTGACTTTGGCCATGCGTGGAAGGCATGTGCTCTCTTCATTTGCATTCTTAGGAGTGGGAAAGTTCATATGCCAGTAGGGCTTCATGCAGATCTGGGTGACTTGTTTTGGAAAAGAGAATGATACAAGGAGGTAGAATAAACCCTCCTGTGGCCCTCCAGCTGCTGAGGCAGCAGGAGCGGCTGTGGGATCTTTGCCAGAGTCTTTGCACACATCCTCTTCTGTAAGGACTAGATTCGTACTATGAACCGGTTCTCTGCCACCAGCTGTGAGCATCACAAGCACAGCTCTGTGCAGGAGAACCTCTTTCAATTGTCAGTGTCAAGGATTTCTAGGAGACGATGTTGCAGATCCAGGTACTGATGCACAATCTGCGAGCAGGCAACCGGGTCTGTCTCCATGCGATGGAAGAGATTGAGTGTGTCAGCCATTTGTACATCCTGGGGCAAAATGATCTCCTCGGGAAGCCTTGGGTTGCCCACCATAAAGTGGTCGAGGCGTTTTCTTTCCAGGCTATAGCGCAAGCTCCTGCTGATATCCAGAATTCGCGTCAGGAAATGTCTCCTTTGCCACACCGACACCGGTAAAATGTTCAGCAGGTGCATGACAATGGTCTTCATGGTATAGCTGGAAAAGCCTAGGCCCTGCCGAAGACAGGTGAAGAACTGCAGGCATTTGAGGTGCAAACTGCCAGGGGGAGCCTGCCTGGAGATGTGCCTGAAGAACTTCATCTCTGCCACGGCGAAGGTCTCAAGCCACCTTGTGCTTGGGGTGTAGGGCTCTCTAGACTGGCTGCTAACGAAGACGTCTGAGTCGCCTCGCTGCACCCCAAACAGCATCTCAATGCGGAAGGATTCCCTGCAGTTGGTCACCTTGATTTGGCAGGAGCGTGTGGAGGGCAGCGGCACTAAATGCCAAGCGTGTGACTGAGGCAAAGCTGGCCAGATGGCTCTCACCACTTGGTAGAACCAGCGGCCTGTTTTCTGCACATCAAGGTAGGAGTCGGTGCACAGGGTACGAAGGAGGCTGGGATCTTGATTCCTCCTCAGCTCCTCCTCGGGGTGGTGGAGGAAGCACAGCATGTTCTCACCCTGCTGCTCCCTCATGCAGGTGCACTCCAGCTCCACACGGACACAGAAGTCCCTGTCGGGCCTCCACATTGCATTGGCCACCTCCAGGTGGAAGGAGTGCCCTGGGGGAGGAGTCATGGGTACAAGGAAGCGATATACAACATCCTCCTCACGGCCAGTCCAACCTTCAAAGGCACTGCCCACTGGGATGGCTCGCCGCAGCACTGGGTAGAAACTGTTTGATGAGATGTGTCCAAAGAAAAGGCTGAAATTGTCCATCAGGTCGGTTGTCCACTCACAGCCTCTCTGCAGGTCTTGTATAGGCCACTGTATGCGCCTCATTACCATGATTCCTCTGTAATCCTGAGCAAAACGGTCTAATTCATCTCCATAACCTTCTTCTCCATTTTCAAACACAATTCCAAATGCAATTGCAACATCATTGTCTTCTTCAGGCTCCTCTCTCCTCAGGCTCCTTTTCCTCCAGATAAAACAGAGGGCCAAGAGAAGGAGCAGGAGCGCAGCAAATGCCCAGAGCTGCCAGTGCTGCAAGGGAGACCAGAGCAGGTCTCCCCAGGCCCAGCCACTCTGCATCTGTCTGAGCTGCTCCAACATCCACTCCAGCCGAAGCTGCTCCTCTTCCAGGCGCTTTGCACGCACCTCCAGGTGCAGACGCAATGTCTCCTCATCCAGCTCATCCTCCATAGGCAGCAGGTGCTGAATGAGGAATCTCAAAGCAAGGACCAGGAACATGCAGCACTCCATGGTCTGCAGGAGGATGGAGAGAAGGCCTTGAGTGGGGCTGGCAGGGAGGCAGCTGGCAGTGGGGGCAGCAGGGGTGGGAATGACAGGGGTGCGAGAGCAGGAAGGAAAGGGCCCCAGAGAGCTGGCAGGAAGCAAGGCCTGTCCCACTGCCCCAGCAGCAGCAGCAGCAGCAGCACTGTGCCCTGCCCAAGGCTCCCCCGGGAGGGGCTGTCCCTGCACGCACGGGGAGAACCCAGCCCCGGGTGCAGCGTTTCCACCCCGGCCCTTGTCCAGCCCAGCCTCCCCACCACGTGTGCACTCACCACTTGCCCGGGCTCTGCCGGGGCAGCGTTGACTGCTGGGGCCTTTTATAGCTGCCCCCATTGTGACACGTCCCCCGTGATGTCACAGGTGCCACAGCGCATCACAGCCAGGCCAGCCCCGCTCTTTGTCCCCACCCCAGCTCAGCCGCTCCCAGTGGCCCTGCTGTACTGCTTAAGGCTGCCTTTGAGGGAATCTTCTTCAAAGAACTTCCTTTGGTCCTTCTTTTGTCTTTCTTACCAGCTGCCCTCCATTGCCAATCTCCTAGAGATCCATGCTGGAAGGCACCCTTGAGGATCATTGAGGTCAAGCCTTGACTCCACACTGGCTGAGCTACACTGAAATCTCGGAGTCAACAAGGTTGGAAAAGACCCTGAAGATCACACAGTCCAACCTCAAACCTACCATTGCCTTCTGCACCAATCAGCCAGGGCCCCGAATGCCAAATCCACATGACTTTTAAATCCTTCTGAGGCTGCTGACTCAGCCATTCCCCTGGGCACAGACTGTTGCTCAGCCACGGCCATGTTAAATTCCTGAACTTAGAGAAAAACAATAAAGGCTTGGCAGAATTTTTATGAATAGTGTTTGGTTAGATAGATCAAAAAGAAAAAAAGAGAAAAAGAAGAGGGTGCGTACTAGAAAGTGTAATAGAAAGGCGATTTGGGAAATCTGCACCTTCCATGTACCTCAGCCAATGGGGGAAGGAAGAAAGCGATGCAGCGGGGAAATGAGGATAAAAAGGAGGCTGTGTCCTGCAACACTTGGAGAGACCCCATAGGAAATGCCCCATGGCCTCTCCCCTTTTTTCCAATCAAGGTACAGGACTGCTCTGTGTCTTTTCCAGACATAAATCTCTGGTGTCATGATTGTTTTTCTGCACAAGGAGACACCCTCGTCCTTGTGTGGCCATTCTCAAGCTCTTCTCTGCTTTCTAACACATCAGAAGCCCTGCGTCCTTGCTGCTGCTCGCATCTCCCGCGGGTGGCCGTCTGCCGGCCGCAGCCCAGAGCTCCCTGCTGCGGCTGGCAGGGCCTCAGCGCCCTGTGCCCTGTGCCCTCCCTGTGCCCCGACGGCCGCGCCAGGCCCTGCTTGCTGCCCCGATGGTGGCACTGCTGGCCCCCAGTGCTCTCCAAGGCCTTCTGCGGGGGCACCTTCCTGCGGTGGCCTTTCAGTGCCTGAAGGGAGCCCAAGAGACCTGCGCAGGGGCTGTTTGCAAGGGCCTGCAGGGACAGCACCAGGGCCAGTGGCTTCCCACGGACGCAGGGCGGGCTTAGGCCGCAGGTGTGGAAGGAATTCTGGCCTCTGAGGCTGCTGAGGCCCTGGCCCACGCTGCCCACAGAAGCTGTGGCTGCCCCATGGCTGGCAGCGCTCCAGGCCAGGCTGCATGCGCCTTGGAGCAACCTGGCCTAGTGGCAGGTGTCCCTGCCCATGGCAGCAGGCTTGCAACAAGAGCATTTGCAAGGAGCCTTCCGAGCCCAGGCGTTCTGTGATTCTGAGATCACAGCGGCCCCTGGCAGCTGGGCTTAATTTCTGATTAGAACCAGTTCAGCACTGCAAGTTTGGTTGAGTTCAACAAGCCTGTTCACCAGGCCAGATTCACAACTCCTGAGATTCACGCATAGGTCTGTTTGAGATCAATAAAGGCTGGCACAATCCAGATTCTGCAATGTTGCATTTTATTGAAATAAGTGCAAAGCATTTTTAGGCTTGCCACTCATAAATGCACTAACTATAGAGCATTACTATGTGTCCCAACAGATAGCTGGGACATACTAGATATGAGTTTTGTTGCATATAAAAATAATATTATAGATGTAATAGATGATATATGTTATCTATGTAATAAATATATTTTTGTATGTATATATTTATATTTTACATTTTTATCTTTATGTGTACTATGAACGTCTTTCTAGACATAAATGCAGTAAGAGTGTTACTATGTGTCACAACAGATAGTGACAGCAGGAAATATTTGCTATATTGTTATTGTTTAGTCAAAATTACATCTTCCAATATTTATTATTATTATTATTATTATTAATCGTGATCTATTAATTACATATTTCTTGCTTTCGATATTATTTCTTTTAGTGTATGGTTTTGTTTTATCGTATTTTAATACTATATCTGATAACTAATAAACTATTTATTAGAGTTTCATAAACTGTATAATATAGTTATAATATGTATACAAAATAGATAATTACCTAGGAAATAAAAATCTAGATACAAGATTTCAGGTCAGCTCCAACACAATTGGTACAATGCTGACCTAAAGGTGTCCTTTACGGGGACAAGAAGAGACACAGTCCATTTTCTGATCCTGGGCAAGCAGAGCTAGTTTCTCCTCTCTGTCTGTTTTTCCCTGGTTTTTTTGTCTTTTTCTGCCCCACATTCCCACTTCCTTCATCCTGTAGCTTTTGGCCATTCTCAAAGGGCTGGAACAATAGCATGGCACAGGATGGCTTTGGTGACTTTGGCCATGCGTGGAAGGCATGTGCTCTCTTCATTTGCATTCTTAGGAGTGGGAAAGTTCATATGCCAGTAGGGCTTCATGCAGATCTGGGTGACTTGTTTTGGAAAAGAGAATGATACAAGGAGGTAGAATAAACCCTCCTGTGGCCCTCCAGCTGCTGAGGCAGCAGGAGCGGCTGTGGGATCTTTGCCAGAGTCTTTGCACACATCCTCTTCTGTAAGGACTAGATTCGTACTATGAACCGGTTCTCTGCCACCAGCTGTGAGCATCACAAGCACAGCTCTGTGCAGGAGAACCTCTTTCAATTGTCAGTGTCAAGGATTTCTAGGAGACGATGTTGCAGATCCAGGTACTGATGCACAATCTGCGAGCAGGCAACCGGGTCTGTCTCCATGCGATGGAAGAGATTGAGTGTGTCAGCCATTTGTACATCCTGGGGCAAAATGATCTCCTCGGGAAGCCTTGGGTTGCCCACCATAAAGTGGTCGAGGCGTTTTCTTTCCAGGCTATAGCGCAAGCTCCTGCTGATATCCAGAATTCGCGTCAGGAAATGTCTCCTTTGCCACACCGACACCGGTAAAATGTTCAGCAGGTGCATGACAATGGTCTTCATGGTATAGCTGGAAAAGCCTAGGCCCTGCCGAAGACAGGTGAAGAACTGCAGGCATTTGAGGTGCAAACTGCCAGGGGGAGCCTGCCTGGAGATGTGCCTGAAGAACTTCATCTCTGCCACGGCGAAGGTCTCAAGCCACCTTGTGCTTGGGGTGTAGGGCTCTCTAGACTGGCTGCTAACGAAGACGTCTGAGTCGCCTCGCTGCACCCCAAACAGCATCTCAATCCGGAAGGATTCCCTGCAGTTGGTCACCTTGATTTGGCAGGAGCGTGTGGAGGGCAGCGGCACTAAATGCCAAGCGTGTGACTGAGGCAAAGCTGGCCAGATGGCTCTCACCACTTGGTAGAACCAGCGGCCTGTTTTCTGCACATCAAGGTAGGAGTCGGTGCACAGGGTGCGAAGGAGGCTGGGATCTTGATTCCTCCTCAGCTCCTCCTCGGGGTGGTGGAGGAAGCACAGCATGTTCTCACCCTGCTGCTCCCTCATGCAGGTGCACTCCAGCTCCACACGGACACAGAAGTCCCTGTCGGGCCTCCACATTGCATTGGCCACCTCCAGGTGGAAGGAGTGCCCTGGGGGAGGAGTCATGGGTACAAGGAAGCGATATACAACATCCTCCTCACGGCCAGTCCAACCTTCAAAGGCACTGCCCACTGGGATGGCTCGCCGCAGCACTGGGTAGAAACTGTTTGATGAGATGTGTCCAAAGAAAAGGCTGAAATTGTCCATCAGGTCGGTTGTCCACTCACAGCCTCTCTGCAGGTCTTGTATAGGCCACTGTATGCGCCTCATTACCATGATTCCTCTGTAATCCTGAGCAAAACGGTCTAATTCATCTCCATAACCTTCTTCTCCATTTTCAAACACAATTCCAAATGCAATTGCAACATCATTGTCTTCTTCAGGCTCCTCTCTCCTCAGGCTCCTTTTCCTCCAGATAAAACAGAGGGCCAAGAGAAGGAGCAGGAGCGCAGCAAATGCCCAGAGCTGCCAGTGCTGCAAGGGAGACCAGAGCAGGTCTCCCCAGGCCCAGCCACTCTGCATCTGTCTGAGCTGCTCCAACATCCACTCCAGCCGAAGCTGCTCCTCTTCCAGGCGCTTTGCACGCACCTCCAGGTGCAGACGCAATGTCTCCTCATCCAGCTCATCCTCCATAGGCAGCAGGTGCTGAATGAGGAATCTCAAAGCAAGGACCAGGAACATGCAGCACTCCATGGTCTGCAGGAGGATGGAGAGAAGGCCTTGAGTGGGGCTGGCAGGGAGGCAGCTGGCAGTGGGGGCAGCAGGGGTGGGAATGACAGGGGTGCGAGAGCAGGAAGGAAAGGGCCCCAGAGAGCTGGCAGGAAGCAAGGCCTGTCCCACTGCCCCAGCAGCAGCAGCAGCAGCAGCAGCACTGTGCCCTGCCCAAGGCTCCCCCGGGAGGGGCTGTCCCTGCACGCACAGGGAGAACCCAGCCCCGGGTGCAGCGTTTCCACCCCGGCCCTTGTCCAGCCCAGCCTCCCCACCACGTGTGCACTCACCACTTGCCCGGGCTCTGCCGGGGCAGCGTTGACTGCTGGGGCCTTTTATAGCTGCCCCCATTGTGACACGTCCCCCGTGATGTCACAGGTGCCACAGCGCATCACAGCCAGGCCAGCCCCGCTCTTTGTCCCCACCCCAGCTCAGCCGCTCCCAGTGGCCCTGCTGTACTGCTTAAGGCTGCCTTTGAGGGAATCTTCTTCAAAGAACTTCCTTTGGTCCTTCTTTTGTCTTTCTTACCAGCTGCCCTCCATTGCCAATCTCCTAGAGATCCATGCTGGAAGGCACCCTTGAGGATCATTGAGGTCAAGCCTTGACTCCACACTGGCTGAGCTACACTGAAATCTCGGAGTCAACAAGGTTGGAAAAGACCCTGAAGATCACACAGTCCAACCTCAAACCTACCATTGCCTTCTGCACCAATCAGCCAGGGCCCCGAATGCCAAATCCACATGACTTTTAAATCCTTCTGAGGCTGCTGACTCAGCCATTCCCCTGGGCACAGACTGTTGCTCAGCCACGGCCATGTTAAATTCCTGAACTTAGAGAAAAACAATAAAGGCTTGGCAGAATTTTTATGAATAGTGTTTGGTTAGATAGATCAAAAAGAAAAAAAGAGAAAAAGAAGAGGGTGCGTACTAGAAAGTGTAATAGAAAGGCGATTTGGGAAATCTGCACCTTCCATGTACCTCAGCCAATGGGGGAAGGAAGAAAGCGATGCAGCGGGGAAATGAGGATAAAAAGGAGGCTGTGTCCTGCAACACTTGGAGAGACCCCATAGGAAATGCCCCATGGCCTCTCCCCTTTTTTCCAATCAAGGTACAGGACTGCTCTGTGTCTTTTCCAGACATAAATCTCTGGTGTCATGATTGTTTTTCTGCACAAGGAGACACCCTCGTCCTTGTGTGGCCATTCTCAAGCTCTTCTCTGCTTTCTAACACATCAGAAGCCCTGCGTCCTTGCTGCTGCTCGCATCTCCCGCGGGTGGCCGTCTGCCGGCCGCAGCCCAGAGCTCCCTGCTGCGGCTGGCAGGGCCTCAGCGCCCTGTGCCCTGTGCCCTCCCTGTGCCCCGACGGCCGCGCCAGGCCCTGCTTGCTGCCCCGATGGTGGCACTGCTGGCCCCCAGTGCTCTCCAAGGCCTTCTGCGGGGGCACCTTCCTGCGGTGGCCTTTCAGTGCCTGAAGGGAGCCCAAGAGACCTGCGCAGGGGCTGTTTGCAAGGGCCTGCAGGGACAGCACCAGGGCCAGTGGCTTCCCACGGACGCAGGGCGGGCTTAGGCCGCAGGTGTGGAAGGAATTCTGGCCTCTGAGGCTGCTGAGGCCCTGGCCCACGCTGCCCACAGAAGCTGTGGCTGCCCCATGGCTGGCAGCGCTCCAGGCCAGGCTGCATGCGCCTTGGAGCAACCTGGCCTAGTGGCAGGTGTCCCTGCCCATGGCAGCAGGCTTGCAACAAGAGCATTTGCAAGGAGCCTTCCGAGCCCAGGCGTTCTGTGATTCTGAGATCACAGCGGCCCCTGGCAGCTGGGCTTAATTTCTGATTAGAACCAGTTCAGCACTGCAAGTTTGGTTGAGTTCAACAAGCCTGTTCACCAGGCCAGATTCACAACTCCTGAGATTCACGCATAGGTCTGTTTGAGATCAATAAAGGCTGGCACAATCCAGATTCTGCAATGTTGCATTTTATTGAAATAAGTGCAAAGCATTTTTAGGCTTGCCACTCATAAATGCACTAACTATAGAGCATTACTATGTGTCCCAACAGATAGCTGGGACATACTAGATATGAGTTTTGTTGCATATAAAAATAATATTATAGATGTAATAGATGATATATGTTATCTATGTAATAAATATATTTTTGTATGTATATATTTATATTTTACATTTTTATCTTTATGTGTACTATGAACGTCTTTCTAGACATAAATGCAGTAAGAGTGTTACTATGTGTCACAACAGATAGTGACAGCAGGAAATATTTGCTATATTGTTATTGTTTAGTCAAAATTACATCTTCCAATATTTATTATTATTATTATTATTAATCGTGATCTATTAATTACATATTTCTTGCTTTCGATATTATTTCTTTTAGTGTATGGTTTTGTTTTATCGTATTTTAATACTATATCTGATAACTAATAAACTATTTATTAGAGTTTCATAAACTGTATAATATAGTTATAATATGTATGCAAAATAGATAATTACCTAGGAAATAAAAATCTAGATACAAGATTTCAGGTCAGCTCCAACACAATTGGTACAATGCTGACCTAAAGGTGTCCTTTACGGGGACAAGAAGAGACACAGTCCATTTTCTGATCCTGGGCAAGCAGAGCTAGTTTCTCCTCTCTGTCTGTTTTTCCCTGGTTTTTTTGTCTTTTTCTGCCCCACATTCCCACTTCCTTCATCCTGTAGCTTTTGGCCATTCTCAAAGGGCTGGAACAATAGCATGGCACAGGATGGCTTTGGTGACTTTGGCCATGCGTGGAAGGCATGTGCTCTCTTCATTTGCATTCTTAGGAGTGGGAAAGTTCATATGCCAGTAGGGCTTCATGCAGATCTGGGTGACTTGTTTTGGAAAAGAGAATGATACAAGGAGGTAGAATAAACCCTCCTGTGGCCCTCCAGCTGCTGAGGCAGCAGGAGCGGCTGTGGGATCTTTGCCAGAGTCTTTGCACACATCCTCTTCTGTAAGGACTAGATTCGTACTATGAACCGGTTCTCTGCCGCCAGCTGTGAGCATCACAAGCACAGCTCTGTGCAGGAGAACCTCTTTCAATTGTCAGTGTCAAGGATTTCTAGGAGACGATGTTGCAGATCCAGGTACTGATGCACAATCTGCGAGCAGGCAACCGGGTCTGTCTCCATGCGATGGAAGAGATTGAGTGTGTCAGCCATTTGTACATCCTGGGGCAAAATGATCTCCTCGGGAAGCCTTGGGTTGCCCACCATAAAGTGGTCGAGGCGTTTTCTTTCCAGGCTATAGCGCAAGCTCCTGCTGATATCCAGAATTCGCGTCAGGAAATGTCTCCTTTGCCACATTGACACCGGTAAAATGTTCAGCAGGTGCATGACAATGGTCTTCATGGTATAGCTGGAAAAGCCTAGGCCCTGCCGAAGACAGGTGAAGAACTGCAGGCATTTGAGGTGCAAACTGCCAGGGGGAGCCTGCCTGGAGATGTGCCTGAAGAACTTCATCTCTGCCACGGCGAAGGTCTCAAGCCACCTTGTGCTTGGGGTGTAGGGCTCTCTAGACTGGCTGCTAACGAAGACGTCTGAGTCGCCTCGCTGCACCCCAAACAGCATCTCAATCCGGAAGGATTCTCTGCCGTTGGTCACCTTGACTTGGCAGGAGCGTGTGGAGGGCAGCAGCACTAAATGCCAAGCGTGTGACTGAGGCAAAGCTGGCCAGATGGCTCTCACCACTTGGTAGAACCAGCGGCCTGTTTTCTGCACATCAAGGTAGGAGTCGGTGCACAGGGTACGAAGGAGGCTGGGATCTTGATTCCTCCTCAGCTCCTCCTCGGGGTGGTGGAGGAAGCACAGCATGTTCTCACCCTGCTGCTCCCTCATGCAGGTGCACTCCAGCTCCACACGGACACAGAAGTCCCTGTCGGGCCTCCACATTGCATTGGCCACCTCCAGGTGGAAGGAGTGCCCTGGGGGAGGAGTCATGGGTACAAGGAAGCGATATACAACATCCTCCTCACGGCCAGTCCAACCTTCAAAGGCACTGCCCACTGGGATGGCTCGCCGCAGCACTGGGTAGAAACTGTTTGATGAGATGTGTCCAAAGAAAAGGCTGAAATTGTCCATCAGGTCGGTTGTCCACTCACAGCCTCTCTGCAGGTCTTGTATAGGCCACTGTATGCGCCTCATTACCATGATTCCTCTGTAATCCTGAGCAAAACGGTCTAATTCATCTCCATAACCTTCTTCTCCATTTTCAAACACAATTCCAAATGCAATTGCAACATCATTGTCTTCTTCAGGCTCCTCTCTCCTCAGGCTCCTTTTCCTCCAGATAAAACAGAGGGCCAAGAGAAGGAGCAGGAGCGCAGCAAATGCCCAGAGCTGCCAGTGCTGCAAGGGAGACCAGAGCAGGTCTCCCCAGGCCCAGCCACTCTGCATCTGTCTGAGCTGCTCCAACATCCACTCCAGCCGAAGCTGCTCCTCTTCCAGGCGCTTTGCACGCACCTCCAGGTGCAGACGCAATGTCTCCTCATCCAGCTCATCCTCCATAGGCAGCAGGTGCTGAATGAGGAATCTCAAAGCAAGGACCAGGAACATGCAGCACTCCATGGTCTGCAGGAGGATGGAGAGAAGGCCTTGAGTGGGGCTGGCAGGGAGGCAGCTGGCAGTGGGGGCAGCAGGGGTGGAATGACAGGGGTGCGAGAGCAGGAAGGAAAGGGCCCCAGAGAGCTGGCAGGAAGCAAGGCCTGTCCCACTGCCCCAGCAGCAGCAGCAGCAGCAGCACTGTGCCCTGCCCAAGGCTCCCCCGGGAGGGGCTGTCCCTGCACGCACAGGGAGAACCCAGCCCCGGGTGCAGCGTTTCCACCCCGGCCCTTGTCCAGCCCAGCCTCCCCACCACGTGTGCACTCACCACTTGCCCGGGCTCTGCCGGGGCAGCGTTGACTGCTGGGCCTTTTATAGCTGCCCCCATTGTGACACGTCCCCCGTGATGTCACAGGTGCCACAGCGCATCACAGCCAGGCCAGCCCCGCTCTTTGTCCCCACCCCAGCTCAGCCGCTCCCAGTGGCCCTGCTGTACTGCTTAAGGCTGCCTTTGAGGGAATCTTCTTCAAAGAACTTCCTTTGGTCCTTCTTTTGTCTTTCTTACCAGCTGCCCTCCATTGCCAATCTCCTAGAGATCCATGCTGGAAGGCACCCTTGAGGATCATTGAGGTCAAGCCTTGACTCCACACTGGCTGAGCTACACTGAAATCTCGGAGTCAACAAGGTTGGAAAAGACCCTGAAGATCACACAGTCCAACCTCAAAACCTACCATTGCCTTCTGCACCAATCAGCCAGGGCCCCGAATGCCAAATCCACATGACTTTTAAATCCTTCTGAGGCTGCTGACTCAGCCATTCCCCTGGGCACAGACTGTTGCTCAGCCACGGCCATGTTAAATTCCTGAACTTAGAGAAAAACAATAAAGGCTTGGCAGAATTTTTATGAATAGTGTTTGGTTAGATAGATCAAAAAGAAAAAAAGAGAAAAAGAAGAGGGTGCGTACTAGAAAGTGTAATAGAAAGGCGATTTGGAAATCTGCACCTTCCATGTACCTCAGCCAATGGGGGAAGGAAGAAAGCGATGCAGCGGGGAAATGAGGATAAAAAGGAGGCTGTGTCCTGCAACACTTGGAGAGACCCCATAGGAAATGCCCCATGGCCTCTCCCCTTTTTTCCAATCAAGGTGCAGGACTGCTCTGTGTCTTTTCCAGACATAAATCTCTGGTGTCGTGATTGTTTTTCTGCACAAGGAGACACCCTCATCCTTGTGTGGCCATTCTCAAGCTCTTCTCTGCTTTCTAACACATCAGAAGCCCTGCGTCCTTGCTGCTGCTCGCATCTCCCGCGGGTGGCCGTCTGCCGGCCGCAGCCCAGAGCTCCCTGCTGCGGCTGGCAGGGCCTCAGCGCCCTGTGCCCTGTGCCCTCCCTGTGCCCCGACGGCCGCGCCAGGCCCTGCTTGCTGCCCCGATGGTGGCACTGCTGGCCCCCAGTGCTCTCCAAGGCCTTCTGCGGGGGCACCTTCCTGCGGTGGCCTTTCAGTGCCTGAAGGGAGCCCAAGAGACCTGCGCAGGGGCTGTTTGCAAGGGCCTGCAGGGACAGCACCAGGGCCAGTGGCTTCCCACGGACGCAGGGCGGGCTTAGGCTGCAGGTGTGGAAGGAATTCTGGCCTCTGAGGCTGCTGAGGCCCTGGCCCACGCTGCCCACAGAAGCTGTGGCTGCCCCATGGCTGGCAGCGCTCCAGGCCAGGCTGCATGCGCCTTGGAGCAACCTGGCCTAGTGGCAGGTGTCCCTGCCCATGGCAGCAGGCTTGCAACAAGAGCATTTGCAAGGAGCCTTCCGAGCCCAGGCGTTCTGTGATTCTGAGATCACAGCGGCCCCTGGCAGCTGGGCTTAATTTCTGATTAGAACCAGTTCAGCACTGCAAGTTTGGTTGAGTTCAACAAGCCTGTTCACCAGGCCAGATTCACAACTCCTGAGATTCACGCATAGGTCTGTTTGAGATCAATAAAGGCTGGCACAATCCAGATTCTGCAATGTTGCATTTTATTGAAATAAGTGCAAAGCATTTTTAGGCTTGCCACTCATAAATGCACTAACTATAGAGCATTACTATGTGTCCCAACAGATAGCTGGGACATACTAGATATGAGTTTTGTTGCATATAAAAATAATATTATAGATGTAATAGATGATATATGTTATCTATGTAATAAATATATTTTTGTATGTATATATTTATATTTTACATTTTTATCTTTATGTGTACTATGAACGTCTTTCTAGACATAAATGCAGTAAGAGTGTTACTATGTGTCACAACAGATAGTGACAGCAGGAAATATTTGCTATATTGTTATTGTTTAGTCAAAATTACATCTTCCAATATTTATTATTATTATTATAATTAATCGTGATCTATTAATTACATATTTCTTGCTTTCGATATTATTTCTTTTAGTGTATGGTTTTGTTTATCGTATTTTAATACTATATCTGATAACTAATAAACTATTTATTAGAGTTTCATAAACTGTATAATATAGTTATAATATGTATACAAAATAGATAATTACCTAGGAAATAAAAATCTAGATACAAGATTTCAGGTCAGCTCCAACACAATTGGTACAATGCTGACCTAAAGGTGTCCTTTACGGGGACAAGAAGAGACACAGTCCATTTTCTGATCCTGGGCAAGCAGAGCTAGTTTCTCCTCTCTGTCTGTTTTTCCCTGGTTTTTTTGTCTTTTTCTGCCCCACATTCCCACTTCCTTCATCCTGTAGCTTTTGGCCATTCTCAAAGGGCTGGAACAATAGCATGGCACAGGATGGCTTTGGTGACTTTGGCCATGCGTGGAAGGCATGTGCTCTCTTCATTTGCATTCTTAGGAGTGGGAAAGTTCATATGCCAGTAGGGCTTCATGCAGATCTGGGTGACTTGTTTTGGAAAAGAGAATGATACAAGGAGGTAGAATAAACCCTCCTGTGGCCCTCCAGCTGCTGAGGCAGCAGGAGCGGCTGTGGGATCTTTGCCAGAGTCTTTGCACACATCCTCTTCTGTAAGGACTAGATTCGTACTATGAACCGGTTCTCTGCCGCCAGCTGTGAGCATCACAAGCACAGCTCTGTGCAGGAGAACCTCTTTCGATTGTCAGTGTCAAGGATTTCTAGGAGACGATGTTGCAGATCCAGGTACTGATGCACAATCTGCGAGCAGGCAACCGGGTCTGTCTCCATGCGATGGAAGAGATTGAGTGTGTCAGCCATTTGTACATCCTGGGGCAAAATGATCTCCTCGGAAGCCTTGGGTTGCCCACCATAAAGTGGTCGAGGCGTTTTCTTTCCAGGCTATAGCGCAAGCTCCTGCTGATATCCAGAATTCGCGTCAGGAAATGTCTCCTTTGCCACATTGACACCGGTAAAATGTTCAGCAGGTGCATGACAATGGTCTTCATGGTATAGCTGGAAAAGCCTAGGCCCTGCCGAAGACAGGTAAAGAACTGCAGGCATTTGAGGTGCAAACTGCCAGGGGGAGCCTGCCTGGAGATGTGCCTGAAGAACTTCATCTCTGCCACGGCGAAGGTCTCAAGCCACCTTGTGCTTGGGGTGTAGGGCTCTCTAGACTGGCTGCTAACGAAGACGTCTGAGTCGCCTCGCTGCACCCCAAACAGCATCTCAATCCGGAAGGATTCTCTGCCGTTGGTCACCTTGACTTGGCAGGAGCGTGTGGAGGGCAGCGGCACTAAATGCCAAGCGTGTGACTGAGGCAAAGCTGGCCAGATGGCTCTCACCACTTGGTAGAACCAGCGGCCTGTTTTCTGCACATCAAGGTAGGAGTCGGTGCACAGGGTGCGAAGGAGGCTGGGATCTTGATTCCTCCTCAGCTCCTCCTCGGGGTGGTGGAGGAAGCACAGCATGTTCTCACCCTGCTGCTCCCTCATGCAGGTGCACTCCAGCTCCACACGGACACAGAAGTCCCTGTCGGGCCTCCACATTGCATTGGCCACCTCCAGGTGGAAGGAGTGCCCTGGGGGAGGAGTCATGGGTACAAGGAAGCGATATACAACATCCTCCTCACGGCCAGTCCAACCTTCAAAGGCACTGCCCACTGGGATGGCTCGCCGCAGCACTGGGTAGAAACTGTTTGATGAGATGTGTCCAAAGAAAAGGCTGAAATTGTCCATCAGGTCGGTTGTCCACTCACAGCCTCTCTGCAGGTCTTGTATAGGCCACTGTATGCGCCTCATTACCATGATTCCTCTGTAATCCTGAGCAAAACGGTCTAATTCATCTCCATAACCTTCTTCTCCATTTTCAAACACAATTCCAAATGCAATTGCAACATCATTGTCTTCTTCAGGCTCCTCTCTCCTCAGGCTCCTTTTCCTCCAGATAAAACAGAGGGCCAAGAGAAGGAGCAGGAGCGCAGCAAATGCCCAGAGCTGCCAGTGCTGCAAGGGAGACCAGAGCAGGTCTCCCCAGGCCCAGCCACTCTGCATCTGTCTGAGCTGCTCCAACATCCACTCCAGCCGAAGCTGCTCCTCTTCCAGGCGCTTTGCACGCACCTCCAGGTGCAGACGCAATGTCTCCTCATCCAGCTCATCCTCCATAGGCAGCAGGTGCTGAATGAGGAATCTCAAAGCAAGGACCAGGAACATGCAGCACTCCATGGTCTGCAGGAGGATGGAGAGAAGGCCTTGAGTGGGGCTGGCAGGGAGGCAGCTGGCAGTGGGGGCAGCAGGGGTGGGAATGACAGGGGTGCGAGAGCAGGAAGGAAAGGGCCCCAGAGAGCTGGCAGGAAGCAAGGCCTGTCCCACTGCCCCAGCAGCAGCAGCAGCAGCAGCACTGTGCCCTGCCCAAGGCTCCCCCGGGAGGGGCTGTCCCTGCACGCACGGGGAGAACCCAGCCCCGGGTGCAGCCTTTCCACCCCGGCCCTTGTCCAGCCCAGCCTCCCCACCACGTGTGCACTCACCACTTGCCCGGGCTCTGCCGGGGCAGCGTTGACTGCTGGGGCCTTTTATAGCTGCCCCCATTGTGACACGTCCCCCGTGATGTCACAGGTGCCACAGCGCATCACAGCCAGGCCAGCCCCGCTCTTTGTCCCCACCCCAGCTCAGCTGCTCCCAGTGGCCCTGCTGTACTGCTTAAGGCTGCCTTTGAGGGAATCTTCTTCAAAGAACTTCCTTTGGTCCTTCTTTTGTCTTTCTTACCAGCTGCCCTCCATTGCCAATCTCCTAGAGATCCATGCTGGAAGGCACCCTTGAGGATCATTGAGGTCAAGCCTTGACTCCACACTGGCTGAGCTACACTGAAATCTCGGAGTCAACAAGGTTGGAAAAGACCCTGAAGATCACACAGTCCAACCTCAAACCTACCATTGCCTTCTGCACCAATCAGCCAGGGCCCCGAATGCCAAATCCACATGACTTTTAAATCCTTCTGAGGCTGCTGACTCAGCCATTCCCCTGGGCACAGACTGTTGCTCAGCCACGGCCATGTTAAATTCCTGAACTTAGAGAAAAACAATAAAGGCTTGGCAGAATTTTTATGAATAGTGTTTGGTTAGATAGATCAAAAAGAAAAAAAGAGAAAAAGAAGAGGGTGCGTACTAGAAAGTGTAATAGAAAGGCGATTTGGGAAATCTGCACCTTCCATGTACCTCAGCCAATGGGGGAAGGAAGAAAGCGATGCAGCGGGGAAATGAGGATAAAAAGGAGGCTGTGTCCTGCAACACTTGGAGAGACCCCATAGGAAATGCCCCATGGCCTCTCCCCTTTTTTCCAATCAAGGTGCAGGACTGCTCTGTGTCTTTTCCAGACATAAATCTCTGGTGTCGTGATTGTTTTTCTGCACAAGGAGACACCCTCATCCTTGTGTGGCCATTCTCAAGCTCTTCTCTGCTTTCTAACACATCAGAAGCCCTGCGTCCTTGCTGCTGCTCGCATCTCCCGCGGGTGGCCGTCTGCCGGCCGCAGCCCAGAGCTCCCTGCTGCGGCTGGCAGGGCCTCAGCGCCCTGTGCCCTGTGCCCTCCCTGTGCCCCGACGGCCGCGCCAGGCCCTGCTTGCTGCCCCGATGGTGGCACTGCTGGCCCCCAGTGCTCTCCAAGGCCTTCTGCGGGGGCACCTTCCTGCGGTGGCCTTTCAGTGCCTGAAGGGAGCCCAAGAGACCTGCGCAGGGGCTGTTTGCAAGGGCCTGCAGGGACAGCACCAGGGCCAGTGGCTTCCCACGGACGCAGGGCGGGCTTAGGCTGCAGGTGTGGAAGGAATTCTGGCCTCTGAGGCTGCTGAGGCCCTGGCCCACGCTGCCCACAGAAGCTGTGGCTGCCCCATGGCTGGCAGCGCTCCAGGCCAGGCTGCATGCGCCTTGGAGCAACCTGGCCTAGTGGCAGGTGTCCCTGCCCATGGCAGCAGGCTTGCAACAAGAGCATTTGCAAGGAGCCTTCCGAGCCCAGGCGTTCTGTGATTCTGAGATCACAGCGGCCCCTGGCAGCTGGGCTTAATTTCTGATTAGAACCAGTTCAGCACTGCAAGTTTGGTTGAGTTCAACAAGCCTGTTCACCAGGCCAGATTCACAACTCCTGAGATTCACGCATAGGTCTGTTTGAGATCAATAAAGGCTGGCACAATCCAGATTCTGCAATGTTGCATTTTATTGAAATAAGTGCAAAGCATTTTTAGGCTTGCCACTCATAAATGCACTAACTATAGAGCATTACTATGTGTCCCAACAGATAGCTGGGACATACTAGATATGAGTTTTGTTGCATATAAAAATAATATTATAGATATAATAGATGATATATGTTATCTATGTAATAAACATATTTTTGTATGTATATATTTATATTTTACATTTTTATCTTTATGTGTACTATGAACGTCTTTCTAGACATAAATGCAGTAAGAGTGTTACTATGTGTCACAACAGATAGTGACAGCAGGAAATATTTGCTATATTGTTATTGTTTAGTCAAAATTACATCTTCCAATATTTATTATTATTATTATAATTAATCGTGATCTATTAATTACATATTTCTTGCTTTCGATATTATTTCTTTTCGTGTATGGTTTTGTTTTATCGTATTTTAATACTATATCTGATAACTAATAAACTATTTATTAGAGTTTCATAAACTGTATAATATAGTTATAATATGTATACAAAATAGATAATTACCTAGGAAATAAAAATCTAGATACAAGATTTCAGGTCAGCTCCAACACAATTGGTACAATGCTGACCTAAAGGTGTCCTTTACGGGGACAAGAAGAGACACAGTCCATTTTCTGATCCTGGGCAAGCAGAGCTAGTTTCTCCTCTCTGTCTGTTTTTCCCTGGTTTTTTTGTCTTTTTCTGCCCCACATTCCCACTTCCTTCATCCTGTAGCTTTTGGCCATTCTCAAAGGGCTGGAACAATAGCATGGCACAGGATGGCTTTGGTGACTTTGGCCATGCGTGGAAGGCATGTGCTCTCATCATTTGCATTCTTAGGAGTGGGAAAGTTCATATGCCAGTAGGGCTTCATGCAGATCTGGGTGACTTGTTTTGGAAAAGAGAATGATACAAGGAGGTAGAATAAACCCTCCTGTGGCCCTCCAGCTGCTGAGGCAGCGGGAGCGGCTGTGGGATCTTTGCCAGAGTCTTTGCACACATCCTCTTCTGTAAGGACTAGATTCGTACTATGAACCGGTTCTCTGCCGCCAGCTGTGAGCATCACAAGCACAGCTCTGTGCAGGAGAACCTCTTTCGATTGTCAGTGTCAAGGATTTCTAGGAGACGATGTTGCAGATCCAGGTACTGATGCACAATCTGCGAGCAGGCAACCGGGTCTGTCTCCATGCGATGGAAGAGATTGAGTGTGTCAGCCATTTGTACATCCTGGGGCAAAATGATCTCCTCGGGAAGCCTTGGGTTGCCCACCATAAAGTGGTCGAGGCGTTTTCTTTCCAGGCTATAGCGCAAGCTCCTGCTGATATCCAGAATTCGCGTCAGGAAATGTCTCCTTTGCCACATTGACACCGGTAAAATGTTCAGCAGGTGCATGACAATGGTCTTCATGGTATAGCTGGAAAAGCCTAGGCCCTGCCGAAGACAGGTGAAGAACTGCAGGCATTTGAGGTGCAAACTGCCAGGGGGAGCCTGCCTGGAGATGTGCCTGAAGAACTTCATCTCTGCCACGGCGAAGGTCTCAAGCCACCTTGTGCTTGGGGTGTAGGGCTCTCTAGACTGGCTGCTAACGAAGACGTCTGAGTCGCCTCGCTGCACCCCAAACAGCATCTCAATCCGGAAGGATTCTCTGCCGTTGGTCACCTTGACTTGGCAGGAGCGTGTGGAGGGCAGCAGCACTAAATGCCAAGCGTGTGACTGAGGCAAAGCTGGCCAGATGGCTCTCACCACTTGGTAGAACCAGCGGCCTGTTTTCTGCACATCAAGGTAGGAGTCGGTGCACAGGGTACGAAGGAGGCTGGGATCTTGATTCCTCCTCAGCTCCTCCTCGGAGTGGTGGAGGAAGCACAGCATGTTCTCACCCTGCTGCTCCCTCATGCAGGTGCACTCCAGCTCCACACGGACACAGAAGTCCCTGTCGGGCCTCCACATTGCATTGGCCACCTCCAGGTGGAAGGAGTGCCCTGGGGGAGGAGTCATGGGTACAAGGAAGCGATATACAACATCCTCCTCACGGCCAGTCCAACCTTCAAAGGCACTGCCCACTGGGATGGCTCGCCGCAGCACTGGGTAGAAACTGTTTGATGAGATGTGTCCAAAGAAAAGGCTGAAATTGTCCATCAGGTCGGTTGTCCACTCACAGCCTCTCTGCAGGTCTTGTATAGGCCACTGTATGCGCCTCATTACCATGATTCCTCTGTAATCCTGAGCAAAACGGTCTAATTCATCTCCATAACCTTCTTCTCCATTTTCAAACACAATTCCAAATGCAATTGCAACATCATTGTCTTCTTCAGGCTCCTCTCTCCTCAGGCTCCTTTTCCTCCAGATAAAACAGAGGGCCAAGAGAAGGAGCAGGAGCGCAGCAAATGCCCAGAGCTGCCAGTGCTGCAAGGGAGACCAGAGCAGGTCTCCCCAGGCCCAGCCACTCTGCATCTGTCTGAGCTGCTCCAACATCCACTCCAGCCGAAGCTGCTCCTCTTCCAGGCGCTTTGCACGCACCTCCAGGTGCAGACGCAATGTCTCCTCATCCAGCTCATCCTCCATAGGCAGCAGGTGCTGAATGAGGAATCTCAAAGCAAGGACCAGGAACATGCAGCACTCCATGGTCTGCAGGAGGATGGAGAGAAGGCCTTGAGTGGGGCTGGCAGGGAGGCAGCTGGCAGTGGGGGCAGCAGGGGTGGGAATGACAGGGGTGCGAGAGCAGGAAGGAAAGGGCCCCAGAGAGCTGGCAGGAAGCAAGGCCTGTCCCACTGCCCCAGCAGCAGCAGCAGCAGCAGCACTGTGCCCTGCCCAAGGCTCCCCCGGGAGGGGCTGTCCCTGCACGCACAGGGAGAACCCAGCCCCGGGTGCAGCCTTTCCACCCCGGCCCTTGTCCAGCCCAGCCTCCCCACCACGTGTGCACTCACCACTTGCCCGGGCTCTGCCGGGGCAGCGTTGACTGCTGGGGCCTTTTATAGCTGCCCCCATTGTGACACGTCCCCCGTGATGTCACAGGTGCCACAGCGCATCACAGCCAGGCCAGCCCCGCTCTTTGTCCCCACCCCAGCTCAGCCGCTCCCAGTGGCCCTGCTGTACTGCTTAAGGCTGCCTTTGAGGGAATCTTCTTCAAAGAACTTCCTTTGGTCCTTCTTTTGTCTTTCTTACCAGCTGCCCTCCATTGCCAATCTCCTAGAGATCCATGCTGGAAGGCACCCTTGAGGATCATTGAGGTCAAGCCTTGACTCCACACTGGCTGAGCTACACTGAAATCTCGGAGTCAACAAGGTTGGAAAAGACCCTGAAGATCACACAGTCCAACCTCAAACCTACCATTGCCTTCTGCACCAATCAGCCAGGGCCCCGAATGCCAAATCCACATGACTTTTAAATCCTTCTGAGGCTGCTGACTCAGCCATTCCCCTGGGCACAGACTGTTGCTCAGCCACGGCCATGTTAAATTCCTGAACTTAGAGAAAAACAATAAAGGCTTGGCAGAATTTTTATCAATAGTGTTTGGTTAGATAGATCAAAAAGAAAAAAAGAGAAAAAGAAGAGGGTGCGTACTAGAAAGTGTAATAGAAAGGCGATTTGGGAAATCTGCACCTTCCATGTACCTCAGCCAATGGGGGAAGGAAGAAAGCGATGCAGCGGGGAAATGAGGATAAAAAGGAGGCTGTGTCCTGCAACACTTGGAGAGACCCCATAGGAAATGCCCCATGGCCTCTCCCCTTTTTTCCAATCAAGGTGCAGGACTGCTCTGTGTCTTTTCCAGACATAAATCTCTGGTGTCGTGATTGTTTTTCTGCACAAGGAGACACCCTCATCCTTGTGTGGCCATTCTCAAGCTCTTCTCTGCTTTCTAACACATCAGAAGCCCTGCGTCCTTGCTGCTGCTCGCATCTCCCGCGGGTGGCCGTCTGCCGGCCGCAGCCCAGAGCTCCCTGCTGCGGCTGGCAGGGCCTCAGCGCCCTGTGCCCTGTGCCCTCCCTGTGCCCCGACGGCCGCGCCAGGCCCTGCTTGCTGCCCCGATGGTGGCACTGCTGGCCCCCAGTGCTCTCCAAGGCCTTCTGCGGGGGCACCTTCCTGCGGTGGCCTTTCAGTGCCTGAAGGGAGCCCAAGAGACCTGCGCAGGGGCTGTTTGCAAGGGCCTGCAGGGACAGCACCAGGGCCAGTGGCTTCCCACGGACGCAGGGCGGGCTTAGGCTGCAGGTGTGGAAGGAATTCTGGCCTCTGAGGCTGCTGAGGCCCTGGCCCACGCTGCCCACAGAAGCTGTGGCTGCCCCATGGCTGGCAGCGCTCCAGGCCAGGCTGCATGCGCCTTGGAGCAACCTGGCCTAGTGGCAGGTGTCCCTGCCCATGGCAGCAGGCTTGCAACAAGAGCATTTGCAAGGAGCCTTCCGAGCCCAGGCGTTCTGTGATTCTGAGATCACAGCGGCCCCTGGCAGCTGGGCTTAATTTCTGATTAGAACCAGTTCAGCACTGCAAGTTTGGTTGAGTTCAACAAGCCTGTTCACCAGGCCAGATTCACAACTCCTGAGATTCACGCATAGGTCTGTTTGAGATCAATAAAGGCTGGCACAATCCAGATTCTGCAATGTTGCATTTTATTGAAATAAGTGCAAAGCATTTTTAGGCTTGCCACTCATAAATGCACTAACTATAGAGCATTACTATGTGTCCCAACAGATAGCTGGGACATACTAGATATGAGTTTTGTTGCATATAAAAATAATATTATAGATGTAATAGATGATATATGTTATCTATGTAATAAACATATTTTTGTATGTATATATTTATATTTTACATTTTTATCTTTATGTGTACTATGAACGTCTTTCTAGACATAAATGCAGTAAGAGTGTTACTATGTGTCACAACAGATAGTGACAGCAGGAAATATTTGCTATATTGTTATTGTTTAGTCAAAATTACATCTTCCAATATTTATTATTATTATTATAATTAATCGTGATCTATTAATTACATATTTCTTGCTTTCGATATTATTTCTTTTCGTGTATGGTTTTGTTTTATCGTATTTTAATACTATATCTGATAACTAATAAACTATTTATTAGAGTTTCATAAACTGTATAATATAGTTATAATATGTATACAAAATAGATAATTACCTAGGAAATAAAAATCTAGATACAAGATTTCAGGTCAGCTCCAACACAATTGGTACAATGCTGACCTAAAGGTGTCCTTTACGGGGACAAGAAGAGACACAGTCCATTTTCTGATCCTGGGCAAGCAGAGCTAGTTTCTCCTCTCTGTCTGTTTTTCCCTGGTTTTTTTGTCTTTTTCTGCCCCACATTCCCACTTCCTTCATCCTGTAGCTTTTGGCCATTCTCAAAGGGCTGGAACAATAGCATGGCACAGGATGGCTTTGGTGACTTTGGCCATGCGTGGAAGGCATGTGCTCTCTTCATTTGCATTCTTAGGAGTGGGAAAGTTCATATGCCAGTAGGGCTTCATGCAGATCTGGGTGACTTGTTTTGGAAAAGAGAATGATACAAGGAGGTAGAATAAACCCTCCTGTGGCCCTCCAGCTGCTGAGGCAGCAGGAGCGGCTGTGGGATCTTTGCCAGAGTCTTTGCACACATCCTCTTCTGTAAGGACTAGATTCGTACTATGAACCGGTTCTCTGCCGCCAGCTGTGAGCATCACAAGCACAGCTCTGTGCAGGAGAACCTCTTTCGATTGTCAGTGTCAAGGATTTCTAGGAGACGATGTTGCAGATCCAGGTACTGATGCACAATCTGCGAGCAGGCAACCGGGTCTGTCTCCATGCGATGGAAGAGATTGAGTGTGTCAGCCATTTGTACATCCTGGGGCAAAATGATCTCCTCGGGAAGCCTTGGGTTGCCCACCATAAAGTGGTCGAGGCGTTTTCTTTCCAGGCTATAGCGCAAGCTCCTGCTGATATCCAGAATTCGCGTCAGGAAATGTCTCCTTTGCCACATTGACACCGGTAAAATGTTCAGCAGGTGCATGACAATGGTCTTCATGGTATAGCTGGAAAAGCCTAGGCCCTGCCGAAGACAGGTGAAGAACTGCAGGCATTTGAGGTGCAAACTGCCAGGGGGAGCCTGCCTGGAGATGTGCCTGAAGAACTTCATCTCTGCCACGGCGAAGGTCTCAAGCCACCTTGTGCTTGGGGTGTAGGGCTCTCTAGACTGGCTGCTAACGAAGACGTCTGAGTCACCTCGCTGCACCCCAAACAGCATCTCAATCCGGAAGGATTCCCTGCCGTTGGTCACCTTGACTTGGCAGGAGCGTGTGGAGGGCAGCGGCACTAAATGCCAAGCGTGTGACTGAGGCAAAGCTGGCCAGATGGCTCTCACCACTTGGTAGAACCAGCGGCCTGTTTTCTGCACATCAAGGTAGGAGTCGGTGCACAGGGTACGAAGGAGGCTGGGATCTTGATTCCTCCTCAGCTCCTCCTCGGAGTGGTGGAGGAAGCACAGCATGTTCTCACCCTGCTGCTCCCTCATGCAGGTGCACTCCAGCTCCACACGGACACAGAAGTCCCTGTCGGGCCTCCACATTGCATTGGCCACCTCCAGGTGGAAGGAGTGCCCTGGGGGAGGAGTCATGGGTACAAGGAAGCGATATACAACATCCTCCTCACGGCCAGTCCAACCTTCAAAGGCACTGCCCACTGGGATGGCTCGCCGCAGCACTGGGTAGAAACTGTTTGATGAGATGTGTCCAAAGAAAAGGCTGAAATTGTCCATCAGGTCGGTTGTCCACTCACAGCCTCTCTGCAGGTCTTGTATAGGCCACTGTATGCGCCTCATTACCATGATTCCTCTGTAATCCTGAGCAAAACGGTCTAATTCATCTCCATAACCTTCTTCTCCATTTTCAAACACAATTCCAAATGCAATTGCAACATCATTGTCTTCTTCAGGCTCCTCTCTCCTCAGGCTCCTTTTCCTCCAGATAAAACAGAGGGCCAAGAGAAGGAGCAGGAGCGCAGCAAATGCCCAGAGCTGCCAGTGCTGCAAGGGAGACCAGAGCAGGTCTCCCCAGGCCCAGCCACTCTGCATCTGTCTGAGCTGCTCCAACATCCACTCCAGCCGAAGCTGCTCCTCTTCCAGGCGCTTTGCACGCACCTCCAGGTGCAGACGCAATGTCTCCTCATCCAGCTCATCCTCCATAGGCAGCAGGTGCTGAATGAGGAATCTCAAAGCAAGGACCAGGAACATGCAGCACTCCATGGTCTGCAGGAGGATGGAGAGAAGGCCTTGAGTGGGGCTGGCAGGGAGGCAGCTGGCAGTGGGGGCAGCAGGGGTGGGAATGACAGGGGTGCGAGAGCAGGAAGGAAAGGGCCCCAGAGAGCTGGCAGGAAGCAAGGCCTGTCCCACTGCCCCAGCAGCAGCAGCAGCAGCAGCACTGTGCCCTGCCCAAGGCTCCCCCGGGAGGGGCTGTCCCTGCACGCACAGGGAGAACCCAGCCCCGGGTGCAGCCTTTCCACCCCGGCCCTTGTCCAGCCCAGCCTCCCCACCACGTGTGCACTCACCACTTGCCCGGGCTCTGCCGGGGCAGCGTTGACTGCTGGGGCCTTTTATAGCTGCCCCCATTGTGACACGTCCCCCGTGATGTCACAGGTGCCACAGCGCATCACAGCCAGGCCAGCCCCGCTCTTTGTCCCCACCCCAGCTCAGCCGCTCCCAGTGGCCCTGCTGTACTGCTTAAGGCTGCCTTTGAGGGAATCTTCTTCAAAGAACTTCCTTTGGTCCTTCTTTTGTCTTTCTTACCAGCTGCCCTCCATTGCCAATCTCCTAGAGATCCATGCTGGAAGGCACCCTTGAGGATCATTGAGGTCAAGCCTTGACTCCACACTGGCTGAGCTACACTGAAATCTCGGAGTCAACAAGGTTGGAAAAGACCCTGAAGATCACACAGTCCAACCTCAAACCTACCATTGCCTTCTGCACCAATCAGCCAGGGCCCCGAATGCCAAATCCACATGACTTTTAAATCCTTCTGAGGCTGCTGACTCAGCCATTCCCCTGGGCACAGACTGTTGCTCAGCCACGGCCATGTTAAATTCCTGAACTTAGAGAAAAACAATAAAGGCTTGGCAGAATTTTTATGAATAGTGTTTGGTTAGATAGATCAAAAAGAAAAAAAGAGAAAAAGAAGAGGGTGCGTACTAGAAAGTGTAATAGAAAGGCGATTTGGGAAATCTGCACCTTCCATGTACCTCAGCCAATGGGGGAAGGAAGAAAGCGATGCAGCGGGGAAATGAGGATAAAAAGGAGGCTGTGTCCTGCAACACTTGGAGAGACCCCATAGGAAATGCCCCATGGCCTCTCCCCTTTTTTCCAATCAAGGTGCAGGACTGCTCTGTGTCTTTTCCAGACATAAATCTCTGGTGTCGTGATTGTTTTTCTGCACAAGGAGACACCCTCATCCTTGTGTGGCCATTCTCAAGCTCTTCTCTGCTTTCTAACACATCAGAAGCCCTGCGTCCTTGCTGCTGCTCGCATCTCCCGCGGGTGGCCGTCTGCCGGCCGCAGCCCAGAGCTCCCTGCTGCGGCTGGCAGGGCCTCAGCGCCCTGTGCCCTGTGCCCTCCCTGTGCCCCGACGGCCGCGCCAGGCCCTGCTTGCTGCCCCGATGGTGGCACTGCTGGCCCCCAGTGCTCTCCAAGGCCTTCTGCGGGGGCACCTTCCTGCGGTGGCCTTTCAGTGCCTGAAGGGAGCCCAAGAGACCTGCGCAGGGGCTGTTTGCAAGGGCCTGCAGGGACAGCACCAGGGCCAGTGGCTTCCCACGGACGCAGGGCGGGCTTAGGCTGCAGGTGTGGAAGGAATTCTGGCCTCTGAGGCTGCTGAGGCCCTGGCCCACGCTGCCCACAGAAGCTGTGGCTGCCCCATGGCTGGCAGCGCTCCAGGCCAGGCTGCATGCGCCTTGGAGCAACCTGGCCTAGTGGCAGGTGTCCCTGCCCATGGCAGCAGGCTTGCAACAAGAGCATTTGCAAGGAGCCTTCCGAGCCCAGGCGTTCTGTGATTCTGAGATCACAGCGGCCCCTGGCAGCTGGGCTTAATTTCTGATTAGAACCAGTTCAGCACTGCAAGTTTGGTTGAGTTCAACAAGCCTGTTCACCAGGCCAGATTCACAACTCCTGAGATTCACGCATAGGTCTGTTTGAGATCAATAAAGGCTGGCACAATCCAGATTCTGCAATGTTGCATTTTATTGAAATAAGTGCAAAGCATTTTTAGGCTTGCCACTCATAAATGCACTAACTATAGAGCATTACTATGTGTCCCAACAGATAGCTGGGACATACTAGATATGAGTTTTGTTGCATATAAAAATAATATTATAGATATAATAGATTATATATGTTATCTATGTAATAAACATATTTTTGTATGTATATATTTATATTTTACATTTTTATCTTTATGTGTACTATGAACGTCTTTCTAGACATAAATGCAGTAAGAGTGTTACTATGTGTCACAACAGATAGTGACAGCAGGAAATATTTGCTATATTGTTATTGTTTAGTCAAAATTACATCTTCCAATATTTATTATTATTATTATAATTAATCGTGATCTATTAATTACATATTTCTTGCTTTCGATATTATTTCTTTTCGTGTATGGTTTTGTTTTATCGTATTTTAATACTATATCTGATAACTAATAAACTATTTATTAGAGTTTCATAAACTGTATAATATAGTTATAATATGTATACAAAATAGATAATTACCTAGGAAATAAAAATCTAGATACAAGATTTCAGGTCAGCTCCAACACAATTGGTACAATGCTGACCTAAAGGTGTCCTTTACGGGGACAAGAAGAGACACAGTCCATTTTCTGATCCTGGGCAAGCAGAGCTAGTTTCTCCTCTCTGTCTGTTTTTCCCTGGTTTTTTTGTCTTTTTCTGCCCCACATTCCCACTTCCTTCATCCTGTAGCTTTTGGCCATTCTCAAAGGGCTGGAACAATAGCATGGCACAGGATGGCTTTGGTGACTTTGGCCATGCGTGGAAGGCATGTGCTCTCTTCATTTGCATTCTTAGGAGTGGGAAAGTTCATATGCCAGTAGGGCTTCATGCAGATCTGGGTGACTTGTTTTGGAAAAGAGAATGATACAAGGAGGTAGAATAAACCCTCCTGTGGCCCTCCAGCTGCTGAGGCAGCAGGAGCGGCTGTGGGATCTTTGCCAGAGTCTTTGCACACATCCTCTTCTGTAAGGACTAGATTCGTACTATGAACCGGTTCTCTGCCGCCAGCTGTGAGCATCACAAGCACAGCTCTGTGCAGGAGAACCTCTTTCGATTGTCAGTGTCAAGGATTTCTAGGAGACGATGTTGCAGATCCAGGTACTGATGCACAATCTGCGAGCAGGCAACCGGGTCTGTCTCCATGCGATGGAAGAGATTGAGTGTGTCAGCCATTTGTACATCCTGGGGCAAAATGATCTCCTCGGGAAGCCTTGGGTTGCCCACCATAAAGTGGTCGAGGCGTTTTCTTTCCAGGCTATAGCGCAAGCTCCTGCTGATATCCAGAATTCGCGTCAGGAAATGTCTCCTTTGCCACATTGACACCGGTAAAATGTTCAGCAGGTGCATGACAATGGTCTTCATGGTATAGCTGGAAAAGCCTAGGCCCTGCCGAAGACAGGTGAAGAACTGCAGGCATTTGAGGTGCAAACTGCCAGGGGGAGCCTGCCTGGAGATGTGCCTGAAGAACTTCATCTCTGCCACGGCGAAGGTCTCAAGCCACCTTGTGCTTGGGGTGTAGGGCTCTCTAGACTGGCTGCTAACGAAGACGTCTGAGTCACCTCGCTGCACCCCAAACAGCATCTCAATCCGGAAGGATTCCCTGCCGTTGGTCACCTTGACTTGGCAGGAGCGTGTGGAGGGCAGCGGCACTAAATGCCAAGCGTGTGACTGAGGCAAAGCTGGCCAGATGGCTCTCACCACTTGGTAGAACCAGCGGCCTGTTTTCTGCACATCAAGGTAGGAGTCGGTGCACAGGGTACGAAGGAGGCTGGGATCTTGATTCCTCCTCAGCTCCTCCTCGGAGTGGTGGAGGAAGCACAGCATGTTCTCACCCTGCTGCTCCCTCATGCAGGTGCACTCCAGCTCCACACGGACACAGAAGTCCCTGTCGGGCCTCCACATTGCATTGGCCACCTCCAGGTGGAAGGAGTGCCCTGGGGGAGGAGTCATGGGTACAAGGAAGCGATATACAACATCCTCCTCACGGCCAGTCCAACCTTCAAAGGCACTGCCCACTGGGATGGCTCGCCGCAGCACTGGGTAGAAACTGTTTGATGAGATGTGTCCAAAGAAAAGGCTGAAATTGTCCATCAGGTCGGTTGTCCACTCACAGCCTCTCTGCAGGTCTTGTATAGGCCACTGTATGCGCCTCATTACCATGATTCCTCTGTAATCCTGAGCAAAACGGTCTAATTCATCTCCATAACCTTCTTCTCCATTTTCAAACACAATTCCAAATGCAATTGCAACATCATTGTCTTCTTCAGGCTCCTCTCTCCTCAGGCTCCTTTTCCTCCAGATAAAACAGAGGGCCAAGAGAAGGAGCAGGAGCGCAGCAAATGCCCAGAGCTGCCAGTGCTGCAAGGGAGACCAGAGCAGGTCTCCCCAGGCCCAGCCACTCTGCATCTGTCTGAGCTGCTCCAACATCCACTCCAGCCGAAGCTGCTCCTCTTCCAGGCGCTTTGCACGCACCTCCAGGTGCAGACGCAATGTCTCCTCATCCAGCTCATCCTCCATAGGCAGCAGGTGCTGAATGAGGAATCTCAAAGCAAGGACCAGGAACATGCAGCACTCCATGGTCTGCAGGAGGATGGAGAGAAGGCCTTGAGTGGGGCTGGCAGGGAGGCAGCTGGCAGTGGGGGCAGCAGGGGTGGGAATGACAGGGGTGCGAGAGCAGGAAGGAAAGGGCCCCAGAGAGCTGGCAGGAAGCAAGGCCTGTCCCACTGCCCCAGCAGCAGCAGCAGCAGCAGCACTGTGCCCTGCCCAAGGCTCCCCCGGGAGGGGCTGTCCCTGCACGCACAGGGAGAACCCAGCCCCGGGTGCAGCGTTTCCACCCCGGCCCTTGTCCAGCCCAGCCTCCCCACCACGTGTGCACTCACCACTTGCCCGGGCTCTGCCGGGGCAGCGTTGACTGCTGGGGCCTTTTATAGCTGCCCCCATTGTGACACGTCCCCCGTGATGTCACAGGTGCCACAGCGCATCACAGCCAGGCCAGCCCCGCTCTTTGTCCCCACCCCAGCTCAGCCGCTCCCAGTGGCCCTGCTGTACTGCTTAAGGCTGCCTTTGAGGGAATCTTCTTCAAAGAACTTCCTTTGGTCCTTCTTTTGTCTTTCTTACCAGCTGCCCTCCATTGCCAATCTCCTAGAGATCCATGCTGGAAGGCACCCTTGAGGATCATTGAGGTCAAGCCTTGACTCCACACTGGCTGAGCTACACTGAAATCTCGGAGTCAACAAGGTTGGAAAAGACCCTGAAGATCACACAGTCCAACCTCAAACCTACCATTGCCTTCTGCACCAATCAGCCAGGGCCCCGAATGCCAAATCCACATGACTTTTAAATCCTTCTGAGGCTGCTGACTCAGCCATTCCCCTGGGCACAGACTGTTGCTCAGCCACGGCCATGTTAAATTCCTGAACTTAGAGAAAAACAATAAAGGCTTGGCAGAATTTTTATGAATAGTGTTTGGTTAGATAGATCAAAAAGAAAAAAAGAGAAAAAGAAGAGGGTGCGTACTAGAAAGTGTAATAGAAAGGCGATTTGGGAAATCTGCACCTTCCATGTACCTCAGCCAATGGGGGAAGGAAGAAAGCGATGCAGCGGGGAAATGAGGATAAAAAGGAGGCTGTGTCCTGCAACACTTGGAGAGACCCCATAGGAAATGCCCCATGGCCTCTCCCCTTTTTTCCAATCAAGGTGCAGGACTGCTCTGTGTCTTTTCCAGACATAAATCTCTGGTGTCGTGATTGTTTTTCTGCACAAGGAGACACCCTCATCCTTGTGTGGCCATTCTCAAGCTCTTCTCTGCTTTCTAACACATCAGAAGCCCTGCGTCCTTGCTGCTGCTCGCATCTCCCGCGGGTGGCCGTCTGCCGGCCGCAGCCCAGAGCTCCCTGCTGCGGCTGGCAGGGCCTCAGCGCCCTGTGCCCTGTGCCCTCCCTGTGCCCCGACGGCCGCGCCAGGCCCTGCTTGCTGCCCCGATGGTGGCACTGCTGGCCCCCAGTGCTCTCCAAGGCCTTCTGCGGGGGCACCTTCCTGCGGTGGCCTTTCAGTGCCTGAAGGGAGCCCAAGAGACCTGCGCAGGGGCTGTTTGCAAGGGCCTGCAGGGACAGCACCAGGGCCAGTGGCTTCCCACGGACGCAGGGCGGGCTTAGGCTGCAGGTGTGGAAGGAATTCTGGCCTCTGAGGCTGCTGAGGCCCTGGCCCACGCTGCCCACAGAAGCTGTGGCTGCCCCATGGCTGGCAGCGCTCCAGGCCAGGCTGCATGCGCCTTGGAGCAACCTGGCCTAGTGGCAGGTGTCCCTGCCCATGGCAGCAGGCTTGCAACAAGAGCATTTGCAAGGAGCCTTCCGAGCCCAGGCGTTCTGTGATTCTGAGATCACAGCGGCCCCTGGCAGCTGGGCTTAATTTCTGATTAGAACCAGTTCAGCACTGCAAGTTTGGTTGAGTTCAACAAGCCTGTTCACCAGGCCAGATTCACAACTCCTGAGATTCACGCATAGGTCTGTTTGAGATCAATAAAGGCTGGCACAATCCAGATTCTGCAATGTTGCATTTTATTGAAATAAGTGCAAAGCATTTTTAGGCTTGCCACTCATAAATGCACTAACTATAGAGCATTACTATGTGTCCCAACAGATAGCTGGGACATACTAGATATGAGTTTTGTTGCATATAAAAATAATATTATAGATGTAATAGATGATATATGTTATCTATGTAATAAATATATTTTTGTATGTATATATTTATATTTTACATTTTTATCTTTATGTGTACTATGAACGTCTTTCTAGACATAAATGCAGTAAGAGTGTTACTATGTGTCACAACAGATAGTGACAGCAGGAAATATTTGCTATATTGTTATTGTTTAGTCAAAATTACATCTTCCAATATTTATTATTATTATTATAATTAATCGTGATCTATTAATTACATATTTCTTGCTTTCGATATTATTTCTTTTAGTGTATGGTTTTGTTTTATCGTATTTTAATACTATATCTGATAACTAATAAACTATTTATTAGAGTTTCATAAACTGTATAATATAGTTATAATATGTATACAAAATAGATAATTACCTAGGAAACAAAAATCTAGATACAAGATTTCAGGTCAGCTCCAACACAATTGGTACAATGCTGACCTAAAGGTGTCCTTTACGGGGACAAGAAGAGACACAGTCCATTTTCTGATCCTGGGCAAGCAGAGCTAGTTTCTCCTCTCTGTCTGTTTTTCCCTGGTTTTTTTGTCTTTTTCTGCCCCACATTCCCACTTCCTTCATCCTGTAGCTTTTGGCCATTCTCAAAGGGCTGGAACAATAGCATGGCACAGGATGGCTTTGGTGACTTTGGCCATGCGTGGAAGGCATGTGCTCTCATCATTTGCATTCTTAGGAGTGGGAAAGTTCATATGCCAGTAGGGCTTCATGCAGATCTGGGTGACTTGTTTTGGAAAAGGGAATGATACAAGGAGGTAGAATAAACTATCCTTTGACTCTCCAGCTGCTGAGGCAGCAGGAGCGGCTGTGGGATCTTTGTCAGAGTCTTTGCACACATCCTCTTCTGTAAGGACTAGATTTGTACTATGAACCGGTTCTCTGCCGCCAGCTGTGAGCATCACAAGCACAGCTCTGTGCAGGAGAACCTCTTTCGATTGTCAGTGTCAAGGATTTCTAGGAGACGATGTTGCAGATCCAGGTACTGATGCACAATCTGCGAGCAGGCAACCGGGTCTGTCTCCATGCGATGGAAGAGATTGAGTGTGTCAGCCATTTGTACATCCTGGGGCAAAATGATCTCCTCGGGAAGCCTTGGGTTGCCCACCATAAAGTGGTCGAGGCGTTTTCTTTCCAGGCTATAGCGCAAGCTCCTGCTGATATCCAGAATTCGCGTCAGGAAATGTCTCCTTTGCCACATTGACACCGGTAAAATGTTCAGCAGGTGCATGACAATGGTCTTCATGGTATAGCTGGAAAAGCCTAGGCCCTGCCGAAGACAGGTGAAGAACTGCAGGCATTTGAGGTGCAAACTGCCAGGGGGAGCCTGCCTGGAGATGTGCCTGAAGAACTTCATCTCTGCCACGGCGAAGGTCTCAAGCCACCTTGTGCTTGGGGTGTAGGGCTCTCTAGACTGGCTGCTAACGAAGACGTCTGAGTCGCCTCGCTGCACCCCAAACAGCATCTCAATCCGGAAGGATTCCCTGCCGTTGGTCACCTTGATTTGGCAGGAGCGTGTGGAGGGCAGCGGCACTAAATGCCAAGCGTGTGACTGAGGCAAAGCTGGCCAGATGGCTCTCACCACTTGGTAGAACCAGCGGCCTGTTTTCTGCACATCAAGGTAGGAGTCGGTGCACAGGGTACGAAGGAGGCTGGGATCTTGATTCCTCCTCAGCTCCTCCTCGGGGTGGTGGAGGAAGCACAGCATGTTCTCACCCTGCTGCTCCCTCATGCAGGTGCACTCCAGCTCCACACGGACACAGAAGTCCCTGTCGGGCCTCCACATTGCATTGGCCACCTCCAGGTGGAAGGAGTGCCCTGGGGGAGGAGTCATGGGTACAAGGAAGCGATATACAACATCCTCCTCACGGCCAGTCCAACCTTCAAAGGCACTGCCCACTGGGATGGCTCGCCGCAGCACTGGGTAGAAACTGTTTGATGAGATGTGTCCAAAGAAAAGGCTGAAATTGTCCATCAGGTCGGTTGTCCACTCACAGCCTCTCTGCAGGTCTTGTATAGGCCACTGTATGCGCCTCATTACCATGATTCCTCTGTAATCCTGAGCAAAACGGTCTAATTCATCTCCATAACCTTCTTCTCCATTTTCAAACACAATTCCAAATGCAATTGCAACATCATTGTCTTCTTCAGGCTCCTCTCTCCTCAGGCTCCTTTTCCTCCAGATAAAACAGAGGGCCAAGAGAAGGAGCAGGAGCGCAGCAAATGCCCAGAGCTGCCAGTGCTGCAAGGGAGACCAGAGCAGGTCTCCCCAGGCCCAGCCACTCTGCATCTGTCTGAGCTGCTCCAACATCCACTCCAGCCGAAGCTGCTCCTCTTCCAGGCGCTTTGCACGCACCTCCAGGTGCAGACGCAATGTCTCCTCATCCAGCTCATCCTCCATAGGCAGCAGGTGCTGAATGAGGAATCTCAAAGCAAGGACCAGGAACATGCAGCACTCCATGGTCTGCAGGAGGATGGAGAGAAGGCCTTGAGTGGGGCTGGCAGGGAGGCAGCTGGCAGTGGGGGCAGCAGGGGTGGGAATGACAGGGGTGCGAGAGCAGGAAGGAAAGGGCCCCAGAGAGCTGGCAGGAAGCAAGGCCTGTCCCACTGCCCCAGCAGCAGCAGCAGCAGCAGCACTGTGCCCTGCCCAAGGCTCCCCCGGGAGGGGCTGTCCCTGCACGCACAGGGAGAACCCAGCCCCGGGTGCAGCGTTTCCACCCCGGCCCTTGTCCAGCCCAGCCTCCCCACCACGTGTGCACTCACCACTTGCCCGGGCTCTGCCGGGGCAGCGTTGACTGCTGGGGCCTTTTATAGCTGCCCCCATTGTGACACGTCCCCCGTGATGTCACAGGTGCCACAGCGCATCACAGCCAGGCCAGCCCCGCTCTTTGTCCCCACCCCAGCTCAGCCGCTCCCAGTGGCCCTGCTGTACTGCTTAAGGCTGCCTTTGAGGGAATCTTCTTCAAAGAACTTCCTTTGGTCCTTCTTTTGTCTTTCTTACCAGCTGCCCTCCATTGCCAATCTCCTAGAGATCCATGCTGGAAGGCACCCTTGAGGATCATTGAGGTCAAGCCTTGACTCCACACTGGCTGAGCTACACTGAAATCTCGGAGTCAACAAGGTTGGAAAAGACCCTGAAGATCACACAGTCCAACCTCAAACCTACCATTGCCTTCTGCACCAATCAGCCAGGGCCCCGAATGCCAAATCCACATGACTTTTAAATCCTTCTGAGGCTGCTGACTCAGCCATTCCCCTGGGCACAGACTGTTGCTCAGCCACGGCCATGTTAAATTCCTGAACTTAGAGAAAAACAATAAAGGCTTGGCAGAATTTTTATGAATAGTGTTTGGTTAGATAGATCAAAAAGAAAAAAAGAGAAAAAGAAGAGGGTGCGTACTAGAAAGTGTAATAGAAAGGCGATTTGGGAAATCTGCACCTTCCATGTACCTCAGCCAATGGGGGAAGGAAGAAAGCGATGCAGCGGGGAAATGAGGATAAAAAGGAGGCTGTGTCCTGCAACACTTGGAGAGACCCCATAGGAAATGCCCCATGGCCTCTCCCCTTTTTTCCAATCAAGGTGCAGGACTGCTCTGTGTCTTTTCCAGACATAAATCTCTGGTGTCGTGATTGTTTTTCTGCACAAGGAGACACCCTCATCCTTGTGTGGCCATTCTCAAGCTCTTCTCTGCTTTCTAACACATCAGAAGCCCTGCGTCCTTGCTGCTGCTCGCATCTCCCGCGGGTGGCCGTCTGCCGGCCGCAGCCCAGAGCTCCCTGCTGCGGCTGGCAGGGCCTCAGCGCCCTGTGCCCTGTGCCCTCCCTGTGCCCCGACGGCCGCGCCAGGCCCTGCTTGCTGCCCCGATGGTGGCACTGCTGGCCCCCAGTGCTCTCCAAGGCCTTCTGCGGGGGCACCTTCCTGCGGTGGCCTTTCAGTGCCTGAAGGGAGCCCAAGAGACCTGCGCAGGGGCTGTTTGCAAGGGCCTGCAGGGACAGCACCAGGGCCAGTGGCTTCCCACGGACGCAGGGCAGGCTTAGGCCGCAGGTGTGGAAGGAATTCTGGCCTCTGAGGCTGCTGAGGCCCTGGCCCACGCTGCCCACAGAAGCTGTGGCTGCCCCATGGCTGGCAGCGCTCCAGGCCAGGCTGCATGCGCCTTGGAGCAACCTGGCCTAGTGGCAGGTGTCCCTGCCCATGGCAGCAGGCTTGCAACAAGAGCATTTGCAAGGAGCCTTCCGAGCCCAGGCGTTCTGTGATTCTGAGATCACAGCGGCCCCTGGCAGCTGGGCTTAATTTCTGATTAGAACCAGTTCAGCACTGCAAGTTTGGTTGAGTTCAACAAGCCTGTTCACCAGGCCAGATTCACAACTCCTGAGATTCACGCATAGGTCTGTTTGAGATCAATAAAGGCTGGCACAATCCAGATTCTGCAATGTTGCATTTTATTGAAATAAGTGCAAAGCATTTTTAGGCTTGCCACTCATAAATGCACTAACTATAGAGCATTACTATGTGTCCCAACAGATAGCTGGGACATACTAGATATGAGTTTTGTTGCATATAAAAATAATATTATAGATGTAATAGATGATATATGTTATCTATGTAATAAATATATTTTTGTATGTATATATTTATATTTTACATTTTTATCTTTATGTGTACTATGAACGTCTTTCTAGACATAAATGCAGTAAGAGTGTTACTATGTGTCACAACAGATAGTGACAGCAGGAAATATTTGCTATATTGTTATTGTTTAGTCAAAATTACATCTTCCAATATTTATTATTATTATTATAATTAATCGTGATCTATTAATTACATATTTCTTGCTTTCGATATTATTTCTTTTCGTGTATGGTTTTGTTTTATCGTATTTTAATACTATATCTGATAACTAATAAACTATTTATTAGAGTTTCATAAACTGTATAATATAGTTATAATATGTATACAAAATAGATAATTACCTAGGAAATAAAAATCTAGATACAAGATTTCAGGTCAGCTCCAACACAATTGGTACAATGCTGACCTAAAGGTGTCCTTTACGGGGACAAGAAGAGACACAGTCCATTTTCTGATCCTGGGCAAGCAGAGCTAGTTTCTCCTCTCTGTCTGTTTTTCCCTGGTTTTTTTGTCTTTTTCTGCCCCACATTCCCACTTCCTTCATCCTGTAGCTTTTGGCCATTCTCAAAGGGCTGGAACAATAGCATGGCACAGGATGGCTTTGGTGACTTTGGCCATGCGTGGAAGGCATGTGCTCTCATCATTTGCATTCTTAGGAGTGGGAAAGTTCATATGCCAGTAGGGCTTCATGCAGATCTGGGTGACTTGTTTTGGAAAAGGGAATGATACAAGGAGGTAGAATAAACTATCCTTTGACTCTCCAGCTGCTGAGGCAGCAGGAGCGGCTGTGGGATCTTTGTCAGAGTCTTTGCACACATCCTCTTCTGTAAGGACTAGATTTGTACTATGAACCGGTTCTCTGCCGCCAGCTGTGAGCATCACAAGCACAGCTCTGTGCAGGAGAACCTCTTTCGATTGTCAGTGTCAAGGATTTCTAGGAGACGATGTTGCAGATCCAGGTACTGATGCACAATCTGCGAGCAGGCAACCGGGTCTGTCTCCATGCGATGGAAGAGATTGAGTGTGTCAGCCATTTGTACATCCTGGGGCAAAATGATCTCCTCGGGAAGCCTTGGGTTGCCCACCATAAAGTGGTCGAGGCGTTTTCTTTCCAGGCTATAGCGCAAGCTCCTGCTGATATCCAGAATTCGCGTCAGGAAATGTCTCCTTTGCCACATTGACACCGGTAAAATGTTCAGCAGGTGCATGACAATGGTCTTCATGGTATAGCTGGAAAAGCCTAGGCCCTGCCGAAGACAGGTGAAGAACTGCAGGCATTTGAGGTGCAAACTGCCAGGGGGAGCCTGCCTGGAGATGTGCCTGAAGAACTTCATCTCTGCCACGGCGAAGGTCTCAAGCCACCTTGTGCTTGGGGTGTAGGGCTCTCTAGACTGGCTGCTAACGAAGACGTCTGAGTCGCCTCGCTGCACCCCAAACAGCATCTCAATCCGGAAGGATTCCCTGCCGTTGGTCACCTTGATTTGGCAGGAGCGTGTGGAGGGCAGCGGCACTAAATGCCAAGCGTGTGACTGAGGCAAAGCTGGCCAGATGGCTCTCACCACTTGGTAGAACCAGCGGCCTGTTTTCTGCACATCAAGGTAGGAGTCGGTGCACAGGGTACGAAGGAGGCTGGGATCTTGATTCCTCCTCAGCTCCTCCTCGGGGTGGTGGAGGAAGCACAGCATGTTCTCACCCTGCTGCTCCCTCATGCAGGTGCACTCCAGCTCCACACGGACACAGAAGTCCCTGTCGGGCCTCCACATTGCATTGGCCACCTCCAGGTGGAAGGAGTGCCCTGGGGGAGGAGTCATGGGTACAAGGAAGCGATATACAACATCCTCCTCACGGCCAGTCCAACCTTCAAAGGCACTGCCCACTGGGATGGCTCGCCGCAGCACTGGGTAGAAACTGTTTGATGAGATGTGTCCAAAGAAAAGGCTGAAATTGTCCATCAGGTCGGTTGTCCACTCACAGCCTCTCTGCAGGTCTTGTATAGGCCACTGTATGCGCCTCATTACCATGATTCCTCTGTAATCCTGAGCAAAACGGTCTAATTCATCTCCATAACCTTCTTCTCCATTTTCAAACACAATTCCAAATGCAATTGCAACATCATTGTCTTCTTCAGGCTCCTCTCTCCTCAGGCTCCTTTTCCTCCAGATAAAACAGAGGGCCAAGAGAAGGAGCAGGAGCGCAGCAAATGCCCAGAGCTGCCAGTGCTGCAAGGGAGACCAGAGCAGGTCTCCCCAGGCCCAGCCACTCTGCATCTGTCTGAGCTGCTCCAACATCCACTCCAGCTGAAGCTGCTCCTCTTCCAGGCGCTTTGCACGCACCTCCAGGTGCAGACGCAATGTCTCCTCATCCAGCTCATCCTCCATAGGCAGCAGGTGCTGAATGAGGAATCTCAAAGCAAGGACCAGGAACATGCAGCACTCCATGGTCTGCAGGAGGATGGAGAGAAGGCCTTGAGTGGGGCTGGCAGGGAGGCAGCTGGCAGTGGGGGCAGCAGGGGTGGGAATGACAGGGGTGCGAGAGCAGGAAGGAAAGGGCCCCAGAGAGCTGGCAGGAAGCAAGGCCTGTCCCACTGCCCCAGCAGCAGCAGCAGCAGCAGCACTGTGCCCTGCCCAAGGCTCCCCCGGGAGGGGCTGTCCCTGCACGCACAGGGAGAACCCAGCCCCGGGTGCAGCGTTTCCACCCCGGCCCTTGTCCAGCCCAGCCTCCCCACCACGTGTGCACTCACCACTTGCCCGGGCTCTGCCGGGGCAGCGTTGACTGCTGGGGCCTTTTATAGCTGCCCCCATTGTGACACGTCCCCCGTGATGTCACAGGTGCCACAGCGCATCACAGCCAGGCCAGCCCCGCTCTTTGTCCCCACCCCAGCTCAGCCGCTCCCAGTGGCCCTGCTGTACTGCTTAAGGCTGCCTTTGAGGGAATCTTCTTCAAAGAACTTCCTTTGGTCCTTCTTTTGTCTTTCTTACCAGCTGCCCTCCATTGCCAATCTCCTAGAGATCCATGCTGGAAGGCACCCTTGAGGATCATTGAGGTCAAGCCTTGACTCCACACTGGCTGAGCTACACTGAAATCTCGGAGTCAACAAGGTTGGAAAAGACCCTGAAGATCACACAGTCCAACCTCAAACCTACCATTGCCTTCTGCACCAATCAGCCAGGGCCCCGAATGCCAAATCCACATGACTTTTAAATCCTTCTGAGGCTGCTGACTCAGCCATTCCCCTGGGCACAGACTGTTGCTCAGCCACGGCCATGTTAAATTCCTGAACTTAGAGAAAAACAATAAAGGCTTGGCAGAATTTTTATGAATAGTGTTTGGTTAGATAGATCAAAAAGAAAAAAAGAGAAAAAGAAGAGGGTGCGTACTAGAAAGTGTAATAGAAAGGCGATTTGGGAAATCTGCACCTTCCATGTACCTCAGCCAATGGGGGAAGGAAGAAAGCGATGCAGCGGGGAAATGAGGATAAAAAGGAGGCTGTGTCCTGCAACACTTGGAGAGACCCCATAGGAAATGCCCCATGGCCTCTCCCCTTTTTTCCAATCAAGGTGCAGGACTGCTCTGTGTCTTTTCCAGACATAAATCTCTGGTGTCGTGATTGTTTTTCTGCACAAGGAGACACCCTCATCCTTGTGTGGCCATTCTCAAGCTCTTCTCTGCTTTCTAACACATCAGAAGCCCTGCGTCCTTGCTGCTGCTCGCATCTCCCGCGGGTGGCCGTCTGCCGGCCGCAGCCCAGAGCTCCCTGCTGCGGCTGGCAGGGCCTCAGCGCCCTGTGCCCTGTGCCCTCCCTGTGCCCCGACGGCCGCGCCAGGCCCTGCTTGCTGCCCCGATGGTGGCACTGCTGGCCCCCAGTGCTCTCCAAGGCCTTCTGCGGGGGCACCTTCCTGCGGTGGCCTTTCAGTGCCTGAAGGGAGCCCAAGAGACCTGCGCAGGGGCTGTTTGCAAGGGCCTGCAGGGACAGCACCAGGGCCAGTGGCTTCCCACGGACGCAGGGCGGGCTTAGGCCGCAGGTGTGGAAGGAATTCTGGCCTCTGAGGCTGCTGAGGCCCTGGCCCACGCTGCCCACAGAAGCTGTGGCTGCCCCATGGCTGGCAGCGCTCCAGGCCAGGCTGCATGCGCCTTGGAGCAACCTGGCCTAGTGGCAGGTGTCCCTGCCCATGGCAGCAGGCTTGCAACAAGAGCATTTGCAAGGAGCCTTCCGAGCCCAGGCGTTCTGTGATTCTGAGATCACAGCGGCCCCTGGCAGCTGGGCTTAATTTCTGATTAGAACCAGTTCAGCACTGCAAGTTTGGTTGAGTTCAACAAGCCTGTTCACCAGGCCAGATTCACAACTCCTGAGATTCACGCATAGGTCTGTTTGAGATCAATAAAGGCTGGCACAATCCAGATTCTGCAATGTTGCATTTTATTGAAATAAGTGCAAAGCATTTTTAGGCTTGCCACTCATAAATGCACTAACTATAGAGCATTACTATGTGTCCCAACAGATAGCTGGGACATACTAGATATGAGTTTTGTTGCATATAAAAATAATATTATAGATGTAATAGATGATATATGTTATCTATGTAATAAATATATTTTTGTATGTATATATTTATATTTTACATTTTTATCTTTATGTGTACTATGAACGTCTTTCTAGACATAAATGCAGTAAGAGTGTTACTATGTGTCACAACAGATAGTGACAGCAGGAAATATTTGCTATATTGTTATTGTTTAGTCAAAATTACATCTTCCAATATTTATTATTATTATTATAATTAATCGTGATCTATTAATTACATATTTCTTGCTTTCGATATTATTTCTTTTAGTGTATGGTTTTGTTTTATCGTATTTTAATACTATATCTGATAACTAATAAACTATTTATTAGAGTTTCATAAACTGTATAATATAGTTATAATATGTATACAAAATAGATAATTACCTAGGAAATAAAAATCTAGATACAAGATTTCAGGTCAGCTCCAACACAATTGGTACAATGCTGACCTAAAGGTGTCCTTTACGGGGACAAGAAGAGACACAGTCCATTTTCTGATCCTGGGCAAGCAGAGCTAGTTTCTCCTCTCTGTCTGTTTTTCCCTGGTTTTTTTGTCTTTTTCTGCCCCACATTCCCACTTCCTTCATCCTGTAGCTTTTGGCCATTCTCAAAGGGCTGGAACAATAGCATGGCACAGGATGGCTTTGGTGACTTTGGCCATGCGTGGAAGGCATGTGCTCTCATCATTTGCATTCTTAGGAGTGGGAAAGTTCATATGCCAGTAGGGCTTCATGCAGATCTGGGTGACTTGTTTTGGAAAAGGGAATGATACAAGGAGGTAGAATAAACTATCCTTTGACTCTCCAGCTGCTGAGGCAGCAGGAGCGGCTGTGGGATCTTTGTCAGAGTCTTTGCACACATCCTCTTCTGTAAGGACTAGATTTGTACTATGAACCGGTTCTCTGCCGCCAGCTGTGAGCATCACAAGCACAGCTCTGTGCAGGAGAACCTCTTTCGATTGTCAGTGTCAAGGATTTCTAGGAGACGATGTTGCAGATCCAGGTACTGATGCACAATCTGCGAGCAGGCAACCGGGTCTGTCTCCATGCGATGGAAGAGATTGAGTGTGTCAGCCATTTGTACATCCTGGGGCAAAATGATCTCCTCGGGAAGCCTTGGGTTGCCCACCATAAAGTGGTCGAGGCGTTTTCTTTCCAGGCTATAGCGCAAGCTCCTGCTGATATCCAGAATTCGCGTCAGGAAATGTCTCCTTTGCCACATTGACACCGGTAAAATGTTCAGCAGGTGCATGACAATGGTCTTCATGGTATAGCTGGAAAAGCCTAGGCCCTGCCGAAGACAGGTGAAGAACTGCAGGCATTTGAGGTGCAAACTGCCAGGGGGAGCCTGCCTGGAGATGTGCCTGAAGAACTTCATCTCTGCCACGGCGAAGGTCTCAAGCCACCTTGTGCTTGGGGTGTAGGGCTCTCTAGACTGGCTGCTAACGAAGACGTCTGAGTCGCCTCGCTGCACCCCAAACAGCATCTCAATCCGGAAGGATTCCCTGCCGTTGGTCACCTTGACTTGGCAGGAGCGTGTGGAGGGCAGCGGCACTAAATGCCAAGCGTGTGACTGAGGCAAAGCTGGCCAGATGGCTCTCACCACTTGGTAGAACCAGCGGCCTGTTTTCTGCACATCAAGGTAGGAGTCGGTGCACAGGGTACGAAGGAGGCTGGGATCTTGATTCCTCCTCAGCTCCTCCTCGGGGTGGTGGAGGAAGCACAGCATGTTCTCACCCTGCTGCTCCCTCATGCAGGTGCACTCCAGCTCCACACGGACACAGAAGTCCCTGTCGGGCCTCCACATTGCATTGGCCACCTCCAGGTGGAAGGAGTGCCCTGGGGGAGGAGTCATGGGTACAAGGAAGCGATATACAACATCCTCCTCACGGCCAGTCCAACCTTCAAAGGCACTGCCCACTGGGATGGCTCGCCGCAGCACTGGGTAGAAACTGTTTGATGAGATGTGTCCAAAGAAAAGGCTGAAATTGTCCATCAGGTCGGTTGTCCACTCACAGCCTCTCTGCAGGTCTTGTATAGGCCACTGTATGCGCCTCATTACCATGATTCCTCTGTAATCCTGAGCAAAACGGTCTAATTCATCTCCATAACCTTCTTCTCCATTTTCAAACACAATTCCAAATGCAATTGCAACATCATTGTCTTCTTCAGGCTCCTCTCTCCTCAGGCTCCTTTTCCTCCAGATAAAACAGAGGGCCAAGAGAAGGAGCAGGAGCGCAGCAAATGCCCAGAGCTGCCAGTGCTGCAAGGGAGACCAGAGCAGGTCTCCCCAGGCCCAGCCACTCTGCATCTGTCTGAGCTGCTCCAACATCCACTCCAGCCGAAGCTGCTCCTCTTCCAGGCGCTTTGCACGCACCTCCAGGTGCAGACGTAATGTCTCCTCATCCAGCTCATCCTCCATAGGCAGCAGGTGCTGAATGAAGAATCTCAAAGCAAGGACCAGGAACATGCAGCACTCCATGGTCTGCAGGAGGATGGAGAGAAGGCCTTGAGTGGGGCTGGCAGGGAGGCAGCTGGCAGTGGGGGCAGCAGGGGTGGGAATGACAGGGGTGCGAGAGCAGGAAGGAAAGGGCCCCAGAGAGCTGGCAGGAAGCAAGGCCTGTCCCACTGCCCCAGCAGCAGCAGCAGCAGCAGCACTGTGCCCTGCCCAAGGCTCCCCCGGGAGGGGCTGTCCCTGCACGCACAGGGAGAACCCAGCCCCGGGTGCAGCGTTTCCACCCCGGCCCTTGTCCAGCCCAGCCTCCCCACCACGTGTGCACTCACCACTTGCCCGGGCTCTGCCGGGGCAGCGTTGACTGCTGGGGCCTTTTATAGCTGCCCCCATTGTGACACGTCCCCCGTGATGTCACAGGTGCCACAGCGCATCACAGCCAGGCCAGCCCCGCTCTTTGTCCCCACCCCAGCTCAGCCGCTCCCAGTGGCCCTGCTGTACTGCTTAAGGCTGCCTTTGAGGGAATCTTCTTCAAAGAACTTCCTTTGGTCCTTCTTTTGTCTTTCTTACCAGCTGCCCTCCATTGCCAATCTCCTAGAGATCCATGCTGGAAGGCACCCTTGAGGATCATTGAGGTCAAGCCTTGACTCCACACTGGCTGAGCTACACTGAAATCTCGGAGTCAACAAGGTTGGAAAAGACCCTGAAGATCACACAGTCCAACCTCAAACCTACCATTGCCTTCTGCACCAATCAGCCAGGGCCCCGAATGCCAAATCCACATGACTTTTAAATCCTTCTGAGGCTGCTGACTCAGCCATTCCCCTGGGCACAGACTGTTGCTCAGCCACGGCCATGTTAAATTCCTGAACTTAGAGAAAAACAATAAAGGCTTGGCAGAATTTTTATGAATAGTGTTTGGTTAGATAGATCAAAAAGAAAAAAAGAGAAAAAGAAGAGGGTGCGTACTAGAAAGTGTAATAGAAAGGCGATTTGGGAAATCTGCACCTTCCATGTACCTCAGCCAATGGGGGAAGGAAGAAAGCGATGCAGCGGGGAAATGAGGATAAAAAGGAGGCTGTGTCCTGCAACACTTGGAGAGACCCCATAGGAAATGCCCCATGGCCTCTCCCCTTTTTTCCAATCAAGGTGCAGGACTGCTCTGTGTCTTTTCCAGACATAAATCTCTGGTGTCGTGATTGTTTTTCTGCACAAGGAGACACCCTCATCCTTGTGTGGCCATTCTCAAGCTCTTCTCTGCTTTCTAACACATCAGAAGCCCTGCGTCCTTGCTGCTGCTCGCATCTCCCGCGGGTGGCCGTCTGCCGGCCGCAGCCCAGAGCTCCCTGCTGCGGCTGGCAGGGCCTCAGCGCCCTGTGCCCTGTGCCCTCCCTGTGCCCCGACGGCCGCGCCAGGCCCTGCTTGCTGCCCCGATGGTGGCACTGCTGGCCCCCAGTGCTCTCCAAGGCCTTCTGCGGGGGCACCTTCCTGCGGTGGCCTTTCAGTGCCTGAAGGGAGCCCAAGAGACCTGCGCAGGGGCTGTTTGCAAGGGCCTGCAGGGACAGCACCAGGGCCAGTGGCTTCCCACGGACGCAGGGCGGGCTTAGGCCGCAGGTGTGGAAGGAATTCTGGCCTCTGAGGCTGCTGAGGCCCTGGCCCACGCTGCCCACAGAAGCTGTGGCTGCCCCATGGCTGGCAGCGCTCCAGGCCAGGCTGCATGCGCCTTGGAGCAACCTGGCCTAGTGGCAGGTGTCCCTGCCCATGGCAGCAGGCTTGCAACAAGAGCATTTGCAAGGAGCCTTCCGAGCCCAGGCGTTCTGTGATTCTGAGATCACAGCGGCCCCTGGCAGCTGGGCTTAATTTCTGATTAGAACCAGTTCAGCACTGCAAGTTTGGTTGAGTTCAACAAGCCTGTTCACCAGGCCAGATTCACAACTCCTGAGATTCACGCATAGGTCTGTTTGAGATCAATAAAGGCTGGCACAATCCAGATTCTGCAATGTTGCATTTTATTGAAATAAATGCAAAGCATTTTTAGGCTTGCCACTCATAAATGCACTAACTATAGAGCATTACTATGTGTCCCAACAGATAGCTGGGACATACTAGATATGAGTTTTGTTGCATATAAAAATAATATTATAGATGTAATAGATGATATATGTTATCTATGTAATAAATATATTTTTGTATGTATATATTTATATTTTACATTTTTATCTTTATGTGTACTATGAACGTCTTTCTAGACATAAATGCAGTAAGAGTGTTACTATGTGTCACAACAGATAGTGACAGCAGGAAATATTTGCTATATTGTTATTGTTTAGTCAAAATTACATCTTCCAATATTTATTATTATTATTATAATTAATCGTGATCTATTAATTACATATTTCTTGCTTTCGATATTATTTCTTTTAGTGTATGGTTTTGTTTTATCGTATTTTAATACTATATCTGATAACTAATAAACTATTTATTAGAGTTTCATAAACTGTATAATATAGTTATAATATGTATACAAAATAGATAATTACCTAGGAAACAAAAATCTAGATACAAGATTTCAGGTCAGCTCCAACACAATTGGTACAATGCTGACCTAAAGGTGTCCTTTACGGGGACAAGAAGAGACACAGTCCATTTTCTGATCCTGGGCAAGCAGAGCTAGTTTCTCCTCTCTGTCTGTTTTTCCCTGGTTTTTTTGTCTTTTTCTGCCCCACATTCCCACTTCCTTCATCCTGTAGCTTTTGGCCATTCTCAAAGGGCTGGAACAATAGCATGGCACAGGATGGCTTTGGTGACTTTGGCCATGCGTGGAAGGCATGTGCTCTCATCATTTGCATTCTTAGGAGTGGGAAAGTTCATATGCCAGTAGGGCTTCATGCAGATCTGGGTGACTTGTTTTGGAAAAGGGAATGATACAAGGAGGTAGAATAAACTATCCTTTGACTCTCCAGCTGCTGAGGCAGCAGGAGCGGCTGTGGGATCTTTGTCAGAGTCTTTGCACACATCCTCTTCTGTAAGGACTAGATTTGTACTATGAACCGGTTCTCTGCCGCCAGCTGTGAGCATCACAAGCACAGCTCTGTGCAGGAGAACCTCTTTCGATTGTCAGTGTCAAGGATTTCTAGGAGACGATGTTGCAGATCCAGGTACTGATGCACAATCTGCGAGCAGGCAACCGGGTCTGTCTCCATGCGATGGAAGAGATTGAGTGTGTCAGCCATTTGTACATCCTGGGGCAAAATGATCTCCTCGGGAAGCCTTGGGTTGCCCACCATAAAGTGGTCGAGGCGTTTTCTTTCCAGGCTATAGCGCAAGCTCCTGCTGATATCCAGAATTCGCGTCAGGAAATGTCTCCTTTGCCACATTGACACCGGTAAAATGTTCAGCAGGTGCATGACAATGGTCTTCATGGTATAGCTGGAAAAGCCTAGGCCCTGCCGAAGACAGGTGAAGAACTGCAGGCATTTGAGGTGCAAACTGCCAGGGGGAGCCTGCCTGGAGATGTGCCTGAAGAACTTCATCTCTGCCACGGCGAAGGTCTCAAGCCACCTTGTGCTTGGGGTGTAGGGCTCTCTAGACTGGCTGCTAACGAAGACGTCTGAGTCGCCTCGCTGCACCCCAAACAGCATCTCAATCCGGAAGGATTCCCTGCCGTTGGTCACCTTGATTTGGCAGGAGCGTGTGGAGGGCAGCGGCACTAAATGCCAAGCGTGTGACTGAGGCAAAGCTGGCCAGATGGCTCTCACCACTTGGTAGAACCAGCGGCCTGTTTTCTGCACATCAAGGTAGGAGTCGGTGCACAGGGTACGAAGGAGGCTGGGATCTTGATTCCTCCTCAGCTCCTCCTCGGGGTGGTGGAGGAAGCACAGCATGTTCTCACCCTGCTGCTCCCTCATGCAGGTGCACTCCAGCTCCACACGGACACAGAAGTCCCTGTCGGGCCTCCACATTGCATTGGCCACCTCCAGGTGGAAGGAGTGCCCTGGGGGAGGAGTCATGGGTACAAGGAAGCGATATACAACATCCTCCTCACGGCCAGTCCAACCTTCAAAGGCACTGCCCACTGGGATGGCTCGCCGCAGCACTGGGTAGAAACTGTTTGATGAGATGTGTCCAAAGAAAAGGCTGAAATTGTCCATCAGGTCAGTTGTCCACTCACAGCCTCTCTGCAGGTCTTGTATAGGCCACTGTATGCGCCTCATTACCATGATTCCTCTGTAATCCTGAGCAAAACGGTCTAATTCATCTCCATAACCTTCTTCTCCATTTTCAAACACAATTCCAAATGCAATTGCAACATCATTGTCTTCTTCAGGCTCCTCTCTCCTCAGGCTCCTTTTCCTCCAGATAAAACAGAGGGCCAAGAGAAGGAGCAGGAGCGCAGCAAATGCCCAGAGCTGCCAGTGCTGCAAGGGAGACCAGAGCAGGTCTCCCCAGGCCCAGCCACTCTGCATCTGTCTGAGCTGCTCCAACATCCACTCCAGCCGAAGCTGCTCCTCTTCCAGGCGCTTTGCACGCACCTCCAGGTGCAGACGCAATGTCTCCTCATCCAGCTCATCCTCCATAGGCAGCAGGTGCTGAATGAGGAATCTCAAAGCAAGGACCAGGAACATGCAGCACTCCATGGTCTGCAGGAGGATGGAGAGAAGGCCTTGAGTGGGGCTGGCAGGGAGGCAGCTGGCAGTGGGGGCAGCAGGGGTGGGAATGACAGGGGTGCGAGAGCAGGAAGGAAAGGGCCCCAGAGAGCTGGCAGGAAGCAAGGCCTGTCCCACTGCCCCAGCAGCAGCAGCAGCAGCAGCACTGTGCCCTGCCCAAGGCTCCCCCGGGAGGGGCTGTCCCTGCACGCACAGGGAGAACCCAGCCCCGGGTGCAGCGTTTCCACCCCGGCCCTTGTCCAGCCCAGCCTCCCCACCACGTGTGCACTCACCACTTGCCCGGGCTCTGCCGGGGCAGCGTTGACTGCTGGGGCCTTTTATAGCTGCCCCCATTGTGACACGTCCCCCGTGATGTCACAGGTGCCACAGCGCATCACAGCCAGGCCAGCCCCGCTCTTTGTCCCCACCCCAGCTCAGCCGCTCCCAGTGGCCCTGCTGTACTGCTTAAGGCTGCCTTTGAGGGAATCTTCTTCAAAGAACTTCCTTTGGTCCTTCTTTTGTCTTTCTTACCAGCTGCCCTCCATTGCCAATCTCCTAGAGATCCATGCTGGAAGGCACCCTTGAGGATCATTGAGGTCAAGCCTTGACTCCACACTGGCTGAGCTACACTGAAATCTCGGAGTCAACAAGGTTGGAAAAGACCCTGAAGATCACACAGTCCAACCTCAAACCTACCATTGCCTTCTGCACCAATCAGCCAGGGCCCCGAATGCCAAATCCACATGACTTTTAAATCCTTCTGAGGCTGCTGACTCAGCCATTCCCCTGGGCACAGACTGTTGCTCAGCCACGGCCATGTTAAATTCCTGAACTTAGAGAAAAACAATAAAGGCTTGGCAGAATTTTTATGAATAGTGTTTGGTTAGATAGATCAAAAAGAAAAAAAGAGAAAAAGAAGAGGGTGCGTACTAGAAAGTGTAATAGAAAGGCGATTTGGGAAATCTGCACCTTCCATGTACCTCAGCCAATGGGGGAAGGAAGAAAGCGATGCAGCGGGGAAATGAGGATAAAAAGGAGGCTGTGTCCTGCAACACTTGGAGAGACCCCATAGGAAATGCCCCATGGCCTCTCCCCTTTTTTCCAATCAAGGTGCAGGACTGCTCTGTGTCTTTTCCAGACATAAATCTCTGGTGTCGTGATTGTTTTTCTGCACAAGGAGACACCCTCATCCTTGTGTGGCCATTCTCAAGCTCTTCTCTGCTTTCTAACACATCAGAAGCCCTGCGTCCTTGCTGCTGCTCGCATCTCCCGCGGGTGGCCGTCTGCCGGCCGCAGCCCAGAGCTCCCTGCTGCGGCTGGCAGGGCCTCAGCGCCCTGTGCCCTGTGCCCTCCCTGTGCCCCGACGGCCGCGCCAGGCCCTGCTTGCTGCCCCGATGGTGGCACTGCTGGCCCCCAGTGCTCTCCAAGGCCTTCTGCGGGGGCACCTTCCTGCGGTGGCCTTTCAGTGCCTGAAGGGAGCCCAAGAGACCTGCGCAGGGGCTGTTTGCAAGGGCCTGCAGGGACAGCACCAGGGCCAGTGGCTTCCCACGGACGCAGGGCGGGCTTAGGCCGCAGGTGTGGAAGGAATTCTGGCCTCTGAGGCTGCTGAGGCCCTGGCCCACGCTGCCCACAGAAGCTGTGGCTGCCCCATGGCTGGCAGCGCTCCAGGCCAGGCTGCATGCGCCTTGGAGCAACCTGGCCTAGTGGCAGGTGTCCCTGCCCATGGCAGCAGGCTTGCAACAAGAGCATTTGCAAGGAGCCTTCCGAGCCCAGGCGTTCTGTGATTCTGAGATCACAGCGGCCCCTGGCAGCTGGGCTTAATTTCTGATTAGAACCAGTTCAGCACTGCAAGTTTGGTTGAGTTCAACAAGCCTGTTCACCAGGCCAGATTCACAACTCCTGAGATTCACGCATAGGTCTGTTTGAGATCAATAAAGGCTGGCACAATCCAGATTCTGCAATGTTGCATTTTATTGAAATAAGTGCAAAGCATTTTTAGGCTTGCCACTCATAAATGCACTAACTATAGAGCATTACTATGTGTCCCAACAGATAGCTGGGACATACTAGATATGAGTTTTGTTGCATATAAAAATAATATTATAGATGTAATAGATGATATATGTTATCTATGTAATAAATATATTTTTGTATGTATATATTTATATTTTACATTTTTATCTTTATGTGTACTATGAACGTCTTTCTAGACATAAATGCAGTAAGAGTGTTACTATGTGTCACAACAGATAGTGACAGCAGGAAATATTTGCTATATTGTTATTGTTTAGTCAAAATTACATCTTCCAATATTTATTATTATTATTATAATTAATCGTGATCTATTAATTACATATTTCTTGCTTTCGATATTATTTCTTTTCGTGTATGGTTTTGTTTTATCGTATTTTAATACTATATCTGATAACTAATAAACTATTTATTAGAGTTTCATAAACTGTATAATATAGTTATAATATGTATACAAAATAGATAATTACCTAGGAAATAAAAATCTAGATACAAGATTTCAGGTCAGCTCCAACACAATTGGTACAATGCTGACCTAAAGGTGTCCTTTACGGGGACAAGAAGAGACACAGTCCATTTTCTGATCCTGGGCAAGCAGAGCTAGTTTCTCCTCTCTGTCTGTTTTTCCCTGTTTTTTTTGTCTTTTTCTGCCCCACATTCCCACTTCCTTCATCCTGTAGCTTTTGGCCATTCTCAAAGGGCTGGAACAATAGCATGGCACAGGATGGCTTTGGTGACTTTGGCCATGCGTGGAAGGCATGTGCTCTCATCATTTGCATTCTTAGGAGTGGGAAAGTTCATATGCCAGTAGGGCTTCATGCAGATCTGGGTGACTTGTTTTGGAAAAGGGAATGATACAAGGAGGTAGAATAAACTATCCTTTGACTCTCCAGCTGCTGAGGCAGCAGGAGCGGCTGTGGGATCTTTGTCAGAGTCTTTGCACACATCCTCTTCTGTAAGGACTAGATTTGTACTATGAACCGGTTCTCTGCCGCCAGCTGTGAGCATCACAAGCACAGCTCTGTGCAGGAGAACCTCTTTCGATTGTCAGTGTCAAGGATTTCTAGGAGACGATGTTGCAGATCCAGGTACTGATGCACAATCTGCGAGCAGGCAACCGGGTCTGTCTCCATGCGATGGAAGAGATTGAGTGTGTCAGCCATTTGTACATCCTGGGGCAAAATGATCTCCTCGGGAAGCCTTGGGTTGCCCACCATAAAGTGGTCGAGGCGTTTTCTTTCCAGGCTATAGCGCAAGCTCCTGCTGATATCCAGAATTCGCGTCAGGAAATGTCTCCTTTGCCACATTGACACCGGTAAAATGTTCAGCAGGTGCATGACAATGGTCTTCATGGTATAGCTGGAAAAGCCTAGGCCCTGCCGAAGACAGGTGAAGAACTGCAGGCATTTGAGGTGCAAACTGCCAGGGGGAGCCTGCCTGGAGATGTGCCTGAAGAACTTCATCTCTGCCACGGCGAAGGTCTCAAGCCACCTTGTGCTTGGGGTGTAGGGCTCTCTAGACTGGCTGCTAACGAAGACGTCTGAGTCGCCTCGCTGCACCCCAAACAGCATCTCAATCCGGAAGGATTCCCTGCCGTTGGTCACCTTGACTTGGCAGGAGCGTGTGGAGGGCAGCGGCACTAAATGCCAAGCGTGTGACTGAGGCAAAGCTGGCCAGATGGCTCTCACCACTTGGTAGAACCAGCGGCCTGTTTTCTGCACATCAAGGTAGGAGTCGGTGCACAGGGTACGAAGGAGGCTGGGATCTTGATTCCTCCTCAGCTCCTCCTCGGGGTGGTGGAGGAAGCACAGCATGTTCTCACCCTGCTGCTCCCTCATGCAGGTGCACTCCAGCTCCACACGGACACAGAAGTCCCTGTCGGGCCTCCACATTGCATTGGCCACCTCCAGGTGGAAGGAGTGCCCTGGGGGAGGAGTCATGGGTACAAGGAAGCGATATACAACATCCTCCTCACGGCCAGTCCAACCTTCAAAGGCACTGCCCACTGGGATGGCTCGCCGCAGCACTGGGTAGAAACTGTTTGATGAGATGTGTCCAAAGAAAAGGCTGAAATTGTCCATCAGGTCGGTTGTCCACTCACAGCCTCTCTGCAGGTCTTGTATAGGCCACTGTATGCGCCTCATTACCATGATTCCTCTGTAATCCTGAGCAAAACGGTCTAATTCATCTCCATAACCTTCTTCTCCATTTTCAAACACAATTCCAAATGCAATTGCAACATCATTGTCTTCTTCAGGCTCCTCTCTCCTCAGGCTCCTTTTCCTCCAGATAAAACAGAGGGCCAAGAGAAGGAGCAGGAGCGCAGCAAATGCCCAGAGCTGCCAGTGCTGCAAGGGAGACCAGAGCAGGTCTCCCCAGGCCCAGCCACTCTGCATCTGTCTGAGCTGCTCCAACATCCACTCCAGCCGAAGCTGCTCCTCTTCCAGGCGCTTTGCACGCACCTCCAGGTGCAGACGCAATGTCTCCTCATCCAGCTCATCCTCCATAGGCAGCAGGTGCTGAATGAGGAATCTCAAAGCAAGGACCAGGAACATGCAGCACTCCATGGTCTGCAGGAGGATGGAGAGAAGGCCTTGAGTGGGGCTGGCAGGGAGGCAGCTGGCAGTGGGGGCAGCAGGGGTGGGAATGACAGGGGTGCGAGAGCAGGAAGGAAAGGGCCCCAGAGAGCTGGCAGGAAGCAAGGCCTGTCCCACTGCCCCAGCAGCAGCAGCAGCAGCAGCACTGTGCCCTGCCCAAGGCTCCCCCGGGAGGGGCTGTCCCTGCACGCACAGGGAGAACCCAGCCCCGGGTGCAGCGTTTCCACCCCGGCCCTTGTCCAGCCCAGCCTCCCCACCACGTGTGCACTCACCACTTGCCCGGGCTCTGCCGGGGCAGCGTTGACTGCTGGGGCCTTTTATAGCTGCCCCCATTGTGACACGTCCCCCGTGATGTCACAGGTGCCACAGCGCATCACAGCCAGGCCAGCCCCGCTCTTTGTCCCCACCCCAGCTCAGCCGCTCCCAGTGGCCCTGCTGTACTGCTTAAGGCTGCCTTTGAGGGAATCTTCTTCAAAGAACTTCCTTTGGTCCTTCTTTTGTCTTTCTTACCAGCTGCCCTCCACTGCCAATCTCCTAGAGATCCATGCTGGAAAGCACCCTTGAGGATCATTGAGGTCAAGCCTTGACTCCACACTGGCTGAGCTACACTGAAATCTCGGAGTCAACAAGGTTGGAAAAGACCCTGAAGATCACACAGTCCAGCCTCAAACCTACCATTGCCTTCTGCACCAATCAGCCAGGGCCCCGAATGCCAAATCCACATGACTTTTAAATCCTTCTGAGGCTGCTGACTCAGCCATTCCCCTGGGCACAGACTGTTGCTCAGCCACGGCCATGTTAAATTCCTGAACTTAGAGAAAAACAATAAAGGCTTGGCAGAATTTTTATGAATAGTGTTTGGTTAGATAGATCAAAAAGAAAAAAAGAGAAAAAGAAGAGGGTGCGTACTAGAAAGTATAATAGAAAGGCGATTTGGGAAATCTGCACCTTCCATGTACCTCAGCCAATGGGGGAAGGAAGAAAGCGATGCAGCGGGGAAATGAGGATAAAAAGGAGTCTGTGTCCTGCAACACTTGGAGAGACCCCATAGGAAATGCCCCATGGCCTCTCCCCTTTTTTCCAATCAAGGTGCAGGACTGCTCTGTGTCTTTTCCAGACATAAATCTCTGGTGTCGTGATTGTTTTTCTGCACGAGGAGACACCCTCATCCTTGTGTGGCCATTCTCAAGCTCTTCTCTGCTTTCTAACACATCAGAAGCCCTGCGTCCTTGCTGCTGCTCGCATCTCCCGCGGGTGGCCGTCTGCCGGCCGCAGCCCAGAGCTCCCTGCTGCGGCTGGCAGGGCCTCAGCGCCCTGTGCCCTGTGCCCTCCCTGTGCCCCGACGGCCGCGCCAGGCCCTGCTTGCTGCCCCGATGGTGGCACTGCTGGCCCCCAGTGCTCTCCAAGGCCTTCTGCGGGGGCACCTTCCTGCGGTGGCCTTTCAGTGCCTGAAGGGAGCCCAAGAGACCTGCGCAGGGGCTGTTTGCAAGGGCCTGCAGGGACAGCACCAGGGCCAGTGGCTTCCCACGGACGCAGGGCGGGCTTAGGCCGCAGGTGTGGAAGGAATTCTGGCCTCTGAGGCTGCTGAGGCCCTGGCCCACGCTGCCCACAGAAGCTGTGGCTGCCCCATGGCTGGCAGCGCTCCAGGCCAGGCTGCATGCGCCTTGGAGCAACCTGGCCTAGTGGCAGGTGTCCCTGCCCATGGCAGCAGGCTTGCAACAAGAGCATTTGCAAGGAGCCTTCCGAGCCCAGGCGTTCTGTGATTCTGAGATCACAGCGGCCCCTGGCAGCTGGGCTTAATTTCTGATTAGAACCAGTTCAGCACTGCAAGTTTGGTTGAGTTCAACAAGCCTGTTCACCAGGCCAGATTCACAACTCCTGAGATTCACGCATAGGTCTGTTTGAGATCAATAAAGGCTGGCACAATCCAGATTCTGCAATGTTGCATTTTATTGAAATAAGTGCAAAGCATTTTTAGGCTTGCCACTCATAAATGCACTAACTATAGAGCATTACTATGTGTCCCAACAGATAGCTGGGACATACTAGATATGAGTTTTGTTGCATATAAAAATAATATTATAGATATAATAGATTATATATGTTATCTATGTAATAAATATATTTTTTTATGTATATATTTATATTTTACATTTTTATCTTTATGTGTACTATGAACGTCTTTCTAGACATAAATGCAGTAAGAGTGTTACTATGTGTCACAACAGATAGTGACAGCAGGAAATATTTGCTATATTGTTATTGTTTAGTCAAAATTACATCTTCCAATATTTATTATTATTATTATAATTAATCGTGATCTATTAATTACATATTTCTTGCTTTCGATATTATTTCTTTTCGTGTATGGTTTTGTTTTATCGTATTTTAATACTATATCTGATAACTAATAAACTATTTATTAGAGTTTCATAAACTGTATAATATAGTTATAATATGTATACAAAATAGATAATTACCTAGGAAATAAAAATCTAGATACAAGATTTCAGGTCAGCTCCAACACAATTGGTACAATGCTGACCTAAAGGTGTCCTTTACGGGGACAAGAAGAGACACAGTCCATTTTCTGATCCTGGGCAAGCAGAGCTAGTTTCTCCTCTCTGTCTGTTTTTCCCTGTTTTTTTTGTCTTTTTCTGCCCCACATTCCCACTTCCTTCATCCTGTAGCTTTTGGCCATTCTCAAAGGGCTGGAACAATAGCATGGCACAGGATGGCTTTGGTGACTTTGGCCATGCGTGGAAGGCATGTGCTCTCTTCATTTGCATTCTTAGGAGTGGGAAAGTTCATATGCCAGTAGGGCTTCATGCAGATCTGGGTGACTTGTTTTGGAAAAGGGAATGATACAAGGAGGTAGAATAAACTATCCTTTGACTCTCCAGCTGCTGAGGCAGCAGGAGCGGCTGTGGGATCTTTGCCAGAGTCTTTGCACACATCCTCTTCTGTAAGGACTAGATTTGTACTATGAACCGGTTCTCTGCCGCCAGCTGTGAGCATCACAAGCACAGCTCTGTGCAGGAGAACCTCTTTCGATTGTCAGTGTCAAGGATTTCTAGGAGACGATGTTGCAGATCCAGGTACTGATGCACAATCTGCGAGCAGGCAACCGGGTCTGTCTCCATGCGATGGAAGAGATTGAGTGTGTCAGCCATTTGTACATCCTGGGGCAAAATGATCTCCTCGGGAAGCCTTGGGTTGCCCACCATAAAGTGGTCGAGGCGTTTTCTTTCCAGGCTATAGCGCAAGCTCCTGCTGATATCCAGAATTCGCGTCAGGAAATGTCTCCTTTGCCACATTGACACCGGTAAAATGTTCAGCAGGTGCATGACAATGGTCTTCATGGTATAGCTGGAAAAGCCTAGGCCCTGCCGAAGACAGGTGAAGAACTGCAGGCATTTGAGGTGCAAACTGCCAGGGGGAGCCTGCCTGGAGATGTGCCTGAAGAACTTCATCTCTGCCACGGCGAAGGTCTCAAGCCACCTTGTGCTTGGGGTGTAGGGCTCTCTAGACTGGCTGCTAACGAAGACGTCTGAGTCGCCTCGCTGCACCCCAAACAGCATCTCAATCCGGAAGGATTCTCTGCCGTTGGTCACCTTGACTTGGCAGGAGCGTGTGGAGGGCAGCGGCACTAAATGCCAAGCGTGTGACTGAGGCAAAGCTGGCCAGATGGCTCTCACCACTTGGTAGAACCAGCGGCCTGTTTTCTGCACATCAAGGTAGGAGTCGGTGCACAGGGTGCGAAGGAGGCTGGGATCTTGATTCCTCCTCAGCTCCTCCTCGGGGTGGTGGAGGAAGCACAGCATGTTCTCACCCTGCTGCTCCCTCATGCAGGTGCACTCCAGCTCCACACGGACACAGAAGTCCCTGTCGGGCCTCCACATTGCATTGGCCACCTCCAGGTGGAAGGAGTGCCCTGGGGGAGGAGTCATGGGTACAAGGAAGCGATATACAACATCCTCCTCACGGCCAGTCCAACCTTCAAAGGCACTGCCCACTGGGATGGCTCGCCGCAGCACTGGGTAGAAACTGTTTGATGAGATGTGTCCAAAGAAAAGGCTGAAATTGTCCATCAGGTCAGTTGTCCACTCACAGCCTCTCTGCAGGTCTTGTATAGGCCACTGTATGCGCCTCATTACCATGATTCCTCTGTAATCCTGAGCAAAACGGTCTAATTCATCTCCATAACCTTCTTCTCCATTTTCAAACACAATTCCAAATGCAATTGCAACATCATTGTCTTCTTCAGGCTCCTCTCTCCTCAGGCTCCTTTTCCTCCAGATAAAACAGAGGGCCAAGAGAAGGAGCAGGAGCGCAGCAAATGCCCAGAGCTGCCAGTGCTGCAAGGGAGACCAGAGCAGGTCTCCCCAGGCCCAGCCACTCTGCATCTGTCTGAGCTGCTCCAACATCCACTCCAGCCGAAGCTGCTCCTCTTCCAGGCGCTTTGCACGCACCTCCAGGTGCAGACGCAATGTCTCCTCATCCAGCTCATCCTCCATAGGCAGCAGGTGCTGAATGAGGAATCTCAAAGCAAGGACCAGGAACATGCAGCACTCCATGGTCTGCAGGAGGATGGAGAGAAGGCCTTGAGTGGGGCTGGCAGGGAGGCAGCTGGCAGTGGGGGCAGCAGGGGTGGGAATGACAGGGGTGCGAGAGCAGGAAGGAAAGGGCCCCAGAGAGCTGGCAGGAAGCAAGGCCTGTCCCACTGCCCCAGCAGCAGCAGCAGCAGCAGCACTGTGCCCTGCCCAAGGCTCCCCCGGGAGGGGCTGTCCCTGCACGCACGGGGAGAACCCAGCCCCGGGTGCAGCCTTTCCACCCCGGCCCTTGTCCAGCCCAGCCTCCCCACCACGTGTGCACTCACCACTTGCCCGGGCTCTGCCGGGGCAGCGTTGACTGCTGGGGCCTTTTATAGCTGCCCCCATTGTGACACGTCCCCCGTGATGTCACAGGTGCCACAGCGCATCACAGCCAGGCCAGCCCCGCTCTTTGTCCCCACCCCAGCTCAGCCGCTCCCAGTGGCCCTGCTGTACTGCTTAAGGCTGCCTTTGAGGGAATCTTCTTCAAAGAACTTCCTTTGGTCCTTCTTTTGTCTTTCTTACCAGCTGCCCTCCATTGCCAATCTCCTAGAGATCCATGCTGGAAGGCACCCTTGAGGATCATTGAGGTCAAGCCTTGACTCCACACTGGCTGAGCTACACTGAAATCTCGGAGTCAACAAGGTTGGAAAAGACCCTGAAGATCACACAGTCCAACCTCAAACCTACCATTGCCTTCTGCACCAATCAGCCAGGGCCCCGAATGCCAAATCCACATGACTTTTAAATCCTTCTGAGGCTGCTGACTCAGCCATTCCCCTGGGCACAGACTGTTGCTCAGCCACGGCCATGTTAAATTCCTGAACTTAGAGAAAAACAATAAAGGCTTGGCAGAATTTTTATGAATAGTGTTTGGTTAGATAGATCAAAAAGAAAAAAAGAGAAAAAGAAGAGGGTGCGTACTAGAAAGTGTAATAGAAAGGCGATTTGGGAAATCTGCACCTTCCATGTACCTCAGCCAATGGGGGAAGGAAGAAAGCGATGCAGCGGGGAAATGAGGATAAAAAGGAGGCTGTGTCCTGCAACACTTGGAGAGACCCCATAGGAAATGCCCCATGGCCTCTCCCCTTTTTTCCAATCAAGGTGCAGGACTGCTCTGTGTCTTTTCCAGACATAAATCTCTGGTGTCGTGATTGTTTTTCTGCACGAGGAGACACCCTCATCCTTGTGTGGCCATTCTCAAGCTCTTCTCTGCTTTCTAACACATCAGAAGCCCTGCGTCCTTGCTGCTGCTCGCATCTCCCGCGGGTGGCCGTCTGCCGGCCGCAGCCCAGAGCTCCCTGCTGTGGCTGGCAGGGCCTCAGCGCCCTGTGCCCTGTGCCCTCCCTGTGCCCCGACGGCCGCGCCAGGCCCTGCTTGCTGCCCCGATGGTGGCACTGCTGGCCCCCAGTGCTCTCCAAGGCCTTCTGCGGGGGCACCTTCCTGCGGTGGCCTTTCAGTGCCTGAAGGGAGCCCAAGAGACCTGCGCAGGGGCTGTTTGCAAGGGCCTGCAGGGACAGCACCAGGGCCAGTGGCTTCCCACGGACGCAGGGCGGGCTTAGGCTGCAGGTGTGGAAGGAATTCTGGCCTCTGAGGCTGCTGAGGCCCTGGCCCACGCTGCCCACAGAAGCTGTGGCTGCCCCATGGCTGGCAGCGCTCCAGGCCAGGCTGCATGCGCCTTGGAGCAACCTGGCCTAGTGGCAGGTGTCCCTGCCCATGGCAGCAGGCTTGCAACAAGAGCATTTGCAAGGAGCCTTCCGAGCCCAGGCGTTCTGTGATTCTGAGATCACAGCGGCCCCTGGCAGCTGGGCTTAATTTCTGATTAGAACCAGTTCAGCACTGCAAGTTTGGTTGAGTTCAACAAGCCTGTTCACCAGGCCAGATTCACAACTCCTGAGATTCACGCATAGGTCTGTTTGAGATCAATAAAGGCTGGCACGATCCAGATTCTGCAATGTTGCATTTTATTGAAATAAGTGCAAAGCATTTTTAGGCTTGCCACTCATAAATGCACTAACTATAGAGCATTACTATGTGTCCCAACAGATAGCTGGGACATACTAGATATGAGTTTTGTTGCATATAAAAATAATATTATAGATATAATAGATTATATATGTTATCTATGTAATAAATATATTTTTGTATGTATATATTTATATTTTACATTTTTATCTTTATGTGTACTATGAACGTCTTTCTAGACATAAATGCAGTAAGAGTGTTACTATGTGTCACAACAGATAGTGACAGCAGGAAATATTTGCTATATTGTTATTGTTTAGTCAAAATTACATCTTCCAATATTTATTATTATTATTATAATTAATCGTGATCTATTAATTACATATTTCTTGCTTTCGATATTATTTCTTTTAGTGTATGGTTTTGTTTTATCGTATTTTAATACTATATCTGATAACTAATAAACTATTTATTAGAGTTTCATAAACTGTATAATATAGTTATAATATGTATACAAAATAGATAATTACATAGGAAATAAAAATCTAGATACAAGATTTCAGGTCAGCTCCAACACAATTGGTACAATGCTGACCTAAAGGTGTCCTTTACGGGGACAAGAAGAGACACAATCCATTTTCTGATCCTGGGCAAGCAGAGCTAGTTTCTCCTCTCTGTCTGTTTTTCCCTGGTTTTTTTGTCTTTTTCTGCCCCACATTCCCACTTCCTTCATCCTGTAGCTTTTGGCCATTCTCAAAGGGCTGGAACAATAGCATGGCACAGGATGGCTTTGGTGACTTTGGCCATGCGTGGAAGGCATGTGCTCTCATCATTTGCATTCTTAGGAGTGGGAAAGTTCATATGCCAGTAGGGCTTCATGCAGATCTGGGTGACTTGTTTTGGAAAAGGGAATGATACAAGGAGGTAGAATAAACTATCCTTTGACTCTCCAGCTGCTGAGGCAGCAGGAGCGGCTGTGGGATCTTTGCCAGAGTCTTTGCACACATCCTCTTCTGTAAGGACTAGATTTGTACTATGAACCGGTTCTCTGCCGCCAGCTGTGAGCATCACAAGCACAGCTCTGTGCAGGAGAACCTCTTTCGATTGTCAGTGTCAAGGATTTCTAGGAGACGATGTTGCAGATCCAGGTACTGATGCACAATCTGCGAGCAGGCAACCGGGTCTGTCTCCATGCGATGGAAGAGATTGAGTGTGTCAGCCATTTGTACATCCTGGGGCAAAATGATCTCCTCGGGAAGCCTTGGGTTGCCCACCATAAAGTGGTCGAGGCGTTTTCTTTCCAGGCTATAGCGCAAGCTCCTGCTGATATCCAGAATTCGCGTCAGGAAATGTCTCCTTTGCCACATTGACACCGGTAAAATGTTCAGCAGGTGCATGACAATGGTCTTCATGGTATAGCTGGAAAAGCCTAGGCCCTGCCGAAGACAGGTGAAGAACTGCAGGCATTTGAGGTGCAAACTGCCAGGGGGAGCCTGCCTGGAGATGTGCCTGAAGAACTTCATCTCTGCCACGGCGAAGGTCTCAAGCCACCTTGTGCTTGGGGTGTAGGGCTCTCTAGACTGGCTGCTAACGAAGACGTCTGAGTCGCCTCGCTGCACCCCAAACAGCATCTCAATCCGGAAGGATTCCCTGCCGTTGGTCACCTTGACTTGGCAGGAGCGTGTGGAGGGCAGCGGCACTAAATGCCAAGCGTGTGACTGAGGCAAAGCTGGCCAGATGGCTCTCACCACTTGGTAGAACCAGCGGCCTGTTTTCTGCACATCAAGGTAGGAGTCGGTGCACAGGGTGCGAAGGAGGCTGGGATCTTGATTCCTCCTCAGCTCCTCCTCGGGGTGGTGGAGGAAGCACAGCATGTTCTCACCCTGCTGCTCCCTCATGCAGGTGCACTCCAGCTCCACACGGACACAGAAGTCCCTGTCGGGCCTCCACATTGCATTGGCCACCTCCAGGTGGAAGGAGTGCCCTGGGGGAGGAGTCATGGGTACAAGGAAGCGATATACAACATCCTCCTCACGGCCAGTCCAACCTTCAAAGGCACTGCCCACTGGGATGGCTCGCCGCAGCACTGGGTAGAAACTGTTTGATGAGATGTGTCCAAAGAAAAGGCTGAAATTGTCCATCAGGTCAGTTGTCCACTCACAGCCTCTCTGCAGGTCTTGTATAGGCCACTGTATGCGCCTCATTACCATGATTCCTCTGTAATCCTGAGCAAAACGGTCTAATTCATCTCCATAACCTTCTTCTCCATTTTCAAACACAATTCCAAATGCAATTGCAACATCATTGTCTTCTTCAGGCTCCTCTCTCCTCAGGCTCCTTTTCCTCCAGATAAAACAGAGGGCCAAGAGAAGGAGCAGGAGCGCAGCAAATGCCCAGAGCTGCCAGTGCTGCAAGGGAGACCAGAGCAGGTCTCCCCAGGCCCAGCCACTCTGCATCTGTCTGAGCTGCTCCAACATCCACTCCAGCCGAAGCTGCTCCTCTTCCAGGCGCTTTGCACGCACCTCCAGGTGCAGACGCAATGTCTCCTCATCTAGCTCATCCTCCATAGGCAGCAGGTGCTGAATGAGGAATCTCAAAGCAAGGACCAGGAACATGCAGCACTCCATGGTCTGCAGGAGGATGGAGAGAAGGCCTTGAGTGGGGCTGGCAGGGAGGCAGCTGGCAGTGGGGGCAGCAGGGGTGGGAATGACAGGGGTGCGAGAGCAGGAAGGAAAGGGCCCCAGAGAGCTGGCAGGAAGCAAGGCCTGTCCCACTGCCCCAGCAGCAGCAGCAGCAGCAGCACTGTGCCCTGCCCAAGGCTCCCCCGGGAGGGGCTGTCCCTGCACGCACGGGGAGAACCCAGCCCCGGGTGCAGCCTTTCCACCCCGGCCCTTGTCCAGCCCAGCCTCCCCACCACGTGTGCACTCACCACTTGCCCGGGCTCTGCCGGGGCAGCGTTGACTGCTGGGGCCTTTTATAGCTGCCCCCATTGTGACACGTCCCCCGTGATGTCACAGGTGCCACAGCGCATCACAGCCAGGCCAGCCCCGCTCTTTGTCCCCACCCCAGCTCAGCCGCTCCCAGTGGCCCTGCTGTACTGCTTAAGGCTGCCTTTGAGGGAATCTTCTTCAAAGAACTTCCTTTGGTCCTTCTTTTGTCTTTCTTACCAGCTGCCCTCCATTGCCAATCTCCTAGAGATCCATGCTGGAAGGCACCCTTGAGGATCATTGAGGTCAAGCCTTGACTCCACACTGGCTGAGCTACACTGAAATCTCGGAGTCAACAAGGTTGGAAAAGACCCTGAAGATCACACAGTCCAACCTCAAACCTACCATTGCCTTCTGCACCAATCAGCCAGGGCCCCGAATGCCAAATCCACATGACTTTTAAATCCTTCTGAGGCTGCTGACTCAGCCATTCCCCTGGGCACAGACTGTTGCTCAGCCACGGCCATGTTAAATTCCTGAACTTAGAGAAAAACAATAAAGGCTTGGCAGAATTTTTATGAATAGTGTTTGGTTAGATAGATCAAAAAGAAAAAAAGAGAAAAAGAAGAGGGTGCGTACTAGAAAGTGTAATAGAAAGGCGATTTGGGAAATCTGCACCTTCCATGTACCTCAGCCAATGGGGGAAGGAAGAAAGCGATGCAGCGGGGAAATGAGGATAAAAAGGAGGCTGTGTCCTGCAACACTTGGAGAGACCCCATAGGAAATGCCCCATGGCCTCTCCCCTTTTTTCCAATCAAGGTGCAGGACTGCTCTGTGTCTTTTCCAGACATAAATCTCTGGTGTCGTGATTGTTTTTCTGCACAAGGAGACACCCTCATCCTTGTGTGGCCATTCTCAAGCTCTTCTCTGCTTTCTAACACATCAGAAGCCCTGCGTCCTTGCTGCTGCTCGCATCTCCCGCGGGTGGCCGTCTGCCGGCCGCAGCCCAGAGCTCCCTGCTGCGGCTGGCAGGGCCTCAGCGCCCTGTGCCCTGTGCCCTCCCTGTGCCCCGACGGCCGCGCCAGGCCCTGCTTGCTGCCCCGATGGTGGCACTGCTGGCCCCCAGTGCTCTCCAAGGCCTTCTGCGGGGGCACCTTCCTGCGGTGGCCTTTCAGTGCCTGAAGGGAGCCCAAGAGACCTGCGCAGGGGCTGTTTGCAAGGGCCTGCAGGGACAGCACCAGGGCCAGTGGCTTCCCACGGACGCAGGGCGGGCTTAGGCCGCAGGTGTGGAAGGAATTCTGGCCTCTGAGGCTGCTGAGGCCCTGGCCCACGCTGCCCACAGAAGCTGTGGCTGCCCCATGGCTGGCAGCGCTCCAGGCCAGGCTGCATGCGCCTTGGAGCAACCTGGCCTAGTGGCAGGTGTCCCTGCCCATGGCAGCAGGCTTGCAACAAGAGCATTTGCAAGGAGCCTTCCGAGCCCAGGCGTTCTGTGATTCTGAGATCACAGCGGCCCCTGGCAGCTGGGCTTAATTTCTGATTAGAACCAGTTCAGCACTGCAAGTTTGGTTGAGTTCAACAAGCCTGTTCACCAGGCCAGATTCACAACTCCTGAGATTCACGCATAGGTCTGTTTGAGATCAATAAAGGCTGGCACAATCCAGATTCTGCAATGTTGCATTTTATTGAAATAAGTGCAAAGCATTTTTAGGCTTGCCACTCATAAATGCACTAACTATAGAGCATTACTATGTGTCCCAACAGATAGCTGGGACATACTAGATATGAGTTTTGTTGCATATAAAAATAATATTATAGATGTAATAGATGATATATGTTATCTATGTAATAAATATATTTTTGTATGTATATATTTATATTTTACATTTTTATCTTTATGTGTACTATGAACGTCTTTCTAGACATAAATGCAGTAAGAGTGTTACTATGTGTCACAACAGATAGTGACAGCAGGAAATATTTGCTATATTGTTATTGTTTAGTCAAAATTACATCTTCCAATATTTATTATTATTATTATAATTAATCGTGATCTATTAATTACATATTTCTTGCTTTCGATATTATTTCTTTTAGTGTATGGTTTTGTTTTATCGTATTTTAATACTATATCTGATAACTAATAAACTATTTATTAGAGTTTCATAAACTGTATAATATAGTTATAATATGTATACAAAATAGATAATTACCTAGGAAATAAAAATCTAGATACAAGATTTCAGGTCAGCTCCAACACAATTGGTACAATGCTGACCTAAAGGTGTCCTTTACGGGGACAAGAAGAGACACAGTCCATTTTCTGATCCTGGGCAAGCAGAGCTAGTTTCTCCTCTCTGTCTGTTTTTCCCTGGTTTTTTTGTCTTTTTCTGCCCCACATTCCCACTTCCTTCATCCTGTAGCTTTTGGCCATTCTCAAAGGGCTGGAACAATAGCATGGCACAGGATGGCTTTGGTGACTTTGGCCATGCGTGGAAGGCATGTGCTCTCATCATTTGCATTCTTAGGAGTGGGAAAGTTCATATGCCAGTAGGGCTTCATGCAGATCTGGGTGACTTGTTTTGGAAAAGGGAATGATACAAGGAGGTAGAATAAACTATCCTTTGACTCTCCAGCTGCTGAGGCAGCAGGAGCGGCTGTGGGATCTTTGTCAGAGTCTTTGCACACATCCTCTTCTGTAAGGACTAGATTTGTACTATGAACCGGTTCTCTGCCGCCAGCTGTGAGCATCACAAGCACAGCTCTGTGCAGGAGAACCTCTTTCGATTGTCAGTGTCAAGGATTTCTAGGAGACGATGTTGCAGATCCAGGTACTGATGCACAATCTGCGAGCAGGCAACCGGGTCTGTCTCCATGCGATGGAAGAGATTGAGTGTGTCAGCCATTTGTACATCCTGGGGCAAAATGATCTCCTCGGGAAGCCTTGGGTTGCCCACCATAAAGTGGTCGAGGCGTTTTCTTTCCAGGCTATAGCGCAAGCTCCTGCTGATATCCAGAATTCGCGTCAGGAAATGTCTCCTTTGCCACATTGACACCGGTAAAATGTTCAGCAGGTGCATGACAATGGTCTTCATGGTATAGCTGGAAAAGCCTAGGCCCTGCCGAAGACAGGTGAAGAACTGCAGGCATTTGAGGTGCAAACTGCCAGGGGGAGCCTGCCTGGAGATGTGCCTGAAGAACTTCATCTCTGCCATGGCGAAGGTCTCAAGCCACCTTGTGCTTGGGGTGTAGGGCTCTCTAGACTGGCTGCTAACGAAGACGTCTGAGTCGCCTCGCTGCACCCCAAACAGCATCTCAATCCGGAAGGATTCCCTGCCGTTGGTCACCTTGACTTGGCAGGAGCGTGTGGAGGGCAGCGGCACTAAATGCCAAGCGTGTGACTGAGGCAAAGCTGGCCAGATGGCTCTCACCACTTGGTAGAACCAGCGGCCTGTTTTCTGCACATCAAGGTAGGAGTCGGTGCACAGGGTACGAAGGAGGCTGGGATCTTGATTCCTCCTCAGCTCCTCCTCGGGGTGGTGGAGGAAGCACAGCATGTTCTCACCCTGCTGCTCCCTCATGCAGGTGCACTCCAGCTCCACACGGACACAGAAGTCCCTGTCGGGCCTCCACATTGCATTGGCCACCTCCAGGTGGAAGGAGTGCCCTGGGGGAGGAGTCATGGGTACAAGGAAGCGATATACAACATCCTCCTCACGGCCAGTCCAACCTTCAAAGGCACTGCCCACTGGGATGGCTCGCCGCAGCACTGGGTAGAAACTGTTTGATGAGATGTGTCCAAAGAAAAGGCTGAAATTGTCCATCAGGTCGGTTGTCCACTCACAGCCTCTCTGCAGGTCTTGTATAGGCCACTGTATGCGCCTCATTACCATGATTCCTCTGTAATCCTGAGCAAAACGGTCTAATTCATCTCCATAACCTTCTTCTCCATTTTCAAACACAATTCCAAATGCAATTGCAACATCATTGTCTTCTTCAGGCTCCTCTCTCCTCAGGCTCCTTTTCCTCCAGATAAAACAGAGGGCCAAGAGAAGGAGCAGGAGCGCAGCAAATGCCCAGAGCTGCCAGTGCTGCAAGGGAGACCAGAGCAGGTCTCCCCAGGCCCAGCCACTCTGCATCTGTCTGAGCTGCTCCAACATCCACTCCAGCCGAAGCTGCTCCTCTTCCAGGCGCTTTGCACGCACCTCCAGGTGCAGACGTAATGTCTCCTCATCCAGCTCATCCTCCATAGGCAGCAGGTGCTGAATGAGGAATCTCAAAGCAAGGACCAGGAACATGCAGCACTCCATGGTCTGCAGGAGGATGGAGAGAAGGCCTTGAGTGGGGCTGGCAGGGAGGCAGCTGGCAGTGGGGGCAGCAGGGGTGGGAATGACAGGGGTGCGAGAGCAGGAAGGAAAGGGCCCCAGAGAGCTGGCAGGAAGCAAGGCCTGTCCCACTGCCCCAGCAGCAGCAGCAGCAGCAGCACTGTGCCCTGCCCAAGGCTCCCCCGGGAGGGGCTGTCCCTGCACGCACGGGGAGAACCCAGCCCCGGGTGCAGCGTTTCCACCCCGGCCCTTGTCCAGCCCAGCCTCCCCACCACGTGTGCACTCACCACTTGCCCGGGCTCTGCCGGGGCAGCGTTGACTGCTGGGGCCTTTTATAGCTGCCCCCATTGTGACACGTCCCCCGTGATGTCACAGGTGCCACAGCGCATCACAGCCAGGCCAGCCCCGCTCTTTGTCCCCACCCCAGCTCAGCCGCTCCCAGTGGCCCTGCTGTACTGCTTAAGGCTGCCTTTGAGGGAATCTTCTTCAAAGAACTTCCTTTGGTCCTTCTTTTGTCTTTCTTACCAGCTGCCCTCCACTGCCAATCTCCTAGAGATCCATGCTGGAAAGCACCCTTGAGGATCATTGAGGTCAAGCCTTGACTCCACACTGGCTGAGCTACACTGAAATCTCGGAGTCAACAAGGTTGGAAAAGACCCTGAAGATCACACAGTCCAGCCTCAAACCTACCATTGCCTTCTGCACCAATCAGCCAGGGCCCCGAATGCCAAATCCACATGACTTTTAAATCCTTCTGAGGCTGCTGACTCAGCCATTCCCCTGGGCACAGACTGTTGCTCAGCCACGGCCATGTTAAATTCCTGAACTTAGAGAAAAACAATAAAGGCTTGGCAGAATTTTTATGAATAGTGTTTGGTTAGATAGATCAAAAAGAAAAAAAGAGAAAAAGAAGAGGGTGCGTACTAGAAAGTATAATAGAAAGGCGATTTGGGAAATCTGCACCTTCCATGTACCTCAGCCAATGGGGGAAGGAAGAAAGCGATGCAGCGGGGAAATGAGGATAAAAAGGAGTCTGTGTCCTGCAACACTTGGAGAGACCCCATAGGAAATGCCCCATGGCCTCTCCCCTTTTTTCCAATCAAGGTGCAGGACTGCTCTGTGTCTTTTCCAGACATAAATCTCTGGTGTCGTGATTGTTTTTCTGCACGAGGAGACACCCTCATCCTTGTGTGGCCATTCTCAAGCTCTTCTCTGCTTTCTAACACATCAGAAGCCCTGCGTCCTTGCTGCTGCTCGCATCTCCCGCGGGTGGCCGTCTGCCGGCCGCAGCCCAGAGCTCCCTGCTGCGGCTGGCAGGGCCTCAGCGCCCTGTGCCCTGTGCCCTCCCTGTGCCCCGACGGCCGCGCCAGGCCCTGCTTGCTGCCCCGATGGTGGCACTGCTGGCCCCCAGTGCTCTCCAAGGCCTTCTGCGGGGGCACCTTCCTGCGGTGGCCTTTCAGTGCCTGAAGGGAGCCCAAGAGACCTGCGCAGGGGCTGTTTGCAAGGGCCTGCAGGGACAGCACCAGGGCCAGTGGCTTCCCACGGACGCAGGGCGGGCTTAGGCCGCAGGTGTGGAAGGAATTCTGGCCTCTGAGGCTGCTGAGGCCCTGGCCCACGCTGCCCACAGAAGCTGTGGCTGCCCCATGGCTGGCAGCGCTCCAGGCCAGGCTGCATGCGCCTTGGAGCAACCTGGCCTAGTGGCAGGTGTCCCTGCCCATGGCAGCAGGCTTGCAACAAGAGCATTTGCAAGGAGCCTTCCGAGCCCAGGCGTTCTGTGATTCTGAGATCACAGCGGCCCCTGGCAGCTGGGCTTAATTTCTGATTAGAACCAGTTCAGCACTGCAAGTTTGGTTGAGTTCAACAAGCCTGTTCACCAGGCCAGATTCACAACTCCTGAGATTCACGCATAGGTCTGTTTGAGATCAATAAAGGCTGGCACAATCCAGATTCTGCAATGTTGCATTTTATTGAAATAAGTGCAAAGCATTTTTAGGCTTGCCACTCATAAATGCACTAACTATAGAGCATTACTATGTGTCCCAACAGATAGCTGGGACATACTAGATATGAGTTTTGTTGCATATAAAAATAATATTATAGATATAATAGATTATATATGTTATCTATGTAATAAATATATTTTTTTATGTATATATTTATATTTTACATTTTTATCTTTATGTGTACTATGAACGTCTTTCTAGACATAAATGCAGTAAGAGTGTTACTATGTGTCACAACAGATAGTGACAGCAGGAAATATTTGCTATATTGTTATTGTTTAGTCAAAATTACATCTTCCAATATTTATTATTATTATTATAATTAATCGTGATCTATTAATTACATATTTCTTGCTTTCGATATTATTTCTTTTAGTGTACGGTTTTGTTTTATCGTATTTTAATACTATATCTGGTAACTAATAAACTATTTATTAGAGTTTCATAAACTGTATAATATAGTTATAATATGTATACAAAATAGATAATTACCTAGGAAATAAAAATCTAGATACAAGATTTCAGGTCAGCTCCAACACAATTGGTACAATGCTGACCTAAAGGTGTCCTTTACGGGGACAAGAAGAGACACAGTCCATTTTCTGATCCTGGGCAAGCAGAGCTAGTTTCTCCTCTCTGTCTGTTTTTCCCTGTTTTTTTTGTCTTTTTCTGCCCCACATTCCCACTTCCTTCATCCTGTAGCTTTTGGCCATTCTCAAAGGGCTGGAACAATAGCATGGCACAGGATGGCTTTGGTGACTTTGGCCATGCGTGGAAGGCATGTGCTCTCTTCATTTGCATTCTTAGGAGTGGGAAAGTTCATATGCCAGTAGGGCTTCATGCAGATCTGGGTGACTTGTTTTGGAAAAGGGAATGATACAAGGAGGTAGAATAAACTATCCTTTGACTCTCCAGCTGCTGAGGCAGCAGGAGCGGCTGTGGGATCTTTGCCAGAGTCTTTGCACACATCCTCTTCTGTAAGGACTAGATTTGTACTATGAACCGGTTCTCTGCCGCCAGCTGTGAGCATCACAAGCACAGCTCTGTGCAGGAGAACCTCTTTCGATTGTCAGTGTCAAGGATTTCTAGGAGACGATGTTGCAGATCCAGGTACTGATGCACAATCTGCGAGCAGGCAACCGGGTCTGTCTCCATGCGATGGAAGAGATTGAGTGTGTCAGCCATTTGTACATCCTGGGGCAAAATGATCTCCTCGGGAAGCCTTGGGTTGCCCACCATAAAGTGGTCGAGGCGTTTTCTTTCCAGGCTATAGCGCAAGCTCCTGCTGATATCCAGAATTCGCGTCAGGAAATGTCTCCTTTGCCACATTGACACCGGTAAAATGTTCAGCAGGTGCATGACAATGGTCTTCATGGTATAGCTGGAAAAGCCTAGGCCCTGCCGAAGACAGGTGAAGAACTGCAGGCATTTGAGGTGCAAACTGCCAGGGGGAGCCTGCCTGGAGATGTGCCTGAAGAACTTCATCTCTGCCACGGCGAAGGTCTCAAGCCACCTTGTGCTTGGGGTGTAGGGCTCTCTAGACTGGCTGCTAACGAAGACGTCTGAGTCGCCTCGCTGCACCCCAAACAGCATCTCAATCCGGAAGGATTCTCTGCCGTTGGTCACCTTGACTTGGCAGGAGCGTGTGGAGGGCAGCGGCACTAAATGCCAAGCGTGTGACTGAGGCAAAGCTGGCCAGATGGCTCTCACCACTTGGTAGAACCAGCGGCCTGTTTTCTGCACATCAAGGTAGGAGTCGGTGCACAGGGTGCGAAGGAGGCTGGGATCTTGATTCCTCCTCAGCTCCTCCTCGGGGTGGTGGAGGAAGCACAGCATGTTCTCACCCTGCTGCTCCCTCATGCAGGTGCACTCCAGCTCCACACGGACACAGAAGTCCCTGTCGGGCCTCCACATTGCATTGGCCACCTCCAGGTGGAAGGAGTGCCCTGGGGGAGGAGTCATGGGTACAAGGAAGCGATATACAACATCCTCCTCACGGCCAGTCCAACCTTCAAAGGCACTGCCCACTGGGATGGCTCGCCGCAGCACTGGGTAGAAACTGTTTGATGAGATGTGTCCAAAGAAAAGGCTGAAATTGTCCATCAGGTCAGTTGTCCACTCACAGCCTCTCTGCAGGTCTTGTATAGGCCACTGTATGCGCCTCATTACCATGATTCCTCTGTAATCCTGAGCAAAACGGTCTAATTCATCTCCATAACCTTCTTCTCCATTTTCAAACACAATTCCAAATGCAATTGCAACATCATTGTCTTCTTCAGGCTCCTCTCTCCTCAGGCTCCTTTTCCTCCAGATAAAACAGAGGGCCAAGAGAAGGAGCAGGAGCGCAGCAAATGCCCAGAGCTGCCAGTGCTGCAAGGGAGACCAGAGCAGGTCTCCCCAGGCCCAGCCACTCTGCATCTGTCTGAGCTGCTCCAACATCCACTCCAGCCGAAGCTGCTCCTCTTCCAGGCGCTTTGCACGCACCTCCAGGTGCAGACGCAATGTCTCCTCATCCAGCTCATCCTCCATAGGCAGCAGGTGCTGAATGAGGAATCTCAAAGCAAGGACCAGGAACATGCAGCACTCCATGGTCTGCAGGAGGATGGAGAGAAGGCCTTGAGTGGGGCTGGCAGGGAGGCAGCTGGCAGTGGGGGCAGCAGGGGTGGGAATGACAGGGGTGCGAGAGCAGGGAGGAAAGGGCCCCAGAGAGCTGGCAGGAAGCAAGGCCTGTCCCACTGCCCCAGCAGCAGCAGCAGCAGCAGCACTGTGCCCTGCCCAAGGCTCCCCCGGGAGGGGCTGTCCCTGCACGCACGGGGAGAACCCAGCCCCGGGTGCAGCCTTTCCACCCCGGCCCTTGTCCAGCCCAGCCTCCCCACCACGTGTGCACTCACCACTTGCCCGGGCTCTGCCGGGGCAGCGTTGACTGCTGGGGCCTTTTATAGCTGCCCCCATTGTGACACGTCCCCCGTGATGTCACAGGTGCCACAGCGCATCACAGCCAGGCCAGCCCCGCTCTTTGTCCCCACCCCAGCTCAGCCGCTCCCAGTGGCCCTGCTGTACTGCTTAAGGCTGCCTTTGAGGGAATCTTCTTCAAAGAACTTCCTTTGGTCCTTCTTTTGTCTTTCTTACCAGCTGCCCTCCATTGCCAATCTCCTAGAGATCCATGCTGGAAGGCACCCTTGAGGATCATTGAGGTCAAGCCTTGACTCCACACTGGCTGAGCTACACTGAAATCTCGGAGTCAACAAGGTTGGAAAAGACCCTGAAGATCACACAGTCCAACCTCAAACCTACCATTGCCTTCTGCACCAATCAGCCAGGGCCCCGAATGCCAAATCCACATGACTTTTAAATCCTTCTGAGGCTGCTGACTCAGCCATTCCCCTGGGCACAGACTGTTGCTCAGCCACGGCCATGTTAAATTCCTGAACTTAGAGAAAAACAATAAAGGCTTGGCAGAATTTTTATGAATAGTGTTTGGTTAGATAGATCAAAAAGAAAAAAAGAGAAAAAGAAGAGGGTGCGTACTAGAAAGTGTAATAGAAAGGCGATTTGGGAAATCTGCACCTTCCATGTACCTCAGCCAATGGGGGAAGGAAGAAAGCGATGCAGCGGGGAAATGAGGATAAAAAGGAGGCTGTGTCCTGCAACACTTGGAGAGACCCCATAGGAAATGCCCCATGGCCTCTCCCCTTTTTTCCAATCAAGGTGCAGGACTGCTCTGTGTCTTTTCCAGACATAAATCTCTGGTGTCGTGATTGTTTTTCTGCACGAGGAGACACCCTCATCCTTGTGTGGCCATTCTCAAGCTCTTCTCTGCTTTCTAACACATCAGAAGCCCTGCGTCCTTGCTGCTGCTCGCATCTCCCGCGGGTGGCCGTCTGCCGGCCGCAGCCCAGAGCTCCCTGCTGTGGCTGGCAGGGCCTCAGCGCCCTGTGCCCTGTGCCCTCCCTGTGCCCCGACGGCCGCGCCAGGCCCTGCTTGCTGCCCCGATGGTGGCACTGCTGGCCCCCAGTGCTCTCCAAGGCCTTCTGCGGGGGCACCTTCCTGCGGTGGCCTTTCAGTGCCTGAAGGGAGCCCAAGAGACCTGCGCAGGGGCTGTTTGCAAGGGCCTGCAGGGACAGCACCAGGGCCAGTGGCTTCCCACGGACGCAGGGCGGGCTTAGGCTGCAGGTGTGGAAGGAATTCTGGCCTCTGAGGCTGCTGAGGCCCTGGCCCACGCTGCCCACAGAAGCTGTGGCTGCCCCATGGCTGGCAGCGCTCCAGGCCAGGCTGCATGCGCCTTGGAGCAACCTGGCCTAGTGGCAGGTGTCCCTGCCCATGGCAGCAGGCTTGCAACAAGAGCATTTGCAAGGAGCCTTCCGAGCCCAGGCGTTCTGTGATTCTGAGATCACAGCGGCCCCTGGCAGCTGGGCTTAATTTCTGATTAGAACCAGTTCAGCACTGCAAGTTTGGTTGAGTTCAACAAGCCTGTTCACCAGGCCAGATTCACAACTCCTGAGATTCACGCATAGGTCTGTTTGAGATCAATAAAGGCTGGCACGATCCAGATTCTGCAATGTTGCATTTTATTGAAATAAGTGCAAAGCATTTTTAGGCTTGCCACTCATAAATGCACTAACTATAGAGCATTACTATGTGTCCCAACAGATAGCTGGGACATACTAGATATGAGTTTTGTTGCATATAAAAATAATATTATAGATATAATAGATTATATATGTTATCTATGTAATAAATATATTTTTGTATGTATATATTTATATTTTACATTTTTATCTTTATGTGTACTATGAACGTCTTTCTAGACATAAATGCAGTAAGAGTGTTACTATGTGTCACAACAGATAGTGACAGCAGGAAATATTTGCTATATTGTTATTGTTTAGTCAAAATTACATCTTCCAATATTTATTATTATTATTATAATTAATCGTGATCTATTAATTACATATTTCTTGCTTTCGATATTATTTCTTTTAGTGTATGGTTTTGTTTTATCGTATTTTAATACTATATCTGATAACTAATAAACTATTTATTAGAGTTTCATAAACTGTATAATATAGTTATAATATGTATACAAAATAGATAATTACATAGGAAATAAAAATCTAGATACAAGATTTCAGGTCAGCTCCAACACAATTGGTACAATGCTGACCTAAAGGTGTCCTTTACGGGGACAAGAAGAGACACAATCCATTTTCTGATCCTGGGCAAGCAGAGCTAGTTTCTCCTCTCTGTCTGTTTTTCCCTGGTTTTTTTGTCTTTTTCTGCCCCACATTCCCACTTCCTTCATCCTGTAGCTTTTGGCCATTCTCAAAGGGCTGGAACAATAGCATGGCACAGGATGGCTTTGGTGACTTTGGCCATGCGTGGAAGGCATGTGCTCTCATCATTTGCATTCTTAGGAGTGGGAAAGTTCATATGCCAGTAGGGCTTCATGCAGATCTGGGTGACTTGTTTTGGAAAAGGGAATGATACAAGGAGGTAGAATAAACTATCCTTTGACTCTCCAGCTGCTGAGGCAGCAGGAGCGGCTGTGGGATCTTTGCCAGAGTCTTTGCACACATCCTCTTCTGTAAGGACTAGATTTGTACTATGAACCGGTTCTCTGCCGCCAGCTGTGAGCATCACAAGCACAGCTCTGTGCAGGAGAACCTCTTTCGATTGTCAGTGTCAAGGATTTCTAGGAGACGATGTTGCAGATCCAGGTACTGATGCACAATCTGCGAGCAGGCAACCGGGTCTGTCTCCATGCGATGGAAGAGATTGAGTGTGTCAGCCATTTGTACATCCTGGGGCAAAATGATCTCCTCGGGAAGCCTTGGGTTGCCCACCATAAAGTGGTCGAGGCGTTTTCTTTCCAGGCTATAGCGCAAGCTCCTGCTGATATCCAGAATTCGCGTCAGGAAATGTCTCCTTTGCCACATTGACACCGGTAAAATGTTCAGCAGGTGCATGACAATGGTCTTCATGGTATAGCTGGAAAAGCCTAGGCCCTGCCGAAGACAGGTGAAGAACTGCAGGCATTTGAGGTGCAAACTGCCAGGGGGAGCCTGCCTGGAGATGTGCCTGAAGAACTTCATCTCTGCCACGGCGAAGGTCTCAAGCCACCTTGTGCTTGGGGTGTAGGGCTCTCTAGACTGGCTGCTAACGAAGACGTCTGAGTCGCCTCGCTGCACCCCAAACAGCATCTCAATCCGGAAGGATTCCCTGCCGTTGGTCACCTTGACTTGGCAGGAGCGTGTGGAGGGCAGCGGCACTAAATGCCAAGCGTGTGACTGAGGCAAAGCTGGCCAGATGGCTCTCACCACTTGGTAGAACCAGCGGCCTGTTTTCTGCACATCAAGGTAGGAGTCGGTGCACAGGGTGCGAAGGAGGCTGGGATCTTGATTCCTCCTCAGCTCCTCCTCGGGGTGGTGGAGGAAGCACAGCATGTTCTCACCCTGCTGCTCCCTCATGCAGGTGCACTCCAGCTCCACACGGACACAGAAGTCCCTGTCGGGCCTCCACATTGCATTGGCCACCTCCAGGTGGAAGGAGTGCCCTGGGGGAGGAGTCATGGGTACAAGGAAGCGATATACAACATCCTCCTCACGGCCAGTCCAACCTTCAAAGGCACTGCCCACTGGGATGGCTCGCCGCAGCACTGGGTAGAAACTGTTTGATGAGATGTGTCCAAAGAAAAGGCTGAAATTGTCCATCAGGTCAGTTGTCCACTCACAGCCTCTCTGCAGGTCTTGTATAGGCCACTGTATGCGCCTCATTACCATGATTCCTCTGTAATCCTGAGCAAAACGGTCTAATTCATCTCCATAACCTTCTTCTCCATTTTCAAACACAATTCCAAATGCAATTGCAACATCATTGTCTTCTTCAGGCTCCTCTCTCCTCAGGCTCCTTTTCCTCCAGATAAAACAGAGGGCCAAGAGAAGGAGCAGGAGCGCAGCAAATGCCCAGAGCTGCCAGTGCTGCAAGGGAGACCAGAGCAGGTCTCCCCAGGCCCAGCCACTCTGCATCTGTCTGAGCTGCTCCAACATCCACTCCAGCCGAAGCTGCTCCTCTTCCAGGCGCTTTGCACGCACCTCCAGGTGCAGACGCAATGTCTCCTCATCTAGCTCATCCTCCATAGGCAGCAGGTGCTGAATGAGGAATCTCAAAGCAAGGACCAGGAACATGCAGCACTCCATGGTCTGCAGGAGGATGGAGAGAAGGCCTTGAGTGGGGCTGGCAGGGAGGCAGCTGGCAGTGGGGGCAGCAGGGGTGGGAATGACAGGGGTGCGAGAGCAGGAAGGAAAGGGCCCCAGAGAGCTGGCAGGAAGCAAGGCCTGTCCCACTGCCCCAGCAGCAGCAGCAGCAGCAGCACTGTGCCCTGCCCAAGGCTCCCCCGGGAGGGGCTGTCCCTGCACGCACGGGGAGAACCCAGCCCCGGGTGCAGCCTTTCCACCCCGGCCCTTGTCCAGCCCAGCCTCCCCACCACGTGTGCACTCACCACTTGCCCGGGCTCTGCCGGGGCAGCGTTGACTGCTGGGGCCTTTTATAGCTGCCCCCATTGTGACACGTCCCCCGTGATGTCACAGGTGCCACAGCGCATCACAGCCAGGCCAGCCCCGCTCTTTGTCCCCACCCCAGCTCAGCCGCTCCCAGTGGCCCTGCTGTACTGCTTAAGGCTGCCTTTGAGGGAATCTTCTTCAAAGAACTTCCTTTGGTCCTTCTTTTGTCTTTCTTACCAGCTGCCCTCCATTGCCAATCTCCTAGAGATCCATGCTGGAAGGCACCCTTGAGGATCATTGAGGTCAAGCCTTGACTCCACACTGGCTGAGCTACACTGAAATCTCGGAGTCAACAAGGTTGGAAAAGACCCTGAAGATCACACAGTCCAACCTCAAACCTACCATTGCCTTCTGCACCAATCAGCCAGGGCCCCGAATGCCAAATCCACATGACTTTTAAATCCTTCTGAGGCTGCTGACTCAGCCATTCCCCTGGGCACAGACTGTTGCTCAGCCACGGCCATGTTAAATTCCTGAACTTAGAGAAAAACAATAAAGGCTTGGCAGAATTTTTATCAATAGTGTTTGGTTAGATAGATCAAAAAGAAAAAAAGAGAAAAAGAAGAGGGTGCGTACTAGAAAGTGTAATAGAAAGGCGATTTGGGAAATCTGCACCTTCCATGTACCTCAGCCAATGGGGGAAGGAAGAAAGCGATGCAGCGGGGAAATGAGGATAAAAAGGAGGCTGTGTCCTGCAACACTTGGAGAGACCCCATAGGAAATGCCCCATGGCCTCTCCCCTTTTTTGCAATCAAGGTGCAGGACTGCTCTGTGTCTTTTCCAGACATAAATCTCTGGTGTCGTGATTGTTTTTCTGCACAAGGAGACACCCTCATCCTTGTGCGGCCATTCTCAAGCTCTTCTCTGCTTTCTAACACATCAGAAGCCCTGCGTCCTTGCTGCTGCTCGCATCTCCCGCGGGTGGCCGTCTGCCGGCCGCAGCCCAGAGCTCCCTGCTGCGGCTGGCAGGGCCTCAGCGCCCTGTGCCCTGTGCCCTCCCTGTGCCCCGACGGCCGCGCCAGGCCCTGCTTGCTGCCCCGATGGTGGCACTGCTGGCCCCCAGTGCTCTCCAAGGCCTTCTGCGGGGGCACCTTCCTGCGGTGGCCTTTCAGTGCCTGAAGGGAGCCCAAGAGACCTGCGCAGGGGCTGTTTGCAAGGGCCTGCAGGGACAGCACCAGGGCCAGTGGCTTCCCACGGACGCAGGGCAGGCTTAGGCTGCAGGTGTGGAAGGAATTCTGGCCTCTGAGGCTGCTGAGGCCCTGGCCCACGCTGCCCACAGAAGCTGTGGCTGCCCCATGGCTGGCAGCGCTCCAGGCCAGGCTGCATGCGCCTTGGAGCAACCTGGCCTAGTGGCAGGTGTCCCTGCCCATGGCAGCAGGCTTGCAACAAGAGCATTTGCAAGGAGCCTTCCGAGCCCAGGCGTTCTGTGATTCTGAGATCACAGCGGCCCCTGGCAGCTGGGCTTAATTTCTGATTAGAACCAGTTCAGCACTGCAAGTTTGGTTGAGTTCAACAAGCCTGTTCACCAGGCCAGATTCACAACTCCTGAGATTCACGCATAGGTCTGTTTGAGATCAATAAAGGCTGGCACGATCCAGATTCTGCAATGTTGCATTTTATTGAAATAAGTGCAAAGCATTTTTAGGCTTGCCACTCATAAATGCACTAACTATAGAGCATTACTATGTGTCCCAACAGATAGCTGGGACATACTAGATATGAGTTTTGTTGCATATAAAAATAATATTATAGATGTAATAGATGATATATGTTATCTATGTAATAAATATATTTTTTTATGTATATATTTATATTTTACATTTTTATCTTTATGTGTACTATGAACGTCTTTCTAGACATAAATGCAGTAAGAGTGTTACTATGTGTCACAACAGATAGTGACAGCAGGAAATATTTGCTATATTGTTATTGTTTAGTCAAAATTACATCTTCCAATATTTATTATTATTATTATAATTAATCGTGATCTATTAATTACATATTTCTTGCTTTCGATATTATTTCTTTTAGTGTATGGTTTTGTTTTATCGTATTTTAATACTATATCTGATAACTAATAAACTATTTATTAGAGTTTCATAAACTGTATAATATAGTTATGTATACAAAATAGATAATTACCTAGGAAATAAAAATCTAGATACAAGATTTCAGGTCAGCTCCAACACAATTGGTACAATGCTGACCTAAAGGTGTCCTTTACGGGGACAAGAAGAGACACAGTCCATTTTCTGATCCTGGGCAAGCAGAGCTAGTTTCTCCTCTCTGTCTGTTTTTCCCTGGTTTTTTTGTCTTTTTCTGCCCCACATTCCCACTTCCTTCATCCTGTAGCTTTTGGCCATTCTCAAAGGGCTGGAACAATAGCATGGCACAGGATGGCTTTGGTGACTTTGGCCATGCGTGGAAGGCATGTGCTCTCTTCATTTGCATTCTTAGGAGTGGGAAAGTTCATATGCCAGTAGGGCTTCATGCAGATCTGGGTGACTTGTTTTGGAAAAGAGAATGATACAAGGAGGTAGAATAAACCCTCCTGTGGCCCTCCAGCTGCTGAGGCAGCAGGAGCGGCTGTGGGATCTTTGCCAGAGTCTTTGCACACATCCTCTTCTGTAAGGACTAGATTCGTACTATGAACCGGTTCTCTGCCGCCAGCTGTGAGCATCACAAGCACAGCTCTGTGCAGGAGAACCTCTTTCGATTGTCAGTGTCAAGGATTTCTAGGAGACGATGTTGCAGATCCAGGTACTGATGCACAATCTGCGAGCAGGCAACCGGGTCTGTCTCCATGCGATGGAAGAGATTGAGTGTGTCAGCCATTTGTACATCCTGGGGCAAAATGATCTCCTCGGGAAGCCTTGGGTTGCCCACCATAAAGTGGTCGAGGCGTTTTCTTTCCAGGCTATAGCGCAAGCTCCTGCTGATATCCAGAATTCGCGTCAGGAAATGTCTCCTTTGCCACATTGACACCGGTAAAATGTTCAGCAGGTGCATGACAATGGTCTTCATGGTATAGCTGGAAAAGCCTAGGCCCTGCCGAAGACAGGTGAAGAACTGCAGGCATTTGAGGTGCAAACTGCCAGGGGGAGCCTGCCTGGAGATGTGCCTGAAGAACTTCATCTCTGCCACGGCGAAGGTCTCAAGCCACCTTGTGCTTGGGGTGTAGGGCTCTCTAGACTGGCTGCTAACGAAGACGTCTGAGTCGCCTCGCTGCACCCCAAACAGCATCTCAATCCGGAAGGATTCTCTGCCGTTGGTCACCTTGACTTGGCAGGAGCGTGTGGAGGGCAGCGGCACTAAATGCCAAGCGTGTGACTGAGGCAAAGCTGGCCAGATGGCTCTCACCACTTGGTAGAACCAGCGGCCTGTTTTCTGCACATCAAGGTAGGAGTCGGTGCACAGGGTACGAAGGAGGCTGGGATCTTGATTCCTCCTCAGCTCCTCCTCGGGGTGGTGGAGGAAGCACAGCATGTTCTCACCCTGCTGCTCCCTCATGCAGGTGCACTCCAGCTCCACACGGACACAGAAGTCCCTGTCGGGCCTCCACATTGCATTGGCCACCTCCAGGTGGAAGGAGTGCCCTGGGGGAGGAGTCATGGGTACAAGGAAGCGATATACAACATCCTCCTCACAGCCAGTCCAACCTTCAAAGGCACTGCCCACTGGGATGGCTCGCCGCAGCACTGGGTAGAAACTGTTTGATGAGATGTGTCCAAAGAAAAGGCTGAAATTGTCCATCAGGTCGGTTGTCCACTCACAGCCTCTCTGCAGGTCTTGTATAGGCCACTGTATGCGCCTCATTACCATGATTCCTCTGTAATCCTGAGCAAAACGGTCTAATTCATCTCCATAACCTTCTTCTCCATTTTCAAACACAATTCCAAATGCAATTGCAACATCATTGTCTTCTTCAGGCTCCTCTCTCCTCAGGCTCCTTTTCCTCCAGATAAAACAGAGGGCCAAGAGAAGGAGCAGGAGCGCAGCAAATGCCCAGAGCTGCCAGTGCTGCAAGGGAGACCAGAGCAGGTCTCCCCAGGCCCAGCCACTCTGCATCTGTCTGAGCTGCTCCAACATCCACTCCAGCCGAAGCTGCTCCTCTTCCAGGCGCTTTGCACGCACCTCCAGGTGCAGACGCAATGTCTCCTCATCTAGCTCATCCTCCATAGGCAGCAGGTGCTGAATGAGGAATCTCAAAGCAAGGACCAGGAACATGCAGCACTCCATGGTCTGCAGGAGGATGGAGAGAAGGCCTTGAGTGGGGCTGGCAGGGAGGCAGCTGGCAGTGGGGGCAGCAGGGGTGGGAATGACAGGGGTGCGAGAGCAGGAAGGAAAGGGCCCCAGAGAGCTGGCAGGAAGCAAGGCCTGTCCCACTGCCCCAGCAGCAGCAGCAGCAGCAGCACTGTGCCCTGCCCAAGGCTCCCCCGGGAGGGGCTGTCCCTGCACGCACGGGGAGAACCCAGCCCCGGGTGCAGCCTTTCCACCCCGGCCCTTGTCCAGCCCAGCCTCCCCACCACGTGTGCACTCACCACTTGCCCGGGCTCTGCCGGGGCAGCGTTGACTGCTGGGGCCTTTTATAGCTGCCCCCATTGTGACACGTCCCCCGTGATGTCACAGGTGCCACAGCGCATCACAGCCAGGCCAGCCCCGCTCTTTGTCCCCACCCCAGCTCAGCCGCTCCCAGTGGCCCTGCTGTACTGCTTAAGGCTGCCTTTGAGGGAATCTTCTTCAAAGAACTTCCTTTGGTCCTTCTTTTGTCTTTCTTACCAGCTGCCCTCCATTGCCAATCTCCTAGAGATCCATGCTGGAAGGCACCCTTGAGGATCATTGAGGTCAAGCCTTGACTCCACACTGGCTGAGCTACACTGAAATCTCGGAGTCAACAAGGTTGGAAAAGACCCTGAAGATCACACAGTCCAACCTCAAACCTACCATTGCCTTCTGCACCAATCAGCCAGGGCCCCGAATGCCAAATCCACATGACTTTTAAATCCTTCTGAGGCTGCTGACTCAGCCATTCCCCTGGGCACAGACTGTTGCTCAGCCACGGCCGTGTTAAATTCCTGAACTTAGAGAAAAACAATAAAGGCTTGGTAGAATTTTTATGAATAGTGTTTGGTTAGATAGATCAAAAAGAAAAAAAGAGAAAAAGAAGAGGGTGCGTACTAGAAAGTGTAATAGAAAGGCGATTTGGGAAATCTGCACCTTCCATGTACCTCAGCCAATGGGGGAAGGAAGAAAGCGATGCAGCGGGGAAATGAGGATAAAAAGGAGGCTGTGTCCTGCAACACTTGGAGAGACCCCATAGGAAATGCCCCATGGCCTCTCCCCTTTTTTCCAATCAAGGTGCAGGACTGCTCTGTGTCTTTTCCAGACATAAATCTCTGGTGTCGTGATTGTTTTTCTGCACAAGGAGACACCCTCATCCTTGTGCGGCCATTCTCAAGCTCTTCTCTGCTTTCTAACACATCAGAAGCCCTGCGTCCTTGCTGCTGCTCGCATCTCCCGCGGGTGGCCGTCTGCCGGCCGCAGCCCAGAGCTCCCTGCTGCGGCTGGCAGGGCCTCAGCGCCCTGTGCCCCGTGCCCTCCCTGTGCCCCGACGGCCGCGCCAGGCCCTGCTTGCTGCCCCGATGGTGGCACTGCTGGCCCCCAGTGCTCTCCAAGGCCTTCTGCGGGGGCACCTTCCTGCGGTGGCCTTTCAGTGCCTGAAGGGAGCCCAAGAGACCTGCGCAGGGGCTGTTTGCAAGGGCCTGCAGGGACAGCACCAGGGCCAGTGGCTTCCCACGGACGCAGGGCAGGCTTAGGCTGCAGGTGTGGAAGGAATTCTGGCCTCTGAGGCTGCTGAGGCCCTGGCCCACGCTGCCCACAGAAGCTGTGGCTGCCCCATGGCTGGCAGCGCTCCAGGCCAGGCTGCATGCGCCTTGGAGCAACCTGGCCTAGTGGCAGGTGTCCCTGCCCATGGCAGCAGGCTTGCAACAAGAGCATTTGCAAGGAGCCTTCCGAGCCCAGGCGTTCTGTGATTCTGAGATCACAGCGGCCCCTGGCAGCTGGGCTTAATTTCTGATTAGAACCAGTTCAGCACTGCAAGTTTGGTTGAGTTCAACAAGCCTGTTCACCAGGCCAGATTCACAACTCCTGAGATTCACGCATAGGTCTGTTTGAGATCAATAAAGGCTGGCACGATCCAGATTCTGCAATGTTGCATTTTATTGAAATAAGTGCAAAGCATTTTTAGGCTTGCCACTCATAAATGCACTAACTATAGAGCATTACTATGTGTCCCAACAGATAGCTGGGACATACTAGATATGAGTTTTGTTGCATATAAAAATAATATTATAGATGTAATAGATGATATATGTTATCTATGTAATAAATATATTTTTTTATGTATATATTTATATTTTACATTTTTATCTTTATGTGTACTATGAACGTCTTTCTAGACATAAATGCAGTAAGAGTGTTACTATGTGTCACAACAGATAGTGACAGCAGGAAATATTTGCTATATTGTTATTGTTTAGTCAAAATTACATCTTCCAATATTTATTATTATTATTATAATTAATCGTGATCTATTAATTACATATTTCTTGCTTTCGATATTATTTCTTTTAGTGTATGGTTTTGTTTTATCGTATTTTAATACTATATCTGATAACTAATAAACTATTTATTAGAGTTTCATAAACTGTATAATATAGTTATGTATACAAAATAGATAATTACCTAGGAAATAAAAATCTAGATACAAGATTTCAGGTCAGCTCCAACACAATTGGTACAATGCTGACCTAAAGGTGTCCTTTACGGGGACAAGAAGAGACACAGTCCATTTTCTGATCCTGGGCAAGCAGAGCTAGTTTCTCCTCTCTGTCTGTTTTTCCCTGGTTTTTTTGTCTTTTTCTGCCCCACATTCCCACTTCCTTCATCCTGTAGCTTTTGGCCATTCTCAAAGGGCTGGAACAATAGCATGGCACAGGATGGCTTTGGTGACTTTGGCCATGCGTGGAAGGCATGTGCTCTCTTCATTTGCATTCTTAGGAGTGGGAAAGTTCATATGCCAGTAGGGCTTCATGCAGATCTGGGTGACTTGTTTTGGAAAAGAGAATGATACAAGGAGGTAGAATAAACCCTCCTGTGGCCCTCCAGCTGCTGAGGCAGCAGGAGCGGCTGTGGGATCTTTGCCAGAGTCTTTGCACACATCCTCTTCTGTAAGGACTAGATTCGTACTATGAACCGGTTCTCTGCCGCCAGCTGTGAGCATCACAAGCACAGCTCTGTGCAGGAGAACCTCTTTCGATTGTCAGTGTCAAGGATTTCTAGGAGACGATGTTGCAGATCCAGGTACTGATGCACAATCTGCGAGCAGGCAACCGGGTCTGTCTCCATGCGATGGAAGAGATTGAGTGTGTCAGCCATTTGTACATCCTGGGGCAAAATGATCTCCTCGGGAAGCCTTGGGTTGCCCACCATAAAGTGGTCGAGGCGTTTTCTTTCCAGGCTATAGCGCAAGCTCCTGCTGATATCCAGAATTCGCGTCAGGAAATGTCTCCTTTGCCACATTGACACCGGTAAAATGTTCAGCAGGTGCATGACAATGGTCTTCATGGTATAGCTGGAAAAGCCTAGGCCCTGCCGAAGACAGGTGAAGAACTGCAGGCATTTGAGGTGCAAACTGCCAGGGGGAGCCTGCCTGGAGATGTGCCTGAAGAACTTCATCTCTGCCACGGCGAAGGTCTCAAGCCACCTTGTGCTTGGGGTGTAGGGCTCTCTAGACTGGCTGCTAACGAAGACGTCTGAGTCGCCTCGCTGCACCCCAAACAGCATCTCAATCCGGAAGGATTCTCTGCCGTTGGTCACCTTGACTTGGCAGGAGCGTGTGGAGGGCAGCGGCACTAAATGCCAAGCGTGTGACTGAGGCAAAGCTGGCCAGATGGCTCTCACCACTTGGTAGAACCAGCGGCCTGTTTTCTGCACATCAAGGTAGGAGTCGGTGCACAGGGTACGAAGGAGGCTGGGATCTTGATTCCTCCTCAGCTCCTCCTCGGGGTGGTGGAGGAAGCACAGCATGTTCTCACCCTGCTGCTCCCTCATGCAGGTGCACTCCAGCTCCACACGGACACAGAAGTCCCTGTCGGGCCTCCACATTGCATTGGCCACCTCCAGGTGGAAGGAGTGCCCTGGGGGAGGAGTCATGGGTACAAGGAAGCGATATACAACATCCTCCTCACGGCCAGTCCAACCTTCAAAGGCACTGCCCACTGGGATGGCTCGCCGCAGCACTGGGTAGAAACTGTTTGATGAGATGTGTCCAAAGAAAAGGCTGAAATTGTCCATCAGGTCGGTTGTCCACTCACAGCCTCTCTGCAGGTCTTGTATAGGCCACTGTATGCGCCTCATTACCATGATTCCTCTGTAATCCTGAGCAAAACGGTCTAATTCATCTCCATAACCTTCTTCTCCATTTTCAAACACAATTCCAAATGCAATTGCAACATCATTGTCTTCTTCAGGCTCCTCTCTCCTCAGGCTCCTTTTCCTCCAGATAAAGCAGAGGGCCAAGAGAAGGAGCAGGAGCGCAGCAAATGCCCAGAGCTGCCAGTGCTGCAAGGGAGACCAGAGCAGGTCTCCCCAGGCCCAGCCACTCTGCATCTGTCTGAGCTGCTCCAACATCCACTCCAGCCGAAGCTGCTCCTCTTCCAGGCGCTTTGCACGCACCTCCAGGTGCAGACGCAATGTCTCCTCATCCAGCTCATCCTCCATAGGCAGCAGGTGCTGAATGAGGAATCTCAAAGCAAGGACCAGGAACATGCAGCACTCCATGGTCTGCAGGAGGATGGAGAGAAGGCCTTGAGTGGGGCTGGCAGGGAGGCAGCTGGCAGTGGGGGCAGCAGGGGTGGGAATGACAGGGGTGCGAGAGCAGGAAGGAAAGGGCCCCAGAGAGCTGGCAGGAAGCAAGGCCTGTCCCACTGCCCCAGCAGCAGCAGCAGCAGCAGCAGCACTGTGCCCTGCCCAAGGCTCCCCCGGGAGGGGCTGTCCCTGCACGCACGGGGAGAACCCAGCCCCGGGTGCAGCGTTTCCACCCCGGCCCTTGTCCTGCCCAGCCTCCCCACCACGTGTGCACTCACCACTTGCCCGGGCTCTGCCGGGGCAGCGTTGACTGCTGGGGCCTTTTATAGCTGCCCCCATTGTGACACGTCCCCCGTGATGTCACAGGTGCCACAGCGCATCACAGCCAGGCCAGCCCCGCTCTTTGTCCCCACCCCAGCTCAGCCGCTCCCAGTGGCCCTGCTGTACTGCTTAAGGCTGCCTTTGAGGGAATCTTCTTCAAAGAACTTCCTTTGGTCCTTCTTTTGTCTTTCTTACCAGCTGCCCTCCATTGCCAATCTCCTAGAGATCCATGCTGGAAGGCACCCTTGAGGATCATTGAGGTCAAGCCTTGACTCCACACTGGCTGAGCTACACTGAAATCTCGGAGTCAACAAGGTTGGAAAAGACCCTGAAGATCACACAGTCCAACCTCAAACCTACCATTGCCTTCTGCACCAATCAGCCAGGGCCCCGAATGCCAAATCCACATGACTTTTAAATCCTTCTGAGGCTGCTGACTCAGCCATTCCCCTGGGCACAGACTGTTGCTCAGCCACGGCCATGTTAAATTCCTGAACTTAGAGAAAAACAATAAAGGCTTGGCAGAATTTTTATGAATAGTGTTTGGTTAGATAGATCAAAAAGAAAAAAAGAGAAAAAGAAGAGGGTGCGTACTAGAAAGTGTAATAGAAAGGCGATTTGGGAAATCTGCACCTTCCATGTACCTCAGCCAATGGGGGAAGGAAGAAAGCGATGCAGCGGGGAAATGAGGATAAAAAGGAGGCTGTGTCCTGCAACACTTGGAGAGACCCCATAGGAAATGCCCCATGGCCTCTCCCCTTTTTTCCAATCAAGGTGCAGGACTGCTCTGTGTCTTTTCCAGACATAAATCTCTGGTGTCGTGATTGTTTTTCTGCACGAGGAGACACCCTCATCCTTGTGTGGCCATTCTCAAGCTCTTCTCTGCTTTCTAACACATCAGAAGCCCTGCGTCCTTGCTGCTGCTCGCATCTCCCGCGGGTGGCCGTCTGCCGGCCACAGCCCAGAGCTCCCTGCTGCGGCTGGCAGGGCCTCAGCGCCCTGTGCCCTGTGCCCTCCCTGTGCCCCGACGGCCGCGCCAGGCCCTGCTTGCTGCCCCGATGGTGGCACTGCTGGCCCCCAGTGCTCTCCAAGGCCTTCTGCGGGGGCACCTTCCTGCGGTGGCCTTTCAGTGCCTGAAGGGAGCCCAAGAGACCTGCGCAGGGGCTGTTTGCAAGGGCCTGCAGGGACAGCACCAGGGCCAGTGGCTTCCCACGGACGCAGGGCGGGCTTAGGCTGCAGGTGTGGAAGGAATTCTGGCCTCTGAGGCTGCTGAGGCCCTGGCCCACGCTGCCCACAGAAGCTGTGGCTGCCCCATGGCTGGCAGCGCTCCAGGCCAGGCTGCATGCGCCTTGGAGCAACCTGGCCTAGTGGCAGGTGTCCCTGCCCATGGCAGCAGGCTTGCAACAAGAGCATTTGCAAGGAGCCTTCCGAGCCCAGGCGTTCTGTGATTCTGAGATCACAGCGGCCCCTGGCAGCTGGGCTTAATTTCTGATTAGAACCAGTTCAGCACTGCAAGTTTGGTTGAGTTCAACAAGCCTGTTCACCAGGCCAGATTCACAACTCCTGAGATTCACGCATAGGTCTGTTTGAGATCAATAAAGGCTGGCACGATCCAGATTCTGCAATGTTGCATTTTATTGAAATAAGTGCAAAGCATTTTTAGGCTTGCCACTCATAAATGCACTAACTATAGAGCATTACTATGTGTCCCAACAGATAGCTGGGACATACTAGATATGAGTTTTGTTGCATATAAAAATAATATTATAGATATAATAGATGATATATGTTATCTATGTAATAAATATATTTTTGTATGTATATATTTATATTTTACATTTTTATCTTTATGTGTACTATGAACGTCTTTCTAGACATAAATGCAGTAAGAGTGTTACTATGTGTCACAACAGATAGTGACAGCAGGAAATATTTGCTATATTGTTATTGTTTAGTCAAAATTACATCTTCCAATATTTATTATTATTATTATAATTAATCGTGATCTATTAATTACATATTTCTTGCTTTCGATATTATTTCTTTTCGTGTATGGTTTTGTTTTATTGTATTTTAATACTATATCTGATAACTAATAAACTATTTATTAGAGTTTCATAAACTGTATAATATAGTTATAATATGTATACAAAATAGATAATTACCTAGGAAATATAAATCTAGATACAAGATTTCAGGTCAGCTCCAACACAATTGGTACAATGCTGACCTAAAGGTGTCCTTTACGGGGACAAGAAGAGACACAGTCCATTTTCTGATCCTGGGCAAGCAGAGCTAGTTTCTCCTCTCTGTCTGTTTTTCCCTGGTTTTTTTGTCTTTTTCTGCCCCACATTCCCACTTCCTTCATCCTGTAGCTTTTGGCCATTCTCAAAGGGCTGGAACAATAGCATGGCACAGGATGGCTTTGGTGACTTTGGCCATGCGTGGAAGGCATGTGCTCTCTTCATTTGCATTCTTAGGAGTGGGAAAGTTCATATGCCAGTAGGGCTTCATGCGGATCTGGGTGACTTGTTTTGGAAAAGGGAATGATACAAGGAGGTAGAATAAACTATCCTTTGACTCTCCAGCTGCTGAGGCAGCAGGAGCGGCTGTGGGACCTTTGCCAGAGTCTTTGCACACATCCTCTTCTGTAAGGACTAGATTTGTACTATGAACCGGTTCTCTGCCGCCGGCTGCGAGCATCACAAGCGCAGCTCTGTGCAGGAGAACCTCTTTCAATTGTCAGTGTCAAGGATTCTTCCCAGCCGCTCTTGCAGAATTTGGTAATCACTCATGGCTTGGGAGTGGGCAACCGGATCCATCGCCAGGTGATGGAAGAGATTGGGTGTGTCAGCCATTCGGACATCCTGGGGCAAAGCGATCCACAGAGGAAGGCTCTGGTTGCCCAAAATGAAGTGGTTGAGGCATTTTCTTTCCAGGCCATCGTGCAGGGCCCTGCTGATATCCAAAATTCGCTTCACAAAATCTCTCCTGCGCCACTGTGACACAGGTAGGACATTCAGCTGGTGCATGACAATGGTCTTTATGATATAGGTGTAAAAGCCTAGGCCCAGCTGAAGTTGGGTGAAGAACTGCAGGCATTTGAGGTGCAAACTGCCAGGGGGAGCCTGCCTGGAGATGTGCCTGAAGAACTTCATCTCTGCCACGGCGTAGGATTCAAGCCACCTTGTGCTTGGGGTGTAGGGCTCTCCAGACTGGCTGGTAACAAAGATGTCTGAGTCGCCTCGCTGCACCCCAAACAGCATCTCAATGCGGAAGGATTCCCTGCCGTTGGTCACCTTGACTTGGCAGGAGCGTGTGGAGGGCAGCGGCACTAAATGCCAAGCGTGTGACTGAGGCAAAGCTGGCCAGATGGCTCTCACCACTTGGTAGAACCAGCGGCCTGTTTTCTGCACATCAAGGTAGGAGTCGGTGCACAGGGTGTGAAGGAGGCTGGGATCTTGATTCCTCCTCAGCTCCTCCTCGGGGTGGTGGAGGAAGCACAGCATGTTCTCACCCTGCTGCTCCCTTGTGCAGGTGCATTCCAGCTCCACACGGACACGGAAATGCCTCAGGTGACTCTGCCTTGCAGTGGACAGCTCCAGGTGGAAGGAGTGCCCTCGGGGAGGAGTCATGGGTACAAGAAATTGATATTCAACATCCTCCTCACGGGGACTCCAACCTTCAAAGGCACTGCCCACACCAAAGGCTGGCTCCAGCACTGGGTAGAAACTGTTTGATGAGACGCGTCGACAGTAATAGATGAAAATGTCCATCAGGAAAGTTGTCCACCAACAGCGTATCCGCAGATTCTGTACAGGCCACTGTATGCGCTCCATTACGATCCTTCCGATGTTATCATCAACGTCATGGTCTTCCACTGCGACTTCATTTGCGTCGTCATTGTTTTCTGCATTTCCAGCCTCATCGATGACTTCCTCTTCATTTCCAACATTGGCTTCTTCATTTACATCCATATTTCTCTCTACCTCTTCATTTTCACCATGGTTTTCTTCTCCATGCTCCTCTCTCCTCAGGCTCCTTTTCCTCCAGATAAAGCAGAGGGCCAAGAGAAGGAGCAGGAGCGCAGCAAATGCCCAGAGCTGCCAGTGCTGCAAGGGAGACCAGAGCAGGTCTCCCCAGGCCCAGCCACTCTGCATCTGTCTGAGCTGCTCCAGTGTCCGCTCCAGCCGAATCTTCTCCTCTTCCAGAAGCTTTACACGCATCTCCAGGTGCAGACGCCGTGTCTCCTCATCCAACTCATCCTCCACGGGCTGCAGGTACTGAATGAGGAATCTCAAGGCAAGGACCAGGAACATGCAGCACTCCATGGTCTGCAGGAGGATGGAGAGAAGGCCTTGAGTGGGGCTGGCAGGGAGGCAGCTGGCAGTGGGGGCAGCAGGGGTGGGAATGACAGGGGTGCGAGAGCAGGAAGGAAAGGGCCCCAGAGAGCTGGCAGGAAGCAAGGCCTGTCCCACTGCCCCAGCAGCAGCAGCAGCAGCAGCACTGTGCCCTGCCCAAGGCTCCCCCGGGAGGGGCTGTCCCTGCACGCACGGGGAGAACCCAGCCCCGGGTGCAGCGTTTCCGCCCTGGCCCTTGTCCAGCCCAGCCTCCCCACCACGTGTGCACTCACCACTTGCCCGGGCTCTGCCGGGGCAGCGTTGACTGCTGGGGCCTTTTATAGCTGCCCCCATTGTGACACGTCCCCCGTGATGTCACAGGTGCCACAGCGCATCACAGCCAGGCCAGCCCCGCTCTTTGTCCCCACCCCAGCTCAGCCGCTCCCAGTGGCCCTGCTGTACTGCTTAAGGCTGCCTTTGAGGGAATCTTCTTCAAAGAACTTCCTTTGGTCCTTCTTTTGTCTTTCTTACCAGCTGCCCTCCATTGCCAATCTCCTAGAGATCCATGCTGGAAGGCACCCTTGAGGATCATTGAGGTCAAGCCTTGACTCCACACTGGCTGAGCTACACTGAAATCTCGGAGTCAACAAGGTTGGAAAAGACCCTGAAGATCACACAGTCCAACCTCAAACCTACCATTGCCTTCTGCACCAATCAGCCAGGGCCCCAAATTGCAAATCTTCGCGACTTTTAAATCTTTCTGAGGGTGCTGACTCAGGCATTTCCTGTGGCAGCCTGTTCACAAGCTTGATGTTCTTTTTGGTGAAGGAATATTTCCTAGAGATCTAATCTAGACCTCTTGTGGAGCAACTTGAGGTAATTTCCTCTGGACGTATTTTTGGTTTCCTGACAGAATACAGTGGCCCTGCCTGGCTGCAACCTCCCTCCAGGGAGCTGGAGAGAATCATACAGTCCCCCCTGAAATTCTTTTTCTCTGTGCTAAACACCCCCACCTGCCTCAGCACTTTTTCGTCAGACTTGTGCTCCAGACCATCCCCCAGCTCTGTTGCCCTTCTGTGCACGCACTTGAGCACCTCCATGTCTTTCTCATTGTGACCAGCCCAAAACTGAACGCAGGATTTGAGGTACAGCCTCACCAGTGCCCCACAGCAGGGGGTGATCATGGCTCTGGTCCCGCTGGCCACACTGGTTCTCATACAAGCCACCATGCCTTTGGCTTCTTGACCACGTGGACACACTGCCATCCATCACCCAGCAGCACCCCCAGGGCCATTTCTTTCTTCGCTTTCCATCCCCTCTTCCTCCAGCCTTTAGCGGTGTATGGTGTGGGTGTGACCAAAATGCAGGACTCAGCATTTTGCCTTCTTCTATCTCATACAGGTGGACTTGACCCATCCATTACACCTGTCCAGATCCCTGAGTAGAGCCTTCCTACCCTCAGGCAGATCAACACTCCTGCCCTACTCATTGTCATTTAGATTGCACTCCATTCACCACCACGCTATCTCATAGACCTGAGTGCAGTGTCCAATTGCTTCTTTAGGACCAACAGGCCTGGGGCCAGTAGCCTTTCCTGAGAGGAGTTTGTTCCACTGCTGGGCCATCCCCACAGTGAATAAGCTTTTCCTAATCACCAACCTGAACTTTCTTGGTGCAGCTTTAAGCCTTTGCTTTGCGGATCCCAAAGGAAAGAGATCAACACCTCCCCATGTGCTTCCCCAGCTGGGGAAGTTGTAGACAGCAGTGATGTGACTCCTCAGGCTGCTCCCCTCGAAGCTGAACAAGCCCAGCATGCTCAGCCATACCCCATAAGAGCATGCCTGCCCCTCCTTTCCTCATCTTTCTTGCCCCACTTTGGGCAGGGGCTAACATTGCTCTATGTTTCTTACACTGTGGCTGCCAAGGCTGCACACAGTGCTCAAGGTGAGGCTGCAGCAGTACTGAGGGCACTGCCTAATCCCTTATTGGCACTGACGAGCTCCACTGTGCCTGATGCAGCCTGGGACAGGCCTGGCCCTTCTGGCTGCCAGGCCACTTTGTTGACTCCTACTGACCTTACCATCAAGCAAAAGGCCCAGATCCCTTTCCAGAACCCATACACTTTTGTTTGCCACCTAAGTTGCTGAAGGAGATTCCCTGGCAGCCAAGTCAGCTTTCTACCTCTCTTGCTTGGCTTGCAACACGTTGCAATTGCCTGCTCCTCTGTTCCTATAGAAATGTCCGTAATAAAAAGGCATAAGAATTTGAAGCAGCATTTCTGTCCCGGCCCTTGTCCAGCCCAGCCTCCCCACCATGTGTGCACTCACCACTGCCCAGACTCTGCTGGGGCAGCTTTGCCCTAAAAGAGCTTTTTATACCTACCCACATTGTGGCACATGCCCTGTGATAAGAAAGATCTACACTTATGTCTTTACAAACAACTCTATGGGTGAAGGTATGGGTAATAACATCTTTGAGAAAAGTCTTAATGTCTCTGACTGCAAGCAGCAAGTTCGTTACTGAGTCCAGACAGCCTGACTCCTGGAACAGAAAAGTGGGTCTGCACCTGAACTTTGGGGTAAAGTGACAGGCTTGGGGAGGAGGGAGGAGGGTCAGGGATTAGAAAGGTTTGGAAAGGCTGTACCGTCCTAGTACCTCAGCCAATGGGGAAAGGAAGAGGGTAGCTGAGTGTTTAGGATAAAAGGCCGTTTCGCCCTCCAAAACCCCAAGAGAGAAAACCCCGTGGGTGTGTGCCCCAATGGACTCTCCCTTTATTTGAATAAAGTTATAGGACTCCTCTGTCTCCTTTTTGGACATAAACCTCTGGTGTTTGTGGATTAATTTTCCTGACACCCATGATGTCACAGGTGTGGTAGTTTTGCCTGGCCCAGTTTTTGCCAGTGGATAGGGTGGGGTTCAAAGATGGCTCCTGCATGTCCTGAGTAAAGATTCTGGAAATTTCTCCACCATGTCCAGCAGAGCCAATCTCTGATGGCTTTGAAGATGATGGACATGCTGCTGGCCAAACCTGGGCCAATTACAGGTGTTAGTTATGCCTCTGTGGAAACATATTTAAGAAGAAATCAAAACAATGTGAGCACGCACTTCTTTTTAGCCAGGGAAGGAGGAGGAGGAGGTAAAAATATGTGAGGGAGAACAACATGGAGGCACCAAGGTCAGTGGAGAAGGTGGGGGAGGAGATGCTCCAGGCACCGGAGCTGAAAACCCTCTGCCGGCCGTGGTGAAAACCATGGGGGAGCAGGTGGTCCCCCTGCAGCCCATGGAGTCCAGGGGGTGCAGAGAACCACCCACAGCCTGTGAGGACGTGCCCACGCCAGAGGAGCAGGTGGATGCCTGCAGGAAGCTGTGATCCAGTGGGAGTCCCAGCAGAGACTGAGAGTTGCAAAGACCTTGCAGGAGAGAGAAAGGCCTTGCTCCCGGGATGGAAACAGCCTGGCCTCAGCTTGGAAATCTGCAACCTGCAGAGAATCTCGGACAGCAGCAATCAGGCGGGGCTGCTCGTGAGATTGGACCCACGCCAAAGAAGTTCACAGAGAACTGCCTCTTGTGGGAGGGACCCCCATGGCTAAGTAGAGGACTCTTCCCCTTGATGGACTGACCCTGACCAAAGGAAACCCCCATACCCTGCCCCCACCCCAGAGCTGTTGGTTGGAAGGAAGGAGGGAGGGGGTGAGCTGAGAAATAGCCTTAATAGGGAGAGGGGTGAGCAGAAAAACAGCGTTTGTAGCAGAAGAATTGTGGCGTTGGACTGACTAAGAAAAGCCACATATCTTGCCCCAACCCGGATCTGCTGGTTGAATGGAGGGAGGGGGCGAATAGAGAAACAGTGTCTGTAGTAGAAGAATTGTGATGGACTGACCTAAGAAAAAACCCCACACCCTGACCCTGCCCAGGAGTTGTTGGCTAGTTAGAAAGGAGGGAGGGGGTGAGCTGGGAAGCGGTGCCTTAAGAGGGAAGGGGGGTCAGTGAAGAAACAGTGTCTTGAGAGCTTATTTTTACCTCTGATTTATCCTCTGACTCTGTTAGATTAATAAATCACTTTTTTTTGCAACTTTAAGTTTCCTGTCTGCTTTTTCCCTGAATCTTGTGCGTCCTGCTTATCAGTGATCTTATCTCAACTCATAAGTCCAGTGTTTTGTGTTAATTTTCCCTCTCCTCTGCATAGCTGCAGCAGGAGAGAGCATAGAGAGAAAACGTCGTAGGTGCCTGGCATTTAGCCAGGGTCAAACCCACAACAACAGGTGCCACAACACGTCACAGCCAAGCCAGCCCCACCCTTTGTCTCCACCCCAGCTCAGCCACTCAGTGTAGCCTGAGGCAACCAAAGGCCAGATACCCACAAAGTGCAGCCCAAACTGCAGGTCAGGTAGTGGAAGGTGTACAGGTGTGGCTTCTGTGAGAAGCTTCTAGAAGGTTTATAGCTGCACCTCGAGAAGCTCTTCTGCTGACACAATTCACAGTGAAGATCTGACCTGTGGTGGGTCCAAGTGTGTGGTACCACTGAAGGGCTTCAGTACCTTCACTATTGTTTAGGAGGAGTATCCACCCATCCTTGACTCCTGGGGGAGCAGGTGCCACTGGCCTGAGCACACAGGAGAAGATACTGCTTTATCAGCATCAGGAATTATTTCCACACCTTTCTTCAACAGCAAAATCTCACTCTGGGAGTTAGATCCGAAGCTGAAGAGGCCATGGCAAGGAGCCTGGAACTAGAGACTCCCATTACCACATGGATGCAGAATGCCCTCCCTTTCTAAGAGAGTCAAATCCCTTTGGGAGCTTCACACTGTGCAAAGATGCCAATAAATTGTATTTTGAGCAAATGCTGCCTCTGTTGGGTGTCTGTGCCTCACTTTGGTGGGGAATGCAAGCATCAGTACTCACTGCTTGTGCTTGGTTGACCTTGGCTGGACAGAGAGAGAAAATAAAGACTGAAGACTTGTGGGTTGAGATAAGAACAGAGAAATTGCTCAGGCTCATCTTGGGGAAACACATTTAATTTGCTACCAGTCAAATCAGAGTGGGATAACGAAAAATAAAACCAAACCTTAAAATGTCTTTACCACACCTCTCCCTTCTTCCTGGCCTCAACTGATTACCGTTGCCGTTGGCCAGGACTCACACAACACCTGGGTAGTTCTCAGTGCTGGGTTGCCTGGCACAGCAGCCCTTACATCCCGAACACCAGAGATCTTATCTCATCCAGCTACCAAAGCAAGTGAGCAGCTTCAGGATTTTCTTCACTCATGGATATCAGCCCACTTCCTTGACAGTGATAGCTATCCGCAGGAATTTGGCTTTGCAGACCTGAAACAACAAACTAGGAAGTATGAGGATCTCTGTTGAATACAGCATTAGCCTAAGTGTTTAATAATCTGGCATAAGATCACAGCATAAAAACCAAAATGACCCACGTTTGAAGACTGAATGTTCTGACCAATTATGAGGAATAGATATTTATAGGAAAACTGTAAGAAAGTGTAAAAAATACAGATCATTTAATGGTTTTAGCCCTAAGCACAACAGGAAGTACAACCACAATCACATGGTAAGTAATTCCCATGGAAACTGATAATATTTTCCATTAAACTGGAATTTATTTTAGGCTGTAATCTGCTTAAGGACACAGAATGCATAATGCTGCAGCAAGATAGCGAATGTCATATGTAGAAAAAGGAAATGGCTGAACTGTGGGTATGACTGAAGTGTGGAGGAGGAAAAGCAGGACTCAGTGTAAGGAAACCCTGTCCCAGCATGTCATGTCACAGGCAGGAAATGCTCCCTGACCTCCATTACCACTGGATCTCACTACCTGGGCTTCCCTGCAATGGGCTGGGTAAATAATGCGGGTGGAAGAAGTCAACATGGCTCCTACTTCCCTGGTCCCTTAACTGCATCATGGATCTCTCCTAGCTCAGGAACAAAAAGTATTAATTAACTGCCTTACCAGACACACCGCCTCCATGTTGGCCAAGGCCACGACCAGCCCACCCAAGCTTCCCTTCTACCCTCCATGGCCCAGGATCCACCTCCAGCCCAAACCAGGGCTCTCAGTCCTTGCTCCAGTGGAACTGCAGGTTGCCCATTCCAGCTTTCCCCAGCCTTGCCCAGCCCAGCCATGGATCCCAACAGGCCAAGCCCACCAGCAGACCAACATCCCTGCCTGGCCTGGTCCCCACAGCCCCGCTGGGCTGAGCTGCAGGATGACTTCCTGACTTGAACTCATCCTGTCTCAGCACCATGAACATGCTCCATGAACACCCTGCAGGGCTAGCTGAACCTGCTGAGAGTCTCCAGGTCTGCCCTGCTCCCTGGATGGGAGCATTGAGACAGACCGACCGGGATGTTAGCACACTCCCAGCTCGCAGGCCCTGAGGGAGCAGCCAACCCTCACTGCACCTGGGCACAAGGTTGGCAGTGCCAAGATAGGCACGTTCTGCCACCGCCCCTTGCCAGGAAACGACACCCCAACCCACCACAGCCTCAGGCAGCCCAACAGATCTTGTTGCTGCAACTACAAGCCACAGGTTAGGTGGCAGTGGGGCAGTCCCAAGGGAACTGGATCAGCAGAAATCCTGTCAATTTATGGGTTGTGGAGAAGTGTTCTGCTTGGTAGCTGGATCTGTTGGTTTCCCTCAACTGAAAGCTACAGTGATGAGCCTTCACTTCTATTTCTTTGGCTCCTTCTTGAGAAATGTTATAAATGAGAGTGGAGTGATTTTTCGCATGTTGGAGTTGATGGTTGCTGTTGTATTGTTGTACCTGTTGAGTGGAGTTGAAAGTTTGGATTTTTGATAAAGTTCTAGATTGAAAAGTTAAAAAAGAGACTGTTTTAAAGATGTTTTAAGAGTGCAATGTTTCTGGGTAAAAGCATTGGGATATTAAAGTTGTTTGGAGCAAAATAAAAGGGATTGAAGGTATTTTAGATGGAAAAGCAGTTGAACCCATGTAACCCTGAGTTCAGAAGTTATGTACCTTTTTAAAAATCCTTTATCTTTGTAATTTTATTTATGTAAAACTCAGTTTTTATGTTGTATTGTAAATCTGTAAGCCCATCACCCATCCCAATATTAAAGGCACTCTGCAGCACCCGAGCTAAAAATAGAAGGTTTGCACCTCTCCGCCCACCTCAAGTGGAATACTAATGAGGCCCTTTCCCGCCTTTGCAAATTACCCCTAGGCAACGATCCATCTATTGGTAGGGAAGGCCACCTCATTAATTAGTATTCCCAATCACCAGCGAGCGAGAGGGCGGAGAGGCTAATTCGGACCAGCCCATCAAAAACTTTATAAATTTGGCTCTCTTGAGCTGAGTCAGACTCTCTTTTTCCAGGTGCCTTTACCACCAACAGCTGCAGACTCTGGTCTGTGCAGGGTGCCTGGTGTCTCTGTCTCTCTGACTAGCAGGGAGTCAGAGGCTGGGTCGGGTGCTGGGCCTCTTGCCCATTTTTATGGGCTATACTTAAAATCTTTTTTTTGGACTTAAGATTAGCTTAAGTTCGCCACCCGGCCTGAGGGATCTCCTTGTCCTTGGCCACCAACCGGTGGCCAGGAGAGTCTTATTGCTGTCCTGGGACCTTCCTTTTTTTTTGTGCTTTTTTTCTTTCTTTTTCCTTTCATTTCTCCCTCGGGAGATCCTGGACCTCGTGGGTTCAGCAATAAACACCTTTTGCTCTAACCCACGAGTGTGAAATTGTCTTTTTTTTATGACAATTTCTTGGGGGCTCGTCCGGGATATCCTTTTTTTGCCCAAATTTGCCCAAAAATCCCGATTTTTTGGTTTTTTTCCAAATTTTTAATTTTTCCGATTTTTTCCTCAAATTTGGACTACTGCGGATACCACCTACGGTGAGAGGACTCCAAGACCATCGCAGGAGATTGGTGAGGCCCTACCCCTTTCTAGGGGACTGTAGTTAGGGAAAACCAACTTATAAAAAGAAAATTTCTGTTTAGTTTCTCCCTAGCGCCAGCCCTGATTGAAGTGTGAGTGTGGGGTGGGCCACCCCTGGTGTGATTGCAGAGTGAGTGAGACAGGGCAAGGAGCTGAGAGCCAGAGCTCTCTGACTCAGTTTTGGGGCAAGAGCAGAGAGAGTGAGCTTGAAGCGACTGAAAGTGGGAGATTCAAAGAAAATTGAAAATTTTTGTTAAGGGAAAAAGCCCAGCCCCAGAAAGAAAGAAAAAAAATACCGCGCGGCCTTCATATATATATATTTTATATTTCTATCTACTCTGTCCCCTTTCTCTAACTGTCCTTTAGCCAGAAGCTTCTCCGGGAAGGGGGGAGCGGCCATTTTGAGTTCTTCTTCTTTAGCCAGAAGCTTCTCCGGGAAGGGGGGAGCAGCCATTTTGGGTTCTTCTTCTTCAGCCAGAAGCTTCTCCGGAAAGGGGGAAGCAGCCATTTTGGTTATCAGCCGGTGGCCATCTTGGTTCCTTATTGTTTAATTGTTCATTGATTAAGTGAATCATTTATAGCGGCCATTTTGGTTTTCAGTCGTCGGCCATCTTGGTTCTTTATTGTTTAATTGTTCATTGATTAAGTGAATCATTTATAGCGGCCATTTTGGTTTTCAGTCGTCGGCCATCTTGGTTCTTTATTGTTTAATTGTTCATTGCTTTATTTAATTGCTTGAGTGAATTATTTATAGCAGCCATTTTGGTTTTCAGTTGTCGGCCATCTTGGTTCCTTATTGTTTAATTGTCCATTGCATTATTTAAGTGCTTAAGTGAAGTATTTATTTTTCCCACGGGAAGTTATTATTGTCGGCCATCTTGGTTTCTTATTGTTTAATTATTCAATTGCTTTGTTAATTGTTTAAGTGAATTATTAATTTTTCCCACGGAAAGTTCCCATCATAGAAAATAATTAAGTTAAGTAAAGAACATCAAAAGATATAAATAAATTAATTAATTTAATTAAATTTAAAAAAAAAAAAAAAAAAAAAAAAAAAAAATTTGTAAAAAATAAATTAAATCAAAATATTCATATATTATTTAAGTGCTTAAGTGAAGTATTTATTTTTCCCACGGGAAGTTATTATTGTCGGCCATCTTGGTTTCTTATTGTTTAATTATTCAATTGCTTTGTTAATTGTTTAAGTGAATTATTAATTTTTCCCACGGAAAGTTATCAAGTTCCCATCATAGAAAATAATTAAGTTAAGTAAAGAACATCAAAAGATATAAATAAATTAATTAATTAATTTAATTAAATTTAAAAAAAAAAAAAAAAAAAAAAAAAATTTGTAAAAAATAAATTAAATCAAAATATTCATATATTATTTATACATATATTATTTAAAAAAAAAAAAAAAAAAAAAAAAAAAAAAAAAAAGGAGAGAAAATAAAATAGAGAGTGGGTATTTTAAATTCTATATTCTTTTTACTTTCCCATCGTTGCAGTTGAGCCAAAATGGGTCAGTGTGTAAGCAAGAGCCACTCTTCCCTGAAGAATTACAAAGTAGCACCTGACAGTCCCCTAGGCATTATGCTCAAAAATTGGGACAGTCATGAATTAACTAAGGGGAAGGATGCAGTGCAAATGATCCAGTACTGTGTCTTTGAGTGGCCTAGAAAGAAAATTCGAGAGGATGGACTCAAGTGGCCCAAACAGGGATCTTCAGAGATATGGCTCTGTAAGGCCCTTTGCTTATATCTACATTATAAGGGCCCAAAGAAATTGGAACAATTGGATTACGCACGAATTTGGTTAAAATATTGGAACAATGTGGAAACAAAAGACGAGAAAATCTTAACAGTAAAAGACAACTCAAAATTAACTAAACATGAAACATCAACCACTGACAAAAAAGATCAAAAAGTAAGGAAAGTTCAACCAAAGCGATGGGACCCTTTAGATGCCCTTCCACCAGTTGCTGCTAACCAAATTGATGGAGATAGTAGTGCCGAATCCTCAATAGAGGAGGAGGACACAAATAATTCCAGTCAGTCAGATGAGGGAGAAGTCTGCACACCAAAAAGAAAACATACCCTCTCTAACTCTCCTCGTCCAAAACATTCAAAAAGCAAAATTACTCCAATTGGAAAAGAAAAATCTCTCTCCTCAACCAGAAAAAGAAATGTTAAATTGGCCTGCTCAATTTGTGAGGATTGTTCCAAAACTCCACAAGATAAAACAAAGGCTTTCCCCCTGCGAGAAGTGCCTATGGGTGGAGCACGGGGAGGAATTGGATATGTAGTTGCACCTCTTTCCTCCTCAGAGGTAAGAGACTTCAAAAGAGAAATGAAGTCCTTATTGAGTGACCCGATAGGGTTATCTCAACAATTCGATCAATTTCTCGGGCCAAACATATTCACTTGGCACGAAATGCAGTCCATCCTCCAGTCCCTGTTCTCCCTGGAGGAGCAATGTTTAATAAGGACTGCGGGAATGAAAGTGTGGGAGAGAGAAAATAATGATAATCAGGGCCCTCCTGGAGAACGGAAAATGCCAAATGAAGATCCAAATTGGAACCCAAATGACGAGAGGGATAGGAAAAATATGGAAGATTATAGAAAATTAATAGTAAAAGGGATTAGAGAGGCTGTTCCGAGGGTGAACAACATCAAGAGGGCATTTGGAAGTACCCAAGGTAAAGATGAAACTCCCCATGACTGGCTGGAAAGGTTAAAGAACAATGTGCAATTGTACACCCAATTGGATTTAGACAGCGACAGCGGGCAAACAATGTTGAAAGTACATTTTGTGCTATACTCCTGGCCGGATATTCGTAAAAAACTGGAAAAATTGGACAAGTGGCCAGAGAGAGATTTAAAGGAATTACTCGAGGAAGCTCAGAGGGTCTTTGTTCGAAGAGATGAAGAAAATTGGAAAACAAAAGCAAAAATAATGAAAAATGTTGAAAAAGACCCTCCCAAAGATACTACAATTGGCTCTCCTAAACCCACTCAATTTACTAGAGGTGACTCGAGGTCGAGTGACCCGAGTATGAACAAAGCAAACCACTATTGTACTTATTGTAAGAAACCAGGCCATGGGACCTGGTATTGTTACAGGAAGCAGAAAGACCAAGTAGTGTACCAGGAAACCCAGGCCGAAAGTAACTGAAGGTGTCAGGGGCTCTATCCAGTGGGGACCGATAAACATCAACAAGAGCCCTTGATAACTTTATTAGTAGGTCCCCACCATCAACCTGTAACGTTTCTTGTGGACACTGGAGCTGAAAGGACTTGTATTGCGGAAGTACCAAAAGGACTATACGTTACCAAAAACAACGCCATAGAGATCTCAGGAGCGAAGGGTGACACTTTTACCGTCCCAATCATTCCAAATGTGGAGATCAAGGGAAATGGAAGAATTCATATTAATGACATCCTTTTTGTTCCTCAAGCAGGAATAAATCTATTGGGGAGAGACCTGCAGATTCCACTGCAAATTGGGGTAGTCCCCCGTAAAGGTAAAATGGTTACCAAGCTATTTGTATTATCAGTACAAGATGAGAACCAGATAAACCCCATTGTCTGGGCCAAACCGGGCAACCGGGGAAAAATAGACATGACACCACTAACTGTGAACTTACTTCCAGGAACGAATCCTATTCGAGTTCCACAGTATCCCCTAACCAAGGAGAAGCGGAAGAAACTGAAGGTCACCATCGAAGAGCTGCTAGAGGATGGCATCCTAGAGCCTTGCAAGTCTCCCTTCAACACACCGATTCTGGGTGTCAGCAAACCAGACGGGGGCTGCCGACTTGTCCACGACCTGCGTAAGGTAAATGACAGAGTGGAAACCAGGTACCCCCTGGTTCCTAACCCATACACACTTTTAAATCAAATTCCACCATCACATGCCTGGTTCTCTGTTGTTGACCTTAAGGACGCATTCTGGTCATGTCCCCTAGATCCTTCCTGCAGAAACATCTTTGCATTTACTTGGGAGGATCCAGATACAGGGAGAAAGCGGCAGCTTCGATGGACTCGGTTGCCTCAGGGTTACACTGAGTCCCCCACGCTTTTTGGCCAGGCCCTTGAAGGCCTTTTAACTACCTTTGATCCACCAGAGGGCATAAAAATCACGCAGTATGTGGACGACCTGCTGGTGTCTGGGGAGCAGGAGGAGACAGTCAAATTGGCTACTATAAAACTATTAAACTTTCTAGGGCAGAAAGGGTTGCGAGTGTCAAAACAAAAATTACAATTCGTACTACAAGAAGTAAAATACCTCGGACATTTAATTGGGCATGGTACAAAAAAACTGAGTGCCGAAAGAGTAAAGGCAATAATTGACCTGCCACCTCCAAAAACAAAACGAGAAATTAGACAGTTACTGGGCCTGTTTGGATATTGTAGGCTCTGGATTGACAAGTACTCGCAATCCGTTCAATTCCTATACGAAAAATTAACTGAGGAGGAGCCAGTACATTGGACAAAATCAGACGATCAAAAACTAAAAGATTTGAAAGACAAATTACTGCAAGCTCCAGTCCTCAGCTTACCTGCCCTAGATAAGCCCTTTGATTTGTTTGTAAATGTGGACAAAGGAGTTGCCTTTGGGGTGCTGACCCAAACGTGGGGCGGGTCCAGAAAACCTGTAGCTTTCATTTCGAAGATCTTGGACCTTGTATCAAGGGGATGGCCACAATGCATCCAGGCAATCGCAGCGTCGGCAGTTCTGGTTGCCGAGGCTCAGAAGCTGGTGTTTGGAGGGACACTCACAGTGCACACACCTCACTGTGTAAAGGCCATTCTAACTCAGCGGGCCTCAGAGTGGCTCACGGATGCCCGAATTGTGCAATATGAGAGCCTCCTAATTGAATCTAAACATCTTCACTTCGCCACATGTACCTCACAGAACCCAGCACAATTTCTTGATGGCTTACCACAAGATGACTTAGCCCACAATTGCATAAATGTGATCGACCTACAAACAAAGGTGCGGGAAGACCTAACTGACATCGCCATCCTCGAAGGGAAAAAGATCTTTGTAGACGGATCATCCAGGGTGGTACGTGGAAACCGATGCTCCGGGTATGCAGTGGTAGACGGGTTGGAAATGAAAGTAATAGAAAAAGGGAAACTACCAGGACATTGGTCTGCTCAGGTATGCGAGCTTTATGCGTTGGAAAGAGCCCTCCACCACCTAGCCGGGGAAATCGGAACTATATACACAGACTCTAAATATGCCTTCGGGGTGGTCCACACCTTTGGTAAAATATGGATGGAACGTGGGCTATTGAATTCAAAAGGGAAAGACATTTTGCACAAAGAAATGATTGTAAAAATCTTAGAGAGCTTAAAGAGACCAAAAGCCATTGCTGTGGTACATGTACCAGGACACCAAACCGGGCTCAGTCTAGAAGCTAGGGGAAATACTCTAGCAGATAATACAGCTAGAGAGGCAGCTATTGAAGGACTGTTCACAGAGACTGTTTTAAAGGTAACCACACGAGCAGCAGCGAAAAGACAAGAAACAACTGATGCAGAGGAATCGAACAAGACCAAAGAAACCTCCGAGGAGGATGAAGTCCCTAAAACCCTGGAAGCAAATGAGGAAGAGATACCATCAGCACCAGACCAACAAGGGGTAAGTGAGAAAAACTTACCCAGGCCCATTTTTAACAACAAAGAAAAAGAACAATTGGCGGCAATTGGCGGAATAGAAGACCAGGAAGGTAGGTGGCACCTTCCTGATGGTAGGCAAATTCTAAACAAAGCACTGACTCGTGAAATTCTATTTGCGATACATAGAAATTACCATTGGGGAACAAAGGCCCTAGTAGATCACTTTTCCCGGGTCTTCTGTTGCCTGGGAGTATACGAAATTGCAAACCAAATTACCAAAAATTGTCTAGTATGCCAAAAAGTCAATAAAAAACAAATGAAAAATGTTCCAAAAGGGGGAATGGACATAGCTTCTCGTCCATTCCAGAGCATCCAGATAGACTTCACAGAGATGCCCCTTGTACAGCGGTGGAAGTACCTATTAGTCATAGTAGATCACCTCACTCACTGGGTGGAAGCTTTTCCTACCACCAATGCCACCGCCCACACAGTGAGTAAGGTGCTCTTAGAACAGATAATTCCCCGCTATGGAGTCCCTCTAAGAATTGACTCAGATAGAGGAACTCATTTTACTTCTCAAATCACTCTAAATTTAATCAATCAATTAGGCTCAGATTGGAAATTGCATACTCCCTGGCACCCGGAGAGTTCGGGAAGAGTAGAACGCATGAATCAGACACTAAAAAGAATACTCACAAAATTAATGATAGAAACAAAGTGGTCCTGGGTTAAGTGCCTCCCACTTGCCCTATTAAGCGTTCGAACACAACCACGAACTGACATTCAAGTCTCAGCGTATGAAATGTTGTTTGGACTCCCTTATTTAGCTGGACAGCGAGAAATCGATGTAAAAGAGACTGGAAACATAGCAATAAGGGAGTATGTAAAGATCATTGCACACAACATCCAAGAGTTAAAGGAAAAGGGCCTGCTTGTGCAAACACCACCTCTTGATTTCAATTTACATAATATTCATCCAGGAGAGTGGGTGTTAATAAAATGCTGGAAAGAAAAATCTCTAACCCCCTCTTGGGAAGGCCCCTTCCAGGTTCTTTTAACAACAGAAGCAGCGATAAGAACAGCAGAAAAGGGATGGACACACATTCGGAGAGTAAAAGGTCCAGTGACTCCACCAGAGGATGAACAAGAGCTCCGAGAAAAAGGAAAACCTTGAACCGCAACAGTATCCTTTAAAACTAAGATCTAGTCAAAGAAATGTTACCAGTTACTGTAAATGTTATTGTTGTTGAAGTTAAAAGGCTGTTCAAGCTTCAAATTATCATGTTCAACATTTGTTACATATATAAAACACTAACCTTGTTTCTCTCACTTCCCACTTTTTGTAGGAAGGAAAACCTGCCTGATAAGATCTGCCTCTTCTTCTAAGACCAAAATAATTTGGCTACAAATTAACGGACACACGTTCCTCACAGGAACTGACCGAGGCCAGATAAAAATGAATCTCCTGCGGCCTGAGGGAGAGATCGCGCTTAGCACCAGTCCAGAGACTCCAGGAAAGGAATGCCAACCACCAGCACAAGCAGGAATAGAGCCCAAACCGAGAAAGGTCACCGTACTGCTCTTCCTGGCCGTGGCACTAGTCATCTCTGTGCCGAAGATCCTGGGAGCCAAGGCGGACATAAGGTGCAACAAGTGCTATCACACCATTTACCAGACCGCAGGAAATTCATTCAAAATAAAACACTTTTTCCGTGCACATTCCTATGTAAGCCCAGGTTGCTACGATATTGTTAACTTAGGAAGGTGTACGGAAAAGGGACAGAAGTATTGGATTGGGCAAAACATTGGTACTCAAATTCAAAAGATAAAAGGAGAGTGCCCCTCCGATGATGTTTGGCTTTGTTTCAATTTCAATTATATCACAAAAGAGGAAGATTTAATAAAAAGAAAAACCTTTGAATTGGACCTGATTCAAGAAACTGTAATCGAAGAAAACCAAAAACAACAGGAAGCTGGCTTATCAAAAGTAGACCAAAATTTATTTATTGATTTGGCGGAGAAGATAAGTCAGCAACTAAATTTAACAAATTGTTGGGTGTGCGGAGGAACTTTAATGTCCGAGTACTGGCCTTGGCGAGGGGTCGGGATTGGACCCCTCGAAATCTTACAGCTGGGCAATCTTCCGCCAAACACCCGAACTGATAATGAAATTTGGCATTTAAGTAACACAGTCTTAGGGGAAGAGTGCATTTGGAGAAAAGCCCCAAGATTCTTCCAGAGGGTGGGAGAAACAACGTGTAAAAGATACCTGGTTACAGACGGGAAAAAGAGCTGGTGGCTGCCCACAACACCAAACGTATACTGGTCAAGTACACGACTACCTCATAAAAACTGTGTTTACAACAAAATCGAGAAGCTGTTTCAATGCTGGGAGGATGGTAATCCTTTTTCCACACTTCCTGCTTTCTCGAGGTATTGGACTCAGGCGAACTCAGTTAAAGACAGTTTCTGGGCAGCTCCAGAAAATTTGTTTTGGATAAGAAATGACAACTTTTCTGTAGCCGAAAAGACTCTATTTTGTTCCTCCAGTGTTGCGCATGAGTGAAGTGGGTACACTGTGAGAGTAATGCGAAAAATCAAGGTTCCCTAAGAAAAAAGAAAAAGGGGGGAGTTTGTTATAAATGAGAGTGGAGTGATTTTTCGCATGTTGGAGTTGATGGTTGCTGTTGTATTGTTGTACCTGTTGAGTGGAGTTGAAAGTTTGGATTTTTGATAAAGTTCTAGATTGAAAAGTTAAAAAAGAGACTGTTTTAAAGATGTTTTAAGAGTGCAATGTTTCTGGGTAAAAGCATTGGGATATTAAAGTTGTTTGGAGCAAAATAAAAGGGATTGAAGGTATTTTAGATGGAAAAGCAGTTGAACCCATGTAACCCTGAGTTCAGAAGTTATGTACCTTTTTAAAAATCCTTTATCTTTGTAATTTTATTTATGTAAAACTCAGTTTTTATGTTGTATTGTAAATCTGTAAGCCCATCACCCATCCCAATATTAAAGGCACTCTGCAGCACCCGAGCTAAAAATAGAAGGTTTGCACCTCTCCGCCCACCTCAAGTGGAATACTAATGAGGCCCTTTCCCGCCTTTGCAAATTACCCCTAGGCAACGATCCATCTATTGGTAGGGAAGGCCACCTCATTAATTAGTATTCCCAATCACCAGCGAGCGAGAGGGCGGAGAGGCTAATTCGGACCAGCCCATCAAAAACTTTATAAATTTGGCTCTCTTGAGCTGAGTCAGACTCTCTTTTTCCAGGTGCCTTTACCACCAACAGCTGCAGACTCTGGTCTGTGCAGGGTGCCTGGTGTCTCTGTCTCTCTGACTAGCAGGGAGTCAGAGGCTGGGTCGGGTGCTGGGCCTCTTGCCCATTTTTATGGGCTATACTTAAAATCTTTTTTTTGGACTTAAGATTAGCTTAAGTTCGCCACCCGGCCTGAGGGATCTCCTTGTCCTTGGCCACCAACCGGTGGCCAGGAGAGTCTTATTGCTGTCCTGGGACCTTCCTTTTTTTTTGTGCTTTTTTTCTTTCTTTTTCCTTTCATTTCTCCCTCGGGAGATCCTGGACCTCGTGGGTTCAGCAATAAACACCTTTTGCTCTAACCCACGAGTGTGAAATTGTCTTTTTTTTATGACAAGAAACAAATGCCATTGAATATGTCTGTCAACCTATATGGCCCAAGGTATTGGGGAACACAAGAGAAGAGCTGCTGCCAGCAGTAATTTGTTTTGATTAACAAGAAGGGTTCTATTAATTTGCTTGGCAGTGCTCAAGGCCAGGTTGGATGGGGCCCTGAGTTCGGCACTCCCTGCCCATAGCAGAGGGCTTGGAAATAGATGATTTTTAAGGTCCTTTCCAAACCAAACCATTCTATGACTTCTTTGATTTCTGTGGTAACTTGCACCTAGGTGAGATGTATTCATGATCTCCCAGTGTACAAAGGTAATGGCAGCTGGTTCACCAGATACAGTGTCCCCATTTACCTTCCCAGCTATCTGAAAAGGTTATCACTCTTCTTATGAAGCAGGTGTGAGGTGCCAGCATCAGCTGTCAGATGAGGGTGTTGTACCTACAGCAGCTCCCAGCACTTGGGAAGTGCTCAGTTTTCGTTACTGGGATGAATGGTGTCAAGCTAACGCAGTACCCAGACCCCTGGGGGGGCACTGAGTCAATAATGGTGCTTTGTCTCAAACCCCTGACACTCAGTGACTATAACAAACAGTGCAGCTCTAGCAGCCTCCACCAAGAGCGTGTTTTGCACTTTTTAATCTAGGCAAAATAAGGAGAGGAGAACAGTCACCGCTGATGGAAAATACTCTTACCTTTATGAGGAATGGCTTCAAGTAAAGCATTCCACTAAGTGAATTCCCCCTTCCCTTCTTCCTCAAAGCAACTTATTTGCAAACACCCCAGTAGTGAACTGTGCTTTCCCTCCCTTGTTCCCTGTGGAAGTGTCAACCCAAGTATGAACAAGATGCTGTGTGATGGGACACTCCTCTCACATCCAAACAATCTCTAGGGATTATTAAAGATACACAGGCAGGTTATTAAAAATTCTTCATATGAAAAAACAGACTGAGAAAAGTTGATGTGTATTCACTGTCGCAAAGTTAGAGAAAAACAAAGGTCACCAATTTTCCTTGGAATCAAAGGCTTTTGGAGATGCAGGCACAAATAGCAAACCAGCTGTCTTGGAGAGGGGCTTAGAGGGAAACCCAGCTTAGTATATATATACAGATTGGAGGAGACTGCATAAGAAAGATGAGGTTTTTTGGTGTGTTATCCACCCAATCAAACCACTACAATTGCCATCAATATCAAAATTCTCATGATCTTCCATGTGTTTCATGTTTTTTCCATCTATTTTCCCCTCAGATGAATTGAGGAAGTAATCCACTTGTATTATCTTCATTCTGTTGTGAATGATGAAGACATGCTGCATTTGTGTATGTAAAGGGCTTTCTCTTATCTCACAGGGCTGGGAGACTGAGAGCCACAAAAGGATGGAGCCATAGTTGCCTTTATTTTATAGAAATAATCTAAATCTGAGGAAGAAACACACCTTTGACGTGTAGCTTCAAAAGAAGTTAAAGGAAACACGACACATCCTGTTTCTACAAACCCTTTTCCAGTAACCCTAAGGAAAATCTTTAAACATGTAAGGGTTTCGGAAGCTGCTTACCTTCATTCATAGTCTTCCTGTTTTGCTCTAAGGTCAAACAGATTTGTATGTGAAAGGACAACCTGCACTTGACAGAGTGAAGCCATGTGCCACTTCTTGTTTACACCAGTTCTGCAAAGTTAATCCCAGAGTCTCTGCCTTTCACTGGTATTTTTAAACTCAATAAAAACAGACTTGAAGAGCAGAATAGGTGGTACATTTTAAATACCTCTTCAAAGGGTGATTTGATTCAGTGTTTTCTCATTATTAAAATAGGGCATCTGCTGAAATAAAAAAGAAATTGTGCACAAAGCAAATGAAAATGCTAGAAAATCTAAAGTCAAGAAAGTTAATGAGTGTTAGCAATGTCCATATTGCAGCCAAGTTCAGAGCTGTCTGTTCCAAAATCAACATCTTCATTCAAAGACTTCCCTCTCCCACCTTACAAATTCTTCTCAGTGGCACCCAAATTCTCCTTGAAGCTGATGGGAACAAGCTCTGATATTTACATAAGTGACCCCTCAATGCATGAGAACTATCCTTCTGAAATCAGCAGAGGCTGCATTGCTGTAGGTAACAGAGAATCACAGTCACTTCGGTAGGAAAAGACCCTTAGGATCATCAAGTCCAACCATTAACCCAGCACTGCCAAGCCCACCACTAACCCGTGTCCATATTCACCATGTCTGATGATCTTACAGGCCTTTTCCAATCTAAACAATTCTATGATTTTATGACTCCACGGATCCAATGGCATAGCCACCTTTTTATCCAGTACTGTGCATCCAGTACCAGTGTAATATATTTTCTTGGATACACTGCATAGGAATTGTTGGCAGAACCTGTTCAGCTTGGCACATGTGCAACCCACAGCCACTTGCTTTTGTGTCCAAGGTTTTTCTCTGAGCTGTTGAGGCTATGCAGGGCTGCATGACCCTGCCCTGTGCGGCAAGTGGACAAGTGAAGCCCAAAAGAACAGTCCAGCTGCATTTCCCTGAAGCTGCTCCTGAAGGGCAAGAAGGGGCTCCTGGGATTAGAAGTTTGCCCTGGAGTCTAGTTCTTGGACTCAGCAGGAGACACAGGAGGGCAAAACATGTTTTTCCAAGCAAACTCCCCTGTGGGCCCCTTACAGACTGTCCTCACCTGTTCCCATCTCCTGCTCCCCTTTTGAGCAGGAGATGGCCACCTGCCAGCTCCTCAAATCCTGACCCACGTTTCCTGAGAACTCAGCAAGTGAGAGTTTCACAGACAAGAGGAAATCCCTAAACAGCATGCAGCCCAGAGAGTGGAAATTTTTGTCTTGGGGGGGTTGGGTTTGTTGTGGTGTTGGTTTTTTTTCCCCCCCAACTTCCTAATGAATGCATTTGGCAACTTGCTGTCTCTGCCAGTGCAGAATCCCAGCGGAAACCAGAGCTGGGAGGGCTCTTCCTGCCCGAGGGAGGCTTCCCAGGAGTGAGAGGGATTTACAGTCACCACCTTTCACTCCCCATCCCCTGCTGTGTGGCACTGAAGGCCATGTGCAGTGGCAAGCTGCAGACAGCTCTGCTGGTGACCGGCTACTTTGTCTACCTGCTGGTGGGGGCTGCTGTGTTCCAGGCACTGGAGAGGACCGCCGAGAAGCAGGAGAAAATGGCAGCTGCCCAGATGAAGGAGGCTTTTCTGCAGAATTTCACACAGCTCACGGTGGCAGAGATGGAGCAGTTCATGAAGGTAAGTGGAGCCCTGCGGAAGTCCTTCCTCCCTCCTGTTTCCCTGTCAGATGTTGTTTCCTACACAAGTAACTCTCACTGCTTTCCTTCTAGTTGTGGTCACTTGTATGCTTCTAGCAAACCCCTCGCTAGTCTGAGCAGGCAGCTCACTCTGATGGCAAATACAGTTTGTGTGGCTGGACAAATCTTGTGTGTGTTAGCTGTTAAAATCCCCATCCCACAGTATCCTGGTTTTTTTGGGTCCTGCCTTCTGTTGATTGTGCTCTCAGTGGGGCTGTGCTCATACACAATGCGTGGCATGACAAGAAAAATGAGGCTGTCTGAAATGAGTAGGTGTGGCTGCCACTTAAAACAACATCACTGATAGCACAAAGAAACAATAAGAAAAGGGCTGGATGGGGAAAAAAAAAAAAAAAAAAAAAAAAAAAAAAAAAGAAGAAGCCCAAATAACTACAAGGAGGGTGGCATGATCACCGCATTTAGTTTTTGAGGATGCTGCAGAAGTGAAACAGGTAGCCTGGCCAGGGGAAAATGTTTCTGGCCCTGGCACAGGAAGATGAAGATGAATATGGCTCTCTTCAACCTGGGAATATGATAGCTCTATTTATTACAATGCAGGAGAAAATGAGGAGTGCAAGCCCTGCTGGAAGCATTTCCACATGGGAAACTAATGGGAGCTCTTAATGGGCCTGTCCACAGAATAAGGAAATGTGGGGAAGAACAGGTGTTTCTTAGAGCTCAAACAGCTATTCAGTCCCTGTTTCACCCATTCACGCATCCTCTTCACCTTGAGTTTTTTTTATGGGTAGGGGGAAAGGTTAAAAAAAAAGAGCTTTTCAAGAAAGAAGAAAATAAAACCATGAGCTTTTAAAACAAAGAAATCTTCCTGCAAGGGCTGCGGAAGTGATTTTTGTTAGCCTCGATTTTCTGAGACAGCAGCAAAAAAACACAGTGAGGGCAGAAGCAGGGGAAGAAGACTTTTCTGGTGCAATTTATTCCAGCACATGTCCTTCTTCTGGCAGGGCTCTGTCCTGGATTTTATCTCAGCTGTTTCTTTTCAAACCAGCCTGCCTTTCAGATGTTTAGTCCAATGTTCTCTGTTTGCTGAAGACAGGGACAACCAGATACGGTTTGCTTTTTAAATTTCTTTTTAACGTAAAAAAAAAAAAAAAAAAAAAGAGGGATTAAAAAAATAACAGCACTTATAATTAAAACCAATGAATAAAGGAATAGAAGAGTCTGAAAATGGCTAAAGTGATAAATGCACTGGAGAGGCCTGGAAGAAACATCTAGTCAAGCCTCATGTGGCAGGGCAGTCTCAACTCAAGCCAAACCATCTCTAACAGATGTTCCTCTAACTTCCTCTCAAAGGCCACTTTGTAAATGTGTATGTAAATGTGTGTGTAAATATGTGGATCTGTGCATGTGTATTCATACATGCAGTTTGGACAAGACTGTGCATGTCAGGCTTTGCAAATCAATGGACTTTCTCTGAACTGAGTTCTGTGATGCTAATCAGGATACAGCCTTAAAATTAAATTCTTGGTGTATGTCATGAGTACCCTGCCACAGCTCCCTGATGCACCCCTGGGAGGGATCAGAGTCCCTCCTCATACAGGTGGGTGATCAGATCTTGGATCCACCACTGCCATCTCAAGAGCAAGTCCAAATCCAGCAACCAGCTATCCCATCCTTTAAACCAGCGCTCTGCCACATCCACAGGATCATGGGTTTCCAAACTACTTGGCCTAAAAGAAACAAGGGCCTTGGTCACACTAAAAGGAAAAAGTTCTCCAAACACCCACTAGAGCAGTCAGCACAAACAGGGCAGAAGTTGAGCACTCAAAACCACTGGATAATGGCTTCCCAACCTTGGAAGTGAAGGTATAAATAGTGTCAGACTATCTCTGAAGTGAGGTGAGTGGTACTCTCAGGAAAGGAGCAGTAGTTGGCTAAACCTGTAGTAATTTTGCAGTAAGCACTTGAGAAAAGCAGTCATGATGATACCAAACTTTGCATTCTCTCCCAGAACCTGATTGAAGCCATTCAAAATGGAGTATACCCTGTTGGAAATGAGTCACAATTTGAAGAGAGCAACTGGGATTTCAGCAACTCCTTCTTCTTTGCAGGCACAGTTGTCTCCACAATAGGTAGGTCTAATGCTTTCCATTTATGTGTGCTGGTGTGTGAGTGATGCTTTTTATGTCTGGTTATTAGGACATGAATGGATAATACTTTGCAGGATAAAAACTCCATCTCTTCATTGTCATGGAGGGCAAGCAGCCATGGACTTGGTCCTAAGACCTTAGCACTGCACAGCTCTTCATGCATTATTTTGGCTGGTCAGGTATCAGTGGCCTTTCCTATCATTTCCTGCTTGTTTCTTCTTTTCAAGTCATCTCTTAAAATGTTCACTCTGCTGTTATTTGTGGGCGAGAGATAAACTTCACTCTCCTGATGTTTATTCCAGGCTTTAAACCTGAGAGTGCTGTAAAGCATAAAAAATGTAAGGAACAAAGTGAATCCTGCCGGGGCCTGCTCACTGTCTCCATAACCTGTCTTGACCTGCTAATTCACAAAAAGTGCAGGCATCCCTGCCAAACTTGAGCATAAAATCCATACTGTTGGCACCTGCTTCACTTTCATGCAGTGGAAGTCAAATCTGTGGTTTTGCAGAGTGGAGCTGAAGCCTCACTCCCACTGCCCCTAAGCACATCTGCTCCACTGATCGATGAATGTGACATGTCCGCAGGGCCCCAGTAGTGTCCCAGCATCCTGGGATGTGTGTAAGTGCTGCGTGAGCCCACAGGGAGATCTCCTGCTGTAGAAGGGCAGGTTTCTGACCCGTCAATGACAAATGTTCCATGGTTACAACAACATTCATTAGCAAATCCACTGCTTACCACTACCTGTATTATTGTATATTCTCATTACAGCTTTCCCCACCTTCCTCCCTCTGTCCCCAGCTTTATGTGCTGAGCATCACACCTGATGGTCTGGAATATTCCTTGGATCAGCTGGGGTCAGCTGTTCCAGCTGTATCCTCTCCCAGCTCCTTGTGCACCCCCAGCCTCCTCACTGCTGGGGTGGGGTGAGGAGAAGAAAAGGCCTTGACTCTGCAAGTACTGCAGAGCCATAACTAAAACATCTCTGAGTTAGCAACACTTAGTTTCTGTTCACAGCAGAAATCCAAGTCACAGCCCCATAGCAGCTAATTATGAAGAAAATTAACCCTATCCCAGCCAAAACCAGCGCAGGAACGGTGGCTGTCCCAGGAAATGTACAAATTTGCCTGTTTCTCTGCTTCTTGGTCAGGAAGGTCTGTTATGAAGGTACATCAGGTGCTTCCACTCCTCTTCACCAGCTTTTTAAAAATGAAATCAGAATATTTCTGCACCAGGGAGCACAAGACAGCTCGTGTATTTGGGGATCTAGTAGCAAAAGAAATCACTCAGTTGTTTTATTTGTCTTTTCCCCCGAAGAAAACATTGCATTTTCCAAGTAACAGATGCCTTGAGATGAACTGTGCTTGGGAAATGCCTTTTCCCAGGGTCATTGATAGAGTGAGGACACACACAAAGTTCAGTATTCTTGCACTCAGGGATGTACCTCGTGGGGTCCAGGAGTCTTGAGACTAAAGGGCATGTTTGGAGTTTTCCACTACTTAGATAAATCCTTTCTTGGTAGGACTTTATTCTCTCTGGCATGAATAAATCAGCCACCAGCAAGGTCTGGACTAATTAGCACCATTCTAATGCACACTGCACTGTCTTGGGACTGGAGTCAGTATCTGGACATATCTCACTGGGATTTAGCCAGGGAGGTCACTAACACACAGGAATCACCAGGAAGCTAGAGATGGCTCACGTGATTCTAACAGCCTGGGACTCCAGCCCTGATGTCTTCCAGATCCTCAGACATCTATTTTCTGACTTTCCATGTATTTGTCACTGGACAGAGCATGTTTCCCATAATTGCTTCTAGATTGTATTTTTGCTCCCATTAAGGCTATGTTGGGAACACAGAGTGCTCTCTGCATTCCCCCAAACATGCAGGGTGAAATACTTCATCTGCTGACTGCCTTTTCAGAGGAAAAAAGAGTGCATTTGGGCTGAGAAGCACTAGCCACATCTTTTAGGGTCAAAGGCAAGCTGGACTGGTGTAGGGGTGAATGTGATTGTGGATTGCTCCAATTCTCAGGAATAACTCCTCTGACCCATCTTTTTTTTATAGGCTATGGCACATTGCATCCTAAAACTGCTGGGGGACAGCTCTTTTGTGTGTTTTTCGCTCTTTTTGGAATCCCTCTGAACATTGTTTTTCTGCACCGTGTTGGTAAGATGCTCTCACTGCTCTGTAAAAAGCTGGGGAAATTCCTGTATGAGAAAGGAATGAGAAAGGTAATTTGTTTTACTTACTCAGGCACAGTTATATGTTCATTTCTAGTTCTTTTCACAAGTTTTATGCTGCCTTATCCTCAATTATATTTCTTCTTGTGCTGGGTTAGATGTGCCACGGCAAGGATAGAGACATTCTTCACTTGTAGAGCTAAGCAGATGTCAACCAGAGAGGAGATATTCAGAGAAAGGGATGCAATTTGTCTTCCCATCTAGATGGAAGACACCCAGCCCCCTCCAGCAATCAGTGGAGAGAGTGGGCATCCCACCCCAGCTCCTGAGACACTTATCTCAGGAGCTACCCCTCTAGGGAAGTGCATGCATCCTTTTAAAACCAGTAAGTGATTAAGCATCTCATCTTGAGCCAGCAAAAAGCAAGTGAGCTGTGAAAAACTGTAAAAATTGGGTGAGGTGTAGAGGTTTCAATGGATATTGACTCGATGCATAGTGTGTTACCCCTCCTAACTGATTATTCAATTCTTTAGGCCCTCTCCACCCTTAAGTCTGACAGAAGGGAAACATCAGGCTGAAGTTGTCCATTTGAGCCAGATAAGGCTAAATCAGATATAGACTCAAGCATGTACACAATGTGTGAAGGCGTGAAAAGTTATCCAACAGTTGCCATTCATTTCCAGGCAATCTGGATTTAGAAAATTCTATACATAGAAGCTATGCGTGTCTGGCTGATAAATCTTTACATATAGCAAGTCTTTTTCTCTAGTCAAATCTTCTCAGGAATGCTAGGAAATAGAATGGTTCAAAAGTCACTGTCCAGGCTCTTCTTTATCAGGAGCTCATTAGTTAAAATTCTTGTAGTAAGATATCCACTGGGTAGGAGCCAAGTTGTGACATTGATGCAATGAGAAAAAAGTCAATAATCAAGACTCTTGAAGATAGTACTGTCAGAAACGGCGTAATTATTTTTTTATTAAAAAAGACTGTTTTCCCAGGCAAATTTGAATGTTCTTTAGGTGTAGCCCTAAATACCTAAAAATTAAAAATGAAGTTGTCTCGTGATAAGTGGAAATGGTTTGACCAGGTAAATGTCATTAGATAGGAATTCCTTCTATAGTCATGGTCATTGATACAATCAGAAAAAAACTACATCTTCCAGGACTACTGTGGACATGCAACACCCAATAATACCTGGCTTCCCCCTGCTTCCAAGCAAGGCTAAGGTATTTCCAGAGGAAAAGCACTCAGTAGAAATCCTTCTGTCTCGGTGGTCCTAGATAGCCACCCACTTTGAATAGCCACCATTATATATAGCTTATTTGTGTTTCAAATCATGATTCTAATTGAACTGGTTTCTTTTTCAGAAGAAGATCAAGTTTCTGACCCTTTTGTTCTTCCTGGCCACGGGGATCCTAGTTTTTCTGTGCTTGCCATCAGTCTTCTTCCAGATAACAGAAGGCTGGTCCTACAGCGAAGGAATTTACTTTGCCTTTATCACCCTCAGCACCATTGGCTTTGGAGATTATGTAGTAGGTAAGGTTGATTCCAGAGAGGAAACAAGTCAAAACACCAGGATGATGACTGTAATTCCCATGGGTTGACTGAATGTACGGTAGAGACAAATCTGTCAGAGTCTTTGACCAGTCTTTGCCTTGTGCAGGGGGGGAAATACTTGTTTCTCTGGGATTGAACATGCTGATAAAAGCACAGAATTGTCTAAATATAATGAAATGGGGTAATTTGGGGTGCCAAGAAGTCAAGTATTTTGGTGAGGGAAGGGGAAGTGTAGGGGGAGAATTCAATGAGCCTGGGAATTCTTATTACCAAGAGCAGTTCCTGACAGTCATACAAAACAAGGCTTGTATCACTGCTTTAGCCATCTAAGATTTTGTTTCAGAGTGTAGAGTGAAGAAATAAATTATCATGTTTCAGAATATATGACTTTACACAACAGACTGAGAGGTGGAAATCCCTGTCATGGGAGGGTGGGGAAATCTACTCACACTAAAATATATACATCGCTGCAAAAGTGGCCTTCTTTAGTCCCCTGACCATCTCTGGAGGTTTTCTATCTTCGCAAGCCAGAGCTCAGGATTTCCCCAGAAACCTGTGGAACTTAGGATTACCCCACTGTTCAAGTTGGACTCAAGCATGGTGGAATGCTTCTCGAAACATTTCTGTGGATCTGCTGGACAAAATACACTCTCCATGGAATAAGTTTCCAGAGGAACTCTAAAATGATTACCAGGACCTGAACCAGTGTCCACAGAAGATGCAAGAAAACACCTGGACTCCACGGAGAATCCAAGATTCCTCTACAACAGCCTGTCCTGTCAGCATCTTGCCAGTGTGAACTTCTCCTCAGTGAGGATATGTGAAGGAGGTTGGAGCTAATACTTGCACCAGTGCTGTCCCCTCAGAGGATCTGGAAGCCTCACGTGCCTTTCTGAGGGACAGAGATTCACACAACAAACCCTAGGCTCTCAAGCCTTGCAGAGGTGCTAGACAGGCCTTGGAGCTTCTCTGTGCATTGGAAGAATTTCTTGCACAAGGCTGATGACTTTGGCAGAGGGAGCCCTCAAGCATTTCCAAGCACTGATGTGTCACTGCTGGCCATAATTTCTGTAAATCTATTCCTTCAAGTAGCCTGCTATACAGAAAGATGGAGAGTGGCTGGTGCCATGCAGGAGAAAAACTGAGCATCAAAATAGTGCATTCTCTTTCCTTGTCCAAATTACAGGAGTTTTACAATCATGACAGCAAGTCACAGCCTGAAAACCACAACCTTCATTGCACTTTCCTCCTTTGCAGCCATATTGCTTTGCAAATACAATTAATTGTATTTTAACTTTTTAATTGTTATTTTAAAATAACAATTAGATAGGCCTCATGGCTCTATGATTTCATCTTCATTAGGATGATTTAACCGAAGCTGAAATATTTTTCCATGCCAGTATTTATCTTAATTTGCCTTAACAACAGTAATAAAATGTTGATAAGTTTAACGCTTCACATCTTCACAATGAAGCAAACAGAGTCAATGACTGCTCTGAGAATTATGCACTGAGAATTGCTTACAGATGACAAATGGTTTTGCTCTGGCCATGTGGAATAGAACAGGTTCGAGTTGATTGGCATTTTAGTAATTCAGAACTGGTTTGTAGCTGAGCCTGTTTTGGGTAGGGAGACATGCTAGGAAGATGGCACAGCCTGGATTTAACTGTTGGGAATACATGGAGATACCTCTAGGGTGAAACTCCCTGTGGCTTTGTTAACTGCATATTCCCTGCTCAAGTCCAGTTTTGGGTTAATATTACAAAGATATTAATTACTAGAGGCTTTGCTAACCCCACTTGAGGTGAGAGCACAAGGAAATGCCTTGTACCAAGGGTGAGAATCCCTTTGCCAACTCAAGTCCAGCAGAGGAAAAAGAAACAGTTGTTGGGTATCTATCCATGAGGACAAACGTGCCCACTGCTGCCTCATTTCCAGAGGTCTTGGATAACAAAGAACAAAAATCTTGCACATTAATCTGTGCAGTACAGGTCACAGGAGGACTTGAAAAGAGTTGCCATCCCTCTGGCTCCTTCTGGGCAGGTTCACAAAGGGAAATGATCCACGAGATTTGTGGTGATCTCCCTGTCCATGCACATTGCTGTGTCATCAGCCATGTGAAGTGATCCTTGGCAGTGACTTAGGGCACTCCATAAGCAATATCACCAAATCTTCCTGCAGGTGCCGGGGCCACATCATCTCTGTCATGATGATAACGTTGTGTGGGGCCAAGTTCACTGGGAGCAAGTGCACTCTGTGTGTTGGGGGTGGGTTGCTGACATCTGAAGGATCAAGCGAAATGACCCATGCAGAACAGCGGGTGTGAGATCCTGGCTGATGCTAAGAGGATCAGACTGCATGAAATAAGCTTTGGTCCACTGGTTTCCTGCACAGAAAGTTCTGTTTTTGGCATGTGTCAGTGAACTCTCATCAGTCATGTAGGTTTTATTAATGGAGGAAGCTCCTGAAGCCTTTCGAAAGTGAGGTACGAATTGCAACTGCTCTCTTTGTATGATCTCAGGTACCTGTAATTTAAAGTAAATATTTATTAGGTTATGATCACACTCTGTAGAAATACAGGGAGTTACAATAACCCAGATAATAATGGTTGTGTGGGTATAGTGGCACACTGTCCTCTGCTTTTTGTGCTTTGGGAATTTGGGAATAATTCCAAGATAATACAATACAATTTAACCCTACTTCCCATATTATTTCATTTACCTGTACACGCAGTGGTTGAACTGGGATTGATATGCAGTAAGGGGGAAAAATATCCTGCTCTGATGGTAATTCACCTCAATCACAGAATCACAGAATCACAGAATGGTTAATTTAATCCGAGTGTGTCATTTGACAGGCCAGCATATTTGTATCATGTTTATCACATATATCAATTTATTGCAACAATAAGAGAATTGCCCAGCCTTAACTTAATGCTGTGGAGCTGAGAGTCTCCATTACAGTGAAAAAGTCGCCTTAAAGTACTCAATATAAAACATATTGATGAATTCATTACACTGTTCCACTTTACACTGGCAAAGCAATTTTAACTTGTTAATTTTCTTCTTCTTTCTCTCCCCTTATCTTCAGGCAAACAGTCTGACAGGAAATACTTTTCCTACTATCGAGTGCTCGTGGCCATTTGGATTCTTTTTGGCCTTGCCTGGATAGCTCTGCTGTTTAATTTATTGACAACAGTACTAGAAGATACTGAAAAAATAATTGTCAAGGATCTCCAGCAATTTGGAAAGGTGAGTAAGGACAGTGTAGGAAGCCAGCAAAGAAGATGCTGGCCTGTTCAATTTATTCCAGAAGAAGAAATGCTGCCGCCACGTGCTGGAGGGGATGCACAGAAAATGGAGTCATTAACAACAGATTCTGAACACACAAAAAATGAAAAAAAAGTGTTTTCCAATAGCAGAACTAGTGCCATAACATGTGAGAATTGAATTCTTCATGGAGAATTGCTAGTTAATTATTCTAGAGAAATTCCCATAAAAATAAAATTTCTCCTGACTTTTGCTGAGATATGACCTTTCAGAACTCAAGACTTACCGTTACACAAAGCCTGAATATTAATGGTAAGAAATTTGCTCCTCAGTTTGCAGCTAGGTTGTGCTAACAGCCTGAGAAGTGCACTTGCTTTGCAAGGTGTTTTTAAGGTGCTTTCACAAAAATGCAGAGGAAGGGCAGGGAAGAGCTTGCTGTTTTTATTTGGATTTTGCAGCTTGCAAGAAATCATGTCTCTTCCAGGAACTGACATGCACAAGCTTTTCTGAGGCATTGCCTAGCACCTTTGAAAGAAGAAATAAGGGTATATAACTTGATAGATGCCTGACTTGAGCCATCATATTGGATAAGGTGTTATGGTCTGAAAGACATGTTTAAATGACAAGTCCAGAGCTCAGTGCAGAGACACTAGAAGCATCTAATGGACAGGGTTATGAAAAGGTTAGCATGTTAGAAATGATTAATTCTACCTCTTTCTGTTTTACACTAAGATGAATAAAGGCAATTTCAGCTTTTATCCCTGTGGTTCTGAAAAACCTTTCTGATGGCGTTTATAAAGAACACAAAACCCCATGTCTATAATTCAATTTTTATAATTGTATTCTATAAGCTTTTCATAAGATCAGAGACCAGTTTGAAGGGAGGAGTCCTTTCTGCTGTGTTTGGATTCCATAGGAGCTATGAAGCCATTTAGCATTGATTCTATGGTGCTGTGGCTTTCCAAGGGTGAGTGGTGTCTAAATCTTCAACCAGGTAAAAAACAAAGGATGTCACATCTAGGTGTGGTTTTTCAGATGTGCTGTGTGGTTTGCAGGCCGTCTCTGGGTGAGGACTCTGACCTTTAGAGGATTGATCTCTGTGTCACAGGCCTTCTGTGTGCCAAAAGTGCATGAAAACCCAACCTTGAAAAGCTGGCAAAACAGCTGGGGTAGACACAGTCACAGAGGCCAAACATCCCACGTGTGTGTGTGGTCACACCGAGAGTCAGTCCAGCCCAACACCATCTCTGACCATGCCTAATGTGTCCCCCAGTGCAAGGATTAGACAGCTCTGCCGTGCCCCAGCACAGGGGTCCAGCCCCTCTTCCAGCAGGTGGTGGCACAAGGCTGTCCAGACAGGAGATGTGGTCTCTGTACATCGAAATCCGTGAACTTCCCCAAGTGCTGAACTCGCATCAGTACCCACAGGCCCCCCCAGGCAGTCCATAGCTTTAATACACCAAGTCCCTCACTCTGACAGTGCTGAACTTGTCACTTGACAGGTTTTTGGGAGCCCCTCAAGCTCCTGTTTTGTCAGACTGAATAATTGTTTTTTGCTCACCCTCCGGGTGTTAGTTACAGCATGACCATCCCATGCCAGAGTTATTCCTGTATGAAAGGGAGAATAAATTACAGCTATAAAGCAATTTCAGGTCATAAAGATGCAATCAGCCTTGAAGTTGGATTCATAACTATTTCAGTCAAACAGAGCCATGTTTCTTGCCAAAGTAATTCTGCTGCTTCAAGACCTGGCATGTAGACCTGACCAAATATGTATTTTCTTCCCTCCACAAATTATTTTCCAGTGTTACCCTCAAGGCTGACTTCTCACCTCATATGTCTCACTGTCAGTAAACTTTTCAGAGGCAGCAGGAACAAGACCTGACTGAAATCAGGTAAGGGTAGCAGTGCAATCATAGGACACAGAGGTCCTTGTACAAGCCAGAATCCTGTTGCTGTCAAAAGTCAACACCAGAGCCAGGCAGAGAAAGCAGCTGGATGCTCCCAGGCAGGGATCTCTTCACCTTTCTGTTTCCCCCTCTTACCAAGCATTGACCCACATTATTATTTTCCAGGCACCATTCTGTTCTCTATTTTTTTTTCCCCCAGCCCTTCCTACAAGGATCATTAACCCCATTCCCAGTCTAATGCAGGGACTGTCAGGGCTGGTTTAGGGGGAATGGTCTGGTCTTGGGGTGCCATAATAATTTGCACAGCCTCTCATAATTCCTTCTGTGCCAGTTCCTGGTGTCTGATGGACCTCATGGAGGATTTCTTCAACTTCTCACTGTCCCACTTGCTCCCTGTTGTGCCCAATAACACAACCCAGCCCTGGAACAAGCTGCTGATGTTTCATTGCAACACAGAGCAATCAAGGATGCTTTTTTTAGACACTTCAGGAAGGGCAAGAGACACATCCTATGGACTTTGATTATAAACAGCAAGCACAGAGCTGGGCAGTGGCTCTTTGAATAAAACAGAACAAATTCTCATTCCTTTGCCCTGGTGGGTGTTTAACAATAAGCCTTGAAACCCAAGCACTTCCCACTTCCAAGAGTCCGTCTGTCCTGTAACTATTGCCTTAGGGTGAAGGCGTTTTAACTCATTCCTCTTGCCATGCTCCCCAGGTAAGGATGTGGCACAGAGGGACTGAAAAAGTCACCCAAGGCCTGAGGATCCAGGAAACATTAGCCAGGAATGGCCATCGTGGGGCTGTCCTCCTTCAGGCACCAAGAATTGAGGTGTCCCTTCAACTGTGGATGCCAGCCTGGGCACACAGAAAACACATCCACAAAGATTTAAAAAAAAAAAAAAGATAAAATCTCACAGGAGAAACTCGGCTCTGAGAAAGAAGGCTGTCCATTCATAAATCCTTTCTCCTGCAGAGGCCTTTTGGAGAAGGGTCTTAGCTTTGCTTGTTGTGCCCTCCAGTGGCTCTGTGCTGCAGACCCTTTCCCTTCACATCCCTGCCAGCTTTGGGTAGCTTTCCTCCACCTCCCACCGTGCAGCTCAGTTTTGTCAGTGGGAACCAGAGGACACCGCCCTGTATTTTTATCCAGTTCACACGAGCTTGCGAAAGGCTAAAAAACGCCTCATTCTCAAGAAAGAGATGGGGATAGGCACCTCAGACTGGTCCGCCCAAGGTCCCTGCCTTATACCCCCAGTGAGACAGCTCTGTGGAGGCCAGCTGGGGATGTCAGGGCTTTCTGTCAGCAAACCATCATGCAGAGGATGCTCACTGGCAGCACACACGGTGCTGATGGTGGGGAGCACTCCCATCATGTGCCCCATGCATCACATCTGCTGCAGGGTCAAGGCGCACATTCCCACCCCCTGTCCCACAGAGAAAGGGATTGGTCTGGGAAAAAATGTGCAAAAAGGCAGGTTTGGGTGCAGGTTCTGGGGTCTGGGGGGGCTGGTCTGCTCTGCAGCAGCCTCGAGGGCAGGCAGTGCCTGATGCAGCACAAGGGGTGCAGATAGGAGCTGCAGATATGTGGAAGAAAGAACCAGCACCAAAGGGTGTGTGGTCCTCTCCGCTGGGAAAGGCAAGGGAAAAGCCTGGGAAAGCTGCAAGCCAGGGTGGGACAGGAACTTTTTGGATGTGATATTGTTCCTCGTTCTTAAGCTGAACAATAAATCTGTCTCCAGAAGGGCTTAGGCATAATAACAAATCTCTCCAGGGCTGGAGCAAGCAGCCTTTTCCAGCATTATCATCCTCAGAGCATCACAACAGCAGCAGAACTTATCCTCACATCACCCCTGGGAGGGGAGCTGTTGGTTCTTGTGCCCGTAATAGGGCCCCAGAGAAAATTCAGTGTATCACCCAAATTCATGCATCAGACTTCTGGCTCTCTCAGCCAGGACCAGGTGTCCTGGTATTGCTTACAAATAAACTAGACCCAGCCATGGTTGTGTAGTTTTGAGGTTAAAAAAAAAAATAGACTTGAATTGAGAGCAAAATTAGAAAGGGGATTCTACTCCACATCTGGAGATTTAAAGTAATCCCACGATTTTTAATTCATGAGTATAAGCCAGCCTTTGCTCTTCTTCTGCACGTTCTCCTTGCCCAAGGGACAGAAACCAGGAATAAATCTGTTCCAAAATCCCTGTTCTGCCAAGTGACACAGTGACAGAAATCCTCTGGAGACCAAGCAGAGGGGTTCTCCACTGGCAGATCTGTACAGCCTGGAGCCTTTTCTGGGAGCTGCTGTGACCCATTCCCACTGCGCCACACAGGGAAATCCAATTTTCACGGAGCAGCCTCCTGTGCAACTGCCAGCTCTCCCACTGCAGCTTGTTTTTAAATGGGAAACATTTCCAAAGCAAGCCAAATACTTTCCAATACATTAAACCAGTTGCTGAAAAACTCCAGGAGTAGGATTGTGAAATATATTATCTTGGATTAAATGGCAGCAGCATGTTCCTGCATTCAGTCTGTGCTGCTCCTCATACATCACCCACATCTTTGCTGCCAGCTAGGAAACAGTGTGCATTTCTGCACTTGAAACCAAGCAAAAGCCACGAGGAGTTATTTTTCCCTCAGAAATTCAGTTGCCTCCAGAGAGAACAGGAGAAACTACACTTTGATCTGTCTTTAATTAGTGTATGGGCTGTCAGGGATCGTTTGAGGTCTCCCTCAATTAATAGTCAGTTCATTTGGAGAAAGTATTTTTTTTCTGGAAGCAGAGGCACTACTCAAAGCAGCGGAACACCTTGGCTAACGTAACATCACACAGCCAGTGGGATGTTTCTTTTACAGCAATTGCTAAACATGGGCCACACACATGCTGTTTTCCACTCTGTCACACTTGGACCTGTGCTTTCTCGCCTGACTTGTGACCAAAAGCCTGGATCCAGTTCAGAACCGGTTTAACAAACATAACTAATCACTCTACAAAGGCTTGTTTGTAATCCATCCCTCGTGATCGCACCCAAAGAAACAAAAACTCCAGGTTTTTTGTCAGCCAAGTCCCTTGTACCATTCCAGCAGGATTCAAAGTGGTCCTGAAGATAGATTTTACACAGGCTTCACACTGTAAGGAAAAGGGATCCTTTGGGATACGTCACGTGGATGTCTGAGGACCAGCCTGAGCCAACGTTGCTGTTTCCATATTAGTAAAGTCAGTATTTAGCCATTCTGGGGCTAAAAGGTTGGAGGTGAGCAAAAATGCTGCCTCCAGAAAGCCTTGTCCATGCTCTTGCCATCAGCTGGTCTTACCTCCAACTCAGAATATGAACTCAAATCTGCTTAGAAAATTCAGCATTTTCTATCACGAGAAAATGATTTCTCGTGAAATCTCCAATTTCTATCTGGACACAATTAGGGTAATTCTCCACCATGGGTTTGCAAAGGCTCATTATGCTGAGTTAAAATTAGGGCAATTATTGAATCCATTTGATTACCAGTTTGACATGATTTAGGAGACATATCTCCTGAATAAACACTTTCTAAATTTCTCTTTCAATTACTCTTACATTTGTGGTTGGAAACTACATATGTACTTTGTGGTGAGATGCTGAAGCATGAAATAATACATCCCCAGAAAGAGAGATACCCTGATAAGCAAAACAATAATAATAACAAGCATGAGTCATTGAAAAATGAAGGGAGGTACAATTTACAATTTAAGTTAATGGCTTCCTTGAGAAGGATTAGCCAGAAAGATGCTGATGTTCTCAAAGAACAAATGTGGTTTGAGGTGAATCCAGCTTCTCAAAGTAAAAGATGACTGTTCATCTTTTGGCATGGAGCAAATGATACATCAACACCAGAAAAGAGCATAAGTCAGAATTTGTGCTGAAAGTTCCTCAGAATTCAGTTCTGTTCATTTAAATGACTCATTGAATGCTTTAAAAACAAGGTTAAGGTCTTAAATTTAAAACGGCTTTGGAGATTTACTGGAAACCAAGGATGAAACCTAAGCAGATATCTGTCTATTTTCAACTTCAAAAGTCCTGGCATAAATCTCAAAATATAATGCACGTTGTCTGAGAATTAGAAAGATGCAAGAAGCCCAGTGTAGGCACCTTCCAGTTGCTAGATACCAATTCTCCCTGTCCAAGCAGTCTGCCTCTTCATAAAACATGCAGGAGCTCTTCAGCATCTCTGGTGTGCAAGTCTATTGCAAATCAGTGCTGGGGTCAGGGCCTGTATATTGCCCCAAAGTAGATATAAAACAGAGATTAATGCCAATCTCTGCAGAACTTCAGCCAGTTTCCCAATTGCCAGTATAAAATTACAACACATAAATTGTGTCCCCATTAAAATGTTTGGGTTTTTTAAAATATTTTTTTTCCTTTCTTCCTTTCCTTTCTTATTTCTTTCTTCCTTACAGCCTTCAAGTTGGTGATGGGATGAAGAATGGATGCGGCAGAACTCACTGCAGTCCCAGAAATTCATGGGCAGCTCCTAGAGAGCATGGCCCAGCAACACGGTCTGCAAAGTGCTTAAAGGCTGAGCGTAATGACAACAGTGATAGCACAATTGATGCCAGATAGCCAAAAATTGCCAGAGGGAAACAAAAAAGAGGAATTTCTAGCAGTGGTTGTAAAAGTATATTCCTTGCATGCAGTCAGTCTCTGAGCAAAAGCCTGAATAGAAGCTGCCCACACGTTTTGCTCAAAGATGGGACATTTTTAGGGCTGGGGTTTGGTAACAATATTTCCCAGTCATCATCTCAGAGACCTCTGTAGGGGCTCAGCCTGCCTTGGCAAACCAACCAGTGAAGGTGGAAAAGATCCTCTAGGGACATCAAGGGAGAAGCACAATTTTTGGCACATGGAATTTGCATGCTGGCATTTGTAGTAATGAACAGTCTGAACCATCCCAGAGTGGGAAGGGCTTTGGTGTGGCAGCCAGGGTGCCTTCCAGCTGCACTTCTGGGAAGTTAAAGCATGACTGGAAATTTCCATACAGAGCCCTGCTTTGGCACATGGTTTTCTCAGTTAATATGGTTCAAGGACAAAAACAGAGAGTGGTAAACTCATGCTAAAATCCCCAAAGCCCACACTGAGTTCATAAACAGCAAAAAGCAGAGCAGTGAGTTGTAGAAATAAGAAATGTTGTCACTCCCCCACCAAGGCCATTTCTCATACGTGGTGACAGCATGGTGAGGAGAGGTGGCACAAAGGACAGGCAGAGCACTCTACCCCGTGGGATTATGGATACTGGGTGATTTTTGGGATCAGCCTGCACCACAGGTGAAGCCCCTTCATGAACAGATGTCCATCAGCTGAGAAAATAAGTGTACTGTGGCTGGAGAGAGACTTTTTACAAGGACATGGAGTGACAGGGCAAAGGGGAATTGGCTTCAAATTGACAGAGGGCAGGGTTAGATTAGATATTAGAAAGAAATTCTTCCCTGTGAGCGTGGTGAGGCCCTGGCACAGGTTGCCCAGAGGAGCTGTGGCTGCCCCATCCCAGCCCTTTTCCAGGCCAGGTGGGATGGGGCTGGGAGCAAGCTGGTCTAGTGGAAGGTGTCCCTGCCTGTGAAAGGGGGATTGGAGCTAGATGGTCCTTAAAGTCCCTTCCAATCCAGGTCATTCTGCTTTTCTAGGATTCTGTAAAGTCGCTGTGTGCACACACACGACAGAACCTCCAGATGTCACCATCAACCCAAGCAAGAAAGAGGCACAGCACAAACTGTGCAGAAAATCCCCACTGAAGGACTTCTCCTTCAGTCCCTGCTCCCCTGTCTGGGACAGACAGGCAGGAGGGGTTCCAGTCCACCTGGATAAACTGCTCGAATCACAGACAAAATCAAGGAATGTAGTTTATAGCTGTGCATGGAAGCATTTTCTATGTGCATTATCCTGATGTAGACCATATGGGTGCTTCCCTATGTATAGGTGCTCATTACTTTCATATTATATATATATATATATATATATAAAAATATAAATCACATCTGTGTGTGTATATATATATACATAATTTTATATATATATATAACTTTATAACTTTTGGTCTTAAGAATAACAGTCTCTTTGCCAACAGCTTTACATGAAGGTAAAAGCAAGGCATGCTCTCCAGTGCGTTTTCTAACCATATGCATATTCATCTCTTCCAGTACACATTCCTGTGCCCCATCCAGCTGATGAGCTGAGAAACAGAACGATCAGCCCTGAATAAAGGATCTGAGAACACAGGCACAGGTGGGATCCCCCAGTGATGGCAGGCAGCATGCCTTTAAATCTGTGTAGTAAGGTCAGTGTTGATTTATCAAGGAATTGGTTGTCTCCTCTATTTCCCTTGGCTTGTTAAGTTCATTTTATGGCACTCTTTCAGCAATCTAAATTTGCCGATTTGGAAAAAAAAAAAAGGCTTAAAAAATCCCAACTCTGCCTCTTCTTCCCTTGAACTCTGCCCTCTCCTTATTGCTCACAAGATTTAAAAGCACTCAGGATTCATTGGGAAGGAAAAGTCCCTCAGGTCTGCTCAAAGCTGGCATTTACATCATCCCTGTCACGGTGTGGAGCTGTGATGCAGAATAAGCTCACAAGTAGAGCCAAGCTTTGAGGCAGCAGAGGTGTGGGACCCAGGGGAGATTGCTGGTCACTCTTCCAGGGCAACAAGAGGTGTGCAGAGTACCCTCCAACCTGACCTTGTACCTGCAGATAACTGGGGGGATATTCAGGGGCTGTTTATTTAAACACATCCATCCCCCTGAACACCATATTTAAAAAAAAAAAAACTACTGAAGGAAATGCCATATTGAGTTGGGGAACCCTTGTAGGGCACAGAGGTGTTGTTTTTACATGAAAAGACCCTCAGGGTTCTCCTGCACCAAATCGTTCATCCTCACAAAGTTTGAGCAGGGCCTGGAGGGATCATGACACGGAAGATTAATGGATCTCTCCCAGCCATAGGTTGTCAGTTAAGCCAAGCACTGCTAATGCAGGATGTTGTCCCGAGACCTCGGTTAGCACAATGACGAAGCTTTTTTTAAGTCCTCTGTGTAAAAGGCATAATCCTTGTATGCCAATGGATCATATCCTTGAGATCCCTAGGGAGCAAGGCAAATGTGGAAAGAAAGGGAAAGGAAATCCCTTATTTCATAATGGTGCAAACAGACATGTCAGGAGAATTACATCAACATGCAGCACATGTGAAATTTAATACTCCTCCTAATGCATTTAGATGAGGCAAAATGTAAAGTCTGTACCGCCTCTGGGAATAATTCTGGTAGGAAGCTTTCACCACTAGGAACCAAGGTCTTTCTACTTACTCTGGAATTTGAGCCTTTGTTTTCAAAGCCTTCCTGAGAGATTTCAAAATCAAGTTTGTTAAGTGTACATTACTCTTTGAAGATCTGTCTTCCAGAATGAAACACCGGCGCTCTTCCCAGCCATGCTGGTGTAAATGAAGAGCAGCATGGCTGAAAATCAGTAAACATTCACAAGGGCCCAGACAACCTGCACAAGAGGAGAGGCCTTGCACTGCAGAAAACCAAGATAGGCAAAGACAGAGAGCCCTTAGAATTCGCCTGGTATCAGCTGGCATTGCTGCAAGAGTGCATCAGACCTGCATGGATTTCCACCAGCTTTGACTGTGGCCCATAAGGCTCTCCAAGGCTTATAAACACAATATTTGCTTTGGAGTCCTTGCAGACAGGAGGAGCCTGAAGTCTTCTCGCTGGTTTCCCTCCCTTATATCAAACCATGGATATGGAATTCAGCAAAGGATACGGCTCAGATGTGGCTTGAATTCAGACAAGTGACTTGAAGTGATGATTTCCCCCCTACCAGGCTGCAGATGATCGATGTATTATGCATGAAAATAGTGCCAGGCACAGATGGGGTGGGAGTAGAAGGTGTGAGCTGATAATGACAGCAGCCAAGTTCTGCTAGAAAAGACTCTACAACACACTTGCATGTTGGGCAGAAAAAGGATGCAACATGCATGAGAGGCTAGCCATGGTTTAAAGGGCCAAACAGATTAATTACAGTCAAAACTGAGATTTATGCAAGGATTTGAATGGCATGGTTGCCAGAGGGAACAGGGGATTAGCCTTGATGATTCAAAGAATCATCTTCAAATCTTGTGTTCTTCAATAACCATTAGGGAGCTGAGTAAAACACATTTTCAGGGGTTTAAAAGCTGAAGACAGAGAATCCAAAGGGGTGACATAGTACTGCATCAGATACTGCCTCCAGCAGGATCCTGGCTCCTGCTCAGCACAGTGCTGAGAACTTGGCACCAGGTCCAAAGTTGAAACAAACAGGAATTTCTTCATGGACATTTCTAGTGTTTGGATCCTAGTCACTGAAGACCAACATGCAGGGCCTGATCCTGAAAAAAACAGTCAGAGTTTGAATGGGAAACATGTCACTGAGTTGGAGCCAGGTGGGTACAGACTTCCGTGGGAGGATGAGTCAGGAGAGCTCTGGCATCATCTGCAAAAGGACCTGATGCTGTTGGAGAGAGTTTAGCAAGTGTAAAAACCCATGAGGAAGCAGCAATGGTCCAAAGAAAAGCCCACAATTTCCCTGGTCGTCCTTGAAGCACTCTGGAGATCATTGCAAGACCAGATACTGGAAATAAGCTGCTTCTTTTTTACATCTGAACCATGAGAAAGGGATACTCTGTTCCTCACACAGCTTCTCTGAAGAAACTCCAGCCCTGAACACAGATCTGACAGCTGGCAAGATGCCATTGGTTTTGCCAAATCTGACCACAGCTGGTCCCTGATGCAATAAAACGTTGACTCACCAGAATCTGAGAATGTGTGTGTCTGGAGGATCATCAAGAAAAAACAGAAAAGACTTGCTGGCAACTTGCAATGCATTTGCCAGTTCCAGGCTCTGTGGGAACCTGACCTGTCAAATTTCCTCCAAAAAGGGTTCAGATGCTCATATTTGCCTGTGGGAATGAGCATTTCTGATAACACCACGCAACCTAAGCTTGCAAAGAAACCTCAGGTAGGGAGGGCATCACATAAATAGGGAGTAAGGGTTTGTCTCACAAAATTCCTGTGCCCCAAGGGGTTGCAATCCACTCACCCAAAACCAAGAGCAAAAGTGTGACAAAAAGGATGTATTGGGAGACTGGAACAGACTCATGATCACTCATGGCAGGACCTGTTGCATCATGCTCTGCCAGCCTCTGGTCTGGGTTGTTTCTGCTTCCCCTCCGTCTCCCAGCTCAGCAAGCCATCTCCAGAAGGATCCACACATCTCCTGAATTACCTTCACAGAGTCTTCCCTGTCGCTGCAGCCCAACACAGCCTCCCTAGAGTACAGGAGGATCTGAAGGGCTTCAGTAAGGCCAGTTTCACTTGTTGCCCAGAGGATCTGTGGCTGCCCCATCCCTGGAAGTGTTGGATGGGGCTTGGAGCACCCTGGTGCCATGGAAGGTTTCCCTGCCTGTGGAACTGGCAGGGGATGGAAGTGGCGATCTGTAAAGTCCCTTCCAGCCCAAACCATTCAGTGCTTTCTATTATTACTGTGATTTCAGTAGTTTTATACCCAATCAAGACCTGTAAAAGCCCTCTCATTCCCTCTCTAATTGTCCTTGTGGTCACATTTCTTGGTGTTAGCATCATCGAGACCTGCGCATCAGTCCGGATCCAGCCTCAATCTACCCTGCATCCTTATATCATGCATTTTCAAGGAGCTCAGCAGAAATTTATGGATCAAAGCTAATCGATAATACCAGAGCCCTTTCACCATATTGCTTTCACTAAATTACTGCATCCTTTAAAAACAGAAATCTTAGCAGACCGCAGTACAATGCCAGACAGACTGTCACTTCCAAATTATGTTTATTTATTCTCTCTCTGCCTCTTGGCTGGCCCCATTACCAGCATATCTCAGTGTCTCTCAGTCATCAGCATATTTGCCTTCCCTCCCTTCCCCCTACCCTGAGGTACATGTCTCCTCTCAAGTACAAAGTGGACTGACACGGCAAGTTTTTGAGCCTATTTAACACCGACTTTATCTGAGGAGAACTAGATTCAGTGACAGAGCCTCAGAATTAATTACACGAAGGTGAATTCCCGTCACAGAGCCTGGCACAGTGTCACCACAAACATTTTAACAGCCAGTCCCCGGCCCTCGGCTGCCTTTGTGCAGTGTAAAGCAATTATTTGTACCTGCTTGGTGAAACGTGTCAGCCCCTTCAGAGGTGCTGCGACACAGCAAACACACTTCAACCCTTGTTATTCACAAGGAAAAGGGTGTCTGGTGGATCTTGGCTGTGCACAAAGTCTCTGGTGCTGTTCTGCTCAAGCCCTTCAGGGCTGGGAATGCAGCACTTTGTGTACAATCCACACAGGGAATATCCCTCGCAGGTGAGATGCAGCCAGGCCCAGCGATTTGGGCAGAAGCAGAAATAGGACTCGAGGCCAAGGAAGCAAAGTGCGAATCTCAAACAAGAAGGTCCTTTTTGAGTCCCACCAGCAGGGAGGAATGGACGGCTGAACCCCCTCTTTCATCTCCTTTTTGTCAAGTATTTTCAGCCCTTTCCTCTCCCTTTTCCTGCATGCCAGGGTATCCCCGGTGGAAACTCTTTCCAATTCAGGTCCAACTGCTTCCCCTTCCCTTGCTGCAGCTGTTACAGCTGACACATTCCTACCACATTCCTTCTTTACTCTTACCAAAAAAAAAAAAAAAAAAAAAAAAAAAGGACGTGTTCTGGGGTTTTCTTTACATACCTGTATTACAAATTTGCTCAGAGCTGAGCTGACACCAGGGTTAACCTTTAAAGTCCATTAGAGATGATCCTAGGAGACCAGAGAGGGAAAATAAAGGAAGTTGAACTACAGCCCGGAGCAAGGAAGGGAAATTGTGTTTATCCCTTCCACTGCAGCATGCTCCAGGGCAGGGAGGGAGGGATGGAGGGATGGAGGGATGAGAGGAGGTTGGTTACGGTGGAGAGCAAAGGGTATTTCCTGCATTAAGCAGAGATTGGGGCACAGGAGAGCAACAAGCATTGAAGGGGACACCTCTGCCTTTCCTGGAGGAAAAAAGCTGCCTGCACATCCCAAAATCTCCCTCCATTGGGACTAGCTGGGACTGTGAGGCTCTTTTAAGATCCGAGGCAGATCAGATTTACCAGGGGCCTTTGGGGTTTAGTCAGAGCTCCTGGACCTCCCCAAATTGATCACCTGGGGAAGAAATGCTGCTCCTGGGCAGAAGGTTCTATTGGGGGGTATGTGGTGGGCTTCCCATGCACAGGGGGCAGATGAGCCACCAGCCAGAGCCCCGAGGGAGGAAGTTTTCGAGCTGATCAGCAGGAAAACGGGGCTATTCTCAGTGAACTCCGCTGTGGCGCAAAAACAAAGTCCTTTCTCATTAGGGAGGAATTCAACGGGCCTCTCTGGGAATCAGTGCTGCAGCACGCAAAAGGTCAGGTCTCATTCTGGAAGCCTTTTCTCCCCTTCTGCCAGCAGGAAAAATAATTTAGAATATCCCCTAAAGAACCCTATTCCCCTGTACTCCCTTCCAAGCACAAAAAGCAGGAAATCACCTCAGTGTGGGCAGTGGTGCTGTGGTGGGGATGGGCAATCTCCTGGTCCAGCCCCTGGGGCCCAGGTCCCTTTGCACCTGACATCCTTGTTATTAAAATACCTAATTAAGAGAGGAAGGGACAGGGGGAACATCCTATTCAATCTACAGGGCACAGTGCAGAGATTGCCACATCTGCAGAGACCCTGCCAGCATCAGCTGTCACTGTGTGGCCGTTTGAGGTGAGATTTTCTTAGGGGAAATTCGGTCTATTTTGTCCCAGTTACACCTCTGGTGCTGCAGCTGGCCTGGGTCTGCCTGTCCCACCCAATGTAAAGTCTCCCAGTGCTCCACTAGCCTACAGAAATGTGCTTTCCAGTCTCATCTTGGGATGAAGACACGTGGAGTCACCTCTGGCAATCAGAGCCGTGTCAACACAAACTGATAGCTACCATCACCTGTTTCTGCTTTTGCAGCCTCAGAAAAATCAGATTCATCAAGACCCATGGAGGTCCATCTTCATGTCCCACAGCCCAACACATCCAACCCTTGCTGAAATCATTTTGAGTCCATGTTACACGGGAAAACTGAGAATAGTCTGTTGTCTATTGTAATCTTTCTGTACCAGCTCCCTTTGATTCTCAAATAGTTTGTGAATATGAAATTCCTCTTCTGCGATCGAGGCTAATTATTTGCTTAAGATAATTTATAGTGACCCTAAACTCAGCATCTTGACTTGGTAATTTTATGGATTTTCAAATGGACTTGTAGAGAGCTTTAATCACACATTGTCCAAACCCCAGGACCTGAACTGAAGGAATTTTGTTTCAGATCCCATCAGCTACAGAGGTCACAGTTAAGTAAAATCGGCTTAAGCCGGGATTGGAAAGCTGTGTCTGCTACATTAGCAGAGAGATCAGATGACAGATTTGGTCTGGCCTCATTATCTAGCCATAAAAATGTAAGGGCCTGAAGTATTTAGGGAATAGGAATGCAGAGAGCAGAAGGGATTTCTGGAGGATCTCTATGCAGTATTTGCTGTCTGGGAAAATGAGACCAAAGGACCCCCCCCCAACCAAACTGTCTGATGTGAGCTCTTATCTCCAACAACAAACTGAAAGCAGGAGAATCAGTCTCTTCCTTTTGCAAACAGTCCAGGGAACAGGGGCTCCTGTATGTCTACAACATCTCACATTTATTTTTAGCTTCATCTGTTTGGTTAGTGAGGTCACTGGAGCCCAGGCTCAAACATGTTACCCTGACCTGCCAAAGCTCTGGCTTGCCTCTAGCTGTACAGACCCCAAAGAAACAGAGCTAATGTTATGTCAGTGTTCTATGCCTGACCTCAAATCACTATGTGTCCTCACATATTGCAACACTTTTTCTTTGGGTATGAGAAGTGCAGAACACACTTTGAGCAGTGTTGATCCAAAAAAATACTTGATGGGGCTGTTTCCTGGCTGAAGTAACCCCTGTGCCTTTTCCAGTCATTCTGCATTTAGGATTTAATTTACACAGTTCAAAAATTACATCACGATTTCTAACCTTTGGTATAAGAACAAACAAATACAAAAAAAAAAATCCAGCCCTCCTTCCCCCCACAGATTTGGGAAGCATTATCCAAATCACTGCCAGGAAACAAATGTCAGGGTACCTGGAGCCACCACCTTCCATCATTTCCATCCTCATCTAAGCTAGAAAATGGGTTTGTGGGGGAAGACTTTCTTATGGAGCTGCAGAGGCATTAATAAGTAATGGTTTTTGGAATGATAGCTTGTTCTGCGAATGCAATAAATTGCTGATGGAGTCCCCAAGCCCTGGGCTGGAAGCGTGCCAGGAGAAAGGTGCTGCAGAGCAGGCAATATTCATCACTGCTCCACTAGTGAGGTGGAGCTGAGAAGCCTGCAGGAAGCTCAGCAGGTGATGGGGGAGGCAGCACAGCCCTGGGTCTTGCAGGGTGAACTCTTGTCCTGACAGGCTTTTTGAGTACTCTGCTGGAAATCACGAGCACACTGGCTTAAACCTGGCCTCCACACATGCTACAGCTGCTGCTCAGAGAAAAGATGTCCCCCAAGGAGAAAAATGCCTCCAGAAGTGTACATTTACCCTTATTTTCACTCTCTGAGTCATTCTGGGAAAAGCCCTGTTCTAAATGCTGATATAACCCTCTCTTCCCTAGGGAAATATTCATGTAGCTGCAGGTGACTGAATTAGGGAAGCTCAGAAAAAGTTCCTGCTAACAAACTAAGCCACAGGGACTACCCATGTGCAGACTTTTAGAGCTCCTGCAAATGCAAAACAAAATGTCCCTGCAGGGTGACTGGAGCTAATGCGCTTTGCTTTACATTTGCATTTGGCTCCGAGTCGCACAAGGCTTCTTGCTGGGGCAAAAGTGATAAAGAATTAAGCTCCTATTACTCAACTGCTTGCAAGTACTTGCTGTATCTCTGCTGGGAAAATGTGGCAGAAAAAGCACACCTCTGGCTCATATGGAACCAGAAAATGTTAAAGACTTGGTTCAGCTCTGCTCCTGGCTGCTCAGAGTGTCTGAAGTTCACACACCAAGAGGAAATTCCCACTTTTCTCTTACCAGAATACCAAATATTTCTGCAAGCAATGTTACTCATCTAGAGAAGTCACAGTCACTGCCACAGCAGATTATATGAATCAAAGTACTTAATTCTAGAAAGCCGCAATTTGTTGACTTTCATTAAGACCTTCTGTTGGTTTTTTTCATTGTTTCTACATCTCCTTTCCTAAATTGATGAGAATTATTGCCTCCTTCCCAGAATGCCAGGTAGAATGGCTGCTTATCATGGAGTCATGGAATCACAGAATGGTTTGGGTTTGAAGGGATCTTAAAGATGTCATTCTAACTCCTTGCCATAGGCAGGGACACCCTTCACTAGACCAGGTTGCTCCAAACCCCATCAAAGCTGGCCTTGTACATTTAAAGGGATGAAACCTTATTAGTGGCACAGGTAGGGATATCCCCATGGATCTGCTACCTATTGGCTAATCACTGGCCCAAACTGCAAATAATTTGTGATTTATTTAATTGTTGAAAAGTTTTTACAATCAAATCATCCATTGGGTGACACCATAAATGGCACATACATGATGGGCAGTTGTTCAGGAAAACTCACTGTAAACTGCTTGGAGACGTCTCCTATGGAAAATAAGTAATTTAGGATTTTCAGCCATAGAGAGCTATGTATCCAGGCTCATTCTGAATTGTTTGAGAATGGGCAGGAAAAAAGAGAAGAAAATCCCCTGATAATTCATCTGTGGAGGGTAATTTACTGGGTCTAATCAGAGCAAACATCTCTATGGCTGGAATGCTGAAATAAATTAAATATAAAGCCTTCAAGGTCATAGCTTCCCAAGCTAATAATGTGCTCAGGTGGAGACGCTCTGTGCTCCACTGTGAAAAATCTCCATCAGCTGGATGGAATGGGAGTATTTCAAGCAGTGATCAGGCCTGCCTGAAAGAAAATGGAGTGAATAGAGGATGTAGAGGATTCAATCTTCAAACTCGAGCAGCGTAATCAATGAAGTTTAGGCACTCAGACTGGAAATAAAATACATATAAAAAGGCATTTGCATTTGGGTTGGGGAAGAGGTAGTGAGGAGAGTGTTGCTAGCAAGTGTAAGCTGTGAGATGCAGATCTTGCTGTTCTGCTTCCAAAGTCTGATGCAGAAGCAATTAGATATTTAAGGAGTGGCCACGCTACACATCCCAACTCCTGCAGTGACCGTCCCCCTGGACCAAAGGTTTATAACCCTCCTGCAGTCCCAGCTGCCCCATCCAGCTTACCAGAGCTTACCACCCCTCCAGTTGTGCAGCACAGCCATTTCTCTGCCTTTCCAACCCCAGCCCTCAAGAAATGTGGCTGCAGGAACAATAAATATCACCTTAACACTGAGCAGGTGTCAGCTAAAGGCAGCTGGGTGGCAATGGGTCAGGCAGGGAGCAGTGGAGACCCCAGACACAGGCACACAGCAGTGCAGGAGGGTCTCCTGGCCCAGATGGGCAGGAGGACACCCTGGAAAGATCCTGGATCCTGGTAAAGTCCTGAGCCTTTGAGGTCAGCCTTAGCAGCCCTGGTAATTGTCATCCTGAAATGCCTGGGAGTCTGTCCTGTGCCAAAATGGGATGCCCTGAGGTTTCTTTGCTACCACAGGTTATTTTTTCACTGTTCTGTTGGTTTTGATATCAGCAGAGGATCTTCCCATGGCAGGATTAGAAACTTCTCTCATTTTATTTTATTTATTTATTTTATTTTATTTTATTTTATTTTATTTTATTTTATTTTATTTTATTTTGGTAAATACACATTTCACAGCCACCCTTAACTTCACACTCGTGCCTGTGAATCTCACCATTCAAAATGACTGCTTCACCCTAGCTGCTAATTTAAAATTAGATCCTATGCATATATATGCACACACAGTGCCATCCACTTTGGTTTAGTCTCTGCTGCATATGTTAAGAACAGTCTTGAAAAATGTGATCACAGAGCTATTTCTCTGCCCTCCATCAGACCCTGCTTTTCTCCATCCATAATGATCCTGATCCCCAAACAGGGTGGTTGTTGGGTATTTCTGTCCCTGTTCATCACACAGCCTCTCGTCCTCATTCCCTTTGCACATCTCTCTAACCCTGGGCTCAGCATTCCTGTGAAGTGCTCTCTCTTTGAGACTGAAAACCTCACCAGCACTAATGGGTGTATCTTCAGCAGAGCCCCGTGCCACGAAATGATACCATTATTGCCATTTTTGGAGACGAGGAGCAGACCTGCACGGATAGGAAGGTCAATGCCGTTAAAAGCATCCGCTAATTTGAGAAAGCACAAGGCTGGATTTTTTTTAGAGTGCTTTTTTCCACAGCACTTTACTCGGTCACAGTACAGGTGCCCTTTGACTGTGTGCAATCGTGAGAGCTCCACCCTGGTGTCTGGTAGAAGGAGGTCACAGGCTGGGGACCAAAGCCACCAGCAGCATGTAATTAGTGCCCATCTCTGAGGGCTCTGACCCCACCAGACACACACAGCAAAACTCCCATCTGAAGCAAGCTGGGCTGGCAAAGCTCTTATAAACAAATGCTGCGTCTTCTGATGGAAAATATCACATCCATCAACTGTGGTTGAATAGTTTCCAACTTGTGGCTTGTTTCTCTGTGAATTCAAGCCTACTAGGAAGGTGCTTAGATTGCTGTAAAGGCATTCATGCCTCCACCAGAAAAACCTGAGTGTGAAAATCAAAGCTGTGAAAACCACTGAATTTTGCACAGATGCCACGGTAGTAAGAAATAAAGAGCAGGCAAGAGGATTTCAATGAGCTGATAGACTCATCAGCTGAGTTGTCAGCTGGAAAAAGGCATTCCCTTTTTCCAAAACAGGAGCTTCTTTTGCCAATACCTCTCTGGGGTGAGGTCCATTGTGTTGGGGATGCTGTTTCTTCCTCTTCTCTTTACCCCAGCACTCAGCCACAAAATCTGAGAGTTTAAGCACAGTTGTGGTTATCTTCATTATCTAGACACCCTGTCAGAAAACCTGAAGTTTTCCTATGTGTTTGCAGAAAAAGCTAAGAACAAATGGATTGAAAATCCAGGTGATTGGGAGGGGAACCTTCTCCCTCTGCTTCCTGTGGTTACACAAATTCAAGTCTTTTATTAAAAGTATATAATTCCCCATTTTCTGCCAAACTTTCCATTGTTTCTTTAACCTGAGGTAAGATTCCATGGGTTTTTTGTGTGCTTTCCTTTTTTGCTTATACTCAGCAATAACTCTACCAGCACAGGTTTCAGCTGGTGCTTACATAAAATTCCACCTGATCACATTTATGATCCAGATTTGTTACAATAAAATTTGTTTCATCAGGCTCAGTACTAGATAAGAGCATGTGCTGCCCAAAATCTGAAATGCTGCTGAAGAATTTGATTTTCAGGCTTTCCAACCTGTTTCTGAATTTGCTGGGGAAGGAATAAAAATGATAGAAAGCAAAATCATTTTAATATTCCCTAAGATTCAAATTTTTCATTTAGAAAAGGTGGGTTTTTTCCCCCCAATGTTCAAAACAGGATGAATAAATTGCAATGAAGGAGTAATGGAATTTCTGGTTCTCGTGTAGAAGTTCCCCTGTGGGGCAAGGCTTTCCCCTGTGCCATGCTGAGGCTTCAGGGATGTGTCCTGCACCTCGAACATTTTGGCAGCCTTGCTTCTCACCTTTATTTGGCTACATATCCATTCACTTTGAGCCCCAAGTCCTTTTTCAAAGCCCAGCAGAACCAACAGGGGTGTTTCTCATTAATCCAAGGAGCTCTAGGTGTGGATGCCAGTTTATAAAGCTGTGGTGGAGGAGAGAGGCACAGAGGGAGTTGGGGGAGAGATCTGCTCTGGCACTCCAGGGTTAAGTTTAGGTAAATTGTACTCACAAAGTAAAGTGTAGGAAATTAGGACAAGTGACAGATTGGCTCCAAAAGCACCCATTTAGGTAAAAACAGACTGTTGACTCAGCTGCACCCATCAGGAGCCACCTCGCCTTGGAAATGCAGCTCTGAGAGCTCCCCTTGGCAAAAAATCAAGCGGTTTCAAAGAGAAAATTCTCCTTCAGGGAGATGTGGTCCCCACCTGTGTTTCATCAAGCCCCTCAACAAAATCTAGCAAAAGCAGCAGTATGACCATTTTTTGCCTCATCTGCTCATTCCAGCCCACAGCACCAGTCTGGTCCCAGAGATGAGGATCTGGTGAGGCGGAACTGGGAATGAAAAACCTCTTTTTAAGGAACTAATGAGAAAACCACCTTACTGATTTTGGCACACGTATTGCTGAAACCACCAGAAAAGAGTAAGGGCTTTGTTCCACCCTCATCATCATTCGTATCTAGTAAATTGGTACAGATTTAGGACATTGCCAGTATTTCCACATATGCAGAAAAAAACCCCACTGCCCCCCCCAAAAAACCTCTGTAGCCCATTACTCGCATCCCCAGAGAAATCATAATAAGAGACACAGAGTTTACCACCTTCGAGCAGGAAATAGCTGCCTTTCTAATGCTTGCTAATTGCTTCACTTAAAACTAGTTTGATTACTTGGCACCGAGACAGTATTTTAAACCTGAATTATTGCTTGGAACTTTCCTTTCACCTACCAAGAGCCCAGGCCATTAAAAATGTGTAGCAAAGGTCTCCCTGCGAGGTGCAGGATTGCCTGTTAACTCTTTCATGAATTATGAGAGATATTTGGCTTCTGAGATGTCTTTTTCTCTTGTATTTTATTAATTAGAGGTGTTATTTATTAATACTAGATGCTGGAGGAAGTCACACTCTGGAGTTATCAGACATATTCCAAAAAGCTGTCGCCTGGAGTGGGATCTCATGTTCATGTTCTGAAACCAATAGGACAAATTAATCACGCTAAGATTCATGAGAAAACAAATTATTTCTTAACTTGGCTTGACTTTTCCCAATCAATCGGGAATTGGAGTGCTGCTTTTAAGGGGTGAAGGGCATCGGGGTAGGAGCCACAGGAGGATGAGCTGCACAAACTGACCTGGAGCAGCAGAATGGCTTGGTTGTACCAAATATTGTCATTAAAAATGCCTTTGTCACAGCACTTCTTTGGGATCAGAAATTAGCTTGCATGTTGCGCTTGACAGGAAGTCATTAAGGAATCTCGGCAGCTACAATAACACTGATGCGTAAATTGCAATCTTTCAAGAAGGAATTTGAATCTCAATACAAAGCATCAATAAGGTAAGCAGCAGCTATGGAGTTGGCACATCCCTGAAGTGTCTGCTCCTGAAAGTCTCCCTCCAGGTGAGACTCAGGCCTGGAGGAAAACCTGGCTCCACGGCCAGGGATGTGCAAGGCAGCAGCCAAAGGTGATCCACCTCTCCAAACCCTGTCCAAACACATCACTTATGTGTCACATCAAATTCAGGGTGAAGGTCCTTTATCCTCTTGGCAAATGAAGTTTTTCACAGCTACACAGGAGCTGCCCTGTAGGATAGGGAACAGTTGTGGCTTTCTCCTTGCCCGTTCCACTCAGGAGCAGCCAACTCTGACTTCTAATTTATCTCTGAGGTTTTTGCAGCTCTGGCAGCCTTGCTTCAGAAAGCCAGTGGAAAAAAAATACATGAGAATATGGTGGTGACGTGGGTGTAGAACACAGCCTGAATCTAACACAGGATGTTTTGAGGCAATTAGTCAAAATATATAGAAGAGGGTGGGCTTTGCTATCACTTTTTTTAGGCAGCAGGCATCCAGAATAAAATTGACATATGAGAAAGTGTATCTTAAAAGATAGACATGAAAAAAAATTCATCCTAAGTGCTACTCAGCCACAGAGAAAAGGCTTCCAGTGGGGGCCTGCATGTAGGTCTATACCCAGAAAAAGCAGAATTATATATAGCCCAGGCATCTGCACTGCACAGGGCTGGGGCCACACTGCCTATCTCTGTTCTCACCAGAGCAATTGTTGAGCAAATTAGAGAATCTCTAGTGGCCAGGAGAACATTCTGAAAAGGGTCACTAGCTAAAATTGGCCTATTGATCAGGAAGCACTCAAAAGGAACAAAAATATCTGGGCTTATGTGCAGTGTGAGGAAAATAACATATTTTCTTTTCATCTTAGGAAGCCACTTGCAAAGCTTTCCATGGGAAGCAGACAGATAAAATAGGCAGGTCTAAGTGAAAAAATGCTCAGTGCACCAGACATGCCTGTGGCTGGGAGATGTCTCATCTAATCTCCAGGGTCAGCAATGAGTTTTAGTGAGAAAAGGCACAGGCAGGAATGAAAAGGACTCAAAGCCTGACATGGAAAACACCAGTTTCAGCTTCTTCAACACCAATTTTGGCACCCAGCGTGACAGTAATGGGTGCAGGATTGATTGAGAACACGTTTTTAGAAGAGCCCCTTCACTTGCTATGTAAAAAAGGCCACCCCATACCTCCAGGATAAATATTTGTGCTCTTATGATCTTTTCTCCTCTTCAGCCCACTTCCTGCATCCTTTACCAGCTCCCCATACACTTGATGAAAGACTTACCGAGATCATGGCAGGAACTGAAACTTAACATTTTTGTTTTCAAGCTTCAAAAATATTTCCCAAACATCTCTTATTTCTCTACAGGAAATCCCTTTAAAAACATTCTCCAGTGAGCAGTTAAGAAGTTGAACCAACACACATCTCATCTCAGGTTTCTGCTGGTAATTAATAAACCAACTGAATATCTGGCAGGACGGCAACTTTTATCATTCGTAGATAAATGTAAATGCATCTGGTTATTTCCAGACCTTCACTGATGTGATCAGAAAAGCAAATTAGACAGTGTTGTAGCAGTCTGCCTGACATTTCTTCTTTTGTGATATTACTGTTAATTTATTCCTTTAAGGCAATTTTTGCTCTGTCACTACAGTGAAGGTTTTCTCAGCAATTTAATTACAAATAAGAACCCTCCAACATGAAACTGCTACAGGATAAAAATCCATATTTAAGGTGTCATCTTAAAAGCAGCTCATACCTTCTGTGTGTGTGAAAGGGAACATGTGCACACACCCATCAGGCTTATTTAAATGTGTAAATTCATAAACTCTCCTCTTTTTTTTGTAAGTAAAACATTTGCCTTGATGTTCTATCGTCCTTAGAACTAAATGTTTCTTGGTTAACTGAATACACATTTTTGCTTTGCAGAAAATAAAGAGAATTTATTATCCCTTAAAAAATCCTGTACATCTGAGGAGGTCCAAGATTTTCTGAGAACCCAACATTTTATAAAGATTTTTGAGCATGCATAATTTTTTTACCCATAAATGCCACCCACTCAGAAACAAAGGAACCAAAGTAGGCTGTAATTACTTCCCTGCACAATGGATTCCAATTGCTTCTATCAAGAAATATTACATAATTATTATAACTTAGGGCTGTGATTATATATTTGCTCAAAGGAGAATCACACATAATAGCAAGCAGTGGGACTTATGGCTCTTTGCCTATTGTGTCAACTCATACATTTAAATTATTTGATTAGAAAACTAAATAAAGACCTTGAGTCCTAAACAGTTTCTCATCAGTTGTCAGGATTGAAGGAAGTGATAAGTGACGGCACATGCATATTTTTGTAGGAAAATCGGAGCAGCAGGAGAAGAGAGGAGAGGAGAAGTTGTGTTTCTACTTGTGTCACTCCATCCCTCAGAGTCTTGGGCATCCTCTCTGTGCACATCTCACAAGGAATTTGCAAGGAGAAGATAAGGAAGATCATCTCTGCTGATAAGGAAGATCATCAAAGGTCAGCCTGTGGAAGGCATCAAAGAAAAATCAACTCCTCCTTCCCCTTGTTTTCTCCTTCATGTTCTTGCAGACTCACCCTCTCACCCTCACACCAGATGGGTTCCTGGCTATTTGTAAATTCCCCAATGGAAGCAGGGTCTGCCCATGCTGGGACGTGGGAGGACGAGGAGGAGGAAAGGCTTCACAGGGGCTTGCCCCGTTTCTCAGCAGCTTTGCACGTTGGATTTAAATGGTTCTTTTCTGATGCTCACAACTCTCGCCTCAGATAACCCACACATCTTTGATGCCACCAGCGCTTTGGATGGGCCCTCCGGCTCCTTATCCTTGGATAACCTGCACACGACGAGAGACAGATGGCCATCAAAACCAGGACAAGCTATCAGCCAAAGAGGGCAGACCCTGAGGATAAGATGCTCCTGAAGAAGCTGCCTGAAGGTGACTTTCCCCTCGCAGACAATGTCCCTTGGTGCTGAAGTGCAGATCACTCCATGCAGTCACCTGTTGCACTTAGGACGGCAACAGTTTGCGTTTTCTGAAAATCAAGAAATATAATTTAAAAAAAAAAATAAAAGGAAGATCATTTTGGGCCTTCAAAATATCATGCTGGTCATAGTATTATGAGAGAAAGGAGGGCACTGATTCAGATTTTGGCATCAGGTCCAGTGTCTGTGTTAGCACACAGGGTCCAGCGACACAGCTGCAGATGAGTCTATGGCTTCTCACTGGCACTGAGCCACAGCAACTTCAAAGAGAAATGCCATAAGAAGCTGATTTTTCATGTGTGTGTGTGTGTGTGTGTGTGTTCTTTTATTAGGAATTTTTGTATTTCTGCCTCGCAATAGCAGAAGGAATATCACGATTTCCCAAGTGTAACAAATTTAATGTGTCATACATGCTGGATGGAAGTAATTTAACACGAGCGCTCTTTAATTTCATCGATCTCTGGCAAATGGGTCCTGGTTAATGATCGGGGGGTTGCTGTTTTGCCTTTTAAAAGTCAAATCTTTTAAAGTCCAGATGGAGAGGGTTTGCTACAGCTGTGTAAGAACAGTGACACTGATACATGCTGAACTCTGCGGGTGGTATTAAAAATCTGTCATCTACTTTAAAAGGATTTTTTGAAAGTCATTTTAAAGGGACATCATCAATTTGAAGATCACTCTGGATCTCATAATATTACAAGTAATATTTCAGAGTATCACATGAGGCCAGCTGCGGGGAGAGAAATCGATGCTACGTGCCAAACAAGCCTCCTTGTATTTTCATGGTATTTTACACTGGATTTTTAAAATCTTCCAGGGAGAAGTTGCAGCTCTGTGAACTGCTACTGAATGGTCAGGTAAGCCCCAGCACTGGTCACAGGTTGTTACACCGAGCCCAGCACTTCCAGCAGCAAAAAAGGGGCTGGGACTGGCCTCACCCTGTGCTGAGGGGGACATTCTTGGCAGCAGCCAGAAGCAGAGAAATGCTGGTGTTGATTTCCAAAAAAGAACATTCGTCTTTTGCAACACTCCTCAGCATTAGGACAGCATTTAGGGATGCAAGGAGGCCTCCTGGTTCCAGCTGCTTTGGCTCCCACTGTGATCTCCTTTGGTTTTTATTAAATCGTGGTTAGGACTGTGCGTTGTTCAAGGTGAGAGCTCTGATTTACAAGGGGCTGAGGCTGCACTTTATCTGAAGAGAGCAAAAATGCTTCAGAAAGGGAAAGCTCGCCCCATCTGAGAAGCTTCTGGAGTGGAAACAATGATCGAATCACTTGGAAAGGTAAATCCCAGCACAGGGAAACACTAGCCAGGTTGTGGTCTAGAAGGGGATTGAGGAAACGAAACACTTTGCAGCTGAAAGTGTATTTTAGAGCAGAGACAGGCAACACGTTTTTGTGCCTTTTCACAGCCACTTCTGTTGGGTCACCACCATAACCTGTTGGGCTTCATTTCAAAGCTCAGGGTTTCAATGAGATGAATCCATCTCATGTCAGCTTGCAAAAGAAATGAGGGACATCTGGGCCTGGTGGTCTCCAGTGGGACTGGGATGTTCTGGGACAGGGCTGGATCCATGCTCTCTTGGCACCCTCCCTTCCAACCCAAACCATTCTGTGATTCCATGATCTGAGCCAAGAGCTGAGGCCTGGAACTGAAGCTGTGTGTTGCCTTTGTTCCCCTTCAGAGCTCCTGGCACCTCCAGAGGTCATGAGGCTAAATTAATGAGGGGACTGGGAAGCCATCAGGTACTACAGGAATTAATACGATGGTGGAAATGGCTATTCATCATTTTCTGGACTGATACACATTGATCAGCTGCATCCTAGGAGCTGATAACTAGTCCTCGGTATCTGCATTTTCCATAGAATCGTTGTGTGACACGCATTTTAAAAAACACTCTTCCATTTATTGCAGTCTTTTTGCATAAATTTAAATAACTGGATTCCAATTATTTAGTCGAACCCGTTCTGCAAGACACATCTTGCTCAGCGTCACAGCTGCAAGTGTTAAAAGCCCCCATCAAGAACAACTGCTCATGAAAAGCTTCCCAAGGACACCATAAACACGGAGAGGAGCACAGGGACAGGGAAAGAGACCCCGGCCAGGCACCAAAGCCACCCTCCAGCTGCCACCTGGGGAGCACTGGGAGTGCACTGAGGTTGGATGCTGATGCTCAGGGCAGCGCAGAGCAGAGGAGCTGAAGATGTGGGCAGGAATTGGAGCGAGCAGAGCTCCCAGCTGCGCTGTGTGCTCAGAGCTCCCTCTCCTGACAGGCCAGCACTGTCCCTTCGGGATGTCACCTCGGCTTTTACCCTCTCTGCAGGGATGTAAGCAGAGCCAGGACTTGTCCTGGTGTCTCTCAGCTCTCTAGGAAGCACCTGACTTTATATCCAAACTCCTCTCTGGTCAAGCAGCAAGAAGGAATATAAAGCAAATACATGTATCTTTAATTAAATTCCAGGCAGCACTTGTGCTGCTAAATCTTCAGAAAAGAGCCAATGCTGCTATTTCCCTCATAAGCTGCAGTTTCTTTCCAGTCTGGCAAGGTGATACACTGCAGCCCTTTATTTGAGGAATGGTACATTTTATTTTTCTTTTCCTTGCCCTGGTGATCCCTGTGTAATTTCATTTAGCAACACCACCGTGCTAGGCTGGCTGGAAGGGAAAATCCTCACACTTTACAGAGCTGATCCAGAGAATCAGTTCCTGAGGAACAGCCAAACATCTCTTGCAGCATCTTGGCATATTGGGACCTTTCTAATTTGGCTTTACATTTCCTAGAAATTTTTGAAGAAACGTGTGTGACAGTGAGGCCACAAACCCAGAGGGAGCACCCAGCTTGTCACCATTTATTTTAGCCTCTGATTTCATTTGGATTTCAATTAAACTCATCATGGGGGTAGAGAAACAAACCAAAAAATCCCCGCTAAATAACAAAAGCCATAGATACATTATGTAGGCATTGCATTTTGCAATCTAATTACTTTAGCATGTAGGGATGGAGGAGGGGGTTATTGCTCGTAATGCCGGAAAGCTTTCATGGAATAACACAGAATTATTAAACTTTTCAGAAAGAATCCAGTTTGCAGTTCCCACTGCACATTTACCTGGGCGATTTTCCCTTTTCCTGTGGCCGAGAATCACTTTGTATTACACTTTCCTGCCTATAAAAGAAGCCCTTGTTCACAGCTGCCCTGAGGTGCTCATAATGTTATTGGTTCTGTGCTAAGAAGTTGGGGTTGCTGTGAATTCCTGCCTTGTGGCTCTCCGGCTCACAAAAGTAAACACATTTGCTGAGTTAGCTCGGCTTCACGGTGCCCAAAATCCCACAGGGAATGAAACGTCCTATCGAAGGAAGCTTTGAAACCCTAGTTGCTCTACACCACTTTTCTTGGGCAGGAGAGCACACAAAGCATGCTTCTGTGCTGTATTTACTGCTTTTTTTTGTGGATCCAGTGCATAAGAGCTGCATTGAACCTTGGCAGAGGGAAAGGGCTCCCCTTGGAAACGTGCAGGATGCAATGGAAAAAAAATTAAAAATCAGTGCTTTTCAGTCCTTACTGAGTCCCTTGTGCCCAGCACACAGGTGGCTGCCTGGAGATGAAAAAATCACTCACGGGTGAAGGGAGAAGCAGCCAAAACAGCAATTTTCCTGGCTCAGATGCACTTAGTGAGAAATAAATAGGTAAAGCCAAGGCCAGTCAGGGCAGGGATGCCTGGGGCACGAGTGCCCTGATGCCACAGCCGCTGAGCACTATAGGAACTCCTCACCGTGATGCTTAGAGAGGGGACACGCTGGGGATGTGTCCCCTGACACACAGCCTGCTCTTCCTGTGTGGTGGCTGCCTTCAGTGAGCGCCCATAAGCAAAAGAACCTCTGAAAAATGCCTGTTTCAGACACAGCTTCTCAAACTCCTCATTTACTTCCAGCTCTAATTAGATCCAGGTGGATCCTGGTCTGGGGTTTGGGTGGGGGAATGTGCAGCAGGAGGAACCCGACGAGCACCAGTTAATTTAGCTGAGAGGGTGCTGGCCAATTAAAAATCATGAGCACCAGTATGAGATTTTGTTGTGGAGGGAGGATGTCTTTTGTTGACCCAGATTTTCTCCAGCACATCTCCCGCAAGAAATGAGAGCACCTGGGAAAAGTTTCCTGCAGAAAGTCCCTCTCTAGAATGACATCCCCCTACCCTGGAGCCCTCTCCCTCCACTGAAAACACATGGGACAACCTTCTGGGATGGGGAGAACCAAAAGGGATGTTGATTGCCAGGGACATGGCCTAAGGTGACAGTGTCCTAAAGCGCAAGCTGGCACCCCAAAGGATGGAGTGTCCTCTCCTTCCTTGCACGGCATCCTGTGGTGGAATCTGGGGGGGTGATGTGGACAGCTGGCATGGGATTATCGTGGGAAGAAGGGCATTACCAACGATATCCCCATGCCATCCCTGCTGTGGGGAGGCTGTAACACGTCTGACAGCTCACCCTCGCTCCAGGAACGGTTCATGTGCTCAGGACGCATCCCAGCTGCTCATCCTTTGGGATTGCGGTGGATCGCTGGTGACGCCTGTGTGCTCACACCCCCAAAGTGCACAGACAGCATAAACTGGCACGCTATCCCCTCTCTTATAATGAAATGCCCTTTCTGCCTTAGGCTCCTTAATCTGAAATTAAATTCTAGCTGGGCTGCGGCTCATCGCCGAGCAGGGCATGGGGTGGCTGCGGAGCAAATCGCGGCTCAGCGCTCCAGACGCTCGCGCTCGCTCCCGACGCCCAAGTCGTGTTGCCATCAGACACATTCCAGAAGTCTTCATTTTCTAGGCATGAAAACATTTTAACAATAAACAGAAATTCTTCTGATTACATGGTTATATTGGGCTGCTGAAAGCAGACTCTTATTAAGCCAGGCAGAGAGCAATTAATGTCATGTAGAGAGCAGTCTTCCACATGGCAAAAAGCAGGACTAATATATCTTTCCCACATCCAGCAGCTGGGACCATGAGTTAAGGCTTCAAGTTTGCAAAAGCTTATTAAGATGCTTGTTGTAAGGATGTGAGCAGCTCCACTTAAATCGGAGCCTGGTGAAAATCTGTCTGTAATGAGATCCGTGGAAGTTTAAGCATTGAATTTAGTGGGAGCACTGTTTAATATGTACCCTTCAAAGGGGTTTTTAACTCAGTTTCACTCCTTCCCACCACCAGCAACCTGGATGGATATTTCTTCATTTACATGCTGGACATTGAAATGATGCAGAAAACCTATTTGAGCTGGAAGATCTTCACCAGAGGAGTCTTGAGGCTATTCCTATGTGTCTGCAGCTCCTAAAGGAAAGGAAAAAAACAACATAATGAAACTGAGCCGCAAATTGCTTCACAATTATTTTTACCACCTAATTTGGTACACGAGGCTGGAGGCTTGCTCTTTGCATACCGCAATCCTGCCGCAAACTCAGGAAGAGCCCGAAAGGCCACGGAACAGACGAGATATTCATTATCATCTCTTTCATGTTGCAGCTGTGACAGAGGCCCTGGAGAATCTGCCCAGCATGATATTTGCAAATGCCTGCTTGCCTCTTTATTAGCTCAACTAGAGAACGGCTGCTGAGGATGACGTTCCTCCTCCTGCCCTACTCCCATCCAGCCAGCACAGCCTCACCACCTGGGAAGGACAATCTGGACCAGCTTCCATGGGAGTGTCTGTTCAGTTTCTCTGCTGATGGTACGCTTGGGGATGTGGAGCAATGATCCCACCACAGCTCAGGCTGGAGTCACTCATGCTCAGCAAGCCAAAGGATCTGGATGCTGCAGGAGTTACAGATTTTTGCAGTGAATTATGGTGCTCCTTGATGAGACAGGGAAGTTACAGTAAAACCACCAACTCCACAATGAAAGGGCTTTTATACGCTCTGCTGCAGCGGTGGTTATGGCTGCCAACTTCGCACAATTCACTTTCAAGCACAAACTGGTTTAAGACGATTTCTGAATGATGAATGCTGACTTGAAAGGTTTCCAGTACGACATAATTACTCTGCATTAATGTGCAATACACAATGGTCTATATGTATCTCAATGGGAATCTCAGTGGGACTTCGTGGGCTCCGTTCCAAGTAACCTCTGCCGGGAGTCACGCTCAGAGTTCGACAGCTGACGTACAAATAGATCCCATATTCATTCCTGTATTATTCCAGGGCAGAATCAGACATGAGAGATCCAGGGCCATATGCACTGGAGTGTGGCAGCACACAATTGTACTCAGCTGTGCTGCACAGAGCCTGAGTTATTTTCTCTCCTCAGCCTGATGTATTTTCCTTGGGCTAATGTATGCACACCTTAATCTTTGGTTGCTCAGAGACAGACAACTCTAATGAACTCCTTGCAGCTTCAAAGATAAGTGAGATCAGGGACAGGAGACTCAACCACTTGTCCTGAGCAGAGGCCAAATTGAATGAAGAATTCATTTACTTATTCCCAGTTAACTAGCACGCACTTTGAGATTTCACCTAACCCTCAAAATGAACTGTAATCCTCTATAATGATTGTCCTTCTACTCAAAGAGTAGATTTAGATGGGATATTAGGAAGAAATTCTTGACTGTGAGGGTGGCAATGCACTGGCACAGCTGTCCAGAGAAGTTGTGAATGCTCCATCCCTGGAGGGGTTCAAGGGCAGGCTGGATGGAGCAAAAGCTGATCAGGATGGGATCCTGATTAGCTTTTGAATATCTCAACATCTGGCTTGCTTTACCACTGCCAGAGGCCCGGGGATTTTGGCGATGAGCAGAGGATAAGTACATTCAGGAAAAAACCCCACTTACTAATCAGTTTTCGGTCCTGGGCTAAAACTTCCTTCCAGAGCTCAGAGCTGTTTGAAGCAGGGATTTTCCCCTGGGCTCGTTTCCAATCAGCATGGAAGCTGTACTGATTGTGTCCCATGTGCTGCTCTTAGGCCTGGGGCCACGGCAGACTCCTGCACTTCTCCTCGTGGGAAAGAGCCAGTGGGACACTGGGCAAAGGAAAGCATCCCTCATCACAGCCAGAAAAGTCCTTGTCCCAGAGCCAGGGTCTCCAGCCCTGGGATGGAGGGGCAATATTTAATTACCAATATGGGTGATTCCACTTCCCTGTTGGGTTTTGCACTGCCAAATGCCTGCGGTGGAGGCAAAGGCAGCTGTGAAGGGGCTGTTAAAAGGACTTGGAGAAGTAAAAACAGCGGCAGAGAGAAGTGCACTGCAGATAGGCAGCTTCAAAGCACGGAGATAACAATGGCTGGACACATCCCAGGTGGAGAGAGTTTCTCTTCACAGAGCTGAGCTTGGGATCAAAGTAGATCTCAAACCTCCAAGACCCTGGGAGGCAGAGCAGGTTTGGGAGGTGGGTGGTGGCAAAAAGAGTCGGAGAGTGAAGGAGGATTCCCTTTGACATAGTCAGGGCAGGCTGTGAACAGATGAGTTCGTTATTAACCGCAAGCAATTAGCTGCCTGATACACAGCAAGAGAAGGTGAAGGAGCAGAAGGAGTAGGAGCCATTTTTACCTCAGGAAACAAGGTTTATATGAGGATAAAGCCTGTTGGTTCCTCTCCACCCTCAAACTTTTGAACCAGCTCGCCAAATTCAACCACACTCGAAAGAGGAGTAGATGCCTCCCAGATAACACTCCCACTGATTTGTCTCTCAGTTAACAGACAAAGTGAAGCTCATCACCTGCACAAAAGGGAGGGAAACCCAACCAAGCACCCCTGAAAGAGGAGGAATATCTCCTTCTGTTCCCATTAGCACCTGGATGGCTGGCAGATCACCTCTCCCTAACCTCCCACCCAGACAGGACACAGAGGGGAAAAGAATTATGACCTAGAGTGGTTTCTGAGTAATTTTTCATCAGTTGATGCCCTAGGCTTTAATGCAAAATCTTCTCACAGGCTCAAAACACACTAAATTCGCACCAGGGGTGAGGCGGGGGGGTTAGTACCCTAGGCTTGTGACGAGGTGAGGAATGGTGCCTCGGAGGGGGGAGTTCTGAGTCAAGCACTTGGAGAGACCTCTCGGATGATTCACCCCATACTGAAATAGCAAACCATGTGAAACAAATAAATAAAACCGAATAAGGAACGGATGAAGCCGAAGTGTTTGGCTCCTGCAGCAGCTTTAGTACAGAAGGAACAGGGACTCGAGGCCTCTTGCAGAGCAAAAGGATGTTCTGGCAATTAGGATGTTCACTTGGAGTTTGAGACACACAAGAGCAGTCTCTGACACGGATTTCCTAAGTGGCCTCGTGTTTTTTGCCTGGCCTCTGCCAGCTTCCCACCTGTTGAACCTCCCCATGCCAAAATCATCAGTAAATCTCTGCAACCCTTTCTGATCTCATCAGATTTGAGGCCTTTGGGTTTGTTTCTGTCAAGACAGCGACCCTGTCAGCGCAGGTAGGTACATTGATACAGTTGTACTTTTATTGAAAACATGCAGTTGTAAGCACAAGGCTGACTCACAATCTTTTTGCCCAGAAATATTATCCTCTTCCAGCTATCTTAAAACCCACAGGACTCTTCCCTGGGTTGTTTTTTTCAGACCTGTGGGGCCAATGCACTTTCATCTGCATCCCTGATTTCCTGATGGGTCTCTATATCTGTTTTCAGGGGTTTGTTTTAATTACTCCTTCCTTATCAACATGGTCCCTAAAGGTCATATGTAACCATGCCGTCACCAGAAATCTGTTTAAACAAACAACACCTGGTGAAAGCCCTTCTTACAATGCACATTACACATGGAAAGAGGTCAGGACCATCTCAAATACTCTGCTCCCTTGGGGAACAGTTAATCTTTCCAGGCCAGGTTTATAGGAAGCAAATTATATAATTTGAAAAAGCTCATTATTTCAAAAGTTCATTTTTTAACATCTTTTTTTTTTTTTTTTTTTCAGGAACCAGCACTTCCTCAGGCTTGAAATATTAGCCTTACAAACCACAACAGTTAAGCCCTTCTTGATTTTCACATTGGCAGGGTGATGAGCCAGGAAAGAGAGAGCTCTTCTGTGGCTCTTAGCTTGTCTTCCTCTTGTCAGAGACAACTATCTTGGGGTTCAGCCCAGTTTCTAAGTCCTGGGTGTGGTGCAGGGAGCTGCAGCCCCACTGGGGATATGTGAAAATGCAGTTGGGTCTTGTTTAACCCCATTTTTTGAGGACAAGCCTCCTTTTTGGACCCCATCTCTCCCCAGATGCCTGAGGACCCTGTTAATGCAGTGGGGCTGTTTGCACAGACCAGCAGGAAGCCCTCTTTGGCCAGTGAGAGGAAATATTAACACTCCCTAAGGACCTTGGCTGTGTGGTTTCTGGCCTGTCTCCGCTCTGCTTTTTAGTTTAAAGTGCTGTCTATTGGCACTTGTTTCCCTTCCTCTCTCCAAGTGTCACATCCAGCCCTTGCAGATGTGCCAACAGCCCCATCAGCATCTCAGTGATGGTCCCCCAACCCCATCCCATCCCATCCCATCCCATCCCATCCCATCCCATCCCATCCCATCCCATCCCATCCCACTGGATTCAAAGGAAGGCAGCAGAACACCATACACATGTGATTTAAAATTACACTGCTTAGAATAATGCAAACCATTGGCAGTGCCACTTTTACCAATACCAAGGCCAGGAAAAAGAATGAATGTGTCTGTTCTCCACTTCGTTTGTGGAGGAGGCTGTGTGAGTTTGACACAGGTGAAGCCTGGCCAAGCCTTGCAGCTCCTTTCCAAAGCCCAAAGGACCATCACCTTTGGGGCTCCCAATGTCATATTCCAGCTCCTCTATAACCTTCACCCTGCTACCAAAACAGCACTGTGCAGACTGACTGATTTTGGTAGGATTATCCCCAGGATGGATGGGGCCCTGAGCAAGCTGGTCTAGTGGAAGGTGTCCCTGCCTGTGTCTGGGGCTTGGAAATAAATGGGCTTTAAGGTGCCTTCAAGCAAAACCATTCTGTGTTTCTGTGATTATCAGATATATGTTTCTGGATGCATGAAAATTCAAAAATGGGGCAGTGGACTTAAAGCCCTCGAGTTTTAGTGGTCACAGCCTCCAGCTTGCCTGAGCTCAAGAAGAATTTGAACACTCTTAGGCGCGGGGTGTAATTCTTGGTGCTGTCATGTGGAGGACCTAGAGCAGAACTCAATGATCTTTTTGGGTCCCTTCCAACTCAGGATATTTTGTGATTTTATGAGATCCAGGTCCACCTGAGAATTTGCCCAAGGCAGTGTGGTGAAGGGGAACAGAGAAAGAGCAAATTTGGCCAGGGAGGGCTTGCTCAGCCAGCACATGTCCTCCCAAGTGCCTTCCTGCTGGAGCTGCTCTCAGGAGTTAAGGGCAGCAGGATCTCCACTTTATTTTAAATTCTGACAACACAACCAAACTTTCTGTCAGATCTCCAAAGACTTGTCTTTGCTAGTGAAAAACAGTTCTATTTCTTTTTACTGGAAGGTAACTAATGGCCAGCAGCTCTCTTGAGGTAAACAACACAGCCAAGACAGAGGACTTGGGTTTTACTGTGGGTAAACTCACCAAGGTCAATGCTGTGATCTCGCTTGAAGTTGACCTCTGCAAATTTATCTCACGGGATGCTTCAGTTTTACTGCCTTGTTTGTGTTTTTACCTCAGGATATTGGACAAGCACTTGTTCCCCTGGGGTTGGAGGGGAGAAAAAAAAGATTTAAAAAATTTAGCAGTAAAGACAAGACCAAACAATCCTCTTCAAGGGGAAAATATCTCTACAGGGGCTAAACCAGCTGTTCTTTGTATAAGTCGACTGACACAGATGTATATGCTTTCCCCACTGGCAGAAAACAGAATAAACCAAAGAGACAAGCCTGCACCCTCTAGGAAACATGATCACCAGAAAAAAATGTGTCACTAGGAAAGTGTGTTCAGCTTATATAAATCTACCAGCTCCATCACAGCAAAACTATGGAGGAGGAAACACAGTGCCAGCGAGTTAACAGCACTTTTACAGGAAATACTCTACTCCTGGTAAAAGCCCAAATACAAAAACACAGCCCCGGAGTTGGGGCCAATAAAATTAATTTGAAATTGGAAAAAAACAAAGCTCTTGCTGTTTGCAAAATTACTTTATGCTTTGTTATGAGTAATTACACAATGAGAAGGTTTTTGGTTTTTTTTTAATATGAAGCCTGTCTCCAAACAAGACTGCTTAAAATCATTAAAACATTGTGTCTTAAAAACATACACAGGGTTGAAAAGTGAATTAAATCACATTTTGCCCTCTGCCATGCACATGGAAATACCAAATGATACAGCTTAAACCAGGAAGATGTTGGTTGCTTTTCACTTTGGCCCACCAATATTTTAAGAGTATTTAGAAAGGGAATGTGGATGTCTAGTCTGTGCCCTGAGTTTTTGAAACACAAGTGGAGAGTTCTGGAAGAGCTTTTAGAGATTTTCTCTACCATCATCAATTATACTGCTCCTTCCAAAAAAAGATCAAACAAACAAAAATTTTAGATAATAGTGTCTTTAACCTAATGACTCTTGAATTTTCATCAAGAGATTTCCAAGTTTAAATAATGTATTCATTTGACCCGAGCCGAAGAAGTAAAAGTTAAGGAGAGTGCAGAACTCCCAGCATAGTTTTCCCTTTCTTTGCCCTTTCTTGTAAAATAAAACCACTCTCAATCACAGAGATTTTCAAGTAACAGAGCAGTACAAACACAGCCTGTGTCTCTGATGTAGGTGGGGCAGGAAGTTATACTATCTTCAGCTAATATAAATGAGCATAAAATATAAATGAGCATAAAATAAGAGCAATCTTTGTATATTTACATAGCTGCATATCTACCCTCTGACCATCCATGCCCTCCTCTCTTCTGGAAAATCCCCTTGGGCTCGGAATGTACATCATCAAGACACAGGGACGGCACAAGCCCATTATTTTAGCTTGCGTGTCATGTGAGGAATGAGGATACTTTCTTTAATAGGGCATTTGCTGGCTGTTTGCTGAAGAAATTGTCTTTTGCTGGAGGTCATTTTCAACTGTGCTGTGAGAATGGCTTTAAGGAGACTCTTTAGTGTAGAGCAGCATCAGGAAAGTCTGAAGAAATAGCTTTCCAAAGGTTTTTTGGAGGTTTTTTTTGAGGATTTTTTTTGGTTTTTTTACAGAGGAAGTTGCTTTAACCTATATATCTACTCAGAAAATATATTTTCTGTTCCTAGGTTATTTGACTTTAGGAGAACAATAAATTCACAAGAGTTCTTAAAAAGATCAGTCATGCCTCTTTGTTTTAATGGCATATTTTGAAGTTTTGCCTCCAGAATATTGATAAGAATCAAAGTAACTTTTGATATATGGCGTAAGATATGCTCCAGGAATAAGATCCCTCTCAAGTTAGACTGTCTGCAGACAACTCAGACCACCCACTTTCAGCTTAAACACAGCCTGTTCAAAGTCTGCAGCGATTCAGATCAGAGCAGTAGCTGTCTGCTCAAACTGTGAGATTTTGGCATTCATCAGACATGTCCAGCACACATCTGATAACACAGCTTAAACTGCCCAGGGCCATTGGAAAGCAGGTGAGGGAAAGCTAGGAAATATCAAAGTTAGAAACAGCCTAATCTTCAACTCAGCACAGTACACATTTTGAATTTCACACGCATTCCACAAAATTCCCCAAGTCCCAGAAGCTTTAATCCAGTCACTTTGCAACATATGTGTGTTTTATTTAAAAATAAATTATTCAGTATTACTTTTCCTTTCTTGTATCCAGCTGGCAACATTTTCAGTTAGTTCTACAGGAGCCAACATAACCTCCTATTAGCTACGGCACTGTCCATTTGTCTGAATCTTCAACCAATTTTCAGCAAAGCCTTTGGACAATGCACTCAGTTGTCATTTCAGAAAGTTAACCCAGCCCTCCAGGGACTTCAGGGACACTTTTCCCACAGAAGCTGTGGCTGCCCCGTGCCTGGAAGTGTCCAAGGCCAGGCTGGATGGGGCTCTGAGCAACCTGGTCTGGTGGAAGGTGTCCCTGCCCATGGCAGGAGGTGGAATGAGATGTTCTTAAAGGTCCTTTCCAACCCAAACCTTTCTCTGATTTTCTCATTCTATGAAACATCAGCATTGAGTTGGTAACCCCTGGCAAGGGCAACTGAGAAATGATTGATCAGGAGCAGAGAATTTGCCAGACATCTTTGCCGAACAGATGTATAAGACTATGACTGGCCTCTACCTTGAATATTGTGTTTCTTTGCCTTTCACCATGTCAGCAAGATGAACCAGAAATGGCACAGAGGAGGGTGACCAATTCCAGGGGTACAGAGCTGCTCAGCACCAGGAGACTGAGAGAGCCCTGTTAGCCCCAGAAAAGGAGAAAAGGGACAAACTGAAGATCCTCAATGACCCAAAGGTGGTGAACGAGGTGATTTCACTCAGTACCCCACATATTGCAAAAACTGAGGGCCAGCCTGTGAAATTATCAGTGGCAGATAGAAACAGCAGCAACAAAGGGCCACAAAAAACATTAAAATAATTGCTCTATCACAATTTGTGGGTTTAAATGTGGTGCTCCTCACCCTGGGGCACAGCAATGGCTGGGAGTTTCCTTTGCTTAAGCAATGCTTGAGCCATATTTATATGGAAAAAAGACCCTCAGGGTCTTTTACGAAGATACCAACTTTGACCTGTGAACTCTCTGTGTTGCAGCACAGTGGAGGAGTCTATCAGAGAATTATCACTACATGCAAGTTTTGTCCTGCTGCTTTCCCCAGGCATCTGCTGCTGGCTGTGGTGGAAGGTAAATCAAAGTGTGCTTTTTTACAGCTCTGTGTGCTTTTCACCCAGCACAGCACAGCTGCTGCACCTGCAACTGGGGACCTGCACCTCCCCATGTAGGAGATCCTTTCTGCACCCACTGTCATCCATAACTTTTACTTCTTCAGCTGATGATGGAGCTTTTCCTGTCCTGCACAAGATCACCACTGAGCTGGAAAGACTTTTGCCACACAGGTTTGCCTGGTCGCCTGTGCAGAGATTTTCTGCAAGGAAGCTGGAGAGGATTTTGCCACTTGCACATTTGTTCGAGAAAGGCAGGGAGGGATCTCAGAGGATTCAGGCATGACTGACACGATGTGAGTGTTAGAATTGATGCAGCTGTGTGCAGACAAGGCTGGTGGTGTGTCACTGGGACCAGAGGGGCTCCTGGGGTGTTCTGGGGGATTGACAGAGATTGTGATGTATGTGACAGCACAGCAGCAGGGACAGGTGATGGGCTTTGTGTTGCCATTTCAGGAGATGCCAGGAATCCCTCTGAAGCCTTGAGCAGCTATGTGTGGCCTTGGGTAAGAGTGTTCCTCCTCCAAGGAAAGGCCACTTAGGTGCCTCCAGAGCTGACCTTGTGTCCTGAGGCAGACAGAGCCAGCAAGGCCAATCTTTCCACCTCTACTACTGTCCCTACACATCCTCCAGGGGTTTAGGACATTGCTGGGGTGTCTGTGGAACAGTGGAGGCAAATGGCTATTCCTCAGCTCCCTACTCAGGTCCTGCCACATGGACTTTTCCAGTTTTCCAGGCCATGACTCTTCCACTCTGTAACGTGCCCCAACTTCCCTTGCTCAGTAGGACCAATAACCACCATGGGCCAATCGCATGGGGTGGACCTAGGCATCACATTCTGTCGGACAAGATTATTTTCCACTACCCAGCAGGAGACAGCATTATTCTGGGAAAAACTAATGATTTCCCACAGCCAGAATCGCGATCTATCATGACATTTGTCTTGGTCAAGTGCAGGCTGGCCAGAAACCTCCTGCCTGTCCAGCCTCTGCCCCTCCAGAGCCCCCTGGGCAGGGAGAAGACAGGCTGGAGGATTGTTTCCTCCCAACATCACTGTTTGAGAGTCACCATGCACATCTGCAGCTCGCATGATGGGAAACTCTCGTGCCTGTGGGCCAAGCTGAGCTGAGTATGGAAACACTGCAGAGTGCAAAAGGGAGGGGAGGAGGGAAGCAGGAAGGAAAATCCTAAACTTTCTAACTCCTAGTGGGGAAAGCAAGAGGTTTAAGGAGGTGCTATTGTGAAGCCAGGCAGAGAAAAGTCGCCAGGACCAAATGGATCCCTACACAGGTTCGACAGGGCTGTGGGTACGGGACACTCTCTCCCTGCCACCATAACCTCCTTGAACACCCTGCCCGTGCCTGCAAGGCGAGGTTTGGTGGAGAAACTATTTTTCACACCCTTGACTTTCACCCCAGGCCGTCTGCATCTCACATCCTGCCTGCCCAGGACTCCTTTTTCACCCCACGTGCCGCGAGGAGCCGCGCTCTGTCTGTAAATGTGAGGAGACACACGGCAGCGGGCGGTGATGAAATGGCTGTTTCACGAGGCCAGAGGCAGCACTGAGAGTTATTTCAGGTCCAGCCCATTTATTTTCTGCAGCTTTACATATTTTCAATAGCTGCTGCAGCCACATCCTTACCTCTGTAACACAGGGCTGCTTTGAGCAGCGCTCACGGGAGGGAGGGCTTGCAAGTCAAATGTTGTTTCTGAGGGAGCTCTCTTTGCTCCAGGGTAGCCTGGCTTTCACTTAATTTAACAAGTTTTCTAAGAGGGTTTCCAGCTGTGCATGGAAGGAGCTGCAGGGCTGATCGGGGCTGGAGGGCTCCAGCCTGTCAGCAGTAGCTGAGGACATCACCAGGCCAAGCAGGGACTGTGGAACTATGAATGCTCCTGGAGATGAAAGGCCTCCGCTAGGTCCTGCCCAAAATGTCCTTAGTCTGACTCACAAGACCATCCAGGATGCTCCATACCTGCTTTGTGTCAGTTCTTACAGTTGCTCACGAGTATGAGCAGGAGTCTCAGCCACTTGGAGCATAATGAATGTCTCTTTTTCCTTGGGGAGAAATCTTTCTAGCCCTCTACACTCTGGAGGAAAAAACACCAAAACTATAAACTCACTGCAATAGAAACAGGATTCAGCTGCACTCAGTAGTGTAGAGAAGGTGGCCAGAAATAAAAAATATATAAAAATCTGTAATATGTTACACTTAGTTTTTGATCTTTTGGCCCCAGCAAATCAGGTTTTGAGAGTTATTCCATATCTGCAGCAAGACTCCAAGCCTAAATAATGGCTAGAATTAAATGGTGACCAGAAAGAAGGTGGAGGAACCTCAGGGTAAGAGCAGGAGTCCCTCAAGCTGTGTCAGCTCCTGTGGTGACTCCTGGGCTGTGGGCACTGCACAGAAGGATCTGTTGATGGCCCATGGGGAGGAATCCCCTCCCTGGACCTGCCATTTTACAGAAGCTCAAAGTCTGTGTAAGACTCAGACCCCACTCACACCCCACCTCCACCATGCCAACACCTCCTCTGCTGTTCAAATTTTTGTTCTCCCCAGTACAGAGCAAGAGTGATCATTGCTGGAAGAAATAAGACCTGATTTTACATAGGAGGCCACTGCAGAAAATACCCCTGCATCAGATTTTGAGGTCAGTGGTGGAATGGCAGAAAGATACAGCATCAACCTGAAGCGAACGATTAAATATGAAAATGGGATTTAAAAATGGTATTATTGATTTTACATAATGGAAAGCAGTTTCCACGTTCTGGTTAGAAAGAAAGAAATCCAAATTAGACAGCCCCTTATTAAAATCCCTCCACTCTATTTCTTGGTCTAGTGAAAATCCCAAGTGCGATTTTTTATTCTGCTGTCTTAAATGATTGTCTCCTTTTAATCATCAGCAAGAAAATTAACCTGCCGAACAAAGACACTTCCAGCATTTTCATATTCAGTCGCATAATAAAAGACAAACTTATGCTAAAACATCAAAATTGCTGCAAAACCAAAGGAGAGACAAAGACATTCCAGAGGGAAAGAAAAAAAAGCTGTGTCCCTGAAGTGCAGCAATGCACTAAACTTCTCTGAATCCCCACCTGCACAGCCCTTCACTTGTCATGTCCCATCCCCACCTCAAGCAGGAGAGTTAATTTATCACCGCATCACTTCATTACTTCGTTAGGCATAAACACAGAAGAGCCCACGCCCATAAAAAACATGTTAAAGGGGGTAATTAAAGCAGGATAATTGACCAGCTTGAGGCTGCGGGAGGGAACAGAGTGCCAATCTGGTATTTTTATTAATAGGAGGCATCACCCAGCGCCCTGTAACAATGACGGCAGAGCTGCGGAGTGTGAGCTGAATTCAGGTGCTCGCTGCGAGCGTCACCCTTTAATCTGAAGGTCCCTGGAGAGGTGAGGTGGCTGTAGTTTAATCAGAGCCATCGATTTGTCCCCGAGAGCGAGGACTCTGTTCCCCGGCACGGCTGAGCAAGGTCATTGTGCTGCTCCAGCAGCTCCTCATTAGTATTCCCTGCATTACACCAGCTAAATTTGCCATTTCATTTAGAAGGCTCCCGATTGCATTTTTCCGCCATATCTCAGGCCTCATCAGAAGAAACAGGTGCTACTGGGTAAGATCCAATAAGCATTTATACATATTTACAGCAAATAGTGGACACGGCTTTTTTTTTTTTTTTTGCTTAATATTCTGAATATTCAATGAGTAGCTCGTTCTTATGCATTACAAAAGGCAAAAAGGCTAATTTGGAATCAGTGCTGTAAATATTTGCAGGGAATGAAAGACAAAAATCACAGCAGAAAGAAATTGTGCTGTATGCCAGGGTGGGAAAGAACGGCACAGAGACATACTGGTTTTTAGAATCATGGAATATCCTGGGTAGGAATGGAACCCAAAAGAATCTTCCAGTCCCTGACCAGAGCCAGCCTGAATCCTGTGCAGGATCCATTTCAGGAGGGTGTTGGGCTGCAAAAGCACCACATCCTTTGGTGACAGGGCTGCATTAGACCTCTGGCAAATCCAATGCCCAATTCTTTAACAGCGTTTATTCCAAATGCCTGGTGAAACAAGGCACTAGTGAGCTAATGCATTTATGCATTCAATGCAGTGCTGTCCAGAGCACGCTCTAAGTAGGTATTTTCCTCCTGTTGCAGCTTCCATGGGAACACCCATGGTTCCTCGAGGTCCCACTTCTATAAAATGCCATTTGCAGGTAATTCAGTGTCACTGCAAAAACACACTGTGAGGGGTTGCTGAGTCCAGGCAGATCAGCCCTGGATCTGCTCCAGATCACCCCAAAACTGACAGTTTGGCCCGTTTTCCACCTTTTTTCTGCAACAACTGCCAGGACAACTTGTCACCAGGCAGGAGAACTCCTGTCCAGGCTGCCATGAGCAGGGGACACTCACTGAAGCCTCTCTGCGCCACAAACTCAAGGCAGAGGCAGAGCTGCCACAGTGATTGAGATTTTTGCAGTGCATTATCGAGCTGCAAGTTCTTCCTTCTTTTTTTTTTTTTTTTTTTTTTTTTTTTTTTTTTTTTTTTTAATAATTCTGGAGGTGCTTTTTGCCAATATCTATTTCTAGGTCTAATTCATTACAAACCCCACCCTGTGTCACTGAGGTTGTCAGCCATTTTTGCATTTAATTGCCTATTCCAATCATTAGTGTGTGCCCGTATTCTTGTGGAGGCTGTTAAAAGGTAAACTCTTAAATTTCCCAGGCTCTCATAATAACACAGAAAATACCGTTCTTCACACCGGCTAGACTGGTGCCACAATTACACATTGACTGGCTTGGCTCTAACATTATACCCCTTCCTGGTATTTGAAATATTCAGTTTAAAAAAATGTAAATAAATAAAAAATCTGGTGCCACCAGGAAACAGAGAGAAAGTCCCAGAGCCTCTGGGACTCCTTACAAAGAACTGCCTTAAAATCCTTCCATGGAAAAAAAAAAAAATGAAAGAAAGAAAGAAAGAAAGAAAATAAAGGAAACTCGGCTAATAATACTTTTCCACATAAATAATGTAGATTATAACTGGCCTTTGGAGAAGCCTGAGCATAACAGAGGTCTCTTTGTAGGGCTGAGCACTGATTACATGCTGCTGAGCCCTTTCATGATGATAGCTTTGCAAACTACAGCATCTCAAGCACACTTAAAATTAATAAGTCAGGCTGTCTCCTCCTGGGCTGCACCATCCCAGAAGACGTGTCTTGAGATGGATGTAAGCCTGGCAGATATCATGTAAAATGTCTGTGGGCCTTTCCCAGCACCATTTCCAGGCTGCACGAGCTCAGGTCCCTGTTGATGTTCGCCTCTGCCCTTGTACAATAATAAAGGGATTAACAGCATGTCTACCTGCAATGGCAGGAGACAGGATTTGGTGACCCCCGAGGTTGCCCCTGCTCCTATTCCTTAATGAAGCAGTGAGATAAGCCCTAATGCATACATATCTTTGGGAGAGGAGATTGCTATTGGAGCCTCTTGCGAGGGCTTTAACCCCAGAGGTGACTCTGCCAGGACCGTGAGCAGCCCAGACAGCAAAGATCCCCTTTCCAAAAAAATCAGTATGCCCCTGTCCTCCCCCCCGATATTCCATATGCAAAAATAACCTGCGTTTTCTCCAGCTCTTCTTCAATGGGAATATAGGGATGCAAAGTGCACCAAGATTTCAGCCCTGGTGGGAGCTGGAGTCAGGAGCAAAGTTGACCTGTGCAAACCTTTGCTGTTGCACCATCCAATTTCATCATCCAGTTTTTGAGGTTATGGGGACTCCACAGGCTCTTGTGTGCGATTAAACAGAACCAGAATATCATAGGAGGTCTGCACCTGGATTCTCTCCTAACAGGAGCTGTTTTCCTGGTCTTTAAACCTACGATGCTCAGCTTTAGGTACCACTTTGAGAGATCTTGGTCCTCTTGGCTGACTTTACAACGAGGTGGCAAAGAGCATGCCTCTTCTAACTCGTTAAAAATTCCAAGAAAACCAAGTTTCCTATCATAAACAGGAAGCAGAATGTCTAAATCAGAAGTTGGGGGCTGAAAGGCACCCAAGGGCCCAGGATTGAGGGCTTGGCGTGCAGCTGCATTTGGAAGGAGAAGAAAATTCTCATGTCCTTTGTTAGCAAGAAATCCTTGGCAGAAGTCATCAAAGTTTTCAGGCAGAGGCAGATCAGACACTTAGATGTGTGTTGAATTGATAGGTTATTGCCGTGAAGAAACCCCAGACCTAAAGAGTGAAAATAGCTCCCTTCTAAATGCAAGCACGAACCTTGAAATTAAGCACAATATTGCCTTGCTGCCACAAAAGAGCTCTATTTTCTGACAGCCAACATCCCAAATTAAACAGCTTCCACGTGTGTCAATAAAAGGCATTGGCTTCATTATTTGCAGTCCCCCAGTGATAATTTCTGGTCCCCTTTAGTAAATGTCATTACAGTTCCAGACAGACATCTGCACCACGGGAAAATTGACTGATAAATGCTCCTTGCTGGAAAAACAATTTGGGAGGGGTGGGAGATTCCTGATGGTGTGGGCAGCCTCACCCAGAGCTGCATCGTCTGTGCCCCTTGGGTCTGCACAGGACTGAGCTGGGATGTGAAACAACCAAAGGCACCAGAAGGGAGAGGACCTGGGTTTTCCCATACCAGTTCTCCTCCTCTTCACTCTGGGTTTTCCACCACTCTTCTCTAAATGGTTTTCACGTCCTTTCCTCACTGTCCACAGCTTGCTTAGCTCTAGACATAACCCTTCCTTTTTTTGTTCCTCACCAAAGTGAAGGTTATCAGCGGATAACTGGAAATTGCAGATTATTTGTTCCCAGCGTGACGCAGTTGTGAGCACTCTCTAGATCCCAAATGGATCCTCTTGAGGAAGCCAAAGGTCTCACCTACAGCTTGTGGCTCTTCTGGTGGGTCCCAGGACAGGACCTGCAGCTCCGGTGAAGACCAGAACCAAGACCCAGACCGTGCACAGAGGGACATACTGGATTCACCATCTCAGAAATGACATGTCCTTTTTTCCTGCCTATCCTCTGGCTCATGACTTTATCCTTACACAACATTGTGCAGCATCTCCGGAATAAAAGGTCCTGAACAGGAAAGAAGGAGCTTATAATTTTGGTCCAGGACAGTTGGCAAGTCTTTCACCTTATATTAAAAACTTATATTGTGTAAAACAAACCCTCACTTGGGCCTCCTTTCCCTTCGAACCATCCCACGCTCACTAAATCTACCTGAACAGTGAGCAAGAAAAACGATTTAGGTCATTCCCCAGAAGAAAAAATCTTGGTTAAAACCTCCTAATTGCCAAGCAGTTGATTGGGGTTGCTGATTGATCAGCAGAGCCACTGCTAACCTGGGTAAAGTGGCAGCAGACCATTCCTGACTCGCACTGTCTCTGCCACATGGGAAAAGGCACAAGGAAAGCAGTGGGGCTTACTCTGTCCCCGCTCTCTGCACTGGCCAGGACTGATTCCAAATTCCACTTACATAACAGCTAAAGCAGGCCCAACAATTTCTGTAGCAAAACTGTCTTTGTGTTGAAAAATTATCCGCTAAACTCTGCTTTCCAGTAAATGCCAGACTGCTTTTCACTCACTGCACTGCTACAGCTTTTCTTAGTTTATTATTTATGTCTGCTTTCACAGTTTCCCACCTGCACCATCTCTATCAATGTGCATGAAATAAAAAATCAATGGCAGCTGCTCGAGCAGCACAGCAGAGCACAGCAGCTCTGGTGTTAGATCCCAGGCAGGAACCCCTGGATGATCCTGCTGAGAAAACAGGACCATTTTGTACCCGCGTGGTGATTAATTCCTCTGCAGACCAGGACATTCTGGGGGGTTGGTGTGTGGGAAGTGGGGAGCAATGGATCTTTAGGGATATGGGAAGCTGGTCACACACCTGGGAGACTGCAAGGAGCATCATTTCTCACTGGTCCTGACTGCCCCTTATCCCTGATGCACCTCTGGTCCATCCCTTCCCAGCAGAAACCTGTTTTTCCAAACTGCCATCAATGGTGATTTCTGCAGGCAAAATACAGGTGCTTCACTGTCCCCCTTACAAGTGAAGGGAACCCTCAGCTCTAATACTTTGATTCAGCCAGCGCTGGATCCTATGGATCAGTCCCCTATGGCATGGGGAGCCTGGGTCCTGAGGTACACGGCTAAGCCAACATCAAATTCCAGTTCAACTTTGCAGAAGTATTTATGCTGTCACGTGGTTGAAAAAAATTAATATTCCTCCTGGAATGAGCGATCCTAAGTCTTTGAAAGCAATGGCTGTTGGAGGTGTATGTCTTGCAAAAAGTGAGAAAGAGCAGAGGATAAACTTGACTACTAATCCTAGCAGAGAAACTGGAGGTTTTTGGTACCTCTGGTGTCTCCAATGCAGTATCCAACTCAACACCATCCTGTTGCAATAGGACAAGGGGCAATGGTTTTAAACTAAAAGAGGGTCAATTTAGATTAGATATAAGGAAGAAGTTTTTTTTACTGTGAGGGTAGTGAGGCACAGGTTGCCCAGAGAAGCTGTGGATGTGGATTCCTGAAAGTGTTCAAGGCCAGGTTGGAAGGGGCTCTGAGCAACCTGGGTTAGTGGAAGGTGTCCCTGCCTATGGCAGGGGGGTGGGAACAAGATGGTCCTTGAGGTCCCTCCTAGCCCAAAACATCGTAGGATTCTATGATCAATCCCAACAGACCCCGAAATGACTCAGCAACAACAATCAGTGCCAAATGCGAGGGTACATTAATCACAGCAAAACATAAAGGAGGCCATGGGACCATTAAAGAAGCTCACACCACAAAAGACCTCTCTTTTAAGCTACACTTTCCCCCTTTTCCACCAGTTTCATCTCCCTGTGTGCTGTTTTGTCTCATTTTCATCAGGAACAAGCACAGCCCAGCTCAGACAGGGAGCAGCTCGCTGAATCCTGGCACCTCCTGTATTGGTGGCATTTATAGCTAAGCACCTCAGGTTGCTCTGGGGACACCGTGGAACTAATGAGACTTCTGCTGGCTGCCAGGTTTCCCCCATGTTCTCACCGTGGGAGCTTGCCCTCAGGGGATGGCAGCTCGCTCTGATGGTGCAAATGGCCTGGAGGGCACCAAACCTGGGCAGGCACCAGTGAAAATGGCATAAAGGTGGAAGGAGGGGGAGTGTGAGTGACTGGAAGAGCCCCATCCCCACCTGCACTGCTCCCCACAAGCCTTTACACCAGCCCAGAGGCACTGGGAGCTCCCTGAGCTGCCACAAGCCCTTCCACAAGCCTACCATGGAGAAATTAAGAGCAAAATGGAGACTGGGAAGAACAGAAGACCTGAGATTGAATGGAATCACACCTGAATCCAAATAATTCCTCTGTAACAGAGAGGATTATTAATAGTTGAGGTAGCCCATGGCTCCTAAACTGCATCCTTCCCTCCGAAGGAGATTGCACACGTGCTGTGTTTGAATCGATGATCTTAGAAGTCTTTTGCAACCTTAATGATTCTATGTACCCTGTCTCCTGTGTATGGAGTTCTTTACATATCTCACTCTGAGTTTTAGGGCTGGAAAGAAGCGGGGCAGCTTCAGGATTCTCTACCAGGTTCTGCCTCCAGGCCAGGATCCAAAGCTGCAGGTGTTGGCCCCAGGAGCGTTCCTGTGCAAATCCAAGAGCTCTGCAAACAAAGGGAAAATCTTCCCTCGTTACCAGCGGGAAGCACTGGGATAGAGCTGGGCTCAAGCTAGAGAGATGCGACCCACAAACACCTGATGCTGAAGGCACATCCTTCCCTAGGAGGGATTTAGAGCCCTGGTAATTGGTGTATCAGACCTTATCCTCCTCATCCTCCTCTTCCTCACACTTACTGGCAGTGGAACACAGGAGAGTGTGGACAAAACCTCAAATTCAAACAGGATGTATTGGCCTGAAAGGCATTTCACCAGGGTTTAAAGGCAATGGCATGACAGGCTGCATCCCTGCCGGGGTAGAATTACCCTAGGGGGAGGAAAAGAAATGAACACCTCTGAAAAGAGCAAGGAAAGTGTCCAGAAAGAGCCATGCGTGAGGTTTTCAGGAGATACAGCCATCTGTGGGGGATTTCAGCCCCACGTGTTCCTGGTGCTGAAGCAGGGGTGCACAGGACCCCTGGGATGACTGTAAAAGCAGCATCCCCTCTCTGTCTCTGACTCTGACCTAATCTAGCAACAGCAGGCTCCAGACTTTATAACTTGTAAGGCATAAGCGTACCCACAAGAATTTTTAAAAATAGTGTAAAAAGCCTCATGTCTTATAAGGCAAATGAATAGTACAGTTGGGATCTGTTTCTCATTTTTTGTACAACACACTCTTGCACTTTGCTGTTCCAACCTTTAAAATAAACCTGTGCTATATTTGCAAGAATCCCTCTGCAATCACAAGGGAGAGAAGAAAGGGGAGTCTTACAACAAATATTCACAACTTCCACAGAAATCACACCTTCCTAAACACCAGAGCTTGGTGTGAGAGGTGGCAGCTCTGCTGCTTGCAGGAGCAGAGACGGAAGAGGAAAACCCTGAAAACACAGCGTGGCTTCTGCCGTGCTGTCTCCCAGCAAAGCACAGCCCAAGTCTGGCTGCACTCAGAGCTACCAGGCCAGCAAAACTCGGGAATTACCCCAAGGCTTTCTAGAACCCTGTAAGTCCCTGCTGAGGTCCTGCCTTTGAGGGAAAAGCCATCCTTTCCAGTGGCAGCTCCTGGCTGAGGGCTTGGTGTTCCCAAGCTCCCCAAATCACACATCTGAAGTGGGGTGCCAGCTCCTCAGCGGTCCCCAGCAGCAAATTACACCAACTTGGGCACCATCTCTTGTCCCTGTCCCTGGGAGGAGCTCTACAACTCCCTGAAAGGAGGTGGCAGCCAAGTGGGGGTCAGTCCCTTCTCCCAAGTAACAAGGGACAGGACAAGAGGAAACAGATTCAAGTTGTGTCAGAGGAGGTTTAGATTGGATATTGGGAAAAAAATCTTAATGGAAATGGTGGTCAGGCTTCGGAACAGGTTGCCCAGGAAAGTTGTGGAATTACCATCCCTGGAGGTGCTCAGAAGTGGAGATGTGGCACTTGGGGACATGGGTTAGTGGTGGACCTGGAAGAGCTCAGTTAATGCTTGGACTCTACGATTTTAAAGGTCTTTTCCAACCTCAATGATTCTATAAATCTATGAAATATGAGAGAGGAGATTTGGCTTCAGAGCCCACAGGATCAGGATTTCATCTCTCCAAGGACATCATTCTGTTTAACTTCTGAACTCTGAGCTGAAGCAGCCCCAGCAGAGATTTGTGCTGTGCTGGGCTGGGGTGAGGTTCTTGCGCAGACTCCAGCCAGAGTGCAGAACAACTCTTTGGAAAAACAGCTCATTACACGCAGGTACTTTGTCTCAAAATTCCAGTTTGCTGTGATCTGTTGGCCTCCTCACTGCTGCTGTACGGCCGGGAGTTTTGACATCTTTGCTCAGCAGAAACCCTGTGTTTTAACAAGCTAGAAAAGGCATCCTTCTTTCTCCCTTTTATCCTATAAATGGAGGCTCTGCAAGCCAGTGGGACCAGCTTCCAACACGGCTGGAACTCTTGGCCTGTCTCCACCCTGTGGCAATATTTCTGACTGGTGTTCCCTCTGGACACCCAAAATAAGGGACCAGGCATGGCCAATCAGTCCTGGCTGGAGTCAAACATTAGCTCAGCCATTAATTTGCTTATAGAAATACAGGAAGAACCCACTTTAAGACAAGGAATCCTCAAGAATCTGCTTCTTCAGCTCAGTCTGCTCCTGGAATGATGTCAAGCTACCACAGCAAGTGGTGAGCAGACTGCAGCTCCCCTTATTTTTTATATTATATTAAAAATATATATTTTTTTTTAATATATATTTTATTTTTATATTTATATGAGTGGACATATTTATACGAGTGTTTCCTTGTCCCTCTGCCCACCTGTTGGCTCTTGAGGGTTTTGTAAAAATGACTTAAGCTGCAAATAACTGTGTCCTCAACAGCTTTAACCTTTTCCATGCCAGCTGCCCTGAGCACAAATTGCAGCCTGCATCCAGCAGGAGAAGGTGAAGGAGGTATTAAACCAGCATGGGATGGACACTACTGCTGTCAATAAGCTCTCAGCCCCACTGATGATGAGAGGAGGAAGGAAAAATACACCGAGGACAAAATCTGTCTTGCTAGGACAATTTTGTCACGCCTTGAGGTGGGGATTTACTGGCTGGCTTGTACAAGCTGGGCTGAAGCTTGAAACAGCTTTCCCTTGATTCTTTTGGTTTTTCTGGCTTCAACCCCAGTTCCTGAGCTCCCAGTCTGCTTCCAACTCCTCCAGACCTGGGGTAAGGTATACAGGGGAAGTTCTTACTCCACTACATCACCCCAAATGTTTATGCCTGGAGCAAACTCAAGAGCACCTCCCTTGACTCTCAGGCAATGGAAGTCAATGTCAAGAGCAGGTCATGCTCTGCCGTGGATCAGAAGAGCCCTGGGAAGGCAGCAGGGTGGACAACAGTTAGGTGCGGACATAGCAGGGACCTTGCACAGCTGGTAAAAAAATTATAAATCAGGAAAAAAAACATAAATCACACATGAATGCAGACCCTGCTGCCAATAATTCCCACTCTTGGCTCAATTACCACTGCTCTTCTTGCAGCTGCACACATGCAGTCATTACTGAGCATTTTGGCTAAACTTATTTGATTTTTTTTAATGTCTGCCAGCTGAATCAAAGGTCTCCATGCAAGTAGTGTGCACCATGACACAATCCATGACACTTTCCTGGGGAGCTCTGAATCCCATAAAGCAATAAATTGATTACAGCATGGAAAACATACAAAATCCCCATCTTCCCTCTCTGGAAAAGAGACACAAGTGTGGTCCTCATGAAAAGCTACATCTCATCCTTTCAGAGGAAAAGCACCACCCCTGAGCAGGAAGAAACTGAGTTATTGCTAATGTGATGAGCTGAGGTCATAAATAAAAACTGCTTTCCCTCCAGGGTAACTTTCTGGCAGTGCTCTCTGAGCACACACCTCGCTCCTGCTTTCCTGATGCGAGGTGTGCCAGGCACAAGGCCACAGGGTTGCATGGTTCTGATCCCACACGTCGGATGCAGCATTTTGGGGAAAAGGGGGAGGAAGGGAGGGCAAAACAAGGAGCTGTTTTATGCCCCCAGAGTCCAGATTTGGGAGGTTGTAGGACAACAAACCAACAGAGCCATAACCATCAGAACACAGATCAGCCTAACTCAAGAGGAGATGGCTATGGGAGAGTCTAAGCTCAGGGAAGCAGTTACTGCTGTTTCTCCATCTTCCAGCCCTTTTCAGCACAAGGTTTCCCCAATGTAGATGTGGTTTCTGTGCATCTCTGTTTCATGAACTACTTTAGTCTTCGCTGGAGCCCTCATCAATTTTTTAGCACCTTTATCCACAGTTGTTCAAGGCTCTGTGGTGGTCCCACAAGCGCCAGCCTTACATGGGAAGGTGCACCTCCTTTTGTGTGTGCCGAGCTTCTTCTCACTTCCTCCTGGACTTTGTGGTGGAAAAAAAAGAGTGAAAATCCAGTTTAGTCCTTCCTGGCAGTGCCAGTACATTTTCAACATTTAAGGGGCAGCCTGCATGGCACACACAGCATTCATGAGGTTTGTGGTCCAAGCTCTTCCTTTTCCCAGTAAGTTTTCCAAGTGGGTGTCTCAAGATGCCCATCTAACAAAGCTAGATGACATAATTGTCCTGACACTGATAAACACATTTGTAACCCTAATCCTAATTGCTCTGTGACCTCTGTGATATTTATGTCATGGGAAGGCTTGCTGGTTTAGGGTTCCCTGGGGTAAAACCATGCCAAACTTCTGGTGAATTACTGTCAGCTCATGTTAAGGTTTTCCCAAAGGAACTTGTCCATTGCCAGCAATAAATCTCAAATAATGGAAGAATTCAGTCAAAGTCTTGGTGGATGTGCCCCTGAGAAACCATTTCAAACAGAAACCTCCGGAATTGCCCGGGCAGGTTTGACACAAACCTTGGTCTTGACACTCAAGTATCAGGAATAGCTGGTGACTGGCTGGAGGACATGTGGGTTTAGACACATGAAACCCCTCCAGGCTGCAAATCATTAAACCCAGAGCAAAATGAGTCCCTGCAGAGAGCTGCAGCACTCACTGCGTGACAAGTGACCCTCCATCACTTTTTCCACACAAGCTGGCATGAGCTGCAGGACACCCCAGAAGAGAGACTCTGACCTCACATGTGCTTGGCTCTGTAACGCTGTATCTGCAGGCATAGAAAACGAGGAGTGATGAAGGAAAAAGTCTGTCCAGGAAGCTTGGTATACACATCAGAAATCATATATAAACAACTAGCTCTTTTTCTTTTTCCAAGACTCGGCTGCTGGAAACTGCAAGACCATGCCAGAGAAATGTCCCATCCCTGGAAGTGTTCCAGGCCAGGTTGGATGTGGCTTGGAGTGACCTGATCTAGTGGAAGATGTCCCTGCCCAGGGTAGGGGGGTTGGAATGAGATGGTCCTGAAAATTCCTTTCCAACACAAGCCATTCCATGATTCTGTGATTCTGTGAAAGGCTGTCTCCAATTCAGACCTGGTCCTAAGCAGAAGTTTGGGGCTCTCTGAGTGGCTGTGGGGTGCACCGCTCTCATGCTGCCATCACAAATCCTGCTTAGCAGAATTATCTTTATTCCCAGAGAGGAATGCACACTTGGTCTGTTCTTTTCTGACAAAATTCAGCTATAAAAGCAAGGTGTCCAGATCTGGAGGTGTTCTTGGAACCTTGACTGTAAAGGTGTTCTGGAAAGTGAACTAACTAGGGAAACAAAAGATGACCTTACAAAAGCACTGAGATTTAAATATTACAGGATGATTACACAATGCCATAAGCTCCCAGTGAATAAAATTATGATACTTCTTAGGATAGGTCTGAGCCCACAGTTTTACACTGGAATTATCCCAGACACAACAGCAAAGACTTAAAATGTAAATTAATGCATCTATCAAGCTTATCCAGCATTATCCTGATTACTGATAAGCATGTTCAAGGAGACTTTTACACCTAAAAGTTTCAACCAACTCTTGAAAGAGAGCAGGAGGGAATCAAACACGAGGAGAGTACATCTCTAGGTGGACACTGTGATGGTCCTGCAAGGATGCCCATGCTAAGTGTTCACAGGTGTGCGAATCTCCTCAGTGTCTCTGTTGCATTGATTTTGTCTTGCATTGGTTTGCTGGCAGGGAATTTGTTTCTTCTTAGCTTTTTGCCTCTTTCTAAAATGGCACATTTCACCTCTGTGTCTTCCTTAGGAAATACCGTGCTGCTCGCAGGGACTTTCACCAGCCAATATCCAAATTATCTCCCTTTATCCCCTACCTTCTCATCCATTTCCCAAGCCTACAGGCAGCCTGTTGCGAGGAAATCCTATTCTTCCTGATTGTTTGGAGAGCAGCTAGTCTCAAGGTCACTTTTGTATATAAATTGCAGATATCATATTAGCACCACTATTCAGGCATTCAGAACCAAGTCTAAACAGGAAAGCTCATCAATTCAGCTGTCTCATGGCTAGATATTCACCATTATGCATGGCTTCCTTTCCTTACTGATTACAGTACAGCAGATTCATTATTATTATTTTTAATTTAGTTATATACAACTGCATGGTGTCTTTTAATTGCCTTTTCTTTTTCCAGTTGAGCCGCTAAGGGATGTAAGCAAATTATATGGCTTAACAATTCTGCCTGCTGCAGACAGACTTGTGTGGCCAACACACCAAAGACACTGTGAAAACATTACCTTTTACTGGAAGTGTAAACTCAATAAACCCCCAGGAGAGCAATAAAAATGCAGTAGCCAGCAGATTTAACAAGGACATGCTCAGTGCACAGTGTAATCTTATTATGTGCTTAATGCCCAGTGGAATTACAGGAATTTGATTTAGCAACATCAGATTTCAGTTTCTCAAATTATACTGACTGCTTATAAATTAAGACTGCGATTTGGGATAATTGCTTTTCATTTGCATTGGCAAAGCCCATATATTATATTTATTCTCACTACACTGTTTATATGTTTGAAGTGTCACAGAGCATTGCCTTTGGGACTTAAACTGGGGGTGATGAAGAGCTTTCCTTTGCATCAATGACGCTCATGTTACTTCCCCATTAAATCCGGATAAATGTTCTACCCTGGTGATCTTTATATGCTTGAAAGGTCTATTTTATGGCTTCCCAAACCTGACTGAGCAGAGTGAAAGATGAGTGAGTTCTGGTGAAGGACTCTGTCTTCCTCTCCATCAATCTGAGCTGTGACATATTCATTGGAAAGCCACTGACCTGCAGATGTGCAGTGGAGGAATAAGCACAGCAGTGTCCTCCCAGCCATACCAACATCGTGCTCGGGGTGTTTTCCCTTCACGTGACCATTTCCTGGGCTCTGCCACTGCAGTTTGTGAATGAACTGGGGAGAATGAGGCAGTGAGTGGTTAATTACCGTGGGGAGGGGAGTGGTGATGTCAGCAGTGGACTGGCAGGTAATGCTTGCAGGGCCATGAAAGTGTCAGTGAATGGCTATCGAACTGCACAGACACATTTCGAGCACTTGAACTCTGGCACAAACCATTCCACCTCAAGAGAAATGAACAAAATAATTAAATATAATGGAATGAGCAAAGAGCACAGGAACAACTCTGGAAGAAGACAGGAAATACCTTTGCTGCTGATTTTGGCTTCCATGTCTAAGACATCTGTAAAATCTTAAACAACCATCTCTCTGCAAACTACAGTGTACAGCGGAATTACTTGATTTACTGAAGACCGTTCAAACTGGCTCTCAAAGCCCCAGGTTATCGGCATATCCTGGTCTGGAAAACTTCTACTGCTCCAAAGTCATTAATAGATTATAATGAGTTGATTAAAAAATTAACAAGGCAACAATTCAATTAAGTCTTGTACCACTGGGCAACAAATGTAGCTGCGATTGGTAAACATGTCAACAAATTGCTGAGCACAATGCACATCTCTTTGCTTTCTGCACAGCACATGAACCCAATGGCTCTCAGCCAAGGATGGGGGGAATAAAGTGTCATTCAAACACTTTGGATATTTGGTGTGAAACACAAATACCGTCCTTTTTTTTGATGAAGTGGAACTGATCCATCAAACCCTTTAGGCTGAAATCAGGGTTAGGTGGCAGATCAGTTGTAGATAACTCAGAGACAGCTACAGAATTCTCCTGACTTCAAATTTATTTGGAAATTTAACTTCTTCCTTAACAATAACACAACAAAGTCCTCTAGCATTTTCCTAGGCTTCAACTCATGTTTGCTGAAGGAACAAAAAATTTGAACGCTATCCCAGTAGCTGCTGGAGCAAGGCTGCAGCCCAGGGCTTTCCTGGATTTTAGGAAGCCTTTTCCTGGGGTGAGTAAGAGGCTTGCACAACATTTCTGCAGCCCTGAGATCCTCCACAGGCACTGGTTAGCACTAGCCCAGTGCCATCACATAGTCCATGCTGGGATCAGCCCATGCCACCCTCTCCACCTCCGAGACCCTGCAGAGGCAACTTCTCCATCTGCATGGGCACCAAAAGGTTCTCTGTGGCCAAGCTGAGCCCCCATGTCCCCCTAAAGCCCTGGAGAACCTAACCAGACATGTTCAGAGAAATACTGCACTGGAGCTGGTCTTTCACAGCTCAGAAGTGTTCACCCAAGATCAGCAAGAGAGAGAGAAAGCCAAAATGTCACATTTACCTCTTAGCACGCCTGGCAGCTGAAAGCAGGGAGACCCATTATAGCTGTTTTTTTTCATTTCTCCAGCTCTGGTTCCCAGAAGGATTGTGTTCAGAGCTGTTTCTGGCAGTGTTCTGCATGCACTTTTAATCTGCCCCATCTGCACTCGGGGAGATGCCTTTTCCAACATCGCGCCTGGCAGATTTATGTGCGTCGGCTCTGCGCTGCCGTGCCGCACTGTGCTGTTAACCTTCATTAAGATGTTTTAATAATTGAATAAACGATGTGCCAGACATGCAGTTTAACCTCAGAGTGTAACGAAACAGAGGACACGATATTAACTGCAGCCCTGGAACAAATATCACCATAAATACCACTAAGTAGGTATCACACAAAAACACCTGCCCTTGACATTAAAAAACATGCTCAGCCACACTGGGAGGGGAACACAATACATGATACATTACGTCTTATCTGCATCTCAATGCCATTAAATGAGCACGGTTAATGCTTTAATAATCTGCCAGGGAACACTGTGGGCTCTACATCTGAGCTAACCCATGAAAGAGGAAACTCTCTCATCTGTTGCCTCGAGCAAGATGAAATACCATGGGCCTCCCTTGGCAAAGAGGGGGCTTTTTTGTGCAATGACATAGAGGGGGTTCAGGGGGAGCCAGTTCTGTCACTGGCGATGCTTCAAAGAGTGACATCGAATTAGGGCAGGAGGACAAACTCACAGAGATGGTGCTTTGTCCCCGTGGAGGGAGGATAAGGGGTCCCGTGGGAAGTGAGGACATGTTGGGGAAGAGTGAAGGAAATGAGGGGTGGACAAAGGGCCTTTCCCAGGGTCTTGCACTGTAGATCTCTCTGCTGCTGAGCAGGTGGCCATCTCCCAAATCCCTCTTTGTACCTAACGACCCCAGGTGGTTCTGTCACCCACAAATGTGTCTATGTACTTTAAATCATTTAAAAATCTTTGGCTTCTACAGTTATAGGATGCAGCAGGATCCCTTTCTGATCCACCCTGTAAAGAAGTGCTTCCTTGAGGTTTTGCACCCTCCTAACATCCTCCTGGACACTGATGGGCTTTAAGAAGGTTGTTGCATAGCTGTATTCCACACCCTGCATGACTTCACGGATCTCCATCACACCCCTTTCCCAAGATTTCCCTGTGGGCCAGTTTCTGACAGATCTTGTCCTTTTAATCAGTGAGACTGGATCCACCAAAAGCATTCAGAGCCTCCTTGCTTGCCCAGCTCCAAACCTAGGGAAGGTTGGGTAAAAAAGACACTTTGGGCCACGGTGGGTTTGTCTGGATGCAGACTCTGACCAGCAGGATGAGGACATTCAGCTTGCCAAAACTCACAGGCCAGGCTGGAGATTAATTTTCCAGCTTTTAATTTATCCTTCTCACCCAGGAGTTCACTGTTTTCCTGTCTTTAAATAAATATTTTTTTCTTGTGCTTATAATTTTTTGGGTAGTAATAAAGCAGCTTCAAAGATCAAAAGCTCTTGGGGGGTCTTTCGGCACCTTCAAGGAATTAAAAAAAAAGAGCTGGGTTAGAGGGGGCAGCCCTGCTTCCAAGTAGACTTGCAGGCACACATGTTTCCAAGTGATGCTTTCATTCTGAAAGGAAGCAAGGAAACCAACTTGAAAGTCAGCAATTTTTAAAATTTTCTTCCATGGGATAAAATACTCTAAGGAAGAGTTTTTGTTGGAAGATTTGGGAAGGCAAAATCCAGAGCCAAAGTGCAGGTACAATGCTTTCCTCATTTGCATTTGCACCTGCTAGCAATCAAACTGGAATTTGCTGGGATCTAACACTTCCTGATCCCAGTCATTTTACTGGGAAAGGAATTCCAGATGTGGGGATTTCTAAGTAAAATTTTAACTGAATTTCTAATTTCCAACTGAAGTGACCCTTTATTTGGGTCCATTTCTGGGATCCATTTCTGTTTACTTGCCCATTGTTAGGGCAATTTGTCCTGTGAAGGAAATCAGCAAAACCCAGCAGAAACCAGTGGCTGAAGAGGGGAAAAAAATTTGAAAATTAAAAAAAAAGCAGTGTCCCTTTGGGGAAAAGGGCTGGTGCCATTGAAATCCACATCAAAACTTCCAGTGAGTTTAATAAGGGCATGATTAGGCCCTGTGCCTAGCTGTGCTGGCAAAGGAGAATTATCAGTAAAATGCTAAGGAGCCTCCATGGAGCCTGATTTCAGCAAGAAATGAATATGCAGGGCTCCCCATTCTAGCTCTAATTTTGGGTACTGCAACATGTGATCCCAATCCAAACTGGGAAGGAGAAATCTACAAGTACAAAAGCCACTTCGCTCCATGTTTAGAGAGTAGCTGGCATGTCTGAAGGAGACATTTCGATCAAGCTGTGCTTACCCAAAGGAGTTTTCCTCATTTTACAAGCTCCAGCAGATTTTCTTCTGGGACAGAATCACTTTCTGCATAGTTTTTGGGCTACGTGGAAAGTCACACCCCACAGTGGTTTTTCTGTCACCAGCACACAGAAGGGCCAGTCCCAGTTCAGATTTGGCTCCTATGGGATTCATTTTGATGAGCTCAGGCTGAATTTTACCCCTTCATCCCTTCACCTCCTTATTTATCATTTAGGAGCCTGGCCCCACACCCTGCAGACTTTCCTCTGTGTCCAGGGAAGGGACAGCCAAGCTGGGCACAGGTGACATCCCTGGTGGCCCCTGAGGGACAGTGCAGGAGGTGAAACATGTACTGCAGGATGCTAGAAGATGGAAGAGAACTGCTGCTCCCAGCCACATCTCCTGGGCCCCCTCCGCTGGAAAGGGTCAGGGACCCCTTCAGGCAGGAGAGCAGCCCCTGCTGCCTCTGAGAGGGTCTCCAGCACCATGGTGGGGTGACATAGGGAAAACAAACCACTCATTCAACCTATCTCCAGGGGGCTTGGATGTGAAATTTATATCAAACAAACCATGTAATGAAACATCCTAGATTCCCATTAACAGAAATCATAGCTGCAATCAGGAAGGATGAAGGACAGGGTCACACTTCCCCTTCTGGCACTCTCCCTCTCTCACACCCACCCTAATGCACCACACACACTCACACATCCACAAACGCAGAGCTTTTCTCCTCCTGCCATGCTCCCCTGTGTGTTTATAGGGCAGATGTGCTCCTCAAGTGGTGACCCACCACGCCACAGCAGTGCCAGGGCCAATGACACAGAAGAGCCCACTGGGATTGCCAGGGCTTTTAAAACTGATCCACGACTGAGCATCTTATTACAGATTTATAAGTTAAAATCCAGGTGAGAACAGGTCACACTGGCAGCCATTTCTGCAAGCCACTGATCTCACTAAGCATCTCCTCTGCCCTCCACAAGCCCCAGATGCATCCCCTTCACCCCATTCCTCTGCTGGACCAGCCTTTGCTTTTCAAACAGCCTCTCCAAAAAGCTTTGCATGTCTAAGCCTAATTGTTTTATCAGAGCAAAGCTTGAATTACACTCCTGAAGTAGAAGAGTAGGCAGAAGAGAGGTTAAAGCTCGGGGGCTGCAGACCTCCCTCCCCACCAATGTCCTGATGGTGCCGGAAGCGTCCCATGGTGGCAGCCTCGCAGGATGTCCCAGATCCTGCTGTGCCTGGCTCCACCTGGGCAGCAAAGAGCCGCCCACACCGTGCTGGGAACAAGCTGAGTTAAACAAACACCATCTGCCACCGCTGCTGTCAACCAGAAAACGCTCACCACACTGCAAACGCTGATGGAGCCGCGAAACGTCAGGAGGGTCAGCGAGACGATGGCGTCTTCACGAGCTCTAATCTTGTTACGTCTACGCCAGGTGGCTGAAAAGCTTTTATTGGGGTGGGAGACCCCCAATTCTCCATAAATGAGTCTTTCCAGAGGGGCATATTTTCTGTATTTTAATTTCTAGCCCTGCAATTCCTGGTGAAGGTCATTGGCTTTAAGCCACGGTGGTTTTAGGGAGAAAATCCGAGTGAGGCTGATTTAGTCAAATCTGTGAATGAGCTGGGGACTTCATTTAGCCATGGCAAAAATCAGCAAAATTGTACACTTCCACAAAGGAATGGAAAGGTTAAAATGACAACCTCATCTGTCATTCCTAACTTCCAAGCATTTGGAGAAACTGCAACCCCCGTTTTGCTCAAATACAGCAGGTGTGGGACTTAGATGGATGAGGTGAGACGGCAGGAGCAGCTCAGACATCTAGAAAACAGCCAGCCCTTTTCTCCCCCAAGAAGACACGAACACACCCTCCAAAGGGAAGGGATTCCAGACAATTCATCAAAGAGCAGCAGCTTTTGTTGATGATTGTTCATCTGGAGCCCAAATTCCCAACCAGATTCCCAAGCCAGACTCAGATAACTCACACCTGCTGAAAAACAACAACAACAACAACAAAAAAACCACCTTTAAAATTATAGAATCATTAAGGCTGGAAAAGATCAGATCATTGAGTCCAGCCATTAACCAACACTGCCAGATTCATCACTAAACCACCACCAAACCAACCCAAGCACCACATATACACCTCTTACGAGCACATCCAGAGACAGGGATCCCCCACTTCCTCAGGGACCCTGTCCCAGTGCCTGGCCACCCTTTCAGTGAAGAAATTTAAAAACCTCAAAGAATCCCTTTGTTTTACAGGATGGCAAACCCACGAAGACATATTGCCAATGTCAAAGTGCAAACATGACTGAAATCAGAAGGAACGAGTGTATCCTGGGCCCATGGATCCATGCTAGCGGGGTCTTCATAACTGTTCCTTGAGGTATTTCTGCTCACAGCCCCTCCTGCATGGCCACAGGTCTCTTTGCAAGGGCTGGGAAGCACAAAAGGTTCATTTCTTTCCCGCTGAGGCCACACATGTGGCATCTGGTGACAAACACCATCCCCTCTGCCCCTCTGGCTGCTGCTCCCACGGGCATGAAGCACGTGGGGTGGAGCACTTTGTTCAGCTTTCAGCCACATTTATGGCTCTTTTCCTGTTCACTTTAGTGGACACTTTGCCCAGCTGAGATGTGTGTGTGTGAGATTTGGCCTGCCATGAGCTCACCTCTGCTGGTTTGGAATCAAAGCACTTAGCAGGACTGTCCTGGGGCTCCACTGGACTCTGCAAGGAAAACACCATAAACACACCCAAGTGCATAAACATCATTCCCACTGCCTGCCTCTTTCTAGGATGCCAAAGTCAGAGGGGGAGGCAAGACCTGGTGTAGAAAACAACTCCTTTTAATCATCCAGTACTGCATTTCCAAAGGCTTTGGTGGTGCTGCTCCACATCAGTGACAGATCTGTTCAGCTGGGGTTACAGGAAGGTGGTTGTTTTCAGGGTACAAGGGCCCTTCTGCTTTCCAGCCAAATAGCGGCATCTAACAAAAACATTGTCGGTAAATCATGTGTTAGCAGCTTACTCCTGATATAATCCAACCTGGTTTATTTTTGGCAGAATGAAGTTTTCAGTGAGGCACGGAATGATTTTTTCAAAAGACCACACCTAATTAACTGCATGTAAAGTAATATTCATTATTCCTTTTTCCACAGCAGAAACTAAGCAAACAGACTCGCCGAGCAAGAAGAATTGAGATTTTTTTCCCCTGATTGCCTTCTGTATCCCAGAGGCTGAGTTTTGCCTTTTGTTATGAATGAGTTGACTTTTCGCAGACTGTCAACTTCCAATCCTTTTTGATTTCACATCTCCCCTGAAAGCTCCCCGTGCAAAAGCTCTCCACCATTTCCTCAGGGAGCTCTTCCCAATATCAATATGCAAACGCTGAGATCACAGACCCCTTTATTCAACCCACATACTCCAATAAAGAGCATAGGGAAGACAAGCAACCCCTGCATCCTGCCTCATCCCACCTGTCCTGCTACATCGAGGTTAGCCCCTTGTAGGAAAGGACTATTTTGTTAATTGACCTACTTGTAATCTGCTGGGATAATCCTTTTCTTGCTAGGGAGCTGTTTCTGACCTCTCTCCAGCAAATCCTAAATTGCAGCTTGGTAGGAAAGGCCACATCTGGGTGCTTTTGTCACTTCACAAGAAGCATCCTGTTACAGAGATGATTTATTTAGTCCCAGATAGCAAACAGACACCCCATTGCTAATATCTCTAACAACATGTTCACCCTCCACTAAGCTACCAAGGAAACACTTGTAGATCATTGCTTCTGTATAAATCCCCTCATTTGGTAGATCCTATATAGCTTTCTCCTAAAAAGCCCCTGTGGCTCTTTAAAATGCTAATTAATCTGTAAATGGCTTTTTCTTTTTACATCAAACCACCACTTATACTTTCTTCTTATTCTCCTATAAATAGTAGAAGCTCCCAACAGGTAAATGGAAAAGTCTTCCCAGGTTTGTCACCCACCAGGCATATATGTCTCTCCCATCCCTCCTCCAGGCTGTGCTTTGTACCCAGAGGCTGAATGTGGGCTGGACACTCTGCCCCATGGCCAGGCAGGCCCTAGAAGGCTGAGGGAGCAGTCAGACCCTTCAGGGTGCCTATTTCCAGTGGGTCAGGAGGGGTGTGAGCTCAGCACTCTGACTGCTGCCATCCCGATGCTGTGCAGGTGTCTGTAACCATTTGGGACACTGATCGCTGTGACTCAGTGCCAGGTCTTCAGCCAGCTGATAGCATCATAGCACAAGGAGGGAAATCATTTCTGATTGCTGCAAGGTACTGCAACAAAAGCCGCTCAGGGCTCCTGTTCCATTTTGGCTCCTGCTCCACGCAGCATTACTCATCATCTACAGAGACCTCTTAGGCTATTAAGTGAGGGAGTGGAGGACTTAGTCTTTTCCAGTTGCTGTACCATGAGTGCAGCTTGAGGAATGAACATCCAGCCCATCTTCCCTGTCCCCACCCAGCCTGCCCTCCCCTCCTCACATTAGCTCTGACAGAAAATATTTACCTGCATTAGATTTGGTGGGAACTGGAATCCAAGCCCCTAAAAGAGAAAAAGCCAAATACACATTAAACTAGAACAGAGACAACTGTGTGTTCTGCAGCTTGGAGGCATGTAGCATTCCCTCATTAAAACCTAAACATCAAATAAATTAATTGTATATGGCAACAATAGGAACTAAACCTGGTCTGTGTTTTTAAGGCATCCTAATTGAAACCAGACCTGGGTTTGCACTTCCTTTGTGGTCCAGGTGGGCACTCGATCTATGATCATAACGAAGGTGCTACAAAGGCTTTTCCCCAGCCCTGCAGCCCCTGTTCAAGATCACAGCAGCTTGCTGGGTTTGAGAGCTTTCTTCCTCTGGTTACACAATGCGGGGAGAGGAAGCAGGGGTTGTTATTGCTGCAGCGAGCTTGGGCTTTTGATAATATTAAACTGTTTAGGTTGGATGTGAAACCTGACTTTGTTGAGAACCATATGGTGCTTAAACGATGTTGTTGCCTTGCAAGTCTGCAGGGTGGAAAACAGGGCCAGATTCCACAATATCTGCAAATCACCAAAGCTGTGAATTTAATGAAGAAGGAAGAAAGATTAAGGAAGTTCAGTCTTTGGTGGCAAAGGTATAAGCAAGCACAGGAATATCCAAGGGGGAGAGGAGAGGCTACTGCAGTAAATTACAGAGCATGCTCACGTGTGGAGATAATTATGAGCAGTAAGAAAAAATGATACTTCAAGGAGCTCAAAGCCCACAAGCCTTAAGCTGAGACCTCACCTCTCACAGGCTGAAGGGAACATCATCACCACACATCTTCTTTAATAACTATATTAATCATCATACTTTTCAAAACTTCATTTGATCATGATAATGCTTAAGAGTGATCACCTGCAAGGTTTTTAAGTTTCCATTTTATTATAACACAGCGTTTGCTGCATCAGCCATCAGTCCTCAGTAGGCGACACTCTGCCCAGAGAGTGCACTGCGGAGAGATCTCAGTCAGGATCTGTGGGACCAGAAGGTGTTCTCTCAAGAGTGCCTGCTATTTTCTGTCTCTTTGACAATGCTGTATGTACATGATGAAGTGCCCCAGCATCCTTCAAGATGAAAAGCATCATGTATGTGTAAAATAATACTGTTAAATAGGGGAGTAAAATATGCACTCAGAGCCTGAAAGCATGCCACAATGGCAGGAATCACCAATCCAGACTTCCTGACAAGCAACGAGAGCCCTGGGATTAGTTTTCCCCAGTGTGCCCAGATCATATATTGTTCTTCTGCTACATCAAGGATTTTATTAAAAAAAAAATTAAAAAACAATAAAACAAAAAACAACAAACCACAAAGGGTTTTTTTAAAGGCTCTTTAAAAATTCTGCTTTAATTTATTCTATTCATCTCGGGAAAGGCAGAACTACTGGAAGAAACACCTTTGATGTAAGAAAGACTCTGTGACAGAACCGGAGCTGGCAGATGAATTCATTGCCTTCCTCTCCTGGATCATGAGAAAAGCCCTCAGGGGCTGTTATAAAGGACAGAGATGAATTCCTATGGCTCAAGGCTTCCAAGAGGTGCACAAAATTCGAAACTCTTCAGATAGCCATGCTGGCATCTACATCCCACTCTGGCACTGAGGCTGCTGAAGGCTCAAAAAGGATGCACCAGTTCCTTCCAAGCCACAGCCTTCATGGTCCATTGCTGGGGCAAGTCCCTGGACAGAATCCCATGGAAAAGGTCCCCCCAAACCCAGCCCCGGTGTTCTGCTCTGTCAGAAAACACTTTCAGTTCTCCAGAGGTGAACCAAAGGACCAAGTGGACACTTATCCTTTATTAACACCATCATGCCTTTTTGTCCTTGGTTTGGTTTCCCACCATACACTCAGCTCCATGCCAAGCAAACCAGCTCACCTCATTGTTCTCTGCCCTTAGGAGCTCCAGCCACCTCTTTTTCACACCCGACTTCATCATATTTCAGGGCTGTATTAACTGTTAATACTCACAGGCAGCTCTTTTCCCCCTTTTCTTTTTCACTTTTCTAGCCAAAAAAGTGAACTGGGCCCTCTTGGTGGGAACTTCCATGATTCTGCAGCCATGCTGTCCCATCCCAGCACTCTTCCTTCCCTCTCCAAAGTCATCCACTTCTCCCCAGAAGATACTCCAGGCGTTTGTGTCAGGGACAGCTCAAACTGTCCCAGCTGTCACAAGCTCAGTGATAACAAAGTAGACTTCATTTCAAGGCCAGCCCCTGAAGGACTTTCCCAGCAATTTTTTCCCACCCCCCAAAATTCACCTTTTAGCAAAATCTACTGTTTTTTTCTTTTAGACATTTCTATATCCACTCACCTCCAGTTCTTGTATTATTCTTCCCTCACCTCGTCATTTTTCACAAGGCACTATATTCACTTCACTGAATCCAGCTTGGAAATGCCATAGATCTAATCTATGTTTAAAAAAATCCATTATTTTATCAAAGATATCAAGTTTGTACATCACAATCTGTCTTTGCGAGACTCAGGCTGCATTCTCTCCTATTTCCCATTTAACTTCATGCTTTATTTTTCATTTATGTCCATATAATTGGGGTCACAGCAAGGGGCTCCCAGTCCTTCCCTCTTCCCTCATGCACAGACCTGTCTTTCTCTACCTTCAGCCATCATCTGTTTCCCCAGTTTGATGCGCTGAAGAGCCACCATTGCTCCTGAATGTGCATTTTCCATGCTCTGGGCTGGAGATTTTCTGCCTTGTTTCTGTCCCCTTGCCACCAGCCCGAGTGCACTCAAGTCTGAAATTGTCTCCTCTCATGAATGTGGTAATTTTGGCACCCACAGCCTCATTATCACTCCACTACCTCGTTTTGCCTTAAATATTCACTTCACTGCCTTACTCACAACTGAGGCAAGGGGATTTTATTTGCTTTCAGGCCACATTTAAGGTTATCTTTAATATCAGCCTCAATCTCATTACACAGAAAACTTTTCTCCCTTCAATTTAAAATATGGCTATTGAACAGAACCGTATTTCTTATAATTTTCTCAATAAAAATACTCTCTCACCTTGCTAGCAATGCCTGCTTATTTTTCCAGACATCAGCACATGTGCTGCTTCCCTGATGAGTCTTACCTCCAGGAAAAGGGCCAGGTAGCCTTTTTCTTGTAGACATCCAAAGGGACATCAATAGAGAATGGTTTTAATTTCCAGCTCTGTATCAAGAGCCTGAGTCAAACCACATCCACCTAGCCTTTGGGACACATTCCCTCCTTGTTGTAATCGCAGAACCACTGATTTCTAGTTCCAATTTCTACTTCCAAATCAAATTTATAACAAGAAAACCCCGAGGAGTCCCACGGTGAACAGCAGGTAATGAGTAAAAAAGACAAATAAAAGAGACACGATTCAAAATTACACTGCAGGGAAAGACCTGGGAGATCCCTCAAGCATCCAGAGGAGAGGTGGGCAGAGCCCATCTGTCTGCACCCCAGGCACCACCCTCGTAAAAGGCTGAGCTCCAAAAATACATGAGATCATTACAACCAGCAACTAAACCCTTCTGTGGTGCCTGCACATGCTGTAAGGGGGAAAAAGTGCTTGTGCTAGCACTGGAGAGGTTTGCCAAGGAAAGAAACAACTGCTGGCAGCCTCGGCTCCTGAGCATGTCAAAATGAGCGTTCAAGTCTTGTCAGAAAGACAAATTAATGGCCAGATGGGCTAAATGTGGCCTATCCGAATGAATGGAGCTGTTAGTGATTGATACCAGCCAGGAAGGTGGCTCACTGCCTAGCCCTCGAGAGAGCACGGGCATTCCGTTTTTAGGAACAAAACCGCTACGGGATGAATAATCTGGAAAAGTCCCCTGCAGTTTCAAAGTTGTTATGTTTTTATTCCTAAGTGTTTGACGAGGACACAATTTGCATGCTCCCCCCACCATCATTTAGGGCATGGGAGCAGCAGGTTTGGCCACGTGTGGAGCTAACACTTTGCTTTGGCATCTGTAATGCTGCAGGACAGCCATGTCCTCCTGGGCATTTTCAGTCTGTTTTCCAGGTCCTTTTAAGTCAGATGGTCAGAGCTGTGTCTGACAGCACACTGGGATGGAGATAACACTCACTCCCCCACAAAATGCCGGCTCCCATGGCAGGGGGGTTGGAACTAGGTCATCCTTAAGGTTCTTTCTAATTCTAGCCATTCTAAGATACTATGGTTCTGTGATTCTGACTTGGGTTAACCTCACTGGAAGTGACACTAGGGAAAAAAAAGGAAAAAAAAAAAAAAAAAGCATTAATTTTACACCAAAACCCACAAAAGCCAAGCCTCAGTGCTTCATGCAGGAGAGAAACTCCCAGCAGAGCCTCCTACCCAGTTTCTTCAGACCACCCAGCTTCCCTGCCAGCTGAAACATCCCCGATAGCGATTGCGACAGCCAGGAGAGTTCTTATCGGCCTTTTTCCCTGCTTCCCCATTGTTCCTAAAGACTTGCAAATGCCGCAGAAATTCCCGGCATTTCAGTCTGACCACAAACCTTCACCAAAGAGACTCTCACACAGTTTATTACGAATGCATTCTATGAAATGAATGTGATGGTAGCCTACTAATTAATATCTGGCAGGAATTAAATGAGAGCCATTTCTAATGCTGCTGCCTCCCTGACTGGTCAATTCTTCCAATCCTCAGTGCATCAGCCACAGAATATCCTGAGTTGGGAGGGACCCACGAGGTTCATCGAAGTCCAACTCCTGCACAGGAATAGAGTCAATACTGACTTACAGAAACTGCAGACAGTGTTTGGTCAAAAGATTCAGCAAGTCCAGATCTCGATTTGGATGGCAGGGGGAAGGCTGGTTCTCCAGGAAATGACCCTCCAAAAATCTTTACTGAGGGTTTTACCCAGCTGAACATCTGGCAAATGTGGAACTTTTACTGGCTAATTTCATACAATACAGCTTTTAAGCCTGCAGAACAGAAAGTAGAGGGGAGTGAGCAGAATTAAATAGCAGCTATTAAAAGAAAAATAATATTGCCTTTCATACCTCTTTTCCATTTTTCCTACCTCTTTTTTTCCCCCTCATTGCTTTGGCAGGTGTATTTGATGTGCTAAATCCATCCCTGGTGGTACTATACCAAACCAGCATTTATGTGTCAGGAAAAGAGCAAATTTTGGCAGTAAATAGGCCACAATGAGATTAATCTGTGTTCCTGAAATGCATCAGGTGAAGATCTGCTTAGAAAAGTGGATATAATCACTGAAATGAGAGAGCCTAAAATCTATTTACCCTATGAAAAGCAGAATGATTTCTCTAAATAATACTTCTTTTATGCAGTGAAAAAACATCTTTTGTCTTCATGATAAAGCAACATCAAAACAGTATCTCTGAAACCATTTTTAAGCAAAACACCATTGCAGCTGGTTAGATGGGTAATCTACTGTGATTTAACCTCAGCTCAAAACTTACTCTAAGGCCCTGGCCTTTTTAATACATGATAATATTCATATAATCATAGCTCTGCTTCTAATGGGTACCTGTGAGACTGATTTACCAAAAATAAGAGTGTGCATTAGGACTCAGCTAAGATCAATTCATATGGAAATAGTTTACCACGTGTTAGAGGATTTGGCCAGGGAGTATAAACAACAGCATGTGCATGAGGAAGAAGTCAAAACATTAGGAATAAATTACGAACACACCACAAGCTTCGTGGTTGTAATGGCTATTCCACACCTCAGAAGATGCTCCTCACAGAATTTCCAATAACAAAACATTCATAAAACATCTGATTGGGTTAGAGGTGGTTAAAGGAATACTGTACTTACTGGAAAGTCTAAGGTGAAACCTACAGCAGGAGAAAATGAATTTGTATCAGGAAACACTGCAGGTTTTATTGGGAGGCTGGTGAGGCACTGGCACAGGTTGCCCACAGAAGCTGTGGCTGCACCATCCCTGGAAGTGCTCAAGGCCAGGTTGGACAGGGCTTGGAGCAACCTGGGATAGTGGAAGGTGTCCCTGCCCATGGCAGGGGGATGGTCTTCGAGGTCCCTTCCAGCCCAAACCATTCTGTGATTCTACGAAGTTATATTAAAATATCACACAATGTTCCAGCTGGAACACCTCCCCTTTATTCACCTGGCTTAAAGCGTCAGTGAATTCATCTTTGTAGTGCAAAGATTAGGTCACCAACACAGGACCCGTTTCCAAACCACATCATGCACTGGGACTCTGATAGTTTCAACTTACAAATGAAGCAAAATCCTGGTGAAGGACTGGATCCTGCCCAGCGCTTCCCTTCCTCCTGCCGCGCCGTGGGTTTGTTTTCCTTACACCCCCTCAGCGCTCCCTCTCTTTGGGCCTCCACCACCATACGGGCAATCTCACGTCTCTTGGCTTGCAGGATGCTATTTCTGGAAACACCATCTTGCCGAGAGCCGTGGCATGGAAGCTATGATTCATGCATTTCATAGGAGCAGAAGTGTTAGTGAGTTTGGGCAGGTGGCGGGGTGGCACCGCGAGAGTGAGGTGGCATGACAGATGTCAGCAGCCAGGAAAGTGTGCTCCAGAGGTGCAAGACATGAAGAGTTACAAGTTCCTGGGGAGTTATATCCACTTACATCAGACTTGGGAAACTGGGCATCATAAGCACGCTGACATTCAATGTTTTGCCTGCCATTTTTGCAGCTTATGTCACAAGAAACTGCTGTGTCCCCGCTGTCTTCTGTGTCTGAAATGTCTTTTCTTGGCTTCTGTTTGTCTCCCAATTCCACCTTCACCACCTCTCTCACTCCTTCCCACACCACTGCTCAGGCAGGACCAAGACATTACACCACTTCCCCTGCAGCTTTCCTCCTCTCCAGCCTCAGCCATCCCTCCTGCTGCCCCTCTAGACTGGAACTGTCTCCTCTCCCTCTCGCCTACACAATCACCTTCTTGAATTCAGTTCCTTCCCAAGCTCTGCTGCTTTCTCTGCCTCCAGATCTAGTCATTTTTAACCAGTTTATTGTAAAGTTGTTTAATTAGGCAGTCACAGCCCAAATAGCAGCAAGAACTGCTTTACAACACTGCATGGTCCAAGGCATTTCAATTCTGAAATATTGTCTTACATGATAAACTCCTCAGCAGCCCTTGCCCAACACTTGCATTGCAAATGGCTGAGGTTTGTAATAGATCACAGCTTCCACCAAAGCCAGAGCACAGCCTCAGAGAGGTGTTGGCCCAACTCTGCAGCTGCTTTCCAAACCATCCATCTTCGCCTCCTGCTTTGTGCTGCAAACAGAGCTTTGAAACTTCTATTTCAAACCACTCTCAAAGGACTCTAAATAGGGAGGAACTAAATAGGGAGTCCAAATAGGGAACTTTTACGTGGTGGGAAGAATGGATGCTCCTCTGTGGGCCAGGGGAAAGAAAACAGCTCCTCCGAGAGCAGCAACACCCCGCCCAAGGCTCACGAGTGCACAGGGAGGGGGCAGAATAGGAAGGGGAGCCTGACAGCAATTCAGTGGCACGAAGAGTGTTAATAAACCTACAAGAAAAACCTAGCACAGGAGGGAGAGCAGCACCAGCCCCAGAATTTGTGAAGCCCTGTCTTAAAAAGTGGGGCAGCGGATATGGACTGCAGGAATACATCCCATGGACCATCGTGTCCCACACAAATGAGGATGCTGAGCGCTGCTGGGTCTGTCCCTGCCGTGCCAGGAGGTTCCCATCCTATGCTGGGCACAGTGCAGTCGAGAGCCTCAGGGTTTCCAGGGCCAGGACAAGCCAGCTGAAGCCCATTTTCTGGTGACAATCCGTGAATCCTTGTCCTGCATACATACAGCCCATTCATCTCCGGCCATTCCGCGCGGCGCTGGCCGTCTCCCGGATAAACACTGCCTAGTGTGTGTGGCTCGCTGCAATACTTCAAGGACATTGGAATGCACTTTATCAGCACTTTTAAACACTGCAGCTTTATGAGGGGAGCCTGAAAATGTATTTACCATTCCAGACTGTGCACAGATGTGCTTTTAATATAACATCCTGATGGGGTTTTTTCTCTTCTCATGACCCCTTGCTGTCCAGGCAAGGGCGCTTGCCTCTCCCCATGCCACCAGATGCTCCAGGAATTCTTTCTGGAGCACCAACCACCAGTGATTTCCCCATCTTGAGGCAGCTCCTTCACACCTTCTGATGATGTTCTTCCATGGCTGCTGTGAGGTTTGCTTCATGAGGCACCTCTGTAAGCACCGCTCCTTGCCACACAGATGTTTCCTAACCCATGTCACTAGTGTTTACATCTCCAAGGAGCTTCCTCCTGCGCACCAACTGCATGTGCAGAGCTGTTGATTGCTCAGTGGGTGGCACAGCAGGTCATGCAGATTGCTGAGAACAGACAGATGATCTGAGGCTCTTCTGGGCTCCTCTGTGGAGGCTGGAAACTTGGGGAAATGCCTCCTGTGTTGCTGAAGTCGCCATGTGCTCTGAAGCAGAGCCTTCAGGATGGCTCTCCTGATCTCAGGAGTATGTTGGCTCCCAGCCTCAGCCCTGAAAGTGAAAAATCAATAATGAAAAATTCACTTTGGCTCTGCTGGCTGCAGCGGGTCAAGGGAAACGAAGGCTTCTGAAGTGAAGGAGCAAAGGTAAAGACTGTAAAGGGCAAGAAAATAAGCGGAGCAGGAAGGAAGAGGAACCTGCAGAAAGGTCTTCCCTTGGGAAAAGCAAGAAGCACTTAAAGCTATTTTCTCTGATCTGATCTGCTGCTTTTACAGCTCCATTCACAGAAGCCATTTCCCAGCCATATTCTTTTATATCTGTGCCATCTCCCTTCAATATTTACTATTTATGCAGAGCCTCCCAGATGCTCCACCAGGTGAGCCGCCAGGCCCAGCTAAGGCAGATCCCTCTCTGGTGCCAACTCTCTGTCTCACAGAAAGCTGCTCACAGAGAAGTGGTTGTCACCAACCAGGACCTTCTGTAACACACAGAAAGGCATCACTTCATCCAAAAGTTTGCATCTTATTCTAAGGCTTGACTGGGGGGTTACCCCCCATGCCCCCCATTTCTGGAGCAGGGCTCACACGTGTCCCCATGGGTCAGTCAGTGCCCCAAGAGTTCAGGACTAACCTGGGGTGGACAAGGTCCTCAGTGACCACTGCAGCTGACCACAAGCCAAACAGCACAATCAGCACACGAAACACGTAAGGCCAGCAAATGACAAGAATGTAAAATAAACTCATCAGGGATGGGCTCAGCAGGATCATGATTTGTTCCCCTGTGAAGATCCACCTGTGCACTGTTTAATCCCTGGAGCTGTGGCCAGCTCCCATTTGTGTCAAGAGAAGATTTTCCATTTACTTTAATGGACTTGGAGCAGGCCCAAGCAGAGCTGTATAATCAGCAATGGTTTTATTAAACAAGAGAAATGGCCTTCTCCCTGATTCCCTCCTACTCCTCTGCACCAGCTGTAGGTCAGAATCTGCCACTTCTTCCTTGGAGACTGAGTCCTTCTGAGGAGTTGGGTGTTTGTTTCAAACCAACCAGTCAAAGTGGCATTTTCAATGGGGGCTGAGATTTTTCCATTGCCAGGGACAACAGCTTTAGATGATGAGCTGGACTATGCCTGACTCAAACCTTCCAACTCGTTTTCTGAAGAACACGGTGTTGATTTTATACCCCTCTGAGTTTCTAAACTGGGAACTTCATACCTTTTGTTTATGTATTCCTTTAAAAACATTTCTTATCATGGAGCAGAAGCAGGAGCCCAGACAAATACACAAGTTGAAAAGACAACAGAAACATTTTGTGCCAGGGAAGGATGGATGTAAGAGAACCTGGCTGTAATAACCATGGAAACAAAACACGCGTCGTATGAAAATGATTCACACTGTTTTGAAGACTTTTCTGGAAGGCAGTAATTTTCTGCCTTGGAGGCAGCACAGCAAAACAGCACAGCCAGAGAGTCAGGAGAGATGTGTCAGAGCAGGAGTCCAACTTAGAATCATAGAATTGTTTGGGTTGGAAGGGACCTTCAAGACCATCCTGTTCCAACCCCCTGCCATGGGCAGGGTCACCTTCCACTATCCCAGGCTGCTCCAAGCCCCACCCAACCTGGCCTTGGACACTTTCAGATATGAGGCATCCATGTGTCAAAGATCAAAGCCTGTGAGCTTTGGACAAAAGAAAATACACAAAATAGATGTTAGAACATGCCCAGCTCACTTTCTGCAGGTTTTTCCTACAGCATCAATCAGCCCCTGTCCCCCGGAGCCTGCTCCCCCTTACGTGTGCATGTGTGGGACCTCCCTGGCTCTCCCCCTTCTCACACTAAATCCTCACCAAACAAACAAACAAGAACCACTCACACCCCTCCCAGCACACTGTAAAATACCTGAAACACAGTGACAGCATTTAATCCCCCTGGCAGCGCATTGCAGGGGCTTTCAAACCCCAGACAAGCTCTGCACCACCACAGCCTTACCCGTGAAATTATTTATCGGGGGTTGATTTATAGAGTCTTTTAGAAGCTTTATATTGTCTAATAATGGCCTGGAGGTCTCACATCCTCCAGGCTTGACGGATTCCATGTTTACGAGGCTGGGAGCTTGACTCCTGGAGGAGATTTGCGGTCTGGAGCCGTGCTGTCTGCCTGGCCCTGTGCAATGGGCACCATTTGGGCAGCAACAGCTGCCCTGGGTGAGGGCTGGGGTGGGGAATGGGTGCTCCTGTCCCACAAAGAATGGGGTCCTACGTGGCTCATCTCCTTGCATTGCACTAGGAGTCAAGAGTTTTTCACCAGACATAAATCAGAGACATGCTTGCATCCAACAGAGCCCCAAAATTAAGCAGATGCTGGCAAGGCTTTTTGGTGAAGTGTATTCAAGCTGTGGTAGTCAGCTCTGGGCAACAGCCACCCCTTTGGAAATAACTGCAAGCTTTAGGAGTTTTAAAGTTGTTAGCCACCTCAGGCATCCAAGTCCAGGAAGAAACTCTGCTCTTCATCGCCCACGAGTGCCTGTATGTGATCTTTCCTTCAAATCCCCTGGGAAGTGCAGATAAAGCCAGGCCCAAGAAAAAGCACAGTTTGTTTATCGTAGCAGCCAGTTCACAGCAGAGATTAACAGATGGGAAGCACTGCAGAACAAAAATGTTGTCATTGGGTGACAAGCTGGTAGCTTTTCACTCGATGACCAAAAATATAGGTATGCTTATGACATTAGGGTGAATACACTGGGATTTGGGGCTTATAAAATAACACTCAGCTACAAATTGCACAGTAGCTGTAAGATTAAAAGTCTGGAGATGCAGGTAAGAGCTTCATTAGGGCGGTTCAGAGTGCATGTGTTTGCATTAGCCTATATGGAAATGTAAAACAAACACGGTGTGGAAGGTGAGAAAGCTTTTCCACAATTGCATTTCTTATTGACCATAACAGGGAAAAGCCATAAGGGAAAAGGTAAAAGCTTTTGTTTTGAAGAATGACTGCCAGCTTAGGAGAGATGTAACCGGCAGGCACCACTTAAGAGCTAAATGTATTAAAAGAACCTCCTGTTTCTAAATCTTGAAATAATAAAGGAAGCAAAGAGGCACTCACAAGAGTGGCTCTTTTTTTTCACTCTCTCTCTCTCTCTCTCTTTTTTTTTTTTTGGGTGAGCTTTCTCTAGGCAACAATAAGAAGAGACCAAGTTCTTCCTCTCAACATCAAGAAAAATCTGCAATGGGGAATGGACCAATGCCCAGGGCAGTTACTACCTGAACGCAGGCAAGTCCAGCAGTCCAGAGTTGCTGGATTTGATCCAAGGAGTAGCAAGCAGCACTGCAGGAAGCAGCACAAGACAAGCAGATGCAAACACAGGCATGATTTGGCACAAGTGTGGGCACCCGAGCTCAGCCGTGGCTCGAGAACCAGCAAATTTTCTAGTTTGCACAAGGTCTGTGGTGTCAGCTCTGGCAGCCCAGCAAATCTCCTTCAGCCTCAGAAGGGGAGGCTGTTCCTGGGGTCTGCTCTGCGCAAGCTCCACAGCACCAGGAAAAACAACCCCACAGCATGGGTATGTCCCAAGTCACATCCGTGAGTTTCATGGCTCTTTCACACTATCAGAGTACCCAAAGGAGGGCAATGTGCAAGTGCACCTTCCCCAGCAGGCTGGGCTGGGGCCAGCACGGGCTGAAAGAAGTTTGTTTGGGTTACCTGCCTGTGTGAGACAATCCTCACTTTTGCCACCTGCCCAACACTGGCTGCCAAACAAATCACTGACACCAGGCGCTCCTGAGGCTTTGCAGTCCCACCCCCACGTACACTCTGTGCTTTTGTTACCAGCAACAGCATCTCGTATTAATCGCAGGAACCAGATGGCCCCAACATGAAGCCAGAGCATGGCAACCTCTGTTCTTTCCATTTTCTAAACTTTCCCTTGAATCCATTATTCATACAGGTCATTCTCTTGCAAGGTTAAATGAAAACCGCAGCATGTTTCGTACCTGCCAGAAAAAATTAGAGCTTTCATTGCACAGCATTCAGACACCCTTCCCTTTCTCCACAGGAAGTCACAAAATTATCACCAAGCTGCTTAAGCGTGACAGCAGAGAGGATTTGCAAGTGACATTTAGGAGCAGGAGAGTTAAATATGTTTACTGAAAACTCATTCAAATGAGAAAAGGTAAGAATGGTTTAAGTCGCTGAGTAAAAAGTTCTGGTTTAACAGCATAGTCAGCAGGTGAGGTGACATTTTCTAGGAGACTGGAAAATACTTTGAGCCAACCCCACACGGCACACGAGAGAAGACTGCGCCCAGGAGATTTAGGGACTTTGGCAAGACTTTTTGACTCAAATATCTTCTGTCTTGTTTGACAGCCAGAGGGCATTGAAGACCAAACTTCTATAAAGCTCGGCGATCTTGAGGATGCAAAAGACACTTTTCACCAGGTGAAAGAGATTTTCATTTTCTACACTTTGTGAGTGCACAGAAGCTTCTCCAATTTCACAGCTCAGCTATTGGTCTCCTTCAAACGCATTTTCTAATACTGTGTCCTCCTTCTCATACCAAATAATGCTCAGTCCACTTTCTACTACCACAGGTAGCCTTTCTTAAAGTCACAAGCTCTAGAAATGTCAGTCCCATGCTCTCCTTTTGGAACTGCTCACCAAGTTCTTACGGGCAGTGTCCCCACATGATCAGTGTCACCATCATGATCCATGGGCAGAAGAAGTGTCTAGGACCTGAGCTTCCTTGTCATCCATATTTACATGAAAATCAGTCCTGAAATAAAAACCTCTGTAATATCTTGGTCCTACCTTTGGCTTTCTGGGCAATGCTCTCCTTTGCCTGCAGATCCTAAGAGAGATGCTCTTGGCTACCATCCCTTTGCCCACCTCTTCTCTGTGAGGTTATTCTCTTCCAAAGCTCACCATTTCATGGAGTCCTGAGAAGCTGAAATAGTTAATTTGCTATTTATCATCAAAAACGAGAAAGGGAACTGGAGCCGATGCTCCCAGAATTCCCAGAAGCCGGAGTTTGCTGGAGGCATTGTCAGCTCTGACGTCCTCTGGCAACACAGCACAGCTATTTGCACACGGAGTATATAATCAGGAATTTCATGAAGAATTTAATTAGAGTCCTTGAACTAATGGCTGGGAATAGCTAAGTGTGAGATGAGCAAGGGAAAGTGATAGGTTATTTGTTTTCCTGCAGAGACTGCTCTGTTCCTTCGCTTGTTAAAACCTTTGTGGATTGGAATTAGCGCAGTATGCAAGCCCACCAAAGCAGGGTATCACTGTTACTTCCAAGCAGGCTGAATTTTAAAAGGTGAACCCAAGATCTGAAGCCCAGGCCAAGGTAGACACAAGAGTCTTGTTGCAATATCCAGGGCATGACAACAGTATGTTTTTGGGCTTTTGTCTCATATTGTCTGTCTAGAGCCTGGAAACATAGCTGGAAGCCAATAAGAGCTAAACTTTAGAGTCCATTTTTGTTTTGCCAGCTTTCCAGGAAGCATTTACTTTTGATTTCACAGTTCTAACTCAATCTGTCCTCAGTGTACAGTTCACTATAAAATGAGGCTAAGAAGTTCCTATGCTATTAAAAAACTATTTGGTGGGAAAAGAGGAATGGAAAACAGATCTTTTAGTGAACACAAACACTTCAAAAGATGAATAATCTTCTTAAAGGATCTAAATGCATCCTGGTGTCCAGTTTTCCCACCTGTGATGGGAGCAGAATTTGATCTCTGAGCTCTGCTGCATCTGTCCGAGGACTTCTCAGAGGGGAGGAAAAGGCAGCACTGGGGTCAGTGGCAGCAGCCTGGTCCTTCTCCCAGTGACACCAGCACCATGAATGCTGGGATGAACATTTCTGTTACCAAGGAGGATACAGGACAGGAAATACCACCATGGGAACAAATTCCAGCTGTGCCATGGCACTTACAAAACACTCACTATGTCAGTGAACGTCAGAGGCTCAGTATTTCCTTTTATCTCAGAAAGGAGGGGGATTGCATCCCCTGCAAGCCTCACCTTCCTCAGTCATCACTTACATCTTCAGTTATCTCCAGGGACACACTGGAAGTCAAATCTGTCCTCTGAGGTCACACAGTGCTTCATGGCAGCGAGACCTGCCCTGACACCAGGGATTGTCCCCAGGGTAAGGGACACGGGGACAGCTACAAACTAACAACTACAGTTTTTCACCCTAACAACCAAGGCTTCCATCCCAGACCATACAGAGCACGGGGCGTGGAAATAAGAGCAAAAATCATCCTTGGTCACACCGGTAAGACAACTACCTGAAAGCTGAGCCTGTGTTTCCCCTGCTGCAAAGTGGAGATGGTGATGCCTCTGAGTGCATTTTAGCCAGAGCAGAGGTACCTGCCATTTCCTACTGATACCTTACACAGGCTAGGAAAAATATGAAGCAGACACAGCAGTAGAGGGGGAAAGGGAATTTACTTTGGTTTAATAGGATCCTAGGTGCCCAGACCCGTCAAAGGTGGAAAACATGCCGGAGGAGTGAGGGACGAGCCGGAACTGATGACCCATACAATGTGTACCGGATTTTTATGGACTTCACAAAATTAGCATATCTACTTAAAATCCCCCAATAAGAAATTTGATAAATGAAGTAATTGTCCCCTATTCTAATGAAACAACCCCCCCCCCCCCAAATGAGACTACAGCCTAGTTTACAAAAACCCATTCCAGAGAGAAGGTTCCGTCCAAGGCTGGAGCCCCTAGTTCTTAGATAGTAAAAATGTTTGGTCTTCTTCACTTTGCAAGACCCCAAACTAAGCTAAATATCAGACTACAAGGGTTATAAACATGTGGGGCTGAAGTACAAGGAGTGTTTGTGAAGGGTACAAGGAATGTGTATAGAGGGTAACAGGGAAGGGAAAGGGTATAAAATGTATAAAAAAGGGTATAAAAAGAAAAGACAAAAATCACCGGCATCGCTACAGTCTTGCCTTGCAATTGGTTCACAGACTGGTTTGCAACCTACAGTCAAGCTGTTCTTGGACTACCAGCTCCCCACAAGACCTCTGGGATCCTTGTTTGTGGGACAGGAAGACAGCTGATTTCTTGCTGCACTCCGTGCTGTGAGCTGGGATTTATCCAGAGTGCATTCGCACCACAGCCCAGGGCGTGCTGAGCCTTGGCTCTGCAGTGAGACGAGCACTGAACCCTGCCTTGGCCAGGCTGCTGGGCCCCAAAATGGCTAGGGAAGAGCCAGGTGAGACAAGCCCTGCCCACACCACACGTGGCAGAACTTGACCCTGGGACACAGCACCACGGAAGGCACCACAGGGATGGTTTCACTCCCTGGAGCAATGATCTTGGAGCTCCTCTTTCTTTTCCATCTCAGCCCTTCTCCTGCTGATGCCTTGAGCACAGGTACAGGCAGAAAAGCTGTCATCGTGGTCTCAGGATGCCTCAGCACAGAGAAAGCAGCAAATTCCAGCTAAACAGAGAAATGGATTTCAGACACAATTTCATTGTGGAGATTAAGAGCTAAGAGCAAATCAAGGAGCTGCTGTGTGAAACGTTACCACGCAACAGCAGTTTACCTGCTCTTGGTCCCCCACTGATAGAAGTGGAGAGAATTACTCTTCTGTCACAAGCTAAAGATATCACACTGAGACTTACTGGAGTTCACCTTCTTGAGGAGAAGAGGGTTTTCAGTCGCCTCTCCTAGGATAAATTGTCAGGTAAAGCGACAAACATGAAACAGCAGCTAGAATTCAAGCACAATTCTGATTGAAAGGGATGTGTTTCAAAGAATGAAGGCAATTAACCATTTGACCCAGCCATCAAGAAAATATGTGAATCTCTTGAGAGTCTTCGAGTGGAGATTTTTTTTCTGGTGGTGGGCAATGGCCAAACACTGGTTCCCAACGTGACCCCGGTGACCAGTGGGTAACTTTCACAGTCCCCACCAGGCCAATATTTAATCAAGAGGGTCCCTTTGTCTCTTACACAAAATAAAGGAAGGTCAGTTTGTGCCCTGACAGCTGGTGTAAGCACAGAATGACAGAATAGTTGAGGTTGTAGAGGACTTCTGGAGATCAGTCCTTGCCCAGGACAAAGCCAGCTTAGATCAGTCTGCTAAGGGCATTTTTCTAGCAGGATTTTTAACATTTCCAAGGACAGAAATCCATGCCTGTGTCAATGTTTCATCACTCTCATGGTGCAAAAAATTCCCCTAAGACCAAATCAGACTTTTCTTTGTTGAACCTTGTGTCCAGAGGAAACAACTTGGAAGCCTGAGTTAGGCACTGCTGCTGCTGGAGATCAGCTCAGCTCCGAGGATATGGTCGGGTTTGAGGTCCAGCGTGGGGTGAGAGAAGGGTCTTGCAGGACCATTCCAGCTTCCCTCCCGCACCTCCCCCGAGGCTCCCCGGCCCTTTCTGCTGATCCCAGCAAGCTGTTGTGTGGTCTGCACAGGGAGGTTGCAGTCTGCCAACACTTTGCTCTTTTCAGCTGGTTTAATTATTCTCTCATAATAACTCTTCCCCTTTCTCTATGAAGAACAGATGATCAACACGGATTGCATGGCGTTTCAAAGGCTGCTGTGTACGTCGCGGGAGCTCTTTCCAGCCACCTTCCCCCAGCTCCCCCCAGATCTGTGGGGGCTGAGCTCGCTCTGCTGACTCCAGAGCCCTGCCTCCAACAATGGCAGTGCTGCCAACACCGACACTGAGCTAAATGCTTTCCATGTTGGGGCACAAGTAACAATAGTCAATATTTTGGTGAGGCTGAATTACAGGCAGCAGTTGCAACAGCTGCCTTCAGTTTTGGCTCCAACACCCCGCTCCCCAGTGAGGTACAACACACCATTTGATGAATTCCACACGCTGTTCTTCAGTTACAGTTTATTAAAAGATGGATAAAAACATTGGCACAACAGTGGCCGCAGGAATATTTTTCCAGCAACATCATCCCAGAAGGCTTTGGAGATGCGGAATTGTGTCTAAATTGGGACACCATTCATACATGGTTTGAACTGGTGTTCAGGAAGACAATGCTCACTGTTAAAGGAGTATTTTGTTACAAAAGAAAATAAATCTCCATCCTCCGTAGGCTCAATATTGACATACGCTGTTACAGACATGGTAAAGTCTGAGAAGCACCTTTTGAGCTTTGAAATCAAAGAACAAAGGCCAGTAAGACTGGGAAAACAACAGCTGGTAGACATCACGTGTGAGCAGCAAGAACTGCACAGGGTTCAACAAGTTCCTCTTCCCATTGTGCTGCCTGCGTGCAGAATTTAAGGCAAGCTGTGCAGGCGTTGAGTGGCCCTTCCAGGAGACACACATTAGCCATCCCACACAGATGAATCCTGTATCCCATTTTATAACCCTCTAGCTCATGGTTTTTACAGAAAAAGTGAGACTTGGTGAATACAATCCTGGCTTTAACATCATGGAAAAATCATCATGAGCAACTGAGTTAGTTCCACGCAATGTCATGACAAGTTATAATTGAGGAGGAGACAGGGAAATGGTGGGAGCTGAAGTCAACAGAAGCCAAGAGGCAGCAACAAACTCTCATTTTGAGCTGAAATTCTCCTTGTTCACCCCCTCACTTTTCCTGCTGAGCATGCAAAATGGCTCAGGAGATCTTAGCCAAACCACTTGGTGTGAGTGAAGACACAGGGCAGAGAGTGAGCTTTCAGAGCTGTGGATTTGATCTCTGATGCACGGGGGAAGCCCAAGTTCAGCTGTTTGCTTTTGTGCCAAGCCAATAATCTGGACACTGTCAAAGAAGTGAGAGCACTTACTCCCCTTCAGCTCAACATTTCCCAGCAGCTGAGATGCTCCATCCCTTGGACCACTCCAAGAGAGGGATGGGAAGAGCCTTCCTGCGCACAGCACTAGCTACCATGGGCATTAACTTTTACATTTTATAAGGCAGCTCCATATCTCCAGTGCCGTTCAGTCAGGGACAGAGACTGAAGGGTTAAACATTACTCCAAATATATGCCAGATTTCAAATTAACTAACCAGTGTGAAAGGAACTTGAGCTTCCACATGGATTTAAAATATTCCCTGTGCAGCTCATCCACCGACGCGGCCGCCGGACTGCATGGAGCCACTGAAACACGCCGGCCACTGTCCTGTGGCCAGACCTCCTGGAGGACGTTTGCTGTTTCTCTTTTTGCCTTGGTACAACTCCCAGCTTCACCCTGAGAAGAAGAAACAGTGCCTAAAAGAGAACATTTAATGGAATTACGTTGCAATGTTTCAAAGCTGGCGGCAGCAGGCGTGGGCTGTGGTTGGCCACAGAGACTGTGGGCATTAATGAGGTGACGGTGGCAGTGGGAGGGTTTGCAAAGCACTGGATGTGCTCCAGGGCTGGGCAGAGGAAGGGCACCCCTGGCAGACTTCTTTTAGATGGTCTTTTTTGGGACTTACAACTTTAGTCACGATCCCCTGACAGAGATCCTTCACCAGCCTGCCCCCTCCACCATAAAATGAGGAATAAAGGCATCAGCCTGCTTCTCTTGCCCTCCCCACTTGTACTTTCCATTTTCATCAGTAACATACACAGACATGTGCTAACACCCTGTTCTTTGGGGAGCTGGCCTGGATTTTCCAAAGTCTTTCCTCACACCAGAGCATGTAAGAAACCACTGGCAGATGTATGGAGGAGTGGGAGGGAAGGGAAAATTATTTTTAATTTCATCTGCCTTTGTGCTTTTATATTTGCTATAGGAGTGTGCAAGCTGGGTTCAGTCCCATTGACATACTACTTAAAGTGAGATTAAAAATATTCTATTTATTTTTAACTGCGCTTGGTTCCACAAAGGCTCCCAACCCACTCTAATAGCCCTGATCCTGTGTTGCTTTGGAAATCAGCTGGGACACAAGGGATCTTTATTCTGAAGCTGTGTTGTGTCCCAAAGCTGGGTTGACAGAACATGCTATCTTCAAAGAGAGTAAATATTTTCTTGGAATGAGTACCATGGGGGTCTTTTCAGCATTCCCTCCCCAAACCAGACAGATGTGCGTACAGCTGCTTCAGTAGCTCAGTACCAACCTTCAGAAAAGGCAAATTTCTGAGAGCTCAGCCTTGAATACAGCCAAGAGATAAGTGAAGGAACAGCACTAACTTCCAAGAGGCTGATCCCATCCTAATAAAGCCAGGAACGCATCAGAACTATCCCAGCTCTGCTAACCCAGCTCCTGCCAACAAGGAAATTTCCTGTTTGCTGAAATGAGTCTGCTGGAGCCCTGGTCCTTCCCGGGGAGCAGCATGAGGGCACAGACATCCCTCCCACCTGGAAGGGCTCCTCTTCCCTACAGATGCATCCAGCCCAGACTTCCAGATGTGTCAAGCAGAGCTTGATCATATGCACTTCCTGTGATGGGAACAAGGGCTTTTCATTACTGTGTGAGGAGAGAAGTAATTTGCTTTGCTTGCAGCTTCAGCTACAGCAGGCCACACATGCAGAAGCTTGGGGTTTACATTAGCATAACTCCACTGGCTTTTGCCAGACCGTAACAGATGTCCCCCATGTCTGTGGCAGGTTGAGTGCAAGTCGAGCCCCAAAATAGCACAGATCTTTAGCAGTCAGAAGGACAAACGTTAATTCTTCCAGTCCCTTTACCATATGTTCTATTTTGGTGTGTAGCATCCTTCAGTAGAGAGGGAAAAGATGTTATACGCTGACATAGGCATTCATTATAAATATTTCAAGCCTGTCAGTCAATTCCCTTTCATCTCAACCCTTAAGGGAGCCTTCATCTGTACAGGGGACCTCACTCAGAGCCTGATGTGAGTGTGGGACTGGCAGTCAGAAAACACCTGCAAGTGCCCACACCTTAATGAGATCTCTTTCTGGAACCTGGAGCATTTGCTGTGTAAAGGTGCAATTGTTGGAACTAACACAGGCTTTCTGAAGAGGAGGAAGCTCCAATAAAAACCAGTTCCAACGCAGAATGTGCAAGGTGGTATTTTGTCCTGTGTGCAGTCTACACTTGTTACTGCACTGTCTGCATGTTCCTCATGTCACAGCTGCAAATATTTGCCAGGAGGAGCTGTGGATGGAAGTGTCCAAGGCCAGGATGAGGCTTGGAGCAACCTGGTCTGGTGTCCCTGCCCATGGCAAGGGGGTTGGAAGCAGATGATCTTTGAGGTCCTTTGCAGCCCAAGCCATTCTATGATTCTGTGATAGCACAGGACACCAGAGACTTGTCCCACCACAGCGTTCTACTCCCCTATACAGGCATGATGGCATTTCTCTGGTTTGAAGGTTTTAGAGGGGTGTTTCTCCATTTCAATTTCCCCTAAATTATCCACACGGGAGGCCTGACCTCTGCAGGAATTTGCTTCCATATCAGAAAGCCCATTAAGGCATTCCAGCCTTTCAAAAGGCAGCTCTGCCCTTGTATCTGCAGCTCACAGCTCTGACTGCACTGCCAAGCGATGCAGCGGAAAAATGAAACCCTGACACTCACATCAAGGAAAGGTGAAGTCCCCAGAAACACAGACGTCCCAAATCAATAGCAGCAGACCCATTTTATGTGCAGAAGATTTCCTCCAGGCAGGGAACAAGTGAAAGATGGACATTTTCATTTCGCAGATCTATTTATCCCCAGCCTTAAGCCTCAGCTTCTCAAATCACTGCACAGCAGTGGAGCAGAGCCCAGAAGCATCCCTTGAGCTGGAAGCAACAGCAGGAATGATGCATCCCTTTACATTGACCTAAATCTCAGATCCTCACAGCTTGTGCTGGCTGCACACGAGGGGAATGTGCGTGGGCAAGTGCCATAGCTCACTGTGGCTCAGGAAACTACATTTTTTCCTCATGGACCATTCAAAGGCAGAGTTTTCAAATGCACTCACTTTGCTGTAAAAGTCAAAGGAAGCAGCCATGATCCAGCAGGTGCTGTCACCAGTGTCCTACCTCCTACTGAAACAGCTGGTGCAGAGAACAGCTTAGAAATTTAAGATTAGCTGGATAATGAATGATTAATAAATAGCTCACCTAATAAAGAAGATTGTTCTTCACTTAGCAGCTGTTATCTGACCTCCAAAAAGCTTGGTGATTTATAGCTTGTGTACCACTAAGTCAAATAAGTCCTTTCTCTCATATTTTATTGTTTCTATTTTAACCCCTCTCAGCATAGGCCTCCATGATAGTGCCTGGCACTATGGACAGATATTCTCTTGCACCTGCAGTGATGCTGAGCTCACTGAGGCAAGGAGAGATCTCTGTGTGTGGCTGGGAGAGGTGCACACCTCACAGCACACAAATGTCACTGTGAACAATCAATGTCCTTCATCCCTATTTTCTCTCTCCCGCCATTCTCCTGACCCCACCACAGCTCTCTCCCACTTTTTAGGAGCAAGAAATCCTCAGTCTCCAGCAAGACAGCAGGCATTTCTGTGGCATCACCAACTGTGACTTCCTCCATTGGCATTTATGACCACTCACAGCCCCAGAGCTGTAACAGTTTCCAAGCCCAAGCGACAGCTCTGGGCTCCTTGATGCAGACCACAGCCCTCCCGTGCAGTCCTGTGCACTGCCAAGGACTGGGATGGGCACAAAGTCTGCTGATCACACCCCAAAGAAAGCCCCTCACTCCTCCGAGCCATCTGCCTCTCATGGGAGCAGCAGCCCTCATCCTGGGAGAAGAGCTTCTCTTCACTCAAGGGTGTCGTGCCATCCCTCAAACGGGGTTTTCTCACCAAACAGGAGGTGCCACACCAAACTGGGAAACAGTGAACTTGTTTTGAAACTTTCTCTGGCAGTAGGAGAGGATGCAAGTGAGCAGGAGTCCTCCTCTGAGCTCTCCCCAGCACACTGGCCCACACTCATGGCAGTCAGGGCAATGAGGGACCCAGGCTGTAATGAGCATCTTCCAGCGAGATAAGGTAAATCCATGCCACAGTCCTCCAGCTGAATAGCTGTAAATACAATCAGGGCTGGATTTCAGCCAAGGCCATGTTCAGCTGACAACAATTTACAATTAGGCATGAGGCATGGTTTTGTTTTAAATGGTGAGACTGCCTCCCCAGGGCTGCAGGGGATTTTCCATCAGTGGCATTATTTAAACCGACATCGGATGTCATACAAGATGAGAGAAATGACGTTGGATTAGTCAATCACTTTTTGGCTGTATAAACCACTACCTCAGACACTAAAGGCTCACGCAAAGAGCTCTCATGGGATAAGAGCAGAACCTTGGTTTTTAAGAGTATCTTTCTAATCCACGTAACTAAGCACCAGAAGAGCGTGGACAGCAAACCCCCAACCAGGTGTAAGCGATTCATCAGTCCCCTGGTTTGCCAGGAGTTTTTGGCTGTGGCACAGCCACATCTTAACACAGTTCTGACGCTGCCACAGTGGCTTTGGTCTCACCTGGGCTTTTGACACCAGCCTGGTGGGATTCTGGAAGTCAGTGCAGGAAGAAGAGAGCTTTGCACACCCAGATCAAGAGACCCAGGCTGCTCCAGTGGCTTTTCCTTGAGGTATCTTGTGCTGCTGGCAGGAGGAGAAAGGAGCCCCCATTGTTGTGGGTAAGGGATGGGGCAGCACTACTAATAAGTCACAGGGAGGGACCAAACACTGTGTCCCAGAGCTCCAGATTAGGGTTTACATCAAGGAGAGAAGAGGGAGGAACAGGGAAATCCACTTAGTCCTGATAGATCCAAAGCTTTTGTGTGTGCCTCCACTGGGTTATTCAGTTTGGCTTGCAATCACAAGCGAGTCTAATCAAAAAAAGCAAACAAATAATCGCCTGTTTGCTTCTGCAAATCCTACAGTCCCCTCTGGAAACACACACACAAGTGGTTACCCCAGTCACCAACATCTGCTTTAACTACTGATCCCCTCAACCTCACAAAACTCCTAGCACTGCTTCACTCCAGAGCCGTGTCCCAGCCAGCAGCCCCTCCATCACAGCTCTGGCACTTCAAACTGGACCAGGGCAGGCCAGGGAAGGTGCTGAGGGTGTCCTGGAGGCAGAGCACGTTCTCATCTCTCCTTCCTCTGGGGTCAGTGAGGACCAAAGCCAATGATGCTGGAGGAGGCAGAGGCCCCAGCTTGGCCCTGGTCCCAGCTGAAGACATGATGTAGTGAGCACGTATCTATCTAGAAGAGGTCAGTCAAGTGCCTCCCACTTAATATTTAGAAGCTGTTTCTCTTTTCAGCCCAGGGTCTCTGGGGTGATCATGGCTCACAGCAGAGCAGACCACATTCACATTTTTTAGATGTGTATAAATGTTAAAAATAACCTGCCAGGTTTCTCTCAAACAGGGATGAGATAAGGCTTCTGAATAGCCCATTGCAACTACATATCAACTTGGAGTGATCCTTGGGGAAGAAGGGAAGGGTAGAGGAAAGATGGAAAGGTATTTATAATGGAAAAAGTGATGAAATCAGCCATTTCCCTCCCAACCCCACTTGGTGTATTGCTGCAAGATATCTCGAGCTGAAGAGCTGAGTAACAGGAACAGGTCCATAAAAGACTCAGGGAAATTCCCATCACTGCTGAGCAAGGGAGGCTGCTCAGAAGAGGCAGAGCAATACCAGGATATGTATCTCAAGAGATGGGACCTGACTGAAAAAAAAAAAGGTGGAAAGAAGAAGATGTTCCTGTTGGTTGAAGAGATGCCAGGAAAGGGCATTACGATCGTGGTTCTACCTTTCCACCACTGCTGTCCATGACAGAACTTTGGAAAGATGAGAGGGTGGATCAGACAGACACAAAAGTGTAATGGGAGTCTGGGAAAGGCACTCTGGCCTTGAGGAGGTGGTGCTCACTCTCCCTGCCCTGGGTCTGGGTGGCAGCTGGGGCCCTTGGCTCTGCACACACCTGGGGGACAGAGCTAAGTGACAGCCACTCTGCCAGACCCTGCAAGAGTCTGAACCTGCATTTTTAGGATTCACATTTTGATGTATTCTCTGGAAAACTGAGGAAGGGAATAGCTGTTGCCCCTCCTGCTGCAAAAGGGTTTCTGGAAGTTGAAGGAGGTCCAGGAACTGGTTTTGTGGTTGGACTGGAAACTGTTTGTGAGAGGAGCTCAGCTTCCACTATTTCCATACCACATTTTGTCCAATAAATTTCATTGCCAGCGGGATCAGGCTTTAAGATACCAGGCAAAAGCCTGGGTGCATTTCTGCATTGGAAGCCTGACTCTAGGGTGATGCGAGAACAGGGACAAAGTGCAGGGCGATGCCAAAAGGACTCGTACAGGAAACAGGAAGAGTGAAGAGGGTGAATTTCTGGGTATTGCCTCATGCTTATATCAGCACAGCCTGCTCCAGACCCCCTTCCTGACCTCACGCTCTTCGCTCCCTCTTGCAAGTCCCACCAGCACAGGGCTGGTGGCCCAGGAGCACATTCAGGGCAGGGTGCTCCCAGCAGCAGCAGCAGCTGCCTGTCAGTGTGATGGATCGAGCACAGCAGCAGCATCGACCGCAGCCGAGTTCAGGCATGTGACAGAAATTCTCAGAGCAGGGGCCAATGTGAGACTGTCCGAGTATTTCAGAAGTTGGCCTTGGAGAAATAACCCCACAGACCCACCCGGCTGCAGAGCCGTCCAGTGCTTGTTTGTTTAATTGGGGTGCGTTTCTCTGCTTGCCAAGAGAAAAGTTAGAGGGTGTTTTCTTTGTATTGACTGGGAAGATGAGAATTTGTGGAGGATTAAAAATGAGAAAGGAAGTTTTGTGGTTTGGTTTTCTTAGGGCTTTTTTCCTCCCTAGAATTTATTTTTCTTTGATTTTGGTGAGATAAATCTCCCCTCATTCCCCCATGCACCCAGACAGACAGAGCAGGAGCAAAGGACAACAGACATGGGGGAAAAGGAACTCATCTTGTGACAGGAGAAACAGGGGCATGTCAGGCCCAGACTTTTCAGAAAAACAAAAATGCCCATTGGTCCTCTAGACCAGAAAGAAACAATTCTCTTCTCCCCACTGCCGTGTCCCTGCTCAGCAAACCCTCCCCCAAAATGTGACAGACTGGAGAGAGGCCAGTCTTTGCCTGATCGGAATTCAGCAGCAGCACTGCGGCACGTGGGGCACGGAGGCAGTGAGCAGGGAGGAGGCACAGCTCTGCCTTACCCGTGCCCTCTGCAGCCCCTGCCCATCCCCTCCATGCCCTGGTCAAGCTGCTGGCACAAAGAATGGGCCACAGATGGCCTGGAGGGACATGGCAACACGGGTGACATGCAGTGCTGAGTTTGCACACCAGCCCCTGCCAGCTGCAGCATTTGGAACTTGAAAAGGAAGAGGATGGAAGCAGAGGTCATCTGAACTGCATGAATCCTCCCCACAGCCCTGAGGCCAATAGCTAAAACCCAAGGTTTCTTCTCCCCTTTCCAGATCTGAATCAGTGTCTGCTCCTCTTCCTTGCTTCTGCACTGGGTGGGAAACTTGAGCAAGGAGGAGAGAGGACAGGAAAGATCGCCTGTGCCAAAAATATTTGCACACTGACACGGGGACACACACAGACACACAGCTGCAGGATCTGGGCAGTTTTGGGCCAGGGGACTCTTTGTGGTAGGTCCTGCTGATGAGGCCAAACACTCACTGCTCTGCAGTGCCTTGTGCAGTGGAAGGACTGCCCAGGACAATTTTCTGTCCCTCTCTGTCCCCACAGGTGTAAAAGCGGGAACAGAGCTGTAGCTGATTTCCGTGTGGCAGAAACAGGGACAGCTAGAGCCAGTCACAACATCATTTCTCATCCAGAAAGGTGTGCCATCCTCTTTGCCCTCTGGATTATCAGTGGCAAAAGGGACGGAGGGGACCTTGCTGCTCGGCAAGTTTCTGTGGGCTGGCGGTGACCCACAGGAGCCCTGCACTCCTGCAGCTTCCAGCTTTCCAAGCATCCTCCTGTGCCGGGGACTGCGGCTTCAAGGTCACAGAAGGTCAAGTGCATCAAGTCCTGCGAAACTGGCTAAGATTTCTCCCCATCTCTCCCACCCCTGCATCCCAAAGCTCTGACACTGCCTCTGCCCACTTCTGTCTCAGGGATGGACCACACTCGGTGGGTGTTAGGGTCTTCATCTCCTTCCTTTGTGCTCCATCCTGCATCTCTTGTTGCCTTGGCACCTATCATCTCTATCTCCTCTCTCATGATCTTCAGCCACAGTTGCTACCAGAGTCCCCATCCTCCAACTCCCACCCTAGATTTGCTCCCAGACAAGTTTCCCAGCTGCATCCTCCCCACCACTTTGACACATCCAGCTGTGCTCTTCATGCCCACCCTTTCCCCCCTTTGGCCTTATGACTTGGCTCTCTCCTTTTTTCCCCCCACAGCTTCTCAGTCCCTCCCCGTGCTCGCCAGGACTGTGCTGTGAGCAGTGCCAGCTCCCTCTGAGACTGCCCCTCACCAAGATGCCCACGAAAAGGCATGAATAAGGCTAGTCATGTGCTAAGACCTCATTATTTCATTGCACTCCTCACTCTGTCTGTCACCATCTGAGGGCTCTTGTCTTGAGCTGTGATGGGGCTGCTTTCTGGCACACAAACATCCTTTCATTTGGAGCAGCCCGTGACGGGGCCTCTTCAGCATGAGGAGAATTGTGTATAAATAGCTCACAATGCACCTCACCCTGTGATCACTGCGGGGACACAATTAATGAACAAGCCCGTGGTACATAAAGGTGCATTCAGACTGTGAGTATCAAGCATTTGAAAAAATGTGTTATTCTGTGTTATCTCAGCACCAGAGACATGACTGGTGGGATTTGCTTTCTCAGGCTGCTTCCAACAGCGCTGTCCTTGGCCCTTCAAATATCCATCAGCCTGGTATGAAGCCCTAGGTTGCTATTGCAAAGGAAAATTTGGATTCAGCAGTAATTTTTATGGATGCAAAGCAATGAAATTTGGTTCAAAGAATCAGATATGGAGAAAAAGGTCAAGATGCATCAATTGTTCCTCTTCCCAGTGATAACCCATTTCTTTTCCTTGCCCTGTGGCCTTCTACTGGAGGAGGCAGAATAGACCCTCTTGCCTAAAACAACTGCCTAAACCTCCAAGCACAAGGCTTATCAGAGTCAGAATCAGTGCAAGCCCAAATTATTACGCATTGAAAAATATTTAACATTTTATTGTAGGGAGAGGGGTCAGCCTCCCATTGCTTGATGAACCCTCAAGTACATCCTGCCAGCAGCTGTAGAACTAATTACAGCCCCACGCCTACCCCACGGGACCTCATTCCTTTTCCCAGAAATGGGGGAGAGGTCCCTGCTCATACCAGTCTCCCCATGTAGGAATTGGGCTTGGTTTGTTTTTTTATTCTACATATCAACAAAAGAGCTGAGACCTGAGAGTCCATCTGAAAAAAAAAAAAAATTGGAAGTAGTCAATGTGCATAAACTCCAGTAGAATTTCAGTCAAAGTTTGTTCTGCCTCTCTGTTAGTCTCTTTCCAGTTTTGTTTTTAATGGATTTTCTCCCGGTTTTAAAATCACATTCTCTAGGACAAAATTAAGGAAAAGGGAGCCCCAGTTATAGAGCTTTAAGTGGTGCCCCAGGAGCATGTTACTTATCAGGTGCTGGAGATGTGCAAGAGGAAGAAACGGGCTCTAGATAAAAAAGTTTTGAGACTTGGGAAGAAATCTGTGAACCCCTTCTGTGGGATGTGAAACAGAGAGCTTGGGAAACCAGCAAGTGATGTGGGTAAGGCTCCTTCAGAGGTTCTCACCGTGACAGAGATGTGGAGGTTTCCACAGAATGATAACTGCTGTCCTTTCCAGCCCCAGGGACCTCTCTGGGCCCCTCAAGTGCTTTCCTCTGGCATTCTGCCATGCCCTAAGCACACATATCTCAGTTCACATGCCCTCCACTGCAAAGATTCCACCCCTCTGCCATGCAAACACCGAAAGAGCAGGCTCCATGTGCATGGAACTGCTGGGTCAGCATGGCAGATGAGAGAAAATGCAGTGCCCAGATGTGAAAGTACCCTAATTCCTGATCCCAGTAGGGTCCCAGCATTGCTGTTTCCTTCTCTGCTGTGCTCAATACAAAGATTAGAGCTCCTGGGGTTCCAGGTGGGGATCAGCAAAGTGCTGTTGGATATATCCACTCTTCAATACCATCTCCCTGAAAAATACAGGCACTCTGCCTCAGCGCTCAGGGTTTCATTTGTATGAGGTGACTGACTGAGCCCACCGCACAGCAGGGATTTTTAATGTTATTGTTCTGCCTCAAAAGCGTGAGATTAAATTTCTGCACCTCCGTTTCTCCAAATGTCCTTCCTGCTCAGAGAGCCTTTTTTCCCTTTGCATTATGCACCTTTGCCGCCTGCAGTGGCTGCGAGCAGAGCTTTGCCAAGCCTGTGCTCTAGGAACTGGAAATTGTTGACCAATGGTTATTTCACACCCACACCAGCAGCTCAGATAGAAGCTATTGATAAAATATTCTTCACACACTACAAAGAGTTCTCTTTGATGGCCCAGCTGTGAGAACATTTGAAATGTTATACCTCATATGCCTATTAGAAATGAGTGCATTTACTGAATTTTCAAAGAGGTGGCTTAATGAAGTGAATGTTGCATGGAGAAGTGCCAGTGTGACACAATTACTGCACCGTTTTTTAAGATTTTGAGCACATCAGGTTTAAAGCATAGACACCGTTCATCCAAGCCTATAAAGGTGATGAAATCCTACTCACATCACTCATTCCAAGAGCCTGAGGCCAGGATGCCATTGGATCACCTGGTAGCATCTGACCCTTGCATTTTCTTCTGCTCTCAGTGTAAGTCCAGTCCCTTGTGTTTGCCAGGCTTCAAGGCAAAAACAATCAACCATTTCCTTCTTTAGTTGTTCCAGTGGCTGATCACACTAACCGTGATAAATGTGCAGTTTAATTCTGGCTTGTGCCTGTCTGTTGTCAGCTACAGGTTCTTGCAGTGTCCTTCCTGTGAGGCACTCAGAGATTTCTCTCCAGGGAGATGCGGCAGGGACAATAAGGTCACCTCACCATTTCCTTTCTGTGAAGAGATCTCTCTGAGCCTCATTGTTCAAAGCACCTTCTCCAGTCTTTAAGCCACTCCTGCCTCTTCTTTCTCCAGGGACCAATGGCCCAAGCTGACTGCAGGGCAGTGAAAAAGGATCTGTGGTTTTTACCCTCCAGCCAGGTCCAGCCCCTCTGTGTTGCAGGGAGATGTCTGTCACCATCCCCATGTCCCCAAGCAGGGCCACAGCATCTCCGGGAGGTGATGACCCACCCGGGGTGAGTGACCTCTGCTTCTCTCTGGGTCTGGAATGAGGTGTTCCAGTGTTCACGGCGTGAGCAGGCCTGACTTGACAAGCAACCCAGGCACTGTTATTATCTTTACTACTTCTTGTCTAGTCCTACATTCCTTTTTCAAGATAAAAAAAATTTGCTTTGAATGTCACAGACTGGATGGATTAAGGCATTGGGGTTACAGCTTTAAAATCATGCAGAGAAGAGATTCCCATGACATTTGTTTCTTCCGTCTGAATGGCTCTGCCATTCACCATCTCTCTTTCCCTCACAGACTCAAATGTTCCCTGCAAGAATAGAATAAAAGAGAAGTGAAGGAGGGATGGGTACACATCACCCATCTGTGTGGTAGATCTCCTGACACCCAGGAGCTGCTACTGTAGGACATAAACATTTTAAAAGCAATAGGTGTCTCCTGAGCCTCAGATACGGCTGCTACTATAGGACATAACATTTTAAAAGCAGTAGGTATCTCCAGAGCCCCTAATTCCTTTGAGTCTGTGTAGTAGGGTAGGAGGCAGGCGATGGCTGGTCAGTAAAGCCTTTGGAATCAGCTCTTGTGGTATCCATCCCTCCACAGTGTGAGTCCTCCTCTCATCCGCCCCTCACAGACATCCATTCCTCCCTCCAGCACCCCTGGCAGGTGCCCGTGAAGGAGGACATGTACTCACAGAAAGCCCTGGGACACTGCACAGTCACACCCAGCCCGTGCTCCAGGGGCTGATGTGACCACGGCCACCTCTCCCTGCCCCTGCTGTCCTGCCTCGCTCCTCCGTGCTCACAGGCACGGCTCTGTCAGGGGTGGAGAGAGTGTGTCCTTTCAGCCCTTCGGCTTCAAAGTGCAGGGATGTTTTTCTGCAAGGCTGCCACGGGGATTTTTAAACAGGCTTCCCATTCATACAGAGGTCAATTAACTCAGGCACCTTCGGTGGTATTTCAGAAAGCCCCAGATACTGGAGGGCTTTGAAACGCTGCCTGCAATCACAGAGCTGGGCTCTGTGATCACCTGGACCCACACAGCAGCACTGAGCACCAACCAGCCCTGGGTTTTGACAAACACTCATTTTCCTCTACTCTCCATACACCACCACCCTGCAAGAACGAAGGGTTGGTGTAATTAAGGTTGCCTAATCTGGTGGTTGCTGTATTATCCATACCCAGAAGCTCCAGGCTGTTTTCTTCTCACAGTCATGGTGAAGAAAGAGCAACACTGTGCATGAGGGCAGTGGTGTCTGCAGGGCACAAGGAGACACTGTGATGTTAAACCTATTTTTTTTTCCCTCACAGCCCAGCCCCATTCCTCTGTCCTTCGAAACATCCTTGCTCTGAGTGCCAAAGCGATAGCATCAAAAAAACAACTGTCGCTCGAATCTCACAGAAAAGGCCAAACCTCCCCTGCCCTCTGCACAGTTTACATAGGGGTGAGGGGAGAAGAAACCCAAAACACCACTTGACTTGGCAGGTCTGCTCCTGGGAGTCCTGAAGGATGTTTGACCTTCTCCACACAAGCACGGCCATCACCCTGCACTTCCAGAGAAAGCTTCCACGATTCTGGGAAATTCAGGGAGGGATTCAGAGCAGGCACTGAGCTCTCTCCTCCAGGAAATAGGGGGAGACTCTGCAAACCAGTTCTCTCCAGAGAAGCCTGGATGGGGAGAAAAGAAACAAAGATTTCCACACTAAGATTAAACCTAGCTATGTGTGTGCTGCACAATAACATTTTTGCACCACCCTCAGTTGGGTTTTGTCAGGAAAAGAACGAAGAGCAGCTGAAACATCAACACTTCCCTCTCAAAGACGCTGGACAGAGGGTCCTCAGCACAGACATGATCTGCATTTCCTCTTGCAGTGCCAAGCCCCTGGAAAATGCTCCCTATGTGGATTTGGTACCAGACATCAGGATGATGAATGAAAGGGACATTCACAGCGAGCTCAAATGGGACAAATGATGCTGATGATAAATCCATCCCCTGATGCTGGACAGACATGGGTGTCCACAGCTAAAATAAACAAATGGTCCAGGCAAGCTGACAGGCTTGTTTAGATTCTGCTTGGGATAAATCTCAGTGCCCTTTGATCCCGTGATGTTTTTGGCGCCTGTGTTGCTGTCTAGCAGCAGGGTATATTTTTCTACCCCAAGGAGCAAGTGGATGCAGCTGCCTATAGCTGATTTATAGTAGGAAGTGATTAACAGGAAATCAAAGCTTCTCACACAGTAAAAATTGCTTATCTTTTCACCCCCACCATCAGTGCAATGATTAGAGCTCTGGGGACTTTGGTTGGGAAGATCAGCAAAGTGTTTTGTGCTTAGCATAAATGACTTTCTGCCGTGGCTCACAAAGGATGCTCACAGCAGGCTGCACCTGCCTGTACGTCCTGGGCTTTGGCAGCTCTGCATTCAGTCCCATCCTAGGCGCTTGAAATTCACATTCCTGTGCTCTCTGCAGCAATGCAGGCCGGGTTCTGAGTTTGGATTTGCCCTATTAATCTGGTCATTGTTTGGGATTTGGGTGTCCTGAACAACTTGTAGCTCGCAATAGGTGTGGGTGCTGTGCAGGGATTGCCCCTGGCCAAAACCCCATGAGTTGTGTCAGGCAAAATGTCACCTTTTTTCAAATGTCTGAAGCATGTAGCAAAATGAGGGCTGCATTCAAGAATTCTAGACCCTACCAAAGCATTCTTATCACTAACAATGGCTCTGGATTACCAGGCATGTGATTTAGGAGCTGGTTACTGCTTGCAGTTTCTGATAACTGCTCCCATCAGTCTCAGAAGCCAACGAAGCACTTGTTTATTACTGAGAAAAACTTCAGACCTCGTGGGACATCCGGCAAATATCTCTGTGCTTCTAAGAGAAGATTTGGCTCTGGCTGCATCCACTGTAAGTGCAAGGCTGAGTCAAAGGAGGAGGATTTGCCATCAGCATAATCAGAAACATGGTGAAAGGGAAGGATGGGATTAAGTCTTGGCTGCTGGCAAGCATATGTCACTTCAATTAGCTGTGGAGAAATTTCTGTGCTCAAGATAGTGATAAAAATCAAATGAAAAAGTGTGAAAACTCAGCTCTGGAGCTCTGGCTAGTTAAACATAGAGGTGTGTGTACACAATCACACAAACGCATGCTGATCTTTTTTAGTGTTTAATAATGCAAATAAAGGTCCTGGTCTTACCAAGAGAACATCAGGGCCTGCACTCAAAACGTCAGAAAAGCCAGCTATAGCTCCCCAGCTCCTCCTTACCTCCCCAAATTGAGCTCCCAGGGTGTTTTCAGCCCGTGTGACATCTCCACAGGCAGCACTTCTCCCTGTTAACCTGTGACCTCACACAGCTCACATCTGCACAGCCTCCTGTGTGCACAGCAGCAGGGCAGCAGAGCTGCTTCTCTCAATTCTTCCTGGGCTTTCCCTTCTGTTTTGGTTCCCGAGGCACAGGGTGCACCTTCTGACGGTGCCTACACCTGAGGAGAACCTCCATTTTTGGGTGACATTCCTAAAAACTGCCCTCTAGGCAGAGTGCTGAAGCCTGGACTAGTTTGTGTCCACAGAAGACATGAAATGAGGTTTTGAAGGAGCTGGGAGGAGGCAATGCTGCCTTACCAAGAAGAGAAGGCAGGGTAGAGAACAAGTGTGTTACCCCTGCAAACGCACCCTGACAGGAACGAGACCCCACACAGATCCTAGGGGTAAGGGGTGCTCATAACCACACCCCTGGCACGGCCTTGACCCCACTGAGATGTAGAACTCCTCCAGTGGGGGAAGCTGCACCCCTGATCACATTTCACAGACCAAGCTTCAGACAAATTCGGGAGCTAGAGCAAGACAGTGCAGCAAACAAGGGACAGTGACACCAGCTCGTGGGCAGACTGGAACATGCATTGGATGTAGAATCATGGAATGGTTTGGGTTGGCAGAAAGCCTAAAGACCACCTGGTCCAAAGCCCCTGCCGTGGGCAGGGACACCTTCCACCTTAGGCTGCTAAGGGCCCTATCCAGCCTGGCCTGGAACATTTCCAAGGACAGGGCATCTACAACTGCTCTACAAATGATCCATTGCCATTGCTGCAGACCCCAAAAGGCATTCTGGAGATTTTTTTGGGGGGGACCCTACGGTAAAAGCACAGAGAAACAGGGGCAGCTTATTTCTTGTTTCTGCAGAGAAGGCAGAATCTGTCCCCAGCTGTGGGAAGCACAGAGAAACACAGTGTGATCCATCTTTACTCTAAGCATCTCGTGGCTTGCTGTAATCAAGGCAGTAGGTCACTCTCTCTTTTATATTTTGCAAACCACTTTCTTTGTAGAGGATATCTGGTCTGGGGAAATTTTTTTGTAATCATGGCAATAAGTTACTTTTATTGGCAGCAGTAGGAAAGATTCAAAACTCAGCAAAACAGGATTATTTCTCCGGTACAATAATAACAGGGATTTGAGAAATCTTACCCCTGTGCTTTATCTTTCATCAACATGAGGCCAGAGGTCTTTCAGCCTGGGATAATTCCAGAAGTGAAAATTGCAGCAGAAATCCTTTTTCATGTCTTGCAAGAATTACCCATGAAAAGGTTTTTCCTCTAGAAAGATTCCTTGGTCTTTCTTCCCCGATCTGTCCCCTTCCCACTGACAATATTGTTTTTCAAAACATACATGTGTTTATTTGATCTTCCTTTATTTCAGCTGGAGGGTTGATTTCTTTCCTGATTGGGTGGGATGCATTTAATTAAAAAAAAAGAAAACACAACCTCACCAACATCATTCATCCTCACAATTTTGTAAACAATGCTGTAGTGCTAGGTAGATAGAGGCATCCTGTTTTCCCCTCTCTGTGTCTGTTGAGGCCAAAGAAGCAGGAGGATAATCATGGCTTTAGGGTAGGAAAAATATATGGATTTGTTTTACAGACCAACACATATTTCTCCTCTGAAATATATGGCAACGTTGCCAGCATGAGGCTGGGATGGGGACAGGAAATGAACAATTAGCTGCTCTTCCAGGAGACTTCTGTCCTTCTGATCAAGAGATCTGGGTCCCTTTAGCCTCTTCGGCATAGCTCCAAAATTAAAGAGAACAGAACAACTGCAAATCATAGCCCTGAGATCCCATCCAGTTCTCACAGACACAGGCAAGTATGTGTGTGTTTACTGAGCTACAATTCAAGTGTTCTAATTGTATTTTATAGCTCTTTTCCATGCCAGTCCTGAAGCAGACAGGCAGACAGTGCTTGTTAGTTTAGCATAGGAAGACATCTCTAAAACCTTTTGAAGACTCAGGAGGTAAGATGTCATCTGAGATTAAGTGAATCTGAATTCTGGTGTCTAAAATCTTGTTATTACATCTTAAATATTGAAATAACTGGATTTTTTAAAATAGGCTGATACATATTAAAACATAAGGTAACATTGCCAAGTGAGGCAAGGATGAGGACAGCAAATCAGCAATCAGAACCTCCAAATGGTGGAAGAGCATTGAGACAGACACCAAAAATTGTGTCCCTGTCCATGGCAAGGGGCTTGGAACTAGAGGGCCTTTAAGGTCGCTTCCAACCCAAACCGTTCTATGATTCCATAATTAAAACTAATTGAAGAAAGGACACCTAAGAGCAACTGGAGACTGTTAAGCCAAAAAGATTTTGTCTACTCCTTTGAGAGGTTTTAATTCACATTGAAAAACAATACCTCCAGCATTTGGAAGTTTGTGAGACCTTGTATTCCAGCCATAAATTCTTCTGCTGTACCTAGGAGACACAACTCTTGAAGAGGTTAAGTTCTTGGTAAGTAAAGCTCTTAGCAAGCAATCTTTTCCCACTGAGCTGGCCTCTTCAGGTTTCTATTTGTGCTGCTAATGAGGTTCCCACAGCCTCCAGGAAGCTGGGCTGAGTTCTAATTAAACAAGACTTGAGGAACCCTTCTGCCAAAGTAAGCGCTGGATCTGTCCACCCCATTACGGAGGAGTCCTGCAGGCTGGAATCACGGACCCTGGAAATGTAAATCCCATATTGACACGGGGGGTTAAACTCTCCAGTGAGGGTGCTCACTACAGCTGCAGCATTTCTTAAACCTTTGCCATCATCCAAAAACAACACTCACAACTTGAACAGTCCCTGAGGCTAGAGAGTCTTCCAGGATTCTTCTGGCCATGTTGTGATCAGGAGATCTGAGCTCCTCTGACCTCTTGAACGTGGTCCCAGGCCATGGTTAAGAAACAGGACCTTGGACAATATGGCTCTGGGACTCCATCCAGTCCTTTACATGAAATATGCATGAATATACATTTACTGGTGTTAGAACATCCTCATGGAGCTGCAGTATTCCAGAAACAACTATGGAACAGGCGTCAGGACCACAAATAGCGGCTTAACTTTAGGAGCAGCATGTCTCCATGGGCTCCCCAATTTTTTTGGCGTATTTACTATATGTATTTTCTTACTATCTAAACCATTTTAACTGGCGAGCTCCAAAATGCTTTCATTCACTCCAAATGGAAATGCCAAGCCATCCATTCAATGGACATCACAACTGTGTCCTCCCGTGAGCGTCGCTGCAAGAAAAGCGGCTGATTGAAAAACACGAATCAGCTTCTGTTCCACTCCCATAAGAAACAGTTTTTCGTGGTGTTTTATGCCAGGTCCTGTGATGAGGGCCAGCAAAGAGAGAGTGGGATAACTCTCCAAGGAGACGTGTAGCAGAGACAAGATTAGTGTCTGTTCATCCCAGGCCAACACAAACCATCCAGTCTGGGAGCACTCAGGCATGTGACAGGGTCTGCAGGCTCTGAGCAGACAATGAAGGTTTTCCAGCCAGTGCTGTCATAAAATCCCATAGTCCCCAACCTCTCCGTCCAGACTGAGGAGAAGCAATCCTCACACAGCCTGTGTGACACAAAGAAAACAGCCTGTGCATCTGTTTTAAAGGGAGAGGTTATTATTCAGGCCAGCCAAGACCAGTGATGGAGGAAAATGTGTCCAGTTTCCTAATTACGGAGGAATTTATGAATGCCACCCCTTTGTGGAGGCAACCACTTGGCCATGCCCGTATTGTGTGGCTGGAAGCTCCTTTACCCCAGCTAGGGTCAACACAGGAGTGGACAAAGGAGAAAGCTCATGGTACCTCTTCTTCCCTGCACTAAACTCAGTGAAGGTAAATCCACTGGTGACCTCCACATGTTTGTGGTTCCAAATCCCACACTGTACAGATCTTGTCAGAGGGAAGAGGACAATGGAGCATCTCTGACCTGCAAACCCGGGAACCAGGGCATGGGAGGAAGCAGTGTCTGGTGCACTGAGGTCTCTTTCTGACATGGAAGGAAACTTTAATGAACATCTAAGATCAAGGACGCCCTGCCAGGCAGGGCAGGGAGGCTGAGCCATCCCTCACAGTCAGTACTGACTTCACCTTCAAACTGAGTTTTCATGGCTGTAAATCCGGCTTAGTTTTCCTAGGCCAGTGTGTGCAATAATGTGGAACAATATTTCCAGAGAAGGGGGTCCCAGATGGCCTGTGCTTGTGCAGGACTGTGTGAGCTGATTGCTGAGCAGGTCCTACAGGAGCAAACCATTAAGGGCCATATATGCTGCAGTAAAACTGTGGAAATGTTCCTCTTGCCAGGAAAATGTTTAAAGGCTTTTTGTTGATAAAGCAGTGTTATCACGGGAGCTGAGTGCCTTAGAGGAAATATTAACAGTATGTGTGGTCAGATAAGCAGGAAGGTGCGAGCAGGAGCTGCACAGCCCACTGCTTGCTCCAGCTGCACATCAAAGAACCTACATGGAGAGCGACCAGGGAAAGAAATCTAAGGAATTGGTAGCAAACATCAGAAGATTCAGCTCTGGAGAAGTCCTGCCCGATAACTGGGGAGCCAAGAGACACCGCGTTGAGCAAGGAGAAGGGCAGGCTGTTCAACTCAGTGTCTCCACAGCCCCCATCGTCCCAACCCAGGACCTGCTGGCATCAGTGGATGGACTCCCATCGATTTGGCCAGGGCTTGAATTGGGCCCTTTGGGAACCAGGACAAAAGATGAAGTGTCTGACTTTAATTGATGGCTCATCCATCACCGCTGCCCAAACTCCTCTTGACAAGTAGAGGGAAAAACCCACAAATTAAGTGACCATCGCCTGCCTTCTCTTTTCTTGCCGATTGTAAAGGAGAACTTTTGACCTTTCTGCCTCATACATCACAGCTTGGCAGGAGCCGGTCGCTCACCCCGGCTGAACTGTGCCATGCATGTAGCCCCATACAAGAGGTGCCTTTCACGTGCTAAATGATCCTTTCCCTGCTCCTCCTTTGCTCCACTACAACAATATAGAGAGAGACAATGGCACAGCTCCATGGCAGAAGGAGGAGGCTCTCATTAGGAGCCTCTCGTTAGGGATGAAAGACTGGCTGGATCATCCCGCTGTCTTTTTCTGCTTCGGACTGATTTCCGGAAGAGTCTGGTGGGAAGTGTAAGTCTTATCCTGAAGGGCTTTTAGCCTCCAAGCAAACTCACCAGCAGCAAACTCGCTCGCACAGAGTGTGGTCAGGATGCTGCCGGTGGGACTGGGGGACAACAAAAGGCACATTGCACAGGGAGCCAGCAGTGTCCTGCAACCAGGATGGGAATATGGAGAGCTCTCCAAGGACTTGAGACAGGCTTTGAAACCCTTAAGCTTGCCCTGCATCAGTGGGGTCAATTGCACCCCAAGCCCCCTGAAAGCCCTGCAGAGGCACAAAAGATGGTGATGCCTGTGTAACATTGTCTGGGCTGTGGAGACACTGAGTGCCTTTGGGATGTGGAGAGGGAAGCAGAGCTCCCTGGGAAAAAAAAGAGCTCTTCCTTCAGAAGTGTCCGTGTCTAAGAGAACGCTCCTCTGCCATTAACTGAAGAAGGCAGCGTGGTGGCTTTGAAAGCCACTGAAACAGATACAATGACACAGGGAGCTGATAATTACCAGGGAAAGCAAAAACACGCAGCCAGCTGACTGCAAAATAGGGATTTTGCTGTAAAACCTTTCCTACAGTTCTACACCGATGTAGTGGCCAAAGGCAGGACTTCTTGTACCAGGCACAAGCTCTGTTGCCCCACCAGGAGCAGACACTGTGCAGAGGCTGCCAGTCACATGCAATTATTATGCAGAGAAAGCCTTGCCTAGTTTGAATTCAGGGATGAACTGCTGGAGGAAAAAACACCTTTACAAATCCCACAGATTTAACACAACCAGGTATTTACCACTGTACATCATCACGGTGCCTTGGTGTGGTCCAGAGAGTGTCTCACAGAGCAGGAGACAAACCTGAGAGAAGAAAAAGCTGCAGGTGATGCTGAAAAGGCATTTTTAAGCTTTGACACAGAGCCCATGTTGCAGTCCACACTCCCACCTTGGAATCTGAAGCTCCCGGCAACTCCTTGCTCTCAAAAAGATCACACTCTATCGTCTCTCGGGCACAAAAAATAATCCACCACCAAAGTCTGGGTGTAAGAAGGAATTTTGGGCCACTTTTTCTTGACAGACTGTTCTCCCAACTGGGTGGCACTGTGCTATGTCGCAAATGTGGGGTTTCTGCTCCCTGAGTGAAAACCTCTGCCAGATTTGTTCATGCATTTATTTGGTGCTCTGGGGTAAGTCCCTGTGTCAGCGCCCAATTTCTCACCTTTTCCTGGGAACAGCAGCCTTGCCATGCCTTGGGAGTCCTTGGGAGGCATTTCATCCCTGATGTGAGGCGAGCAATGATAGTGCATAAGATGTGAAGATCTCAGGTTGTTTCCAAACTGGTCTTCACCCCCGGAGCCAGGTTTTTATTGTGGCAACTGGAAGCAAACCTTGCTTAAAAATCAGTGTTTATCACATTACAGACCAATGAAACAGTGCCAAAAATTAGTCTACTTGCTGGGCCTTTTCCTTAAAATCATTCTGCATTGCACCTCTGCTTGCCCTGTACCTGTGAATTTGGGAACCAAAGACTGAAAACCCAAAGAAAGCAAAATAATGGAACCTAAAGTACACAGCTCAGAATTTTTTAAATCCTGAACTTTTATAGTAATTTATGAGATAACTGGGGCTCCATCCATGACCTTTCACAGAGAATGATCAGATCAGCATTCACGGCCTTCCCTACAGGTGCGGAGTTGTTTCTGTGCTCTGTAAAATTGTTTCATTTGGAAAAGTCCTTGAAGATCATCGAGCCCAACCATTCCCCCAGTACTGCCAAGCCCATCACTAAAATATGCCAAGTGCCACATCCACACATCTTTTAAATCCCCCCAGGGATGGTGACTCCACCACTGCCCTGGACAGCCTCTTCCAGTGCTTGACAACCCATTTGGTGAAGAAATTTTTCCTAATATCCAATCTAAACCTTCATGCCCTGTGCTTTTCCAAAACAAGCACTTCAAGTATCAGTTTGGGCTAAAGGCAGTGAGGAAGGGAAAAGCAGCACTGAGCACGGTGAGGAAATTCAAGATTGTGGGATAGACACCAATCCTTAACCTGGGAGCAGTTCACACAACAAAACCTGGTGTTTGTGCAGTGCTTTTTGTGGGCACATCCACTGGAGCAAACAGAGAAGGAAGACAATAAGCAAAGCAAAGAAATCCCAAATCCAGTTGCTGGCAAAAAGATATTAAACACATTTTGGTCTCAGTCATATGTGTCATTTATGAGACACTGGTACCAGGCATCTCGACTGGTCAGTGTCAAATTCTTATTTAATGGCTGTAGGGAATGGTGTCACAAACGATGGAAAAAGTGGCAAGAAAACAAATTGCCTATAACGTGACTTTGGCTAAGTGGGAGAAATAGAACCTGGGGACACATTTCCTTCTGGAAAAGCAGACCAGGACATGCTGACAAACCCCCTCATTTCCAAGATGTTCAAAACCCTGCTCCTTGTTTGACAGCTCTGGTGATGGTGGGTCTGAAGGTGTGACCCTGTGGGATCACACCTTCCAGGCTGCAGATGGAAGAGCTGAGATTACAGCTGGACAGCAAAGTTTGTATAAACATTCAAAGCCCTCTTCAGAGGGGCCGTGTCGTCCTTCTGTTTGATAAATGTGGGATGTTACTCTCCAAATGAAACCTTTTGCAAATCCAGGGCTGCTGGGTTGAAATCATATCAATCACCCTCTAACACTGGCGTGAGCAGGCTACATGGATCCAGAAAGGGCAAACTCCTGGTCTGCAGCAGATCTGCATCCTGAAAACTGATACAGTCCTGAATAAAGACAAGGAAAAGCAGAAAAAAGGTTTGATGAAAGATAAAGGAATCAGGAAAAGCTGAGGGCTTGAGGAAAGTAGGAGAGAACTGTTTATCACTGTAAGCAGAAAATCATAGAATCATAGAATGGTTTGGGTTGGTCCTTAAAAATCATTTTGTTCTACCCCCTGCCATGGGCAGGGACACCTTCCTCTAGCCCAGGTTGCTCCAAGCCCCATCCAACCTGGCCCTGGACACTGCCAGCGATGGGGCAGCCACAGCTTCTCTGGGCAAACTGCGCCAGGGCCTCACCAGCCTCAGAGCCCAGAATTTCTTCCTAATAGACAGCATTGAGCAAAGAAATGGCTGATGCCATCCCCAAAGCTTCATGTAAGCAACTGTTTCCATCACCTTCTAGTGAGGGACCTGGGGCTGAGGAAGAAAATCAAGCAGTGGTGACACCAGTGCTGCTGTGCAGGGACAGCAGAGCTATTTCCACTGCAGGGAGTTTGGCCCTCAGTTCTTACAAGGGACAAAGAATCACTGTTTTCATGGGCTCAGAAAGGTGTATAAAAATTTTCACAAGCCTAAAAAAGAATTGTTCAAGGAGCTGTGTCTGTGCCTCTGGACATGTCATTTCTGCAAGAAAAAAAAAATAATAAAACAGACCCTGCATTGCTGCATTCAGGTGCCTCTTTTGGAGCAGTGCCAGGGGTTAGGTGTTACCAGCAGCTCCCTGACAGGATCAAGAGAAGCAGCTCCCAGCATTGATTTTTGAAAGCCTGGCAAGTATTTGATACCTTGTCCAACGCTCTCCCCCTGGCCCCCACACTCCTTGAAAGCAAAACATCTGTTCCCCTGGGACTTTCACTCCATGTCATATGGCCACCGCTAAGTGCCTGTCCCCAGGCACAGCGAGGGTCCTGCTGCTGATAAAAAGGAGGAGGGGGCTGGGAGCCCAGCTAGGGGCAGAGAGCCCTCCTGACCACAGGGAATGGAGGCAAGATGAAAGGAGTGTGTGTTTTCCCAGGTGATTCCAATAGCATCTCAAAGCCCCGGCTTTCTCACTCTGGCTTTAGCCCCAAAACAAACAAACTGGTGCCAATTTGAATACGCCGAGGCCTGACTGATTTGAGCCTCTTGTTGTGTTTTCACAGTCAGCAGCTGACTGGAATTCAAAGGGGAAGGAAAAAGAAAATAATAATAGCAGATTGATAAGATTCCCCAACCTTTTCTGGTTAAAATCCCAGCCAGGCTTTGAGAAATTTGGGCCCAGAGAAGCCAGGGTTGTTCCAGCACAAGAATATCAAAGCTAAAAATGCGGGGAGCCGTCCCAGCAGGGATCAGGGAGATAGCAGCTTGCTTTCTCTTAACTCCTGCTGCACCAGATAAGGCACATTTTGGGGACGTTGAGACCCCTGGGGCTGGAGCATCATCCATCAGGCCACCAAAGCCAACAGCACTGCTTGCAGGGCTCTAGGACAAGCCTCAAACGCCTCAAGTCAGGAGGGTCTTCCCACCAGAGCACACTGATCCCGGTGGATCTGTGTTGGTAATTCTTCTCATCACTCAGCAGGTGCTGGGTGTTCTCAGGCTTGCAGATACTGCTAGGAAAAAAAAGGGGCATGGGGAAACACATTGTGCCATTCCCAGCTGAAGGCAGAGATCATGTTGGGGTGTGACTGCTCCAGGAATCACAGAATCATGGGGTCATTAAGGTTGGAAAAGATCCCTAAGATCATTGAGTCAAACATCATCTGGCATCACCACTAAACCATGTCCCCAAGTGCCACATCCACATTTATTTTTAAAAGCTTCCAGGTGTGATGGTTCCACGACTTCCCTGGGCAGCCTGCTGCAATGCCTGATCACTCTCTCTGTGAAGAAAGGAGCTGCTCCCCACACAGCCCCAATCTTTTCCCATCACATAAAGTGAAATCCATAAAGTGAAATCACATAAAGTGAAAGCCTCCCCATCCTGCTTGGACATGAAGTGTTCCTGTTTCAGACCTGAGGAAAGAATCACATGCTCAGAAACTTCCCTCCCACTCCCCCATCCTGCTGTTACATGATCTGAGAAAAAAAAAAAAAAAAAAAAAAAAAGAAAGAAAATAGAAAAAAGGGGGAAAAAAGCTTCTCTGGCAAATCTTTCTTCTATCACAAGCTTCAGGAATAGGAGCAAGGTGGGATTAAGCAGGGGAGAGAAGCCACATTCTGCCCAGTGGGTCATGCACCCGGGCAGGGTCGCTGGGCTCTGGGGCACAGCAGTGCCCTGACAACCCCCGGGTGTCTGACAGAGAGGACAGGAGACCTCCGAGGCCACCAGAGACAGACAGACAGACAGACAGGAAGGGGACAAGGAGCTGCAGAGCAGAGACAAGCTGTCAGGCAGTTCACAAGGAGGTGAGGACTCGATGAACAATAAGGCAAAGGCTCGGTCCCCGCGGGTCGGAAATGCCTGGCAGGCAGCAGGGGAAGGCTGCTGGAGCAGGGACAGCCTGGCAGGGCGAGGATGTAATTAACAGGGTATCAGTTCCTCTAATAAGAGCGTGCTGGCATGGCAGCACGGCGGCTCCTTGCTGACCTGCATAAGCTTCGGGGCTCTTTGAAGTCGGCTCCTGCCGGGGCTGGGACACACACAAAGGCACCCACGGCGCTGGCTGCGCTGCCGGGGATTACCGCGGGCTGCGATCACTCCCTGCAAACCCCTGCGTGTGTTTTGGCTGATGGCAGCCGCTCTGATGGAGTGTAAAGAAGAGGACCCGCTGGGCAAATGCGATCTTACCGTGCCCTGCCCTGGCTGCGAAGGGAATCCGTGTCCCTGAGAATGGGAATTTCTGCCCGTGTCCTTGCCAGGCGCCGTCTTCCCTCATCAGACCCAGTTCTGGCAGGGGAAGGGATTCAGTGCATGTATGAAATCTCCGAATCCTGGAGTTACAGTGATTGTTAAGAGAAGCACATTGTCGGAATGAAAAACAGAAAACCTGAACCAAATCTATCTCGGAAGTCTAAAACCAAAGGGGAGCGAAAGGGTCCCACCTTAACCAGAAATCTTACACGACTCTTAGCTCACCTTTGCTTCCCTGGGATGCTGCAGGGCTGCAGTCCCACCTCGGGACTGGCACTGCAGGTGTCCACATGGCCGAGCAGCCTCTCCTTATTCCCGCTGTGTCTGCATCCAGCTCCACGGATTGCAAATTCAAATCTTGGAGGCGTATGAGCTCTTTACAGGGATGGCTGAGAATGCCCCAGTGCTGCTATTGCTATAGGCAGGAAAGAGAGAAGGGCATTGAAGCTGTGGTCTCACATGCACGGCTGCTTCAGCTGAGCCCCCATCCTCTGCCCGCTGCAGGGTGCCTGGGAATGCGTGTGGTTTAGGGGGAAAACCTCGTTTAGTGGGGAAAAAAAGAAAAAAGAGAGGTTTTATCACCTGGAGGGTGTCCGCAATACACTAGAATGACCAAAAAAAAAAAAAAAAAAGGCAGAAGTGAGCAGTGGGAAAGACGAAAGACGGTCTTTAAGAGAGTGTTAATGTAGTTGTGAAAGCACAGCCTAGGGGGACGTGTCCCTCCCTTGCGATTCATTGCCCATCAGCAACAGCGACATTTCTCCGGCTCAGTGCTAGTCAAGGGTGCGGATTTCTGACGTGTCCTTGCGAGGCAGCCTGTCCCCAGACAGTCCCCACAGCAGTCTGTGCACAGACACAGGGGGACACATGCCACCCACAGCAGAGCAGCGTGGTTTGGATCACTCCCCATTGAGAGATCAGCAGTGAACCTCGGAAAACAATTAAAAAATGACAATGACAGATGAGTTCATTCTACTGCGTCTCGAAACACTGCTTGCCCTTTCCAGGCCAACCTCTGCCCTGGGGATCAGGACTCCAGTTTGGAACTTGAGGGGGGAGCCCCAGTCGTACCAGTGAGATCCTGTTGTGCTCCCTTGGACATTCCGCAAATTTGGCTCAGGGTTGTGAGCCTATGTTTGGGGAAAAGGCCTGGGCTTTCAGCACAGGGCAGACATACTTGCTTTGACTTTATTAAAAGGGAACACAAATATGTCTGTAAATGTGGCCATCTAGGAAAGGATCCACTTTTGTTTCCTAAAAATTAGCATACTCCAGTCTAATAGCAAGAATTATGCTGCATCTTGAGCCAGCCCAGATCTAATCATTGACAACAAAATAATTCATCTCCCTTGCTCTGCCCAGTAAATACTCCAAATATGTCATTTCAGTGTCAAACTTCCCAGAGTCATTACCCTCCCCAGCATCAGACTCCACGGCGACGTGCAGGGTAGCCTGAGCCAGAGACTCCTGCCACAGTCAGCAAATGAGCGTGTTTTGCATTAGGCACATTAAGGGGAACAGTCCATTGCAAGGAATATTCAATTAAAGGAAAGCAGCAAGGAGAAGGATTCGGCCCTGGTTATATGCAGAGGAACACAGGACCAGCCTTAGATTTAGAGCATGTGGAGCGCATTGTGATTTCCTCAGTCTGTTTGTGTTCTCTGAATTTACAGACACTGTTACAGTTATGTTGAATAACTCTGGGGACAGATGACAAATTCCTCTGTATCTCAGGACAGTCGTGTTCTGCCATAGAGTCCTTTACCCCACAACTCTAAAAAAGGGAAAACCTCAGTGGTCCTACACCAGAGCTCCGATGAGGTTTGACGAAGGGGTGTGGGTGTGTGTAGGTGTTACCTGACACACCTGCCCGTGCAGCAGCCCAGGGCTGGGAGGTTCCTTGCCTATGGCACAGCACCAGTGCTGCAAACCTTGTGGTCAGACCCCAATAAATCAGTAAACCTGTCCTGTCTCCTCACCTGGGCAGACTCCAGCTGCACCACAGCCTCTAGCCCTCCCCAGGTATTCCCCCTCAGTCCCTGAAGACCTTTCACAAGGAGGGACACATATTTTTTCCTCTGCTCCAGGCCTTTCCCACCTCCTGTCAGCCTACAGCAGTTGAGAAAAAGATGAGATTCTCAGTGAGGATTTACTAATACCAATACAAAATGCAAACCCATGTGTGGTTCTGCATCAGTGCCTTGCCACAAGGGATGGCTCAGACACAAGCAGTGCAACCTCTCATGCTTTGTGTGGCCAGACCCTTCACAAAGCAAGCCTAAGAAAACCTGAATGTCCTTGAAACCCCAGGAAAAATGGAGGAGAGAGATTTTCAGGATGATGCAAAACTGAGGCCATGGAAAGAGCGGAGGCACCTACAAGAACAGCTAGGGTGAGAGGTACTGCTCACCATGTCTGGTGTGGGTTTACAGGTGAAAACTTCCATGTGCTGTCCCTGGAATCTATGATGCATACGAACAGCTGGGAATAAAGTGGGCAGCACTTGGATCCTCCAAGGGCATGGCTAGGAGATATGCCCTGTGTCCAAGTGCTGGTAGTGATCACACACTCATAGTGTCCTCTGCCTGCAAAGGGAAATGAATTCATGATGGCAGCTGAAATTTATTATTAATTATTATTAACAAATGTGATTTACTTGTGTGAAGTGAAACACGGCATTACCATCTCTCAGGGGAAGGGTGGTGGCTGAGGAAGGCACAGCAATACAGCAGCATCTGACCAGGTGCCCATTCCCTCCTCGCAGCATCTCCCCAGCAGATGTTAACATTGCTGGGGCCGTTCTGACAGATAATATCTTTGTATGGACATTTTGCACCACATTTGTTTTATAAACATAATCCAGATTATACCAGAGGCCATGCAGTTCTCTATTGAATCCAAGGCACAGAAGATGAGGTCTAGGACAGCCCTGCACAAGCACTGTGAGTTGCATATTCACAGAGTAACGAGAGATCAGATTTACTCACCGGAGCTGAGGTGGCCCCAGGGTTGCAGCGGCTGGATTGAAATAGTCAGGAAACTATGGGATCAGCAATGCTGGACAGGGTGCTTGGCTCCTTGTGAAGATAGAGGTCAGAAGGAAACTTCAGATCCTCCTCCAGATACAGATTTTTCTGCAACTTGAAGATGCTTAGATCTGAAGGTCTGGCTTGGCCTTCTCCCTGCTGCTAACAGCATTCCGTGTGAAATGTGCAGCGTGCCGGAGAGTGCTAATGCCTTGCAGACCTGGGTTGCGTCATTCCCCAGCATTATTTATACAGAACTATTTAAAAACAAAGGGCAATTCTTGCAGCAGCGTCTACGTGGAAGATTCACTTTATCTAATTTTATCCACCTACAAGCTGCGTGCCTTAAAACTACACCCCACTTAGAGACAGCTGAAGTCTTCAGGATTGCCTCACAAAGGACAGAGGCCAGCCTCTCCAGCACATCATGGATCAATCCTAACCTGGATACACGTCCTGGGAAGAGAAAAATCACCTTCTAGCCATGTATCCTTCTGCCCTAGCCACGCAGTCAGCTGTGAGCAGTTGCTACAGCTAAAGGCTTGACTGTGCCTGGGTAGATCAGGTAGGATGAGTCGTGTTGGTGTGACTAAAGGATCCGATCCCCGTTTTCTATAGTGACTTAGGCTGCCCTAGCCAGGTTGTTAGAGCTGTCAGGGACCTAAAAATACCGATAATGATTTGCAGGCTGTTTCAGTAAGAGATGCCAGGCTGTTACGGTAAGGGGTGCCAGGCAGTTCAGCAGACTTTGGGTTCATTAGTCACGTAACTGCCTGCTTGCTTTCAAGGAAGTTTCTTCCCCCATTGTCCAAAAAGCCTTGCACACAGCCTGCACACAGCTCCTGAGGCAGAGCTGTTGGCCTAACTTGTCTGAGCAACTCAGGACACATCGTCCCTCAGTTCTGCACTCTGAACACTACCATGATACCAAGAGCAGGAGAGAAAGACAAAGCCCAGCAGATGCCAATGAAGACTTCAACTGGATATTAGGAAAAATTTCTTCACTGAAAGGTGGTGAAGCACTGGGACAGGCTGTCCAGGGAGTGGTGGAATAACTGATCCTGGAAGTGTTCAAAAAACGTGTGGCTGTGGTTGTTTGGGACATGGTTTAATGGTGGACCTGGCAGTGTTAGGTTAATGGTTGGACCCAATGATCTTAAAAGTCTTCTCCAATCTTAATGGTTCCATTATTCTCTTTTGAATCACATCTTCCCTTCTCTGTAGACATCTGAGGAACTCCAGGCTCGGCCTGTGTCTTGATCTGTCTTCTTCGCATCTGCTCCAGCAGGAGTGCAGGGTATACACCTCTCTCCACTTCGAGTCCCTCTAAGAAGAAGAAACTGGGCTAAATCCAAGCAAATCATGGGGAAAGCTGACAAGAAGCTTTCATGAAGTTCCTCACCCTCCACAGGATGAAAAGCAGTGTCCTGGGCAGAAAAGAGCCAAAATGCAGTGAAGGCAGCAAACCAGGCAACAGCTCCTAATACCCAGCCTGGTTAGCATCAGAGACCACATGCTCTGAGGCAGCTCCTCTGCCTTTCCTTCGCTCTGGGATGATGCTGAGAGTGTCTCCCTAGCTCTCCAGTGCTGGCAGGCAAACCCAGCCTGCCTGGTGCAGCAGCAAAGTGTCCTCTCTCCATCTGTGTTTCTGCCGCACGAGCTGCATGGAATCCGAAGTGGCCTGACAGCGTTTTCCTCTGTCAGCAAAATCCGAAGGAAGGAAAAAAGTAAGAAAATGAGAAAAAAAGCTGCAGGGGGACCAAGCATAGCAACAAGCTGGGTAATCAGCTGCAGTTGAAAGCAGGGAGGGTATCTGTTTATTCCCTTGATTTACCCACTGCATCTCAGAGCTTTCCTCTTTGCAAGTCCCATCCCAAAGCTCGGCAAGTAAATAAATAGTCCCAGAAATGAACTGCAAGAATTAGCCTCTGCCAAATGTATTTTTTGACTGTGGGCTCTTCTCAGTAACCCCAGCAAAGCTGAAATTGTCTTTATTAAGATAATTGCTTCGCTGTAGACAATTTAATCTGTTGTCTGTAACATGAAGAATGACTGAAGGAGCTGAATCTGCTCCGTGCCATGTCCCTGTGCCAGGGTGGGAGCCCGAGGCGCTCACTGAATGCCAAGAGTGAGCCCTCCCTGCTGTGGGGCTGCCCAAAAAAGGCTGAGGACGTCCCTTCAGAGGCTGTTTTCAACACTCCCCCGCTGGTCCCTTTCCACAGCCCTCCAGCCATGAAGGAAATATGAAGTGTGAAGTATTACAAACCAAAGAAAATCTCACTTTAAAGGCAAGGCCTTCAGGAAAAGAAACAAAAATAAAAATTGAGGGGCACAGCTAGGAAGAGGGCTTTGAAGGGCTGGCAGGGTGCTGGTTAATGCAGAGTGTTTCTACCTCTCCATCAGATCAGGCAGGGACGGAGCAGCCAAAAGGTCAGCGCTGAGTTGAGGAGGAACAGCCAGAGCACTTCAGACATGAAACAAGGCTTGGCAAAACTTCGGGAGATCAAGATTTTTGTCAGACTTTGCAAACTATTTTTGTCACTGCCGTTGCTGGGCATTTGGAGACAAAATAATAGAGGCTGGGGGGAGAGGGACGGCTGTAATTGAACCCAGGGACCTCTGTCCTCTCCGAGGCTCGGAGGAATGGATGACCTGCAGATATTGCTTGTTGGCTTGTACACTGTGTAACATACCATCCACTGCTTCCCATTTCCTCTCTGCCTTTTGTTTGTTTTCTTTAGACAGGCTTCCTAGGCTATGTTTTTGCTCTTTTTCTCCTGTTTCAAAGATTTTCACTCTGTTGGATCTTTTCTCTCTGCTCTGAAGAGCTGCATTACACTGAGATGGAGCTGAACACGGACAAACCAACTGCAGTGTCTGAATCAAACTGGAAATGCTCCCATCTAGGTGCTGTCTAGGTACCATCTATGTGCTGCCTAGGTACCATCTAGGTGCCAGGTCTGATTCTGCATCACCAAGGGCCAGAGCAGTTCATACCATCATTGTCAAACCCACGGAGGCCACAGCAGGGCAGGGTGGTTAAAATTATATGAATATCTGGTGTTTGCCACTAATGGCCTCAAAGGAGGTGGGTACCAAGAGGATGTGCTCAGCAAGAACTTTGTGTCTTCTCCAACTGCTTTAGCTAAAGCCGAATGAGAGCTGTGGGTGGTGGCACTGCTCAGAAAGTCATTGTTTGCCACCTCGTAGAATCATAGAATGGTTTGGGTTGGAAGAGACTTCAAAGTCCATCCTGTTCCAAGCCCCTGCCATGGGCAGGGACACCAACCACTATCCCAGGTTGCTCCAAGCCCTGTCCAGCCTGGCCTGGAACACTCCCAGGGATGGGGCAGCCACAACTTCTGTGGGCAACCTGTGCCAGGGCCTCACCACCCTCACAGAGAAGAATTTCTTCCTAACTTCCCATCTAACCCTGCCCTCTGTCAGTTTGAAGCCATTCCCCTTGTCCTGTCACCCCCTGCCTTTGTTGAAAGTCCCTCCCCAGCTCTCTTGGAGGCCCTGCACTTAAAAATAAGGCAAACCAAGAGCTGCAATGTGCATCGCCTGCTTCCAAACCATCTCCTCTGCTGTGTCATCACTCCCCACAGGAACAGCTCATCATTAAACAGAAATGAATAATAACTAGTCCTCTTTTTTTTTCTTTCTTGTTTTTTGGGTTTTTTTTATTTCTCTTTTTTTTAATCCATTGCACAAGCACAGCCTGGAGAACATTTTCTGCAGCTGCCTGTGTGTCACCCATCTATTTTCTCGGAGCCCTGAGGACAATGGGCCCTGGTGTTGGCTGTCAGAGGCCAGGGCACCGCTCTGCCATGCCATCTGTTTAGGGTGGCAGGACAGCCACACTCTCCTCCTCCCACCTGGCACTTGCATGGTGCCTCCAAAAATGGAGCCAGAAGAGGCAGTCACAAGCATCCTGTGGTGGGCAGAGGGACCAGGGCTCCTTCCAGAACGAGGTGACCCACAGGATCCTCCTGCCTTTTGGGAAGCCACAGTCGCAGACTTGGTGCTGGCCAGGGCTCTGTGACGTGCCCCAGGGGTTGGTCTGTAAGGCTCAGATGGCTGACACAAATGATTCATCAGGGAGCTAATAAAATAATCGATGCTGGGAACAGCACCCTCGAGTAATTGTTAACTGGGGTCCTCCAGGTAACAGCTGGGACTGACAAGTAATAATCGCCTGGCCGAGAGAAAATTGCCGCAGTGCAGATCACTGTCAGAGGTGTCTGCTGCTCGTGATGGATATCTCCAGCCCGGCTCTCCCCATCTCCTGCTTCCCCAACAGGGAGTGAATCCACCCCGTTGGAGAGCCCCTGCCTGGCCCCCAATTACATCCACCACAACCAGATAATTTTAGAGATTGGTCTCCAGCCACTGCCTACCCTGAGCTTTGCAAACAAAAGTAATGATCGCTGCTCCTTGTTTTATTACAGGTCTGCTGAGCTCAGAGACCTCAAAATGCTGCCTTGCAAATATTAATTCATGATGCTTCGCATTTGCCTTTGGTGTCAAGGAAATGTTCGCAACCATTCTCAGCTAATCATAAAATCAGAGGCTGTTCCTCACTATTGTTCTCATAAAAAAAAGCTGCTCAGGAAAAAGTTGGCTCAGTCATGAGCTTCATTCATTGCTAATGTTGTCTTTAATTTATTTTTAAAAAGCATAACCACTTGCTCATATTTTTGTGCCCACCATAAATCAGCTCTGTTTGAAAACTAGACAAAAAAACATCACATTGGTTTAGCCTCTGGGTTTTTCTGTTGTTTATCCAGAGGTCTAGATAAACCATCGACTGCAGCGAAGGTTAAACACAACAAACCAGAGCAAAGTCATTCACCTGTTTGAATTAATTTACCCATGAAATCTGTTTGTGTCTCCCACAGCTGCAGGGCACTCCTGCACAGTAACCTTCAGTCTGCACGCTGCACCTGCCCCTGTATCAAACACCTTGGGCAACCCCAACCCCAAAAATTTAACCCAAATCCAGAGGGCAAAGGGGAAATTTCACCTTCAGCTGAAACATCTGGAATGCATCAAGCTGCCAGTGGTCCCCTTGCACTCTTAGCCCAAAGTGCTGCATGTGATCATGCACTTAGGGCTCTGTTCAACAAAAGCACCTTAGCCTGAGCCTAATTTGAAGTTAACTTCGTGCCAAGTGCCGTGCCAAGAAGGGGTGGGTGCCCTGCTAATAGAAACCATGTGTGTGCAGACTGACAGAGAGCCTGTGACTTGACTTTTCTAGCCCCTTGTCAATCATGAGCTTCCCTCCCTGCAAATTCCCCAGGGACAAACCCAGAACCAAAACACACATGTCCTCCACAGAGACTTACTTGTGGTGCTGAGGCTCTAAATTGGTACTTGGTGAATGTCCTTTGCGAGGGAGTTGGGTCAGGGCTGTCAATATTGCAATACAGCCTAATCAATTATCAGTTCTCCCCTTCACACCATCACTCCTCGTCTAACAGCTCTGGCTTTTGGCACTGAATACTAATGTCAGGGGCTCATCAGTATGCAGGAGGCTGCCTGTGCATCTCAGCCACGCACACTGAGAGCATGAAATCCATAGAGGGCACAGTGAAAATTCACACACAGCTCCATAACACCACCAGGACACTTCAGAGCCTCTTACCTATAGCTGGCATAAAGAGCTGGCCCCAGATGTCCTGTGAATTTGGCCCTGCCACACTCATTGCCACAGACATGAAGTCGCCTTTGAGAAATGCCAGTGACATGCCCAGGAAAAATAAAGTCCTTTCCAGTGTGGCTGTACCTTTCTCATTTTTTATGCAAACCTTTCATTTACACACAGCTTCTCCCGCTGTCACACTGAAAGCATGACCTTGAGCAAAAATCCTTTGCTCTTCTTAAGGGACCCAACAAGCTCCTGAAAGCACAGACAGCCCTGCAGGGAACTGCAGGATCAGCAGCCCTTTGGGGTGTGGGATGGGATGGGACACAAAGCAAGGCAGCAAACACCTGGTCTGAGCCACTGGGGTCCACCACTTGCTCCTCCAAGAACGGCATTTGTCTGAATTTTGAAGTTTTATTACCGTATTTCCATTCCTTATGGCGTCTCCCTGGCCAGACAAAAGGGCCAAACTGTGTTTGCACCCAGGAGCAGTGGGGCTGCTGTGCTCCTTCCCTCCACAGCATTTCTGGGTTTGCTCCGTGGCTCCCAGCAGTGACAGAGCATCCCTGGTGGGAACAGCAAACTGATGTGTGACACATCCTGCCGGAGGGGTGGGTCCTGACCACGTGGAGAGGCTGTCAAACCCCAACCCAACCTGCCCAGTCCTAACCAGCAGGCAGCGAACCTGGCCTGGGGCTGTAAGGAAGGACAACTGCAGGTCACATCCTATTTCTCCTTTGGCGAATGCACCAATCTTAACCCCATCCACTCCCCTGATTCATGTGTTGGAATGAGTCAGGCCTCTCATAAAAATTATACTAAAGGAATAACAGAGAGAAGAACAAATCCCCACAGTCCCAGACACTGAGTAACCAGAGAGGGACAGATGATCCCTGCCCCAAAGCACTTGTGGTGTGGCTGGGTGAGAGAGAAAAGTTATGATGAAAACAAAGAGGGAAAAGATGTACTTAAAATCACCCAGCAAGGTAGTGGCAGTGCCGAGAATGGATCCAGCTCCCAGCCCTGAGCTCAGCACCCCACTGACCTGCACATGTCACCTCTCATTTCAGGGGCATTCAGAAGAGAAGCCAAATGTAATACAGAAATTAAACACATGAGACAAGTTAGCCATCTCCTTATTACAACTCTCCACACCAAGTGTCTGCCCCAGTGTCAGGGCTCTCTCTTTTCATCCATATGTACAATATACCCACTGTTATCCCCTCTGACTCCAGAGTCGCATGACCCAACCATGAAAAAATGGTTCTGATTCATTTACATTAAAAATGTGGATATTTTAAGGGGCATAGAAGAGCTTCTCTCGTGATTGTTAAATGTCCACAGTGAAGCACACAGAGCATAAGCCACTGGGTCATGAAATGTAGCATTTTTTTCATTCTTATCTTCTTTCCCCAGCTTGCCAGAACACTGCAAGCCATCATATTGATATATAAGCAGCAAAATCTCCCTCCCAGATTGGAAAAGAATTGGCCTTTAAGCAACATTGGGCTTTGCCAGCAAAACACACGGCTACAACTGCAGGAAACACAACACAGGTTATTGCAAATATTAAATACAGGCAACCAAAGGATAACAAGGAAATGCATGAGCATGGTTTTGATAATTTGCAACAACATGTGTGGTGCAATAGAGAAACGAACAGAGCTGGCATGCGGATGCACAGATCTGAGTTTTCCAGGCAAGTCGAATTGAAATCAAATAGGATGGAGGAAACAGGTTGTTCTGCAGCCAGACTCCAGGCTCAGTTCCTCAATTAGCTCTCTGATGGAGCATTGCCTTCACTTTGAACCTGCTCCTGGGGGAACCAGCGTACAGCGGATATATCCCATGTGCAGGCCACTCCCGAGTGCTGGAAATGCCTATTTACAAGCGAGGCAGATCAGAGGGAGAAAATTACAGCCTCAGCCTCCCACTCCCATCCCCGCCAGCTCTCCTCTGCCTCCCTCACACTGTGCAAAGCCTGTGGCCCCACTGCTCTTGCACTGCACCTGGCAAAGTGTCAGCAAAGGCTTCAGTGCCACCAGTGCTCCCCAGTGCACATCCCACAGACCCTGGAGAAAACAGGAATCTGGTCTTGAAAGCCAATGACAGGCACTAAAAAGACCTTCGGGGGGGTGTCCTGCTGACAGCAGAAGCGGTGGCCATGGGAGGCACAGCAAATTACAGCACTGGAGGGACCTGTCCCCAGGCTGGGACATAGGGGACCTTGGGGGCCCATTATGGCATAATATTCCAGCATGGAGCAATCAGTCATGTGGTCTGCCAGCCATCACACACCGCAGTCTATCTCTACAAATTAGTCTCTATTTCCCCCTTTTGTGAGGGAAGAGGAGGAGAGGTGAGTCTGTAGCCCATTCGCACATCTTAGAGAAGAAATCCTGTATTACTAATATGGCCATCCATCATGCTGCCTGCTCTGTAAGAAATGCTCCTTTTAACAGAGAAATCAATCCTTTCCTATGAAAAGGAAACAAATGTAATCACTAAGCATTGCTGGTCCTTCTTGGCTTTTGGATCTGGCACCCCAAATGACTTGATATTCTTCATGGATTTTCGGTGCTGACCAGAAGTTGAACTTGTTGCAAGTGCAGTTTCTGGAGGCAGCTGGGAGTGTCCCATCTGAAAGCTATAAAGAGCTCCATGAAAAACAACAGAAAACACTCCTATGTCTGCAACAGATTTATTTGTTGGATTAAGGAAGTCTTCCCTAAAGTTGCATTTTAGGTCCCAAACTCAGGAAAGCACCCCAAATCACGATATCACTTAAACAAATTATTAATTTTAAAGAAGACATGCCAAGTACACAATCTGTTGGCCCGCTTCAACCTGCACGACACATTCACTATATGTCATATTCTCCAGAACTGTGTTTTCATTCCATAAATCATTTTTCCTGCATTCCTGACTGCAAGGAGCAGCAGCCTGGTACAACCAGAGCAGGAGGGTCTGTCTGGCTGTGTGAACAACCAACAGTGATGATGAGGGGCAAATATCATGGACCCCTTTGTTCAGATGGAAGTCAGAAATCAGCCCTCCCATCCCACACAGTGAATCTGGGCCAGTACTCCCTATTCCTGCTTTGTACCCCCACGGTTCCTGTGGATCTCAAAGTGGAATCTCACTCCTACCAAGCTCTCCAGGCTGCCCAGAGTGTGTCCTGCTCACTTCGAGCACCCAAGTCCATGCACTCTGCTCCCAGGGGAATTTGGCTGCAAGTTCTCTGCATAGCTCAAATGTCTTTCCTGAATGAAGACCAAAAAAAAAAAAAAAAAAAGAAGAAAAAGAATTTGGAAGAATCTAGCCAGCCATCTAAGGAGAAAAAGGAGGAATGCAGAGAATGAACCCACCAACATCAAAACCCAGGAAGCTGCCTTTTAGCCACCAGACAATCTCACTGATAGACTAGATTTTTCTCACCCCAGCTGGGAGTAATGTTTTCTTTCCTTTTTTTTTTTTTTTCCATTTGCTGAATGTGTTCATTCTACGGAGGGCTTCTTTTTTTTCTTCTAAAAAAAAAAAGACAACAGACATTCATGGCTCCCAGCTGTCAAAAGCCACAAAATGCCTGAGGCTGTCTGTCTTCTTGCAAATGCCGAAGCCATTTTCCTGTAGTGTATGTGCTCATTAATCAAGTTTCAGACTCGTCTCAGTCTATATCATTGTCCATAAGCCAAGAGAGACACTTTGGGGTCAATAAAGGAATACAGCAGCACCAAACCCACCCTGGCATTGTCGGACATAAAGGTCTCAGCTGGCCTCTTCTGAAGCCAGTAGGTTTTTATTTTAATCTGGCTCAATTCAAAGTCAGGAATAGAGGTAATATCTACAGATTGGACAACTGTTTGTTTGAACGTCATTGCCAGAAAAAAGCAAAGCCCCAGACCCATCAAAATTAAATAGCTGTGGTGGGTTCACTTAACTCCATCCCCTCCAGACCTAGCACAACAGTGTTTAATTTTCACTGAACCACCAGACAAGGGCCTGGCTGGTGACTGGTGCTGTCCCCTGAGTTCGTCTTGCTGAAGTCCTGAGAATAAACAGGGATGTGGATACGTGGGGGTTGCCAAGAGGGAGAACAGCACATTCACCATTTGCTGCTGGAAAAACATATCCATGCCTGGGGTTCTCACTTCAAAAAGAAAGTTGAAAAGCTCTAAATGGTTCAGAGAAAAGCTCTAATAAAGGGGGAAAGCTGGTTTTGAGTGAGAGGTTAGAAAGTCAATCTGCTCTGCTAATGCAAGAGAAAGTTCAAAGATGCCGATGCTGAGGCCCATAAATATTGCAAGAAGAGCAAGTTTCCAGTACCAGAGCCTCTCCCAACCAGCAGGAAAAGAATGAGGTCACACGGCTGCAGGACTGGGCTGAAGACAATCAAACTGTAAACGTGGAGCTGCAGAAAGCGAAGGGTGGCAATCACGAAGAGGTGAAATGGCCTCAGCAGTGTTCGCGGGAAGCTCGCGCGCTCCAGCTCAGCCGCGGGCAGAGGCAGCGCGGCTCTGGCACTCACTGTGCCCACAGAACGCTCTCATTCTCTTGGGGCCAGGGGGATTGGACAAGTTCAAATTGAGGCCAGTGAAGGGCGAGCAGTGGTGTGAGCCACCCCTCGCTGCCAGCTCAGCAATGTCACCTGTGGGCCCCACTCAATCAACACGGGCTGGGGCTGTTGGATGTGATCAGCCCTTCTTGACGTTCTCACCTCTGCAGAAGCCACAAAAAGATCTCCCACATCTCTGTCAGTGGCAGAGGACCTGGTCCTGACATGGGAGCCCAGCAGAGCGCTCACAAGGCTCCTCTCAGCTAGGGATTGCGTTCACCCTGGTATGAGACATGTCATGTGCTGCTCTTCTCTCCTTTAAGGCAGGTGGAGGGCCAAGGCAGGTTGGGTTCACAGTGGAGCATTTTTCACTTGTCAATAATTCAATTAAAGGCTGTGAAAATATCTATCAGGAGTCTGGCAGCAGCCAGGGGATGTGAAGGTCACCCTGGGAAGACAAGCAGCAGCAGAGGGAAGAAGCAAGAAATAGAGCAGTGTCCTGCATGTGCTCCTGGGAGAAAAACAGGACCTTTGTCCATCTTGTTTCATTCACAAAAAAGCTTTTGCTTAGAATGTTTGTATCTTGTCTCACCATCCAGGTCATCTTTCAACTGCTGATAATTTTAATTTCAACAGACACTTAATGTGCTAATCAAACCCGATGGTTCTCAGCAGGATGGAAAATCCCAGGCATGGACATGATTGTTTGGCTTTTAAAGAAAAACACTGGAGTCTCAAGACAAAAAAAATAAACAACATGTCTTTTATAGGGATTATTTACTGTTCTCTTTGCTTACTATTCACCCACACTGGTCTATTTTATACCCATGATTATCCAGGCACACATCTGCATCCCAGAGCAGCAGAAGGGACACAGCACAGGGCAAATGGTAATTTTTTAGAGCTCCCTGTTTCTTTTGCCATTAACCACAACTCTTCTTATTCTCCAAAGGTGACAACCAAGCCAAAATATCTAATCTGCCATCCCAGTAGGTGCTCACAAGGACTGGACAGCTAATCCCTTCAGGAGCAGGATTTAAAGCAGGGGGAGGAGCAGATGTGACACAGAATTTCAGGACAGTGTAGGCACTTCAGGCACAATTCCCTCTTTTCAGATTCCCTGGGGCTGGGGACACAGCTGATGAGGTGACTTCATGGGACCCAGGCTCCCTCCCCTCCCCTATTGTGGGCTGCTGTGGGTGGGACCACAACTAGGGGGAAGAGAAATGTCTCCTCCCCTTCCCCTGACTCAGGCTTGTAAAATATGTAGTCTTGGACAGAGCAACACCCCAATAAACCCTGAAGTGCCTGGGGGACACATGGCTGCATGATAGGATCAGTCCCAGAGGGAGGCAATTCCTGCCTGACACGATGGACTGATGGGTCACACTGACTGGGCAGGATGAGGAAACTCCCAGGGGATGGTCCAAGCCTTCCTCCAGCCCTTTCAGGAGCAGAGGTGCTCCCTGAGCAGGCCAGCGTTTGACAGAGCAGGAGGCTGAAGAAAAGGGTGGAATGACTCACTCAGACTTAAGGATTGATCCCAAATCTGTCCCTACAGCCAACCCTTCACACACACAGCGTGGCATCCCCACCTGATCATGTCGGGGCAGATAGTGATAGGACAAGGGGGAGTGGTTTTAAACTAAAAAATGAGAGATTTTGATGTTTGGAATAAATTCCTCGCTGTGCGGACTGTGGTTCGGGTTGGAACCTGGAACGGGTTGCTCAGAGAAGCTGCGGATGCCCCAACCCTGGAATTGTTCAAGGCTAGGTTGGATGGGGTATGCAGCAACCTGGGATAGGGGAAGTTGTCCCTGCCTGTGGCAGGGGTTTTGGAACAAGATGATCCCTGGGGTCCCTTTCAACCCAAACCATTCTAGGAGTCTGTGATTCCATACTTGTGTTTAGCCTCAGATCTGCTATGCAGTTGTCCTTGTGAGCGTCAGCCAGCCCCTCTGAGATAGTTTTCATGGAGATGTGGAGAGAAAAGCAGCCACTTCTGCAGTATTCTCCTCCTCTCTGTCTACCTGCCAGCAGTGAGTGAGCTGGGAGCTCTTTCCCAGGCAGCAGCACACAAGGACATCCAGAGGCTCAGCTGGCAACCTTGTGTGGAAATACTCCAGCTGCTTATCAGCCTGGGTCCTCTTGTGTTTTGTCTTCCAAAGAAATCCAATTAACCTGCTTCCTTTTGCACTTAGTGTTTCTAACGACAAAGAGCATCACCTGGAAGACCTTTTAAAGGCAAAAGAAATGCCATGGCAACTGCCAAGATATTTCCAATAAATCCCAGCTGCGGCCTTCAGACTGCAAGTCCAGGAGACATTTCCCACATCGTAATTTCTCTCTTTCAATATCCTCTCTTTCTGGGGAAGTATTGACTAAGTGTTAAGCCTCCAGACTTAATTTTTGGTTCGATCTCTTGAAAGAGCAAGAACCCCTCGTTCAGTTTATCTGGAAATGCTGGTACAGAAATGCTGATCACTGTGATTAATTGTCACATCTGTGGGAGCATCCTGTTAAGGGAAAAATTAGACTCAGTTCTACATGGGTTATTTACAACCCAGCTGCTCCAGCCATTAAAATTGCCCTGAATAACTGCTTCCCTCACCACAGAGTGAACAAGCAGATTAGTCCCTGAGATCACAAGCCCCCATGTTTTCCAGCTCAGTACAGCTCATCACGAAATAAAGGCCTTGCTTCAATAAATAGCACTGTTGAGGGCACTCCTGCTGGAATGAGCCTTCCCTTGCAGTGCTTCGCTCCGGAAAGAGCCTGTTCTGAGCACTAAAGAAACCCATCAGAAATAACCTTGGATTTTGTGTGTTTATATCTGCGTAGCTGTGGAAACACAGTGAAGAGGGATGGTTTTTGTTTTGCAAGGCAAATAGAAGATCTGTGATATCCTTCAAGGATATTTCAAAGCTTCCCTCTCATCCTGTTGCAAGCAAAGGCCTCTTGCCCAAGCTGCCTTTTTTTTTTTTTAAGATAAAAGCCTCCCTTTCCCTAGCATAGATCAGTCCAGTTCTGAGCACATTCCTTGGCATCCTCACCCGTAATTGCCCTCGGGCTGTCGCAACACTTCACATGTTCCCGTCTGGACGTGGTGACCAAAGGGCTGGCTTGGCACTGGAGGAGACTGGGCTGACCCCTGTTCTTGCTGAATCCACACTCCCGCAGGGTGTCTGGGACACTCTCGAGGAGGCTGCTTGAGAGATGAATCACCTGTTCTTGGGATGGGATGGATTCCCCTCTCTCCAGCTTTCTGGAGTTGTTGCTGAGGTGGCTGCAGGCAGCAGAGAGCCTGGGGAGCGCAGGGCAGAGCATCTGTGGGACACATCCCTGCTGGATCCTCATGCAAACAAGTGCCCCAACACCGTCCACAGCTGTGACTGAGCTCAAGTTTTTCACTTTCACTGCACCCATCTTTTCTCCTCTCTGCTCTGGCTCTTGTCCCCTCTTCCTCTGCACTGCTGCTGGGAGGGCTCCCTGCTGCCTCCTTGTACCTGGATTCACAGAACCATGGAATTACAGAATGGTTTGTGTTGGAAGGCAGTTTCAGTACCATCCAGTTCCAACCCCCCTGCGAGGGGCAGAGACAGCTCCCACCAGACCAGGCTGCTCCAAGCCCATGCAGCCTGGCCTTGGACACTTTCAGGGATGGGGCACACACAGGTTCTCTGGTTTCCTTCTGAACACGCAGCCCAGCCTCAGGGGGTGAAGCTGGAGATGCACTGACCGAGCTGTTCTGCCCAGCAATCACCACACTGCCCCACCACCAAAGAGATCTCTTCCCAGCACTGCAAACCCCCCTTGCACCCCTGCCTTCTCCCTCCTTTCTGACACATCGAGGAGAGTCAGGACTCCTGCAGCAGGAGCAGACAGAGCCTCCATCCTGCTGCCAACTCCAGCATTTGCTGGCTTTTGAATAATGTCCTACCTGGCACAGAAAAGCCTCAAGCCAACCCTACCCAGGGCAGTGATCAACCTCTCACAAAACCCCATTGCCAACCACCTACTGCTTACATCACATCAGAATTTCTTTCCCAAGTGCCTGCATGGCACCGAGAGAGCTCATCCCAGGCAGAGCCCTGAGCACCTCTGTAATGTTAATAACAGGCACAGCCTATGAGTGCAACCCAGGTATTGCATGTGCCTCACACACGAGCCTGCCTTTGAAGATGTCTGTGTGCACGAGCTGCTGTTCCCTGCAGCAGCCCCGGCAAACAGAGTAACCTGGGGCAGTACAACGAGCTCGTCTAAGGCAGGGTTAAGTGGGTGATGATAAACTCTCACCACCATAATCGAAGCCCACGCACACAGCGCCAGATGTGCTCTGCATCCTGCAAACAAAGGCTCGGGGCCAGCTCTCGGTGACGTGGGAGCCAAAGGGTTTTCCCAGAACTAGGCTGAGCCTGGCATCAGGCTTGGGAAGGGAAATGCTCCTTGGGGCAGGACTGTCCTCCAAGAGAGTACATGGGACACCAGCAGGAAAGGGGCATGGGACCAGCATAGTCCTCCTTCGGTGATGCAGAAACAGAGGCTCCCTGCTGCAAAACACCCAAGCAAGTTCTGGAGGGGGAGGTTGTTCCATGAAGGAACTATCCATGTAGCGATAGGACAAGGGGGAATGGCTTCAAACTGAAAAAGGGTGGGGTTAGGTTAGATGTTAGGAAACAATTCTTCCCTGTGAGGGTGGGGAGGCCCTGGCACAGGTGTCCAGAGAAGCTGTGGCTGCCCCTGGATCCCTGGCAGTGTCCAAGGCCAGGTTGGACAGGGCTTGGAGCAACCTGGGACAGGGGAAAGTGTCCCTGCCCTTGGCGGGGGGGTGGACCCAGCTGATCTTGAAGGTCCCTTCCAACCTGAACCATTCTGTGATTCTGTGACCAACGGAAATTTTCCAGACCATCTGTTGTAGCCACACTGTCAGCCTCATCTGCAAAGGACCCAGCCCTTAGGACTCGAGGCTACTGTTGTGTTCATTAGGAAGAATTTTTAAACTCTGCTCAGGAAAGCATAAACATATGGAGGAAAGGGAAACCTGGATTTGGGTAGGATTCAGTGGCAGGACCAGGCAAGGAAACCATGAGTGGGAGGCAGGTAGCCCCAAACAGACCTAGGGGAAAAGTATGGACAGGGAGAGAGAATTAGGGCTGCCTGAGAAAATCGCTTCTGGTATTGTCCAAGTTTGCAGTGCGTGGCTTGGCAAGAATGCGGTCTTGTGAGCAAGAGCCTCCAAAAGGGAGGGTACAGGAGCTGTTTTGCTGGGGGATGTTTGGATCAAGACAGCAGGGTGAGGATCAGGAGTCAGCCAAATCACATAAATCTGTGGGATTTCAGGGCCTGATCTCAAGGCTTTTGAGGATAATTAAGCATCATTGCAGATCTGAGGCACTGTGCTTCAGAGCCCTTTCAACATTCAAGGCCTGCAAGCATTTTCTTGATGTGTGATAAATTGATTCATTCTTGCCAGGAGTAGAGATAATGTGCTATTGATGTCCTTAGGTGTGGGTATCTTCATGGACATTTAACACAACCGTTCCTTTCTGCATAAAAAAAAAAAACACTTAGGGAAAATCTCTTGCATAATATCTAATCTAAATCTACCCTCCTTCAGCTTAAAGCCATTCCCCCTTGTCCTGTCACTCCATTCCCTTGTCCAAAGTCCCTCTCCAGCTCTCTTGGAGCTCCTTTAGGTACTGGAAGGTGCTCTAAGGTCTCCCCAGAACCACAAGACCAGCTCCCTAAACACTACATCCCTTTGCAATCATGCATTTCCTCCCCCTTCCCGGCTTCAGTTTGTAAACTATTTGTATGCTGATGGTTTTTAAATAGCTCCCAATGAGGATTTTACATACAGGGAATGGCAGAGGAAAATAAATCTGTGGGCTGGAGATTTATGTAAACACAAATTCCCTGCAACAGCAAGTTCCTCGCTGCATGTGGCTCATTTTACAAAAACACAGAATCAGATAAAGGCATGTACGTGATTCATTTGCTGCCCTCTGATGTGGTGCGGCTCTTGAATGAGAAGTTTAAACTATCCTGCTTAAAATCAGGACTTCCAGGCTGAGGAGACATGGCAAAAGGCAGGTTGAGTTTCTAACAGAAATGGAATTGTGCAAAACAGATTGTTCTGTGGGTGCTAAAAACTGTCATGGGGTCTAGGAAGAGGTTTTGTTCAGCTGTGCCAAGCTGTTGGTCATAGAAAGTCATCATTATATCTACTGGCCTGCTCTGGAAGCTGTTACAGGCTTGACATTCACTGCCAGTGGATGTTTTATCTTTCCTTGTTTGTGCTAGAAATATCGTGGGCCCACAATGATGGCAGAGTGCTAGACAGTGCAAAATATTAGACCAAAATAGATGGGTCCTGTCTTTCAGCAGCGCTGCTGTCTTGCTTAATATCTAATCTAAACAAGATAAAAAGCACTTTGGTGTGGAGATCCAGGACTCTCTGCAAGGAAATCTTTTAGCCCCATTCCTCAGAGAGGAAACTAAAGCTCTGGTGGAGTTGCTTCCAGTTGGATTTGACCTCCAAATCCCCAGCCTCTATGTCCTGGCCACAGTCTGTCTTGCCACAGTGGTTACTCATACTCATGTGACACAGCGAGGGTTTCACACTGGAGCTCAAAATCCTGTTTTGTCCCTTAAGCTTGTGTAGGAAATGTGGGGAAATGTCCAATTTCCCCTTCACCCCACCAGCAGTCCCACCGTGGGTGCACCAGGGAGCTCTTCTCACAGTAAGATGTCTCACTCTGTGTGAGTTATCCAAGTGAAATGCCCAGGAATGGCTTGTGCAGAGAAAGAAAGCCTGGCCCATGGCCTCCCTGCAGTAAAACTCCTTCCTCCTCCCCCAAACTTATCCCAGATCTGGCCACAGAGACCCTCTGGCCCACACTGGGCCACCCCTCTCTGCCGTATTTTGGAGAAAATGGGTGAAGACAACCTCCGAGCACAGGTCTGAGGAGCTTTGGCTGGGTTGGTGGGCAGGTTTGCTCTGGAGAACAGGCTGAGGTTGGTGCACAGGGTGAGTGGATGTTCCTCTGAGCATGGAGGATCATCCCCCATGACCAGAAGCAGCACATCCTTGGTCAGCACTCCAGGCAATGGTGGGGAAGGCATTGGTGTCAGAGCAAAACCCTTCAGCCATCACCAAATGCACTCACCCAGGCAGCTGAAAACCAGATACTCCAGAAAAAACCTAGAGAACAGTGTGTACATGGTTCTGAGCCCCAGCACTGCTCCCACAATCCGTCTGCTGAAAGCTCCTTCTCCTCTCCTCAGGGATGTGTTATTCCCAGCTACTCCCGCAGGAGCAGAGAGGAAATTCCCGTGTTTGAACACACCAGTGCCAGTGTCCCACAGCCCTGGAGTTTCCCTACAGAAGCCTGCCCACATTTTGCTCCTGACCACAAAGCATTTGCTTTGCATTTAGCAGGAACAACCAGTTTAGTGTTTGAATGAATGATCGGTGTTAATTAGTATCATTCAAAATTAAAATAAAGGTCAGAAGAGGGTAAGCATTATCAAAGGGCCTTGTTTGCTCAAAGGAAACATTAATGACACTTGTTCAGTGCTTCAAGATAAACTTGTTCAGGCACTGAGTTAATGAAGAAATAAATACTCCTCTCCACTGAACGTCACTACTCCTCAAACACAAACCACACGTCTTTCATCTCAAGGTGTGCCCTGCCCTATCTCTCATCTCTCCTGGCTGTTTCGTTCCTCCTCACTCTGGAGGTGCCAGCTCCCCTCCCTGAGCAGCTGCAGGAATGGGCCCACCACCAGTTCATTGGGCTAAGTCTTGACCAGCTGGTCTAGAAAAATGTGAATTTCTCTTCTTCTACCCTGAGCTGGCCGTGCAGAGAGACCTTCACAGGTTGGGCCCACGCAGACCTCATGAAGCTCAACGAGGTGAAGTGCAAGGTCCTACACCTCAGTCAGGGCAATCCCAAGGACAGCTAAAAGAAGGGAAGAGAATGGATTGAGAGCAGCCCTGAGGAGAAGGATTTGGGGATGCTGGTGGATGAGAGGCTGGACGCAAGGTGAGCTGGCAGCCCAGAAAATCATCTGTGTCCTGAGCATGGGCAGCAGGGCAAGGGAGGGGAATTGTCCCCCCACACTCTGCTCTGCTGAGAGCCCACCCACACTGCTGCATCCAGCTCTGGGACCCCCAGCAGGAAAAAGATGTGGAACTGTTGGAGCAAGTCCAGAGGAGGCCACGAAGATGCTCTGAGGGCTGCAGCACCTCTGCTGTGAAGACAAGCTGAGAGAGCTGGGGGTGCTCAGGCTGGGGAAGAGAAGATTCTGAGGGGACCTTGTAGAAACTTCCAGTACCTAAAGAGTCTTCAAGAGAGATGGAGAGAGACTTTTTATGAGGGCATATAGCAATTGGACAAGGGGGAATGGTTTCAGACCTACAAAAGACAGGTTTAGATTAGATATAGGGAAGAAATTCTTCCCTCTGAGGGTGGTGAGGCTTTGCCACACTTTGCCCAGAGAAGCTGTGGCTGCCCCTGGATCCCTGGAAGTGTTCCAGGCCAGGTTGGATGGGACTTGGAGCAAGCTGGGATAGTGGAAGTTGTCCCTATCTTTGGCAGGGTGGTTGGAATGAGATGGGCTTGAAGGTCCCTTCCAGACCATTCTGGGATTCTGTGCCTGATGCTCCCGAGTTTGCACCTCTCCAGGCAGATGCACCACCAGGTCACAACCTCCCATGGGCAGGGCCACCCTCTGCCCCATGTCTGTGCAGTCCCTGGTGCAGCAGAGCCCAGCTGAGGGTCCCACACACACAGGAAGATGTGTGGATCCAGATCCTTCCCAGCTGCCTGCAGGTGCTTTGCTGGTGCAGAATAAGCCAGAAATAAATTAACTGAGCTCTCACCTGAGAGCTGGGTCACCTTCTGCAGGTGCTTCGCTCCATCGACAACAGAGGGAGCCCGAGGATGTCTGTGCTCCAGTCAGGCACCTCAGGCAAATTTAGGGTGGGAGGAATTCTGGGCTAAACAAATATTAATACATTCAGAAACCAGCAGTAGCAGCATTCACAGATATTTATACGTACACAGAGAGAAAGAGGGAGGGAAAGTGCGTGCACACCCTTTGGCTTCTCCATGACCCCCAAAATGCCATAAATCACTTTCAGCAGGAGAGCACAGTGCAGCAAGTTCTGCCTCCTGCCCCATCTTCCACACTACCAATAATTTGGCAAACCCTGCCCTGCCCCTGTCAGGGGTGGAGAGAGGGGACTGAGAGAAGAAATTGGGGTACAGGAGCCAGGGGATTCCAGGCTGCACCGTGCTCCCTCTGCCAAGAATACTGCACTCCAGCTCCCTCTGCTAAAACCACCGAGGGCCGAGGAAGATGATATTTCCATCTTTTGGAAACTAAACACTGGGAACACGCCTACACAGCCGTTGTCATAATCTCCCGAATTCAAGTCAGAAGTAAAGAACAGGCAGAGGTCAAACTTTTCCTGGCTTAATAGAAACGCTATCAAAATTTTAACCACTTCCCTGCTGGCAGCTCACAGATCTCCCATTCCCAACAAAGATTTCCATGCCTGGTGAACACACAGAGGCCTTCGCAGCGGCGTAATTTCTCTTCTCCCCCTTCCCTGTGCGCTCAGGCGATGCAGACAGCGATGTTCCCGACACCGGCGAGGACGAGCAGAGCTGGTTGTGTGAGGACCATCTGTGGGAGATGCAATCCTGCATCCCGTGGCCCATGGGCTGCAGAGCCGCTCTGTGTGCCAGGAGCATGCACGCCAGCCTGACGCGGCTGCTTCACCCCATCTCACTCGCACGGGAGGAGGAGAGGCAGGAAAGATGGCCTTCCAGGGGGAGCAGATGGGCACCTGTCAGCAGCCATATGTCAGGAGATCAGTGCTTTGGATTGTGCGGTAACCAAAAAAAAAAAAAAAAAAAGGAAAATCGGAAAAAAACCCCACCTTCTGTAGGGTTTTTAATCACGTGGTCCTCAGATGCTATGTGGAAAAATAAAAAAAAAATTGTCAGCTCTTTCCCTTTCTTTCCTGAGTGAACAGGAGCGAAGCAGCCTGGTATCCCACATTTATCCCAGCACCCCTCACCCTTTTGGAAAAGCAGCAAAGAGGGGTCTGCTTCCCTGAGTTATTTCCCTCTGGAAATAACCATTTCATGGGAGAGGAGGGCAGCTGCATACAGATGGCCAACCTGGAGTGCAGGAGCAGCAAATTGGTGAAAGGTTTGAACCCTGCAGCTCAGCACCGTCACTTCTCAAAAGGTCAGGAGTTAATTCAGATCTGTAGGTTGATGGTCACAGGGATCCCAAGCCCTGAAAGTCGATAGCAGACACCCAGTGTGACACACTAGACAGTGATGGGGTGAAGATGCTCAAGTAACTTTATCTTGCCCACCAGACCTCTGTGTGGAGGCTGTTTGCTCCAGCCCAGCTGTCTCCGAGCTCAGGAGCCATACGGCTGGTGGGACCTCAGAGATCAAATTCGGAGACAGCGAAGCAGGCGGTTGTTTGCTTTCCACGTCCCTGCTCAGCTTTTGGCCTCCTACTCTCATAATGAATTTCTGGGAGGTTCTCAGCACTGCCTGCTCTTTAGCAGACTGCACTTCCAGCTACAAAAATAGCGCAGACACTGAAATGATCTTCGGGAATCAGATAAGAGCTCCTCCCAGGAGGAAGAAAAAAAGGTTTCTTTCTTCTCTTTTCTTTTTTTGTTCTTTGTGTTTAAGGAGGCTGATGCGTTACAAATATAGATTGTGATTTCCATCCCAAAGTGCTTCGCAAGAGCTGGGCTGGCAGCAGGCACTGCTGGGATGAGCTGTGCAGCTTCCCAGAGGAGCACAGCCCATCCCAGCTGTCCAAATAACTGCAAGCAGAACTGCAAGAGACCTTCTGCTGTAGAAACAACCAAAGATGACAGAAAACACTGTTTTCTGTCCCTACTTCCTCCTAAAATGCAGCTCAGAGAGGAAATGGCATAGGTAAAATCTCTGTCACATCACAGGTTTCTGTGGTCTTGGACAAGTCATCTTTCCCACTGAGTTTTGCCAAGGAAAGCTCTAGGGAGCCTCCCACGTCTCCCCCAGTTTCCAGCTGCTCACCACACTCGTCCCTTCACGCGGTTTGATGCTCACCAGACTCTCCCAAGCCACCTCAGCTCATTAGCTCAGGACGAGTGCCCGTGTTGGGTCAGTGTTCTCCCATCCCTGTGGCTCATATCAGCTCTTGGAGGGATCCCACCACCCCTGGAGCCAGGGGGAGATAAGCCCTGGGAACAAGAGGGTGGGAGAGGGGAGGGAAGGGCCTGTGGGACTTCCGCCAGTCCTTCTCCCCACTTGCTTTTCATGGAAACACATTCGAAACCTTTCTCTTCTCTAAACTGAGAGCTTCAGGACTGCCTTATCTGCATCTCGTTCCTGATAAGCACTCTGATATATGTGTCCGGTCACGCTGTGAACTCCCTGCCCCTTGCTCAAATCCATGTGCACAGGAACAGATACCCACAGGCCCCCAAAAGAGAGTCTTTGAATGCTACATAAACACAGATAAATACAACACAATACATCAAATGGGGCCACGAGGGACCTCGAGTGGTCTCCTAGTTCATCCCCCAAAGGCAGGGTGAAATTACAGTTTATTGCCCAACCCAGTGCTAAAAATATCCATTGGCTGAAATTCCAGTCTTCCTGAGCAATTGCTTCCCTCAGCTCTCTCCTTTTCACCCTTCAAAGCTTTTTCTGGAATTGGATGTTCCTCGCTGCAGTTTAAGCCCAGACACTTTCCTGTCCCTGGCAGACCCAGGGAATGGTTCATTCCCATCCTGCTCGCAGCTCACATCTGGAGTTGGTTACATCTCCCACTGAGGCTTTGCTGTGTTCACATCTCTCCTCTAGACACACAGTGGCATTTTGTTCAGGAGGAAACAAAGAGTCAGTGGTTGGTCATAATGCACAAAGCAGAGCTGGTGACAGCGCTGGGAGGAGCGGGTGATGTGGCTCATTTGTTGGTGAGCTGTGGTGGCATAAAAACAGGTCCCAGCAGGGGTACCGGGGCCAGGAACTATGAGACCCCAGAGATGTTTTGCAGCACAACTCGTGCCAGCATCCCATTCCCACCTGGCACACACGTGCAAGGCTGTGTTTTGCAGCATTTTTCCATTTTTAATGCTCTTCTAAAGATTTTCCTTGCAAGAGGTCAGAAAGTGACACATAGTTATAAAATAGTTATAAAACCAGAATGAGCACATACTGGAGCAAACCTGCACGCTCCAGCATCAGTCTGACAGAGGGCAGGGTTAGATAGGATGTGTGGAAGAAATTCTTGCCTGTGAGGGTGGTGAGGCCCTGGCACAGCTTGCCCACCTGTGGCTGAAGCTGTGTCTGCCCTGTCTCTGGAAGTGTTCCAGGCCAGATGGGGCTTGAAGCAACCTGGGATAGTGGAAGCTGCCCCTGCCATGGCAGGGGAATTGGAACACGATGGTCTTGGAGGTCTCTCCCAACTCAAACCATTCCATGATCCCATGGTTCTATGAATATGGCCTTGTTTCATCATTTGTGGTCCTCCCTCAGTGCTCTCCCTCCAGCGTGGAGCGTGGCCTCTGCATACGGCAGCACCTTGCAGCATGAATCACCTCCACCCAGGAAAGCACATTTTCCACCCACACAGCTGCAGCTCCTCCTCTGGAGCTCCCTGCCGTGGCTGGGGACAGGACACACATCCAGACGGGACACACGTCCACCCCTCTGCTGCTGCACCCACTGAGCACGTGTGCTGTGCCAGCAGTTTGCACCCACACCTTCCCTGGGAGCCCTTGGTGGGAGAGCTCCTGCTCCTCTCACAGAGCCCCTAGCAGGCACAACAGAACAAAACCTTGGAAGATGTGGTGTGGAAGGGATAACAGATGACAAAAAGCGCTGCATAAATTCCTGGCCGTGGATGCTCTCTTTTCCCTTTAACACCAGCAAAGATCCACTGAGCCTTAACTGTAAAGCTGCAATCACCGAGAGGCAAGAATTTTTGGAGTCCTAGCTGAGCGGGAAAACACCACCTCCTGCACAGGTTAGCTGGCCTGGTCCTTACAGAAATTCCCCCTGAGTTTCTCCCAGCTCATTAAAAGACAGATGATGAAATCCCATCTGAAAGTGTCAGGGCTTCAGGTCACTCTTTTGGGAGCATCCCAAATCCTCTTCCCTCCCCCACCCTTGGAGATGCTGCTCCACATTTTTGCTTTACTGTTTTTCTTGGCAGCTGTTTTCTTTCAACTCAAGCTATGGCTCTGTCGCTTTTAGGTACTTAAATTCATATTCTTGATTCATTTCTTCCCTAATCACTTGGGATACTGAGTTTTACTAAGGGGAGTATAATTAATCTTCCAGGTTTGTGCATGTGTGATGAAAAAGATGTGATCCATGACAATTTAATGCCCTAGCTAGCTGCTGTTAGACAATGGAAATTTCTGAATTATACCCAAAAAAAGCCACACCCAGGCTCACAAAGACTCCAGCAGCTGACAAGCATCTTCTCCAAACTCTTCAGCGGGAACTTTTTTTTTTTTTTTTTTTTTTTTGAGAGCTCTCTTGGTTTTGTTGTTATTTTAAACTTGGCCCCAAATATCAGCTGCAAAAGAACAAAGCCTCAAACTCGCGCAGTTGGTTCGATGAGTTCCAGAAGCTGTTGAATTTCTCACGGCGTTATCAGCGATCTTGGGAGACCCACGGAGGTGAATTTCATACCGAGACTGCTGTTAACGTGCTCCGCTCCCCTCCGACATGCATTCCTCCTCCCACTCCCCTCCGACATGCATTCCTCCTCCCATTCCACTCCAACATGCATTCCTCCTCCCATTCCACTCCAACATGCATTCCTGACGATCCCGGCGGTGGTTTGACAGTCAGCATCGCTCCAGACAGCTCCATCCCATCTCAATCACTCTCTTAGAAGTTAACAGCCCTGCGATGGCCAGCGTCGATATTGGCTGCCCATAACAAAGCTATTAAAGTGGCATTTCGGTAGGAAATGGTGGGAATGCTGCAGTGATCAGACGGAGTTATAAAAGGTTAATGAAGATGAAAGGAAAGAAAATACAGAGGAAAAGCCCAGGCAGCCAGGGAGATTTTGGCAAGATTTGCTAAGCTGCTGCCTAGCCACACACTGCTTCCTGCATTTCCCAACGCAGCTGCACATTTCCAGTAGCCTCAGCAAGTCTGTATCGCTGGGAGAAACGCTGAGCTAACTGTAGCTGCTCACATTTGTAACGAGTCATGCCCATGATTGAGCAAAATGTTCAAGATCCCAAGAGGAATTTGGGAAGAAGGTTCATTACGTTGAAATACACTGTCCCTGAGGAGGGTAAATTCAGAAGTGCTCCAGCTCAGGCTGGAAACGCATAACTGAAGTATTATCCGTGTGTTGCTCACCAAAATAAGAGGTCATTCCAAGTTACCTCAGCATTTTTGGAAGGAAAATTTTTCACTTCGAATTATCAGAGACCTGCTAAGAACGAGCAACTCTCTGGTACTGCTGGGTAGGACAGGATGGTGCAAGGCACTCCTTCAATGCAGGGGGAAAGAAGTGCCTTAATTTCTTTCCACCCTCATCAAGGGACAATTCCAACAGTACAGTTGTACTGTAATATCCCGATTTCACACTATGGGACTCCACCCCTTCCCCTTAGAAAGCTATTTAATGCCTTAATAGGTGTCCTCATCACACCTTTTTTTTTTTTTTTTTTTTTAACCACACCATTGTTTTATTCGTTATGTCTCTCACCAACTAAAACATCCCTTCCTCCTCACCAGCACTTTCAAATGACTGCGGGCTGTTGCCTAATCTTTGCCCTGTTCCTCATCCGATGTCGAGACGTGTGCTTAGCTCAGCTATGCGCAGAGCTCCGTGTCAGCACCGCCGCGTCCATCAGCTCCCCAGCTCCAGCCGCTGCCGGGGCTGTTCTCTGAATTCCTGACACTCGTCACCCTGTGCCAGTGCCAGGAAGGGGACAGGGACCTGCCGGGTGGGGTCAGACGGGCTCAGCAGAGAGGCACTTGCAGCCTGGCGCACACAGCCCAGACCCATGGCCCTGCGGCTCTGCTGCTCCATCCTTGCGGCTCATCCTTCAGATGAGGTCTTCCACCCAAATCTCTCCATGCTTTTCCCATCTTATCAATAAGGAGGTTATTTTTAGCCATGTTGTTTGGCTTATATATTTCCAAAGCAAGCCTCGATCTCCTCTGCTTCTCATTTCTCCTGGTTCCTCCCAGTTCCACAGTGATGGCAGCTCTGACTACACTGCATTTAGCACTGAGATCAGGTGGGAAGGTGCCCCGTTTGTCCAGATTTACCATCTGTAAGCCAAGAGACACCTCCTGCACCCCAGGCACACGTCCCTCTGCGTTGTGGCTGTCATTACTGATGTTGATTGTATGAGCAGGCAAACAGAGTTTACTCACAATTAACTCAGTCTCCATACAGTGTGGAGACCTTTGGGTCTCCTACATCTCACCCTTTGGGGATTTTTTGGCTGGGACAAGCTTTGAGCTGGCTTTCAATTTATGGAAACTGCTGTATTCGGGCCACTTTGAACCTCCTTCATGAGAAAACCTCCCTGACAAGCCAGAGCTCATGGGGACTGAGGTCCCTGACAGATTTAATTGCAGATTAAAAATTCCATAGCAGAAGTATTACAGGAGACTCGAGATCCTAATTGTTTCCTGCATAAGGCAGGAGCTTAATTTTTATTTTTAAACTCTCAAGTGCTGACAGCCAATATTTTTGCGTGAAAAAGCTGAAGATGCAACTGCTGCCTCACTGTGAGCAGGGAGCAACTTCCAGAGTTTAATCTTACACCTTAATTTGTTCTTAATATTCAGATCGTGGCAGCAGCCAGGAGGCATTATCAAGCTAAGTGCTCCTTTGTGTCAATACACAGCGGTAGAAAAATTCCCCGCCCAAATGAGCCGTGATTGTTGTATCTTCTGGAAGAAAGCCACGCTCTCTCTTGTGCCGCACTAATGCACTTCTAGCGACAGAACTGATTAGGATTCCTGCTTTGGATTTGCTCAGATCTAGCCTGGTTGGGTTTTTAATCTTTGGGATAAGCTGCGGATAGAGAATTAGCCATTTAGATATAAATGCATCGCTGGGAAATGTTTTGCCGGCACCCGTCGCAAAATGACTTCAGAGTCAGATCTGGCGAGTGCTGCTTGATAATAAAGTGATAACCTGGGGTGTGGGGGCAAAGGGGGAATTTTGGCTTTCAAGAAGCACCAGACATCTTTGCCTGATTCTGTCTCCACTGGCACAGAAATTAGAAGAGCGCTGAGGAATGTGTGCTGAGAGTGAAAATAAGCACCCGCCACTCATCTCAGATTTGAAATGACGCCTGAAAGGGAAATTACGGAGTCATCACTGACACGGGAGACACAGGGGGCATTTCTTGGACATTATTTGAGCCTCAAGGATCTCCAGTGCTGTATTTTGATACAGCTGCCCAGTGAAGTCTGCTGGGATGTGTATCCTTCCCATTTTGGGGAGGCTGACAAGCAGCACTGCAGGTGTGAGAGACACCAGGGTCAGGTTTAACCCAATGGTGAGCTTCCCGCCTCCGAATCTCCAGTGTCTGACAAGGAGCAGTGCCCCCTGTCCCACTCTGCTCTTGCAAGCACCAAGGTCAGGTATTCTTCCCAAAGGCTTCTTTCTCCAAAGCCATTATTTTTCCCCTAAGAGTCTTTCCCCTAAAACAGTCTAACTTTGTCACCTCCCTCTGGCTGTCCATCACACACTGGCAAAGCCTCCTGAGGCTGAGCAGGAGTCAGGAGTGACACAACACCACAATGGACTCTGCCACAGCACCCAAGCACCACGAACTGCTGGGACCCCTCTCCCACACACTTATCACCCCACTTTCTCTAGGGCTTGCCTCAAATTTGGCAGCAGTATAGACACAGACACACGGCCCACAGCCTAAAGATCTCAGATCCAGAAGCGCTGGCCACACTCGGCCTGAAATCAATGTCTTTCCTAATTCTCATGGATGTCAGAAAGATTTATCCAGAGAGATCTTATTTTACAGCCTATGACTTCTGGTGTGTTTGCTCTTTCGTCGCTCTGGGTTCAGAAGCTGCTGCATCCTCCCCAAACCCTCTCTCACCCGTGCTGGAGGGCTATAAATTATAACAGCCTGCAATACATTCAGCTACAGTCCTGTCCATCATCTGTGCATGGCATTAACCCTCTGAAACTTGGTCACCCAGATCTGCATTTCCCAAGCTTTGAATCCTTATCCATTGCTAAAGCCGCTCAGACAGCTGAAGAATGAGGCGCGTTCAGCAGCCGGCATTTCTAAAGAAAACTTGATGGCTTTCTGACACCCGACACATGCAATTCCCAACAGAGTTAATTGAAGCTAATTCCTCAAAGGCTGAGATGAGAATATCCCCATAAATTATGTTCCTGCTTCATTCCAGACAAGGACGGCATGAATGCATTACACGCGATCCCCCAATTTACAATATTAAAACCAGCAAGTCAATCAAGGAGACTGAATAAAGTCACTTGAAAGCTGAAATTAATTTCCATCCTCACTCCATCTGTACTGCAACCTGAAAGGTTGATTTTTGAGGGCATCTTTCATATTTCCACACACAGCAGGACCCATCCAGTGAGAGAGGAGCCTTCTCCATGGGTGTGACATGTTGTGGGTACAGCAGAGCCCTTATTTGGGGGGCTTTGCTGTGGTGCAGATTTTCAAGGCTGTTATTGAGGCAACTTCCTTTGGGTTTCCAAGACAGAGAGAAAAACACCACAGGACCGAGGGCACCACGTCCCTGCTGTTGTCACAGAAAGCCGGGGCTGGTTATCGTGGAGGGCACACACAGAGACACGCAGGCATAAATCTAACCTATAACACTGCTACTGCCAATCTGCTCTCATTAACAGAGGGTTATTTTTAAATCCTGTGTTTTTTGGACACAGTCCTAATGATGAGTTATTTATAAATGGCACTTCAAAAAATATAGGCACATTTTGCGTGCCATTCATGTCACTTTTAGGGTCTGAAATATCACTGAATTGTACTATAGGGATTATGCAAATTAAAGGCAGATTCAGTGAAAAAGTGCCCAGTTTCTGCGCTGCTCAAAATCAGAAGGACTGAAAATACATTTCTGGGAATTTTTACTGCCTTGCAAAAGCTCTGGAGATGTAAAAGTTGGAAATTACTTGAACTGTGTTCTAGATGCAGTTGGTTCTCTGTTGGAAGTGCAATAGTCCTTCATGTTGGATACTGGGAAAATAAATACCCAGGTGAAGCCAAGGTGAAAAGCTTAGCCCAGGTCAAATAGAAGCCCTGTGACAGGACCAGGATCTTGTGAGCCCCACCATGGCTCTACCCCAAAGCCATGCTATAACCTGGCATAAACTAAAGAATAAGGCTTCAGCATCATGTCATGTCATAAATGAGCCATAGGGCAACTCTGCCATGTACTTTTTCATTTTTAGGGTATTTTAGACAAGTGGTATTTGGCAATTAATATTTGCAACAAGTTCAAGCCCAGCTGTGGTGAACCTGCAGTAATTCTCACTGAAATCTACAGACTTCAAGGGCCCCGGAAGATCTTAACCACTGCCTTGCCTGACCTTCTGCACAAGATGGATCACAGTTCCTGCCTCAAGAACGTAACTCCTGACTGAGCTATGACCCATCTCCAGGGAAATACACATAAAGACTTAGAAGATGGAAAATCCATCTTGTCCTTGAATTGCTGCTCCAAGGTTAGCTGCCTTCCTTGCTCCAAGTCCTCCGGTTCTAATTGAGCTGACTCTCATTTCCATTGTAACCTTTCCTGCTAACATGAAGCAGCACCTCCCATTAGACATTTCTTCCATACACAGGTACTCCAAGATCACAATCAAGTCGTGTGCTAACCTCTTGGCTCAGCTAAACCAGGAGGGTTACTCCACAAGCATATATTCACTCCTGGCTGCACCGTGGGTCGGGACATGCAAGGATGTTGCTGCTCTGTAATGAGTAGCAGTTACCACAGGTCAGCTGAGGTTCAGGAAATGTCCACACAAATGCCCTTCGCCCAGACCTGACACAGGATTATTTCTGTAAAACAGCTCGGGAATGGCGATAAACTCATTTGTATTCTTTTCCTTTCGTCTAATTGCTTTGGAGAGAATAATTCATGAATGAAATGCCCAACTCGAGAAGTGTTAAATGCATTGAGACAGCAACCCAAATACATTTAAATAAAGTAACATTTACCCATAAGAAAACACAGGGCTGATTTAAACACAGTTTTTAATGATTAAATGGTGAAAATTGTGTTACCAGTTTGAAAACACAGAAAAGAACTCACTTTAGGGAAATGCATTTTCATTTCTAGAAATGAAAGGTTGGGAAAATATTCTTCATCAATGATACATGAGCAATATAATGTTCTGTTCCTCTATTCTACCCGAGAGATCATGTTAATCCTTTTGATTTATGCACAGCTCCTTAACTAATACTGTAACAAATGGTATTGACAATTAAACTCACTTCTGTAAGAAATTCATTGTATTTGCAGCACCCACAGTAAGAAATGCCTTCACGCTTCTGACAGGAGATCTAAATAAAATTAAAGAGCTAAGAACAAAGGCTGTAGAAAAATCAGAAAGGCATAGCTGATAAGGAAATGTGGCTTGCTTTTAGGGGGGATTTTTGTATATATCTAAGGCAGTATATTGCACATAAAAAACGAGGTTTGGTATTCTTCAGTTTAAACACATAAATCTTCAGTTCTTTGCTTCCCAATGCAGAGCTGCCTGAAATACTGACCATCATACAGCACTGGCGTTGAAAAGGCTGGCAAAGACCCGAATCAATTTAATCTTATTAAAATACAGAGCATTTTAAAGATATTATCCCCAGTGGCTTACTGATGGCTCAATTGCTGCTACAATCTATGCAAAGGCTTTGAGTGATGAAACTCTATTAGTTCCTGCCTTGTCTCTCCTTTTCAAAACCGTTTCAGAGGCTACTGCTATCACTGGCCCATCAGTGCTTAAAGGAAATACTTTCAGAAGCAGAACTAGAAATGTCTCCTCTTGCATTAGCAGTATGTAATTAGGGGAAAGCTGCATTCCTTTCAGCTGTACACACAGAGTCACACAAAGCGTTTTCTAGAAATGGACGTAACTAGGGTCAGACAACAGCAATCAGCAGTAACTCGCTCTGGAGCATTCAAAGGAATTAATACTGATTACAGGTTATTTAGTCATTTTGGGAAAAAGAAAAAACAACAAAAAAACCCAAGAAAAAAACCCGCTCTTGTTAGAAACTGGCACCTGGCACAGCAGAGCGCTGCCAGTCTGTCACAAAGCGCCGGCGATTACACCCTGCGGAGCCTGTGCAGCAAATCCACGGAATCAGCAATAACTCAGGATGAGGCACCAGCCCAGAACCAAGCTCATGCCACTTAAAAACCGACCTATGATTATTCTCAGGCTGCAGTACCCAAAGCAGCCTAAGGTTTGATTACTAAAAGAGCATTATGTCACAGAGCCGTGCGACGATGATTATAATGGCCCTGAGTTTCCAGGGCTATGGCGACTTCCCGCTGAGCGAGGTGCTTTGGGAAGAGAGAAAATATGGACTGTAGCACAAAAAATGAGCTCCTGTCCTACTCGGGGAGAGCAGGAGAGGGAGACGAGCCTGTGCTCTTCCCTTGGTCTGGTGGCACTGAGCACGCACAGTGAGCACAATCAGCTGGGGAAATTGTCAGCTTGCAGGATTTTGAATTATCTCCCAGGAAAGCCACCTCGTAATGAAACCACACTTGCTGTCAGCTAAACTCACAGTCCCACACCACGGGACCACCAGCAGCCCCAAGCAAAACCCGTGGTGGGGGCTTGGCTTTTTAAAGGCAGTTCTTCAGCTGTCCTTCAAGAAGCACTCAGCAATTTGTGTTCATACCCTGCTATTTATCCAAGCTGGCTCAGGATGGAGGAGGATTCAATGCCTTCTTCAAATCAGACCCCCTAGAAATGCTCGTTTTTACTCATAAAGGAAATAGAGGATTCCCACTGCTGGGAGGGCATAGCTCAAGTCAGAGTAATCCCTCCTGAAATCAGCCCGTGAGGTGATGAAAGAGCAGGAGCATTTCTGAGGAAAGGTGGGGATTCCCAGCACAGTCAACATGTCTCTGCTCCATGGAAGGTTTTTTAGTCTGCAAGGAGAGGAGCAGTTCAGCACAAACAGCAAGACAAGAATCAGGGGGGTTGGAACTAGATGATCTTTAAGGTCCCTTCTGACCCAAACCATTCTGCGATTTTGTGATTCCATACTCACTTCCAGCACATCAAGACATGGCCTGGAAAACTTGAAAAGGAAGGTCATTTTACAGAAAACGTTCATATTTTAGTGCAAGCAAATGGCAGTGTTTACAAATGAAGAGTTGCCCAATTTTTTTCAGTCCTTCGGTTTTATTTTAAAAGGGCTGGGATGTTGTAGAAAGCATGTTGCTGTTTCTGAGGAATGTTACCTGTCCTGCAGAGTTGCAAATCAAAATTAAAAAGGAGGGTGAAAAAATATTTTCGGCCACCCATGGGATTTCTCCCTTTGACTTTCCTCGGGGTTCAATAGTCAAGAGAGGGAACAAATACGGACAGAGAAACTGGGGAGATATTTTATCAGGAAAAGTAAGAACAAGCAGCATATGGTTGGGAATTAGATGGTCTGAGGTGTGAAAAATGTGTCTGTGAAGCTAAGGACATCTGTGCTGGGGTCCACTGATCAGCCTGGAGGATGTAACACTTCCAAGTGAGGGGAAATGGCAGGAAATTAAGTCCAGAGAGTTTCCTGGCCACACTACTGTCACCTCCACACTCAGAGAATGACCTGACCCAGATGTGAGCAGTCACCTTGGGAAAAAATAATGAGTTACCAGTGATGCACAGTGGCAGGTAAAGGCAAAGCCATACCTGTGACTTGTGAGACTGAAAAAAAAAAAAAGAAAAAAGAAAAAGGGTTGGGAGGAAATTAGGGTGTTTTAGGTGGAAATATGCTTTGTGGAGCTTCATAAAAAGGGGTCTTTCTGTATGAAGGCTGCACTCTGCGCATCTCCTCATATTCCAGAAGTCTTAACCCATCTTCTTTGCTGATTTTCATTTGCGTCTCAAGGTCAGAGTCAGCCTGGTCAAGCCCTCTGCTGCCACACTCACCCACAGGGTAATTCTGCAGGGACTGCTTTACAGTCCCTAATAAGATTTAGATCATTCCCTACTTTACCTCTGTGAGGACATGGCAGGCTCTGCTGAGAGAAAATCTTCAAAGGACTTTGCTCAGTGTCAGAGGCAAGTTACAGCAGCCTGGGCTGGGGATCCCCCTCGGTGATCTCTGCTGTGTGAGCAGCCCCCGGTTATTCCTCCCCTCTGCTGCTCCTCGGGGGAGACCCTGCACTCCTGACACTGCTTTTGCTGCAGGACAGTGCTTGAGAAAACAAGCTGCAGGGTGTCCCAGACCGCCCAGCTCCCAGTCCCATGCCTTCCACAAAAATCTGGAATTTCCAGATGCGCTGTGACACTGCTGCAACATCCTTTTGCAAGACAAGCGCACAAATGCAGATCTGAGGCAGATCAAGGAATCACCCTGCACAGATGCCTCTTTCCAAATACCTGCTGCTATCGTCCAAGCCTTTCAACTGAGTCCAGCGTCCTTTTGGTGATTACCCAAGGCTTTGTTAGACATGCAAATGAGACACTCATCTGGGATCTTCTTAGATGAGGACTTCTGGATGCGCCGCTGCCTTGCAGTGACAATGAATTTTTTTTTTTGGCTCATGCTGGAAACTTGCTGAGTGTGCATGGGAGAGCAAGCACTCAGAAACCGAGGTTTTGGGGAGCTGAGAGCGTTCCCAAGTGACAGCACAGCAGCTCGCCTGTTCAGCGAAACCTCCGTGCAGAGCAGTGAGGAGCGGGCAGGCAGCCAGCAGGGATTGCTGCCTCCTGTGCTCATCCTCATCCTCCTTTCATCCTGCAGCCTCTCTTGCCCTCCTGAACAAAGCCATAGGCTTCAGTCTGAGGCTGCCTGCCTGTTTAATCATTATTTCTCTGGCCTCCTGAGCGGGCCTTTGGACACCGGTACCGCACGGAGTAAGAAAGGGAGTTCAGTCACCATTTAGAATCAGCATCCAACACACCCAGCAGCATCTCAAACGCTGGATTATCCCAGCACTCATGCTAAGAACTGCTTTTCCAGCAAATTGCTGAAAAATGTTGGCATTTTGAAACATGGTCCCTTGATTGATTACTGCAATCAAGTTATGGGCATGGCACTATTTAGTAGCATTTATCAGATGCTTCAATTTCAATAGTTTAAACATTGTCAATGAACGAAGCAGGTGGTTATTAAGTAATAGTCTGGGCACACTAAATAATCATTCTCCCTATGTTATTCATTCCCGTGCACCAACATTTTGTGATTCTAAAACATTTTGTTAGGATGAAGGTATTTCGAAGGAATGGGAAAAGCAGGGATCAAGAGATGTGAAGGGGATAGTAAAGGAGAAGTAAGAGCTTGGGCGACTGGCAGCTCGAACTCTGCTTTTGCAAAACATCTTCCAGGGATGGAGCCTTCTCAAGGGCAAACAGCACTGCAGAATCCACTCACCTGCCAGCAGCCAGGGAGATCAGCTCTGGCCCGAGGTGGTGAGAGAGCCTGAAATCCCAGTTCTGCATGGGCAGCAAGAGCCACACACCCAGCAGCTCATTTCAGCCCCCAGAGTGGCACAGCCTGGTCAGCACAGTGCTGCAATTCATTATTTGAGAGGACTAATGAACCTTTCTTGATGGGAGCCCTGTTCTGATCATTCCAGAGCCATCTCCAGCTCTCCCTGGAACATCATCATCTTGCTCCAAAAGACCAAGACTGAAAAGCCAACCAGGAGTCCCAGATGAACTCCCCCATGCTGCATTTGAGCATTATTTCCACATGCTGCTGTGTTTTGCTAAGCCATTCTGCTCATTTCCAGGAGGATCCCATGGGGTTTAGGAATTAGCCTGGGGCATGGGAAAGTTGAGCTTCATTCCTTGATCTGCCACAGAAACCCCAAGTGCCACTGGGCAAATCACTCAGCACCTCCACTTGGGTCTCCTAACTGTAAAATAGGGATAGGAACCCTGTGAGGGTGTTGGCAAGAAGATAAAGCATATTAGCCATCTGGGAGGTGCTGCGATGCTGTGATAAGAGGGGCCACGCAAGAAACTTGGATAAACAGTTTCAAAACTCGCAGCTTTTTGGTGCTTTCTCTTCTGCCTGGGCAGGCTCTGTGATTTCACACAGCCGTCTTCGGTCCTGTTTGCTCACAGCTTCCCGAGCATTAGAGGTTTCCAGCCCAAATCACAGGCCTTCCCTCAAATTGCAAAAGGTTGTGATCTTTCCAGTTTGCACCCCACGTTTTCAAGGGGGTGAGCAGAAATCTCAGCAGTGCTTTGACACCCACGGACATGAGGGTTTACACTTTGAGCATGAGAACCTCTGTGTCGTTTCCCAGTTGGATCTCATTGACCACAACATTCAGCCTCAGAGCACACCATCCCATCAGGCCTTTTCCAGAAATCCTACATCTCTAATGACTGCAAGCTCTGGTTTGCCCATCAGCACTCCAGTGGACATTTTAGGAGCAGGAGGGAGTATTAAAGATAAATCATTCCCCAAAAGCCCAAGAAAAAGAAACCAAATCCTGTAAATACTTTCTAGGATCAGTGGTTTAAGCTTTCATAGACAGTGAAGAACTACGAGGTGACATGAAGTCACTGCAGGAAGGTGTAAACAACCCATGAAAAAAACATTGCATTTCAAAAGATAGGGCACTTCTAAGGCCACAGCATTCTAAACAGAATTATCTGATGGCAGCACTGTTTATTTGGTGTCTGAGGTCTCACATGTAGGGCAGCCACAGCTTATCAGAGAAGAGTTGTCACCCATTTAGAGAAAAGCTTTAAGCTAACAAATTCTTGCACTCTCGAGATACCAACCACATGTGACGATGGGGCTGACCATACTCATTTTCCACTCGGGAGAACAGTTTCCAGCACCACTGCCTCCTTCCTCAGGATTAACGCCAGTCAGACTCCACAGGGAAGGAAGAGGAGAGCCAAGCAGGATCCTGACATCAGTATTCCAGCTGTATCCAATGCACTTGTATATATACAGCTAAACACTTAATAGATTGAGCAACTTCAAAGCAACACATTACCTGCTGAATTAACCCCCAATTCCACCCCATTAGAGGATGCTTAACAGAATAAGAAGCTTTCAGCAATTCCGTTGTCATGCACACTGGGACACGCTGCAGAAAAAAATACAGCAAGAAAATGGTGTGAATGATCTTTTCAGTGTCTGAAATGACTTTTCCGATGGGTCAGTGTCGTTCTGCAGGTTCAGATGACATGAAAAACCCTTCTGGCCCTTTGAGAACCCGTGAATTACAGTTAAATGAGTCCTAATAGCTTGTTGCTTGACATTTACTGTGGAATTGTGTTGACACACGAAGAGTGGAAGAGTCGACTCATGTTGTGTTGCTCAGCATTTACCCTGTGCCAGTCGGGAGCATGCTCAGCTAATTCTGTCTAAGTAGATACAAAAACAGCAGAAGTCGGGAGAAAAAAAAGCTCCTGCGAAATCTGGCACTGTTCCAGCTCACCAGCTAAATCATTCCATCTGATATTCAAAACAGGCAGGTGGAAAATTATCCAGAGACACACCATCGTGTTCTGCCTGAGCAAATGTAAGAGGGACTCAAATACCACTTTGGACAGCAAGTCAATTTAAATCTAAGTGTTTTCCTATTGATCCTCCATTTTTTCCTGGAAAATGCACATGCTGTTTTGCAGTGCAAGACACCTGTGTGTCTGAGGGCTTGGAAGGGGGTGTTAATTTAGGTTTTCCTCCTCACTCAGCGGGATTCAAAGGGAGTCCAGCTTGTTTTGCCATGCCAGCCTGTCGTTTTATTCCACCTGGCCTCCTGTGCAAATAAAATCACCGAGTGGGTTTGCGAGGTCTGCTCACAACAGTGTTATAACAAATTACCCACAGAAGCCATGGTGATGCTAAGCAAAGCATGCTCAGAACTGTGTCTCACCTGACATCCAAAAAACGACCACACACTACAAACAATCCCCGAGGTCACCTCCTCCTGCAGCAGGATGGGTTTTCCCCAATGCATCCAGACTCAACACACCCAACCTCTGTGCTCACAGGTCACACAGAGCCAGGGGTCGTGTCAGTGCTTCTGACACTGCAGCGTCCATTAGAAAGATGCATTAGGCTTTATTGTAAACAAACAGGCTTTGGTACAGGGAGCCGTGTTTCACTTTCTTAAGCCCTAATGCCAAACTTGCTCTGTTTCAGAAGCAAGATAATACAGCACTGACAGAGTATATTATCCTTGCTTTTCAGTAGCCACAGATAAGTATCACTATGTCACCGTGAAAAAATGTGCTCAATTATCCTACGTTGTTATTACTTAATCTGTGCTTCAAAAAAAAAGCTTTAGACTGAAAAGATGTTAGATAAAGGCTAAGTATTGCAGATAAAGCCATTGCTTCACCGAATATGTGCTGTAAAAGCATGAGCTGTGGTTCCACACATTTAAATGATCCAGGCTCCTCTCAGCACCTTCCAGCACTGGCAGAGTCACAGCCACCACTGGCTGCTTGCACAAGAAGGTGGTTTGGAGCCCCAAGAGCAAAATGCAGAGGTAGGCTGGGGAAAGAGCCTGCTCCACGTCAGGGAGAGACTTTGCAAAGACTTCCTGAAGGCTTGGCGTGGATCTCCTCCCCAACTCATGGAGGCTGGGTCCCTGCTAAGGTCTGCCCAGGCACCACTTATACAGCCAAGCTGTAAATGGCACGACAGAAGGGGATGGCCCAACCTGAGGCTTTCTCAAATGGACAAAGGAGCTTTATTCAGGAGACCCTGGCCACCAGATTCTCATTCTCCACACAGCGACTGGTGAGAGGTAGCAGGACTCTGGATACCCATGTTTGGATTCCAGCTGCAGCCCTGTGTCAGTGCTGTGTACTTTAATGGTCCCAGAAAAATGAGCCCGGCACTCTGAATTGACGACAAATTGATTGAAACCAGATGTCGTGAAAAAAGCCTTTTCCAAGTTCAATGGCACATGAATGGTCTCGGTCTGCCCTTGGATAATCCGACTTCTGTGGCCCAGTCTGCCACAATAAACTAATTGGGAGGTTAATATTTTGTCTCTGCGCTGTGAACTCCTTGGGGAAAGGAGCTTTTTAATTGCACATGCAGCCCGTGACCTGGTAGGCTCTAAATCTCACTGGGTGATGTGCAAAGTTATAGTGGGACCTCAGCTGAACGCCCTGAGCTCATGTTACTGTCTGGATTAGCAAAACTCCAGACTATTACACCGTCTGCAGTCTTCAGGCATTGCTGGGAGTTTGGTTTCCCCACTGAGCTAAGCTGTTTTTTGGCATAGTCAAAGGAAGACAAACAAAACACCGCAGGTACAAAGGCACAGGAGGAAAAGCAGCACCAAGCTGTTGTTTGGCCAAGCCAGCAGATGCACGGTGGCAATATTGGCTTTGTAGGAGAGCAGAGGTGGCCAGAGCCTGCACGCCCAGGTCTCACCACTTTGCAGACCTCATCAGAACAGATATATTTACACTGGATACGCCTAATTAACACACTCTGCCAGACAAAAGCTTGCACTCTTCAGCCTGCACATGCAGAGCAAGACCCCAGTTTGGTCAGCTTGTGCTCCCCAAGGCAGATAAAAATTACCTCAAAAGCCAAATTGATTCATGGACTGCATCAGAGGGTCCCCGGGAGGATGACTGATTGATCCTGTTTACCTTTGGCACAGCAAGGCATTTAACATCAGGTTGGGAGAAGCTTTGTAGTTGTTATTCTAATGGGCTTCAAGACAGAACTATTTGTTTTGGAGTGTGATAAGACTTTTCAGACCCCTGGCTCCCCAGGCAAGGCTCTGAAAGTCTATCGCAGCACATGTGAAGCCGCAGCACAAAACACGCTCTGCAGAGCATTACCAAGAAAACCTGTCCTTGTTACACTTCCTTGTCAAAGTTACAAAAAGCCGAACAAATCCCACGGCGTTCAGCTCACGTCTTTCCCAAAAACCGGGGGAAGAAGCCTGCAGCTGAGGTATGGCAGAGAAAAGGTTGAGAGCAGACTCTCCTGGTGACTAATGCAGTGAGATAAGCATCTAGATGCTCGCTAAAACATAGAGTATCACACGCAGATTAAAGGCTCCTTCCGAGATTTTGCAAGGAGCCAGTAACTCCTACCCAGCCATCTGCCCAGAGAGGGCCTCCGACTTGTCAACCAATCCATTTCCCCCAGTGCCACGGGCTGGGTGATACCGATCTCTGCTGTGTTTTCTTATGAGAGCTTTGATGTACAATCTCCTCCAAGCGGCAGCCCCCTTTAGGGAACAAAGCCTGGCTCTAGCCAGGCTCCTCACCAGTTGTCCAGGTATTAGGTTCTTCTTTCCAGCTTCAGGGCAGCCCTATCACTAACCTTTTCCACTGACCTTTTGCAGGGAACCTTCTGCTCGTGGCCATCTGCCTCCTCCCCCTTTTCTTTTAAAGCATTCACCTGAGCATTTGCAGCAAGCAGTTACACACACACTGGTTTGCATCAGCCACAAAAGCTGTGAGCCTCCAATTAACCACCTCATGCCTTTTAATGATACAGCACTGAACAAGGAAGGGGATGAGAGGGAACATCCTCAGAAGTGGTTTGCAGCAGGACAGAGCCGTCTTTATTATTGTTTGTGTGAGGGTAGCACCTAGGAAACTCAGCTAGAGGCTGTGAAAACAAACGGAGAACTTGGGGAATTAATTTAATATGGAGAATTTATAGTCTACAGGACAAGACAGAGTGGGTGGATGAGGTGTAGTGTAATGAGAACACAATGATTTTCTAAGGATCAGAATAACCTGTCAGCATCCTTTACTCATCACTGCCAAGTTCCTGAGTCCTCCTTCCTCGACACCATTTCAAGAGTGTGAATGTTGGCAGAGGGCTCAGGAGCAAAGGCAAGTGAGCCTTTGACTCCCAAAGCCCCACGCTGGAAGCACAGGGCAATGCCTTGCCTTCAAAAGATAGCTGGAGATACTGCACCTGCTCGGAAGGTTTCAGGCAAAACAGCATTTCAGAGGAATTCACCAATTCAGCAAAATCTCAGCAAGGTGAGTCAATTTTGCCCAGGTTCCCATGAAACTTGCACAGGGCTCCAAACATCAGAAACCTGCTGAGTTTCCTGCCTGGTCACCCATCTGGTTCCTCCACCGTTCAGGTTTCCAGGGCCCTGGGGCAGCCTGCTGCCAAATAGGCTGCTTAGCAAGAGGGGATTTCACTGCTCCCTCACTTCTCAGCTTGGGGTGTCCCAGATATTAGACCATCTCAGGCAGGAAACACCAGAGCATCCACAGATGGAGAACCCATGAAACCCGGCAGAGAGGCTCAGAGATCCACGGATCAGCTCTTGAGACACCTCACAGGCAAGCTGCTGCACTATTCCCTTCTGCAGAATTTCTACCTGATTGTGTTCTGCTCTACTTTGGCAGGAATTCAGCCTAATTTCATCAAAACTAAACTTTTCCCCAAACCATAATCTTCTATTTAAGCCCATTCCTAGCAGACACCCTCACAGGACAGCTCATTTTCCTCTCAACAGCAGCCTCTGCACGTCAGTCCAGTTCCAGCTGCTCTAGGGTCAGGGGCAGAGAGTTGTACATCCTGTACAGCCCACCAGGAACACTGCAGGGATATACAAATCAGCCAAATCTAAATTGTCTGCTCTGGAAGACAGATGATATGAACAATCTTACAGTCCCATGAGCTCACCACAGGACGAGAATGAGGTAAAATCTCTGTATTTATCCATCAGCTTCTGGTTGAAATATTTGATCTGCCTGAGGACTGCACACCTGATATTGTGACTACAGCGTCGTGGGATGACCCTGGGGCTCAGAACTTCATCAAAGTCAGACAAAGGAAATGGGAGAAACGGAAGAGATTCACTTGGAGAAATCACTGTCTAAATGACATTTATTCCATGATTTGCTAGAAAATAGAGGGGGGGACAGATTCTGAAAAGATTGAGATGAAGCAATACCAAAGCAAAAGTGTCTGAAGGATACCTGAAGTATACGAGACATGTCTCATTCTGCTTCAGGTAACACTGAACATTTCTCACTGCTTATGGACCAAGCAGCAGCAGCAGCCACTGTTCACAGACACCTTTGCTTACCCTGTTCAGCCACCAATAGGCTCCACTGGGAGCCTGAATTTATCTGTGCTGTGAGAAACATGTTTCCAGGAGCCTGTTGTTCCCAAGACGTACCTGTAATGTGTCGAGCAAGCACCAAGGCTCCTCCTTGGGATGCAGCCAGACGTGCTGTGAAACCTGAGAGCTCCCAAGCATGCCATGGGGAAGTTCTCCTGGGAAACATCTGTGGGAGACACTGACACCAGCTGAAGGGTTATGTGGGGCTGGAGCAACAAACCATCTGTCAAGACCTGCTTATTAGGATGTTTACTCACAAAATTGGCCTTTTCGTCGGTGCACCAGAAGCAGTTTCTGAAAGCAGCCCTGACCACCAAGAAAACAGCCTCAAAATCAATCAACAGGAACAGGAGTGGATCCAGCAGCCAGGGGAATCAGTTTCTAGCACAGGGACATTTTGTCCATTTTGCCATCTCTCGTAGCTATAGATCAGTAATTTGGGTTTTTAGATCAGTCGGTGAGGATTCTTTGGCAGGACAAAAGGCCTTTTGTTTCCTTGCCCCATGCAAATCCATTAATTCTGCTATACAGTAGGGATGATGATTTATTATTTTCACCTTGCTGTGTTTCCTGTCTGTATTACACTGCTTGTGCTTAGTAGCTAATAAAGCGTGAGAACACAACAGAAAGAAAACCCAGTTCTCCACTTGCCTTTTTTTTTTTTGTTGTTGTTAAATATGAAATTAATTGTTTATTTAATATTTCTGCAGTGAATAATTACCATGTTCATGAGCCCAGGCAAGCTACCCAGGGTGACAATGGGCATCTGCAATGGGCCCAGGCGAAGACACATGCTCTGAATCAAATGTCAGCAATAACAGCCTCTCCCAGGGCTGAGACCTTCCTTCAAAGGCAGCAAGTCTCACCATAGATCAACACAGGAAAAAGAAAGCAGCAGGGACCACAGCAGAGATCCCTATCTCCATGGCAGGGAAGGGGAGGGGAGGGGAAAGAAAGGCAGCTTGTCATTTAACAGCAATAATAAACACTTCTGAGTGTGCTTCCTCCTCTCCCTGCAGGAGCATCTTCACTCTAAGCACTGATGGGATTCAGGTGGGATCAGTCAGATCCAAACCTCTCAGTCCCAATATTCCTGTCAGAGAAAAATACCTTGGGGAAGCTGTGGATTGTGCAGCTAGAGGGCTGCTGCAGGGTGTCCCACAGTGTTGAAGAGTGATGTGTTACCTCGTTGTGTTTGTTGTTCCATACAAACCACTCAGGAGACACCTGTAAAAAAACACGGGTATGTTGCAGATGAGAAGGGGATCATATCTCTTCCTTCCAAGCAACTGAACATCAAGGAAAACACTGGCATGAGGTGTTTGACAGGAGAAACAAGCCAGAACTCCACTTTCATTCAGCACTCAGGCTTTAATGCCAAGCCACAATTTATTTCACAAAGAAGAAAAAAGAGCAGTGAAGGAAACACTTACCAGGATGAGCACACGGTCTGCTGTGGCCTGGAGGCAGGAAGGTGGCTTGAGCAAAGGCAGGGACCAGGATATCCAGGTCAGTGGCCAGCACTGCCCTTGACCTCACTGCCCACCAGGTGGGATGGCTGCTGGCCTGGGGCTCCTGCCATGGCCTCTGCAAGCTGCTCCAACAGGATTTACAGACCTCTCTCTTATCAAACCTGATGGATTTCCTCTCCCACTTCTTTCCCAGCCCTTGCTCTGCCCTGGGAGATAGAGAATGATGCAGCACTGAGGACTGACCTTATGTCTAGAACGAGAAGACCATCACCGTGGCTCTGCTTTCCAAGGCTCTGGATTTTTAGCAAACACCTACTCTTTCCTGAGCTCACCTTCCCGAGAGAAGAGCGACTTCAGGAAATCGTGTCAGTCAAGAGTCCAGGGAAGAAAACTGTAATGTGATACAGGTCTAACCCACAGAAACGCTGGGAACGTCTCCTCTTACAGAGGGCCCTTCCAAAAGGAAACCAACCCACTGTAAATAATGTGTCTGGGAAGAGAAGGCAAACCTTTAACCATTCCCTTGCCTCTACTGCTTGCTCAGTTAAACTGCAGCTTTCCTTTGAAGCCAGGCAAAGTTACCCTCTCTGCTTTCTAGTTCTGCTCTCTGGCTCTGGGTAGCCCAGAGATCCTGCTGCTTTGCTAATCTCACTGCCTGAAACTGGGATTAAAGTTGGATTAACCAGGCAGATGAATGAGTGGAGCTCCAGACCCTCCAAACACATTTGGTGCTTGTGCCTGGCCCTCCCTGCCTGCCTCATTTCCCCAGTTCTACCTGGGCACCCAAGGGAAGGGAGGAGATATAGAAGGGGTCATCCTGTCTCTTCCCAGGTGCCATTCCCAGGGTTTACACAAAGTCCTGCTACTGATACAGACCACAAAACACATTCACTCTTATATAATTCAAGTTTTTTTGTCTCCATGTCCTCAAATAAAACAAAATTAATTTCTTCCTTTAAAAGCTCTCCTTGCTATTACTGCTTAAATCAAGGATTCAAGGTACTGCTTCTCCCAAATTCAGAATAACAATTTGAATCCAGTTTCACCATACAGAGTCTGGCTTTTAAGGAAGAGCGGGGAGTTCCTTCCAACATAAGCCAAAAGAAGTCGCTGTGACAGCTTATGCCAACAGGCATGGGACACTTGGAAAGCTTAGAGACCTTGATCCACCAGCATTTCTGAACACATGCTTAATTCACCCCAAAGTGTGTGCTGAAACACTTCGCTGAGTAAGAATGGCCTTAATTACATGCTTAAACACTTACTGCATGAGCACCTCAGAGATTAAGATTGATTGGGTCCTTCTCCTACCTGTACCTCACACCTCTCCTCCTCATGAAAATCTCATTTCTGAAGGCATGAAGCTCACAAGGAGACACAGGGAACACATTTTTCAACGGGTTGCACATTTTCCAGCTTCCTGCCCCTTGACCACAGAAGACTTGACCTTTTTCAGGGGGGATAAAACAATTTACTTACAAAGCCTGATGGCATGAATCCCATCACAAGGTCAGAGTCCAAATTATACAGGTTTTCCTTTAGTGTTGTCAAGGAAGTCTTAGCTCCCAGGACTTATAATTCCCTTAAAAAGAACAAAAGCCAGATTTTCAGAGCTTGGCTCAGCGAAATCAAGTTGTTAATGTTAATACACTTTATTGATCTTAAAGGAATACAGCATGGAAACAAAGGCCATTAATTGAGAGAGAGGCTCTGTTTACATTAACAAGTCATACAGCATGAAAGGAGCAGATCCAAACTCAGGTCCCCATAAACTGAGGTCCCCACAAGTACAATATACGAAGTTCAAGAGTTTACCTCAGCCTAGACTTAGCCTGGTCCCCAATGTCATTTGGACCAATCTTGCTCATATTTTTGGACTGGAAGCTATTCCATGCAGCCACCACTGGGTCAGATCCCCACATCCCTGCTCAGGTGGAAGGACATTTGCTGTGCCCCTGGCATGGAGTGTCTGGGTCAGCGTTCTACCAGCATAAACCAAAACTGCTCTGCTGCCCCAACCAACGCTGGGCAAGTGGAGGCGACCACAGGACTCACTTCCAGACTGCTCTGTTGCTCCAAACCAAGGCACAAATGGAGACACAGGCAGATGGAGAGAAGAACTCCCCAAGGACAGTAAATTCCCAAGGCAAGGAGCAGTGGAGGCACTCTGGCTCTAGGATGGTTCATTTGGTTTGGAGGTCACCAGCTTTTGCTATGGTTTATAAGCAACTGCAGGGTGTAGAACTGCTGCCCAGCTCCCAAGGCAGACTCATTTATGGCCTGAAGTCACAAGGAACAGGCAGGGATTGTGTCCGTAACAACATCTGTGGTACTGGGGATGATGTTCACCAGAACAGAGGACTTCAGCACAGATTGCCCATGTGAAAGGGTGGATGAATTTACTGTGCCAGAGGAGAAGTGACCAGAAACATGCATCCCCAGTCTGAACAAGTGCGTCACCATCAGCCAAGCGTGGAAAGTGAACTTCCTCACAAAGCAATGAAAAACTCGCTTTCAGCACCAGTTGGGAGGGCGAAAGACCAAAAAAGAGCAAGGAAATTTAATTGCGTAGACTACTCCCATCAGTTACTTCAAGATCAGAGGAGCACAGGAAATGGTCTGCCGGGTCAGCAGGATGGTGCATCTCCTCCAACTAATGGTGCTTCAGCAGCTGGCAGCCGCAGGAAAAGACAGGTTAGAGGGAGAACCCACAAGCCTGGCCACTGCTTGCAGTCCAGACACCTCACACTCCTCCTGGCACCCACAATCATTGGCAGAGCACATCCATCCCTACCTCCTCTTTCCCTTTGAACTTGCTGATATTACATCGGTCTATTTCCAGTGGAAGCAAATTCCCTGCTGTGGAAAAAAGCACTTTCTAGTATCCTTGTTTAATAGATCTCCCCGGTTTTCTTGCATCTCCCGTCATTCCAGAACTGTGAGGATTTTCAAACCCCAAAGCAACTCATAGAATCACAGAATAGTTAAGGCTCGAAAAGACCTCCAAGATCAAGTCCAACTCTTAAACCAAGCACCATCATGTTGATCCCTAAACCAAGTCCCCAAGTGCCACATTTTTTGATCCCTTCCAGGGATGGCAACCCCACCACTTCTCTGGGATGCCTGTTCCAATGCCTGAACATCCTTTCAGTGAAGAATTTTCTCCCAATACCCAATCTAAACCTCCCCTGGTGCAACTTGAGGCCATTCCCTCTTGCCCTTTTGGTTGTTAAGTGGGAGAAAGACCAACACCCACCTGGCTCCACCCTCCTTTCAGGGAGCTGTAAAGGGTGATAAGGTCCCCCCTAAGCCTCCTTTTCTCCAGGTTGCCCTGGAGCCCCCTCAGCCACTTCTCTCAAGCCTTCTGCTCTAGTCCTTTCATCCATTCCATTGCCCTTCTCTGGACATGCTCCAGCACCATTTCTCACCACAGTCCTCCATCTATAATGTTAAGCTGAGAATGGTTCAGTTTTTTGTACTAGCAGCTCAATCATATTTATTTTTGTTGGCTACTCCAAAGGTACATACTAGAGGCTGAAGTTAGCTGTTAAAAATGTATTTAGCTGTTCCTGCTTCCTCAAAAATGTCCACATCCTTGTTCCCTCCTGTAAGAAAAATCCCATATTGGGAGAGAGCTGTGCCCAGCATGGGGAGTCACCTGCCAAGTGGCCACCACACTGCTCTTTGTGACAGGAAGGGGTGCAGGTCCCTCACGGATGGCTTTGCTGGCTGCCACCTGACTTCCCTCTGAGCCAACAAACAGATTTGGGACTACTGAAGGCACAGGACTGCTGTGGAGAATTTGCTTTCAGGCCTTATCCAGCATGAACCCCAAGCCATGAGAAACCTAGAAAACTTGTGAGGGATGTGCAGATTGTGCTGAAGCCCCAGGACAGGGAAAGCTGCAGTCTCTACAGGGTCTCTGCAAGCAGGGGCTGTGCTGTGGGAGGCCAAAAGCAGATTTGGGGACAAAAGCTCATCACATGCCCACAGCTCCTGCAGGACATGGTCAGATGATTGAAGCACCTCAGCAAATGGCAGCACTGATCGTGGCCTTGATCATTCAAAGAACTCTGGAAGAAATGAGGCAGAGTCCCTTGGAGGACTCTGTTTAGTCCTCAACTTACTGAGCTAGGCTAAACACAGCCTCTCCTGGGAACACAGACGAACCAGGATCAGACCACTCCATTTGCCAGACGCTCCATTCCCCTTTCCCTCAGACCCAGCTGTCTGAGCCTGTGCTCCACAGGCACCTTGGGTTTCTCACGGCAAGCAGGAGGTCCACAGCAGGGGCCCCACGCAGTTGGGACGTCTGGGCACCACTCCAGGGCCTCTCCCTGACCCCACACACACCAGATACAGCTTGGTTCTTTATTTGCTAACCCACAGCTGGTGGCTGGGGCGAGGGAGCAGAGGATAAACCCAAAAAGCCTGCTGGGGAGGGAAGGCAGGCAGCCCAGCCACACGCTCATCCCCTCAGAGTGCGTGGTGCTGATTCCCTCAGTGGGAGGGATGGCATTCCAGAGGTGTGCAGGAACACTGCACTGTTGGAATCATCAGGAATCCACCTTAAAGGGCTCTGCTCGCGTTCCTTTATCCTTCTGTACCTTCCTGCACTGTTACACATGGAGCATAGGGATACCTAATCCCAAACCTCCCCTCCAACACCTACCCCCACCTTGAAACAGCTCCCAGTGCAATGAAATGTTCCTGCTCCAGACTTCCAAAGACAGCCATAAACACTGGGGATAATTAAAAAGTGGACACCATGAAAAATACACTGGCAAAGACTCCAGGCTGTGAAGTTGGAAAGCCAGGTAGCTTAAAGAAGTGCCAGATATTCAACTGGTCTCCAAGAGCAGCAGATGTTTTTCAACCTAACGCTGCAAAAACTTACTAACTCAGATGTGTTTCCTAAATCAGAACCAGAGATGAGAATGTGTGTTGTGTATTGGGACCATATCAAGTACTTTTCCAGCACTGTTAAGATCTGTTATTAAAAAAAAAAGGAAAAAAAAAAAAAAAGGAGGGGGTTGGGTGTCAAGTGTCAATAGAAAAAACTAGGCCTGTTTAAAGGATTCTGGATGCTTACCTAAATCATGTTAAGAAAAGGAAAATTCCTTCCCCAAACTGAAAAGACTCGGATGCAATTAAGAGGGAGATACCATCAGCCCATTTCCAAGTCTGGTATTAAGCTATTCAACAAGAGAACTGCAGAATTCAGTGGCTGCAGCTGATACAGTCTTAATGATATTTAGGTGGTTATTTTATTTTTTTTTTTACTCAATTATCTGAAAAGAAACCATTCAGCAGCTCACTTTTGAAAACCAGCCTCCCTCACCCACTACAAGGCAATCTGCTATAGCACTGCAATTAAAAACTCATCATCCCAATGCCACTGGTCGTTGGTTTGTCTTTCCACCAGCAGCTCCTTTACAGCCAGAGAGTGCACGGCTGAGGATCCTCTCTGCTGCTCTGCTACACCTTTGAGGAGATTTACAGGGATTTGCACGTTTTTCTCGCTCAAAGAGAGATTATGCGGCATGATTAAGAGATATTCTAGGAAAGAAACTACTAGCTTCCACCAGACATTCCCTTTGTTTGATATAACACCCATCAGTTTCTAATGGGAATGCTTTAAGCTGCTGCTTAGCCTTAGTAATGCCTTATTTAACAACAAACATTACTTCTCTCCCCTCTCTGCAGTGGCAGCCTTTGTGCAGTAATTTCTGGATGAATTATTCTAAACGAATATATAAATTTTTTACACATATACATATATACACAAGCTGCCCTTCCATGTGTAAAGCAATAGATGAGTTGTGAGCAGATAAGGAGAGTTACAGCTTTCGCTGTTTCATGGGAGATGGAAGTGCAAGGACTTTCTGGGTCACTGAATCCACAGCCACAGGTGATGTACTGCAAAATCCTTACAGAAACTGATTTTCTAGTTCTTAAAAAGAAAAAAAAAAGGAAAAAAAAAAAAGAAGAGATTTTATAAGTAGGGATGTACTACATTGCAGATTAAAAAATAAAATCTGCCTCGTAGGAGAAGTGGTCCTACTGTCTCAGAAGCTGCTCCCAGAAATGTTTAATTCTGAGTGGATCTTTCCTTCCTACATTTGCAATGCAAGGAAACCTGAGAAAAACAACTGCTCTGCCTTTCAGGTAGGTGACAGCAGGAAGGACACACAGGAACCACAAAGGAAAGCTCTGCCCAGCAGCCCTTGCTATGGAATGGACAGGCTGCACACATTCCCCTGAAATCCACACCAGCCACAGCACCCACTCCAGCTGTTATCCACTGCTTCGTGATGCCAAAGCAGAAGATGAACCTGCAGACGCCAGCACAACCTGCCCAAAACCTCCAGCCTTCCCACCAGGCAGCTCCAAAGCTTTTATTGTGAATAGAAGCAGTGCTGCCTATGGAGGGCTCCTTTCTCCTTTCCTGCCAGACCCGTCCAGTCCTGTGGGAAGAAGCTGAGGCAGAGACTGGTGGGTGACTCGATTGTCACCTTCCATGACCCTGCTAGGGCTGTGACAGTCAGCTGCCAAAGCTACAGAGGGCCCCATGGACAGCCAGCCTATGCTCTCCTCCACCCAGCGCAGCTCCCAGAGCACACAGCTCTTGGGGATTCACTTAGTGGACATTCCAGGGGGACACCTGTTGTGTCCCATGGATCGATTTGGTTACAGAAACCAACCATCTGCCCCCGTGTTGTACCAACCAAAGTCTGCAAGCATCCAGACAGAGAGGAGGATTAATATTACACTTCCATCTGCTCTGCAACGTGAGCTGCTCATCAGCAACAACCTGAAGATGTCTCTGAGCTCCTAAATCCCACCTTGCCCTTGGAAAAATGCAAGTTACGGGAAGAACAAGAGGAGCCACGACAAGCCAACTCCCTCAAAGCACAAGTCACATCCACAGCAACATTTTAAACTTGCCCTGTTTCCTGCACGGCTAAATGCAGCGAATGTTAGCAGGACTCATCAGAGACATCTAAGTGGTGACAACACCAATATAAAAGCATCGACTTGGTCTGTACCAACATAACTAACTTTAAAAAGTATTAAAACAGACTGTTTATTACAGCATATGATGTGTTATATTAATTTACACAATGATATATATATATATAAAAACAGCCATTGATGATGTACAGTAAATTGGACATCAACAGGAATATTAAAACTACTGATACTCATGCACGTGACATGCATATGGGTTTTTTTTTTCTTTTTCAAAAGCAGTTTTACACAATATAATGAAGTTACTAAGCCTTGGTCAGCTGCTCCAGCAGTTTACTCTGGACATCACTGCCATCCGCAGCAGGACTCCCAGGAAATCGGAGCAGAGTGCACTCCAGGGAAGGCGACTTAACCTCGGAGACAGATTGAACAGGAGCCCTTTCCTGGTGGGGGAAGGCTGGGGGAGGACAGCAGTGAGTTTCAAGAAGAGAATCAACAAGAAAAGAAAAAAAAAAAAAAACAGACCAGAGTACCAGAAGGAAAATGTTCAAGATGTGGCAACAGCAGCAGAGGAAAGGGACAAGCAAAACCATGAAGAGCAACCCTCACTCCCTCCCCTTTATTCCCTAAAAACTTATGACCTTAAGCTGTCGATATCCTGTATAAGACCCAGAACTGGAAAAACTAGGCAAGGAAGATCCATTCCTAGAAACATTAGCCTTTCTTCAAAGCCTTCTGACACCACGTGCTGGAGGCTGTTCACCACTGAAATGGCAGTGTTGTGTTGCTGGGGTTTTTTAAACAAGTGTAACTGTCTTTTATTTCCACATAAAAGGCACTAGTATCCACCCAAGTTCTGAAGACAAGTGACATAATTTACCTTAAGTTTTAAATATTTGTATAAAAAAAAAAAAATCTGTGGAAATATGTACAAAAAAAAGCACCTTGCTTCTGAAAGCAGAAGCAGATACATTCCGCCAAGTCACCTCACTAGACGGTGGTCATGAGCTTCAGGGAGCCTGACCGAAAGCGGAGGATCTTCTTCTTGAGGTTATGGGAGGCTTTGATTTTGACAAAGGCCTTGGCTGCATTTTCATGCAGCTCTGGCGCCGTGACCGTTTGGATGGGGAGCGTCTGGACAAACTGGGACCAAATCAGGCCCCCGCTCTCGTCAGAGTCGCTGGTGGTCGTGCTCTCCCCTACGAACTCCACCTCGCTCAGGCTTGACTCGCTGTCTCCAAAGCAGTTCGTGGTGTAGTTGCTCTGCTCGTCCTCACTCGTGTCCACCACGGTGGAGTGGAACAAGGACTCGCACTCGGCCGAGTACTCCGAGTCGCTGGCCACGTAGGCGTAGGGGCTGACGTAGGGCAGGGGCACCTGCGAGTAGACCCCCACGGCCTCCCGCCGGTTCCTCCTCGCCCTCCGCAGGGCCTCCTCGTAGGAGATCTCCGCCGAGGACTTCCAGCGGCGGTAATCAGCGCGCTTGTGTTTGGGCTTGGCCACCACAACCTCGCGGCCGTGGCCGTGGGAGCGGAGGGCGGATCTGTGCAGGCCGGCCTGCCGGCCCGCGAGGCCCGGCTCCAGCGGCAAACCGCCGCCTCTCTTCCCCCGCGACGAGGGCTTTTTCAGTTTCTTATTTGTATCCAATTCCTCGGGAAAGCGGCACTTCTTGCCCACCGGTTTGGCTTTCTCCCGCAAGGTCTGCGAGCTGTTTTCAACCCCGTTGGCAAGGTGGGACCTGTGTTTCAACGCAGAGCTTTTCAAGATCTTGACGTTCCGGGTGCCTTTGTGAAGCTTCATGCTTTGCTGCTGGGCCGGGATGTACTGGGCGTTCACCAGCAGCCCATCGTCCAGGCTCTGCGAGGAAGAGCCCTCGCTTTTGAAATCCAGCGCGGGCCTCTCCTCGACAGCCGGCGACGAGGAGCGAGCCGCCTGCAAGCTGCTCTTCAACAGGATCTTTTTGGGAGGCTGGCTGACCCTGCTCTCTGGCTGCAGCAGCACCGGCTTCCCTGGGGTCTCCTTGGGGGCCGCAGCAAAGAGCTGGCCGTTCTCCTTGGGGACGTCCCCTCCTGTCACGGCCGCGGTGTTGCGGCCCGGCTCCGGTGGTGCCGGTTTGACGCCCCGGGGCAAGTGCTTGCTCTGCAGTTCGGTCGTTGTGCCTGGTGGGAATGCTGCCGGCAAAGGGCCCTTCCTGCTCTCCAGCTGCTCCCCAGCCGGCTCCCTCGGCCTCTGCTTCAACGGGGAGGGAGCCGTGTGGTCCGGAGCGGGAGTCCCACCGGGAGGCAAACACACCTGCTTGGAGCTCTTGAGGTTCACCACGTTGCCGTGGGCCACCATCGCCGCCGGCTGCCGGACGCACATGCTCCCGTGCCTCAAGATCCCTTTGGTGGGGTCGGCGTTGAGGCTCGTCCGGGGTTTGTTAGTCCTTACCGCGTGAGTCTTTTTCTGAACCAGGCTTAAGATGTAGCTGTCTATCCTCTTGCTGGTGGAAGGGCACGGCGCCGGCCAGGAGCTCTGTGGGGGGAAGGCGTTGGCAGATTGTCCCGAGTCCGTTTCGGATGGGGTGCAAACGTCGCTCATATCGCAAGCGAGCCGCTCCTCTTCTCGCTGCGGGTTCTCAGTCACGGGGAGAAGGAACATGGGGCTCTGCACAGCCACGGCGTGGAGCGGGCTGGGGTAGCGGTAGATGTCGTTCCCGTTTTTAGACACCAGATCGCACTGGTACTTGGGATGTACATCTGCAACGACATCGAGGGAATTTGAGTGCGGTGTGGACAAAGAGCGACAGACAGAGCCTGCGGTCTGGTCCTCATGCTGGCCTTCCTTATTATAGTCCATCCAGCCTATGAGATCTGAAAGGCATTTTAGAAGAGTTTAGAGAGCCTGCCAGGGACAGTTGTGCTACATCTTTAATGTGCTGCCAAGGACGCCGGTCCATCTACGCACACGATGCAAAGCTTTAACTACAGCAGCAGCGATTTTGCAACCAGGGGTGCTGTTCAAACAATATAAAAAGCAGCACTATCCTTCTGTGGGTCTCTGTGTAACTGCATTGATGTGGGATTTACCCCACTATGGGTAAAACAGTAAAAGTCATAGCCCTAATGAGAACATTTACATCAGTTTCAAACCTGTGCCTAGGTTGTTAAGAGTTTCCTATCTTCCTTTCAAGCCACCCAGAAGTCTGCAAGGGTATCTTACATGTTACACAGTCACCTGTGAAACTCTCTGCAGGCCTCAGCACATACGAATTTTGTATTTTACTTCACTAAATCCAAAGAGAAATATAAAAAATACAGACAAGAGAACTATTAGTTCTTGTAGCTTATTGACAGATTTCACTTCCAGATTCTTTCAAGCACATCTCAGGCCAGGGAAAAAATCCAGATTTAATTTTATTGTTGCTTTCATTATTGCTACTACTATTATTACCATCATAGTATTTATAGCAATGCTAACAATAACAGATGCTCCTTTTGAGTGATAAGGGGTTAAAGAATGGGAAACAGGCTCATGTTTTCACACAAGTACAAGGAGTGCAGGTCAATCCAGCTGACATCCTAGCCTTGGCTCAGCAAAGAGAGCTCTGCCAGAGAAATCCAGTGCGTTTCAAGATGCGTGAGTCAGATTTAATGGCTAAAGCGCTTCCTAGGGAGGTAAGCGATCTTAAGAGCAGGGCTTCCACCCAAGCACCTAAGATTGTTATTATTTTCTTAAGCTTAAGTTGCCCTTGTCTTCTTGGGTAGGGGTACAATCTAAATGATCCTCTGCCAGTCCTGTTTTCTACCCTTGGGCTGGAAACTTCAGACAGGGTACTCCAATTTGAATGCTCAGTGCTCATCACTTATCTAAGGCTTATTTCAAAGAGGTCTCATGGGCATTGATGAAATTTGCTGATGGAGATTATGGTCCTGTGTGAGCAGGAGAGGAAGAACAGGGAAGTCAGGAGCACAAATTTCCTCCAGATCACCTCACGGTTTTCTCACATTTCCTAAATTCTGTGTTGGCTTCAAGGAATGTTGACAAAAAGACATTTTAAAAACTTAGTTTGTGGAATTTCATCCCTGAATGTAAGACTGCATGAATAATGAGAGGTTTAGGTTTCTGTGGTGTATACAGAAAAAACAGCAATGCAATCAGCTGGAATTCCTTGTGTGGTTGTTTTGGTTTTTTTTAATGTATGGCCCATGAAGATCACATATACCTTACAACAGGGAGCATTAAATTACCTCAAGCTGCTCACAGGATAACTTAGAGGACTTGTCAGCATCTCAGAATGAATGTATCCCAGGCTGTATTTTCCCAGCTCAGAAACAGAAGAGCATGAATTATTCTGTTCTTGATTCACACCAAATCACTTTAAGTTAACCTTAAAGAGCAGAATGCAAATTGCAAATACTGTGGTTACAATCATTTTCCACAACCCAGAAAAAGCTGAAGCTTTTGAAAATGTCTGCAGCCAGTAACACTTGATCACAACAGTCCTATCGAAGTGTCTTTTCTGGGGAACAGAGGGGGCTTTCCTACTGAACCATCCCACACATCAAGGCTTGCATCTTCAGCCTGGTGTCCAAGGAAAGTCCACAGCTCTCTGCCAAAGAGACAAAATATATCTGCTCTGTTCATAATGCCTATTTGTCTATACTATATAAGTGCAGGGCACGCCTCACCATGCTCACCAGGAGGTTGAGGATCATCAGAATTGACAAAATGACTGCTAAAAACAGACTGACATGTGCCCTGACCCCCTAAAACCTGTAGCTCGCTCCTTACTCCATGATTTAATGAGAACATGGCTAAAAACTATTGTTAATTCTTGCCATTTACTAAAAAAGCTTTTCTAAAGGAAACCAGGAGGAATCAGCTGACTGATGTGTTTCTGTGTACAGGTACCACTGCCCTCTGCTGGGTAGAGCAGCTGTCATATCTTCACATGCCATTTTCATGTGTTCAGGGTGACAAATTCACGTGTAAGGCTGGACCAGGAGAGGGCAAACAGCCCTGCCTCGAGACCCATGTATGGGAGAGGCACTGGGATCTTTCCGGACCGTAATATGGCACATGAAAGGAAGAAGGGTTAATCCAACCCAGGTACTCCTGAGGCAGTATTTCCAAAGCCAAAGCCACCTCCTGGAGTATGATGTATTCGACCTGCTTTTACTATACCTGCAGATTTAGGGCGTCCATCTGAGATATTCAGTGTTGCCTCCAAAGGGCTGCAAAAGCAAGTGCTAGAATGGCAACTGGATAAACACTCACTGAAGACAGAGTTAGATGAATTGGAAAGCGATCCAGAAGCTCCATCACTCAGCTCATAAAACCCTATAAAAATAAAGAGTTTGGATTTATATTAGTTATGTCTACACAAAGTTACTATTTGTGTCCCTAGAAAGGCAGTCAAGCTGGTGTTTGAGTTGGCTTACTCTAACACGAGTAGTTACGGGATTTCATTCAGTCACCCCAAAAGCAGCCCACAATTTAGTAATATCCTTATTGCCATGAAGGATTTTGTTTAAAAGTAAAGCACTTAGAACAGCAGAACTTATCTTAGCATATGGGATTTTTTTTTAAACTTTACAAGGGTTGGGGGTTTAACCCTTAGAGGAATTTTCAGATTTTAGCAACAAGGATCCAGGCTGTGTTTGGCAGCCCACCCATTTAATAGTGTGTTATACTTCCAAGACAGACTCTCCAACTATTACTTCACTACAAAAGTGTTGGGCCCAATGCTATCCATTACTTTCCTCAAAGTTCTAGAGATAAACATAATATTTGTGGATGACAGGAAAGAAGGAAAATGGTCAATAATGTGCAGCCACATCAAATTTAATTTCCTGGTAAACTGAGACTACTCAAGAAAAAATGACACACCACAACCAAAATCTAAATTGTTCATTTAGAAATAAGGAATGCAGAGCATGCCTAGAGAATGGGGATGCATCCTGGAAAACAATAATTCTAGAAAGGGCTTAGTCAGCATGGAAAAGCAGCTCAATCAAGCTTAATGATACGGCAAAAAAAAAAAAAAGCTAATGAGATTGTTAGATGTACAAAGAGACTAATGAATAGCAGCAGGGAAATGACTTCAGCAGTCTACATGGCCATGGTAAGAAACATTGGAACGGTGAGCCCAGTCCTTGAATCCAGCACTCTTAAAACAAAGCTAAAAAATTGGAAAGAGGCCACCAAGCTATTTAGGAGCTTGGAAAAATGCCTTAAAATGAATGACTTCAAGAACTTGACCTGTTTAGCTCATCAAATAAAAGTCAGGAATTATACTGTATAGCACCCAAGACGAGGAAAAGCTGGGTATTAGAAAAGACCTTTCTTTAGGGGAGAAAAGGATATAAAAATATCAGTGCTGGAACAAGTCAGATTCAGACTAGAAATCAACAATGGCTTTAACAAGTGCAATTTGGAGGATTCTCCACTTTTTAGTGTCTTCAGGACAAGTCTAGAGGCCTCTAGGAAAGGCTCCTCATAGTTAAATTCCACTTACTGGCTTCAGCACAGTTAGAATGAGATGAAATTCAATATATGGGGGATGCAATTGTTTGAGTCCATGTTTCTTTTTGGCTGTATGATCACTTTGGATATCCTCCTCCTGATGGTAGTGCTTCTTTTGACCATTTTTCCTTCAGACTCCTTCCTAATACACAGGACAATTAGAACTTTTTGAACTAATGTGAGGGTGGCCTTGAAAAAACAAATGCCCCAAACACTAAAAATCTAATTAAGCTTGAAATGTTCCTCTGAATATGCTGTCTGCAAACAGCAGCCTTTCCAGTGATGGGTGAACTCTGTTAGTAGGAATTAATGAGCGGAGTATGAATGAGCTGTAGACATTTACTGCTGCAGTACTGAAAACTCCAGCACTAAAATCTACAGCCAGTTTAATTCCAGGTACCAAGGGAGGCTCCATTTTTGCTGAGCACTGCCCTTACCTGAACTTGGACGACTGTCTGTCTCCAGGTGTTCATCTGTCGTTTTTTCCACGTCCAGGCGGAGATCACTTATTTGCTTATCCAGCTCTTGTAACTGATTTAACAACCCGGCATCCCTCCTCCTCAAGCAGTTCTGCAAAAGAAGAGGACAAAGAACATCACCTCCTTCAGTGGGGCAGATGTGAAAGGGTCCCAAGGACCAACAGACCGCTCTATTGAAGCCTTGGGAAATACCTTGCCAATATTCTTTAATATAAAAACTGAACAAAAGCCCTGACATTTTAGATGGACACTCTGGATAAATACTTAAGTGAAGAATTATGCAGGCACTTCATCCCAGCCTGTTCCAGCCAGTTCTGCATGAGGAGCATGTTCCACAATTCAGGAAGACCAGCACGCTGTGCTGCCCACAGCTGTAAGAACAAAGCTGGATTGTGTGATATGGCCAAAGCAGACCTGTGCACATGGAACGGGCAAGGACGGCCGTGCCAGCCTAGCAGGGCACGTTCCCCACCACACTGGTGTTAGTCAAAGATCACATCTGCTCACACAATGGCACCAAACAGCTCTGCCAACAAGTGCCTGTGGTGTGGGAACCGCCTTGTTCTGCTGCACATGATGAGCTTAGAGTCTACCATCCAGAGAGCAAGATTCCCAGGGCTGGGATCACAGCCCTTTTATTAGTTTTGCAGTGCAGCAGGAAGGAAGAGTAATTCTTCCTCTTCTCCCATTATAATTGTATGAAATTGCTGCGAGATGAATTTTAAGGCTATTTATGAAGGTAATTTGATGGCATAAAATAAGCAATAAGAAATTATTTTGCAAGGCACTCATTAACCCACGGTCAACACAATCAGTTTCCCCCTGTGTATTATAATGTTGCTTATCCATCATCTGTTCAGCTTCATACCCTTTAATTGCTCTGGCTTTGGGGAGAGTGGAGGAGGCAGGAGGAAGGTTCATCTATTTTTGTTTCTTTGAGTGCATCATTTGATCAGCACCCAGGGGTGCTCTGGTAAGTTCATTGCAATAAGTTTTGATGCTCACAGCTGGACTAGTTCTAAGCCCATTAAACCCTGGGCAATCTTTGCCATGGAATGGGCCAGTCGTAGAATCATACAATCATAGAATGGTTTGGGTCGGAAGAAACCTTAAAGATCATCTCATTCCAACCCCTTTGCCATGGGCAGGGACACCTTCCATTAGAGCAGGTTGTTCAGAGCCCTGTCCAGCCTGGCCTTGGACAAAGGCAAAGCAAATGCTAAAAGCACTGACAAGCCCTGGCTGAAGATGTGCTGGCGTTCAAGACCATCCTTTGGAGAACCAAAGGGGTGATCCCAAGTCCTCTCCCCCGTTCCTGCCGGAGCCGGGGCTGGCTGGCAGCCAGGCTGGCGGAGGTGATGGGTTCAAGGGATGACTTCGCTGCGCCACCTACTGCCACCAGCGCCCCCTCCCCCAGCCAGCACCGCATCTGGTTCCAATCTGCAATGTCAAGTGCACAAATTAACGTGCTACCACAAATCCCCGGCTTTTTCTGGTCTTTTTTCTTTTTCTTTTTTTTTGAGTAATGATTCCCTGGTCCTTCACTACGGCTCTCGGCCGGCAGCCAGCCCCTTCTCAGCAGAAAAAATCATTTATTTTTATCTTTTAAAGAGGGAAATAACCCTAACTTAACTAAACCAAACGTCTAATAAGAAAAAAATAAGAGGATGAAAAAGGGGGGGGTGGGGAAAAGAAAAAATCAGGGAAATAAATCACGCAATCCAACTTCTCCCTGGGTGAAAGCAAACGCTGAGCCGCGCACAAAGAGCGCCAGGCACAGCTGTACGCTATTTTCATTGAAAAATGATCTGCCGCTTCATGCCGCCCTCCATCTCTTCCCACACCAGCTCCAGAACGCGTCCTCCAACAAAAGCATCCCTTCTTCACGGGCCCGATCCTGCCGGTGCCCGAGCGCCCGATGCCTCCTCTCGGGGCTGGGACCCGGAGCTGGCTCCCAACTTCCATTCATGGCAACGGCGGCGCCTCTCTTGCCATGAATGGAAGTGGCACCGCCGGGCCGGCTCCGGGACCCGAATGGAACTGTGCGGCCACCGGCACAGCGCCGGCACGACCCGTCCAGCGCCGAGCTGTCACCGGCCCGCCGCCTCACCTGCGCGCCGTGCCGGGTGACAGCGGGGCGGGGGTGCTCCCGGGGGGCTCCCAGCTCCCTACTCGCCCCTCGGCGGGCACGACCCGCGGCTCACACGGACACGCAGGGACCGAGGGGGCGCGCATCCCCCGGCGCTCCCCGCCCGCATCCCCCGGCGCTCGCCACTCGCGTCCCGCGGCGCCCCCCGCCCCCGCTCACCAGCTGCCTCCGCAGGAGGAGGATGTTCTCCTCCAGGAACTTCTCCTCCAGGCTGCGCGGCGGCGGCCCCTCTCCCGCCGGCTCCCCGCGGCCGCCCTGCGCCCCGGGCGCCGCTCCCGCCGGCCGCCGCAGCAGGAGGCTCTTCACCAGCAGCTCCTGCCGCTGCCGCAGGTACTCCAGCTCGCCCAGCCCGGCCAGCGTGGCCTCCAGGCGCTCCCGGGTGCGCTGCCGCTCCGCCTCCGCTTCGCCCTTCTCCCGCCAGCGCGCATCGGGCTCCCGCGGCGCCCCCGCGGGTCCCCCCGCCGCCTGCCCCGGCCCCGCCGCCGCCGCGGCGCTCGCCACGGGGCTCGCCTTCATCGCCGGGGAGGGGGCGGCCGCCGCTGCCAGCCCTGCCCGCGGGGGCACCGCGCCGAGCCCCGAGGCCCGCGCCGCTGCCGCCGCTGCCGCCGCCGGTCGCGAATGGTCCGCGGGGCGCCGGGCTCCCTCCCCGGCTGCCACCGCCCCGCGCCCGCCCACTGCCCGCCTCCGGCCCTCCTCCGGCCCTCCTTCCCGCCCGCCTTCCTCCCCGCCCGGCCGAGCCCCACGCCCGTGATCGCCCTCCTTCTCTTCTTCCTCCTCGTCTCACCTCCGTCGTCCGCTCGCCGCGGTGGGATGCGGGAAAGCTGGGGGATCCACGAAGGTGGGGGATGCACAAAGGTGGGGGATGCAGGAGTGCAAACCGCTGACCTTCCCAAAAACTCCATCCGTGACCTCTGGAGCCCTGCACGGCATAGTCACAGGCCATCACGGAATGATGACGGAATTATTATCATTATAGAATTGCAGAACGGTTTGAGTTGGAAGGGATATTAAAGACCTCCTCGCTGCAACCCCCCCGTGCCATGGGCAGGGACACCTTCCGCTATCCCAGGTTGCTCCAAGCCCCATCCAACCTGGCCTGGAACACTGCCAGGGATGGGGCATCCATAGCATCTTTGAGCAACCTGTGCCTCACCACCCTCAGAGGGAAGAATTTCTTCCGAATTGCTAATCTAAACCTGCCCTATGTCAGTTTAAAGCCAAACGCTGCTTATACAGACCAGCACATCCAAACCAGGAGCAAAAATTACGCATCTGGGGAAGAAAAATTCCAGGCATGAAGGGGTGAGGGTATAAGGAGAGGGTAGAGAAAAGTCGAAAGCAGAGGAGAACATGGAAGTCATTGCACGGCAGTGCTGACCATGGCATGGGCAGCGGGATCAAAGCACTGGTGAGGTGTTGCTTCAAAGCCTGTTTGGGTAAACCAGTCAAAAAAAGCCATAATGAAGTGAACTTTGCAGCAGCATGTAGACTAATTGCAGCAAGGGATCTGCAATTAGGTTTTCAATGGGCATGTGGTGGAAAGAGGCGGGGGGTGGAATGCAGATGCTGAAGGGAAAAAAAAAAGAGAAAAACAATTTTTGCTCTGTTTCAAAACAGAGCAAAAATGGAGTTGCAGACATGTACTAAGGGGGAAAATGGAAGAGGAGGAAATGGGCATTGAGGGAGTCCTCCACAACACGGGGTTTGTTTGAGAAGATGTGACGCTTTTTGAAGGGTCTTTCCAGATCATCCCAGCTCACCTGAGGTTGCTAAGCAAAACTGGAAATAAAAAAGAAGCCACATACTGGACATCTGTCTCTCTACTCATTTGATGGCCCACAAAATGCCCAGAAGTAGGTTCAGTCCCTGCCTCAAAATATTTAGACCACCCCTGCTGACTTAAAAATCCTCTCCATGGCCTTTCCCCCTGGATTTTGGCTCACAGAATTCTGTATGCTGAAAACTGTATTGCAGTGCAGAGTTACTTTTCCAAGGGTACCGGAAGCTCTCCAGATATGGAAGCAAAGGCTTCCACATTTTCCTTCACCCTTTGTAGCCAGGTTTTGCATATAGCTCTGTGCCTTGTATGTGTTTGCACACAAAGCTTCATGCAATATTTATGCAAAGCTATTTCAACTCTTTCTGAGCTGTTGTGCACTCTACAATGAATACATTGCTTCCAAAATAAAATACAGCTGACTAAAATCTGTCTTAATGTTCAGATTTTTAATTTTTTTTGCCACTTATGATTTGGTAGATTTCAGTCTGATTCCCCCCTCCCAAGTCACCTTTTCCACTCTGAGCAGTATAAGGTGCTGCCTTCAGGACTCCCTGCTGACATTTCTGTGTTTGTCTTTCACAGTGCATCAGTTCCAGGAAGGAAAAGAAACAGAAAAATTGCCAGAACAGTCAACTCCCTGCATCACATGGAGAGGAGAACGCAGCTTCGAGTGAACTAGACTCACCGTGTGGTTGTAGGATCAGCAAAGAGCAAGGGAAGGAGGATCTGATGAAGAGGAGCTCGGGTTTCTCCCCATAGATGAAGGAATGAGGTGCCTGGGAAGCAGTGGGGTTGGGGAGGCTGGACAGCGTGGGAGGAGGAGATGTGCAATTGAGCAGCCAGCAAGAAGTGACAATTTATGTGAATAACAGAAGGAAAGCAAGATGTGACCAAAGACAAAACAAGGGAGGGGAGGGCTACAGAGAGTATTTGAGAGCTAGGAGGCAGCTCAGCAGAGTGTAGGTCGTGGAGACAAGGGAGCAGAGAGCCTGGAAAGGCAAGGTGTGAAAGCAGGAGAAATAGCAAAGAGAATGAGCATAAAATACAGGCCTTTTAATTTACTCAGGAAGCCCTCAGAAAACAGGGGAAAAAAAGAGCCCATAAGCAGTAAGAAAGGATAGTAAGGTGAGAAGATGGAGAAAGGGGTAGGTATCATCCCTGAATAAAACAGGGATTTTAAACACACAAGGAACAGGAGACTCAGACTGGTTTCTCCCCTCTCAGTTACACCACAGTCGGTCATCCCAATGAAAAACCAATCTGAGATAAGAGAAAGACCCAGTCCCCATATCAGCTCTGACTGGACCTTTGGAGGCCTCTGTCTCAGCAAACCAAACATATAAAAACTCTCCGCAAGGGCTGAGTAATAGGAGTCTCACATGAAAAAAAACTCCCAAGTCCAAAATTGTCTTCTGTTCCTCTCCTGGCTTATGGCAACAGCTGAAGGGCTTGCTCTTACACTCCTTTGGAAAGCTGCTATTCCTGCACTGGGGTATTGAGATGAAATTCTCCATAAACAATCCCAGATGCCCCATTGAATGTGGAAATAAGCAAGGAGTAAAGCAGTGAGATGTCTGCAGGTAAGGAGAGCTGATGATTGAGGAGCTCTGTTGCTAGGATGTTCTGAGAGATGCAACTCTGTTTGCTACAGAGGCGGTTATGAAATGGCTCATCCCTTACGGTTATCCTGGCTCGTCTCTTGTGGTTATTTCATTAAGTGGTAGAAATGCTGTGTTCCTTCACAATGCATAGACAGGGAATGAAAAGATGGGCTCTGCCCCACGGAGCTCACAAGACAAGAAGGAGCTGCCTCTGGTGATATAAAAGGAGCCCTGGGAAAGTTGTGGTTGGCACAGTGAATTCCAAGCACACAGGCAAGGGGTGAGAGTTTCTGACCCCCATCTCACCGGTCATTTCCTTCCCACTGGGAGCAAACCCCTGCAGCCCAACCCATGCATTTGTCTTTCACCCTGCTGATCATCAAATTCAGTTTAGATTGAATGAGGCCAATTAACACTTGTTGCTTTTCCTAGGTTCATTTCTGACCTGTCACACTAAAATGAGCGTAGGGAATTGGAAAAATTGAGGAACATGGCAATTCCGTGTTGGTGAAATGAAAGCAAATGCTTTCCTTGCTCATTGAAACACAGCAGGGTGACACAAACACTTGGGGAATATGTCTGAGACCCACAGCTGTCTCATACTTTATTTTAATCTATTCTAATGTTAATTGTCCAAGTATTTCTTAATTGCATTGGATAATATAATAGGGCATCAATCTTATCAGCAAATCAGCCTGGCATCAGCCTGTGTTATCGTATTACCATGGTTACATTATTATTACAAGTGAACCTTGTGCTCATTACTAACCACAAACAATTCTAGCAAACAAGCTAAACTGGAGCAAAATATCCTGGCGGTGTTTCCATTTTTTGTCAAACAAAACTAATTTCTCTGGGTGCTAGGTAACAGCGGCATACCTACGATGCATTTTCAGCTTTCTGCATTTATTTATTTGCATTTGTACAGCACTGAAATATTTCCCTGCTGTCAACAAGGCACAGAGGCCAAATTCTTGAAAAGTGGAATAGAATCTTTAACACAAATTCATGATATTCAGGTGACAAGCGGTGCCCCAGCCTGTCAAAACATTGCCACATTTACACTGTCGTGGCTAAAACTGCTGCACTGGGAACCCCTGGCAGCTTGGTTAGGTCCCTCAAGGGCCCAGTTTCCCCTTGCTCTCATCTGCTCTGGCTGTGGTCTCCAAACAAAAGACACTTCCCATGGGGTCACTCTGAGGGTCCAACTCCCCCCACCTGATGTAGGAGAGGGGAACATGGATCCAGCGAGGGCAGTGATGCCCTTCCCTGCTCTGGACTCTTCATTTGGGCATTTCCTACTGGTCCTCTACTGCAGATCATTGTTCTACCAGCTGTGCTGGGACTGTGGCTGGAAAACAGATCTCTATTCTGGTCTGAGTTAAAAAAAACCCAAAATAACAACTTCTTTCCTTTTTTGCTAACCCAGATATTTCAGTGATCCACTTTTAAGGGTGAGCAGTTGCACTGGCACGACTGAGAAGGCAGAGCTGTGCAGGAATGGAGAGACAAGAGCAGGAAACCCTCCAGCAAAAACCCCCATCCAGACGGAATGTGGAAGGAAGGAGGGACTGTTTGCAAAATAAGAAGTCACCCAGGAGGCCATGGAAGAGGATGCAGACGACAGCTGCTTGTGGGGAAGCAACATCAGAGCTTCTCCAGACATTCCTGTCAGACTGGGAGCCGTGCAATGACATTCATTTCCTTTCCGCAGCAGCAGCCCATCTGTTGTGTCAGGGAAAGGGCTGATTTTGGATCACCCACTGCTGCCTCCAACACTGTGGTGCTCCCCAAGGCCATGGAAGACCCACTTCATGCAGGAGCTCTGGAGGAGTGGTGAGCCCTGAGCCCAGCGAGGTGCCCCTGCTGCTCAGCAATGCCCACTGCCTGCCAGGCTTCACGCTGGCAAAGGGGATGCAAAACTTGCTTCTAGTCCCTTGATTAGGGAAGATCTGTGAGAAAATTGGATGGAAAGGTGGAAAAGGCTCAAGGATGACCTCCTCACTCTCTACAGCCACCTGAAAGGAGGCTGTAGCCAGGTGAGGGTTGGCCTCTTCTCCCAGGTAACAAGTGGCCAGATCATAGGAAATGGCCTCAAGTTGCACCAGGGTAGGATTAGATTGGATATTGGGAAAGATTTCTTCACTGCCAGGGTGATCAGGCATTGGAACAGAGTGCCCAGGGCAGCAGTGGAGTCAATATCCCTGGAAGTGTTCAAAAGGTGTGTGGATGTGACACTTGGGGACATGGGTTAGTGCTGCTGCGTTAATAACTGGACTCGAAGATCTTAGAGGTCTTTTCTAACCTTAATCATTCTATGATTGTCTGAAAGGCAGGCAAGATCGGCTCCATTTTAACCTGTTTTTTAAGGATAAGAGAAGGTCTGATAAGGACAACACGGGGAGGAGAAAATGGAGTTAAACAAACCAATGTCACTTGTGATGTTCAGAGCTGACAAGAACCAGAGCTTGAAGCTACCACCCTCATTGTTCACCATAAAGAAACTTCACCAGCATTTCAGCAAATCACCTAATTCATCATGCCCTGATGCTAACTGATGGGTCTGCATTCCCTCCTCAGGCTCATGGACACTTCAAATAAGTCAGAGCTAGACTATTCCAAGTGACACTTTCTTTCTCACTTTTTTCTTTCTCCCTCATCATCAAGCAGACGATGTCAGTTGAGTTCTGCTCCAATTATTTTCAATTCATCCTTACAATATAATGGCTGATGTTCTTTATTTTGACTCCTTTTCTTGTCCTGACTTGGGTTTCATATTTATGTTTTAAAATGCCTAACTTTTGGAGACACAGACTTCTGCTTAGTTTAAGGTCTTCTTGCACCCATGCTGCCTGTGTTCATTCACACATCAGGCTGGGGACGGCCCTCACCAGCATGGACTTCTGTTCTATAGAAGAATATCTATTAAACTGTGAACAATCAGCCACTGGAACTTAAGTTACAACTTGGGATTCAGACAGCCAGGGAAAAATTCCCAACAGAAGAAACTTTTCCAGGGAATAAAAAGGATGCAACTTGCAGTACAATTTGCATTCAAACTGCCTGTGATGAAGGCAGAGGTGGTTGCAGTTGTGCTCTGGATGGCCTTGGGACCCCTGCCCTGAAGCTGGCACATGATGGGAGCCTGGAGCTGGGCAAAAATACCCAGAGGAAATAACAGGAGTAAGTCTCTTTAGTGTATAACAACAGCAGGTCAAGGAACCACTAAAAAAACCCCAAAAAAACATAAATCATTTTGCCTGAAAATACTCCTTTTCTAGTGCTCTCAGGAGAAGAAACACAGAGCTCTTGCTGTTCTCAAGGCACATGCCTGGAAAAAGGAAGGTGTCAGTGGCTCCAGGCTCTGCATCAGTGAGATCCATAAAGCTGGGCAGGTCAGGTGTGCAGTCACAGAGTCCAGGACACGCAAACAGCAGGGTCTGAAAGGGCTCTGCAGGGACTTGCTGCCAGCTTCTGAGCCTTAAGTTAAAATCCGAGCTGAAGAGCTGCAGATTTTAGCAGAATGACCCACAAGTCAGCTCCATTCTCCTTTGAGAGACCTGTGCAACTCCTTTCCCACCCTGTAGGATGGGTCCCTGCCATGGGAACATTTATCCCCCAGTTTTTACCTTGCGTCACTCCATTGTCGTGTTTGCCTGACTCCTTAAAAGTCCAACCTGAATGATTCCATGGTTCTGTGAAAGGCTGGGTTTGAAGTCAGGTGCAAACTGGCACACAGAGGTACCTGAATCTCCGCTGTTTCTTTTTTTTTTTTTTTTTTTTTTTTTTGGTATTGAGCCTCTTATCAATCTTGGCATAAGAGAGAATAACAGTTTTTAATCTTCTCTAATGAAAGCTTTGTCCTGGAAGAACACATTTTCTATCAACCCAGGCATCTGCAAACCTGCGAGAGAAAAGAATGGCATTTCAATTTCCAGAAATTATTGGCCCAAAACTTTGATCTGATTCTCACAGCCGAACCGTTCATTCAGGGCATGCTGCATCTTTGCATTACCATTTGCTGTATTGGCATCAGATGTGCAGACAGCACCGTTTCTTCTTAGAAAAATAGCCTGAAACAGCAAGGCACCATCGGGGATGTTATTTCATCTCAAAATTGCCAATCAAAGCCTCTGTCACATGGCTCTGCTTGTCATGGGACAGCACTGCCAGCCTTGTCCTGGGCTGGCTCAGGAGCCTGTCCCTCCAGACCTGGGAGAAGACATGGGGGAAGGAGAGTCTGGTTTGTCCAGAGAAGACCACTCCACCCCTGCAATTTCAGCTCCTTCCAAAAGTAGTTTCTGGTACCCTTTTGGGTGCCCCTGCAATAGACTGACATTGTTGCCCAGAACTGTTCCCACTTTTCAGATGATTACCTCCCAGTGGTTCTCAGATTCCAACTGTTAGTCTCATGCATAATGTATTTCATTTCAAGCCTTTCATCTGTGCATAAGTTTTCCATCTATTTCCATCCTGCTCTCAGATACTCTTTTACCTGTAAAGCAGGAAAAGTTCTATTTTTTCCACTTCTTTCTGGAGTCTCATTCCTCTCAATCACTGCTTGCCAGCTCCAGCATTTTTGCCACTGAAAAGCTGTTTCAGGGGATGAGGTTCACATCATCTTGCTGCGGATTTTTGGGGACACCTTCTTTCCAGCAGCACCACGTTTTGGTTATAACTTCCATTTTACATTTAAGCATTTATCTTCAGGCAGATGCCTTAAAAACACACAGCTCATGCATCAAGTAGATGTTTGATGAAGGAATCCTTTGTGAGTTTCTAGGTCTGAGCTACAGAGAAAGCTAAACTGAATCCTAACAGTCCCTGCTGGGATTAAAGAGGGTCCTGGAGACAAGCAAGACTTTCAGGCAGCAATCCTGGTGTTACCACGCTGCCTTGGGACCACTGATGGAGACTGAAGGACGTCCAAACTTCTCCAAGAGCTGTGCCAGGGCCCGTGTTAAACATCCATAACCCCCTGTGCTCTCTTCTTCGTCACCTGATGAGCAGGGACAAGTGATGGAGATGGTTTGGAATGGCAATGAGAGCAGATTCAGAGGAAGCAGCCTTCAAAGCAGGAATGCAGAGCTCAGCAGTCAAACATCCAGCAGTATCTGGATGCCATTTCTTTTCCAAATCCTTTCAGATGCAGCCTAAGGGTTTAGAATTGACTTGAAAAGGGGGGGGGGGCTGATTCAACAAAAACAGCTAAGCACTTAATAACATTAAGCACGTGCTCAAGTCTCTTCCTATTCAACAAAGCACTTAATCACATACTTCACCCCTCTTAGATGGCCCAGAACCAAAACACCGAGTTCTCAGAATTTCTGCAGTCTTTAATTTTGAAGGAGGGACAGGAATTCGAACCTTGCTCCATGTTTTGCAAAGGGTCCCCATTTGCAAGTGAGTCAGACTCCAGCTCCAGAACTACACACCCAAGTGCTGGCACATTCATACTTTGGATTGGGATCTGAATTTTTCAGCCTGTGCTGAAAATCTCTTCTCATGAAAGAGATTGAGCTGCAGGCAGGGAGCTGTTAAACCCTGTTTCTTTGCAAGGTTTAAGTCGATGATGCTTCCCCCAACTCCACCTCACTGCCATGCAAAGCTGAGGCACCACCTCAGTGCTCAGAGGGCTGATGCTCAGCCCAGGAGTGTGCAGGATTTGCAAAGCTCCTCCAGTTTGGCTGCTCCTCCTGAAATGTAAAGCCTCTGCGGCACAATTCCCAGAACCGAGTGGAATCCTCAGGTTTGGTTGTTATCCAAATGCCACGGAGCATCCACTTAGTGGCTGCAGGGGGAAAGTGCAAAGGGAGCGAGCCCGGCGTGCTCTGAGCACGGGGGATGCAGCAGAGGAAAGGGATGACAGCCAAGAGGGAGATCCTCCATCTTCCTCCAAGCTGTTGTCTCAAGCTTTCAGCAGACTGAAGCAAACATCACCACCTTGCCTCGTGTACATTTCCAAATGTCACTGCTTCCCCCAACACTTTCTGTTCTCCTTTTTCCCCCCACCGTTGGTGTTTGGTTTTTTTTTTTTAATTAATTTTAATTTGCTTCTAACAAAAGTTGAGCTCCTCCAGAGCAGAGCAGCAGGCATCAGGAAAAGTAGCAAACAAATAAATCAAACCCAAAACATCTGGGCCACATGGCCAAATCCAAGCCTGCTTCCCATCTCACACCAGTGCCAGCCGCATCTCAGTGTGTGGAGCATAACTCTTCTCCTCTCTTGCTTTGACAAGGGAGCTTCAGGGCTGCTGGCAGGGCAGAATAAAGCTCTGAAATAAAAGGCCAGGCTGGTTCCAGGGAGACTGAAAACAAATAGACTGCCAGTTGTCTGGGCAAGCAGGGGAGGTGGCAGTCAAATGTCTGAGGCAGCAGGAGGAGTTGGGAGCCCCTCCACAGGCATTACCAATGGCCTGGAGGGGCATGAAAATGAACCTGGTTAAAAACAAAAGGCAGAATTCAAACAGCTGCATCTTGGGCCTGCCAATAAGAGCATCGTTGAAGGATTTGCTTATGAAGTGGCTGCCAGAAGACAAGAGGAGGAAGGAGCATCCAAGGGCTAGAGGGCCCGTGAGGAGCTGTCACTTGGAGCAACAAAAGGCCCAGGGAACCAGCAGGCCTTTCCTTGCTGGTCCTGATACCAAAATCAGCTAAAAACCAAACTTTCAAACACAATTTGAAGTATTAGAAAGCAGGCATTCTTTATTCTCAGCATGCTGGACATCCAGGGGGTATTCCCTCTAATCAGGTGTGTCGTGTAACTTACAGCAGGGTATTTATTCCATCATGATCACACATATTCATTACAGCACACTCCCTAGCTAGCACATAAACATCACTTTTCCTAGAACTAATTTGCATGCATCTGTCCCTTACTGGAAGCCCTTATGTGGTCTAGGAGGGTTATCTAAAGGGGTCTCTGGTGGTGGTACTCACTGAGTGCCCCCAGTGTGACAATGGCCTTGCCTTGAACTTCTCTTAGGGCATTTGCTGTTGCTTTATTCCTCACATATCCATGCTCTGGTCCTTCCCAGGCAGCTGGACCCAAAGGGAGTCTGGCACAGATGGACAAGGAGACCAGACATGAGGAGAGGCAAGAATGGCTCAAACCTGCCCTGTGAATGTGCTTTCCACTCCACCTGCTCTGCACAAAAGCACGTGGGCTGGAGACACCCAGAATCCATCAATCCAGAGGCAGGTGAAGAGTGAAGGCCCTGTTTGACCAAGTGGGAAGCAGGGATGGGGAGACCTGCCTGAGCCAAGGCACAGAGATGAGAGCAGAGCTGGCATCTGTACACGGATCTGACCAGTCACCATCTGGCGCTGCTGACACAAAATCAGGCTCCTTCACACCCCTGGATGGCACAGCGAAACGAGGATTACTCCTGGGAAGGACCAGACTTGGAAAATGGTAATAAATAATTAAAATAAGACAAGCAGCAGCTTCTGGCAACCCGGCATTGCTGTGAGAGCCTGTCAGGCTGGGCTGGGCTCTGTGGGGCTGTCAGACCTCCCTGCCTTTGAGGTGGCGATGCCGAGGCGTGTCGTTGTTGAGACGGTCACAACAAGTAAAAAGTTCACCACAACAGCTTCTTGGCCAGAGAAAAGGAACTAACTCTTTATTTTCCAAAGCCTTTTTATACTATTTCTATCATTCGTGTCACACATCCATTGGGTCTCAGTTCACCACCCCACAATGTCATTAGTTACCCATAGTTAGAACAACATCTTGCAATAACACCACCTGCGAGTCTCTTATTATCATTGTTTATCGATTCCTGCTTGTTTTGAGCTAGAGGGGAATAATGTGAACTTGGACAAAGAGGCCTCACTCATGGGAAAGTAGTTCTTACTACATGCCTGCAGTTCCCACAGAAGTGCGCTGGTCTCACAGGTGTTTTCCCAGCTTTGGAAATGGGTGACATCCTGGAGCAAGAAGCCCTCAAAATTACCCCACTGCCCTGCAAGAGACACCCTGCACTGCTGGGATGAGGCAAGAGCTTCTCCTTGCATGGACAGGCACGAGAAGGTGCCAACCACAGCAGGCCACAGCGCTGGGAAGGACTGGGTGGCAAGTGTTGGTACAATAACAAGGGTTTGGCTCCTGGCTGTCGCTCAGTGCCCCAAAGGCCATTCCCTGTCCTCTCTCAGCCTCTCTGAAGCTGGAGCAAGATAAAAGGAACAGGCTCCCCAGGAAAGTGGTCACGGCACCAAGCCTGCCAGAGTTCAAGGAGTGTTTGGACAACACTGGCAGGCACAGGGTGGCATTCTTGGGGTTGTCCTGTTCAGGGCCAGGACTCGATGATCCTTGTGTGTCCCTTTCAAATTAGGATATTCTATGAAGAGGTGGGAGAGGCTGGACCCAGCCCAAGAGGCACATGCAGACTGCAGCGTGCTGCTGGATTGTGCTGGTTCGCTCAGACCTTCCCCAGCTCTCCCCAGAGACAGGGGGGTTTATTACCAGCACCCCAGGCTGGGTGTAACCCCAGCTTTGCCACAGCAGGGGTTTGCCAGCACTTCCAGCCTAATGCACAAAGCCCTGGGGATCCACACTGGATTAACCGAGAAGCAGGGGAAAGCTCCAAAGGCTGTTACCCTCTGCTGCCTTTCCCAGCAGCTTATTCAGGCAACTTTTTAACTAAAGTGACCGAAACCATCTTTCCTTCTTTTTCTCTAGTGCAATCACTTGTTTATTTTCTATTCCACAACTGCATTAGGAACCTGCAGCTCTCAGAAAGCACTGCAGCAGCCACCCTTGGAGATTTATTGGGGCAGCCAGATCTTGGTTTCCCTGGTCACCCTCCAAGGATTTACAGCCCCTGTGCACTGAGAATGAACAAAGACCTGCTGTTCCTCATCAGAGACCTTATGATTCTGTCTGTGGGGAGGAGGCTCCAAACCTAGATAACCTTTGGGAGCAGGAATAGCCATTCCTGGATGTAGCAGGAGAGACAGGCAGGAAGAAAAGCATCCACAGTGCTCTGGGAAATCTCAGAAAATGAGGCTGGGAGTTTGCATTATTTGTAAGGGGGGAGAGGAAAGCTTAGTCATGGGGCAGCAGGAGCAGGAAAGGAGCTGGGTAGCAGAGTTTGTTCATGTTAATTTGGCTTCTGGGCCAATTTTCTCTTGGATGTGACACAATTAAAAGTGGCTTCTGCACAGAATTCAAGCTCCAGCTTCTTCTTCCATCTGCAGAGCATGGGATGCCTTGAGACCTGCACCAGCAGCTCCTGATTTGGGCAGGCTGTGACACACAGCCATGAGGCACCCACGGGCAGTTTTTGGAGTACAAGGGCTGATAAACTTTCAAAGGATTCTCTGGAGCCTGTGCACTTTGCCCTTCCATCTGTGCTGGGGCTGTGATCTCCCTGTAACCGAGAGCACTACCAGCAGCACTTCTAACAGACTTGGCCTCCGAGCTGTGATCTCTGTGGTTTTCCTCTCAGCTCGTCCTAAATGACTGGCATGAGGCTCGCACTCAGCCAGTGCTTCATCCTGCTAATGGATCTGACCATGGATCCCACACAGCTGTTTACTGTACCCTTTGTGTTGGAGTCGTCACTGATGGAGAAAGGAGGGTAAACAGTCATTACTATGCAGATTTCAAAGAGAGCTGCATCTGTGCCTTGCTTTCTGCTTTGTTTGGTGACATCTTCACGGGACAAAGTGGAGTTTTTTTTCCTTAACCCTTACATTAGCAGGGGAAGTATGAATTTGTTGTGATAGTAGTTGTCATATGCACAAAAAACAACCAAAAAAAGAAACAAAAAACTCCCAAACAAACAGTAACTCAGTTCCCTGGGACTGAAGATGCTACATCTCAGCAAGTGACTTCCTGGAGGAAAATATCCACAAAGGATTAAACTCCCATCCTAATTAGAGGGGAATCTCTGAGACAACCTTTTCCACAAAGGAAACAAAAAGGCAGCGCTGACACGTCTAATGCATATATTAACACTAAAGACATGGAAATTAATTGGATTTATTACTCGTCACAGCTGCAAAGATGGCTCGTTTCTAAGTTTATTTTACAGAAAGTGGCAGGAGGAGTGGGATTTAATAGTCAGCTCAGCTAAGCTAATGAGCCAAAACTAATGGTCTCTTCTTGTTTAGAGAGGCCCCAGCTCAGTGGAGCACCTGAGCATGTGTGTGGCTCTCCCCACAGTGTCCAAGGGATGCTTGGCATCTGCTGGAGTGTTTGCTGATGAGTAGGACATGGACAGATGCTAAAAGGCTGAGAGGGAGAGGAGGAATCTTCCCCAATGGCAGCCAAAATCAATGGCATGATCAGTTGGGATCACCCCATTTCTGCCCAGAAGAAAGGAAATGAGTCTCCAGAGGAAAAAGTCAGTGAGAAACTCAGTGTCCATTTCCCCCTCTCCTTGCCAGGTTAGTTGTCTGCTAATTTAACAAGCCCAAACCATCTTTCCAAGGGGTTGGATCCATTCCAAAAGGAAGCCACAGCTACCTTGTGATGGCTCCAGCAGGTGGGACACTGACAGGAAGGCAGGAGCCCAAATGCAGCTCAATACCTGCACCAGTGTCCCTAAATCTCAGCCTCTCTCCTGTTTTCTAGGCTGTGTCTCTTGAAACGATGCTAAAAAAGTTCCTGAAGGAGCTTTCAGAGCTCCCTTCTCTCTTGTAAATGAAGTAAAACTGAAGATTTTCAATGGGAAAACTGAGCATGGAAGTGGCAGGATGAGTGTTGTTTACAGAGCTCTTACCTCACCCCTCCATGAGAGGATTTGGAGGATTTTGGTAGCTTCCTTCCCAAATTACAAACCAATTTTCTGAGGCAAAGGCAGGCTGCCCTGGGCAGAGATGTGTTAAACTAACAACAAAAGGGAAAGGTGCAAAGAGGGAACAAATGGAAACTCATTTAGCACGTAATGAAGATGCTGGGAACAAAATTAATCAAAGCAAAGAAGGAAGTGGAGAGAAATGCTTTCATCACCTCCTCACCAAAGATAGGTCCTGGCTAATAAACAGGAATCTCTGTGGTACAGGCAAAAATTTGGCCTAGCTGGAAAGGTGGAAACCTGATGGGAAGCTCATTGGAGTGTTAAAATCATGGTTTTTAGGGAGGCTGAAGTGGGGATAAGATGGAGACCTGTTAGAAATGGGATCATGAGCATCCAGGTCATTGGACTCAGTAGTAAATGACTCTGAAAATTGATGGCTCAATCACCTAAAATAGAAAGTACGAAATAGACCAGCCAGTGTCTGCAGTGGAGCACAAAATCAAACCTGTGAACCATCTGAACATCCCCCTGAGCAGCTGCCAAAGGCAAGGAGGGGAAAAGGGCCAGATTGTCACGGGGAAACTTCAAATGGAGCAAATCTGCAGGAAAACTGCCTCCAGCACGGAGACAGGCGCCGTGTTAGTGAAAGATGATGGTGATTATTTGCTATCTCAAAAGAACTCGCACATCCAACAGGGGAGAGCTGTGTATCAGAGCTTTTTTCTTGGCAGATACAGAGAATTTGATCACAGCGCTGAAAACACACAGTAGCTTAGGTGGGAAGTGATTGCCACTCGAAAACATTTGTTATGTGCAGATGGAATAAAATCAAACCCAGTCAGACATTGCCTTGCTGCTCTCTCAGGCTGCTGTTACCAACCTGAAAGCAATCATGAGCCAAATCAGTTCAGAGAAACAATTTAAACAGATTAAAAAGCCAACCAAAAAACCCCCCCAAGAATGATAATTGGGGAATATTGAAGAACATTTCTCTATACTGATCAAATTTCTCTATACTGACAACTGGGAGCCTATTCCGGGGTTAAAACAACACCCCTTCTCCATCAAGAGGAGAATAGAAATATCCTTTATGAAACAAATGGGGAACAGAGATGCTGAAGGCAGTGAGTACAACTCCGAAGGTAAGATCTATAGATCATTCATATGGGAAACAAAAGGGTAGGAGATAGCCACGAGAACTAGGGCAATTGTAGCATTTTTTTTTTAAGTACAGGGAAACGTCTTGTTTTTCATGTGGGGGGCAATAGCTGTGCAGAAAAGGCAGCAGTGGAAAAGCACCAGCTTTGGTGTGTGTCCTTTGAAAACAGCCAGAGGATAAAGTGACATCACACGGGGCTGGTGACAGACTTTTCCCCTCCGTGGCAAGGAGGGTGAGCATTAGACAGAGGTTAGATATTTTTAAATAAAGGAGTTTGTACAACCTGCAGCAAGGCAGAACTGTCTGTGCTGGGCTTTTGCCTTCCAATTTCCCGTTGACGCTTTGCTAACAGAATCAACTCCGGGAATTTCCATGCAGAGGAAAGGCCAGAAAGTGTGTGAGGTAACACTGGGTAACAACAACATGGGTGCAACACCTAAAACACTGGGAGTAGCCTTACAGTAAATCTCTCCCCCATCTGCACTGATAGTTATGAGCCAATTGTGCCATTGGCAAACAGATCTTTCCTGTCCTCCTAAAGAGCAGCGGGATTGGCCTCCTGGATCCCGGAGATTACATCTCAGGAGGAGCCTGTGCTGTTGTTGCTGGACACAGCCCTTGGAGCAGCAGGAAGGACCAGGGCATTGGGTGGGACAGGATCTTGCTGACACTCCCCTACAGCTTGGGACTCACAGTGGGATCAAGAGTTTGCCTTTCCAGCCGGACACTCCCAAACCCACCTCATCTGGGTTTGTTAACAGATTGTTTATTGCCAATCCGGTTTAGAAGCTCCATATAAATAAAGCTCAGCCTCTTCCCTGCTCTTTAGCAGAGCTGCAGCCCTTTGGGGAGCTCCCAGAACATCCTCAGAGTTACCAGAAAGGCAGAGTTAGTCATGAAACCTTTCACTGCAGGAGACAGATCCAGAAGAGGGTGAGCCCAGGGCAGCTCGGTGAGCACATGGCCAGGCTCGCTTCCAGGTCGAGGTCCCACTCTGCTCCCTGTCTCCCTGACTGAGCCCACACCAATTCCCTTCCCAGGAGGGGATGGCACATCCTCCTTCCAAGGTGGGAGACGGATGTCTCATGGCACTGCTGTGGATGGTGGCCATCCTGCTACAGAGCCACAAAGCTGTTCCCATTTCCACTGCAGTTCCATGGAAATCAACCTAAATGAGCACATCCCACAGCCACTGTTGGCTCAGCAGTCAGTGGCCAAGCTGCCCCACTCATGGCACATGTGGGGAGGCATCACCAGTTGGTATCTTCACCTTCCAGTGCCTTAAAAAAAAGGAAATCTGCAGAGAGAGGCACAAATTTGCTGTACTTGTGCAGCCGTGGTGAGACAAGGCTCTGAGCAATGTCCACACACACCCACCTCCACTTTCCCAGAAAACGCCTGTTCCACCACTACAAAAACCCCTCAGTTATTGACTATTAATGAAAACATTCTTCCAAGAGGTGGGAAGGAGCAGGAAAGCTGATGAGCCCAGCCCAGCTTACCAGAGCCAGAGACGTGGGGCGTGCAGTGCCAAGCGGCGATTGATGCAACGTGAGCAGCCCTGAGCCAGCACACAGAGGAGACCTGGGATGGTGAAAGAGGAGTGTAAATCCCTTCAGTGTATAGCCAGGGCCTGGGGAAAAAAAAAATTAGGACAAAAAGCAAATGGCAAAGCTTGAGTCCACCATGAACCCACCATAATGAGTCCACCATGAACCCCACCACGCTCCTGGTGCTGCTGCCCTGGTGCATCAGCCCTTATTGCCCCAGACTGTTATCCAGCACGGGAACAAGCCAATGGAATAACCTTCTCCAGATTCATTACTGTCAGCTCACTCAGAATTATGTGTATTAATGACCAGATTATATCTGTTTATATAATACAAATTACCATAGAGCGACTGCAGGCATTGAAACGCTCCTTGTCTGTTTGACACACATAAATAATGGAGGAGCTCACGCTGCATTTGGTACACATGACTAACCTTTTATCCCTGGCACCCCAGTGCAGGCTGGAGGGACGACTCGGGTTTCAAATTCCTCGCTCCAGCTGTCATTAGCCTCGCCAAGCTTTGGAGAATCGGCAGCTAATTGATGTCCTTGTTGGACATTATTTTATTAGTCAGGCCTGGTGAGCATCAAGTGGAATTTTAATGCCCTTCTATCCTTGGCTCCACGTGGCCCTAAGTGTTAAGGCTTGTAAATAATTAACTGCACTCTGAGAGTTTTAGGAAGGGGCAAATAAGTTGTCCTGGGGGCTCGGGCTGCTCCAGCCCTCCCTGGTGTTGTGACCACTGTAAGCTCCTGGCAGGATGAGCTTAGCTCTCCATGGGGAGCAAGGAAGAACCCAGACCTCAGTCCCTCAATGATGAGAGTCCCTCACACTGCCCCTGGGTGTGGATAGACCTCTGGGAAAAGGGGAAAAGGGAGGAAGCAGGAGTTTGCAAATAGCCCTGAGAAAAGGTTCAAATGAGGGTTCAGCGGATAAAGCTGTGCCACGCTGCCCCGTGCTTGTTGCTGCACCAAAAATCCATCACTGCATCGAGCTGTCCCCGACATGTGGTGAGGAATAAAGGATTTTCACAACATGCTGTGAGCTTCTGGCTTGTCTGAAACCCCACGTGCCGGGTCACGGAGGGGTTGGGGCTCCGTGGCCGCGTCACTGCTGGGCCAGGGCACTGAGCACATCCCCAGCTGGGGACACAGGGCACAGCCAGGGCCCTCTGGGAGGGTGGGCACGGAGGTTTTGCTCTGACAGGCAGAATAGTGACCTTTTTGCTTCTGCTTCTTACTTTAAAACTGGCTAAATAACCTGAAATTTTAGATTTGCAAAGCAGGGACAAAAAGTATTTAAAACGAAATGTTGGGAATTATTTCCTTTTTAAAATTTCATCCATTTGTTTCTTCTTTATGATTTTTAACAGCGTTGGGAAGTCCACCCTAAACCCAGACTTCCTGAGCTCACTTCTGGCAGGCCATTCCCTGACGATGTCTTGAGATTTCTCTCCTTCCTTTCCCTCCTCTACCCATCACTCTGTAACTCCTCTGGGACAGAAATTGTCTATTCCTACATGACTACTCTGCATTTGTTCTCAAACAGAGCCCCCGGGGTGACAGCATGATGCAAAAAATAAATAATTTAAAATCCAACCTTTATCAATCTCACGAGATCCCTTCCCCAGCCCTGCTTAGGTAGTGCACGGGCTTTTCCAGGAGCAGAGTAAAAATGAACAGGGAACTTGGGCACACCAGGCTATTCATACATTAGGCAATAATTATAATGTATATTAACTGCCTGGGTGTTGAAAGAGTCCCAGCATGAGACTGCTTCCCGAATAGGAGACAGGAGTGATAAAAGACAGTAATAGATTGCCTTTCAGATGTGGAATTAAAAGCAGCAGCTCATTAGATTATTTTTTTTTTCACAGCCTCTAATCGCAAGTAGTTCCTTTTCAAGTCAGATTTCCATTTCCAAGGCTAAGCTCGGCAACACAAATAGAAATTAAAGAGGATGGGGGGTCCTATTCTGACCTCTCCAGGATCACAGGAAGGGCGAGTAACTGCGCTCAGCTCAGCAATGCTGCCCAGCCCACCTAGGAGCCTTCTGAAGAGACTATCATCAAAAGATCAGCATTTGGCAGCTTTTTTTTTTTTGCTTTTTTTTTTCTTTAAAAGGTAGCTGCAGCCCCTAAAGTTCCCTTTTTTTAAGAGATAGCCTAGAAGATAAAGCTTTTGAATTAGAACAATCAAACAAAAAAAATTAAGTTACTTCAAAGCTGTGGCGGAGATTCTTAAAAAACTGACATTTCCACTTACTGATCCAGTTTGTCTCTAGCAGGAATGCTTTCCAGACAACTTTGGCTGCTGTTTTTAAAAGAAAAGTATAGAAAGCAGGAGAAGAAAGAGCTGGATTTTTGCTGAGCTGGGAAGCACAGTAAATAACATTCATTAGGTTCTCCCAGACAGTTTTAATGACTCAGAGTTTTAAATCGTTCATTCAACATCTTTACAGGCCAAAATACAGTAAGGTTTCAAACTCAAATCCTTTGGCAGGAGCTGCATAATCCATAAAACATTTTAAGGGCAGGAATACAGGGGGAGAGTGAAACAGGTATAAAATTAGGTTCGGAATGGTGTTGCTGGTCAAATTTCATCTAAATCAGCAGCAAAGTCTGATTTTATCTGTATTGATGGCACCTAAAAATAAAGGAGGCCAGAGCACCTCTGTCTTCCCACCCCCAGAGCCAGGACAGGCACAACCACGTGCACATTTTGGCTGCCAGGCATGGGTTAGGAGGTTTCACCAGCCCTGTTTTTAGTAGCCAAGCTCTTAAACACAGATGGAGACTTGGATCCGGCAGCACAAGAGCTGCACTTTTTTCCACCATGCTGTCCATTTACCCTGGACGGGAAATGAACTCTTCAGCAGATGAGGGTTTATACAAGATTCATGCAGGAAACCAGGCCTGGGGTTCAGGGCTAGCTTAAAGCTCATGGAGTGGCATGATCCATGTCCCTGGGGAGCAATCCTGTGTCATTCCAAGTGAGGTGCCAATGCTGCTCCTCCTGGCAAGCAGGGGAGCTTGGGCAGCTGGGAATTGTCTGTGGAAAGTGAAGGGAAAACCCTGCAGCTCGGTCACAGCTCTCCTCGAGGAGCATGAGGATGCAGGGAGTGCCCGGGAGCTTTTCTGGAGCTCTTTTCTGGAGCCAGGGGGTGGTTTGGGGTGCATCCCTAGGGGGTACAGTCACAGCCACCTGCTGCAGGTCCATCCCCTCACCCAGCTCACTGGCTTGAGGCTGGATCTGGTGTTTTTTCCTGCCCACAGTATGCTCTGGTGCCACTTAAAGGGAGTTTTCAGGGTGGTTTAGCACCTGGATGGGGAGAAACGTGAAGCCTAGAGCCCAGCAGGGCCATTGCCCACAGGAGCCCTTCTGGCTGATGGGAGACACGAGCTCCTGTGGTGCAGATCTTGCAGCAGCAGCGAGTGGCGACACAGGTGAGGTGACAGCAGCTCTGCCCCAGACAGACCCACGGTGTCACAGCCATCGCTGGATCCCAGCTCTGCCAGCCTGGGGAGAGAGATCTGGGCTGTTCCCAGGGAAGGGATTGCTCCCACAAACTGCAGCAGCTGGCAGGGAGGGAGCAGGGAGAGAGCAGGATCTGGCCTGAGAGGGATGGAGCAGTCATGGCAGGGCATCAAAGGCAGCGTTGGTTGGCCCAGGAGCTGTTTACAGGGACACACACACACAGGGCAGGGTTCCTTGAGGAAAACACCCTGTGGAGGAGATTTTAAGGAAAGCCTTCAGCATTTTGGGAACTGAAGAGGGGCAGGAGTGCTGCAGAGGCACCAGGTCATCTGGGGGTGGCTGAAGCTGAGCTGACTTTTGACATTTTGGTATGAAAATGCTTGGGGTGAGCATGGTCAGGGCCCAGAGCTCACCTCCAGCAGTGTAAATCAGGAGTGGAGCCAGTGCCATCCATCTGCAGGGGCAGGGCTTGCCCAGAGGTGATGAGAAGCAGGGAAGGAGCTTTTCCGTGCGTTGGTTTGACAAACACGGTGTTGTGGTTGAGGAGACATCCAGGAGAGCCCTGCGAGGGGAAGGAAGGGAACCCTCAGGATTTCCCTTTATCAGCCCTAGCCACCTCCTCCATCTCCGCTGTCAGACAAGAAAGGCTTTGCAGGAAGGCGCTGCGGTCTGGGCAGGAAAGGGATTTCGTCCCTATCAGCCCACACCACAGCACATGTTGCTGCTTTCCCTGGATCAGAGGTGCTGTGCCTGGCTCGGGTTTGCAGCTGTGTGCGTTTCTCTGCAGCGGCACCGCAGATTCTCCAGCGCTCGCCGGCTGGAGATCGAGCCTGGAGTCAAAACCAAAAGCCCACAAATCCAGAGCCACTGCCACACTCCAGCCTGGCTCTGCTCCCCAGCTCCTTTTGTTCCTCTGGAAGCAAAAGGCTCGAACCCTGTGACTGTTTACTTCACAGAAATAGGATCAGGACCTAAAAGTAGCCATTAACCCCCCTCCGAAGAGTCCCCATGGATTCATTTTTGTTGCTAAATATTCTCCCCCTGCTCCCCCTTCCTCCCAGTATCCTGTTGCATGGAGAGCTTGAGCACAAAAAAATGCACAGCTGAAAATGAAGCATCTCCCTGAAAAAATCAGGAAACCACCCCAGGAGTGAGCCCTTCCCTTCGCTGCTCCATGTGCTAAATCCATTGGAGATGAGCAGTTCAGACCAAGAAACCCCAGGACTTCCCAGTCCCTCTCTCTTTTGTGATTACCCAACCCTGCTACAAGCAGGCAATAAAATCCTGCAGCCGCATCAACAAAATTAGATCAATTCCATGGCTTCACTTCCGCTTTAAACCTTATCAAATTACTCCTCATCCTAAGGATCCTGGGGAATAGCTCTTTATGGGGAGAGCACAAAATCAAATTAAAGATTCATTCAAATTAAAAGGTTCAATTTTAAAAGAGGCAGGGCCAGGCCGGAAGGAGCTGAGGAAAGTATTTTTTAATGAGCTCAGTGGCAGGAGTATCTTTAATAATTGATCTGATGGGGGGACCCTGCAACCTGGCAGCACATGAGGCATTTCCCTCACACTGGGATAAACCAAATGGCAGAGGTGTCCCATGCACTGGTGTTGGTAATGCTCCCTCTGAGCCCCAGATTAAATTTTGGTGACCAGAAGGAAAATGTGGTGTCGGTCTTACGGACAGGGTGAGCAAAAAGCACAGGGGAGAAAGCACCTAAAAGAAAAAGAGAAGATAATAGTTATGAAAGAAAATTAATCCTATGGTAGGATGAGACCTCTGGTAACTTGGCTGTGATCCTTCCTGGTTCTGATTTGTAAACAAAATCAGCAGGAGAGTCATGGAATCACAGAATGGTTGGGGTTGGAGGGAAGCGTAAAGCACATCCAGTTCCAACCCCTGGCCATGGGCAGGGACACCTTCCACTGCCCCAGGTTGCTCCAAGTCCCACCCAACCTGGTCTGGAACGCTGACAGGGATCCTGGGGCAGCCACAGCTTCTCTGCGCAACCTGTGCCTCACCACCCTCACAGGCAAGAATTTCTTCCTAATATCTAATCTAAACCTACTTTCTTTGAGTTTAAAGTAATTTTTCTTGTCTGGTCGCTCCATGCCCTTGCCCAAAGTCCCTCTCCAGCTCTGGTGGAGCCCCTTCAGAGCCTTCTCTTCTCCAGGCTGAACAACCCCAACACTCTGTCTGTCTCCAAAGCAGAGCTGCTTCAGCCCTTGGAGCATCTTTGCTCCATCAGGTCCATGTCCTTCTTACGTTTGGGGCCCCAGAGTTGGATGCAGCACTCAAAACATTTCCTTAAATCACCCATCCAGATCCATGGCAGAACTTCCCCATTCCCAGAACAGAGATGCTGGGCTTCAATTTTTCTGCTATTCATGAGGTAACGCTGAAACTCCACTGCTCCAGGCTGGGGTTTTTCCCAATCTCTGCCTGTTTATAAATGGGTTGTCACACTGTTCACTCTAAAATGCTTGTATCAGGATCTGGGTCGGGGTGAGCAGAGCCTGTGACTGCCAGGGCTGCCGTGCCTCGGTGGAGATGTGCTTCCAGCAGCAGGGATGTTTTCCAAGGCAGCAGAGAAATTGAAGACCTTCAACCTGACTTTGAAATGCCTTCCAGTTTGGGGTAAGGGAGGGAGAAGTTTGAGGCATGGGTGGTGATGTGGGACTGTGCCCTTGGATAGTCTTAGAGAGTCTCAGGGCAGCACCTATATATAGAAATGCATAAAAATACACCTATACATATGCATATGTGTGACACATTGCAATCAGTCTGTCTGCAGCTGCTGACAGGGACTGTCCCATCCTTCCTCAGGAGGGGAAAATGAGCTGGACCCTGCTGAGAAAAGGGAGGAGGATACTGAAGTCATCTCAAGAAATTAAGGGGGAAAAAAAAGGATTGATCTGCAGCTGTAGTTTCTGGGGCACAAATTGCTTTTCTCTTTGTCCTTCTCCTGTTTCCCCACCTGCCTCTGTGCCTGGCTGAGCTCTTGCCCCTTCCTGCTGCCAATTTGCTTTCCCACAGCCCTTTGCAATTCTCCAGAGCCCAGGAACCTCCTGGAAATTCTCTGCATGGCTGGGGCAGGAGGTGATGAGTTTAATGGTGGTGTCCATGAAGCAGCATCACCAGAGAGGGATCCAGGGATGAAAAAAACCAGTTGCAGATTTTTCTTGAGCCCCAAAGCCCTCCTTCTCTTCCCTCCCATAAGCGTTCCCATAAATTGCACCTCTGGCTCACAGGGAGTGCCTGTCTCCTCTGGCTGCCTCCTCCCTGCTCCCCCACTGTCCTGGGAAGATGGGATGGAGCCCTCCCTCTTTCAGGATGGAATATTGGATGGTGAGTTTTGATGCAATTGACTGAAAAAAGCCTGGAGAGACGGGAAGTGTCCTCTGGGCAGACTTGAGGCCCCAGAGAAAGGCTCCAAAGTGCCCCAAAACAGCCCCTGCTCCCTGCACAGGTTAGAAACAAGTGGTTTGGTAATTTTCTTTTTTCAGGGGTTGCTTCCCTGCCTTGCCTTGCCCTGTGGTGTGGTGTGGCTGCTCTCAGAGCTGGACAAGGAGGGTTTTTGTGGGGTGTGAGGGCTCACAGCTGGCAGAGGAGCTGTGAAGCTGCTGTGGGGTGTCCACTCCTGACATGGGGCAGGGAGAGGTGTCACCCCCCCCAGCCCTGGCTGTCAGCTCAGAGCCCCCTCACCAGGAATTTAACCTAAATTCTTTATTAAAAACTTGTGTTTTGCTTGCAGCAGAAGCATTTCTGCCTAAAAAAAAAAGGGGATAAAAGGGCATGTAGTGATAGGACAAAGGGTAATGGCTCTAAACTAATCCCGAATCCCTCGGGATGGCTGGGTCTCGGAAGTGCCAACATCTGACCAGAGCATCGAGGCAGCAACTTTCCCTGCTGAGGCTTCAGTTTCACAGCATGGCCATCCACTGAATCCTCGAGCAAAAGGGGATTTTTGTACTTGCTTAAGACATTTTTGTCCTCAGCAAAGCACTGTTCAGGGCCCCTGAATGGGGAATAGTGAAATCCCCTGAGCTGGAATAGCCTATTCCCATGTGCTGAAATTGCTGCGCTCTAAAAACACATTTTTAAATGTTTCTGCTGCCGCATGGCAAATGCCCTCAATCCTCACTTGGAGTAGGTCCCTTGGAAAGCAATTTATGATGAGTTTTGTTTCTTAATTAGAATGTGGCTGCATAAAAAGTTATAAAGAAGCCGCTGTGGGTTTTTTTTTTTTTTTAACCTTTTACAGCAGCTCCTTGGGGAAAAAGGCCTCACTTTAAACCACGAGAAGGAATCCAGAGGGCTCCGGAGCTCTTCTGATGAACTCAGGGAAGCTGATCCTGGGGGAAATGCCCAAACAGGCAGCTCAGTTTCATCACTCTGGCCTTCACCCACCCAAAAACCTGACCATCCTCCCTGTGAAGGACCTGCTGCAGGTTGACTTCCACTCAGGGATGGTTTCCAAAGGCTCAGTTTAGCAACAGATGCAGGAACACCATCGGTGGTACCATCACCTCCAGTCACACCTCCAACACTTCCCCTCTCTCTTTCCAGCTGTGTTGGCCAAGAGTGAAATGAAGAATTGCAGTGAAAAATAAGAGAAATTGATTGTTTCCATTTTACATCTCAGGGGGTTCAGGGACCTCCATGACAGAGCTGCACTGCCATTGATACCAGCCTGGCTGAAGACAGACTTTGCCAGGAGTCAAGCACTGGTAAAAGCTCCAGGAGAGCAGCCCAGGTGCATTTTTCCATTGCTGCTCACAGATGGGCCATTGAAGGGTCTGCAGAATTTCTCTCAGCATTTTGATATTGTCTTTTTACAGCCTCATAAACACTTAAAAACACTTCTTCTGGAGGAGCAGGGGTCCTCCAAAATAGGGAAGAGAGTAGTTCTGAAAGGAAATAATTTGACAGTAGGATGACACCCCCAGTACTCGGCTGGGCTCCTACCTAGTCTGGATCTGAAAACAAACTCGGAGGAGATTCGTGGAGTCACAGAATGGTTTGGGTTGAAAGGGACCTTAAAGACCATCTTATCCCAACCCCTGCCATGGACAGGGACACCTTCCGCTATCCCAGGTTGCTCCAAGCCCCATTGTCCAACCTTGTTTGGAACATTTCCAGGGACAGGGCAGCCACAGCTTCTCTGGGCCAGAGTCTCAGCATCCTCACAGAATTTCTTCCTAAAATCTAACCTAAATCAGCCCTGCTTCATCTTAAGGCCATTCTCCCTTGTAAACCAAGCAAAGTGCCTGGATCCACAGATGATGGAGGCAGAAATCCTTCCTTGCTGGCTCCCTCTGGAGAAATACACACAGTAAATACGGTCTACGCAGCAGCTCCCATGCTAAACAAAAGGCAGGCAACAGTTCAGCAGTTTCCCTGCTCCTGAAGGTGGAAAATCTGTTTGGCTACACTCACCCACTTCCCGAGTTGTTGGCACATCCCAAAGAGAGCATGATATTCCCGTGTTTCGTAGGAGCAGCATAACAAAACAGACAGACCGAGAAATCAAGGAGCAGCACAAAAGCCATAAATACCAACCACAGCGCTGAGCCAATTAGTGAAACAAGAGAAATCCAATTCAGCCTTGGGTTTTCACTCAGAGGCAGGAATGTCTTTGCTGCAGCCTGGGAAGTTGGCCGGCATTGGCAGCTCTGTGAATTCACCTCGTGTAAACTCAGCAGAGAGATGAAAAATACGCTCCTGCTCCAGGCAAAGCTGCCGAGGAGCTGCAGAGTGGCTGAAAGAGGATTCTGTGGGCACATTAATTTGGGGATCAATGGAGCAGCCAGAGCAGCCAAGGGAGCTCAGCTGGACACGTGAATCAGTGGAGATAGGTGAGCAGAGCCATGGGCTGCCTGGGTCAGAAGCAGCGCTTAGGAAAGAAGGCTGGAATCAAGGCTGATCTTATCTTCTCGCTGTGTGAGGAATAGCCCCACACAAAAATTACAGCACCCACACTGCTGTGGTGCTTGGAAGGTCCTTGAATGGCAGAGAGCACAGGGAGCACCACAATATCCTGGAAAATACACACATGAAAGCACAAACAGAGCATTTGTGGAAATAGCTCTCACCCTTGATGGAGAAATGTCTTCCAAGCTGGGATTTTAGTTCAGTTCCTGAGCTTCTACACAGAGAAGTCAATGTCTGATGCCCCAAGCATCAGCGCTGTTTTTTCTTTATTAACCTGTAACCAAATAAAAGGTTTAAATCAGCTCTTACACTAAGTTCCTGTATCACTGTCACTGCTTTTTGGCTGCAGGAATCATGCCTTTCTGAAATCCTCATTACAAACAGAAGGCACCAGGAACAGGCTCTGCTATTTCAGTTCATACAAACATTTTGGCATTGCAGCCAGTCCTCATCAGTAAGAGCAAATGTAACACTGGTGACTTCAGTGCTGAAGAGCAAGCTTTGAAACTCCTCCTGATGCTGCTGTTTGTACACTCATCACCCTCAAAAATGGGGATATTTGGGATTTAAAGGAGGTGGTGCTGCACCAGTGAGCTGCAGCCCCAGCCCCCAGAGGACAGAGCAGCCCAGCCCCACCTGAGGGGATGCAGGAGCACAAACCCCGAGCCTGTGTGCCCTGAGCATCCCAAGGCTGGGCGAATCATCCAGGGAGCAGCAGCAGAGCAGAGCAGCAGTGAAATGGGCTGAGCTTGCAACAGCCAAGCCCACCATTAAACCATGTCCCCAAGTGCCACATCTACAAGCCTTTTAAATCCCTCCAGGGATGGTGATTCCCCCATATTCCAATGCTGGACAAGGCATTCTGTGAAGAAATTTCCGCTAATATCCAATCTAAACTTCCCCAGGTGCAACTCGAGGTTGTTTCCTCTGGTCCTGTCACTTATTTCCTGGGAGAAGAAACCAACCCCCACATCACCCCAACATCCTTTCAGGGAGATGTAAATGGATGGTTTGCTCCATCCTCTGACAAAGCACAAACTCAGGGATTTTCAATCATTTCCTGCTACCTGTGGTGATGCCTGAAGGATGCAGGGAAGGGCCAGATGATGTTGGCAGGGAGGCAGGAGCAGAAGGTCCTCTTGCAGCCCTTTTTCAGCTCAGCTGGAGCAGAGGGTGGTGGGGTTTGGCTTGTTCATGCTTTGGACATCACCTGTGAGGGGTGCACAGGGGACAGAGCACTCCCACCCACCGCCATCTGGAAAAAATCCCTCAGCAGAGACAGGAACAGAGGACAGGGAGCAGCAGGAGAAATTATTTTATTTAACCTCCACTGCAAGCATCAGGAACCTGTGTGTAAGCTGGCTTTGCAGCAACAGCACCTCTAAAGCAGCATTTCCTGGCTGAGTGAGAAAGCTCTCTGTTAAAGAATAAACTTAACAAAAGACAGATTAAAAACTGTCTATTTCTTACTGAAAAACCCAGATTCCTAATTTCTGTGTGCGTTGGCTGCCCTGAGGCACAGCATGAAATGCATCCACACACACCAGCACAGTCTGAGGGTTGAAATCCTACACCCAGCAGTTTGTCTGAGGGAGGAAAAGTTATCAGATTAAAGATCAGCAAGATTTAAGAACTAGTAGAGCATTTATCACAGTGGTTTTTGCACTCATCTGCTTTATGAACTCAACCAGGATTTACTCGGAGTTGTCACTGTTTGGGCTCTGAGGAGAAAACATGCTGACTACTTCTCTTCATCCACTGAGACATCTGAGGCTAGGCCTAAATTTACCCAAGAGAAGGGGTCATTGAAGCCCATACAAATATTCTTATATTTAAATGTAGGGATGTGTTTTAAATATATTGTGAAATTGAAGCTTGGGCACAGTAACCCAAAATACTTCCATGTTTCTAAGCTTGTCCTCAGCCCTGCTCCTTTCAGAGCTTCTTTCATGTTACTCAAAACATTTGCACACTTAAATTTCCACTTGGTGTGGATAAATTTTCCATTTGGTGTCAGTTTTACCAGCAGCAGCAGCCACTCAAACAATCCAAATGCTCCCAGGGACAAAGTCATGGAAAACCAGCATTTGATCAGGTGCTTGGGTTGCATCAGAAATTTGTGTATTACCTTTACCCTAAGCCTAAAATATCCAAAATCCCAGCTCTGTTTTCTTCAGAGCATAGAATCATGGAATACCCTGAGTTGGAAGGGACCCACAAGGATGATCAAATCCAGCTCCTGGCCCTGCACAGGATCCCCCAAGAGTCACACCCTGTGCCTGAGAGCATTGTCCCAATGTTCCTTGAGCTCTGTCAGGCTCGTGCTGTGACCACTGCCCTGAGGAGCCAGTTCAGTGCTCAACCACCCTCAAAAGTAACAATTTTTTTCCTCATATCCAAATCCAAACCTTTTCCTAATATCCAGAACCCTTTATCTTAATATCCAGATGTTTCATTTGCCACACGAAAATTAATTATCACAGTTCAATTCCCACTACATCAAACACCTTTTGGAAAACAAAACCAATCCAAGATGGTCTTTTCCCTAACAAAGACACCTAGGAGGATGCTAGAAATAGCTGTAAAAATAACAGATTAAACACAACGTCTGTACTGAATCCATCCAAGTTTGTGCCATGTTTCTGGTGGTGGTCACGGTGCAGGAAAAATCCAGTCTGTGACAACTGTCCCTCATTTGCTGAAAACCACAAGAATTCCCAGCTAATTTCTTCATGTGAGCACTCCCTTTCCAAGCCATCTCAGAGCTCTCAAAATGCTCTTGCAGAGAGGAATGAGCAAGGAACTTTTTAAAGGCTTTGCAAGAGAACCCTGCACCCTGCCTGGAAACCCAGATCACTTCTTCTCTGCTTCTGTTTAGGAGCAGCATTCCCAGGCCACATTTCCAAGAGGTTTTTGGTTTTACAGCTGTCATGACAGCAATTTTCTCAGCTTTGCGAGGTTCCCTCATATCCTGTTTGAACTGGCTTATCTCTGTTTAGGAGCGATGTTCCTACATGGCGTTTTTCAGGAACAGATGTTCCAGCTGATCCCGCATTGCAGCACTCCACATATTTCATGGCCCCATTTTGAAACAATTAGCCTGTCACTGCTGAAAGAAACCTAACTCTTGGCTACTTGTTCACTTGTGAAATAAAAAAAAAAAATTAAAAAATCAGGAGTAACCTATGATTTATACTTTTTTCAAATATGCCAAGATGCTCTAAATTTACAGCTCATTAAAATGGCAGCGTGTCGTGGTTCAGCTGCTGGTCCCAAGATTTGTTATCTGGAGAAAAAGATCTCTGGGCAGAGCAGCTGGCAAAGAGCTCTCCCAGCCCTAAAAGTGACAAAAAAAAAAAAATAAAAGAGAATCTTTATTTACACAAATTAGAAGCCAATGGGTTAGTGAGGAGTGTTAGAGCAGTGGCATCTGTAGCTTTTGGACCACAGGCTGCTGTCAGCACACCCAATTTACTGTGAAATACGAGGGAGTCTAATTAATAATCCTTAATGGAATCATAGAATCCTAGAATGGTTTGGGTTGGAAGAGACCTTAAAGCTCATCCAGTTCCACCCCCTGCCATGGGCAGGAACACCTTCCCCTATCCCAGGTTGCTCCAAGCTCTGTCCAGCCTGGCCTTGGACACTTTCAGGGATCCAGGGGCAGCCACAGCTTCCGTGGGCAGATGCTGTGGATTGCAAACACCAGCAGAGCACCACAGACCCATGGCTGTGATTCCAGCAGTCTGCAGAGAACAGCTCAGGAGCCATCCAAGCACAGACCCAGTGAATCACAAGATGCAGCAAATGGTGCCATAAAAGCCAAAGAAGCCACAGGCAGATTTATATCAGGGAAGAATTTGATCCCCAACATTAAGCAGCAATAATACCCACAAAAAAGGGACTTGCAGGCCACTGTAATGAAATTATCTCCCTTTGATCTCATCGAGATTCCCCCAGCCTGTTTCCACTTGGAGAAAGAGACCTCATGGTCATACAGATCCAGCCCCAAAGGGGTGAGCACCCAGCACAGAGCCCATCTGCCACCAACACACACCCCCTGCTTGGCACCTTCCAATGCCATTTGTAACCTCAGGTACCTTTGTAACCTCCTCCTTGTCAACTCCTTTTTTTTCCCTTGGAGCAACCTGCTCTAGTGGACGGTGTCCCTGCCCATGGCAGGGGGTTGGAATGAGATGATCTTTAAGGTCCCTTCCAACCCAAACCATTCTATGGTTCTCTAGGTCTGCCTTTCCCTTCAGAGGGTGAGGGTGGATGAGCCAAACCCGAGCTGGCAGCCCCATGGCTGACATTTCCTGGCCAGCACAGGGTGCACTAACAAGGAAGACGACAACAACTGAGTTTCCAGCATGGAGCAGCTGCCAGGCCACGTGTCCCTGCTGACACACAGCCTGGCGAGGACAGGGCCAGTCTGCCAGGACCAGGCTGAGCAGGAACAGCATCTCCAGGAGCAGGCTGAGAGCCCAGGCAGGAAGAGCATCTCCGGTGACAGCTCAATAGCGGCAGACGGAGATAGGAGACGAGATGGGGGTCAGGAGAGGGCTTGCGACAACCACGAGCTTCAATTAACTGAAAACAGCGGAGGCTGCCTGAAATAAAGCTCCTTCTCATATCAGCCGACACTCAAGGCAACAACATTTTTGATCATCAAAGCAAAACCAAAAAGCTTTTGCTCTCTGCGATTGCTCACAGACCATCGCTGGGAAGTCATCCTGCCACTCACAGTTTTAGGGACATAAATGCTTTCTCAGGCTCATAGCACAGACACACCAGAGCCATTCCCAGGTATTAAAAATATGTATCAGATGCAAAACTCATTTCATAAGTGTATTTTCCTCTCAAGCAAGAAGTAGCTGAACTAAGGACAAGAGTGGAGCAAACGCTTGCATGGACCCTTCTGGGCCACTGCTAATTCCAAATACAGATTTAGCAGCCAACACTCTTCAAAGAAAGGTTGGAAGATGAGGTTTGCTCACTGAGAGGTTCTCAGGACAAAGGTCCTAGTGGAAAATGAGTCTTGGGGTGGGCTGATCTCTACCAGCCCTGATCCAACCCATCCAAGGATGTGGGGAATGGAAAGACCCACCTTATCCCAAAGGAGGAGGTGACTCACATCCTAGAGAGCTTGTTCCAAAAACCAGAGGGACAGCAGAGATGTGGAGACCTTCACTGCCCACCAAACAGAATCCCACCCTCAGCAGAGTCACAGCAACAGGACCCCTGTCTGGCCTTATCTCCTTCATACAGAGAAATGGTTGTTCTGCACTGAAACACAAAGCATGGATCCAGCATTTATTCCCCCAGGAATATTTCTACAAGGTTCATCACTGATTAAAGTGATTTTGGCTCCCAATGCTCCCTCCAAGGCTGGCCTTGCTGCCTCTGGGCTCTTGCACATAGCCGGGGGTGCAGCAGGCAGGGACTGAATTACCAGGGTTATAATTCTTGGCTGGGTACTTCTAACTATGGTGAGGCACTGGCAGAGCTCAGCTCACTAATTCACCTCCATGTAAACATGATTATTTTAAATTAACTCCAGACGAGGCTTAACTGTAAAAACATCTCCAGTTTTTGTAGCATTTTTAAGTGTTCAGCTCTGAGTTGTTTTCGTTATGGCAAGAACTTACCCTTTCTTCAGCTTACAAAGAATATTTTCAGAATTAATGATGCCCAGCACTCCCCCCAACTATAACACTAAAGTCACAAGTCTGAAAATTAAGCTGCAGCGGGATTTCATGGTCAGGATTTTCCCTTTCTTAGCCAACCATTCCTTTCCTCGCAAACAGGAATGCTTTCAGCTTTCAGAGCCAAGCCGGAGAGAAGTGAAAACAGTAAGAGGTATTCACTTGGCTGCATTTCTTTGAGTGTTTCTGGTGCAGGGTTCCCATTACAGCTTGTGAGGAGAAGTGGCAGAAAAACACCGTGTGTACATGGGAAGGGTTGTTCTTTCTCTGAACAGACACGTTTCCAGGAGGCGGCAGATGAAAGAACTGGTGGTACTTCAGACAGGGAAAAATAACATCTTGCCAGTTGTGTTTATTTGTAGGGCCAGGTGATTTATGCCTTCCCATTTGTAGAGGGGTTGAGAGAGATGGATCACGTGGGCTCTGTTTAGATAATCCCCGAGGAAATTCGGAGTACATCAAGCGAGGAGAGATAGGGTTTGTTCTCTTAGATGAGAGAGGCTGGGAAATGGCAGGGAGATGTGAGATTTCCTCAAGATCCTGGAATGAAGTTCAAGGCTCTGATTTTCTGAGAAGATGGAGTGTGGGTTGTGAGAATGAAGCAATTAAGATAAGAACACAAATAGTTCGGGGTAGGCAGGGATGAACAGTTCTTTGCTGTTATTTACTGGCCCAGTGCAAAGAAAAACAAGGAGTTACTCCCTCAAAGACCTTTACCTGTCAAATAGTACAAGGAGAAGATGCAAAACTGTTGCTACAAGCATGAAAATAGAATCTGTCATCCTTTGACTCACACTTCTGCTCTTTGTTTTCCATAAGGATGCCCCTTTGTGGTACAGTCCCCATCTCAACCCTCTGCACCCTCCTGGATTTAGCAGGACTTGCAGAAATCAGCCACTATTGTCCATATAAAGGCCTACAAGAACCTAAACAAAACCCCAGGCATTTCACACCCTGAAAAACATCCTCACCACAATTAGAGGAGGCAAGAATTCCACTGCTTTTAAAAAGAAAACGCTTATTGCAAAGATGAGTTCAGTTAATTGATCTGGGGAAACAAAGCAAAAGGCCAGGCTGGATGGGGCTCGGTGTGGAAAGTGGAAAGTGTCCCTAGATTGGAACTGGATGACCTTTAAGGTCCCTTCCAACCCAAACCATTCTGCGATTCAAAACAAAATCAGCTGTTCAAAGAGGCAACAGCTCAGCAGCCCCAGCACAGGAAATCCCTCTCAGCCTTGAGCTGCAGAGCTTAAGGGCCAGAGGAATCCCTGAGTCTGCAGCACCTGGCACCGTGCTGCCTGGAAAGCTGCTTTAAACACTCGGCATTAGCAGACCTAAGTGCTCTTTAAGCAGTTGCCGGGTTTCACAGCGAGTGCCACGTTTGATCCGTGGCTCGGTGCCTGCTGCTCTGCCATAGGTGCTGATTAAGGAAACGCAGCGGGGAAGGAGCTGCAGCACGGGAGGGAAGACGGTATTTGTGTGACAGATGCAGGATGCTGAATGCCCTTCTCCAAGGGCACATCACACAGGAACAGCACGGTTTGCCAGACTGTCAGGAGAAAAAGGAAGGGGTAAAAAAAAATGACAGGATGCCACTCACCCAGCCAAATCCTCCCTCATTGCGAGAAGCAGCTCCCAGAACCCATTAAAAATGAGCTCTAAGTCCTCGTTTCGGTGGCAAGATTTTTCCATGGTGATCAAACAGTGAGCTCTCCAGGTGATAACAGGCTGCAGGGGAAGTACAACTGCACCTGTGTTGAGGAACAGACACCAGCCAGGGGAGGCTTTTTCATCTGACAGTGACAAATTGGAACACTGTGACCTCTAAAAGAGCAGGGAATGACCCCACGGCATCCCTGCCTGCAGCCAGGTCAAGGCAATAGGAAGTGCTAGCAACCCTAATTTGCAGGGCTGGGCACCCCTGCCAGGAGAAAAGAGAGCTGAGAGAGTCCAAGCTGCTGCCTTGTCTGCCCAGGGTAGGCAGGATGAAGACTGGAAGTTCACTGCCTTCTTCCCAAACCTCTCTCCTGGAAGCTGATCAGGCTTCCAGCTCATCAGCAGAGTAGGTAGTAGTAGCAGGATTGCTGCTTCCCACTTGGTTTTAGTTTTTCGGGTTTTAGTAAAGTTCTTTGCTCAGCACCTGCTCAGCTCTTCAGGTGAGTGATTTTTGCATCTCTTCTTCCGAGCTGTTTTTCTGGGATCTGCCCTAGACCTGCAACGGTAATTCCGTGGGCAAGAGTCCCACTGGTTTTTAGTTCAAGACATTTCAGGAGCTTCACGTTCCCCTTCAAGGTCTTCAACAACTTTGGTGCAGGATCTCTCTGCCTGGGAGCCTGGGGCCTTTGGGATGAAGACTGACCAGAAGGACAATGATTCTCTGCCCCAAGTAAACTCTGCAGAGGGGGTGAAAAAGCACTTCTTCCCAAAATGGCCCTTTCTTGCACTGGAAATATTGGAGAATGACCTCCCCCAAGATCGAGGCACCTCACAGGCTTCTGATTCCACTTCTTACTTGACTTTTCTCTCATTTCTCTATTTTAATCTCAATATGAAGTAATGTATAAAAAGCAAAATAACCCCTGAACTATAAGAATCCCCTTTCTTTACTCACCTCTCAAGGCAGAGAATGTGAGCAAAAGACAAAACCAGGCTTCCCCTTCTACCCGAAATACAACAAAAGCTGCAGACATGGATACAGGATTGTGGGTTTGTGTTATTGCCATCACAGGAACAAAGCCCAGGCCTTGCTCTGGCCTCTGCTCAGCCGGCCACAACACCATACTGAGATTCCCACAATTTTATTTGGGATTTCTGGAAAAAGCTTTTGTTGCAGTTCGCTGACCTGGCTCAAGGATGCCATGACACTGAGATTTGGATAAGCGATCTGGCCACATTCACTGGAGCAAAGAAGCAAAATCCCACCCAAGTCCTGGAAGGTTGGGGGAGGCATCAACACACAATCAAAAAAATGAATATTTTGAGATAACTTATGAAAAACACACATCTAAATCAGGAGTGCAGCAGAAGAAAAGGGGAATAAAAAAGAAATCTCCATAGGAACAATCCTGCCAACCAGGCAAATATCTGAATGCTTAGACAGAAGCTTTGAGTTCCACACACAAAACACCACTGGACACTATGGGAAGGATGTAGCTCCCAAGTTGTATCAATCCCACAGGATGCAATCCTGCCTCCAATGCCTGTGCCAAGTGTTAACAGTGAGCTGTTAAACAGTTGCAGGGTTCCAGCTCTTCTGCGGCTACATTTCAGTCTGAAATCCAAGAGAATTTTTGCACGTGTGTCATTTTACACATCTGAGTGCTTAATCCTCTGGGATGAGGTTGGCACACACATCTTTATTCCGTCAGGACAAAAATGTTATCCTGCAGCGATTCATAAAGCACCTGGGAAGGTCAGCTTATGTTTTTAGCAGCTAATTTTGACAACTTCCATCTCTGAGCTATGAACAGGAATAACAAAAACCTTACTTTTATCCAATTTCCCACAATTCAGATAAGATGAAGTGTGCACATGAAGTTTCTGCTTCCGATACTGAGCACCAAGATAAGCTGAGCAGGGAAGGGTGACAGCAGCTGGAGTCCCCTCCCAGAGCCAGTGCTGGCCTGGGAGCTGAAATCTCCTCCTGTGCCAGGAATCTCATGTCCTACCATCCTCACCATACAGCAGCTCTCTTTTAAATCTTCAGGAAGGGGAGAAAAGGGGAAAAAAGCCATGTGTTTTTGAGCACCTCACTTCCGAAATGCCAGATTTTCCTTATCGAAGTCAGAAAAAGATTCTCTGCAAATATAAAAGCTTCTGACATTTCAGTTTTGTGCTTTCCTAGCACTGCCAGTTCAATCCCTGAACAAACACCCTCATTCCAGTGCTTTCCCAATGTAAGACACGAGCAAACTTCACCAGGAATTCAGTCAAACCAAAAAATAAAGCCACGGCTTTGGTTTCCACGCTACGATCCTGAAATCCAGTAACACCCTCCCTACCCCCTCAACTCTCTGCTGCTGAGATTTAACTGAAAAATAGAGCTGTACAGAGGTGGTTTTTTAATACTTTTCCTGGATGGAATTCTATTTGATGCTGTTAAGCTTTGATGACATACCCCAATGACTGGCTTGGAAGAAATCCATTTAGCAAGCTTGCAAATCACGCTGTTTCAGTTCTGTGAGTGCCCATGAGAAATGTGCATTTTCAATCATAAAAGCTGTAGAAACAAAATGGAACTTGGAGACGCAGACAGAAAAATTCCTTATCAAGGCTTGGCTGTGCTCACAGAACATGTGCTTACCATTTCCAACTCCGGAAAACTACTTACAGGAACCTGCAATACAAGACTGGATCCAAAAGTAAGAAATAGATAAATTTCTAGAAGATAGGTTTTGGGGTTTTTTTCCATTTTAAAGTCAAAATGGAGACTTAGATAAAAACTAAAGCAACCCTCCCATCTCCCCCTGGTTTTCCTAGGAATATAAATAATTGTAATATGATCCATGCATGGAGTGCCTGATTTACAGAGGTTCTCTTATGTTTATGTGGCAGCACACCTTGCTTTGGGGAAGCCTGGAGGAAGGAAAAGCCTGAAGTTTGCAATTTTTTCACCTCTCCAAAATGCTCTTTGAATGGAAACAGCAGAGGCTGCAGTGGGGATGAGGGATTAGCAGATCCCACTGCCATCCATGGTGTAATCCCCACCAGCAGCAGATCTTTGAAGCACAGTGCCAGGAACCCAGCAGCTTCCAAAAAGATCAGTCATGACAAGCTGGGAGAGAACACAACTCTATGGGGAATTGTTAAAACTGACTGAAAATGGTACTCACTGGGCATTTCCTGACATATTTTCCTCAAAATTTCTCCACAATTCAGTCAAGACAATGACAACACCTTTGATTAATTGCAAGAGATGATAATTGGAACAAAATGTGAGATCCTCAGCATTGCAGACAATAAAACCCCACGCAGTAATTTTCCTGGGATTATGAGCTGATGGCTTCTCCTGCTGGTTGGGCTGCCTCATCCTTTCCTAAACAGTCTCCTTGCCTGGGTATCCATCTGCTGTCTCCCATCCCATCCCCATTCCTCATTTGTCAGCTCTCTGCATGTTCTCAATTCAATTACTGCACTCTGTTTAGCAAAGCACAGTCCTGATCCAGCCTTGCAGCCCTGGGCACAGGAACAGCTCAGCTGCTCTTTACACTGCAACAAAGGGGACCTAAATTATACATCAGCACCCTAAAGCACCCAGGAGACTGACAGAGCCCTTGGAACACAGCTCCACGAGGGTTTGCTCTTGCAGGAAACCTGGTTTGAGATGCTCTTGCCCTCCCCACTGCATTTCCTTACCCTCTCACTTGTTCTAGTGCAATCACTTGTAGCAACCTACTGCAGGGTAAAAGAACATCTCCATCATCCCCAGAGCGGCTGCTGTTTGTACAAAGCATTGATTGGGTCAACAGTGTGATTGAAACTGCAGTTCCACAGAGAGCAGCAATGAACACAACTGTGCAGATCCTCACCGCAGCACCAGAGCATTGAGAAGCTCTCTGCTGGTGACAAGGGTTGTGGTATCATGTGCTGAAACACAGCCCCCAAAGATGCCATCTCATAGATCGGATCTTAGGAAGAAATTCTTCCCTGTGAGGGTGGGGAGGCCCTGGCACAGGTGCCCAGAGAAGCTGTGGCTGCCCCTGGATCCCTGGAAGTGTCCAAGGCCAGGCTGGATGGGGCTTGGAGCAGCCTGGGATTGTGGGAGGTGTCCCTGCCCATGGCAGGGGTGGAACAAGAAGGTCTTTAAGGTCCCCTCCAACCTAAACCATTCCATGGTTCTTTGATTCTCATTTGTGCTTTTTTTTTTTGTTAAAGTGATGTTGCATTTCGTACAAATGCCTGACACGCTTTTACCCCCACCCAAATCTGCTATTTACGTGTCTGTCACAACAGACAAGAGCACAACTCTGCAAGGTGCTTAAGAGACACCCTTGAAAGCTGAATCCTCAGGATATTGCTGACCTTGAAGGGCTGAAGCTCTTTCTCATTTTTCATTTACCCTTGCAGATGCTGCAGCAAATTAACTGAGCCTTGTGGTCAATGAGATCAACATAAAGCAAAAAGGAACTTCTAATCTTTCTCTGTTAAGAAGAGATGAAATCAGTGCAGGCTCTGTAAAATAAGAGTAATGGGAATTGTTCACAGTTATGAGTTTCTGAAACAAGCAAGTGTCTCTCATAAGTGATGAGGAACAGATCAAAAGCTGTGCTTGCCTCGCCTAGAACAGAGTTTCTTTCCCAGTTTTTTCTACTGGAACATGTCTGAATTCCTCTTTTTCATTTCGCTTGGATGCTGTTTGGGGCAGGTGATCCTACCTTCCTCTTGGATCACCCACCTTGTCCTGACAGAGGCAACAAAAAGGTGGAGCAGTCCCTGGGAGAGTGGCACTGTGTCCATACACTCTTGCTGTTAACCATTATTGTGGCATTCCTGACAGAGATTGTCAGGATTCTGAAGGGCTGAGACTGCAGGAAATAATTCTATTTCATGAGAAGGAAAAAAAATTCCATTAAAAGTGTAAAGAAATAGCCTTATTCACACAATCTCTCATTCACATGCTTCAAGATGGGGAAAAGTCTTAGGCAAACAAACATAAAATGCTGAAAAATTATTGTAATTCTAAAAAAAATTAATTCTTCATAATAACAATACAAACTCTGAAGGTCTTTTTTACATACAATTTTGAATTACTGGCTTGCCATAGTGATCTTCTAAGGATGAACAACCTCTGATGATACCTAGAAACACATTTTTCTTGCAGACTTTGGTTCTAAATGTATTTTCCTTTGGCTCAACATTTTGGCAATACTGATGTGATATTGAGCCAAGAGGCTTTCCACCAGTGAGACACTCTTTTGCAGTGGATTTTAATACCAATCACCTTCACATTCACCTGTAATACAATAAATATTTAAAAGGCCTTTATTGACTTCAACTCACAACGATTCTGAAAAAAATCGTTTTATTTGCTTAAAAATAATTGATCTATTCCCAGACAGAATCATTTAAAATAAAAACAAGATTATAAGAAAAAGAGTAGAAAATAAACAGTACTGAAAGACTGTTATTTTGATGGAACACCCAGACTATCACACTAGACAGACAAATGTACCAGTGACAACATCTTCAGACAGAGACCATCACAAACAGCCGTAAGCTTTAAAATGTGTCTGTCCCTGATGAATCTGAATCTCCATGTGCACTGCTCAGACTCCGAGTTTCATTATCTGTGCTCGTGCCACGCAGCTGCCCTGACACCTTTGCTCCAGAAAGATGTGGATTCAGATGTGGGGCAGCATCCTCTCCTAAGGAAAAAAAAGAAAAAAGGAATACAACAGTCATTGTTTGCTGTCTGTGACCAAGGACTGAACTCTACTGAAGTCATCCATATTCCATGGAAATACAAGCACACAGACATCCTTGCTGTCCACAGTTCTGGGGCACTTCAGAGGCTGCTGCTTCAGCCATCAGAACTCTCCTCATCAGGGAACAAAGGGATGACTTTCTGTGACCATACAGAATCACAGAATGGCTTGGGTTGGAAGGGACCTTAAAGCTCATCTTGTTTCAACCCCTGGCCATGGGCAGAAACACCTTCCACTCTCCCAGGCTGCTCCAAACCCCAACCAACCTGGCCTTGGACACTTCCAGGGATGGGGCAGCCACAGCTTTTCTGGGCACCTGTGCCAGTGTCCCACCACCGTCACAGTCCAGGATTTTTTCGAATATCTAATCTGTCCCTACCCTCTGTTAGTTTCAAGCCATTCCCCTTTGTCCTGTCAGTCCATGCCCTTTATAAAGTCCCTCTCCAGATTTCTTGTAGGCTCCCTTTAGGTACTGGAAGGACTGAGTTGTATTACACTGGGATGTATTTACATACAGATACACCATACGTACACACACACACACATAAATATATATAAAATCTCCAATGGACCCAGAATAATTTCAAATATATACACTGATGTTTCTGGTGTTTTCCACAGCATTGAAACAGAATCCATAAATACAAACAGTATTTCCAAATTCCATCCACATTTCTGTTTGCATCAAACCCTCAGAAAACATTCCTGTTGTTGCAGACCATGTATCTATATACAATCATAAACTGCAAAGCAATACCAGTTGAAGCCACTGGGTACAAGTCCTACAGAGAAAAACACCCTCTCAATGCTTCAGCTGCCCAAAACAAAAGTGAGAAATGGTTTCAGCTCTTCCCTATCTCCAACTCATTTCCCTGACCTCTTAAGGTTCCTTCTTGCTTCTCCTTTGTGGTTCTTCCATTCTCCCATGTGTACAAACTCCCCCCTGAAGGGTCCTCTGCAGGACTTTATGAGCCATGTTCACCTTCCAACAACTCTGAGATGGCACCCGGCCCCTTCCCATTCCTGTGATCTGACCCTGCAAAATGGGACATCCTGGGAGAGGGACAAGACCCCTGCTCCAGCCACCCCTGCAAGGGAGGGGGACACATCCCACAGAGCTTCCAGCAGCTGTGACACATCCCTGCAGTGCCCAGATGTCCTCCTGCCTGGGAACCTCTGCAAGGGTAGAGAGCAACCTGCAGCCAGACCTGAGTTGGGATAGGAGAAATGCCACAGGCAAAAGTTGTTGTATTTAGCCAAAGGAAGGAGACAAAGATGAATCAATTCATGGAGCAGGAAGAGCAAGACATGGATCAGGCTAGAGACAAAGAATGAAGGAACTAAGGAGAAATGGCATTGGGAGAATGGCACAACATTCACTCAACTACAGAAAGAGCATTTTGAGATTTCAGTGTCCTGGGGACATTTAAGTGCAGCAGCTACAAGCAAAACAAACATATCTGAGTCTGTGTACAACAGCAAAGGCTGTCTTGGAGCTTGTTCTTATTCCAGTAAGCTGTAACAATTCTCCCTTCCTCTGTGATAGACTAGGTAATTAAAACACTATTTTCCCAATAAAACCGAAAAGTTAGGCATTCTTTCACCCCAGTTAATTATCTGCTATGTCACTGAAGCAGTCATCTGCATTCCTCTGACTCGCAGCAAAGCACGCTTCGAATGGCTAATTAAAACAAAACCCCACCGCTAAAATAAAATTCCATCGGAGTTTTTCCTGCTAGAACAGCAGCCAACAGCCTGGGAAGTCAAACATGAGCAAGGCCGAAGACAGAAAAGGCAGGACATGGAGCAACCTGTGCCAGCCCAGCCTCTTGCTACTCATGAAGGCAGCAGGAGCACAGGAGCATTGTATTTTTCCCACAGGGAATCAGCACATCCCCTGGAGAAGGCTTTGGCGAGACCTAGAGCAGCCTTCCAGGACCTAAAGGTGCAATGCCCAAGGAAATCTGGTAAATCATCCTCTGCTAAAGCCCTTCTCCAACATAGATGTAGTTTGATGCTTTCAAATCTTGACTTTGTTCATAATTTCCACAATCATGTCACATTCCATGATGTCATTGTTTCAACAGCTGTTTTCAGGTTTGTTAAAAAAAGAAAAAATATGAGGAAAAAAAGAAAAAATGGAAGGAAAAAAAATAGAAGGAAAAAAGAAAGTAATATTCCCTTATCCCAAGGCTCTGTCAGAACTTCTCAAGTCTTTGATTCTGGGAGTGCTAAAAGAAAGTATCATATTAGTCTGCATTCCTCCTAACACATACTCTAATATATTTTACAGGTATACTATAGTCCAATTTTACGGTAGGTATAAAAATGCTTAAAGACAGAAAAAATAAAAAGAATAATTCCATCTACTTGCTCGACAGAAAAGTTACCAGGTCCTGAGCTATCAAAATATCCTTAAACTTAAAAATACCCAAAGTCAACATTGCCCTTTTTTAAAAGACAGAAATCTGAAGTATTTGACTTTGTTAAATTCACATAAAAATACAGAACATGGATTTTCAGCATTTTAATTGTGAAAAAACTGTGGATATCGTATTTCAGCTAGATGGGAGATTCTGTTCCACAACTGTAACTTCCCAGGATAAAAAGCTGCTAGTCCTGAAACTCTACATTGGCCCAAAAAATACAGCTACCAAGTTACTCTCACATGTGCTTTATCATCATTACCTTTTGCTGAGTGCAACCTCGTGCATGCACAGTGCATAAAACACATTCTATACACATATAGGGAGGGGTGTGGGAATAAAGACACAAATAGAGGCAGGCTGGTTTAAATCCTTGTATAGCCCCTGGTCTGCTCCTTCTTTAATAACGTGATATTCCATTTTATGTCTTTCCCTCATCAGAAAACAGCTCATAACCAATACTAAGATGGTTTCCTCTTTAACACCGAGTTTCTCACCAGGACAAATACGCAAACTGCAGTGGTTAAAATCTTTCAATATGCCATAAAAATGGAAATGGAAATGTTTTCCTTTACAAAGCAGGAAAGGGCAGGCAGGCAGGTAATCTTCATGGCTTTTCCCCCCTTTTTTAGAGGGTCTGGGAGTACTCAGTACAATTTTGCAATCATGTAGTTAGGTATATTTATAAAAATTTTCCTTGTTAAAATCCAATAAATGGAGCATGTGACCTTAGGTGACCTCCAGTTTTCCAAATTCATTGTCACCATTTAATAGAACAACTTCATATAAACTGTGAAAACTGACACTCTTGGTAAAAGTGTGAGAGTCCTTGGCTAGTAGGAACTCAGCAGTGACTGAAAACATCTTAGTGACCCACTGATGGAAAAGGTCACATTTCAGATCAGAGATTTCTCCTGTTCTTGGCACTCTGTAACAAATTCATGTACAGTACTAAATTTCCAGACCTTTGTTTAACAGAAGCATAAAAATTAATGGTGTGTCAACCATCCAGTGACCTGTGAAGGGAGTTTTTCTCTAAGAGGTACCGTCACACACAGAATATGCCATCTACAAAGTGTGTCATGAATGTGTGCCAAAGGAAAAAGGAATTAACCACACTGAAGGGAGGTTTGGTTACTAACACCATATGGCAACAGCAAGAACAAAGAAAAAATGTTTAAATCGTTCTTTTTAAATTTTTCTATTTGGCAAAATAAAAAGACTAAATAAGTCTGACTTTTAAGCCAAATGAAAACCATGTGCTTTAACTCCTTCGACTGGGTGTCCATATATTAAATAAAACTATTTTAATCCATCTGGGGATGAAACAGAGCCATAGCTTATAAGTGAAAAGTGCAATCACGGAATCACAGAATGGTTTTGGTTGGAAGAGACCTTAAAGTTCATCCAGTTCCAACCTCCTGCCATGGGCAGGGACACCTTCCACTACCTGGCCTGGAACACTGCCAGGAATGGGACAGCCACAGCTTCCCTGGGCAACCTGGGCCAGGGCCTCAGCATCCTCACAATCCAGAATTTTCTTCTGCTATCTAATCTAAACCATCTCTCCTTTGTAGCCATTCCTCCTTGTCCTGTCACTCCATGTCCTTGGAAATCATCTCTCCCCACCAAGACAATAAATAGGGAGGGATTTGAAGGATCAGGACCCAGGTTATTTTTCAGTATAAAACCAGAACTGTAATTACTGTAATTACCTACATATTACTTCCTAAAATTTCAAAACAATCCTCCCTCTACTCCCGAACTGCAGCAGCTCACTTCAAGAGCAAGAATAAACTTCCAAGACTGTAAAAACAACTCCAGTGCAGTGCTCTCATTCCTTTAATAGCAGGGGCTGATAGGAATGGCTTGTTTCTTCTTCTGCCAGATTCCAGCTGCTTCCCTTTGTTTATTCCTGACTTCAAAGTTTCAAACACTGTCCTGTCCCAACAAATAACTTCCTCCAGATGGCATTAGCTCAAGTGCTCTGAGCACTGGGATAGCACAGCACCTGCAGATCTAACTCAGCATCTTAAAATCTTCATTGAAGGTGCCACTTTTTTTTCCTGTCATTCCCCCATTTTGCTTTTTCCCTACATAAAAAGATTTCTATCTGGCATATAGTTACAAAGACCATTAGCAGGGAAACAGAGTTGTCAGAAATTCTTTACGCTAATGACCAAAGTAAAGTAGAAGAATAAATGTCTGCAGGCTCAAAGGTAAAAGAAGTACTGTCAGTAGAATCATTTTATAGAATCATGGAATGGTTTGGGTTGGAAGGGACCTCAAAGCTCATCCAGTTCCAAGCCCCTGCCATGGGCAGGGACACCTTCCACTATCCCAGGTTGTTCCAAGCTCCGCCCAGCCTGGACTGGAAGACTTCCATGGATGAGGCAGACACAGCTTCTCTGGGCACCCTGTGCCATGGCCTCACCACCCTCACAGGGAAGAATTTTTTCCTAAGCTCTCACCTAACCCTGCCATTTGTCAGTTTGAAGCCATTCCCCCTTTTCCTGTCACTCCATCCCTTGTCCCAAGTCCGTCTCCAGCTCTCTTGAATCCCCTTCAGGTCCTGGCAGAGGCTCCAAGGTCTCCCTGAAGCCTTCTCTTCTCCAGGCTGAGCATTCTCAGCTCTCTCAGCCTGTCAGTCTCTTATCTGCTCCTCCATTCTCCTCTCTTATCTGTTCCTCTCTTTTCTCCTCTCTCAGCCTCTCCTATCTGCTCATTTTACCTCTAAGTAAACCTGTCAGGTACACATTTGTGCCAGTATGTGTCCTGTCCATGTCTCCATGGGTTTCTGTGTGATACCACACCGAAATTCACTCACTTTCATACATGGCTGTACAGGCAAGTTACCAAGTAGAGCAACCCAAGAAATGGCATTTTTGGCAAAATCAAAATTATTCCAGGCTTGCTGGGCTAACACATACTAATAAGAAAAATCCATATTTTGATGTAAGTAATTCTGAAGGCTGCACTGAAATGAGAAATTACACTGCCGTGTCAGTCAAGCTACTAATTATATTTAGCATTTCCAGTTCAGAGTCATATTTAGCTGTATCATGCATATTGGCTATTTAACGTTTCTGGAATTTAATGGCTTATAAAGTTGGAAGTGGGTAGGTTCTAGAACTAGCCACATGGCTTTGAGATGGAAAAGAATACAATCTTCTCAGGAATAAGCAGGACCATTAACAGGTTCTCAAATAATCCATTTTTTGGGGCAGAGCTATTCTCCATTCATTAGAAATGACAGTTCCTCTTCCAGAGCTTTTCTTGCTCTGGCCACCTTGAATCCGTGGACTTATTTAAGTTATTGTGGAGAAGTTGGCCTTTCTCAGCTCTGCCAGAAATGTGCTTTTGAGGGCAGGGACTCTCTTCTTGCTGTGTGAATGCTTTGCCAAGCATTTACCTGGCTGCAGGTGAGAGCTCTGCCTTCCACTGGGACAGAAATACAGAGAGCAAGAACAAATGTCCTTCAAATGCCTGCAGTTCTCTTTTTGTAACTCCAACCCAGACTGCCCCAACTGAGCTGTTTCATGACAAACAGAAAAGGCAAAACAAGGCCAAATTTCTAGGGCTGAGTTACATGAAAGGGGTACATTTACAATTAAAACACTTGAGTTGTTTTACAGAAATGGACAGACATCTGTAGGACTTGAGCCAAAAATGTCTGGATTTAAAAGCACGAGTCTACTGCTGGAGCTGAAAAAACACAGTTTCATTCTCAAAGGCTGCAGCCAACTCATAAACTTCCATAAGTGGGCCACAGACACCAGTGGAGACAGAAAACTATACAGCATGAGTTCAGTTCAAGTTTTGACCTAAACTTGGCAAATTCCACCTTCCCCCTGGTGTCATGTACATACAAAACCCCTGCACACAAGCACGCAGAAAATAAACATGTGTATACACACACAGTGCTTTTGCTGTTTGTTTGTGTAACCCCCGATGTATAGCCCAGCTATAAATATTTGCAAAAAGAAAATAAATGCAGATCCCCAGCCAGTGAAGGAGGGTGGGGCCAGGCTCAGCAGCTAACAAATATTTCAAAGCAGAATATTTGAAAATGGTTTTTTCCTCCTCTCAAGTTGGAGTTCAAGGTTCAGTGGTTTTCCAAAACACTCTATATTCCCACCAATGGCAATACTAAACAGAACAAAACCTAGAAATACATAAAATAAACTAGAACCAGATTTTTCAAAATCCTAACACAGAGACCGGTAGGGAAGGGCAGACAGAAAGCAGTTCCAAAAACATCTAGAAATGAGATTGCAGAGTTTACTAAATAAATATTTCCTTTTGGTGCCTAAAATCTACTCTGCTCCTTTAGATCTGGCATCTTTTGCTCTGTAGAATCTCTCACTGCTTAACAAATTTGTTCCCTGGCCACATCTCTTGCTGCTGTTTCCCACCAAATCCCTTCCAAAAGATGTGTAATGATCTTTCCAAATAACTACAATAATTATTAATACTAAGAAGAAATATTAAAAGTGAATTTGATTTTTCCATAGAGATGGCTGTGATTTTTGGATGTGCAATTGGCTCAAAACAAACAGCCTTTCCTTAACATTTAAGCACTGTTGTTTCTAGGCTGCAACCATTTTCCCGAGGAAAACTGAGAGGAGGCTCTGTGGTAAATACTGAAACAGCAGCTTTTATTTAAGAATAAAAAAGGAGAAGTTCCTTACTGGTCCAGAGTCTTTAAAAAACCACCAGGAAAATGTGTATCTTGTGCAGGGGTTGGGGGGAGGAGTAATCCCTAAATCCACAAGAGATAACCTAGGTAAACAGCTGGTGGAATCAGGAGAATCTGACAAGTGATAATTAAAAAACTGCAGATCTAATGGTGTAATTAATATTTTACTTATTCAGTAAAACTAAATATCACCTACATACCTTTTTTTTTCCTAATTTTATGCAAAATCTAACCAGCAAGTGGACAGGAAGGTAATTTCAAAAGCATATTTGTATAATATATTGGCTCTGTTATTCACACCTTCATGTTTGGGGCTCCAAAAGATATTTTAATGCCTGTATCTGAAACAAAATTAAGAAGCTAAAAAAAAGGAACTCAAATGATCAATCATGGGAATTCACACTTAATTCTAAGATAAAGTTCTGCTGAATTCCCTTAGGATGCAGAGTCAGTCAGTGCAAACCCAGCAGTAGGACTGGCTCCACTGAGACCTCATATCTTAATGATATTAATTGCAGCAATATTGCCTCTAGCTTATCTACATCGTGCCACAAGTGCGAGACATAACATCATTCACAGCCTACTTGGGGAGTGGTAAGGAAAAAAAATAAAAATCAAAGCATCTTTTTAATTCTTAGAAGTTTCATGGCCTCCTTTCATTGAAAAATAATTTTAAAATATTTTACACGAATAATTAAAGTTGAGCAACCAAAGTCAAGTGATGTTTCACCATCAATTAAGATTTGAAAATGAACACAACTGGATAATTCCAAGCACCTCTCACTGTCCAGCCCTGCAGCTCCCCAGGTACAAAATATAAAAAAAAAATTCTTAGGAACCTCAGAGGACAACTTTCAGTGAACCTGTGTAAGAAGTCACAGGCTACTTTCTACCACTAAAAAGTGCAATGAGAGACCTTGATGAGCTCTCCCTCAAACAAGAGGATTTCCTGGGCAAGGAGGTTTTATCCCCTCCAGCCACGGCAGCAATCTGCATCCAGATCTGACTGAAAGTTAGGGAATGGGTATCAGAAAGAAAAGAGAAAACTTTCTGCCTGAAGGGCAGTGCTGCAGGGCAGAATTTTCTCATTGCAAGTCATTCCTCACATATAACAGTCACTAAATGCATTCATATAATAAAAAATTAAATAAGGTACACTCGGTATAAAAAAGATTCAAATAACAAGTGTTTTTCTAGACAACCACAAAAAAACAGCTTTATTTCTCTACTCTGAATACTTAAATATTCACATGATCCTATGCATTTGTTTTGATGATTTTCTCTAACAAAGTAATGGGATTCCCCATATGGAAACTGTTTGCCAAGACTCCCATTACTGTACTACCATTACAATGACCTGGCATATTAAAATGCTTATACCTACAGCACAATTACCCAAAATTTTTGTAATTACATCTTTTCAAAAGAAGATGATGAACGTTTTCCCCAGGAACAAAACAAAACAAGACAGAACAAAGCCAGCCCTATACAGTTAGCATTTTCCAATGGTCACTCTACAGAAACATCTCTACAGAAATCAGAAATGTCTAGCCCAGGAACAAACAAACTTATTAAAAATAAATATTTTCCAGCCTTTTGTTTAGCTGCAGAAGGTGGTCACTACAGGTCTTACCATTTGTGGATATCAATGACCTTTGGAAAATGTATAGGAATAAGCAGTTCTAGGAAGCTTAGAGAGGCAAACAACTTTTCTGTTAGCTCAGAAAGAGGATTGTAGCAACCTGAATAAGTAAGCACATGTTCAAATAAGGAAAACATTAAGTTTGGAATTAACATGGAAGATCTGGGAGCTCACTGTTATAGAGGCATAAAATCTTTTAGGTTTGGAAAACACTTCCAATATCATCAAGTCCAACCATTAACCCAGCACCACCATGCTCACCCCTAAACCATATTCCCAAGTGCCACATCCAACACATTTTTGGAAAGCCTTCAGGGATGGTGATACCACCACTTCCCTGGGCAGCCTGTTCCAGTGCCTGACCCGCCTTTCAGTGAAGAAATTTTTTCATAATATCCGATCTAAACCTCCCTTGGGGCAACTTGAGACCATTTCAGACCTCTGGTCCTGTCTGTGTCCAGACCGTATTTTGACCTGCTCTTGAAATGAGCACCCAGTGTGATGACAAGTAACTCTGCCTTCACAATCTCATGTCTGGGACCAGAAACTTGGAAAGATCTGAGAGTAAACAGATGATTTTATCTTGTGCTATTTTAAAGTTTGTTAAAATCTAAAATGATTAAACTTTGTGCAATAGAGATAAGCATTCCTCCTTGGGGAAAAAAAAAAAAAAAAGAATACAAAAACCTTGGCCTGTTACATGGGAAAGAGTAAAGCCAAAATTCCTTTGCAATAGTTGGGTAAATGTGAGCTCTAAACCAGTAGAATAAATGAGCTGGAGAAATGTATTGCTCTACATTTATGTTGCATATTAAGCACAGTGCACCACCTTCTCAACTCTCTCTTAGACACATCAGTGATTTTAATACGACAGCCCCTCCATCTCTGCTAAGTGGAATAAAACACAGGGAGCACCGCAGGCAGCTCCCACCAACACCGTGCCTCTTGAAGGATCCACTGCCAATCAACAGCTCCCCAGCAGCACCAGAGAAACCAACAACTCCTGTCAGGAGCTGCTCCACACAACCCTTCGAGCTGGGCCTTGAACAGAGCCCTTTACATCAGGTTCTCATTTGGGCAGATGTTCTTTGCCTCTGAAGCTGCAGCCACACGCACACAAACTGAAATTTGGGATGCTGGATGCACCAGCTTCCTCCAGGAAGCACTGCAGCTCTTTGACTCTTCCCAGTTCAAGCTCTTGGTGCCAAACTGGTGATGGACCATCCACAGCTCATCCACAGCTTCCCTCAGTGCTTTGGGCCATGAGCAGGATTAATAAAGCTTTAGACAGCCTGAGAGAAAATCATTTATCAGTTCCCTGGGTTTAAATATCCCTGGCCAAAATACAGGGAGATCTGCAGTGCAAAGGAGCATATATGGAAATCCAGGTCACATGTGTGGGAGCAGAGTGTGGGCTCTGCCTGGTGATGGACACGACTTGGAATCATCCAACCATTCGTGCTGAAAAAGACTTCTGAGGTGAAGGGCACAAACCTGGCCCTGTGCATCATCACAGAACACACACCTGAATTTAGGAGCTGTTCACAGGAACAGCAATTACACAAAGCTCCTTAGGAAAGCAGCTTTTGCAAACCCTCCACACACCTGACAATGACAGAGCCAATTATTTAGCACAATCGTGATCTGACACGATGACACCCAGTGTGTGCCAGCAGGAAAAGCACAATGGTAAAAGGAAGCCTTATCTCGTGTGCCTCATGGAATTTAATGGCTCCCCAGTATGTTACCTGAAGCAAATTCATTCACATTATACACACAATACACTCCCAAGTTCAGCAACACTTTCTCTGCAAGTATCAGATAAAGTAATCTGTTTTCTGGCAGTTTCTTGCATATGCTACAATAAGACCAGAATTTTAAGAAACATTATCTATTATTTTCTTTCTTTCTGCCTCTTAAATATCAGGGAAGAATTGAGTTTGGAATATATTTAAAATTCAGTACATCTCCAAGTCGGGGAATATGTTTTCCCTCATCATTACTCTGTCACCGAGCATTATGCTGCCTACACAAGAGCAGGAGAGAACAAATGCTTAAAGATCATCTTTCTTTACACACAACACTTAAATGTCACTGTTATTTGATGCAATATTGGGTTTTTTTTTTAACTTGGAGGGAGAGAAGACACATGTTGCAAGATCTCTTGCAACAGGATTGTCTCCTACAAATGTTGGAAGCCAGGAAAGGGTCTGGGTCATGCCTGAGGCTCTCTCACTAATTCTGCAATGCAGACTGCAATGTAGTTTTAACTCTATTATTACAGAGTTCTCCAGTCCTTCCCTATTCCTTCAGATGAGAAGTAAACAGGTTAATGCAGACTCATTGTACACTGCTCTGTATTTTTAGAGAGCTACTTGGAAAGGGAGTAGTGCAGTATCCAAGTGTAGCTTTACTCACACAACCTACATTCATCACGCACAGAAAGTTTCCTGGAAACCTATTCTAAATCTGATAAGAAAAATCCTCATTAAGAATCATTTGCTTGTTTAATTTTCACTTATTGGGCTTTAATGTACCATAAAAGTAATAACAACGGTGCCTTAACTAAATTCTGCTTGTCTTGTATTCATTAATTTTAGAAGAACACAAAACTGCCTGTAGATACAGGAAGCTGCTGGAAAATAAAAAGGAACCAATCACGTAAACTCAAACGAGAGGATTTTTTTTTTTTTCTGGAACACGGAGTTCAACAAAAATGTATTCTGTTCACTGTACACACGACACCAGTGGGAATAAGAGCCAGTTCAAGTTCTAAGTTACCATTACTTGGGTAATGGCTTCAAGCTGCAAGGCACAGCTGTACGGGCCCAGCCAGACAGGCTATCACAGCAATGCTTTGATAGCATGGGGCCCTTAAGTGTCAGGATATAGAAAAGGCAGCAGTTGTTGGCTGTGAAAACAGTCTGATACAAACCAGATGGGGACTCACTTGATGGGCAACACAAAGGAAAACAATTGGCTCATTCAACAAAGTCAGGCCACTGCCCCAGAGAATTAACAGAAGACAATAACAGTCAACCAGAGTTGATGCAAACAAGAAACAGCCATGTGGTTACGGTTTAAGGAATTGTTTGTCCTCAGACTAAACATAAAGTTTTGATTTCTAATTCTCATATTCATTAATTTCAGTCTCGTTTACAAGTCCCTTCTTCCTCCAAAGTCTTCCGTGTAATTCATTTATGTAGCACCAGCCTTCACACACCTACTTAAACAAGAAAAAAAATCTATGACAAAGGCAGCTGTATTAATCTAATGTTTCCTGAGGAATGCCAAGACCACAGACAACTTTCTGAACTGTGGCAGAACAACATTACAGATACACAGAATGTTATTAGACACATTTGCATGCATATGGCAATGTATTTACTGATTCTTTTTGATTTGAAATGCATAAAGCCCAATAGGTCATATGCTGGGTTACCAGAGTACAGATGTCCTCCAGTTTTGTGAAGAGTTCTTCTGGCTTCTTACTTAGGGTTTTCTTTTAAGCAAACTTCAGATCAATTATGTTGCCACATAACAGTTTTGTCAGGCTACAGTAAAAAAATCTATTAAAATAGCTATTACCAAAACTTTTTTGAAGCAATCAAAAATTTTAAAACTGCCTATTTCAGCCATAACTCCAAAAATCCCCAGTCCACTCATTTTTAGAAGCTTGTAGAAGATTATGGTCCAAAATCTTAATTGCTCTTGCTGTTTTATTACAGGAAATATGAAAGTGACATGTGCAAAGGTATTTTGATTACAAATTACTTACAGAGATTGCACAATAACTCAGACCTCTAAGGGCCTTCTGCAATTTCACTCTCAGACTGAAAACATCTGAACTTTCTTTTCATATACTTCAAACTATTCCCTCTGGCAGGCCCTGCACGGTGGAGCTCCACACAAGTGTGAGTGCTTGGATGGCACCAGTGAGAGGCAGCCCCAGACCAGGATACCCAAGCAAGGACCTGGACATGGAGATGAAATTAGTGAAACTTGTGAAATCAGTGTCCTGGGCCCTGTCAGTTTTAGCACACCACAACTCCTCATGGAATAACAGAATGCTTTAGGGTGGAAGGGACCTAAAAACCCATCCAGTTCCACCCCCTGCCATGGGTAGGGACACCTTCCACAATCCCAGGTTGCTCCAAGCCCCATCCAACCTTGCCCTGAACACTTCCAGGGATGGGGCAGCCACAGCTTCTGTGGGCAACCCGTGGCAGAGCCTCACCACCCTATAGGGAAGATTCTTTTCCTAATATCTAATCTAAGCCCACTCTGAATGTATGGTTCTCATGTAATAGGCTGACTCTGGAATGACAGAGGAACGGAGTTTGTCCTTTAAGAAAGTGAAAAAAACTCCTCTCTGAATTAATAAATCTGAAAGTCAGGCCCTAATCATCCTCTAAAGTGGTTCTAACCTTCAGCTGCTGTGGTTCTCCAGCCTGTGAGCATGGCTTCACTTCAAAAAAAGCCAAAACACAACCTTGGCTGCATTCAAACCAAACCACCACATACTGTAGGTAGAAAAACCAGGTTTTACTTCAGTTTCCTGCCATAAGCACAGAGCCAAGCCCCCGACAAAGCCGATATGTGCTGCGCTCTCTCCGAGCTAAAGCATCTCCCCGACAGAACCGCGGGGCCAATTTCCAAAAGCGCAGCCAAATTCTTGAAACTTCCACTGCAGGGCTGGGCTGTCACATCATAGCAGAGAAGACTTTGCCTGCAGTGCTGCTATTATTCGTTTTTCACATCATATATATCGAGGTCAGACCACATTTTCTACGTGCAGCTGAAATTTTGGGTTGAGTCTCTCTGTTAGGTCGTTACTAGAAAATTACGAACCTTAGGAACAGAACAGCCTTTATTTATCAAGCCATAACCTCAGAGATACTGGCAGTCGTAGGCTTGCATTAAAAGCAGATGAGAGAGGAGCAGAAACCTCTTTAAATCCCAGGTCTGACTGCACAGGCAAACCCCAATTGCTCTTATAAAAAGGGTTTTGGCCATGGCCCGGCAGAGAACGCCTGCACATAAAGGCCAGCTGGAGCAGGGGCAGGCACGGCCCTCAAAGTGAGGATTCCAACAGGAAACTGCTCCCCCCTTTCTCTTCTTTTTTTTTTTTTTTTTTTTTTTTTAAATCAGGAAGGAAGCTTCATCTTCAGAAACAAGCATTCCCTGTGTAATCTCTCTGCTTGGCTGTCTCTAGGAGTGGGTCCAATTACTGAAATAAGCAACATGCACTTCTGAGAAGTCAGTCGAGTTTTACATTGTAACTCAAACTAGTAAATATTTCCCATTTATAATTCTGATTTACGTAACAGGGCACAATGGCAGCTGTTAAGTAAATTAAACAGTTTTCTCAAGATCTGTAATTGTGGTTTCACGATTATAAAAGCTCACCAAAAGAAAAAAAGTCAGAAATTAAGCAATTTGCAACAAATTCTGTGCTTTTTACTTCTACTGAAGATACAATGGCCTGACGAGGACAGACACTGCAGCTGTTTTAGTGTCTTTAAACAAACACAGCTCTGCCTAACTCTTGCAATATGTACAGTGCCTAAAACAAGGTCACGATGTGCAACCCTGAGATTATTACTTTACTTTAACAACCTGAGTTAGGATGGAGAGCAGCAGATCATCCTATTAAGTCTAACCTGCCTTGATTGGCTAACTTTGAGCCAAAACATAAACATAATTCTACCAGACCCAGAAAAGGTGAGATAAATTTTCATTGTTCACATATTCACATGGTTGATTATTTATTAATATGTATTAAAAATACATGCCTATATGACATTAAAAAAGAAAGAGTTAACTGGAAGGCAAAGTCATGCTGTACACAAAGAGAAATAGTTACTTCCCTGCAGCCAAAGCACTGCGGGGGAAAAAATGCATTTCACAGACCCGTTCCATATTTTCTGTCACACTCAACAACTTTCACTCAGGTTGTTTAGAACTGTGCTTAAAACCAGCTCTTCTTTCTTTAAAAGCAAAACATAACTTTTAGATTAGAGCAGAATGACAACATATACAAAAGTTCTAAATCTAAATTAGGTTTTTCTAGGTGTAGGGTTTTTTTTTTTTCTCCCTTGAATGACAGAACTCATGATAAAAACCAGAACACAGTAGTCCACAGACAAAGTTTAACCCATCTCCACCATTTACTACTGTTCCTTACATATGCAGTCTCATTTGAAAGTGATATTTCAGAGATGAGGATTTGTTGCACTTCACTTACAGAATAAGTTGTATGGAAGATGAAGAGGGTTTTACTCCAGCTTTAGGTTAGGAAAAGTTATTCCACACTGTTACAAAACCCAGCCTCATGTGCAGCCTCAGCACTGAGCAACAGGTCACGCATGACAACTTTAATCTTCACTCACCAGGCCTGACTCTATTTTTTAACAAGAATGCAACTTTGGCAGCCTGCATTTCTCAAAATCAGCATGTTATCAAAGAGTAGCATTACCATTATTTACATAGTGCTCTTCATTTGGAAGACATCCTAGATAACATTTACCCCATGCTGTTGCCTTATTTGAAAATTTCATGGGCTCCTATTCTTAAGAAATTAATCCTGTGGGCATGGGAAACCTATATTTATATTTAATTATAGGCAGTCTTTGTATCACTGTATTGAGAAGGTGGAGCTGGACAAACCTGGCTTCTCTTTGGTGCATGAAGTCAAAAGTCTGTTTACTCCTAAAGTATCTAGAAAAATAAGCAAATAAAGTACCTAGTAACAACACTGGTCACCAGCATGAAAACTGCCTACAAGCCAAGCCCTTTCACAATATAATAAGCAGTAGAATTTTAAAAATACAATTTGATTGTAGACACAAATCATCTAAATACCCAGCTTTATTGGTCACTTTGGTTTTCTTCATAACTTTACAGCTATGCCTTGCCTCTCCTAGCAGTACAAAAATTTACAAAGCAATAAAAAAGAGCAAAAAGTTTATCATCTGAGAATGACAGCATTTGTGAATCCCCCGTCTCCTTTGTAGAAGAGGTCTGTGGGCAGACAGTCAGAATTTGTGAGTTATTCATCACTCACCTCATACACACTCATCCTAGGGATTTCTCTCCCACCCAGCCACACCCCACACCAACAGCTGGCTCCTTCCAGGTTTTATGTAGTGCTTCAAAAAGCTGAATTGAGAGCAATTTAAGAACAGGTAAAGCTGAAGGGAGTCCAGCTGCCTCTGCCCAGGGCTCAGCAAACCCATCACAGCGGGGAGAGCAGAAGCTGCTCCTTCTGTTGCGCTGCTCTCAGACTTGCATGAGCCACTGAATTATAAAAGGCAACATCTGCCTTCCCTGCCAACCAGAAAAATATAACAAACTCAGCACATACTGAAGACATAAAGCCTGCATTTCTCCTATCACAGTGCTATATATGTTTCTCCAAATTGAAATATGTGTTTGTAATACTCCTTGTCTTCACCTGTCACCAAACAGTATCCAGGCAATGTGTTGCCAGCACCCAAAAGCATCAAGACTTCCTGCTCTGATACTGATGCCTTTTATAAAAGAAACTAAAAAGAAAAAAAAGGGAGATAAGAGACCGACTTAAATGACTGTTAATCCATGGTCATCCTGCGGTGCATCTGCCAACTGAACTAACCCAGTCGGCAGCAGGTCTACCTGAGACCTGGAATGGTTGCTGCCTCCAGCTCAGCTGGCACTGATGGAAAGGGCTGTAAACAGAGAGTGACTGAGCAGGGTAAATAGATCTTATTCAGGAAACTGCCTTTGTAGGCTGTGATCGATGTGAGAGGCTGCAGCATAATCCTGGAGGCAGTAACTCCAACCAAATGCCCTGCTGAAAAGGGAATGCTAGTTCTGTGAATCGTAGAATCAAAGAATGGTTTGGGTTGGAAGGAGCCTTTAAAGCAAATCCAGTTCCAACCCCCTGCCATGGCAGGGACACCTTCCACTATCCCAGGCTGCTCCAAGCCCCATCCAACCTTGAACATTTCCAGGGATGGGGCAGCCACAGCTTCTCTGGGCAACCTGTGCCAGGGCCTCACCACCCTCAGAGCAAAAAATTTCTTCTGAACATCTCATCTAAACCTGATTCCTTTCAATTTTAAACCATTGCCCCTTGTCCCATCACTCTCTACCTATATAAAAAGTCCATCTCCCTCCTTTTCATAAGACCCCTTTAAGGTACTGGAAGGCCACAATGAGGTTGCCCTGGAGCCTTCTCTTCTCCAGGTTGAATAATTCCAGCTCTCCCAGCCTGTCTCCAGCCCTCTGATCCCATCTTGTTGCAGTGACACACTGAAGCACATCCGTTAGAATAACAAGGAATCTCAATTTACATTCTTTTACCATCGCTGCTAACAAATAGGCATGTGAATTAAACTCGTACAAGACCACAAAAATTGAATGCTTCTTCACAACATTATGACAGCAGATGATGTGCAAAGGGACTTCAGAACTCAATTATATGCCTATAAATGAGCAACAGGTTCAGGAGAGACTGTTCTGATCCTTTTCCATGACCCACCACAACACACAGGCCACAGAACAGCTAAGCATGCTTACTTTCTAGATGCACATCAGTTCTTTCTTGTTAAACCATGGGCTCAGAGCTGTGGAACCACTAATTTGTGAGAAACTTCTCCCTCCAGAGAAGAACTAACTGGAAACAGCCCTGGGGCTGATGTAAGCATTAAGTACATGGGGAGTCTCTGTCCTTAGGTGGCTTGCCCAAGCCCATTAATTTTTTGTGTGTGTCCCCCATTTATATAAGCAATGTTTGCATGAAAGGGGAAAGCAGGTCAGCCTAGTCAGCTTGCCACCATCTGCTTTTATTCAGAGTTGCTCAAGATCAGTGCCAGTGGGATCAGTGCCCATTAAAGGGGTTTATTGTGTGTGTTTATTTTTTGCTCTTTACAATGAAGGCAACAGCAATTACTGTAAGTTTGTAAAAGTGCATACAAATCATAATCCTCAATACAAAGCTGCTTCAGTCAGATCCCAGCATGTTTACGAATCCTAGACAGGCTGTGAGAAAGGCTGTCCTGGCACAACAATTTCCATAGACTGGGGAGGAGTGTGGTAGTGTCCAGGAGATCAGAGACTTGCATTTAATAGTTGTTATCAAGACCATCCCCTGTTTGCAATCCACAGCAACTCCAGCTGATTCACCACCACATGAGAGTCTCAGACAAAAGAAAAAGCCTCACATTGGAGCTTGACCCCCAGACAGGCTGACAATAGATGGATTTATACAACTAAAACTGGAACTGGGGGGAGATCAAAGGTAGGCTGCCAAAGTGGAAATGGCAATTTAGAGCTCTCAGCTAGTGCATTCCAACTGCTAAGAGTGGATATACAGCAGCAAGAGGTACACTTCCTTTAAGGAGAATTCTGCCCCGGATACACCTAGCCACTGGAGACACAAGCTACCAAAACCCCCGAAATGAAACAAAATATAACCCCCCCCAAACAATCAAACAATTGTAAGAAAACCCCACCCTAACTGGCAAAAGGGGGGAAAAAAGGGAAAATACAGAGAATTGCAGTAGTAGAACTGCACTGCTTTGGTTCCAGGTAGTCACAAGTGTTTGAAAAATAAATGCAATTATGAATCAATTTTTAAAAAAGAAATTCTAATTAATTTGGATGTAAAATCCTTTCCATTTTTAACACACACATCAGAACAGAAGATCCTCTGAACCCCCTGGTGTGTGTGTGATGTGATGTAGGCAGCGATGCTCAGCAGGCACCTGGACTAGGCTCCACATATTTTGAGGCAGAAAGGGCATATAGTGATAGGAAAAGGGGGAATGGCCTTAAGCTGAAGGAAGGTAAATTTAAGTTAGATATTAGGAAGAAATCCTTTACTAGATGGGTGGGGAGGCCCTGGCACAGGTTGCCCCCAGAAGCTGTGGCTGCCCCATGGCTGGCAGTGCTCCAGGCCAGGCTGCATGCGCCTTGGAGCAAACTGGCCTAGTGGCAGGTGTCCCTGCCCATTGCACGGGGTTGGAATGGGATGGTCTTTAAAGGTTCCTTCCAACCTAAACCATTCTATGATTCTATGAAAAATGAGCTACAGAAACAAAAAAAAAAAAAAATCCAGATTTCTATAGCAAGTTATAAAATAGTCAGATGCTTGAGAGAAAAACTAGACAAGATTCCTTTGGATGAAAAACTATTAGATCACCTGGAATCCTTTAAAATGTAGGCTTGAAGGGGGAATCAGATGAGATTTGGGAATATTTACTTTAAGTCCCAGAAAATCTGAATAAAGACAAGCAAAAATCTAAATATTTGACAGTCTCCATAGGAAATAATGCTTTCAGTAGTGATCACATCACTTTGTAAAAGATATTCTTTCCCTTTCTTCAGAAAAAACCCATCTGGTGCTGGAATTTCCCTGAAAATCCCTGCTGCTGTGTTCAGACCAGAGGAGGGGCTCGGTACAAGAACACACCCTGAAATTCAGCAAAATAAGTGTGTTAAACTTAACTAAAAGGGAGCATTTATTCTTTTTACTCTATTATAAGTGCAAAATAGTTCCCTCCAGGGATCACCCATACACACATTCAGACATGAATTCTCCTGAGGCCTGGACGAGGGAGGTGTGAGGATACAGAAAGCTGTGCAGATTTTGGGATGGGTGTAAAGCATCCGCAGCACAGGCACCAAGGGGAGGCTAAAACGGGAAGTTTTCTGCCTTTGCACAAGGCAAAAGCCTCAGCACAAGGTCACAGCAATGTCACTGCAGCAGGGAGAGAGCTGTGCCCCTGTGTGACACTCAAGGAGGGCTGCAGGAAGAGAAGAAGGAACTCTCAGCCTCTTAGAAGTTGAAGGAAATTGCCAAGGGATCTGTATGAAAGGGACTGGGCAATACGTGGTGTGGAAGTGGCCTCCAGAAGAGAATCCCTTCTCCCTGAGCACAGCACTCAGCAGGAAACCCTCAGACTGCAGAGACTGCTTGGTACAGTTTTCTTCAAGTATAAATTGTGTTGTCTTGTTTTTTTTATTTCTCCATTTGACTACTTGGATTTCAATTCATTTAGGTGCCTGAAAAAAAATCAAATTACATTTGAGGAGTCTAAAAAACAAACCAGAGTTGTGCTTCACCTGCTTGGAGTTCCTATTCTTCACACTTTAAGCACAAATAAGTGAGGGGGGAAAATGACAGGTCTGCGAGACCAGAGGATCATTTCCCAGGAAACAATCTTTTGGGAATGGGTACAAAGATGTGCAGAGTCCCATGAAAACAACCCACAGCAGTTTCTGGTGTTTGGCTCCTCATGACTCAAACCTGAAGCAGCAGAGCACAGCCACAGCAGGACATCATCATCCACAGTAACAAATTCACACAAGACTTTGCCTTAAGCTATGAAAAGTCCAACTTCTGGTTTAACATTTTGTCTGAAAACTAACTGAAGTAACTCAGTGGGAAAAGAAGCAGCCACAGATATAAATGACACTTGTCAACAGATAAATAATATTTACAAAAGCCAAGAAATTAAAAGCTCCTGATCCAAATGTACTATAACAGAGCTAAATATTGACTTACAGGAATTCAAACTAGAAACTCTCAAGTCTGGCTACCTAGGATTTTATGTGGGATATTATGCAAAATGCACACTTATTACTCGTGCATGTTTTGTACTGCATGGGCTATCGTGTAACTGCTATGGACACGTGCAGAATAAACAAAACCTCCTTGAGAATTGGCATTCTAAACCACTTGGAGCACCTAAAAGCTAATGACTACTTATAGAAAAGAGACACAGTTTCTGTGGGAAATGCACTCTTGCATTTTCTGACTTGCCCAAATATAAAATACATTAACTGAGTGATGTCAGTGAGCCACCTGATAGCACAGAGAGGTAAAAGGACAGAAAACCAGATGAAAAATAGACTGGAAACATCCCTGGAAGTGTTCCAGGCCAGGTTGGATGGGGCTTGGAGCAATCTGGGACAGTGGAAGGTGTCCTTGCCCATGGCAGCGGGTGGAATTAAATTACCTTTGAGGTCACTTCCAACCCAAACCATTCTGTGAGTCTGTGACAAATTCTGAAGAAGCACTGAAAAAAACTTACATAAAACATTTGCTCGAAAGATGCTTTAATTACAGCTAAGTGATATCATTACTCCAATTTCCAAGATCTTCTCTCAGAAATTTGGAGAATCAAGGAGCAATACAGGCTACACAAACTATTTCTGCCTCTCAGGTTGTGGTGGTTCTCTCTACAGTGTGGAAGAAGAGCTCTGGTTTGCTTTACCAGCTGCTATTTCCAGCATGGTATGAAGAGTCTTTAGCAAAAGCCTTCAGTGAAATTCAGGCCAAAAAAAGAAACAGCAGGATATTAAGGGAAAAGTAAACTTTCAGTAGAATAGTCATTGAGTTTGACCAAAACAGTTCCAGTTCTAAGAAAAAAAGAAAGACCTTTAGCCTTATCCTAATCTTCTTCCTTCCTCGAAGCATCTGTTACAGATTTGCCTCACGCCACAATAGTTTTAAGAAAAAATAACCCAAAACCTAACTCAGAGCAATTCCTGGCTGAAGAAGAAAGACAAAGAAGTATTTAGTTATAGCCATATTTTCAGTATTACAGCTTTCAATACAGCCTAATGTCGATGTTAACACAGAAGCAGCCCATTTTCAATACTGAGCAAGGACTATGGAAGTTTTGTTTTTATACAGATTGTTTTAAGGGCTTCTTGTCATCTTATTCATTTATTATACAGATCTTCTCCTCCCACAAGCAGTTGTGCAATCTCTCTGTGGCAACAAAGCCAACTGCTTAGTGTCCCAATATTACTTTCCCATGTACTTACACTGCCTGAATATAATTCACTAGCTGGAGATAAACAGGAATTACTATCATCAAGTTGTGCTCTCTAGGTCACATTTTGAGACTCTACACTGTAGGAAAATAATTAAGTGAAGATACATCTACCTCTGAGCTGCTCATATTAAAGTTTAAAAATGTTCTGTACTCAGGCATTGCCACCTGTTCTTTCATTTTAATTTTAAAAATTCTGAATCCCTTTAATGTAAGGCTGAAAATGCTTAAATTCTGGAAATATGAGCACTCACCAACCACAACAATTACTATCATATTAAATTCATGAAGATATATGAAAGAATGGTACAAAGATTAAAGGGTATTATAAAGCCAAAAATATATATCTGCATGTATATTATGTACTACAACTGTATGTTTTCAAACCACTGTCTCCACTGTGTCTAGAGAAGGCACACATTTCAATTAATAATACATCCAGGCTTGATTTTCAGTTGTAACTTTCAGGAGACTTTACCCTTTCAGGCATGATATTGTAGCAGTCCTGAACTTCAACGTTCATTAGAAGCCATCAATCAACTTTCTTTCAGTAAAAACACATGTTCACTGCAGACCACAGACATTTTCAAACAACAAAAGAAAGCTCTAATGTATATATATGTTTATGGCCAAAGAAAGATGAAGCAAATCTTGTCATGTATTTATCAATTAAATAAAAATGGCTTATTTTTCATCCAACTTCAAGTCCAAAACAATTTTCCTTTTCTCCCAACACTGTGAACTCACACTTCATCTCAGGGCTTTGGATTTCCTCAACTCTAACACCAATCCAACCACTTACCTTTTAAACTCTGAAAAACTACCTACTCCAAAATGCTTCTCCACTTCCAGGCAAGTATTCCTCGTCCCTTGCTATCCCAGTGAAGGCAACCATCTGACACGAAGCTTTTATAAACAAGGTGCTTTGAACTTACAGTAACAGATGTGCTTAATTTTAAAATGTTGTATTTACTTAAACCCACGTACACTTATCATGTTGCAAGCTTTCCTTTTTCTTTCAAATGCTTCTTATTAATTTTTACCCTCAACTTTTGGCCTGATTAAGGTCTCTGTGGTGAAGCTTACAGAGGCAGAGATTCTGGTTAAAACTGACAGACAGTTGTTTCCATTCGCAAATCCTCGAGATTTTTATTGGCTTATTAAATATGTATACTTTGAATGAGATTTCAATTATCCTGGTATATAAATCATCCTTTTCTTTTTTTGTTGTTGCTCTCAAAGAAAATGGACTAGTGCCATCTCCTGGTCACAGGTTTTCAGCTGACACACACGGCTGGGCTGTGCCCAAATTCCTTGTGTTACAGCACAGATAAATGCAGAGGTAAAAATAGGTAAACACAGACCTGCACTGAGCTGCTCCACTTCAGCTCTGGAAGCTTTTCCACTAATTATCTACAGATAATTTTTACATTATTCAAAACTTTCTTCATATGCAAACCACGGTTTTGAAATTAGGTTCCAAGTCCCACGACCAATAACATTGGCCTGGGGCTTTTCTTACCACTTATAAATATTTGAAGCAAAATAATTCCCTCAGAATTCGATGAGATGTTTTTTAAAAAAATTAAATGGAAGAAGTTCAAAGAATTATTTTTAAAAGGGCTTGAAGGAAGAATTTCTCTGTGCTAGGGTGGAGCAATTATAATTGCATATATTGTAGACAGGCAGGTTTTTAGATTCTTGTTCTTAGAATGTAAGATTAAAACTGTTACACATCTCCCTGTAGCACCTCCACAAACTTCTTATCTGCTACAACAATTACCCATGGCAGTCATGTGCACAGTTTATGCTATTCCAACACTGACTTGAACTACAATAAACAAAAGATATTCTCTCCCTCTCTTTCATCATCCTGAACACCTTTACAAACACTGTTAAGCAATCTCCAAAACTAGCAGAGATAATACTTTGTGTCCTTCACAGCAGAAAGTCACTAATCTGTTTCACACCAGCTTGAAGCCCATCTCTAATCAGGTCATTTTAACATTGAAAATATTTTTTTTCCCACATTTGCATGATGTTAACTTCATATTATCTTTCAGTTCTTCTGTAGCACTCCTGTGTTTTCTCAAGCATATGAGCCACTCCCTTTATCACAACATTAGGAGTATCTCATTTGCTGAACAGCACTTTATAAAGCAATTAAGATTCAGTTGACTACAGAAAATGCACGTTGTAATGCTTTTGGCAAATACAGATTAAAATAAATACTTAATTGCCAAGGTTCTGATGACTTCCATACAGATACATTTCATAGAACCACAGAATGCTTTGGGGTGGAAGGGAACTTAAAGCTCATCCAGTGCCACCCCTGCCATGGGCAGGGACACCTTCCACCATCCCAGGTTGCTCCAAGCCCTGTCCAGCCTGGCCTGGAGCACTGCCAGCCATGGGGCAGCCACAGCTTCTCTGGGCAGCGTGGGCCAGGGCCTCAGCAGCCTCACAGGCAAGAATTTCTTCCCAATATCCCATCTAAGCCCACTCTCTGTCAGTGTGAAGCCATTGCCCCTTGTCCTGCCACTCCATGCCCTTGTCCAAAGTCACTCTTCAGGCACTGGAAGGTGCTCTAAGGCCTCCCTGGAGCTGTCTCTTCTCCAGGCTGAATTTCCAATGCTTTCAGTGCACCCCAACAATTATCATAACCATGTACGCATATAGCCATAACTTTGTACAAATGCATACACTATGTATACATAAATGTCTGGAAATTTTGTAATAATGAAAACCGAATTTTAAAAGAACACCGCTATTATATATCAGTATACAACAATATTTCAGTGATGTGCTTAACTAAGAGAACTGTTTGCATATTGACACTGATTTACCTTCTTGTTGCATCTCTTCAGACTTCCTTCTCACAAAGATAACTCGGGGTCTCACAGTCTCAACGTGTGCAGCTCCTTGGCTTTCCTCCTATGTACATATTAAAATCATATTACAAATATGGCTTTTGATGTAAAAGCACAGCAGGATTACATGGAGCTTCAAGAAACATCCAAAGAGGTTTTTAAAGATTCATTATACGATGAGCACTTGTTCTTACTTCTGACTTCAAGAGAATTCAGCTCTGAATTAGCCTATTGCAGTGCTATTCCCTCTAGACAAACATCCTGGGAGCAGTAGGAATGGATGGAAAAGTGCCATTTAGACCTGAATACACAGGAGACTTCCAATTTTTACTCAAAGCATGCAGTGGAAAGAACATAAAATTTCTCTGGCTTTCTTCAATACCCAGGATGTCTCCCTAGGTATTACCCTTCTGACTAACAAGAGAAAGATGAAAGAGAAAAGAAATATAAAAATTTCAGCACACAGGTTGGAAAACCCAGGCCAAGTCTAACATTTATTTCCTTGGCCAAGTTTCTAGAACTGGTTGCTCCAAGCCCCATCCAGCCTGGTCTTGGACACTTCCAGGGATCCAGGGGCAGCCACAGCTTCTGTGAGCAACCTGTGCCAGGGCCTCCCCAGCATCACAGGGAAGAATTCCTTCCTAATCTCCAATCTAACCCTGCCCTCCGTCAGTTTAGAACCACTGCCCCTTGTCCTGTCACTATGTGCCTGTCTAGAAGAATTGGGCTTTCCTTAAGACAGACAAATCTAAAGCAGACAAGATGAGAAAGAGTTGAGATTCTTCTCTGAGAGCAGGAAGGTCTCACGGAAATGTGACTGAAGGACACAAATGTTAGAGGACATTAAATGTCAGCAACATAACAGTTCTCATGGGCCCATCTGAAGTGGGGTTTTTTTTGCCTTCTGTTGGACTTATAATACAGCAAACCAAAACTCAGTTTAAACTGAACTGAGCCGCAAACAGAAGTTGAGAGATAACACAGATTCATAACCTATGATTACGCATTCCTGAAGATTAAAAAACCATGTCTTTTGAAATACTAAAAACTGAAAGCTAATGAGAATACCAAAGGGACAATCCCACTTAAAAAATGTGGATTGTATAAAAACATTCGTATTTCTGAAACAATATTATGAAAATATTTTGCAACCAAGCGATTTTCTAAGATTTTAACAATGCATTTGGGACTTTAAATTATTTAGATTTACAATCTCTGGAATGTTCAGCCACGCAAATATGACTTCAATGTTCCTGTCCCTCCCATGATCAAAATTATTTATTTAGAATAGGAAGAGCCCCCAGCTTCTTCCTAGTCATTTTCTTGCTTCTTAGAGCTATGACCATGGGGGAAAAATGGCCACAAATAACAGTCAATTGTTGCACAAGAATGGACAGAAGGGGTCAAAACTAAAGATGCATTTAGTCTGGCTTTCTGTCTAACAGTGGCTAAAAGCATATATAAATCTAAAAAAAAAATCTAATGCCAGAAAAGGAGGAGCAGCCCAGGAATTTTGGTAGATAAGAAAATTCCTGTATGACTTAAGCCATTTGTTTTGGACTGAGTGACCACACAGACTTCACTCTTCATGACTAAAAAGCATTTGCTCGTGCCCTGTGTGAAAACTCAGTGCTCTTTCTGCCGGTCAAAACCTGACCTACACACCAGTGCCAGGGAGCAGACAAGTCTGGCAGCTCCACATCACTGCCACAACCTCCCTGACATGAGGATCCTGTTCACACAGGCTGCAGAAACCACCCAGGCTTTGCCGTCACCTCCCAAGGCCAAGGCCCAGCAGGACACTATCTGAAATCCTGCATTTTCCCAGGTCTCTCGGCAAACTTTGCTCCTAAGTAGCTTTGTCTTCTGGCTTTGTACGTGGGTGATACAGTTTGATTTCAATGAAGGCAAACACTGTCTAGAGATGAAGAACAAGATGTGAGAGTCAGTGACTAACTTGTGAGGAAATCCTTCAGGAAGTTTAAAGTGATTACTGCCTTAAGCATTGCACAGAATGAATCATCCTGAAAGCCTCTTGTTCTCTTAGCTGGTATAATGTTACCAAAAAATCCGTCCCCTGCAGGCAGGTGGCAAAGCAGATCCAATGGCAGAGCCCAATACAGATGCCATCCCTAATAAAACCAGGGAAAAGGTTCATCCTTGTCACAAAATAGATAAATGCTGTCACAACAAGCTTTCAAATCACCTGGTCTGTACCTCTCTAAATTATTTTTTAATTTCAGAGAAGGATGTACAAATCTAGTAGAGGATCTTACAGAATATGGCTTAACCAGAGTAAACACCTCTCCTGGATGGGGCAATCACTTAGAGGTATGATCACCTCATAGAAAAGATTTAAAAGTCATCCTGTGAGAAAGTGATTTGGAGTCTTACATCAGGAATAACCACACAGGAAAACAACAAGCCCAACAAAACCACACAAAGTTCCGGGGTTTGGTTGCGTGGTTTGAAGGGAGGGTGAGTTTTACATGCCAGCAGGCAAAAAAAAAGCCACAGGGGTTCAGATGCAAGAAGAGGTTTTTAAAGATAAGATAATGTAGAACTACCTACAGATAAAGGATAAGATAATATATCTGTGTATTTTCTGTGAAAGACACACGTGTTACCCTCTCTGTCCCTATTACTTTTGGCTAGAATCCACTTTTGCCTGTGAACAGTCATTCCAAGAAAGCTTGCTCTGGTGAGCTCAAAGGGAAAGAAGTATAAGATTTAGAACCTTCTCTGAAGATGCAACACATCACTTCAGGTGACAAATTTAAGAACTGCTCAGACACCAATTGCACAACACACATCAAGACTCAAAAACATAAACACAAAGACAGGTTAATACAAGATACTTTAGGTTATTTTTAATACAGAACATCAGGGAAGGACAGAATCTATCCATGAACACAGCAACCATGGTAAGTACCTAAGGCTTTCAAACACTCTGTGAAGCCTCACATATTAGAGAGCAGTCTACCACCTCATTTTTAGCTTTTGCCACTTGTTTTTTGCCATTGCTATTTGAATTTAGTTATCAAGTAAGCCACCATCTCCAGGTAACAGCACATACTAATAAAGTAGCAAAAATTAACTGTCTAGGTTTGAAGCAGAGATCAATAGGATGTTCCACTATCTTTAGGTCTTCTGAGGTATATCATCTTTATATGATTTCCAATCTCAGAAACTTCCTATTAGGACAAATGAAGTTCCTGAAATGCTGAGTCAGTGGGTTACAGCTCATGAGGTTACAAATCTCTATTGTCAATTCCTCAATCATATATCCATGATGTTATCCTGCATCTGTGCCCCTAAAACATTGGAATGCCCCAATGAATGTTGTATAGGACTGGATCCTGTCAGACCAGTGAAGCTGTGAGGAAGTGCAGAAAAGATAAAAGAGGTTTAAATTAAAAGGTTTGAGCTTTAAAGAAAGGATATTGTAAGGATTTGTCACAGGAAACACAATCACCTTTATTGCACACATGGTGTTTGACTCCAGCTGCTCAGCTGAATGTGTCACTTTAAATGCACCAGGTTTGTGATGTCAGGCATGATACTGAAATAGGAAAATTTGTTTCCCCGGTTTCAGTTTGCTCTTTCTGACTAGGCACAGAAAAAATCCTTTCAGCTCACCTGGGACAGATCCTCTGGGAGTGGTGGCACTCTGCAGCTTGGCGGGGCTGCTGGCAGAGCAGGATTTGAACCCGGCTGCGACTCCAGTTCAGCCAAAATCATCGGACTAGGATTTGTATCTGCATCTCCAAGAATTCCTGCTGGGAGAAGAAAATTCCTTGATGAGCTGGAGCAATCATGTCCTGGTCAACTCATGTGGCAGAATGTGCAGCCTTTCAGATTTCCAACAGTGGGACATGCAATGTTAAAGAAAATTATTTCTCCTCCTTACATGGCTCATTGCATATCCCTTAAATTGCTCTTGTGGGGATAAAAATGAAATAAGAAATACATGTCTGTGGAAATTGAAAAAATAAATCAGCTTTATCATCTGTAGATTTGTAACATGGCAGCATCTGAGAAAGCTTCAGAGCTGTACAGTTCATCATACCATTATATGCTTAATGAGCTTTATCACACTTACTGGAAAGAAATTGGAAAACCTTCTTCATTAAAATGTTTCACTCCTGTATGAACCAAAAGAAACCTGTATATAGTCTCTTTTAAAGGGATAATTTGCTCTCTAATCCAACATTTATCATGGTTTTGCAGCCTGCAAGTGTGTAAAGCATCTTTATGAAAAATGTACTGACAGCTCATGAACTAACTTTAGCCTTCTGCTATCATACAGAGCCAAAGAATGAATTTTAGGCTTAATTAACTATAATCATTGCTTAATTAACTGTAATTATTGTTCACTTTAAGACTGCATGTGCCACATTTCATTTGCATGTTGGTTTTTATATCCTTGACTTTAAGCATTGAAAACAAGGATTTATAAATGACTGATCACCAAGATGCTGTTATGTACCTACATGAGCAGCACCTGCTCCATCCTACAAATGGACACTGTGTTTCCATAATACAAATAAAAACTGGCCACAAAACTGAAAACAACCCACAGACACACAATCCCCAAAATTCTTACAGATGCCTCTGTGAGTGACTCATTCAGACAGAGGAACTGAGTATCTACTGCAAGGTTTTATGTGCAGAGATGCACACCCTGAAATATGTGAACTCTGATGACTCTGAAATATGGGTATTGGTGTAACTAATTATTTAATTTTAGCCCTAAAAATAATTATCAGATAAAATGATGGATCTGCATTGTAGCTGTTGTGGCTATCAGGGAATAGTTGATTTGCACTAGAGGCTGAAGGACAGGCAATCTCCCATCCCAGTGGAGACAGGAAAAAGATTTGGAAGAAAAGCAATCACAGATCATTCCTTCCACCCTCCACCCGATCCTCCCTCCAAACCAGATTGTTTTCTATTCAGTGTTGACTTCTCTAACAAAAGAACTTAGAAACAAGGATTTCTGTTCCTCCTTGATATGAAAACAACTCTTGCCTTGAAAGCAGATCCAAGCTTTTATACAAAGTTGTTTCCTTAGCAATGCAACGAATTAGTGTGCTGTGTTCAGAGGTGGGGAGGGAGGGAAGCTACATTAAAAATCATCAGAATGCAAAAGAACTCAGTCTGGGATTATACAGATTATGGAAAAGCACAGGGCATTGCCTGTGGTAGTTAGTCAAGGGCACTCCCCTCCTCTCAAAAATATACCGCAATAAAAACAACACTACAAGATTTAGAGAGATGAGCTGAAAAATCAGTGGAGAAACACACTGGGGATTATCATCATGTCCAGAAGCAGGTTTGAAAAGTGTTAAGGTATTTACAGGACAGTCAAAGGGCATCCTAAATTAATTAAATAAATTTTAAAGTTTATTTTAAAAGATACAAGGAGATAAAACTGTTATCCCAGATACAGCTATGGACAGTGTGGGTAAGGAGGACATAAGGGCATATCCCTAGAGAGGTTCTCCCATATCTTCTAACTCCATGGTCCTGGGCACTTTTAGAGACTTATGGAAATCACAGAATTCCAGACTGGTTTGGGTTGAAAAGGACCGTAAAGCTCATCCTGTTCCAACCCCCTGCCATGGGCAGGGACACCTTCCACTATCCCAGGCTGCTCCAAGCCCCATCCAGCCTGGCCTGGATCACTTCCAGGGATCCAGGGGCAGCCACAGCTTCCCTGGGCACCTGTGCCAGGGCCTCAGCACCCTCACAGGGAAGAACTTCTTCATCACAACTAATCTAAATCTCTTGTCTTTTAGTTAAAACCATTCCTCCTTGTCCTGCACTATCTGCAGATGATCTGATCACTGATTTATTGCTACATCACAGTGTCCTTAGTGTTGACTGTCCTCTAACACCACAAACAAGTGACTTGGAGAAACCTCTTATCTCAGGGAGCCTCATGTAACCAATCTCCAAACAAGATTCAACAAACTACTTTAAAGCAAAAGTTTGACAATATATAAAGTACCAGAATGTATTTTCAAGGCTGACACTAGTGTAGTTGGTCCAAAACGTTAGGTCACAGCTGGTTTAAAAGGTTACTCTCTGTGTGACCAGCTCAAATGTTAATCACTTCAAAACCAAGTAAATATACTTATTGCTCCAAGATTATTTTTGCCACGTGTTAAACACATTCAATTTCAATCCACTTCCTACTGGTCAAGGGTTAATAATGTGAGATAAGCTTCTCTTGTCAAATTCATAAATGTGAAAATTAAAAGGACAGAAAACCAGCTGTTTGATCACTTTAATTTACACAACTTTTGATAAATCGGTGCAACCGTGTGTGTTGTAACAGCTTAATAATTATTTCAGTTTAGTTTAAACATATTTAAAACCACAGTCAACAAAATAAAAGAGTTTCTATGTGCTTGCAGCAGTTACATTAAACAAGCACAGAAGCACATTTTCAGATAACAACAGAGAAACTGGGATAAAAAATAAGGGAGAGGAAGGATGGATCACTGGTTTCAGCACTACTTTCAACTGAAAAGAAATAAATTTCCCTGTTTTACCACAGCAACTTATCCTTGCATTGCTTTGTACAAGCCATTATGTGTGTGTCTCAGCTATCCATCTGGGAAAAAATTAATTTCCATATCATTAGAGGAATATATGAAGCTAAAATATATTGCAATTTATGAGCCACTGCAGTATCACCATGATGGAGTGAGAACAGCAAAGAGGAGGAGTGATGTGCAAGGGGACAGAAAGAAGTAGCTTGAAGTGTTGGTGTTAATACCTGTCCAATGGAAACTGCTTCCATCTGCTTCTCAGAACTGAATTTGACTTAAAAGAATAAAATACACACTTTACAAGTTAACTTTTGTATAGGCAAGGAGGTATTTGCCATGATTTTTATTCCAATTGTAGAAAATTGCTAAGAAGGGTGAAGACAAGGCTTGAACTAAATCCAGTTTTCAGAAGAGGAACATTAATAATTTCATTGTAGGAATTGCCTGTAAATTTGAGATTTTGAACATATGGTCTGAAATTATTTCAGATTTTGTTATGGAAAATCCTCAAAATCCACATAAATGTCACAGAGAAGAAATAACAGACTAACTGTACCTCTAATTTGGGTAAGCTGCCCTGGAGATGTAGAACCGAGGCCCTGGTGTGGTCTGTTTCCAGAGCTCTGAGCAGTTGGGTGGTCCATAAAAATGGAATGTCCCATCAGGATTTTCTCTTGTGCTCTGGTCAGCCTCGGTCTCTGACCTTCACTGAGCTCCCCAACACTGCCATCAGAATCCTGCAGAGAACACCAACATCACAACAGCACATACAAAAACCCGGTGTAGGTCTTGCAAACCCAGGCATTGTTTTCTAATTACATTAACTCTGAAAGTATTTATAAACTTAAGTTTATTATATTTGAATTGGGTGAAGAAAACAAACCCTGGAGATACCACCTGGGTTTGAAATTAAGATCTACATTTATCAGTACTGGACAGAAAAGGAACACTGGCAGCCAAACATCATTTATTTTGTTAGTGGTATCTCAACACGAACAGAATCTAAGCTACATTTTTAGCACATGAAGACTTTTGATGTTATAGATTTGGCCATTGTTGATTGCCTGACCTTGAAACATTGCCAGCACCTAAAAGCTATTGACTCTCTGTTGCACTGCATGTCAGATAAAAGCTTCAATTTTCAAGTAGGTTTGGAGGACACTAAAAATAGAGATGGTTTCCTGGATTCTGACTTTTAAAGCTGCAGGGAAAAAGCAGCTTATTTCCATGCAGGAAAACAGGTAGAATTCACATACACACAGGGGCACATCTCTCCAAAACAAAACAAGGAACATCCAGGAGAATTTTGATGAATATTGATGAGCAGAAGGGATGCCTACACACACCTTGCCAGAATCTGGGGGGAATTTATGACTGCCTGGTATGGACAGACTGGTCCCTGACTATGAGAAAGGGAAAAAACAAATTAGAGCTGCATTTGTAATTGGCAGTGCTGATGAGAAAATGCCACTGCAATTACAGGCAGACTTGGAGTTGACACTGCAGAAAGCTTTTCACCAAGTCCAGCCACTGGAGCTCATTAGCAAAATAAAGAAAGACAAAGGAACAGCCAAGGAGGTGAGTCAAGTTAGTAATTATTTAGATTAAACTGACCAAGACAGAAGGAAGAAACTGCATATGCATCAGTAGCATCACAAAAAAAGCAAGATCTGCTGTAAATAAAGGTGTTCATGAACCATGCTGCAGTATTCAAAGTTCATTTCCTTCAAACATTCCTCCAGCCATGTCAGTTAGAATGAACACCCAGTCCAAAGTGCTATTTTCCAATGTAGAAATAACTCAGATGTGTGGCAAAAAAATTGTGATTCAGATAATTACATTTTTCTGCAGTTTTTTTTCTGCCAACTGAATAGGAATTTTTGAGGTTTTGTTCCAAGATCAGTATCAGCAGCATGTGCAAAGTACATGTAAACACTTGCTGAGTTGTTCTTCATAGCTCCCTAAAACACTCCTGTGGCTGTTAAATGCACTGTATTTATACTGCTAAACATTCCACCTGTATTGCTGAAGTGACAGAAAATTCTCTGGTACTCCAAGTGACAGGACAAACCTGGTACATGGGGACAGTCACATACACAACTGGAAAATGAGATTTATATGATGTACAATTTGTTTATAACAACACTGAGACTTCAGTGTTTTTAGGAAGTTTTACACAAGAACGAAGCCAACAGAACTGGGATCACTTCCAGCAAGGAATGAAGTGAATGAAGCTGTTCTACAGCCAACAGGAAGGATAAGCTTGGGATATTTTATCTACTTTTGAGTAGGAAAGTATCACTTCAAAACTACTGTATTGGAAAGCAAAGAGTGTAAGTTACCTCCAAGGGGTCTATTCCTTCTTGTGTAAAAACAGGTGCTTGATTTAATTTGGCTAAAAGAGTCAGGACAGGATCCCTGTGACAGCCTTTATCCAGTCTCCTCACCACCTGCCCTTCACTTGGAGGATCATAATCCTAGAACAAAGAAACAAAAAAATCCACATAATGCATGATCCAAAACTGTTCTTTTGTAGGAGTTTGGATCATTCTTACTTTAGTTCACAACTAAGTTTTTTTTAACAGTAAGTTTCCACACTGAAAAATTATGTCATGAAAATTCAAGCATTTAAAAATAAGCAAACAGATGACACACTGCTTTCTCTTTTTACCCACAGACATGCACAGTGTTTATTTGATACAAAAGACTACAATACTAGAAGAGGAACAAGGTCCTTTCAGGCCTCCAAAGATCAGGGAAAGAGTTAAATCCTCACACATCCTGGTTGCTAGCAACAATCCGGCTGCAGCAAGGAATCTGCTCCCTCAACCAAAGAGCCTGGTTTTAGGATAGAGAAATACTGCAAAGGGATACAATCCAGCTGATAGAGAGAGGGAAGGACATCTCAGCAGGCAAATATTCTTCTGATGAAGAGAACTTTAATTTAGGTTCATCAGATATCAGTCTTAAGCCAGAGTTAAGGAGAGGAAGTGTGGCAAAGAAAGGAGGCACCGAAAGATCTGCCAGTTCAGGGCAGTCTCACAACTGTGGTTGTTGTTTTGGGGGTGTCCTGTGCAGAGCCAGGAGCTGGACTTGGTCATTCTTGTTTTTACCTTCCAGCTCAGGATGTTCTCTGATTCTATGACTTGAATGAAATTGTGGATATTAGATGGGAAGCTACACACAGCAAAGTGTGCCCATCAATGTGTATAAATGTTTAGGAAAGATAGGCCAGGGGAAGAGAACTCCTGCTCCAGGACCTTTAAACTTGCCTTGTGGAACTTGGAAGGGGCCTCTGGAGGTTGTCTAGCCCAACCCAGCTGCTCAAGGTAGCCTTTCTTCTTGGTGGTGCTTGGCCACCCCACAGTGAAAACATCTTTTATGTTTACAATAAATTTCCTGAATTTCAACCTGTGTCCAGTCCCTCATGTCTTTCACTGCCTCTGTCTCCCTTACTTCTTTCCACCACATATTTATACATTGGTAAGATGCCCCCAGAACCTTCTGTTCTCCATAGTCTCTCCTGTAATTTATGTCACAGCTACATTTACCAAGAGGCACAGAAAGTCAGAGAGGGAAAGTCCAGGCATTTGAGGAATGGAGAATACCTTGACTTGGGAGGCTTCCAGAACAATGGACTACAGCAGACATTGGATAAGAAACAATACTGATGTTCTAAGCAGCTTTAACTAATTCCAGCCTCAGCTAACCTACTTTAATAATTTAATCACACAAGCAATTAAAAGATGGCTCAAAGCTGCAACAGCTCAGATCATAGCAATGTTCTATTCTGTTTCAGATGCCTTAAAACTAAAAACAATAAAGAAATGAAAGTGCATAATAGCTATCTCTCACCTAAAGAAGTACATAAATCATCGAACTTTTAAAAAATATAAATTAGTTTGTATAATGTGGTCTGTTTTCCTTTGGTGTTCTGAAATTCTAACACTCTTTGTGAGTGTGCAGCTTAAAAGTGTGAATTTAAAAAGTTGGTGAGTGAAAATGTTTAAAGCACATCCAATTCAGCAGGATGCCCAAGGTGGAACCCACATTATTCCTGTTTCTTTATGTAAGAGTTCCTTACCATTTCATTGGCATCTCGTAAAGTACTGGATAAGCTCTCAGTGAGGTTTGGAAGAGACAATCCTCCTTCTGCTAGGAGTGAAAAATATTTTGTTACAACTATTAAAAAGCATGCAAGTTCCATGACAGAAAACCAAAGCTACATTCTTTAATAAGTGCAACACTGTGCTTTAGTAAATTTGGAAATTCCCAATGCCGGATGTCTATTATAAAGACATATTTTCATATTTCTTTTCATATTTCTTACACTTTGCTTTCAATAACAACTTAGTACCACATGGTACTTAAGCAAGACAAGTCCCAATTATTTTCCAAGTTGATCTCATGACAAAAGAGCAGATTGAATCTTTTTTCCTTAATAAACAGCAGCATTTTGTTCAGAGACAGGAAAAAGAACAACGAGGTCTTGTCAACCTTCATGAAAAGTTAATGCCTGCAATTTTATCAGAAAATGTATGAAATGTAATTTAGAGAGACTGGAAGAGTTTACAGGAATAAAAAATGAATTCAAATTCTAAGTTCCACAGTTGGTTACCTCCTGCAGGCAGTGGCTGTCCATAGGTGAAGAGCACCTCCCCTTCTGAGATGGGTCTGTCTGTGGTCTCAGTCTCTGTGGGGGTGAGGCTGCTCTCCTGCGTGGACACCCCGGAGCTGACCGTGGGCACAGGTGAGGGGACCTGGGGACCGCAGGGAAGGTGCTCCAAGGGCCTCCCTGGCAGCTGCTGAGATGGCAAAACCAAGGCCTCTGGTTCCTCATCGTTGGCCACTGACATCTCACTGCAAGGGCAGAACATGCACCGTGAATACATCAAAACACACTGAACAGCACAGATCAACATCTTAATTCAATACTGAAAAGAAGCCAATTTTGATGTATTTTTTCCAATGCAAAAGCACAGCGTTTTACAGAATAGGTCAAGAGTTGCCATGGTTAAATAATGCCATTTGTGGATTTTTTGTTTATAACTAAAAATTACCATGTGTATTCCCAATGAAGTAATCCAAAAAATAAAATGCAATTAAGACAGTATTTCATTGTCACTCTATGTATTACTGGCAGGTGTAGCAGTACAAGTTCATTAACTACAGTGTTCAGCAGGGCAATGAATAAGGGCTGATAAATGTTGAGAAAGGTCCTGATTTCATATTTTTCTCTAAAATGCACTTCAAGCAATTTAAAAAAAAAATGAAAAACCAATTCTGGCTTATCTTGAATGCCTCCTGATATATACACACAAAAGATTTCTTTCTACTGACTTTTTGAGTATATCTCTAGAGAGAAAGTTCATATTTCAGTTTTTAAGAAATGACAAAGCTGTGCAGACTATTGAACTCACACAGCCCTGGGACGGAATGGTTCTTCAATCACAGGACTCAGTTTCTCTTCTTCCAGAGGAAGCTCTGCACCATCCCATGGGTTTGGAGGCTTTGGACTTTCCATTTTTGCACCTTGGGAGCCCCAGTGGGAGGCAGGAGGGCTCGGTGTGGCTGCTGGGGGAGGTGTGTTGACAGGGGTGACCACAGGGGTGACAACACGGCCTGGGGCAGCTGCAGTCTCAGCTCCTGCACGTGGGAAGCCAAATTTCAGATCAGAAAAGAAAGCAGGAAGTAAATATCAGTCAGAGAAAGTCAGTTCTACCAAGCACTTGTAGTTTTTGTGGTACCTTTTGATAGTTATAGAGAAAAGACTAGATTAAGAACAGATTCTTTTAAGTACAGTGTTGGCACCTGAAGAAGTTAGAATAAAACCTCAATTTCTTCCTCAAGGGAGATTGCTCTGCATTTTAAAAAAGCAAGCTGCTTTACTTGAAGAGTGTACATTTGATTTAATTAACATTAAAAACACAGGAACACAGGAAGGAGCAAAAGACAGCTATTTTTCTGATGTGAGAAATTGTGGAGGGGTTGGGAGGGGTGGAAATCACACAGACCATAGAAATGTGCATTAATTTTGAAAACAGAACTGTTACCAAATAAAAGATGTTTGCTTTCTATATAAATTAGCCCATAAATTTTTGTAGAACATGAGTTTCCACTTGAATTATAGCCTCAAGAATATTTATCCTGAGAGATAACATGTCTTTGAAGAAGAAAATTAAAGGCAGTAGATTAAAGCATATTTGCTACTTCTAAACTTCAATTATTATTTTCAATACCTGTTTCTTTAATTTTTTCATGTTCACGAACGTCCCCACTCATTTCTGTAGGAGATGGAGATGAATCTGGAGTTTTGACCTGAGGCAATTCTTTTTCTGAAGGTGGTGTTGGTGGTGGTGTGGCCTGGGGTGTTGGCAGAGGAGTAGGCACAGGAGCCTCCTGAGGGGAAGAAAAATCATTACCACAGTTACTATCTCAGCGCAAAATTTCTGCCTTCCCACTAGCCCCAGAGTGAGCTGAGGAAGAGAGGAAAAGCAGCTTATCACAGAACAGGAACAGCTGCTGTTTCATGGATCTAACTCCTCTAGGAAGTTGCATCAGGCTAAATGGTCTGGACAAAATAAGTTAAAACCAGTGAATTATGCATTAAAATGATTGAATTGGGAAATCGTTATATATGAAATACAATAGACTATTTCAGTTGCAAGGGACCTACAATCATCATCCAACTGCCTGACCAATTCAGGGCTGACCAAAAGCTGAAATTTGTTGTTAAAGGCATTGTCCAAATGCCTCTGAAATGTTGATAGGTTTGGGATACCAACCACCTCTCCAGGAAACTTAATTCCATGTTTAACCACCCTCTTGGTAAAGAAATGCTTCCTAACGTCCAGTCTAAATATGAATTCTACTATTATATAAATTTTAATAAAGCATTTGATACAATGTTAAGCAATAAAATATTTCATGACATGGATAAAACTGAGTCAGTATGATGATTTTATGCTAAGAAAAAGCAGCTTAAGAGAAGATTACAAACAAAGCAATAACCAAGAAAGTAAAGCACTAAAATACGCACAAACAGAATTGTGATGTTCCTTAAAAAGATAACAGCAATGAACATAAATCTGACAAGCCCATCTCATGGCTGTTGTTTGGCCTGCTGTGCAGGAATATGATGGACCTTTCCAGGATTTTTCCAGCCTTGTTCTCTGACATTTCATAAAGAAAACAAGGCAATGAGGCTATAAGGAAGACTTCAAGACTAGTTTCTGAAGAACATGTCCTCAGAATGATGATTTTTATTAAAATCTCTCATGGGAAGTGGAACATGCCAACACATTTGGCAGCTCACACCCTAGTGTGTGACATTGTGAACACCAAAGAATTCAGTAACAGCTGAAGTTCACTTCTAGACAGGAAACTTCTCAGGGAGAAGGGAGAAGTCAAGAATGCATGAACTACATATTCAAGAACTTCTGCTATAAGCTGAGCACAAATGGAAAAAGAATTTAAAAAAACTTTGCTAGCTATCCTTTAACTTGAGCTACCATGTTACAAAATGTGGAAAGACTTTTAAAAAAAAACATAATTAGCTACCTGGGATTCCAATAAAGGCAGGAGAGAATCACTACTACAGCACAAGGCACTTGAGGAAACCCCATCTTGCAGACCACTTTATTATTAAAAATGTCTATTATCAATCGTATTAGTGTTACCTGTGCTTGAAACCAATCTAAATTGGAAAACATCAAAGTGCTGCCCAACAGCAAGAGTCAAAAACTGGTCCACAAATGCATGATTGCTTTATTTAGGTTAATCAAAGGCCAAAAATGACAAAACTGATCTCTTGAAGAGCACAAATATATATAGCAAGGAAAAACCCAACCATTTCAGCCAAGGGATATTTCAGTTTGAGCTGGTACAGAAACAAAAGGGCCATCAGTAAACATAGAATGAGCAACAGAAGAGGTTTCTGGGTATCAGAAGAACAAGCTGAGAGGAACATCACGCCCTCCTCAACCTGTAATGAAGTGGAAGAGATGCAAAGTGGCTGAGGTTAAGCCCACAGCAGTGAAACCATTACTTTTGCTTATAGAATCACCTCTTTGTCCCTTGCAGCAGGCAGGAGGAGATGTTACAGTCTAACTGCACTGCAGCAGAACAGAATCACTGATCCCAATTTCAACAAAGCCTTCCATAGTTGGATTTCTAAGCACAGCAATTTCCACAGTCATCCCCAAGACATTACACAACACCAGATTGCAGCACAGTCATGTTGTTATCAAAATAACAGCCAGCTGTCATTTGATTATCAAAGGGAACACAGGAAATTATCCTGTATTACAGGAAGCTCTACGAATCAATTAAGCATTTATTCAAAACTACTGAACTCAAAACTCACAAAGAATTAACAGTCATTTTAACAGATATTAAAGAATGGCTCCAAGCCCGTAAGACCAAAACTAATATTGCTCTCAGCTTCCATTTCTTCTTAGATGAGGAAATTAATTTCTTCATATCTCATTTGTTTGCAAGAAAGCAGAGTAACTATTTTTGGTTGAAAATAACACAAGCTATCTTTCAACAACATGAAATTAAGTACCAAGTAGAAGTTCAAGTAGGAAAGCTTAAATAAAACAGACTCTTACCATCATAGTGGTTGTGCTGGGAATAACACTTGGATCAGGAGCTGTTCTCTGGGCCTGACTGTCACCCAGCATGGTAGCAATGGTTTCACTGAGAGCTTCATTTACAAAATGATTTATCATTTCTGAGTCCACAGGGACGCCAGCATTGACAAAGAGCTGAAATCCTCCACCACCAGCAACTTCAACTGAAAAGGAAGGAACATAAAGCACACAGCCAGGTCTCACTTCCTAAAACGCATGTACTGTACTGCAGCCACTCATTCTCTAGGAATTTTTAAACATTCCTTTGCAAAAAGTGATTTTGTTTTTAGCTTTCCAGATAAACAACAGTAGAGAAACAAGTCAGGGTCATAAAAGAAGGGAACAGCAAAGAGCAGTGACATCGCAGGAGAAATGCTTTTCTCTCCATTCTCAGTCATTCATAAGGGAAGTAATTTTTGACATATCTATTAACAAAAGAAAGGCAAACAAACATTACCGGCTTAGCAAAATGCCAAATGTGATTTAGATGGCCAATAACAGAAGGTGATTTGTACAGTGCTGTTATTCCATGTCTCCTTTTTCTTTCTTTTTTTTTTTTTTAGAGAATTTATTTCAATGGCCTTGTAACACTTGCTCTGTCTCAACATAAATTCAGGTGTGCACTGCTGCTTTTTACAGTTTCACTGGTTCAGCATTATCCACCCTTCAGCTCAGGCAACAGCTACCTACACAGCTTGTTAAAATTAGCCAAAAATTGAGATAATCCATCTGCTGAGAACAGTAATTCCTTCTTACCAATGTCAGGGGCTACGACTTCATTGTCTTCACTCTCTGAGCTGCTAATGCTGGGCACTGTTTCTTTCTGAGCTGGGCACATCTCACTGATAATTTTTGCCATTATTTCTTGTTCCACCCTAGCAGAATAAAACCCATTTAAGTATCAGCAAACACCAAGACACCTAAAAGCACACAAAAGAGCATTCTTGACAAAATGCAAGGCAGCTCAAAGGAAAATGGATAAGGGAATGGAAGCAAGAAGAATGGGAAGGATCATTAGGGAATCATTCCTTCTTCTATATATATTCTTTGCCACTTTGTTAAATTGCAACTCACCAATTTATCAACCTGTTTTCTATAGTTTCTCTCCTTTGAATCAGTTCATCCAAAATATCAGCAGACTGCTGAGGAGCAGAAGCCACTGGAGGAAACAAAGGACCATTGTATTGTGGAGAGGCAACTTTAAACTGGCCATTAAGCTCCAGAAGAGGCTCAAGGAATTCTGGAATTTCATCCCTCTCCTCTTCCTGATCCTAATAAATAAGTAACAAATTAAGTTACGGTATATTTCTGGAAGGCAATGTCATTGAGGTAGCTGTCAGATTTTTTTCTTTAAGAAACATTTGTAGATGTATCACAGCACACAAACCACATTCTCCTCCTTAGTGTGCTGTAGTTAATTGATACAACTCTAAGCTTAGCAAATCATAAATCTGCAGAGGTATAAAACCATAGGAACTGCTCAGTAAAACATGATTTGGCTCATATTTCCTGCCTGTGCTGCACAGGGCAGGGAGCCAGTGGCAATGCTAATACTTGAAAAATTTACTTGTGACCTATGTCAGGTTTCTTTAATGTCACACCAGAAATGTTCCTCATCTAAACAAAAAACATTAGGAAATGTTCTACAGTTACTTGCTGGGTTAGGGTTTGTTTGTTTGGGTTGGGTTTTGGTGTTTTGGTTGGTTTTCTTAAAATAAATCAAACTTGTTCTTTAAAGTCTCCCATCTGAAAAGACAAATTCACAAAAGTTAACGAGCATGTAGTCAATCAGAACTAATACACTTGCCAGCACTGAAAACTAGACATTAATAGTTTACACATATGTTACATGTGTGTTTACACTTCTGTTAACTTCAGCTGCTGAAAGTCAGAAGTATTTCTGGGCAATAATTCACAAAACCCTCACAGACATCTTGATTTTAATGTTAAAGTGCTATTTCTAAAAAGTTAGAGAAGTGATTCAGTGTGGTTTTTCCCAAAGACACCTCCCTCCTTTTTCCCTGGAGCACAAACACAGCAGCAAGTCCCAAAAGCAGCCACCAGCCAATCATAGTGTAATGTCTCCTGATGAATGAGAACCTGCAACCTCCACTTCTAATATTAAAAACAAATGTCTCTAAGAGTAACATGATTCTCTAAAGAGAAAATTTGGCATGCCAGAAGGAGATGAAGAGCTGAGCCCTGAATTACCAGTAAGAAATATGTGATGGTGCATAAAATCTTACTGTAAATCTGTATTTACTAAGATTAATCTCCAACTCATTGAAAGGAGAAAAAAAATCTTCCATTCACTTATATAAATTAAACTTACTTTTAACCCAAAAAATAAGAAGATCCCATGCTATAGATTATCTTTGAAAAAAAAAGAACAAACCACTGAAAACAGAAAGAACAGAGAATGGGGGGGAAAAAGTAACATTTTCCTGTCTCCTTCCCCACCCCAGCATTAACACTTCTCCTACCTTAATACATTTTAAAACTGCGAAGTCAGAGAGGTCCCTTATGGATTTTACAACAAAGAACTATTGCATCTTTCTGGATCTTTAAACAGTGGTAATCCTTCAAAGAAGCAAGAAAACCAGAATATGTCTATTTGGGTGACAAACAAAGATCTTTAAACCATTCTAGGCATAAAGAATGAAGTTAAACTCAGAAGGCCCTGGGTGCCTTGCAAGCTGATAAGCAGTTCATGCTGTTAGGATATGTGTACTCAGAACAATAATTCATTCTGACAGCAAATGTAAAGATGTCTTTGTCCAGCATTTCATTATGCATTTTCTTCTGCCTGCATTACTCCATAAATTTTCTTTGATGTTGCCTATTTAATACCTCTGAAAGTATGCAAAATACAAACATCTGGATTAAATAAAGCAAGTACATACAATACATCTTACATGTATTTACTAACTCTGACAAACTTTTGCAGTTCTAGTGCATTTCTAAAATATTTTATATTTAATAGAACACAAATTCATAATAATGCACAAAACTATATTCATTTGGGGGTGATATATTATCTCTGCTGAAATAAAAAAATAATGTAATAGTCAGTACTTAATTATACAGACTGAACTTGAACATATATCAACTTGTAGCCCAATCTCGAATAATCTGCACTCAATTCTGCATTTTGCTTCCCTGGAGACTGTTGAAAATATCTATCACAACCCCCAATCAAAATATGGCATAAATTAGAAAGTCTTTCAGATATGATTGGAATATTAATCACTGTACTTTATTATAAAGTATCAAGCCAAAATTCTATTTCCCAAATTACATTCAGATAATTAAAAAAAAAGTTTGAAATGATTAGATGGTATAGATTAGTTTTGTTCCATTACCAAACATGTACATGCAGAGTCTTTTATTAAAGACTCCTGAAAATTAAGCCATGGATTTCTTCTTGATGGATTTCTAAAGCAATTCTCACGAGAAAGGCCAGGCTGCATTGCAGGTGTCACCTGTGAGCTTTTGTCTGAAGAGTGAAGTGTAAAAATATCAATGTCCTGACCAAGAGCATCTATGGGAAACGAGGGCTGGGGAAAATACATTTACTCTGAGCTATGCAGGTTCCATATTTTGTTGTGGCATTCAAATTGGAAGCAAAAATTCTGAGAAAAAAGCCCCCACCTTGCAATTAGGGCACGTTCAGAGAGAGCAAAAAGTGCATTTAATCTGAAATCCCAGGAAGTTTGCTCGAGGAACTGCAGGATGTGGCTGCTCATAAGAATTTGAGAGCAGACTCAATAAATCTGAGAGTTAGTTCTGGGCTCACGTGAGCTGAGCAAGTTTCTCACTCTGGAATAATCACAGAATCACAGAATGGTTTGGGTTGGAAAGGACCTCAAAGACCATTTTGTTCCAATCCCCTGCCACAGGCAGGGACACTTCCACCAGACCAGGTTGATCCAAGCCTCATCCAACCTGGCCTTGAACATTTCCAGGGAAAAAAAACAGTAAAAGATAACAGAAACAAACAAACAAACAATAAAAGGAAGATATTTCACTCAAATACTTATCCTACTCAGCTCTAACAGAATTAAGCTTTCATAATAAAAGAGGAATGGGGGGAAGACAACAAAAGCTATTTTTTTATACAGCATTTTATGCACATACTTTCATGAATTTGAGGACTTTTTAATAACAATAACTTTGGTCTCTTTTGATGTCTTAAATACCCCTGCCACTCCAGAGACTGATTTTATGCTTCCCCATTGTGTTTGCCTTGCACATTTTTAAGAACATTGTCTGTGTGGTCATAGGCCAAACATATGTTTCACTTGGAACATTTTTGGTATTGTGGTTAAAATACATCCCATTGCCAAAACTAAAAGATAAAAGCAATCCAGGAAAAAAATTAAAAAAGAAAAGATGAATAGCTATTATTCACATAATAAAAATTTAACATTACAGCATTTTTTGATAGTTCCTAAAATGATTTCTTTAAGGCCTTTTTTTTGTGCTAACAGAAGAACAATGTCCACAGAGATTTAACTCCTCCCCTCCAGTAACATAAGGTAATTTTGAAACGATAAATGAATAAAGCATTTGCACACTTTTGATAGACAAACCACCAAATTAGGGTTGTTTTAACTAACTGACAATGTTAAAAGATAAGCTCATTTTAAAAATAAATCTACCTGTAGGCTCTAGGGTTAATACTTGATGTACACTCTAATCTTGGGATCAGGAACACATAGAACAGGCAGAAAGAATAAATTTTTTGGGTACATTTTGATTACACACAGTAAGTTTTGTTCAGTGAAGCGAAACACAGGCTGGTTCACCAACCCTGAGTGTTCCTCAGGACCCCACTGACAAGGGGTCAGCCAACCAAAGAAAGGATTTGCTACCTAAAGAAACTAAACTCTGAAAGAGTATCTCAAATAAACCTGTTACCATAAACCAGAAACAACAATACTGTCAAGAATTTCTTCTTCAGATCTAATCCAACTCTGTCCTCTGTCAGTGTGAAGCCATTCCCCCTTGTCCTGTCACTCTGGGCCCTTGTCCAAAGTCCCTCTCCAGTTTTCTTGGAGCCCCTTTAGGCACTGGAAGGGGCTCCAAGGTCTCCCCAGAACCTTCTCTTCTCCAGGATGAACAACCCCAGCTCTTCCAGCCTGTCACTATATTCATTACACGCAGAGTTCTAAATTGTAAAATCTAAATGCTATAATCACTGCTGATTTTAGAGAACTACTTGTGTTTCTAGTGGATTCTAACATATCCAAATAAAAGCTAATTTTAGCTTTTTACTCTAATTTTTCGAAAGCTTCTCTACTCACCAACACACAGTAATTTCTAATATTCTTTTTAGCACTGTAAACAGTTCAGTATTGCTCACAAAGTGTACTTCTAAAGCTGCTAGGAAAGCAAACCAGTTTCTTCAACAGCATTTCCAGTTTTGAGAAAATAATATAAAACAATTATAAAAATTATTAAAATGAAAAGACACTTTTGCAATTTCCAGTTTTGAGAAAATAATATAAAACAATTATAAAAATTATTAAAATGAAAAGACACTTTTGCAATATCATTACCTGCATTACATCAGTAACATCAACGAAATTAGTTCCTGGAAAGTTTGTGTCTTCCTCTTCACTGTGTATTTCCTCTGGAGTCTTACAAAGACAGATTGCAATTGTTAGGTATTTCAACTTGGGGGGTGGAAATGCATTAGCAGAAAACCTTCATGACAAGAATGCAATTAAATCACACCTTCCACTGGCCCAGGTTGTTCCAACCCCATGCAGCCTGGCCTGGAACACTGCCAGGGATGGGGCAGCCACAGCTTCTGTGGGCAGCGTGGGCCAGAGCCTCACCACCTTCACAGAACTTCTTCCTAACATCCAATCTAAACCTACTCTGTCATTTTGAAGCCATTCCCCCTTGTCCTGTCACTACATATTCTTGTAAATAGTCTCTCTCCATCTTTCTTGGAGGGTCCCTTCAGGCACTAGAAGGCTGCAATGAGGTCACCCCAAAGCTTTCTCTCCTCCAGACTGAGCAATCCCAATGCTCTCAGCCTTTCCCCATGGGAGAGGTATTCCATCCCTCTAATCAATGTGCTGGGATGGAGTAATATAATTTTAAATACAAATCACTATTTCAGTTCACAATATCTGTCTTACTCAGTGAATACCTTGATCACAGGTCTCTGGAGGACCTAACTCCTGAAGTCAGGAAAACAGAATATAAAGTAACTACACAAAATAATCAGTGCCTCACCAAGCCTTCACACTGTCCACTCTGTCCTTATCATTCAGCACACAGCAGTTACCCTTAGAGCTGCACAAAACCCTTCCTTGCTGCTCAGACCCAGATCAAAAACACTCCTGAAAAGTTGTACAGAAAGAGAACAGAGTGGCCACTCCAACACCACAGGCTCCTGGGGCCCAGGCTGTGCCCACACAGCACCGAGCACTCCAGAACAGCCAAGCAGCAGAGGGAGGGATGAGGAACATCCTCAGAACACTGAAGCCAGTGAAAACAAGACAGACATGGGCCAAGAGGGATTATAATTCTTTACAGGACTCAGGAACACTGCTTTTCTCAGAGTTTTACTATGGTGATAATTTAATCTTGGCAGAACAGCGCCTTTCTACAATTTTTCATTTTCTTAAACAAATAGCTTGTACTATAAATTCTTCAGAATAATTACGCCATTTTTCCTAGAACAGTTTCGTTTCTCTAACTAAAAAAAGACAATGAGATAATTTTGCAGCAATTTAATATATATTTTCTTTTGAACAAACTTGAATTCCCAGACAATCAGTACCTGTATTACAGCATCGACAGGAGGGAGCAGAGGCTCAGAGCCTGGAGGAACGTGACTTACACTCTCACTGGCACTTGAAACACTGTCAATATCAACATTTGGTAACACCTAGGACAGAAAAAAAAAAGTATAAATATAAAAATCTATGTATTAGCTTGCCTGTTATCATTGAATTTCTTAGATTTTTTCTTCCACTTGCTTCTGAGCCACTAAAATTCAGTGGCCTCCTTTTCTCATGCCTGTATCTGATATCAACTTGGTTCTGAAAAACAAAATACTGTAATGTCAAAAACTAACACCAGAAATACTCACCTCTTCTCTTGCTGTACCTGATTTCTCCTGTTCTCTAATTCCCTGACACTTTCTCTCACATGAAACAGAACATGAGTGTAGCTATAGTAATCACCTATAATATAGTTAGAGCAGAGGTGTGTTTGACTTGCAGTTAGTTTAGAAGATGTTAGCCCACAATTGTATTAGCTTTATGTTGTCACACATCTGGTACAGCAAAACCAAGGGATAATTGTATTGTAATATAATTTGTAATAAAGGCATGCCCATTATGGCATCAGAATGTGTTGTATTGCTGTTAAGAACAAAGATTTCAATGCTCGCTTCATTCCTCAGGGATAAGAAAAATCACCTTAAATATTTAAGAACTCGGTGAGATAACAGCAAAATGCAGGTGGGTGGAATAAAGTGCCACAGCAAGGGAACAAAGCACAGAACATTCTACCTGAGTTTAACTCTGAGTTCCATGAATCATTTGTGTCTGAAAGGTGTGTGGGGGAGTGTGTGCAGTCTCAACAATTTGAATCCAAAATAATGAACACGTAAGAAACATTCACTTCCTTGACAACAGACTCATGTAAAAAATTAAAACAACAAAGCCCAGCCCTCGAGGTGAGGCCTGCAAGGGTTTGATTAATCAGGAGTGAAACCCTTGGGTTGACAATCACGCTTGAAACAGAAATCTTAAAGGCCAAAGCAATCATCCAAGAAAACTGACATTTATATTTATACTTCTTTTATTCCAAGTTTGTTCTGGCTCAAAAATCTCATTAAAAAGAAGAAAATGTGACACAGATCTATTTTACAAATGCCCTGCATAGGTGATTTAGGGAAGAAATAGTTTTTTATTTTGGTCAAATAATAAAGATAATGGTTAAAATATTAATAAATATATTACTATAGCATGTGAAGGGCTTGGCCCCTCCATTCTATATTTTTCTAATTCTCACTGAAAATGGTCTTCTGATGTCAAAGTGTGTTACTGATGGTTCAGACTGTCTGTAGTTGGCACTCACCAAAATAAACAAACAAATGATCATCACTTTTGCCATGTACCTGCACAGAGAGCTGAGGTGGATCCTTCTTCTCTGATCTCATCTCTATTACAGCTATGTTTGGTTTTTTTACCTCAACTGGAGGCTTTGGAGGCACTTGAGGAAGGGAGGTTGTGACTGTGACAGGGTGTGGTTTATCTATGATTACTCCAGCAGGCTGCAGTAATGTGCTGCTGCTTTGGGTTTGACCTAAAGACAGTTGAAAAACAAAAATTTATATATAAATCTCCAAAGCCAGTAAATTCATACATTAATTAAAATTAAATTCTGTGTATTTAATGTGAGACTGAGATTCTGTGTGCAATAACATACCAATTAAAAAGCCCCCTATTAACATAAACCAAACTATGGTAATTCACCAGCTAATTTTAAGGCTTTCCCAGCAGAAAATGACAACTCAACACTACCTTTTTTTAAAAATTATTCACTTTTCTTGACTGTGGTGACACCTACTGCTGAAAACAAGAACTGTGTTTGCCATTCAAAAAGTGCAGATCATGCTTCCCCCACCTCACATTCTCTTAATCACACCCAAATCACACTCAGTATAACAACCCACAAATTTTTGTCTGAGACAACCTTTAAAAAAAATAATTACCTTACTTCAATGCCTATATAATATTAACCCTTCTCAAAACAAGCCCTACATAAAGGTTCTGTTGAAGGTCCAAAAATACAGAAGTCTTGACAAGGAAATTAGAGTGTTTGGCACAGCCCTACTGAAATTGCTGGGCTGAAGTAATTGCAAATATTGAATCCAAGGGTGAGTGACTCAGTTCCTGCTTACGTGGATACCAAACTGAGAGCAAGAACATGGACCCTAAAACCAAAGTTACCAAAAAAAGGGACAACAAATAATTGCTCTGTCACGGTGTTACCAGACATCCAGCACGATGGATGAGGAAAACCAGAATATTTTCAACTGATTCCTCAAATTTCCTATAAGAAGGGCAGGTGCAAATCTCGTGGAATGGTTTGAGTTGGAAAGGACCTTAGAGATCATCTAATTCCAACCCCCAAATCACTGATGTATGGAGATGTATTTCCAAACATTAGCAGTAATGAACCTGCACACACCTTTCTCCAGGTGATTTGCTCCTACCTAGTGGAATAGCCATGGGAATGAGGTGCCCTTCCAGGGGACCAGAGGCAGCAGGGACATCTCGACTGGGACTGAAGAGGTACCGGTTCTCCTGGGCAAGGGCATACACAGGATGCTTTTTCCTGGGGCTGCTGATGACCTTCTGCATGTGAGAGTAGGTCTGGGTCCTTGCTGACCTAACCTTTGTACCTGAAACAAAAGCAGAAAAACTGCAGGTCATAATGCATGTCTAAAACCACTGCCATCACTCTACTGATCCAAGCCTTTCTACTCAATCAATTGTAGATTTTTCCTGTGGGATAGAGGGAAAGAGGGATGGAGTCCCAGAGGGTAGAATCTAAAAGTGCTAAGGTAGATGTCTCAGTATTGGCAGCAATGAAGGAGTTAAAATTGCAATTTTTAGGTTGAATCTAGCAGAGAAGGGCACAGAAACATGAAAAGGGCCAAAGGACAGTAGTGGGTTGGAATGAAATGTGTGATTTAGCAGCTAAGAAGAAATCCATAATTTAGGTTTGAAATGCAGCCAACAAAAGTGACAGGTACTCAGAGGAACAGGTATAATCTGCAAATTCCTGGCTTAACAACTCACTGCTACTAGAAAATCAAGTAATAACTAATACCCAGAAGTCTTGAGCTCCATCATCAAGGAAGCACCGATTTTTTGGTCCAATTTTTCAAGTGTTTGGCAAATAGCCAGCCAGAAGTAATTTATATGTAAAAATGTCTTAAGCATAGAGCAGAGGAGAGCATTTATTGCAATGTGCATTTTTCCCTTTACAGTCATGCAAGGTCTTATTCAACTTACAGAAAACAATGGATATTGTTAATGAAATTATTAACTTTAATGTAAATGGATAAATACTGCTTGAAAACTCCCCTCTCCAAAAGGTGTCAGCAATTGTCAATCAGGCAGAAGTGCTTCTACTGTTATTTTGTAGGTGTTAGGATAATGAATCTGGAAAAAATCACGCTGGTAACCAACTCCATACCTTTATTACAGCCAAAAAAATGTCATCTTACTCCTGTTATTTCTAATAATCACCTCCCTGTACTTGTAGTCAGTTATCACGTGGCAACAAGCACTTTTTAGCTCTGTTCACATTTAGCAGCCTCCTAATTAATTGAAGAACTAAAGTCAAGGATTATAAAACAGAGGGATAATAAAGATTGATAATGTGACTTTTGTTAGATGCAGACAAGTGAGTGAGGCAATTCATTTATAAAGTGGTATTTTTGTACAGACAAATTATGGGTTGTAAGGCTGGAAACAAGAAGAAGTCATGACTCCTCAGCGAGACAATACAGGTCAGAGAGAAGCATCTCTAGAAAAGGATTTATGGTCAGGTTGGATAAGCAACGGAGTGAGAAATCACAACAAAATGCCCTGGGCAACAGAATAAATGTAACCCCCAGATGTCTCTACAGGATGTCTGAGATGAAGCAGAAGACTTCCATAGATGATAGCACTGCATTCAGCACTCAGTCTTTATCTCTGTAAATATTAAAACAGATTGGACATTCAAAGGCATTTTTCATTTTTTAAGAAAAAATCACCTGGAAACTGAAGTAGCTGTAAACTGCAGCCAAAACCTCACTACAAATCAGATAATAAATCTGAAGTGTCCTATTTGCTCTTGAACCATAAGGTATTTTGCCATGGGAAGAAGCAGAATTTCTGCTGTCTTTAAATGATGAGCTTATGCCTTTCTGCAAAGCACAGGTTAGCAAAAAAAACTGTTCTGTAGTCAGACGAATTACTGGACTCTGTAACATAAATAGATACAGTTCAGAGGCTTGTGATTTAGAAGAGGTCATACCACATGATCTAACAGTCCCCCTTGGCCTTGAACTTTTGAGTAAAAGCAGAAATTGGCAGCGTATCTGTAATGCTGCCAACTTGTAAAAACAAGGTTCTCACAGTGAGAATGATTAAGTACTGTATACACACAGCACCTCATTTTAATTGCTTTCAACTTTTCATTTTTCCCTGAAAAGTTTATTTGCACTGGGCAGAAACTAGACATTTAATTAAACTTAGCTTTAAAAAACCAGTGTTTTACATGTATTTATCAGTTCACATTATGCAAGAAAACAACTCCAGCTTTTTTTTTAGAAATGATCTCTTACTCATAAAAGTGTTAGTTGAATTTTTTTCCTAACTTCCCATAAGAAACCAAGCATTAGTCACCATAGTTTATTTGCAAAGAAAATGGTTGAGAGTTATAAAATGACTGAAAAGAGACTCTCCAGATGGCCATTTCAGCCTTAAATAAACATCCTTATTCTAACACTAATTTAAAACAAGCTCAGTGGACTGCTCTAACAAAATAGAGTCATTTAACAAGTCTGGATTTTTCAGCCAATCAAACCCAAGGCCAAAGATTTCCAATAATTTTGAAGCCTTTATCACCTGGTACATCAAGGCCAGGAAGGGAACCTGTGGGTGCAGATCCATGAAGGGAAGAACTAACGATGCCTAATGGGAAAGAGATTTGTTTATTTCTTTCTATTTTTTTGAAGAACCTGGTGCTTTGAAGAGCTCATTCAACCTTGTTGCATTTTATTTACACTCCTACTATAGAGGAGCACAGATCTGTTCCTAATTTTATTATTTGTACTTCCCTTTGCCATTACAGTGCCTTCCACAACAGCAGCCCTCAAAATCATTGAACTGTTTTCTCTTCATGAGACTCAAGTGAAACACCATGGATTATTTTTCCATTTTATTGGCAAGATGTAGGAAAGCACAAAAATGAAGCAGTGTGACCAACAGTCTTACCAAGAGTCAAAGAAAAATAATGCCAAAGGCTGACCTCAGTCTCAGTCAAAATCAGAAAGTTTGGGAATAGGACACACTCATTGGAGTGCTGTTCCTTTACACAATATGAAAAAATTACATCCTTCGTTTAGACAAGAATACAAGGAGGTGTCCTATTTTATTTACTGTCAGGATAGAGACAAAACCGTAACTTTCCATAACTGCAGCCTGATGTTAAATAGAGAAAGAAATTCTATGGTTTTACTCTTGCAAACACACGTTTTGCTGTGCTGCTGCTGCATGACTTAATGGCTTGGAAGGGAATGACTCTGGGAAAAGGCTATCCAGAGTTCACTCTGTTTTCCAGCAAAGAGCTTTTAAACTGTTTGTCACACGCAGGAGTTCTGGAAGACTGAAAGCAGCATTGATCCAGCACAGTTTTCCCTTTCATTTCTATTTGCCTCCAACAGAAAAAAGCTGAAGCACAGGAGCAGCTCATAACAACTGCAGAGAACCTGCACCTTCCCATTTCACTGACACTACTGAATTCAACTGGTAGTTTCAAATGATCAAATGACCTATTTGTTATAATTAGACTGCGGAGGGGGTTACTCTTTCTGCCACTTTATAAGATATTGTTTCTGGAATGATGGAATGATGGAAAGGTTATGACCTTCTAAAAAGGACAAGAGCCCAATAAATAGAGAAGAAAATTCATTTAGGACTCAGCAAAAGCAGAACTGCTGATCAAATATTTTTAAAGAAGTGCCTGTTCTCAATCCAAATCCTGGTGGTCACTGTATCACTGTTATTACTACCCTAAATGCTTACTAGCACACATTTCACTCAAACAAATCTGTACAGAATAAATTAAATTATAGGTGTGCAGCACAGCCAGTAGTCAGAAAGAGCAATGTATCATGCTTCAATTGAGTATATCAGAGGATACCAGCACACCATTTTTCACCAAATAAAGACATTCAAGAGAGGGCAAATAAAATATCTAAGTCACAAGGCTGGCAGTTTTTACATAACAAGGTCTCACCTTTTAAAAAATGGTGAGTTTTGAAAAGTTTTCTAGGTTTTTGCCAGGACTATAACCAACATTTTCCAAGAGGGTGATGAGCACTTTCTACCAATAACATTTTTTCTTCCTGCATCACAACTGCACTCCAGAGCACAGGTAAGAAAAGTGACATAAAGACAACTTTAGGCTAAACAAGAGATTATCGTACTGTGTTGAGGACTTGCCATTGTGGATGTACATCACAACCACAGAATCACAGAAGAGTTTGGATTGGAAGGAACCTTCAGGATCAACCAGTTCCCACCCCCTGCCATGGGCAGAGACACCTTCCACTAGACCAGGTTACTCAATAAAATACTAATATGATTATTATTAGTAGTAGTAGTAGTTTAAAAGGCCCAACCTCAAACCCCAGCAGTGCTCATCTTCAAAGACATAGTTATGTTTTATACCATACATTGTAATGGCCTAAAAACATGATTTCATCAAGTGATTGGCTACCTCCTGATGTTAACCTCCCGTATTTCACACAGAATATCATGTTTTGACAGCTGTAATAAAACCCCAGACAGCATTTTTAAACATGGCATTTAAGACTGCATCAAGTGTATTTTCCCTGCATGGGTAACAACAGCCTAAGTGCAAGGAGCGTGGAGGGAGACAGTTAATATTTTTCCATGGATGCACATCCTATTAACTCCACTGTGCTCACCATCACTTTAACTACTCTTACACTTAAGCTTCTCTCCCATATCCACACTTTCCCTTCATCGTTATCTTTTCTCATGTCATGTGCTCACTCTCTCCCCCAGGAAAATGATCCACACTGGCTTTTCTGACATTCCAGTTAAAGAGTAATCTTCGTTTCTGTATTGAGAATCAGGTAAGTTTTGAAAAGGTAACAAGGAATAGAGCAGATCCAATTAAAACACTACTGTCTACAAACTCTAGATGAAGTTTATCTACACTGACCTATGTCAGGTATCAGTGTCCCTTTTAAATTACTTTTACATATTTTTAATAGGTTAGAAAATTATGACTATCTTATCCTAACATTTTGCCTACAAAACGAATGAATAGAATTCATTATTAATCAACTAATAACCTTTATCAATTAAATAACCTTAAAAAGCTATCACAGAAAGGAATTATACTCTGCTTATAACTCTAACTGGGCTAAGAAAAAAGAGTTACTTGCATTTAGTGAACTTAACCAATGATTCTGATTACATCTTTCAATGTCTTCAAGCTAACAGATATCACTTTCATGCCCATATATTTAATTTTTCATATTGCAATTAATGTATTAGAAGTGGGAAATTAAATATCAGACTTTCTTGATTTTTCAAATCTCAGTACATTTCTGAACTCTGAATGAGTTACATATTTGAATGAAATGACTGGATAAACCTGACACAAAAAATACATCTCTCAGTGACCTTTATCAAAAATTGAGCTCATTTTTCAACACATTCAGCTTTTAGATGCGATTACTTCTAGCAATTCAGCTCTTTAAGTCTTATACAACAATAAATACATACTAATATATTTATCATATTTAGAAATTAGTATTTATTTGACAATCTAAAATAAGTGAGAGACATATTAAGCAAAGTTGAAAAACTTTATTTTTGAAAAGAGGATCTTAAATAGAAATAAACTATTTTAAATGGACAGGACCTACAACAATCATCTAGTCCAACTGCCTGATCACTTCAGGGCTGACCAAAAGTTAAATTAAGGGCATTTTCCAAATGCCTCTTAAGCCCTGGCAAACCTGAGGCAGTGACCTTCTCTCCAGAAAGCCTCTGCGGTTGCTTAAGCTTTATATTGAAGAGCAGGTGAACTGCACTTAACAGATTCATTTTCACACAGAATTCCTAGTAGAAAAACTGTGAAGGAACACATTGTTCCCATCAAAGAATTACTTACCTCTAACAGTCTCTATCAGCTTGGGTCTTGGAAGTTTAGATTTGGGAGTGGGAGAGTTGAATCTGAGATAGGGTCCTTTTTTAAGTGTGCTACGGTGGCCCTGGTAAATGGGTTTCCCATAAACTTGAGACAGATAATCTTCATTTTGGACCAGTGCAGTTCCACCTACAGGTCCCTGATGGACACCAAAAAGGAAAAAAATAAGTAGTTTACAATTCTTCATTTGTGAAAATTGGAACAGGACAGAGCTATCACTTGCATTTCAAATGATCACACTTGCACACACAATTTTTCGCATCAATACTGCACAGTTTTTACAAGAAAAGAAACCAACTGCTTGGGAACTCACATCTGCCCTTCTTTCTTTGCCCTGCAAACTTTCAGAAAAGTAAGTTCTAAACCTCTGTTTCCTTGTGTTATCTTCCACTTGCTTCTGCAGTGGCTTAGCTGCAGATAAAGGCTTCTTTGCCAAGCATCCTTGGATGTTTTGAGTTCTCTCTTTAATTTCTTTCTGGGTCTTCATATGCTTGAGGTTTTGGCCTCTCTTGATCCATGGGGCCTTTTGAACATATTTCCCTTGCTCTGAATCACTTCTCGCCATTTCAGCCTAAATAGAAAACATAAACGTAATAAATGGAGATTTTTATCTTCAAGGCTATCAGCAGAGTGAGTGGATAACTCTGAAGCTCTGAGAAATGGCCTGATTTTCACATTAGCCAGAAACTGAGACCAGGGTTTTCATTAAGCAATGACAGTTTTAAAAAAGAGGTAAATATTTTATTACACCTTATTACATGCTAGTAATAATAGGCAGCTGTCTCATGTTTTCAAGGTGTGAGTAAATCACTTTACTGTGGACATGAAAGAACAAGGCAAGGTGGAAAAACACAACACAAAATCTGAACTCATTTTTCCAGCCATACCTGGATTTCCTCACTGATTGCCTTGATCCACTCATCCACAGTCCTTCGGATACGAATCTCTTCCAAGACATCTCTGAAACAGAAGAAAGAACTATTTTAGGTCAGTGCTTCTCAAATTGCACAGATTTGTTCCTGGGAAAGTAGTGACCTATAAATGCTCTAAAAAGAGAAGCCCAGAACATACACAGTGAGATTCTGCACCTCTACGCTCCCCAAAAGGTGCCAAGCAAAGCCGACGGAGCTTCCCAAATCCAAATCTGTTCTTACATGATGCCACCTGCAAACCCCACTCAGTCCCTGCTGGTAAATACTGACATTATTATAAATATTCTAGGAATAAGTGGCAGCCATGTGTTACTTCCTACTTTGATCACAACTGAAAAAACATGAAAACAAAAATATTCCAACTTAAAAAAACAAAAAAGCAGATGAAGAATTACTACATCCTCTAAAAGATAATGAGGGCTGGTAACATGCCTTAAAAAAAACCCTTTTTTTAATATATATATATATATATATATATATATATATATAAAATAGCTACTTTCCTCAGGAAAATGCAAGTGTGGATTGTATTTTAATAGAAAACTTCCATTATGATTCAAGCATGAATATTTAACACAATTAACACAGCAAAAGTTCAAAAGCCAAAGATCTGTTGTGAGGTGATTAATTCTGTAAATTTACAGGGTTATGAAGCCTCTTCTGCTCTGAATAATTAAATTAGTCTTCAATTTTCTTGTTAATGCAAGTTTGTATGGAAACAGCTAAATGCCATGGCACCAGAGCAGTTTCTCCAGATGACAAAGCCTCGGAAATCAGATTTAGGCACCTGACAAAAACTCAGTTCACACCAAAGGGTCAAAAAACATCTGACATTCAAGAATCAGGCAATGATTGCTAAGAAGAGCCAATAAATCCTTTTTGCAGGGAAAAACACGAGTTCTTCAATGCACAGATTTGAAAACATCAGTCTCACAAAGCACTGAATTGTAGGGTCTAACCTGTTCGCAGTCAAGGAGTTAGTGAAAGAATACATGGCATCTCCATCTTGTGCACGAGTAACAGCTTCCAGATTCTCCTCAAGGACTTTTTTATTGTTCTGAACTCCTCTCAAAATCCTTTCAGCATCCCTCAGTATAGACTTGGGCACTTTGACATTCTGAAGTATGGATGGTTTATTGAGAAGATGATGTTCAGGAGGATCAGGTGCAACAGGAGGATTTTTTGACTAAAATTGAAACAGAACCTCTAGCTTTTAATCAGAGATTGTAATTTCCTATTAATCTGTTATCACATCAATGCCATCATATGAAATACTGTCCATGTGCACTATCAGCAACTTCAATTACTCAAGAACGTTCATTATGTTGCAAATATATTTAGAGAAGTGAAAGACATCCAAAAGATCTCAAATGGAAAATGATGTGAAGTATGAGAGGCAATGCTAATGAGGCTAATAAGCATGTGAAAAGATGGCAATTAGATATATGAAGTATCACAAGCAAATCTCTCCATGTAACAGTAATTAAATATAATTAAAAGCCTAATAAAAAACCAAGTCCTCTAAATATATGCACTTGTTTGGCATCAATCTACCCCAAGAAAAACCAAGCAGTACTTGTAAATTTTAACAAGATAGATCCCTCAGCAGTCCCTTGATCCTGTCCCACTTTTGTTAATTTTCACTTTTCAGAAGAAACAATGAAGCCTCTCATTTTGCAGAACCCTTTTGCAGAGATAAAAATCAAGCATAAATTAACTGCTAAGTACAAAAGAAAGGGACACAAACACAGGAAACAAGTTCTCACATTCATTCTCACACTCCTGATGAAAAACCCAGACGTCCATGGAAACTTCATTTAACAATAAAAAATTTTAAAAGTGATAAAACATTAAAAAAAACCCAAACAAAAAAAGACCAAACAAACAAAAAAAACCAAACCAAACAAAAAAAAAAGACCCACAAAACAAAACCAAAAAAACAAAACAAACAAACAAAAAAAACCCCCAAAACACAACAAAAACAAAAAACCCCCCAAAAACCAACAAAACAAACCAAACAAAAAAAAAAGACAACAAACAAAAAAACCACCAACAAAAAAAACCTCAAACCAAAGCGGAAATACTCAAACTCAAGTAGACTCTGAAAGCATCAACTGAATGAACAGAAAAGAAAACGCTCACACATCACAACTCAGTTTTGGCTTTAAGGCTACTCTTCTATCAAATTAGAATTAAACAAGAGTTTATTTTCTAACAGATGTCTTGCCACAATGGACATAACAAAACAAGAATCTACACACACTGATCCCATGATCTTGGCCTGGTGAGAAAAGGGCAATATACCAGATTATTTATCCATTTTATATAGGCTTTCATTTTAAAATGAAACGTTCTGACAAATACTAGCTCAATAAAAATCAGTGAGAAAATGTCAGAAATACAGATATATGATCAATTATAAAGTGATGTAGACTCGCTAGATAGACTCAGATCATGAAATGGTAGCTCTAGCAGCAGCCCTCACTATGCCAATTTGAGACAGCAGCTTCCTGCCTGACATTTGTGTTATCCCCTCAAGGGATTTATGAGGACTCAACAAGACAAGAGTATTGTAATCTGTACAAGAGCAGCCCTGTAACAAACACAGTGTGCAACAGGCATGCAGTGAGATTTCATTGCAAACAAATTCAAACTGCTTCAGCATCACAGGATTTTTTAAAAAACCCAAAAACCCACAAAAGAAACACACATAAAAATTTCAAGATATACCTTAATAAGATCATTCATGTCAGATTTCCATGAACTTGCTTCCTAAAAAGATAGAAGAGCTGTTGAAACTTTAAGGTAAAATCCATAGCAGATATTGGATCAGTTTCACTAGGCACTATGAATTCCTTGGGATCTCTAACCTCTTCTGCTGGGTTAGAGCACCACCTTCTGTCCTCAGCTAATTCAGACCTTTGCTTTATAACAGAGCTGGTTTAGCATTTATCAAAAAAATTATTCTCTCACTCTAGAAATCTCTTAGTGATGAGGAGTCAATAGCTAAATATCTAATTGATCTAACTCTCCATTTGCAAAGTCATCACATCTCTGTCTTCCGATTGACCTTTTTCATAAGAGAGATTTCAAACCATTTCTGTAACTGTGTCTTTCTCCCCTGGCATTCCTTCTCCCACCTTGTCTTCCTCTGTTGCCTAGACTAAGGCATGTTACTTAGGTTTTTAGCAACACTGGTACAAAAATATTTGCAACCTTAATGGGGCACAGAGAACCTGTTCCATTCCTAGTAAAAATAGTTAAATATACAATCTACAAAGTGTTACAAAATCTATTTTAAAAGCATCAGCTATGCTATAAGATATGACAGATGAAACTGCATTTTCTAAAGATACAGTAACAAATAGCTGTCAGGTAATACAAAATATTTTTAGGGAAATATGCAAGCTGAAACCTTCAACCACAGAAATGAACCAGCAGAATCAAAGCCATTACATTTCAAGCCAAATCACAGAGGTGAATTTTCAAGATTTTTTTCTTTCTCACTGTTTATATTCACAAGAACACAGAGGATCACAGCAGACAGGTGGAACCAGGAATGGAAACAGGTGAAGAGATAAAAGCCTCAATTGTCAAAAGCTCTATGTTGCCAGCACAGAACCAGATCTTGTACCCAAAAAGGTACAAAATCATTAGCACAAGAAACAGCACAAGGATTCTAGGCCAGGCAATTCCTTGGAAACAGCACTCTATACAAAAAGAAGTGGCAAAATGAGAAAGAAAGTGCTTAAGTCACCCCTAAAGCTGACTGGAGGTAAAAGGAACATTGTTCTTTCCCAAAAGGGAAAGTTACATCAGCTCTGTAGCTCTGCAGAGAACAGACACTGAAAATATCCAAAACCTTAAAACAAACAAATAAACAAACTTGTTTCTTTTTCTTTCTTTCTTTCCCTCTCTCTCACCTGTTTTAAGTCTGGGACAATGGCAGTCAGAGTCCATTGCACACTCAGAGCATTACTCAGGCTCAAAGCTCTTCCACACACACAGTCTCCAGTATTTCAATTAATTGTAAACAAATGTGCGCTTTTCACCAGTTCAGAAGCAAGAGCAATAGTTTTACTGAAACCAGACCTCTAAGGTTTTCTCCACAATTTTTATTCCCCTTATTCAAACTCCTGGTCATTCTGATTACATTGACTTTACCTCCAGAATTTTGTGCATTTCTCTTCTCAACTTGCCAAGATCTTGAAGTAAGTCATCTGCTTTTTGCACTGTTTTCTCAATTGAATTGTAGCTTTCAAAAGCAGGGTTTGAGTCTGCAGGCAAAGCATTGTGCCTGAGGGGAGAAACACTCCTGGTTATACCTCTCATGGCTCCTCAGGTGGCCCAAGAAAGTATTCAAGTGTGAAAGCAACCATGAATTTACAGTGAGAGTACCAAACCTTTAGATAAAGTGGAATTTGCTTTGGCATCTGAAGTTACACAGAGGTTATTGGATTTTCTCTGATTACCACTTAACACCCTGAGCTGTATCCTTGTGTTGTCAACAGTGAAGCTACATCTAATAAGCAAAATTTAAACTTTGGATACCTTTCCATTTGAAGCAATTAACATTTGTGTGCACAGTCATAAATTATACAGCATATTTGTAGCAGCTTCTCACCATACTAATGAAATTATAACATTACATTATTGCCTGGGGAAAATATGCTTCAGACTGCATGGCTAAGAGCATTTTTTCACCCATTTTAAAGCTTCGGAATTGTTAGGTGGCTGCTGCTCCTGAAAAACACTCCAAGCGCAACCCACTGACCTCTGAGAAAGGTGTTATGAGCTACCCTTAGCAACAAGCCTTCATCTGCCTGCAGCTCAACAGAATCATGGAATATCCTGGGCTGGAAGGGACCCACAAGGATCAGAGCCCAACTCCTGGCCCTGCACAGACACCCTGATGATCCCAGCCTGTGCCTGAGGGCATTGTCCAAACGTTCCCGGAGCTCTGTCAGGTTGGTGCTGTGCCCATTCCCTGGGGAGCCTGGGCAGTGCCCCACCACCCTCTGGGGAAAGAACCTCTTCCTAACATCCAACCTAAACCTCCCTGTCACAGCTCCAGCTGTTCCCTCAGGTTCTAACAAAAATAATGCAAAAGTAGCACAGAAATACCCCATGGAAATACCCCATACAATACCGCACATCTTTGCCAGACCCAAGGACCACACCACCATCAGTATCAAAATGCACTTCTCTCAATTCCATTAAAACAAACAGAAACTCTTCCTCAGTTTTGGATTGTTGCATTTATTCACCTGTTTCTCTCAGAATGCCAGCTCATTTCATTGCTGCTTAATGCTGTCTTCTTGGAATATTCCATTTGCTTCAGCGGTATTTCTTGAGAATTTAAAACATGGTCCAGACATTTCCCTTTACCTAAATGAAGTGAAATGAAGCAGAAAAAAAAGAAAGTTGGATTAGTTCAATATATTTCCTCCTTCTTTCCAGATATTTCACCATTATATAATATTCACCAAGGAGAGTAAAATTATTTTTTAAATTTAAAAGTATAGATCTATTTCAGATAAGGCAAGTCACTTAAAGCCACTCACACTAATCTATCTTTCTTAGATTGCTTTAAATTAGCAAAGCTAGATGGAACTGGGATGGCAATGAACTGGGTCACTGAGAACAAATCTGTGACATTATAGACAGAATGCTTCTTTCTTTTGTCTTATTTCATCTATTTCTGGACCCACTGAATAATAGGAATACCTGACAGCTTTGTAACAGAGTCAGAACCTGATCAAAAACATTAAAGAATATTACTCTACATTTGCTTTACATCTGCTGTTTTCATTATAATAACCTATACACCTTGAGGACCCATGAAAAAGATAAAAAAAAATTCAATTCAACCAATAATAACAAAGTTATTGAGTAGCTCCCTAACTTTATATTATTCTGCCTAATCTTCCTGAAACCTGACAATGAATGGATATTTGACTTTCCATCTGAAAAAATATGTCAGTGAGCAACCATGCTGAAAGGTTATAGATTAAATCAGCACTGTCTTCAAGTCTATAGTTAGTTAAAAGTACCAGTTATGAGTGACTTATGCACAAAACTAACCCTTCCCAAATATATATTCCAAATATTCTGAATATATATGTTTAAGTGCCAGCAACCCAACAGGTCAGAAAAAGTGAGGACCACACAAAGTAACCCCCAGGCCATACTACTTAGACCAGTGGAGGACAGAAGTGTCTTACAATACCTTCTCCTGTAGGTTTGGGAATATTTTCCTTTTCCCTTACAGAGTTTTCCTTCTCTGTCATTTTCCCATTTTTGGGTACAGGTTCTGGAGCGTATCTCCGAGGAACTGGCGTCTTTAGGGGAGATTTTTGTGTATGAACCCCATGACTTGGAAAATGGCTTGAATATGCTTCAGCAAACACTAAAAAAATAAAGTTATTCAAAGGTTAACAATTTTCTTCATAGGAAATATCATAGAATCACAGAATTGTTTGGGTTGGAAGGGACTTTAAAGATCATCCAGTTCCAACCTCCAGTTCCCCTAACCCAGGTTGCTCCAAGCCCCATCCAACCTGGTCCGGAACACTTCCAGGGATGGGGCAGCCACAGCTTCTGTGGGCAGTGTGGGCCAGGGCCTCACCAGCCTCACAAGAATTTCGTCCTGACCCATGATCTAAACCTCCATTCCTTCAGTTTGAAGCCATTCCCCCTTGTCCTATCACTACCTGCCCTTGTAGACTCTAGAAAAAAAATCTAGAAAAAACTCCAAGGCAGCTCTACAAATTCTTCACAAAAATGCAAAACGTTACTGAATTAGTTAAAAAAGTAAACAGGAAGAAAACTCCATACTTCTGACTGCTTTCATAAAGGGCTAAAAAAACCCCAAAACCCAATGGTAGTTCATTACAGGCTTCCACACAGATCATGTCTCAATAAGATTATTTTAAATTAAGTCCTGGCCCCTCTTGGGGCAGACTTAGTAATCAAAAGTCGCACTTCAATTTAAACTGGAAGATACTGGAACATCTTCAGAATGTTGCATAAATTATACAGTACATTGGGCAATAAAACTAATCATACAGAAAAAAATGTTTACTACTCATTACTGATGTGATGCACAATCCAATATTAATGGACACGATATTAATGCAAAACTAATAGTGAAAATAAGACAGTAGGAATTTGTCTCCACCTTGGGCAGGGGCAGCACTGGTAGGGAATAAACCCCCGTGAGACGAAGGCGCTTGGTTAGCGAGCGATCTCTGCTCTGGCTTCTCAGAAGGTCTTGTCAGGGTACCAGAGGCAGGCACAGGATTCTGCTGCAGGCCACGTGCATTCACTGCAGAGCTGATGAGATGGGACTAGGAGAGAAAATCACAGAGTATTTCTGCTCATTGAATCACAGAATTGTTAAGGCTGGAAAAGACCTTTAAGATTACCAAGTCCAGCTCTTCTCTCAGCATCACCACCATGTTCCCCACCAAATCAAGTCCTCAAGTGCCATATCCATGTTTTCTGAACACTTCCAGGGGTGGTGACTCCACCATTGCCCTGCACATGTTCCAGTGTCTGACCACCCTTTGGTGAAGAAATTTTCCCTAATATCCAACCAAAAACCAAAACCTACCCTGGTGCAACTTGAGTCCATTTCCCCTTGTCCTGTCCCTTGTTCCCTGGGAGCAGAGCCTGACCCCATACCTGGCTGCTCCCTCCCATCAGGGAGTTGTGCAGAGCCAGAAGGTCTCCCCTGAGCCTCCTTTTCTGCAGGCTCAGCCCCCCCAGCTCCCTCTCATCAAACTTGTGCTCCAGACCCTTCCCCAGCTCTGTTCCCTTCCCTGGACACACTCCAGCCCCTCAATGTCTTTTCTACTTGTGAGTGCTTTCACTTTCTTTGATCCACTTCCACTGGATCTTTCTTTCTTTCTTGTACTAAGAAATTATTACAACATTAACATTGAGACACAGAAGAAATTATTAAGCTGAAGCTTCTACATTGTGACTTAAATACCTGAATATTCATTTGCTGCTCCTGTAACTTTTCCAAGTGCTGAATGCGTTGCACCATAAATGTATTCAATTGTTTTTCAAGCTCAGTGACTCTCTGGTGGCAGTGGGGCTCCTCGTGCTGAGCCTTCATATTTGTTTGCTGTTCAGACACCCGCTGCAGCTGCCTGTCTGTCTCCTGCAGTTTCTGAAGTAGCTCTGAAACTGAGTTCACTTTTGCTTCCAAATCATTTTGAACCTGGAAGAAAGGATTTAGGAAAAAAAAAAGAGGAAGAGGGAAAAAACCTATTATTGCAGAAGATGTGAGAGCACGAAAGGAACAAAACATCCTGCACAGAATTCTGGATTTGCATCCCAAAAGAAAAAAAATTCTGTTTAGCCCAAATGTTTGCTTGTTTAGGAATATTATGAATTTCTAATACATAAATCAATTGTTCTCTGTTTTCAGCCCATTTAGTTAAATCCGAATTAGTTCCCTCTGGTCTATTGGTCAGTGAGTGTGAGACAACAAACACAGAAAGCAGTGAGCAGACACATTCAGGCTCTCTGGAGCTACCACTACCAATTCTAGGCTTCTTTAGAACATTTACTATTTCAAGAGGACAAAGAACTGATATCACAAGCTACTCACTCACCTTGAGAAGCGGAGCTGTCGTAGCAATGGCAGCAGCAGTGGCTGCTGCAATGGTTGTTGCAGAGTCAACTTCCCTGAGTGCTGACCTGGTGTCACTTGGTGACCTGGTGTCACCAGCATTTTCCCTTTTTTCTGTGGAAGCACTTCCCAAGAGCTGTACCTTCACCTCCTTATGAACGGGAGCATTCTGAGTTCTATAAAAAACAACAAATGCCTGTAAAAAGTGTTTTCTCCATATTCCCTCCAAGCAAATGATTTCCCACATATAGCATTGATATCACTGTATGAGCATTTCCCCTTGAAGTTCTGGCACAAGATACTCCAGTGAATAAAATCAACTAAAAACACTTTCATACACAGAAAAAGAATACTAACAGAGAACAGTAAAGAACCCCCTTTTTCCTTACCAGCTGTGCATTTAGGCAAAAACCAAAGTGGTGTAGCTGCACAGAAACAGAACAGCTCAGACACTTCCAACAATTCACACTTACTTTTGCTTTAATACTGCTCTCAGAGCCTCTTTCTGGCCAGTAGCATATTGAGAAATAAAAACATCATCTGTGGGGAAGGACAAACATAATTTGTTGAGATAATTAACACAAAATGTCTATTTCACAGGTAGAGACAAAGTGTTATTTCAATACATTTAACTTTGCTGTGAAGAATCCATTGCCTGCAGAAACCACATCATCTGTTGCAATAACAAATTGTTTCCCTTAATAAGCAGAAAACTTAATGATAAGAGTAATAGCAGGCTTCATTTAACGCAATTTTTCTAGCACTGAATGCTGGTATCAATTAAGTCTCGTAATGGTGAGTAAAGTCTAAATGGTAACTTGAGTTCAGACAAGCCAGTCAATAAAATGCTGCAAATTCTAACTTGAAAAAAATGTTAAGAAAACGCCAGAAACTGATGAGTATTTCCGTACCATCATCGTAAATTACAACAAATTTTCTTAATAGGTGCAAATCATGCTAAAAGGATTGCAGGCTCTCCCTCACCCACCATTTGCTGGGCAGAGGAAAGAAATGCTGATAAGTTAGGTAGCTGCTGCCTGTGAATGTAAAAGAGGGAACTAAAGTATTGATTTTTGACCTTAAATAGCCCCTCAAGGTCTTGTCACAAATCTATTGATTTGTGTTATTCCCTCTACACAGCCCCAGATATCCAAGAAACCTGCACAAGTGTATCTTCCTTAAAAAGCCTTCATTTCCCTAAATCTGACTGAAATCCACAGATTCAGAAATTAAAGGAAAAAACACTGACCTTGTGATTTCTTAGGATTCTTAAGGATTAAAAATACACTTTTTGGTATAGGCTTCTTGAAGAAAAGTATTCACAAGAGGAAAATGTTTTGAAACAAGCCCCTTCCCCAAACTGTCTATTCAGAGACATGAATAGTTTGGTTAACAAAAGGAATCTCAGCATTCTGGTGCACTGGCAGAAGACCCACTCAGTTAATCACAAGAGTAATGCCAGCAAGAATGAGGTAAAATTTGCAAAATTTAAGAATGTTTGTTACAATTATCACTTTTTTATCAAAGCAACCTTTGAATACTCTCACTCAGAAGTTTCCATAATGAAGAAAAGTACCCAACAGCTCCATTTTCCTTTAATTAATCAGTCTTCTTACAAAAAAGGGGCCTGCAGCAGTAGATTGATGTGTCTTACCTTCAGGTCCTCTGCTGTCTTCTGGCAGCAGTGAAGGATCATCTTGTGCTGCAGCTTCTTTAGGATAATCCTTCAGAACAAGAACAGAAAAAGCAGAGATTAAAGCCTCTGCCATCAGTAGCCAAAATTTTAGAGGCAGACAAAATTGCTGAGCACACAAAAGGTATCATTTGCACACAACAACACAAAGGTCTTAACACAAAACATGCGACAACCTCTACCAAAAAATCATCTGGACATTGCTGTCAAGAACTCACACGGCATTTTAGGGACTAAAACTCTAGGAACACAATTCAAATTTTAAGTATATATTCCAGGTGCTCAGTCAGTTTATTCTCCTCATTTGTGGCCAAAGAAGTAGAAGTGAAACTACACCTGTTTAAGTTCAGCCAAGGTGCTAATCTCAAACAATTCAGGATTGCTCACACACAGAAAATTAAGCACTACCAACAAAGCCCCTCCAAAAACATCAGCAATAACACCACATTAGTAGCATCACAAAGAGGAAAAGCAGCTGCACAGTTATAGTGCAGAGGCTGAGCCAAAATCTTGTGCTGCTTTTAGAGGGGCTACAGCTTTTTGAGGAAAACATTGTTCTCTTAGTTCAGGATTGCAGGAAGCAACAGCAGCTTTTCTTACCATTTGGGATAAAAACATGGGCTCTGAGTTTTCAACTGGAAGCAGACGTTGTGGATATCCCTTTGTGCTTAGAACTCCTAAAATAAAAGCAGTTTTACTGTGGTCAGAATAATTTGTGCTGCATTTTCTGTACAGCTCCACATTTCCCTCATCTTTGAATGCCTAAACATCATGACCCTCAGAACACAAATGACCACAGAGATTGAGCTGAAGCTTAAAAATATCAATGAATTCTGTGAGTCTGAATGAGAAACTTGATTTTCAGCATGGAGAAAACTCTGGAAAACAGAACATTATGAAACATCCTCTAAACAGGGATGTTTAACAGGGATTAAACATCCCTGCCCCCATGGAGAGGGACAACTTCCACTATCCCAGGTTGCTCCAAGCTCCATCCAACCTGGCCTGGAACACTGCCAGGGATGGGGCAGCCACAGCTTCTCTGGGCAACATGTGCCAGGGCCTCACAGCCTGCACAACTCGCTTTCCGTGTGCCAAACAGTTTGGGAAAACTAAGAGTGCTGACAATTGTAGTACGAAAATACAAAGATTCCTAAATTACAGAACTCCTCCATGGCTGAAATCACCTGTCAGAGCTTTCAGCACAAGCCTGAGCTGAACCCGACGGTCACTGACGCACCTGGAGCGGCGCTGGGGGAGACGCGGGGAGTTCCTGCACCGCACGGAGCCCAGGCTGACACCGCGGCCGGGGGAACGCGGGGAGCTCCGTCCGCAGCCAAATCCCCCGGGCAGGGAGAGACCCCATCACGGAGCTTCTGGACAGCGACCGTCACTTTCCTGCCGCGGCCGCCGGCCGGGGGCTTCTCCCTGTGGACTCCCGTGGAGCGGATCAGCACATCGCCCGCCGTCAGGCTGCTCAGGGAGTCCTCGCTGTGGCTGAAGCTGCTCTCCGCTTCCATGGGGGAAGTCTGAGGGGTTCGGCGAGCGGCGCCTTCTCAAAGGGGCGTCCGTGCGGGCCGGGCGCTGCGGCGGCTCGGACAGCAGTCTGAAGGCTCCGGGGAGCGGTTCCCTCCCACGTCGCGGGCACGGCTGCGGTCCCTGGGAGAGCCTCTCTAAAGAGCTCCCAGCCCCGCTCCCTCTCTCGCAGCCCGGCACCGGAAGCCGCTCCCGCCGGCGGCACCGGAAGCGCGCGGTGCCATGGCCACGGCGTCCCCTCAACAGCGTCCGGCGGGAAACGCGCGCCCGAAGAGGGTAAATCGGGTGGCGAGTCCGCGCGCGGCCGATTCGCTGGCCCGTGGCGAATCTGCGGGAGCCGTGCGGAGCGGGGACCCCTCGCGCGCGCGCGCGCGCGCGTGGCGAATCTGCGGGGCCGGCGCGCGGGGCGGTGAGTGCGCGCGGGCCTCGAGCGCGGGGGCGGGAGGGGGGGAACGGGCGCGTGCTCGGGAGGGAGCGGGAGCGTTCCTGAGGGGCCGGGAGCGTTCCTGAAAGACCGGGAGCGTTCCCGGGGCCTGGGACAGCCCGTGAGGGAGCGGGAGCGTTCCTGAGGGGCCGGGAGCGTTCCCGGGGCCTGGGAGAGCCCGTGAGGGAGCGGGAGCGTTCCTGAGGGACCGGGAGCGTTGCTGAGAGACCGGGAGCGTTCCCGGGGCCTGGGAGAGCCCGTGAGGGGCCGGGAGCGTTCCTGAGCGACCGGGAGCGTTCCTGACGGGCCGGGAGTGTTCCTGAGGGACCGGGAGCGTTCCCGGGGCCTGGGACAGCCCGTGAGGGACCGGGAGCGTTCTTGAGGGACCGGGAGCGTTCCCGTGGCCTGCGAGGAGCCCGTGAGGGACCGGGAGCGTTCTTGAGGGACCGGGAGCGTTCCCATGGCCAGGGAGAGCCCTTGAGGGACCGGCAGCGTTCTCATGGCCTGGGAGAACCCATGAGGGACCGGGAGCGTTCCCGTGGCCTGCGAGGAGCCCGTGAGGGACCGGGAGCGTTCCTGAGGGACCGGGAGCGTTCCCGTGGCCTGCGAGGAGCCGGGAGCGCTCCTGAGGTATCGGGAGAGACCGGCAGCCGCTCCCGAGGGCCCTGGATGGGGAAATCCCGTCCCTGCTCGTGGGTTTTCCCGGTGCCGGGCGGCTCGGTGGGGATAAGGGCCCTCTGTGCCCGGTGTTGAGCCGGGGCTTGGTTGAGGGAGTGACTCCCGAGGGAGAGCAGCTCAAGGTGCCCTTGGAAGGGAGACCTGGGGATGAAGTAAAATGAAAAGACAAAAAAAATAAGGCTCGACGTGAAGTTGTTTTGTCTTCAGGTTTTGACTTTATTGGGCCTGAAGCGTCAGCAAGGTGTGATCTCACTTAAAGAGGAGAGTGCTGATGGGAAAATGTGTATTTTCTCACAGGGCAGACGCTCATACACGTGCTCAGTGTGCTCCGAGAGGCTCCCCTGGTGCCTGAGGTCAGGCTGACTCTGGTTAACTCACCTTAGCTGTTCGATTCCTACCTCTAACTGCCCTCAGGGCAGGATCCAGGTCAAATCCAGGAGACAGTGAAGGATAAGAACCTGTGCACCAGCTACACCTGGTTATTCAACTCCTGACCAGCCCTTCTCTCATCTCACCCTGTCCTTCTCACTTCATTAAATGCCTCTGCCCTCCTTAAATCTATTCATTTGGGCTTCTTTTAAATCTGATGTCAATCCAGTTGTAGCCTAGTAATCCCCCGTGATAAAAGAACTTCCTCCACAGGCTGTGGGGAGTTTACCTGGACATAATTCTTTTGACTTGATAATTTTGTTCTTGCACACCCACACCATGTGGCCCTTGTAGCAGAAGTTTATTCAGAGATCTTTGCTTCCTGCAGTGTGAATATCCTTGTTTAGAAGGGCAGTGCTGAATTTTTAAATCGTGTTTAGCCTAGAGGAAAGTCCTCCAGGCTCTGTAGGATTAAACCTGAACCATGCAGGAGTGGTGTGAACAGCTCTGTAGGAGGGTCTGGGGTGGGTTGGTCAAGGTGTTGAGCTCTGGAATAGGCTCTTTCATCACTCTTTTTAAAGCTTTTTTTCAGAGTTGGAGGGAAAGGGGAGAACCAGCAGGAAATCTTGAAATAATACATTTACCAGACTTTAGAACGAACCAGATTTGCACATTGCTGGGAATGTTCAGTAGCTCATTTTTAGGTGTAAGGCTGTGATTTATAGCTAAAGGTGCAGCACAGCTGTGTAATTGCACTGCCTGCACTGTGGAATGTGTGAAATACCTGTACAGGAACAAGAGCTCCAGGCACTTCAGATCAGATGGTGCCCTAGTGCTGATGTAAATCAGAGGCTTTCCCAGGTGTCAGAGCTTTGTGAAACTACAGCTTCAATCTGCCATTTCCAATCTTGCCAAATTAGTCACGGAAAGACAGAGATTAGGTTTGCTATAAACAAAAATCATGAAGCAACTCGGAGTGTGAGAAAATGGTACCAACAGTTGAAGCTTTGAGCTTGCCGAATTTGGCAGAGGGCAGAAGTCTTTCCTGCTCCCTGCAGTTTCTGTTTAATTATCTACATAACCTGATCTGAGAGAATTGTCACTGGTCTTATTTTCTCACAGGCTGAGAAATGGGAGAGTGGAGTTGCCATAACTTCTCACTAGTTATCCCAAGTGATGGCCATGTCCCTTCTCCTAAAACAAATTAGAGGTTTCGGATAGAGGAGATAGGCTGCAGAGGGACTTTGGACAAGGGCATGGGGTGACAGGGCAAGGGGTACTGGCTTTGTACTGACGGAGGGCAGGGTTAGATGGGATGTTGGGAAGGAATTCTTGCCTGAAGGGTGCTGAGGCCCTGGCCCATGCTGCCCACAGAAGCTGTGGCTGCCCCTGGATCCCTGGCAGTGTTCCAGGCCAGGTTGGATGGGGCTTGGAGCAACCTGGGCTAGTGGAAGGTGTCCCTGCCCATGGCAGAGGGTGGAATGAGATGGGCTTGAAGGTCCCTTCTGAGTGAAACCAGTTTGTGATTCAGTGACAACCTCAATGAAACCTTGTTTCTTCTTAACCACTATATCCTGTAGGTTCTTCTTCAGAATAACCTGTGCAACCTGTCCGCTCATGAGGAATTCTTGCATCTTACATCCCAGAATCATCTGTGCCCTTGATCTCCAATTCCTGAATTGGCTCCTTGTGCAGGGATAAGATGTGTGATATTAAAAGGCAGATGTCACAATCCCTGTGCTGCTGGGAGGGGGTGTAGGGAGAGTTCATGCTGGTGAGAGCTCCCTGGTGCTATTTTTAGTTGCTTCGTTTTCTTTCTGTTGTAGAAATAATTGTCACTGTCTCTTTGTTCATGTTCAGGCAGCTTGTCTACCCCTTCCCTTTCCCCTGCTGAGAGATTGCAATAGCTAAAGCTCTCTAAAACATGAATGTCTTGCCCAAAAATTGGCAAAGCACAATAGAAGATTAATTGTAAGTAGCCCTTGCTAAAGGGCTAAATGAACTTTTTTTTCCCCAAGTGATCACACTTCAGTGCTCATTTTTCTTCCACAAGTTGAATTAAACTGAAGGAGCTTGTTCTTGCCAACACGTGATACTAGTTTGCATTATCATCTGTGATAATAGGTCTTAGATAACATGGAAATTAAGGGAAAAGGAAGACAAGGTTTCAGTATTCTAGGAAACCTGCAGGGATGCTTTCAAGCCTTAACTTGTTCAGTGTATTGGATTAGGAATGTGAGTCTTCCTTGAAGATGCTTGCTTAAATTCTTGGATCCTTGGCTGTTTACTTCTTCCCTTTGTCTGTTTCATTCCTTTAAGGCCATTCTCATTCTTCAGTGTTTTTCTTGTATTTAATTCACTACAGTCAATGACCACAACATTTGCTGTAGTTGAGGTGTTTGGTGCAGCTACACAGAAACCAGGCCCTGCACCTTGTGCTGCATTTGTTCAGTGACTGCCAGTTTATATTTGCCTTTTTTCCTTGCTTTTTACAGATTGCATCTAAAGTCACTGAAACTCTAAGGCTAGAAAGTGTTGTGGCTTTGCTTCTTCCCCAGCTTCTGCCTTAATTTAGTAATTTTGACAGCACTAAAAAATAAGTAAGGTATTTTATAAGTCATTTTAGCTATTTGAAATGCCCTACGAGTGTTTAAAGGACAGCATTTAACAGGTGAATCTGGTAAGGTTTCATACCTGGAATTATCTTAGATGGTCTTTTAACTGAATACATTCCCAATAGATAACTTCCCTTTGAGTGAAATGCTAGCAAAGTTGCATTTAAACACCCTTCAAGGATGCATTAAATTCCATTCTGATGTAAAATGTTGCAATTTAAGTTTTTTATTTCAAACTCAACTTTTATCTTCACCTTTAGGTGACTGAATCACAGGCAGTGGAACATGGCTGGACAAATATCAGAGTCTGATCAGATCAAGCAGGTGAGATGCTGCATTTGTGAGGGGTGGCTTTGAAAGTCTTGTGCTGCTCTGTCACAGAGTGAAAGGTGTGGGGCAGAGGGAAGGACAGAACCTCTGAATTACCACCTGAGTTAGCACAACCAAAATTTAAACGGGTGACCATTGACAAACAGATTGAGAACGAGCAGCTTTTGGTGCTGAAATTTCTGAGAGTGAGTAAATTTTTCTAGTGACTTGTCATTCAGATTTAGTGTCACCAGCTGGCCCATGCAGCTGTGTGTAAGAAAGATTGACACAGATTTTTTTTTTAGATATTAATTGTCCAATTTTTATTTACAGTTCAAGGAGTTTCTTGGCACATACAATAAACTTACAGAAAATTGCTTCTTGGATTGCATAAAGGATTTCACTAGCAGAGACGTGAAACCAGAAGAGGTAGGTAATGACTTCTAGTGACCCTTTGGTAGAATTGCTATGGAGCATTCCTATTTCAGAAGCAACTTAGTTTTGATCTTTCAACTGGCTACAAAGCCAGGCAGCAGCCTTCAGTGGAGTGAGGGTGTCTGGCATGTTGCTTCCAAGTGAGTGCCCCATCCCCAGCAGTGCTCCAAACCAGCTTGGACAGGGCTTGGAGCAGCCAGGTCTAGTGGAAGGTGTCCCTGCCCACGGCAGGAGGGTGGAACTGGATGCTCTTTAGGGCCCCTTCCCACCAAAACCCTTCCAGAAGTGGTTGTCAGTGCTACACACACAGACCGTGCCCAGTCTCCACTGAGTATTGGCTGCTCATTGCAATTCTGTGTGTTTCATTCCCTGAGCTGTCAGCAGAGGTTCTTGTGCCTTAGCATCTCATCGATAGTAACTCCATGGACATGGAAGTTGCCCACCTACAGCCTGCATCTCATTCTTTGAAGAATCCTGCTGAAATATTTGTTTACCTGCCCACGTTCCTGCTTTGTAGTGAGTCATGGGAACACAGCTCTGGCTGTTAAATCCACTTCCCTGCACTGCAGGGAGCTCCCTCATGTCGTCATCTGCAAAAAAGATTAAGCTCTCCATAAGATTAGTTGCATGTTTTTGCTTCTCCTTGCCTGTTGAGAGGCTGTTTCAGAGCCTAATCATATTGTTGGTTAAAAATCTAATAACCTTTGCTTGACTCTGCTGGTAGGAGAAAAAAAAAAAACCTAAAATTTTAAACCAACCATTGTTTTTGAGCATTTTCTGCCTCCTTGGAGTTCTACTCCTCACTGCAGGCAAAACTCATGTCTCCTTTCAGCTGTGGTTCTGCTGCCTTGAACAAAGCTCTCTTAGCTTCCCGAGGTAGATTTCTTCTTTCCCTAATCTTCTCTGCATCTGCTTTAGAGGAATTCTATTACAGGTCATTATTATTCTGGATTAAAGATTATTTAGGTCCAAAAAGTATTCTTAGATTCTTGGAGCAACATCGTCTAGTGGAAGGTGTCCCTGCCCATGGCAGGGGCTTGGAATTAGATGATATTTTTAGGTAACTCCCAACCCAAACCATTTTTCAATCACGACCTGCTTTTTTTTTCCTTCTTTGGATTGCAGAGGGTCTGTGTCTAATAGCACAGGAGCCATCTGTTAACAGTGGAACTAGGAAGAAACTTTCTTATGGGAAGTTATGCCCATATTATCCATATGGGATGTTTTGCAGAGACCCTGTCTGTGGAAGCAGGACACTAGTCTAAATGGACACTGGTCTATCTGGTGTGGAAATCTCATGTTCCTTTTTAAAGTTGTAGTTTCTTATTAAATAATTGAGATTAATACCTCCATAACATCTCCTTTGGGATTCTACACTTGAAAAAACCCAGCTTCTGAGCTCTTTCCTTACACAAGTCCCACTGCAAACCTGGACTTCCCGGGCACCATGTCAAGAGCACCACTCCCTCTGGCAGCAGAGGCTTGGGGCAGTTCCAGAAGTTGTTTCCTAGGGAGACTTCACTCCTGCTCAGCAGGTTTGGCTGTAGCTGGTGCCAGGCCGAGGACAGAGAAGGGCAGGTGCTGGGTGGTGTGTGGAACTGCTGGGGTTTTGTCATTTTCATCCCTTCTGCTTTTCACATCCCTCTGTATTGAGCAGCACCAAAGCAAGTTCTGGTTTCCCAGGCAAAGCCATCAGCTTTCCTTTCTACCCAAATTTTTACCTTTTGCAGTGATAGCAAGGTTTTGAGCCATGGCACAGAGTATCCAATTGGTAGAACTGCAGGTCAGAAATAATCTCACAACTCTTTCTCTACACTTAAAGAAAGGAAAAAAACCCACACCTTAAATTTTAAAAATACTGTGGATGGAATAGGCCCCAGTATTTATTTCCTGTGCAGCTGACTGATGTACCCTGGTGGCTCTGCTGAAGGGTAACCAGGCAGGTGCCAGCAGACTGATAGGGCCAATGGGAACAAGGGCAAAAAAGGGTTAAACTGAGCTAGCAGAGAGTAGAGCATATTTGGCTCTCAAAACCAGTATGTGTTTGTAAACAGAATTAAAACAAAACATACTAATGTAATAGATTTATTATTTATTTCAAAATATATAGTTCAATTCCACAAGAGGAGCCCAAGGACAAAATGATTGTATCTCCTAGCTCCAAGGTGTTTTCCATGGAGACTTTAATAGGAGAATGCATATTAGTAGGTGTTTCAGGCATACCTTAAAAACTCAACTTCACATTTTCTACTGCCCTCATCTTGAGGCTTAACAATATGAGATGTACTCACCTAATTGTTTATCCCTGTATATTATGTTTTGGGTCCTGGTTGGGGAAGTAGTCTAATTACTGTCTGAAGCCTTCTGTTTCCCTCTTGTTGTAGATAACTTGCTCAGATAACTGCCTGCAGAAGTATCTAAAGATGACACAGAGGATCTCCATGAGATTCCAGGAGTATCACATCCAGCAGAACGAGGCTCTGGCAGCCAAGGCAGGACTGCTCAGCCAACCTCGTTAGACCAGAGCACTGTGCTCAGACTCACGCTGTGCCAGTGTTCCCTGGGCAAGAACACATTTGGGGATTCCTACTGTCAGGATGTGTGTCCAGCAGCTCAGAGCAGAGCTGTGGGTGCTGCTCAGGCAGTGGGAGCCATGAAGGGTTAAACAGGAGCTCAGTCCTGGTGGCCTGGCCCTGGAGTTTGTTTCCACAAGGGAATGATGCAGATACAACTTTTCCCAGGGCTCAGACTGGTGCCTGAATTTCAGGGGTGGTGGGAGGGCTCAACTGCCTTTTGCTGAGACTGGTTGAGATGAATCAATGTGCTATGGGGAATACACTTTTTTATTTAATTCAAATAAAATCAATGGGAGCCATACACATGTGTGTGTTCTTTCCAAAGAGCCATTTTGGGGACCCTGTTTGAAAGCAGTGTTTGTTTGCTGGTGCCCTTTTCTCGGCTGCTCCAGAGTTCTGTTCATTGCTGCTTTAGGAGCTGGCAGGTGCCAGAGGGAGCTCAGGCAGGGGTGCCCTGCCAGCCTTGCCCCAGGTTATCTTTGTGCCTCACCCTGTCATTTACAGGGCACAGTGTCAGTAGCAGCACTGCCTAAGGCAGCTCCTGTGCACTCCTTGTGTCCCTCGGGGAACCCCACAGGCTCCTCCAAACCCAACTTCCTGGCCTGATGCACTCCAAACACTGAGCTTGCTGCACTTTTCTCCTTTGTCTGTGTGAATGCCAGCAGGAAATACGGGGTCTGCAGAGCACTGTCTGTTCTGCTGCTGCATGAGCCCAGAGCGAAGTTTGGAAGGCAGCTGGACTGGGTTAGGAAACAGCAGTGCTTTGGAAGGATCCTGAGAGCTGAAATCCTGTGGGCAGGGCATTCGTGCAGGGGAATAACAGTGAACAAGCACCCTGTGCTACAGTTCTGACTCACAAAATACAGGAATCACCTGAACTGACCATCAGGGTCACCAATTTTGAGATTGCAGATGATGAGGGTGAACCAAAGCTATTTCATGTCAGCTGTTATTTATAGATGCAACAGCAAGGAACAGAAAGGGCAGGAAGACTTTTGTTGTTACCTTCTCATATTTGTTATTTCCAGGAGCAGTTTGAAGGAGTGATTTCCTACCTTTTTTTTATTACCACTCAGACTTTCAGCTGTCCAGGCTGTGGATTCCTGGCTCCTGAGGGCACCACAATGCTCCTGCCCCTTGCACTGGACACTGCTCTGTGTGCTGCTGCTAAAGCTGCTCCAAGCTCTCCCTGGAGTCCCTGCTCCCGTGCTTGCAAAGGTGGAAGGAACCAGTGTGATCCTCCCGTCTCACATCCGTGTTTTGTACTCACTGTATCACAGCTCTTCCTTACTTTGCCTGTGCCTTGTTACCTTGGAGATGGATAAGAACTCCCTCTGAAACAGGGAAGGCTAAAGACCAGCCCAAATAAGGCAGCAAGTCTCCAATGCCGTTTTTTCAAGAAATACCAGGCTGAAACCGTGTATTGTTTGCTACATCAGGCAACAAATGTTGCAGCCAATTAGAATCAACACATCCATAGTAAAGACTGAAGGCTTTCCTTAAAGAAGCTCTCCTTTGTTAAACATTTGAAAGTAATCCATGATTGAGATTTTCCACTGGATCTTCAGTTGCTCAGAAAAGTGCCTGAAGAGTTTAACTGATGGAAGTGGAGGATTTTCATGTCTTCTGAACAAAGCACCTTAGGGCTGAAGTGAGGGGGGTTAAAAAAAAGAGATTCTCCCAGTATTTGGGGATAAGAATGTATTTAAATATTTATTAACACAGATTTCCTGAACAAAAGGTTAAGCAAGTTTTAGAGGGACTTCGCTAATAAATTACCCACTTTCAGGTTTGGATAACCCATTTTGTCCAAGTTCTATTTCACTCCAAAAAAACGTGATCTTTCAAATCCAGGTGACAGGTTCCATACAGACAATACAAATATATTTTAGCTTGGAAATAAAGTGCATCCAGGTAACTAAAGCATCCAGGTGATAAAAATAAATAATAAAAATTGGATTATGGTTTTACTCTGGATCCTAACAGAAAGACAACAGCATTTTCTTAAATACCCTTAACAGTTGTCAAGAGGAGGTGAATCACCTTGCTGAGGCACAAAAGCTGCAAGAATGGACTCAGCTCTGAGGGAAGAGGGAGCAAAGGGTGAAAAATGGAATGCTGCTGAGGAAGGAGTACTGAGAAAGCTGTGGAAAAAGTGAGTGGAAGTGGGAGGGGAGGGAGCAGGAGGGCAGCCTGCCAAAAACCAGCTCAATGAAACCGAGCTGGTAAACAGACACTCATTTGGAGGAGATGCTCACTGCAGCAGCGACAGGAGCACGGATCCTTCCTTCTGGAAACACACACAATTGCTCAGCAGCCCACAGAAACCAGAACCATTGCAGCAGGAAGGGTCAAATGAGAGCCTTGTTCCACAGTGCCCTGGACAGCAGCAGTGCTGGCAGAGCCATCAGATCAATCAGCTGGAAGATTATAATAGAGGCTCCTTGAATTCTCTCCAGGATAAAAGCAAAGCCCCAATTTATGTAATCCCCTGCTGAGAGCTTCAACTACTGAGCTCTGTTGGAAGGCAAGAAAAGGAGTGACTGCAGTGCTCTGTCAGGGAGTGTGGGTGAAACACTGAGTGTGGCTGTGGCTTCAGAGCAAGGAGAAAATCCTCTGTGCTCTGACATACCCCACTCTGGGAACTGGAGCTTAGCAACAGCTCTTTTTTCAGCATTTTCTCTTAGCTAGGTTGGGAAGTCAGCACATGACATTTGAGGAATCCAGTTCAAATCTTAGGAAGTCCATTAAGCACAGCTCCAAAATTCCTTGAATGAGTCTGGCCCAAACTCTTGAGAGCTGTAGAAGAAATTAGAGCTTGTGACACCTGAACCTGCATCATGCTTGCACCTTGAATTTCCAGAGGACACCATTAAAAGAAACCCCAAAATTACCATTCTGCTTAATATTAAAGGGGTTTTTAAATTACGTTTTACCTGAACTTTACATTTCTTCATGTTTTGGTGTCAGGGAGCAGCAGGTTCACTGAGAGGCATTAGCCTGCACAGGGATGCCGCAAAGTGTCTCTGAGCCACAGAGAAATCGCATTCTCACCAATTGCTCAGGGTTCTCCAAAGGAAAAGCAGAAACGAGGAGAACTGCAGCAGCAGCAGCCAAACCTCAGTCACAAAAATCAGCTCCCTCCTGCACTGCCTGTGGATAACATTATTCCGTAATTATTCCCACAGGATTATGTGGGGCCGCTCTCACATACTGAGTTGACCACATTCAAATACCTGCACAGACCAGCAAATAATTTTTACTTCTTACTACTTCCACTGCCAAAACATTGGCTTATCAGAAAAGGATTGTTCTGCCCACCTGAGGGCAGCCACTGCCCCCAAGCTCCTGCCCCTCCATGCCACTGGGATGGCACACAGTGGTCACTTGCAGGGTGGGAAACAGAGCACGTGCAGAAGGAATCAAGGCTTGGGGTTTTTCTTACTTTTTTTTCTTTTAAAATAGCTTTATTTATTCATAAGGGAAATAAAGGAGCATCAAGAGAGATGGTTTTAAGCTACACATGCACATAAACAAGTGCCTTGTTAAAACGGAAAGAAAAAACACTCTTGTGCAATATAACAAAGTATTTCATACAAATTCCACATCTTACCACTCCTTAAGAAACTAGCATAGCTGGCAGGAGCATGGTAAATTAGGTCAAGCTGTACCCAGATGAGGGATTAGAGGAGGAGTTTAGGAATAGCTGAAGACACCGACAGCGCTGGAATGAAAACGTCGTTGGGTTACAGCAGAAAAGGAGAGAGACATCACCAAAGCCACAGCAACCAACCCAGAGCACCAATTCCTCACCAACGGGCTCAGGGTGAGAGCTAAACACACAAGTGACAACCACTGCAGGTTGTCACAGCTGCAGCAGAGCTCCAGGGCAGGTTTTCTCTGCTGGCAAACACTGAAAACAGGGAAAGTAAAGCAAAGCTTCCGTGGTTGCTGCATTGAGTGAGCTGTGCTGGTGCATTAAAGCCAAGTGTCATCAAACAAAGACACTTCTCATGTTTGAAAACTCCTGGGATGGGATAAACAACACCATCAGGGTGTTAAACCAATGTAAACAGCTGCAGGGCTGAAGCAGAACCAACCTGCTCTGAGCCAGAATTTAGAGCTTCTCTGCAATGGGAAGGAGCAGGAATAGCAGCACAAATAGCGAAGATAATTCAAAACAAAGACAACACCAGACAAGTCCTATTCTTAGAAAATCTGCTTTCACTATTAACAGTTTAAGCCTTCCAGTTTTCTTTAAATGACAACACAGTGAGTATTTGTCATTGGGCTGTGGCTAATCACAAAACCACTCAGTGGCATTAAAACAAGCACAAATTGAGACCAAAAGCACTGGAACACAAAAACTGAATTTACATATTCCACCAAAGCAAGAGATGGGACTAATGGAATTTGTCCATTAGGACAAATTTGGGGAACTCACAAATCTCCAAAGCAAACAAAAGACCCCAAATAAATCCCAGCTGCTCAGTGGTAACTGATAAAGGTGAATAATTTTAAACTCTGAGACCTCTTAAAAATCCATTCTATTTGGTGTGAGGTAATATGGGAGAATGACAGATCTCAAAATTTGAGAGCAATAGCTTAACAGTGGGAGCTAATTATAAAACGTCATTTTTCTAAGCCCTGGAATTACAGTGAGTCAGCCTCCCCCTTGGTTCCACTATTTTATTATGTTCCCCACATCTCCAGAGCCTTTATCCTGCACATGGCAGCAAATAATAAAATCCCAAGAACAGAGAAGGAAAAATAACCAAGATTTCAGTGCCTACTTCCTGCAAAGGCAGGGGCACAGTGAAGTAAACAGCTGAACATACTTTTGTGAACACATTAATCTCTTATTTCAGCTGGTAAATCTGACTCCTGGCTCATGTCAGATTTCTTTGAAGACATCAAACCAAATTTGCTCTTCTGTTAAAAAAAGAAAAGACAAAAGTATTTCTTAGACTTACTGCTGTGAAAGAATTCCAGTAAATGCTGCCCAAAAAATCCATTTGGCTGCCTCAGCTATCCAAGAATATTCTTAATGGGGAAAAGAAGAACATGTTATAAAAGTATTAATTTTAATGTGGCATTCCATCTGGTTGACAAACCTGTCTGGAGAGAAAAGGCTCTCTCAGCAGTGGATATTCTGACTGAGGCACAGGAGTTGCCAATCCTTAGATTCAGATTCTCTCCCCAGCTCCACATCAAAGCCATCCTGAGTCATTTTGGTAGCCATTACTGCATGGCTCCCCCTACAAAAAAAATGAGAATATAAACCCATATAAAAAACTGTCTATTCTAATAGTGCACCTTAAAAAAAATTAGATTGAAGCATGCACAAAAGCTCGAACAGTGATTTAATCACCTTTTCTGCTGCTGCCTGGGAAGGTCAGATACATCATCCTTCATGAAGACACACATTTCTTTGCCCTTGTTATGTTTTTCTTTCACTGGTAATTACTACTGAAAATCTGCTTAACCTCTGTCAAAACAATGACTTGTTATTATTGTTCTGGCAATTCTGCTTCTCCTGCCTGATCTGTTCAGGCTGATTAAGCAGGAGAAACTTTCTCAGCCACCAGCAACCTGATGGAGGAGCCAAAAACAAGCAGGGATTTAACTGGGTGTTGCTAAACTTTCACATTAGAAAATAAAAACTCATTAGTACAAATGCAGCTGATACCCTGGATGGAAAGAAAGTGAAAACTGAAACAAGGAAGGAAATGAATCTTACCTTATGCCCTTGCATGGAAACATTCCAAGTTTTCCCATCTTTCAGATATAAGCTAATAAAAAATAAGAGATCTGCCAGAAATCTGCCAGTTCTTTGTATCAATTGCAGGAAATGAGGGAACAGTCTGATGCTTTTACAACCCTGTTCTTTTTACAGTGTTGGATCCCACCTTTTTTTTGCCTCCTAAGGAAGCTTGAAATAACAAGTATCATTTTGAGGAAAACCTGTAGATCAGAGGGCAGGAGAACAGCACAGAGACTGCCACGAGGGTGCTTTATTTTTGCTTGCTCTTTGAAATATGATACCTAATCTCTTATTTTAAAATAATCTCAATTCTGTATAATCATAATTACCATGTCTTCAACAGCAAAATCCTTCATTCAGTGCAAAACACCTTTGGGATTTGTTTTATGTCAACAAAGCATCAATTAGGGGATTATTGTAGAGTTAGAAATTTTACATTAGGGTTTCTTTTTGATTTGCCCTTTAACCCAGGACATCCCAACGATATCAGTAAAATCTTCTTTCCCTTGTGATGCTTTTAAACATCTTAGGGAACTACTGAAAACATCTACTGAACAACCTGATATGCTCCTAACCAGGAAATCAGTGACATGCAGGAAGCTTTGCAGTGGCTTGGCACAAAGTCCACCTTTTCCTGCAGGTTTAGTGGTGTGCCAGAATAATGCCAGTTCTTTTTGGGGTGAGCAGTGCAAGGGAAGAGGAAGCAAGAGAGAAGTTCTCTCTGTCAGTGGGTTGGAAAGGGTTTCCATTTTCCATGGGAGCATACCTGAGCCTTCCAAGCAGTGCTTTAAACATTCCCAAGAGACAGGGAGCAGCAGGCAGCTGAGAGCACACGTGGGGAACATCCACGCCGAGGCAGGAGCTCCTCCATCCTCTGTGCCTGTTCAAGATCTCACAGTGTGCACACAGGTTAGATATCAGAGATCTGCACAACATGTAATTAATCCTGTTATTTCCCCAGATTTTAGATCTGCTTCTGCAAATATTAAACATGTGACCCATGCTACTTCCTTTTAAATGAGTATTGCTTTTTATTCATAGCTATTATAAGATTAACAGTAAAAGTTAGCTCTGAAAAAGGTCTTTACAGTAATTTATGGAGATTAACTTTCCTATTTAGGTTAAAGTCCAGACATTTACAAGAACAATCACTTAAATAAAAATAGAATATAAAGCCTATGTTTAAAACATGGCCTTTATTAGCGCTGTCTAGTGAGCTCCATATTTATCTTACATTGAAATAGTTCTGCTTTGCTTAAGAAAAGACAGAAAAAGTGCATTTACAAGAGTACTTTTTCTTTAATTTTCTGCGAAAATGGAAGGAATTGGAATCACAAGTTGACAAATGTTGTAAAATGAAATTTCAAGAAACATCAATTTTAGTAATGCTACGCCATCACTAGTGTTTCCTCCTGACCTTCTGCCGTGTGGAACCAGAATATCCTGATATACAGTCTAGAGCATCTATGTTATTACTCTACAGCATATTAAACACAGAAAAAGGGGTTCAGGCCCCCTTTCAATGTACAAACATGAATAAAAAAATTGATTAAAAAAATCACTTTTTATACATAATGTATATGCAAACTGCTTTAAATACATGGGTTTGGAAGAGTTATTTACAAACTGCATCTGCCCGTGGGACAATCCACAGGCAGAGCACACACAGTTGCTTTACTTTATTGGTGCATCTCAACTTTGGGAGATATAAATTTATTCGGCAGTACAGCAAACACAAGAACTTGTGACAAAGCATCTTAAGGGCAACCCAATAAGTTTTGTTCCTCCAAACAAGGTTAAGTACTAGGACTGCCAAAGTTTCCAAATAAAGATTTATTTTAACCCAGATGCCTGCTGGCAGATCTGTGTGGTGGAGGATATGTAGACAGACCCATTGGAAGTACAGGCTTGGCTACTGAATAACTCCTCCTGAAGAGCCAGAACTGATAAGGATGTTTTGTCCAAAGAGTGAACTAACCTAGAATTTTTTTTTTCCAATTTTATTAATATTTTAAAAAATACATAAAAATACAACATCCAATGTCTGAATAAATATATTTAACAAGTTGCAAGATACCTTATTTTACACAAAAATTTCAGCTTTAGAAATCTTGTTAAATAACTTCATTGTTGTTATATATTCATTTTTCGTCTTTTTGTAACAAAATAAAAACTCTGAAATTACATAGAAAAAAGACAAAATATTTTTGTCAAGGGATAAGATAGTCCACTGAAAACCTATTCACAATTCCACTGTAAACATTAATAAACATTAAAACATTTGCATAATTGTGTGCTCAAAAATCCTATAAAAAGTGGAAGACTTATTACAACTGTAGTTTTCAGTCAACTACACTTCCTTTCACAATTTATTTTGTCCCATTTACAGCTTTAAAACTGGGCACATTGCTGAACACATACTTTGGCAGTTCTGTATAGCAAGTGCTTCCACAAAGAGGAACTACTCACCAAGAGTTACCCACAGCTCGGTGAAAGTGCAGCAGTTACTCAGTTCTTTTGGATAATACTCTGATGTCTGCTTGGTGCACTTGCTGTTTGTTTTTTTTTTTTTTTTTTTTTTAAAGATCACCCTAGAACACCTGAATGCTTCATTGGACATAACTTTTCAAATTTGATAAGTGCCCTTTCTCTGTGTTAAGAAAAACAAAACAACAAAAAAACAAACAAGAAACAAAAACAAACACAATGACAAGGATGTCACGTTGTGCCTACAAACCTTCAGTTACCAATGAGCTTAAGTTCTCTGAACAGTAAATTAAACAAAAGAAGAGGGTAGGAGGGGGGAACAGGTACAGTCCAGCAGTGGAAGTGTGTACAGGATATACTTGGCAATGTCAAACCAGTTGAGTGCTTTCTGTGGCTGAATTTCAGGGTTTATGTCCATGGCAGCAAGCTGCTAGCAAGGCAGAGAAATGTTTATCACCTGCATTCGACAGCCAGCACGTTCTGGGGAGGAGAGGAGGACGAGGGGCTCATTCCAGTGTCTGATGAAGCAGATGACATGGATGCTCCTGTATGTGACACTGAACACACAGAACAACAGATCAGCGTTAGGTTAGTGAAGTACAGCTCACAAGGAAGGTTTCCTTGGTTATTAGGTTGTTTCAAAGACGTCAAAGCAGCAGCACAGGCACAAAAAACTGATACGGAGTTTTTGCCAATTGCTTTCACTGCTGTATTCACAGACTCAGGATTAGCCTTACCCAATTACTGAAAAGGTAATTCAGATTACTAATTGAAAACACTTGCACTGGGAAGTCCACATTTCTAATACACAGTTATAAAATAGACAGCAAATGTTTCTGTTAGGTTCAAGTTCTGAAAAGCCACAAATATTCTTTCTAAAACTGTATGCAAACAGATGGTAACATTTTTCTTTCTTCAAAAGTATCAATTAAAGTCAAGTTGCTGGGAGTTATGCATTTTCAAACAAATTAATTCCTCATGGGAATCATAACGTAAATCTCAACCTTACCTTCTCTGTCCTTCTTTTTTAATCGTTTCCTTCTCCTGTCTATGGTTGCTACTTCTGACTTCAAGGACATGTAGTATTTTCGTATCTCCTGTAGTTTTTCTTGTAGGAAGGAGATCCTTTCAGTGCTGCTCATATTGTCCAGTTCATCTGGAAGAGGAAGGAAAAGAAAAAATAGCTTCCTCAAGACGATTTTAAACAAATGAATCCAATTCTCAAAAGGAAATAAGACCCAGCATGAAAGACAACACATTTGCATAACTATACCAGAAAAGGCCCACACCTAATTCAGAATCCCAAAATTTGCATGTTTTTCTTTCAGAACAAATTTTCTCACGAATTCCCTGTAATCAAGTCATTTCAAGAATGCTTACTGAGCTGGAAGCTCCATTTGTACACTCTGGGTGAAGCATTCTGGTGGTGGTGCTTCTCCCTGTGTTTATCCTTCTCTCCATCTTTGATGTGAGGGGAAATCACTCTGGCAGGGGAACGGGAAATCTTCTGTGGTTTGGATGCATTGATGTGTTTGACAGGAGTACATTTACTCGAACTGTCCAGGACAGGGAGGTCCTCACTGTCACTGCTTTGTCCTGCAGGAAGAAGAATTAAATTTGGACTTAAAAGCCTCACTTGACATTTAAAAAATTGTGATTATAGTTAAAAAACAATGATTAAGAAAAAATTGCTGCTTCTTGCTCAGAAGATCCCAGAATGCACCCAAGGAACAATGATCTCGGATTCCATGGATAACCTTATCAGACACAACATGCACTGAACTCTCAAATGTACTCATGGTTGATGCAGGAGAATTCAAGGGTTGACCATGTCTACTTAAAAAGTGACAGTCAAATTTCTTTACAGAAATAATAAATGAACATATCAAAATTAGAATATTAGAGTGCTGATGAACTTATTGATGATCACCTATTTTGGCTTTCTAATATAAAGACACTAAAACCCTCTTCTTAAAGATTTTAAACCTGCATTACTCTTGGTAGGTAGCACGTGATTGTATATAGTTATCAAATTGCTTTACACAGCTAAAGGAACAGTTCAGAAACATGACTAAAACAACAGAAGTTTAACACCTAACAGAAAATTTTTAGCTCATATATTCCAATATTTTAGATTGCCACAATAACTGCCAAGTTTTCCACAGGCATGTTAAATATATCTCAATACTGTATGTCAGAGAATTAGTATTTTAGTTTGATATTTAAAAATATAACAATGTTGCCACATGGGCCAAAACCACTGACTCATTCACAAAACGATTCTCAAAAATTTTGTGGCAGGACAAGAAGGAATGTCCTTAAGCTGAAGGAGGGCAGCGATACATGGGATATTAGAAGAAATTCTTTACTATAAAAGTGGGGAGGCCCTGGCCCACGCTGCCCACAGAAGCTGTGGCTGCCCCATGGCTGGCAGCGCTCCAGGCCAGGCTGCATGCGCCTTGGAGCAACCTGGCCTAGTGGCAGGTGTCCCTGCCCATGGCAGCAGGCTTGCAACAAGATGATTTTTAAGGCCCCTTTGAACCCAAACCATTCTATGATTCTCTGAAAAATGAGGTAAAGAAACACAAAAATCCAGATTTCCATAGGAAGTTATAAAATAGTCACATGCTTGAGAGAAAAACTAGACAAGATTCCTTTGGATTAAAAGCTGTTCTTTAGCACTTTTCCATACTTCATAATGGTAATTTTTTTCCCATGAGAAACACCAATTTTAAGACTTTAAATGTGCGCTCTCCCAAATTCATAACCAATCCAATATATAAAAATCAGCATAATGGTAAATATGTAGTAACTGTTAATAAAAATAGTAATTTTAAAGTTTCTCCTAAGTAATATAAAATAGCCAAGAGAGTTCCCAGCTACACTGCTACTGCAGAGCTCAGAACTTCTCTCCTCTTTATCACCAATAATCACAATGAATAAGAATTAAAATCCTGACAAGGCAACCCCATCCACTGGAAATTGTGTAACAGTGAGAACAGTGGGCTCTCGCACATGTTTACAGGACAGGATAACCTTCCCCCTCCTCCCCCTCCAGGCATATACCTGTTCCATTCTTTTCATTTTTGGCTGCAGCACTGGTTCGCTTTGGAGTTCGCTTTTGTTTTTTTGCCAGTGTTCCACTATTGCTGTCACTGGGTCTTTTTTGACCTACAAGGGAAGAACGAAAAACAATCAAATAAAAACAAAACATAAGACACCTCAAATATTTCTGCTACTAAACAGCTCTTTTTATGAGCAACAAAGAAATCTAAATCCAGACAAGCTGAGAGAGTGGGGGCTGTTCAGAGAAGAGAAGGCTCTGGCGAGACCTTAGAGCCCCTTCCAGGGGCTGAAGGGGCTCCAAGAGAGGCTGGAGAGGGACTTTGGATGAAGGCCTGGAGGGACAGGACAAGGGACAATGGCTTCACATTGCCAGAGGGTAGAGTTAGATGGGATCTTGGGAAGGAATTCTGGCCTCTGAGGCTGCTGAGGCCCTGGCCCACGCTGCCCACAGAAGCTGTGGCTGCCCCATGGCTGGCAGCGCTCCAGGCCAGGCTGCATGCGCCTTGGAGCAACCTGGCCTAGTGGAAGGTGTCCCTGCCCATGGCAGCAGGGCTGGAATACGGTGATCTTTAAAGTCTCTTCCAAACCAAATCAGTCTGGGATTCCATAACCAGAAGATAAAACAAACCAAAGCAATTTTTAGCAAAATTACACCAGTCTCAAGACACCTTCAGCAGTGATTACAGCAGGGAGTGACTCCTCCAGGACATGCTCACCTTTCTCTCCCATCTCCCTCTCTTGCCCGGCCATGCTGCAATTGCTGGACGTGGTACTGGCTTCAAATCCGTTGGCAGACTCGCTCTCACAGAGACCTTCTTGAGACTCTTCTGCCACACTGTCCACCTCAATGGTCATGTCACTCTCGCTCTTGATGCTGCGTGACTCGTCCTGGCTGAGGGCCAGAGGAGAGGCCACCGGGAAGCTCGAGGGGACGGTGGGGGGTAAGGCAGAGGGGGTCGAGTTGGAAGCATTAGGCTCTGGCTTTTCTGCTGTTGTGTCTTCACTGCTGCTCTTCTCCTTCTCATCCAAGTCATCCAGGTCTACTTCATGGCACAGCAAAGTTTCAGGACCAATCTGAGGCATGGTGTCATCCTCCTCTTTCATGGGGACGCTCTCGTTTGCTTCGGCCGGACGTTGGAAGTTGTCATTCCTCAGCTCTGGACCGTGAGGCGCCGATTCTGCCACCAGGGATGGCATCTCCTCATTTTCAGTTCTGAGGGACTCCTCAGCATTCAGCCCTCTACATTCCTCTGCTCCAGTACATTCATTGGTCCTCTCTTCAGATACGATATTTGGCACTTCCATCTCACTCTCTCGCCGATTTCTCTTCTCAGGTGATGCCTGTTCCAAAGTTTTCCTTTTCAAAAGCTTCTTATCTTTTGTGGAAGGTTCTGTTTCACTTTCAGTAGTGCTGGAAATGTCTTTACAGTCCAAGGAAGACACATCTAATCTTTCAGGCTCTGTAAGAGATTCATTAGCCACCTCTTCCTGGCTTCCTGGTGCAATCTTTGCATTCTCCAATGAGGGATCTTTTGTCTTGCTTCTTCTCCCTTTTCCCTTAGGTGATTTTTCAACCTCTCTTTTGATTTCTTCCATTTGATCTGTTTTATTTCCAAAAATGTGAACGATTTGTTCACTTTCCTCAACTTCCAGTTTCAGTGTTTCTAGTGGCTGTACTTGAGTCCTGTCATTTTCTTTCAGCGCATGAGAAATCTTTGGGTTTTCCTCATCCAGCTTCTCATCACGGAGTTTGTCGCTTTTTTCCAGTTCTGAAGTTTCTGGAGAAAATTCTTCATTCAAATTCTTTTCAGATGACTCATCTGCTTCACTGTCAGATGTGCCAGAGTCTAAAAAAATTTTAAAAAGAAGCAAACAGCACCCTAAATAATTCATCACAACACGACTTCTTATTTGAACCTCACCAAAAAACCTCTTTTCAGTAATCTATCAGTTAACAATAACAATTTAAAACTTTAAAAAATCCTGCATTATTCAACACACTTGCTACAGTTCTTATTTTTACCTAAAATTTCTATGAAACTGCAATAGTAGTGGTACTGTCAGAGTTGAGGGAGCAGCTGGATGATGCACTTGCTCTGATGATTTAGTTGATGTCTATGATTCTCCTATTACTATTTCCCAAATAAGCCAATATAAATAAATTACACTTTAGAGCAGCAAAAATAGTTTTACACATTCCCCTTATCCCATGGATATTGCCTCCCCCATGTGACAGTACAAAACCAAAAAACACTGCTCCCCTCCATGCAGAGAAAAAAACCCAACCCAAACCCAGAAATAAAACCCCTCTACACCCCAATATGGACATTTCATTGCTGAACTATTGTACAAATGATGCATCACACAGAGAGCAGGCATTAGTACATCACCAGAAGATTATTCAGGGACCTGTGCTAAAAGGAGACAGTGAATTCACTTTAGTTCTTGTTCAAAGAGGCTTAGAAATACCAAAGATGTTGCTGCCATTTGTGTATAATTAACAACTCTGCTGGATGATGTAGATTGAGGTTGAGGACTTAATTAGCACAATAAAGACTATCATTATAGCTCTGGATTTGGTCTGCTCAGGACTGAAAGGCTCTGGCTGAAGAACATGGAATGACTTGTACAGTCACTGCTCTTCGGTGAGCAAACTGTGCTCCTCAGCAGTGTCAGCTCAACTACTTCCTCAATAAAATTTACAAGGAGAAAGGAAAAAAAACCCAACAAAAAAGGTTAAAAAAATAAAACTAAAAATCAAACCTCTTTTCAAAAAGGTACTGAAAAAACCTCCAAAGCATACACAGGACTGAGATCACTCACCGTTTGATCCTCTATCAGAATCAAACATTCCTGAGCTACGTCTCGTCTGCCTGCGAGGTGTTGCTAAAATTAAAATCGAAAGAATTAATTTTTATCGAGCGAAACGAGCGTTTGTGCTGTGGCAGTGCCAGCCCGAGGGGCAGGGCAGGGACCTCAGAGCTCACATGCAGCTCCAGGCCACAACACCACGAGGGCTCCACAGGGACCTTGGGCTCCAGCCGGGAATGGTGGGGAGCACACGCTGTTCCCTGCGCCTCTGGAGCCTCATTTACCTTCACTGTTGGGCGTTTTGGGTAAGCTGCAGGACGTGTTGGATGGAAGAGTGGATTTCAGAGGGGGCCGCCCACGCTTGGACTTCTGTTTCTCCTCATCCTTCTTCTCGTCCTTTTCACCGTCTTCTTTATTCTGCCAGGGAAACAATGGATTTTTATTAATATTTCACTGCTGATTATCAAACTTTTTGCTCTATTAAAAACTAGACTGTGGACTGCATAACTTTTTTTTTTAACAGAGACAGTGCTAGCCATTAAATACTGTACTACAAGGAACTTATTGAAATCATTACTTTTGTTTTTTTCTTCTGTTTTCTCTTTGGTCCTCCTTTTTCCACAGGCCAGATAATCCGATCAGCTTTCACCCATTCATCATATCTGAAAGGGAATAACAACGTGCTGTTGTCACTGCACATAAAAATGGTATTTGAATACGAGGATTAAAAGACTTGAATTACACAAAATAATTATTAATGAGGTAGGAAAAGGCCAACACCAGGCTGGATGGGGCTTGTAGCAACCTGGGATAGTGAAAGGTGTCCCTGCCTATGGCAGGATGGAATGAGATAGGCTTTAAAGTCCTTTCCAACCCAAACCATTCCATGACAGCATTTATAAACACAGGCAGCATATCTGGCTTCAGAAAGATGAATGACATTTCTAGTCTATAAAAAAAAAATCCAGGATGAGGGAATGAAGGTAAAAACTTCCCTGTCTCTCACCAGCAAAGCACTGAAACTCAGGAGACTGAGTCAGCTCTGAAGTGTTTTCACAACATATACCCAAGCCAGTTTTCACCACACCATGCCTCAGCAGGAAAATTAACCTTTTTCTTAAAATGAAAAGTTTTCAAATTATGGCAACAAACTGAACGAGATTCTGAAAAGCACAAACACTCTAATGCTCCTCAAAATCTCCTGAGGTATTAGTAAGGCAAAGAGACACCTGTATGTATTTGGGGAGTCTTCTCACACTCAAACTTTACGTTGTCACAAAAAGAAATTTGCTTAGTTAGAAATACATGGATTTGGAACTTCTCAACTTAAATACCAGAAGAGCTGTATTTTTAATAATTACCAATTCTGTGGTATTTTTGTTTATATAATCACAGTGCTCTTAATATCAATAACAAACAAACCCTTTTTACAGCAGGATTGAATATAAAGAATGGCTGCCAGGAGAAGTATTTTTATAACCACAGTTAACATTCAGTACAAGAATATATTTTGTTGCCAAAATTCCAGTACACTTAATTGAAAATATGTTCACCTTTATCAATGACTCCCTTAAAGGAAAGTCTTCTAGTGCTAACACTGACAGACACAATAAATATCAGGGATACTGCTGTGAGGAGCAAGGATTACTAAGGTAGATGGTCACTTGGAAAAATACAAGTATATTCTGACATTTCAATGCAATACCATCAACAAAATCACCAACATTGAAAAGTGAAAGAGTCTGAGCCTGTTACGTTGATAATTCAATTTGGAGTCAAGTCACTGATCATCTCGCACTTTATTTTCTTAAAAACAAAAACTTCTTTTGCAAATAAGCCTCTGAACAGAGAAATGAAAGGCAATTTGTTATCCTCACCTTACATTCCAACCGTAGTAATGAACTAAATATAAAACTTCTCCATCATCAATTTCTGTGCTTTTAATACTGGCTTCATAAATTTTTTGAGTCTTTCCACGTCCATATTTTACTTTCACTTTGGTTCCAGTCAGGCAGGGTTCTGTGTCCTCCTCATCCTCTTCACCTTCTGAATCTCCTTTGTTCTCAATTTCTTCCCTACAGTAAAATGTATTTAAAATGCCCACTAATTAGTGACAATCATGTTTTAGCATTTCAGGAGAGTAGTCAAGGTAGAAAAAGGTTGTGAGAAAAGAAAAAATTAATTTTCTGCACCCTGTCCTGTCTCTGAAGCTTGCTCAGAAATGGATTTTTTAAATCAAGAACAGGACTTAGGGAGAATAGAGCTAAGTGCCAAAAATATCCAGAAAGTTATATTAAAATTTAAACACTATTTATTAAGTATACAACTACCTCAAAGCTTAGAGAATATTTTTTAAATTAATATTTTGATAGTCCTAAGAGGAATAAAAAATAAAGTTAACTCAGTGTTTGTCTCCTAAATAAGACAGGAAGAATTAACTTGAGTTTTTAAAATACTTGATTTTGACACACTGCTTATAAGAAAAGGATTCTTTTACAATTTTCTTAACAGGCTACAATTTATTAACCGCACATAAGTTTGAATTGTCATCACAGTGATCCTCTCATGGATACAAACACCAGTCCATTGGGAAAAAAGTTGATCACAGGAGTATTTGGCCATGCTCAAAAATGTCTGCACAGCTCTCATTAGCTACATGCACCTCTTATTACACCTATAGCTAGTATTAAAATATTATACTCAAATGTATTTTCAAACACTAAAACCTAACTTTTTTTTTAACTATAATTCCCTCCCTGTTTAAGGGAGAATTTAGCATAATTTAGAAGTTAAACTACAAAAAAAAAAGTCACCAAGAAAGAAAATACTGAAAAGGGCTACGGGTTTGCTTTTAACAAAATGCATTTGCTGGCCTTCAGTGAAAGATCAACTATCTTTTGTGGGAAACAATTCAGAGGATAAGTAACACCCACACAGCTTAAAGAAAACTCTTTGATGCCTTGATCATCTGACATACAATAAAAACAAGGAGCCTTTAGCTTCACCAGCCATCAGCAAACACTTAAACAAAAGCACAGGAGAAGAGGGATTTGCCATTTCTATTTCAACTGCCCAGAGAAATGTCTCCAAGCTGTTCCCATCCTCACAGCACCTGGCAGACTTACAGTCTGGCCAACTTGGAGGTATTGGTGTGACAAAACACCAACACAGCCTGGGCAGATAAAATGACAGTGAAAAATACTGCCTGGCATCTACTACCAAAAGATGCTGCCATAAAGTACAGCAGGCTCCACAAGCTCGGAACAAATGTTCCCCTCCCTGCCTGTCCGAGTGAATTCGGTTTCTGATTTTCACACTTTAGTAAGATCTCCAGTTCTGTATCCTCCAGCCTGGAGAACAGCTCAATCACAGCACAGACAAACTCACAGGAAGGTAATAGAAGTAAGGTTTACCTCTCCCTCTGCCTCTCTTCCTCTTCATCTGACTCTTTATCAGAATCCTCCTGTTTTTTAATTTTCTTCTCTTTTTGCTTTGGTGTACTTTTCTTCCCTAGTGGAGTTTCATTTTCTTTCTTCTCTGCATTCTCAGGTGTTTCCTCTACATCTTTGTTTTCTTTGTTACTGTCTTTTAATTTGTCTGGTGTTTTATCCTCTTCACCATCTTTTTTAGCAGGGGTTGCATCACGGGCAAGTCTTCGTCGTCCCTGGAACAGAAATAAGATCAGTTTAATGACTCCTGTCACTTGCTTATTCCATAACCTCTCTAAATCTCAGCAAAAAGGTGAGACACGCAACTCTTGTAGAGAAGAAAGGCTGGAGAAAACAAAAACCCCTAAATATTCTAAAATATTAAGATCAAAGTGTTTGTATCGGCTTCATTTGGAATAAAGAGGATGAGTTTCTGATTAACTGCTGGAAGATTTCAGGACATTTGTTTGGAGCTGTAACGTTTATTGCTCTGACAGAAAGGACCAAAAAGTCTCGTTCACCTACATCAATAACATCATTTAAAGTGCTTGGATAGGACTACTGAGAGAAGGCATCTTCCCTTCAGCATCTTCAATCCTGACAGTCACCTGTGGAGATCACAGGCAGAAATTTGTCAGCTTTCAAAAATTTTAAGTACTACATTTTTAAAAGGCACTTTGAGTACTCAGGCAGCTGCTGCCTGGGAATATCTGCAACTGATTCTTGGAGATCTAGCACAGGATTATCATTTGATTTATTCAAAGTCTCTTGATAGGATCATTGCTTTTTAATCAGAACAGAGAGCCAATTATTAAAATGACAAAAAGTTCTTACATTTCTTTACCCTCTTATTGAGTGCTCTCAAAAAGAAATACCACCTCAAAAATAAAGGAACTAACTAAGAACAAAGCTAATGTCATGTCAGGAAGCTCACTGAGGCTGATGCTGCTTGGAACAACCACTTTCATTTAGACAGAAATAGAATACATAATAGAAGTCTCAACTTGTGTTTACACCATGTCCTTTTCATCCATTAATTTATAAGGCCATATATTTGCTTGGAAAGTTGATTTGCAAGAAGTACTTTAACAGAATGACATTTTAGTCAAACAGAATCCTTAGAACTTGGACAATTTAAAAGCAGCCGTTCTTGCCCTTCAGTAGTAATGCTTTATTAAGGAACACAAAATGTTCTTTTAACATAATTAAATGGGTGCTACAGTCATACTCCAGTACCTCCAAAGTACTGTGTGTATTCCCCATGGTGCTCAGTATCCTCCAGTTGATAGGACACTGGTCTCATCTATGTAGCTAGTAACACAGTCCTCATCTCTACAGCCCTTAAAGACAAATGAAGGCTAAACCTAATTGTTCCTCCCTCTACTTCTGTCTACATACTGTAAAATTTGAGTGTTTCTTTTATTAGAAGTGAGACTGTGATAAAAACCAACTCAGAGAAACGGGTCTTCCTTTGATTCTTAAAGCTATGGCAAGCTTTTGATATTCCCGTTTCTTGCCAGAAAGCTCCAGGTTCCATGTGCCTGTGGAAATCCTCGCCCACAACCACGACTGTCTTGCTGTGTTTCACTGTTCTGACGATACACAGCTCTCAGCAGCTCCCAAGCCATCCCTGAACCACAGCATATCCAACACAGCCTGAGCAAATCCCATGGACGGCGTGGAATATGAAGAAATAATCAAACCTGATTCCATTTCCAGGTAGAACATAATTAATAGTTAACACTGACAGAACTCCACACCTGTACAAGTGCACCAATTCCAACGTGCAATTGCTCCACACGGAAAACTCATTATGGAAACTGTTCCCTATACAAAGGGGCTTTGTAAAGGACTAAATACAAATCAGCTCAAATCACTCACCCTTGGGGATCTCAGTTCAATTTCTTCTTTCTCACTTTCACTGCTGGAATAATTTTCTTCTGCCTCTTTTTTAACTTCGGTTGGGGGCATTTTTTGTTCCTCTTTCACACTTTCCTCCATTGGTTCCACGTGTTTGTGTGTGTCTTCTACCACTTTTGGTTCATTGTGATGGATGGTCCTAAACTGAATGTTTGCAGAACGGCAGTACTCTTCAAAACCATAAAGATACCTACAGACACAAGTAAGGTCCCATTTATATTTCATAGTTTATTCTATATTTATTGAAGTACATAAAACCTATTTTCCTGCTCAGTAACTTCAGGAAAGGAAAAAAAATAAAAAGAACAACACCCAAACCCAAATAAACACAAATATAAAAGCCAGAGAAGATTTTGAAATGGAACAATTTTGCACACAAGACAAATGGTGAAAAAGAATACACACAGGTGCTTCCCACATATTTAACTTCATCCCCATCCAATTAAGAATTCATGACAATAAAGCCATGCATGAGCTTGTCCTCTGGGAACTGCCTGTGCACACTCTGATCCAGTTAAAAGTGAGAGAAGTATGAATTAGCTTATTCCTCAAAGAATTAATATGCAAGTTACAACACACTATCACTGTCACAACACATTTTCATGTGTCCAAACATCATCATTATTTCTACCATAACAGCAACCTAGTGCACATTTACCAATTACTCTTTCTAGGATAAACACTCTTTTCTGTAAAATACAGACCTTAAACATGTGCCCAGTTCAAATCCCACTGAAGATAGTCTGAATACTGTCATCTTCATCAACATTAACATGAGTTGAATCATTAGTCATCCCTATTTCCAAATTTCCTTAGGTTCGAGTCAAGAGAAGCTCATTCTTCCCTTTTACTCAAAAAGCCCAATTGTTTCTTGTCAAACTTCCAGGAGGATAAATAACAAAAATAATTTTTATTTAGAAAACAAGCTTGAAAAATGTCATTCCTAAAAGGTTTCCAATTCTAAAGTTACAACACAGCTGAAAAGACAAGGTCAGTAGAAAGGAGATTTATGCATTTGTTCATTACAAGTAATGATTTTGCTATTTAATAACTGTCACATCCACCATAGCAATGCACACAGTTAAGCTCTAAAGCCATTATTCTACAAATTCTGCAGAGATTATATGTAAATACACAATCTGAAACATGTCCTTTTTCAATCAACACCTTTCATGAAGTTAAAACAACTGGTATAAAATTCTCCTCAATGCAAACGAGATCTAGAGATTGAGAAGTCTGTTTCTGTTAATTCCCTTAACCTGCAAAACTGAATCTGCCAAAGCTTATTTTAAAAATTTTATTGTTGTCCTCTGAAATGGCATCAGCACATGAGGAAAGTGAAAGTTTCTTGATAAGACATGAGCAGAATTCTCATGTCTTGGAGCAACAGGAACTTACACAGCCCTGAGCACGTCCTCCTTTCCTCCACTGTTTCAATCCTCAGCACTGGAAAACGCTCAGAACTGCTCATTAACTGAAAAATGTCAACTGCTGTCTCTAAACTATAAAAAAATCTCTTGAATATTGTATATGCTACTACTAGAAAAAAGAAAAGTGTTTTCACCATTATCCAATATGAGAACTTACTTTCTATAAGCAGTTTTTACATTGTAGGAAGCAGCTGAGTTCAAAATAGGAATGCCAAGGTCCATATAAATTTGCTTCCATACAGCACCACTCTCAATCTTTGGGGGAAAGAAAAAAGAAAAAAGAAAATTTACAGGTTTTGTTAAGTAAGAACATTAAAGAATAATATCTAACAGAGCCACAAGACAAAGTCTTTTATAATCATTGAACAGTTTTGGTTGGAAGGGACCTTAAAGAACCTCCAGCTCCAACCTCTGACATGGGCAGGGACACCTTCCACTATCCCAGGCTTCTCCAAGCCCCATCCAACCTGGCCTTGGACACCTCCAGGGATGGGGCAGCCACAGCTTCCCTGGATAACAATTTATAGATATGAATAAGTAGACATATTTAGTTCACGGAACATCCAACACTTACATTGTCACACCCACCCTGCTGATAAACCAGTCTAAAAAGCTTGAAGAGATTAAGGTCCTTGTAGCCCAGAACTGGTGGTTTATTGATAGGAGTACCTGAATAAAACAAAACAGAAATGAGTTATCCCAAAGAACAGCAAATTGCCTCTTCTGTTCCTTTAGAACACATTTGATTACAATAGTATTTCTGCATTTTATAATCTGTACTGGTTTAAGGTATGTCCCCAGCTAGTTGTTTCCAATCACCAGTTAAGGCTTCACCCTCTTCTGAATGCATCATTTAGCTCTGGGTGGTTTATCAGCCTCCCAAGTTTAACAAACTCCATCCACCTGGCTGCATCCCAGTGCTCCTCGTGTGAGCAGGGACGACAGCTAGAACTGCAGGGAGCTCCAGAGAGCACCTGAAGAATGCTGAAATAGAGCAATGTGTGAAGAGATGAACTCAAAACACTGTGGGCTGAAAGGAATGAGGAAGAAGCAGAGATGTTGGATTAGGAAGAGACACTCAGGCAAATTGTCAGGACGTGGAAAAGCACAAAGCCCTAACCGGACGTGAATATTTGGAACTGTTCCAGGGAAATGAAAGAACTCAAATCAGCTGAGTGGCAATGACATAAAGAACAGTAATTATTTGCAAAAGGAGAAGGCAGAAGTGACTTAGGGCAAGTGGCTGCATACGTAGACAATAATCCTCCTCCCAGCAAGGAAGAATATCAAACCCCTTCCCTGCTGCTTCATATCTTCTTTCATCTTCATGCAATTATATTTGGAATCATTAAAGTAATTTTATAGGACTTTGGGAATACTGTCATGATTCCATGAATCAAAGCATTTATACTGAGAGAATAATGTAGAACAAATGTGGTGGGAACCAAAATCTTGCTATAAGGACAGAGAAGGAAAATAAAAAGCAAACAAGCTGGGGGGAAGTCCCAGTCCTGAGAAAGTCCTGCACATTGCTCCATCCACATACTGGCTTAAAGAATATTTCATGAGTCTTCAAATTCACCACACACATGCTTTCTTCTTTTGCCTTCACAAGGTCCTGACATCCCTCCTTGTTTTGTAATCTACGGGTGTTTAAGAAAGGAATGAGAAAGGAGGAAAATAGGAAAGAGGGAGGAATCAGGCTACGTGAAAGGAAAATTGTGGATTAGCTCAGTGGCAGAGTGATTTCCACCCCCTCCCCAACTTAGCCTTTTATTCCCCTAAAGCAGTTACTCTGCAGAAACACTGGTTATATACACAGGAGGCCTCAAAGTTATATTGGATGAGGTCCAGAACACTTTGCTGTTATACATGCTCAGTTTCTAAACCTGGATAAGAACTGGCAATACTGAACAACTTTTGAACTTGTGATTCTGTGGTCTAGAACACACCTCATTAGAAGGAACACAGACCCTCTTTTACAAAGGCAGCTTGATTTCCCCATTAATTTTAACAACCTTCACCTCCCAAAAAAAAGAAAGAGGGAAATACTCAGACTATACAAGCACTTCATGTTTTACCCTCAGCTCTGGCTATTTCAAATTCAAATACGTCAACATTTGCTGTATGCTATGCTGCTATGGAAATATCATTCAGGTAACTGTTGTCAAGAGAAAAGAAAGGAAAAAAGAAAGGGAAAAGGGCAGGAGTTACACCTGTAATCTGCCTCCACACCAAGGACGCTGCAGGATGAACATAGTATTTGAAATACAAGATTGAAATGGTGACTTCATGAGTAAAATCAATAAAACCAATACATTCTAAAAGACAAAACTGTCTGCAGGCTCAAATATATTTTTTAAAAAGTGGCATAAACCCTTCCATTTTAGTGTCAGTCTCATCACAACTGCAGATGCAAACGCCTTATATGTAACAGCAGCTGTCCCAAGTCAGCAGGTACATCCTCCTCCCTAACAGAGCACCTGCACTTCTGATAGAGGTCTGAAGCCAAGACTTCAACTATTCTCATTTATTGAGTCTCACTTCATTCTGTAAAGACAGACATTTAAAATACGCTATTTTATTGTTCTAGCTACAACATAAAGTTGAATCTTTTAAGTTGTGTCTTCAGGTATCACTGCTCCATTTGGGCATGGTGAGGACAGTTCTGCAAGGAGACTCGAGGATGGCACATCTCCATTCTCTGCTGGTTGGATTTCACCATCCATCAACAGACTCCACAGCTTCCAGCCTGGGATTAACAGCAGCAGAGCTCTCAGCCATGGCTGTCACAACCAGAAATCAACCAAGGGCTTATTTAACAGGGGTTGTTAACATAAAAAAGGCTTTATGAAAACAAAATAAAACCAAAACACGTCAGGGAGAATTTGAGTTCCCTTTGAGTGCTGTGCCATTAAAGAAGTGGACTGGAGATAAAAGAAAAAGGAAGAAAATTCAGTGTTACCTCTGTCTTCCATAAACTTGTAAAGCTGTTGGAGGAAGTTGTCCCTCTCTTCAGGATCAAGCTCTTCCTCAGGCTGTGAAAATAAATGCAGTCATGAATGAAAACAGCAAATATGCAAAGTAACAACTTACTTACACAAAAGCCTAAGAACAAGAAATAAACCCAAACCACTTCCCATTTGGCCCTGAACCTATGTAATGGTGAAATATGCAGTAAACAAAATTTACACAGGAAGACTGAAATGGTACCTCAGGAGGAAAAAAGGAAAATGCAGGTCAGGGAAAGCAGAAGCCATGACAGAATGAATGAGTGACTTGCAAAAATGAAAACACTAATACACTTAGCATACTCGCCTAACCCAGAAGAGGTCTGATATTTACAAGACTGAAAAAATTCACAGGAATTCCAGGGTTTTTTTGGTTGGGTTTTTTCTGTTTGTTTGGGGCTTTTTTGCTTAACTAATTTTTCTGATCCCAAATTTAGCTCAGGTTGCAGAACAATTCTTTCTCCAGTCATTCCTGGGTTTGATGTTCCAGACAGTATTTGGTTTGTAATTAAGCTCCAATGCTTGATTTCAGCTCATGTTTGGAAACACCTTTAAAGACACTTCCGTTTTTTATTATTATTATAAATTCCTTAGTTTTACCTTTACAACTTAAAGCCTCAGAGATAAACACTTACTAACTTCATGGCAAGCAATCCACAGTGTGAAATAAAGATATTCCTTTATTCCAGTGAAAATCATTAAAATAAATTTAGTGGGGGCTGGAAGAGGCAGGGAGAAGAAATAATGTCTACATATCTTCATGGAATTTTGAGATTCTAGCAGGCACACAAAAAAAAGGGGGGAAAAAAAGAAAGAAAAGAAGAAAAAGAAAAAAAAAGAAAAAAGATAAAAAAGAAAAAAAATTAAAAAAAGAAAAAAAGGAAAAAAAAAGAAAAAAAGGAAAAAAAAAAGAAAAAAAGGAAAAAAAAGAAAAAAAAAACCCAAGGAAAAAAACATTTTCCCTGCAATGCCTTCTCCATGCCACTTTCTTCCTGCCAGCCTGGCAGTTTGCACAAGGAAGGCTGCAGCTGTCTTAAAGGAAAGACGTACCGTATGTGTCAAAAAATCTTATCATTATATTATTAAAAATAACAGGAAAGTGACAAGCAGTTCCAGAAGGAAACCAGAACAACAATTTAGATTTCAGTCATCTCTGCATTCTGTAAACTTTAAGCTTCAAGGCAGAAAGATAGGCAGGGAAATGGAGATGTACATGCTAGTGGCTTGCTAACCAGAAAGCAAATCTGCCCAGCATCGGAATGAATTCCAGCCTTGCCTGCTTCACTGAATTCTGAGCTTCTAAGCCCAACAGGGCTCACCTACAATCAGGCAGAGACAATATCTGTGTCATACTTTCCTAATTTTTCTAGGGGAATAATTGGAGAAAATTAAATGCGTAATCACAACACCGTACAGCATCAGTTACCATTTGCTCAGCACATTACAGGCATTATATAAGGAGAAACAGTTATCTATAGAATTAGCATGCTCTTCCAGGTTATCAAGTGAAGTATTGCTATAGAAACCACAGCTTTTTTCTCCCCATGTAGACTGCAAAACAACTTGAAGATCGAGAAATTTCTACCATCCACCGTAATGTTTACTGATTGCAGGCAATATGGCTCAAACTGTGCAAACTAAATACATCTAAATAACAGTAAACATTCAGAAATACTTCTGAATAGTTGAATTAAAGCCATTTCTTCTGTGTGGGCACAATGCCAAACCTGAACTGTGGGTCAGAACAGCAGAAATGTAGGTTAGAAATAGCAACCTCGTAACCAGAATTTAACTCTTTCACCGAGACCATGCATTTTCAGCTGAAGAAAAGCAAAAACTAAAGATGCCCTCACCCTTATTAAAACCTGGCTGCAATATTCATCCACCTGTGTGAGACATCCCAAATTCTGCACCTGCTTCTCTCTGTTGATGGTGCATGAGCCCCTTCACAGAGGGAGTCTGAACTGTGCCTGGCACTGATGCCACAACAGGTACCAGATCCTTCTGAGAAGTCACTTGAGTAAGACCTGAGTGACTGTCACCATGAAATAAATCATGGATCAGCTGTTCTTTTGCTTCTGGCCAAAATGAGAAAGACCAACCCTTCATGGATACACTTATTGCAACATGAGGATAAGATCTCATTTTTTTGCCAGGATATTCTGCTTGGAACTGGACATAAAAGAATTCCCAGGTCTGTCTACTGTTACAAGTTAGAGCTGAGTTTTACTTTAAATACATCAACCATCATAAAATCATAGAATGGGTTGGGGTGGAACTAACCTTAAAGACCATCTAGTCCCAAGCCCCCTGCCATGGGGTTCATCTAAGCTGCTGGAAATCTGCACCCGAAATCAAGGAAACACCTCAGAAACGTTGATGCCACAACTTGTGATCACCATCAGGGAGCAAACGGAGAGCTGCCCTCCCAAACTCACTGCTACTATCCAGACATTTGTGCCCATTTTAGACTGGGCATAAATAAGCTCACAAAGCTAATTGTTTAAAACCAGTTACTTAAGAGAGTTCTGTCTCACCATTTCATTTTTTCCTATATACATGTTGCAAAAAGGGGGAGACGGTAGCCAAAGGTAAGCCCAAGTGAGAGGCAAAACAACATGAAAATTGTAAGTTGCAGGAGTTCAAAACTGAGACTTTCCTACTGTTCATCCAATACCCACAATGAAACTTAACATGAGAAAAACATTTTAGTTTCAGGATGAAAGGCTGAACTTCATTTAAATAAAAATAAAATTCCCAAATATGCCCTTTTATAATTAAAAGGTTGAAATTTTATGGGTTTGATGAGCTAGCCACATCAGCTAGAGAACACTGGAAACAGTAAAACAATAAAATCAACAATGAACATTATCTTTTGTATAACAGACATGCTCCTTTCCCAACTGCCTTCCAAGCAACACCATTAGCATTCATGTATTTCGTAAAATTATTTTGAGACTAAGAACCAGCAACATGAAGCACATAGAAATCTGCAGAAAACTTTTAACTGGCTTTGCTTCATTTGGTTTCCAGCCACCTAATTCACCATGAGTTTTGCCTCTGTCCTTAGCACAATTTTAAACAAGAATGTGGCTCTGTTATCCTGACTCATCATTTACTCTACAGAAAGATGTTAAAGCTTCTGTGGGTGCCAACCTTTGGAGCTGAGTGGGAACACAAAGGATGAAATAGTTTCTTCTACAACAGAAAGAATGAATCTCTCCCTTACAAGCACATACACCCTGAACTCGGGCAATACGAGGTGGAGCTACCAGGGACAGATCTCTCTTTTATGTTATAAATAGACTGACAAGACCATCAACTCTTTTGTGAAAGAAACACAGGCGAAGAGGAAGAACAGCGTACACAGGATTTGGAGTTCAGAGGAGGAGATGATCAAGAGAAGCTGCCAGAATTACAGTTAATGTAATTTTGTTGCTTCAGAGTACTTCAATGATGTTTCATCACTTGCACATTTGCTAAAGCAAAGCTTGAAAACTAATTAAGGAAATGACAAGAATTAAACTGATTGCAACAAGTTAACAACTTTAAACCACGTGGAGATGAGAGTGGTCTTAAAATGTTAATTTGTACCAACAAGAACCAGAAATTCCACAAACCAACAATGACTCAGCCCAGAGCTTCGCCTCAGTTTGCAACTTCCCTTGCATTGACATTCTGAGAATGCCTCTGCATAAAACTGTGAGCAAGAAAGCCTTTAAAGAACATTTGTGCATGGTATGATGCAGGCTGTGCTTCACAGTAGCCAGAACTCCTACAAACGCACACATGCATGAGAAGGAGGATTAGCTAATCAATGTTTAGCTATTTTTAAAGGCTATTCTGTGCATTACACATCACAGCTGCTTAGGGGGTTTTATATATATAAATCATAGAATCTTAGAAAGGTTTGTCTTGGAAGGGACCTAAAAAACCATCTTGCTCCATCTCTTGCCATGGGCAGGGCCATCTTCCACTATCCCATATTGCTCCATGCCCCATCCAACTTGGCCTGGACAGTTCCAGGGATCTAGGGGCAGCCACAGCTTTTCTGGGCACCCTGTGCCAGGGCCTCACCACTCTCACAGGGAAGATTTTCTTCTTAGTATCTACTAAACCACTTCTTTCTGGATACCATGCTTCATTAACTTTGAAATTACTGTCTTCCTGTATTTAACTTCTAGAGTCAGCTTTTTCAATGCTATTTCAAAATACAAATAGGTTGCAACATACACGGCAATCTGGGTATGATATTAGGTGATCTCCCACAGTTATTTAGTGCAAAACCTACACAGGGAACAAGAATTCTTTTGAAGGAAAATGTAAATATTTTAATAGTTGACTATTGATTATTTGTAAGAATCTCAAGCCTCCTAAAACACATAATGGATTTCTCATGCTTCCTTTATTATTTCCCATCTTTCCTTTACTCAATGCTAATAAAACATATGGTAACAACTTATCATGAGAACTGAAATCCTTGCTTTTTTGCAGAATAGGAACATTGGAAAATGCCTCTGGCATCTTCCCTTTTCAACAATGTAAAGCAATGGTGACCAATGTTTCTGATGCCGTTGTGATGCAAGAACCTTAAAAACATTAAATGAACGCACCCCATTAAACATGCTTGTCTTGGGGTGATTTTATGATTATGTTCTATTCCTGATCATCTGCTTTATGCCCTGGAATGGTTCCTTCAGCTTTAAGCTGGGTCTGGGGCAGGGGCAAGAGCCGGGGGACCTCTGACGCAGGTTTGGTTCAAACTCTCACTCCCTGGTTTGCCGAGCAGATTGGAGGCTACATTGTTGCTTGTAGCTAGCTTCGTCTTTCTTAGCTTAGAAAAGAAGTTTTTCCCTGGACTACAGTAGCAACTCTTCAGTGGCTTCTGTTGCTTCTTCTTGGACTGTTCCGCTTGCTTTTTGGTCCGAGATCCTGCAGTTCCCCGGGGAGACAGTCAGTGACTGCGGCCCCAGACCTTGGGAAAAGCTGAACCAATGAAAGAAAGGACTCTAAATCCACCAGCTATCGTCTGCAGTGGACACCAACATCGGAGGTTCATCATGTTCCCATCTGTCTTCTTTTCCCCTGAGCTGCTGCGTAGATTATTTTTCCTCCTTCCCCAAGACAAAGCCATCCGCCAGTTTATTTTTCCCTAACACGAGGCTGGTGGAATCTCTTTTCCTTCCCCTGGCATTTTGGGTTTGTTCTGCTGCAGTAGGGGGATAAAGTTCTGATGGTTCAATATCTAACAGTTATGCGTTTTCTCCAGTGCCATGCAGACACCTTGTTTGTCAAATAAACAGTTGGGTTTTTTTCACTTTCACCAACCAATACTCATTTCATATCTGCAGGAAGAGATTGCTAAAACCCTTTTCTTAGAGGAAACACTCATTCCAGAGTGTTTGCTCCCAAAACTTGTCTCTAAATCAAGAAAATGCTACACATACATCTTCCAAGGTGACTGTCGGAAATAAGCCTTGAAGAAAATCCCTCTAAGCAGACACCTGGAGGTGCTACAACTCTTCCCTCAATGAACCATGGAGACCGGCAAGCTGGAATTTTTTTCTGAAGAAATTCCTTGCCTTTAATCTGATACTAAGTGAATGTATCTGTTAAGAACACGTACTGAAAAGATATTTCAAATAGCTACATGTTAAGGTCTTCATTCAAATGGAATCAGAATGGCCCACATGGAGACTGAGAGTCAAAACCAAATGCTGCTTCCAAAGCCCCTTGTAAATCAGGGAGTATTTGAATATTTAAGCTTGAGAAACAAACATGATGGAATGCAATGGATTGTACAGCTTCCTCTACCAGCACATTTACCTGTCTGGAATCCTTTGCTTCACTACTCTATGTTTAGATTAGATTCTTCTTTCTTCTTCCCTGACAGAACAGCTTAAATACAAGCAAATGCAGTAGTAGCTACAACCTGTTTTGAATAAAAATCCGGTAATGTATCAAAAGCTTTTATTTCTATGTGAAGATACTGGAGTTAAGATCTTCTCTTTCCTTTTAGCTGCAATGCATAGACTGCCAAATGTACCCTGCAAACAGTTAATTATCTTATTCTGACATGTTGAAAACTGAGTAAGAACCAAATGCAATATCCAGATTTTTATCCAGATTCAAAGTAATTGAGTGGTTCTTTTAATTTTCATTGGATAAGTAATATTTTTTCTGTAATACCCCTGGATTTTTTCACTTTTTATTAAATATGTTATTAAAACCTTCATTGTTAATGGAAAATAATCCTGAGTTGCACCACATACTACCAAAATTCCAGCAATCTGAACATGCTGAGCAGTTCTGTGTAATGCAATCCCTGCTAGAGTCAATGACAAGCAATTTCCACATTGTCCTCCTTCCCAGTCAGCTCTGGACCACACAAGTCACTCACCACGGATGAGGAGGAGGAGCACCAAACCAAACCAACACCGTATTTGTTCCCCCTCCTTAGCTTACAAAAGCCATGTAAAGCCTGGAAACCTGCTTGTATCAATTCTACCACCTCTTAAAGATGTCATAAAAGGCAACACAGTTAGAAAGACAGTTTCTGTCAAAACAAAGTTGCAGATTTTTAACCCAGCTACTGGAAAAATGGCAGGATCTAATGTCACCAGCTACAGCAGATCTCTCTGTTCCATTACCATTATAAAAGATCCTACTTCAGAAAAACAGGATCCTTTCCATTCCAGAATTAGACTTTTCTGACTGACTTTACCCTGTGATTATATATTAAGTAGGTCTGTGTCCATTTGATTACTTAATGATGGCCTATCATGGCTGGGCAGCAGCTAGACAGGCCCTGACAGCAAAGCTGTTGTGCATCTCAAAAGATAGGAATGGGGGAAATAAAAAGGTATTTTTAATCATCTCACTCCCCTCTCTAATAATATAACCAATTACAGTTCTAAAACAAAAAGGCCACTGAGAATATTCTGGGAAAGGATGGACAGAAGCTATTTTTGACCTTGATTAATAAAAATGAGCACTCTACAAAATGTAAAATTTCAGTAATTCAACCTCTGTATTCAAATACAGGCAAAAAAACCCCAAATCATTCACTTGTCAATTCTCTCTGCAACCAGTACTACTGCCTTTCTAAGGGAAAAAAATAGAAATTCCTTAAATTCCCTAAATGTTGTCTATTGCAATATCCAGCATGGCCCACAATTAAAACAGAAATATGTATTCTAACAGCTGAATCAGGAACTTGATTCAATGGGCCATCATAACAGCTCTGCTCTGACATTATCTAAAAAGATTCATATCTACCCTCTGCTACACAGCTTCAGCATGAAGATGCTCACTTTACATGCCTACTTGTCACCTGGAAATAATGGATTCCACAGCTTCTCCTATCAGCACATCCACCTGTCTGGAATCCTTTGCTTCACTATTTTACATTAACATCATTGTTTAAAAACAATCTCTATTTCTTTTACAGGAATGCCTTTTTAATTTTTTTTTTTAAAACCACCAAGCTTCCCCCTCCCCCTTCTTTGTTTCAAACACACAGCATTTTATGCAATAGGCATGAAAAATGATAATAAAAATGGATACTAGCAAACTAGCACAATAATCCTTGATTTTCAGTGACTGATACTCTGCAATTTTAACCAATGTTAAAACAGACAGAGCAATACAGACTGCAACAGTTCACACCCTGCAAAATGTGGCCTATTCAGTCTTTTTCACTGCAAACAGAGGGAAAAAACCCAGAGGATTTTACATTTCTGTACACATTTATCTTAGATTTATCTTATCATACCATTATTCGCATACAGACATCTACCCCATTTTCCAAAACACTGATACCAAAGCACAAAATTCACACCTAAAAATAGATTCTTATTGTCTTTTTTTTTACCTGGAAAGATCTCCCCTGGCTGCAAGCTCCACCAGACAGTTCCCAGCTCAGAAATCCAAGTCAAACCCCCATCCCCAACCACCACGCTCACATCACAGATTAAAGCCCACGATCCTTACCTAGGAGCTGCATTCTTTCAAACGTAAAATGGTTTTACTTCCTTTCTATCTAATCTGCCCACTGCCTGGACATATTTTTCAGCCTGACTTCCAAATATTCGCTCGCTCTCTCTCTCTCTCTCCCCGCGCGGTGGCCGCAGCTAACCGGCATTACTTACATTCTCTTCCGTACCAAAAAAAAAATAAAAAATAAATGAATGAAACGGAATATAAGGCTAAGGAGAACGCGAGGCATTAGATGAAAGGCAGAGGGAAGGGCCAGCCCATCTCCGAGCCCCCGGCCAGCCCCGGCTCCCGCGGCCGCTCCCCGCGCCTGCGCCGCGCCCGCTCCCGTTGCCCTGGGAACGCCGAGGCCGCCGCCAAGCGCCATCGGCCATTCCGTGTGGGGAGGGAAGGGAAGGGGAAAGGGAAAGGGAAGCGGCGTTCGACCTTCCTCCCGGCACACAGACCGCACTTGGGGGTTTATGGTTCGTGTTTTCGGGGTGTACTGCGAGAATGGCGCGGTGGGAAAACAGATCCCGCAGTGCCTCCGAGCCCCACCCCCCACCTCCGCCCATGCTTCTAAATCCAACATCCAGATTACAACCGGGGAGCAGAAATAGAAGGGGATTCTGTAAACACGGGTTTGATGACATGAAGAAACTGGCTAGCTTTGTGAAAAGGAGCCACTTGAAATATTGTAATGCAGGCAAAAAAATACTGCTGTTAATGTCAGAATCAGGAATCACATGTCGTGATTTGGGTTGAAAAGGACCTTAAAGCTCATCCAGTTGGCATTCCCTGCATGGGGACACATTCCACCATGCCAAGTTGCTCCACGGTCCATCTAACCCGGCCTGGAACAATTCTGGGGATAGAACAGCCACGGTTTCTCTGGATAACCTGTGCCAGGGCTTCCCCACCCTTAGGGAAGAATTTCTTCCTGATGTCTAACCTAAATTTCTCCTCTTTCAGTTTCAAACCACTCCCTCTTGCCCTGTCACTCCATGCCTTTGTCCAAAGTCCCTCTCCAGCTCTCCTGGAGCCCTTTTAGACCCTGGAATGGGTTCTCAGTTCTCTCCCAAAGCCTCCTCTTCTCCAGGGGAACATCCCCAGCTCTCCCTGCCTGGCTCCAGCCCTCAGAGCAACCTCATGGCCTTCTCTAGAGTCACTTCCAACAGGTCCATGCCTCTTTCTCTGGATAACCTGTGCCAGGGCTTCCCCACCCTCAGGGAAGAACTTCTTCCTGATGTCTAACCTAAATTTCTCCTCTTTCAGTTTCAAACCGCTCCCTCTTGCCCTGTCACTCCATGCCTCTGTCCAAAGTCCCTCTCCAGCTCTCTTGGAGCCCTTTTAGACCCTGGAATGGGTTCTCAGTTCTCTCCCAGGGGAACACCCCCAGCTCTCCCCGCCTGGCTCCAGCCCTCAGAGCAACTTCATGGCCTTCTCCGGAGCGACTTCCAACAGGTCCATGTCTCTCCTGTGCTGAGAACCCCGGAGCTGGACACAGTGCTCCAGTGGGGTCTCGTGAGAGGAGAGCAAAGGGGAAAATCCCCTTTTTGACACAGCGCAGGGCATGTTTGGCTTTCTGAGCTGAGAGCGCTCACTGCCAGCTCATGCCCAGCCTTTCATCCATGAGAACCCCCGAGCCCTTCTCCACAGGGCTGCTCTCCATGAATTCCTCTCCCAGCCTGTACACGCCCCAACACGTTAGGCAGAAAGTCCATCCACATCATTCTATAATTCCCAACCTAACGCACATGAAGGTCAGTCCTGTACTGCTCTAAACAGCATTTATTGCCCTGTGAATTAGCTCATAGTTTCAGTCAGCCTACTGCTTTTGCTTGAAATTTGTCAGTTTGTCTTTTTTTTAAATCACACTGTTTCCAAAACCGAGTTACTTTTTCGATAACCTACATATGAAGAAAAATACAAAAGGAAATTACAAATGAAAAATATACAGTATTTAAGGTGGGATTAGTACTACTAGGCTCAACATACATGTTTCAGTTTTGCCTTTCCTTTTGAATCAGAATCTATCACTCTCCTCTGCCTTGAATTCCTAGTTTCTGAGATTTGTCTCCAATTTCTGCACTGGATAACAGGAGGCACCCTGCCACTGCTCACATATCCTAATAAAGACAACTGTAGCAGAGAGAAGATGAACAGGACTGAAAAGACATTGAAGTGAGCTAAGTCTGAGAATAAAATGTCAGAAAGTCCGGGATTTTCAGGCAAGCAAGTTATTAAATTATCCCTGGAGAATGACTGAAATTGTCCAGACTCACCGTTACTTCTTCAGTTTTCTCTTCTCTTTTTTGTTCCTCTTCATCAGTTTCTGCAGCAGCTCCATCCTCCTCATCACTGCTGGAGGACTCCAGAATTTCACTGATGTCCATTTTCCAGTTCCGAGGAACACCCTTGGTGCTGAGAAACGTGGTTGCCTCCTGTAGCCCTACAGAAGAAAGGGCCCTGGCTTTACCTCATCTGCAGCATTCACAGTCACAAAGCATTTTTTCTTTCCAAGTTCTTGTAAATCACAACACCAACCTAAATGCAATGAATCTATCACAGATCAAGCACCATGGCTTCGCTCTTTCCAATATCATCATGTCTTAGATTGATTTAAAAAAAAAAAAAAAAAAAAAGGGAAGAAAGAACACTGCCTAAAGAGATGTGCCATTAATGTTTGGAACAGAGGGAAAACACATTAGTGAGCAAAGGAGAGATGGGACAGGCAAAGTCACACTTGTACAATGGAAATACCTCAAATTCTTTTCCTTGAAGAGGTGCTCCAACAGTGAAAAACAACAAAGCAAAACAAACCCAGATAACCCCAAAATCTGCCCCCCGAGTAACAATAAAAGACTTTAATAAAGGAGTCAGAAAAAAAGGCAGAAGACAAATATACTGCAATGAATTGTTGAGTATTACTGGAGAAGAAAAGGCACCAATTTTTAACAGCTGCGGATAGAAAAACCTCCAGACATTGGTCTCAACTCTTTTTTTTTAAACCATTAGAACCTTTGGTTCCCAAATATTCCCTTGTGGCAAGGAATGTCACAACTCAATTGTGCTCTCCACAGGAAAAAAGTCCCTTTCTTCAATTTATCTCAAACCTGGCATCTGATCATTTTTTTGGCTGTTCTAAAGTTCTTGTACTGTGAAACAGCTATTAAGAACAAAGTAAAAGAGAAATCATTTAGAATTAAACAAATCAATCAAAACCACCTCAAGCTTTCATTTGGAGCATTTTAAATCTTGACTTGTTAAGGAGCTGCTCCACACCCTTACTCAAACCAGAGTTGTTGCTGAGTATTGTTGCTGAGTGGGGATTTTTTTTGTTGCTGGGTGAGATTTTTTATTATAATTTTTAATAAATACAAGCTAAACATTTCTCTTAAACACATTTCATGTTTTGATGGATTGTGGTAGTCACATCACCCATTCATCCATCCATCCATCCATCAAATTCTGTAATTATACTTTTAAATCAAATACTAATTACAGACTGTTGTTATGAAGTTTACACCTTGCTCTCTGTGTATCTTTAATGTAAACACAGTGTTTTGAGCAATAGCACAAAACTTCAGCATTAGGAGAGGTAACTATATATTCCATTGCTCACTGACATTTCAAATAGACTACCTTGAAAATATTCTATTCATTTTCCACAAATTTTGACTGGATCAAAAGAATGAAATAAAAATCAAATAAAGAAGATTTCTACTAGGTGCTATTTTAAGACACCGTTATGTCCAAAGTTTCTCTAATTTATCCCATTTAAAATGGTTCACAAAATATCCAGGTGCAATTATCACAAATCAACAGATCATAATTTATCTGCAAATGTTAAAAGCACCTTTGAATGAAATTACTTCTTTTGAACACCTAGAATTGATTCTAACTTACCTTTTTTGGGAGAGGACTCCGATTTTGGTAAGTTTTGAAGATCTAGCTCCTTAATGTCTTTTCTTGCTATTGAGTAACTATAAAAGAATAAGGTTTTGGGATTATTTTTACATCATAAAAAGCATATATTTGACTTTCAAAACCAGCAATTTTTGAAATTTTCAAGATTCATCCTTCACTTGCAAGGTACTTGCTAACAATAACAATTAATTGCACAAGGCACTTTTTACTGTAAGTCCTAATACAACCGTAAGTTACCCAGAGTAAGTTTCCAATCTTTCTTCAAAACTCAGGCATTAAAGTACCCTTAAGTAATTACGAAAAGTTTGTAAATGTCCTTTATTTTAAATGCTTAACCTGCACGAATTTGCAAAGGTAAAACATGCAGGCAAAAATAATTTTTTGAACTGAAAATATTCACAAGAATCAACAGCTGCTCTCCAAAACAAGGATCTAGCTAAGAGGAGAGAAGCAAGTCCTCTATTTTCAAAATGCCTTTCTACTAGCACAGAAAACCAGTGAAGCCAATTCACAAATCTGCACTGAAAGACAGCTGAGTTTGACTTTTAAATTACAAAAGTGTTCTCACAGCAAAACGTAGGGAAGCTGCTCTGTTCCAACATCATACTGGATATTCAGTCACTGAATTACGAGAGAAATGCTAACCAATCTGCAGAGAAAGCCTTACAAGTCAGTTAGTCTAAAACATTTTTTTCCTTCATTATTTCAGAAAATCTGGAGTAAAAACTCAGGAATTAGAGGTTGCCATTTTCTGAAGTTAAAGCCATAATGCTCTGGGGGAAAAAAGCACCAAACAGAACAAATCTAGATTTTACCAGCAACATTCAACTTTCAGTATAGAAGGAATCAGGCTTATCCAGAAGGCTGATGATACATCTCTATATTTAAGAGGCCAAAATGAACTGTCTTCAGGTACTTGAGATACATTTCAATAATCCAGTACTTGCAACCTACTCAAAATCATGGCCATCAAAAATCAAAAACTGCTCATTTTGAAAGAAAGAGGGTGACAAGTGGCCTTTGGCAGGAAGTTTTTAGTTACAGTATGTAGACAGATGCAGTGCAAGTAACAATGAAGAGAAATAAAGGGGAGCAGCCTTAAAAAAAAACCCCAAAATACTCTTCATGCTCTTATGAATATATTACTCATTATGTAAGACATCTCCTCTCCCTCCTCCCTCTCTCTTTTGGAGTAGTGGATGGACAAACAGGATCTTTCTCTCTTTTTGCAGGAATCTTGTTCAGATTCTGTAAACATTGTATTTAACAAGGCTATTTAAATTCCCTTTTCTATTTAAAAAAAAAAAGTAGATCAAACCCCTATAAAGTATCTAAACAACTATAGACATCGGGGCACTGGAGCTAATAAGTCAGATACCCAAACTACTACAACAGACACCCATAAAGATGGTAATTTAAGGCATTAAGGGAAATAACTAAAACAAAACCTTGGATTTCAAAGAACAGAAATTATTCAAACTATAAGCATCTGGATTTTTTTTTTTAAACTTGCTGATGTTTTTAAATGAAGAAGCACCAGAAACTTTCTTGATTCAGTGAATTCTTATCATTATACACAATGGAAAGAAGGGTGAGGAAATGGACTGCAAATGCCAAATGTGTCCATGCAGGATTACAGAAAATTGTACCCTTTCCTTTAGGAAGAAATAATGCCTTTAGGAGCAATATGTGATTAGTTTCCCAGTTTCCTCCCACAGACATCTAATCAAAGTGAGCTGTCACTTACAATTTGGAATCCACAAAGGATCGAACTAAACACTGGTCCTTTTTCACGGTGACATCGTCATTGCAGCTCGGTGACACAACCTGAAGATTCAAATACAACATTTCTTAATTAAAAAAAAAAAAAAAAAAAAAAGCTGATCTTGAAAGGAAAGAAAGACAGACTGCAGGAAAATTGATGTTTTCCTGTTTCTGCTACTACATTTCCAGTTCCAGGAAAATAAACCTACTCCAATTCATACTACTAAGGCAAACAACAATAAATTACAAGAAGCAATTTACCCCAAACTATTGACTTGTCATGCACAGGCCAAAAAAGTTTAAAAATTTATTTGGAAACTCAAAACTAATCTACTGAGGTCACATCACCGGATCATGTTCATTCATTCCTTTACTGGTGTTCACACAAAATTTTTTAAAAGCACCTATTAAAAAACTCACAAACCCACTTATTTTATACCAGCTTCTGATTTTTGGCATTTAAACTGGACGTAAGTTGGTTTTTTGGTTTGTTTTGTTTATTGAGGTGTGGATAATATAAACCACTGTGAAATCCAGCACATCCCTTCACAGCAGTGTCATCTCTGGGTCTAAAATATTGATAAAGATGCATTTGCAGTGTTTGTATTACCACAAATAGACAAAGTTTATGTTTTGCTCCAGTTCATATACAAGCAGAAATGTTAAACACAAATATATGGCCTCCAAGAACGTGATCCACTAGTTAAGAACCATGTTAACTAAAAATCTGTCATTAATAAAGTAAGATACAACCAGAACACATACAATATCACATTTTAAATTGAGGTACATACAGTAGATAAGCCAGTGTCAACTATGCACCCTACATTGCACCATGGCTGACAATGCCAGAAAGTTTTCAACAGAAAGCAACTTTTAATATGCATATGTGAACATTTCTGTGTGTATCAATAAGCCATGAAGTGTCTGCCTTTACAGTAAAAATCTACTTGGATTTGGATTTATTTAATGTGTATGCATTATCAGCAATGGCAATGAACAAATGTATCATTTACTGACAGTCAAATGAAAAAAAAAAAAAACACCAACATCTCCTACTAGAGTAACTGATCACTGGTGCAAACACAACCATCAAAGAAATGAGTATTTCATAAAACTTTGAGTCTAAAGAAAAAGACAATCATTACATAACAAAATAATTTAAATCTCACTGTAATTAAAATTCATAAATCTAGATCCTCTTAAATTGCCTGGGAGTGCAAGTCCTAACATATCTTATTTTTAGAAGAAAAGTATCAATACACACTGATCATTTTGCATGCAGTTCTAAAACACTTTAACGCCATGAAACTGTAACTTAAATGTTAATCTCTGCTTTCTTACTCTTCATAGATACTGCAAAACACTTGTATTTTTAGCAAACATGGGAGTAGAGCTTAACTTGACTACATTCACAGCTTTCTGTAAAAGAACTCACCAAAGCTGGGTACCAGTCTGCCTTCTCTGAATTACAAGTCACACTCACAACTTTGCCAAGCAATTCATCATTGAGGCGTCTCTTATCTTCATCCTCTTCTTCACTACTTTCTTCTTCCTTTTCATCTTCAGTACTATATTATCAAAATGTACAATATTTTAAAGTTTGTCTTAAGTTATTGCTTAAGTTATTGGTGAAAGCACAACCAGATTACAAGTAGATTTTTCTTCCTATTTTGCAAAGCTTAAAAAAACAGAAAGAATTTTAAGAGCTGAAATTGCTTGAAATAGACTTAAATATTGAGCACACTTAGTAAGAGGAATTTTGTAGTAATTCCTTCCAAATAGCAGTATTTTACAACAGCATCATGCTAGAATTGGAGACATGACTCACGTTTTGATTATGCACAGACATGAAACAGAGAAATAGTCTCCACCCCAAAAATTAAAAAGCACCTTTTTTTTTTTTACTGTGTGCAGTATAAAGAAGGTTAGAAATCCTACATTTCCTATTAGATGAAAGAAGCAAAAAACCCCTTCATTTTCATAACACTGCCAGCATAAGACCATGTCTGCAGGAACTGAATATTTAAGTCCATAAGCTGTGCACACAATTCAGGTGATAGAGCATTCAGACCACTGCAGCTTCAATGGGACAGCTCCAGTTTTAGCAAAGGACACTAAAAGAAAAGCAGAACACTCTTCAAAACTCACACAGGAAGAGAAGATCTTCTCCCTCTATTAGATTTCTTCCCAATAACTGGAGTTCCAAAGTGCTCTGGATTGGTTAGTGGCAGTTGATCAAGTGTCTACATGGAAAGGAGGGAAACATTAGTTTGCAATATCTTATTATAAAAATTATTTGAATTAACTACTTAGCTTTATTTCCATGTCCCCCATTGTCTTACCTCACTTTCTGCAAAGTGCCTTTCTCCCTTCAAGCATAATGAAGTTCGTCTCAAGGTCCTTTCATCACCATCATCAAAAACTAGGATGAAGCCAAGAAAACACATCAGCACAGGCTGATCAGACCTCAATCCCAAGTCTACTGTTTATCTCACAATCAAGAATATTCTCTAAAACGTGACTTTCAAGCCTTTATTTACGCATTCTTTAGTTCACAAGCAAAAGGAAAGTCAGTATTCAGGATTCAATCTGAGAATAGATTTTCATACAAAGATTCAAGCCAGTACAATGTAAGGCTCTGGATGCAAAAGTCTCAGTGTAATTTAGATATTCTTGTTATCAATACAACTGCACATTTCAAACCACAGACACTGGCTGCACACCAGTTACTATTATCTAGCAATCTTTGAGGTTTGTTTGGTCTTGTTGGGTTTTTTCCCCCACCCTAACCACTTATTCCTTACTTATACCTCCACTTAACATCGTACCTCTTCTCCCTCTTGCTATAAGCAATCCCACAAAAAGATCAATGGAAAGAAAAGCAAGTGTTTAATTTTATTGAACTATCAATACTGTCTTACAAACAGATCAAGATACTGGAAACGTGCAATTCCAAGTCTGACCACTTTATAAGGAATATTTAATGGACATCCTGTTGTGTTAAATCACATGAATAGGAAGTTCCATTGACTTCCATCAATGCACAGCAGAAAGCTTGAATGCTACGAGGCTACTGCAAGTTTTGCCTGAGAAATATCTACTCTTCAGTCAGTTTGAATAAAATCTCTTCATGAAAATTTCCTTGAAGAACAGGAAAGAAAAGTTCTAATTCCTCCTGACTCCAAAGAGCAGAGCCCAGGTGGTTGCAGTGTGGAATCCCAGCAAGGTACAAGTTTATTTGTATGGGGTCAAAGTGCAGAACACTGCTCTATATTTAAACTACTTGAAACAGGCTTTGTCCACTAGCGAACTCAGTGGGGGGAGAGAAGAAAGTTACAAGTGTTGTGCATATCAGTACGGTAATTTTGGCATTCTTACAAAATTAGTTAAATTTGGTAAGATAAGCTTTAAGGCTCCCCCATCTTCAGAGTAGATACTGCTGTGGTATGCTCCACTACTGAATTATCTTAATGTCTTAGAACACTTGTACACACAAAGCAATTAACTGTCCCCCCTCCAGAAACCTCAAACCGCTAAATTTTCACAAATATTCATTTTAGGGGACAAAGAGCTGGTGACTGGCAACAAGTAACTTGATTGAAGAAAAGCAAACAGAACTTGATACTTGACAGTAAAACTACACTGCTTCTTTTTATTTATTATCTCCAAAATTGGAAGCTCTACCCATTTATTTAAAGCTAGTCCAGTAGAAGGATAAATAAAGCGAGCTATTCATAAATGAGATGACATATATCAGTTTTTCATCTTTAAAAGATAATATGTTATAAATACTGAGGGTTAAGTAAAATATCCTCAGTAGAATACACTAAACTCTAATTAAGACACATAAGGAAATTACGACAATTAAGAGCTGTGTGAGATATTCTGCTTTCTTCAATTACAACAAATATGCAAGTTAAGTTAGAAAATCACAATTAGATATGCCTGACCAATATGGAGCGATTATAGACTGCAAAAAATGCAACTGCAGAAATGTCAACTTCACAGATTGGTATTTCACTTCCGTGGACAGAACAACACTGAGGGAAAAAGTAATTCATGCTGAATAATTAAGTTTTCCTAACCATTCCTCAGACCCAGAGACATGAAAGTGTTATACTCTGTTTTCAGAGCCTGGCAGTCAGGCTTTCAATCCCATTCCCAACTTCATACCTGAACTAAGACAGGTCTAGGCCATGCCTTTTTCTGTAATTTCTCTGCTTTCTCCAGCTGAAGGTACAGAACTGGCCTGCTCTAACAAAAGCTGTTGTCCCTCACCATACAGGGAAAGACAGTGTGCTAGCCTGCTCTACATTTTCCAGAACTAAAACAGGGAGAAGAATAGAAAACAAAAAAACCTCAGTGAAGTCCCTTCTGAAAATCCTCTCCCAGCCCTAAAAGCAAAATCCATGTCCAAAAGGATAGAGTGCTTCATTCCATAATAAGAGAGGCAGTTATCACACAACTTTGGGAAAGGAAGGGAGAAGCATAAATTCTCAGATCTCCTTCCTGAACTGCAGCAGACCAAGGAATTGACATAACCATTAAATAAAAGTGTAGAAAATTACCTCTGTTCAACAGCCATGGGGAAAAGGAAATGCACAGCAGACCAAGAGTGTGTGATTCCTTCAATGCAATCAAGTCCAATATGTTCCATTTTACCTTGGAAATTTTCTTCCAAGACTGAAGTTTTTCTCTGCCCCACCTCTCATTCACATTAGAAGAATGAACAGTCAATACATCCAATGCCCCAAGAGTCTCAGGTAAGTATACATTAATACATACACACACAACAAACCAAACATTTTTCTCAAGTCTGTGTGTAGTTACCCAACAGATATCTCCTGCTCAGTACAGACAATGCTTTAAGACAATTACAACACAATTCACAACAATGAATACTACGTGCTGCTATACAGGAGGAAACACCACAGAATTATCATTACTTAAACATACTTTGCTTTATTAAAGTGATTAACAGAAAAGTGACAGTTATATTTAATTTTCTGTCTTGCTGAGGCAAGGTGAAAAGACCATGAGGGGCAGAAGCAGAAGGCACTGATATTTTTGGTATTTGAAAGATTTGTTTCAAGGATAAACCAAAACTTTCTTTGAACATGTAAGTGTTTTTAAATTCTGTGTGCTCACTCAGTTACAATTTATGTTGTGGACAGGTGCAAAGCACCTGCAACTAACAGCGCAGCCACTCAGTTTGCAACAAAACATCTTTGCAGAACAACAAAGTGTAAGAGAACAGCATGAAACGAAAGAATTCCTCAGCTAAATTAGTGATCACTTTATTAAGTTTCAATGAGAAAGGATAGCACCATTTGTCATACAAAAATATCAATTACTTGAGTTACTAAGGTGGGGCCAACTACGGAGTCTCTCCAATTAATCATGATGCTTGAAGTATTTCATAATTGTAGCTACTTCAAACTTGCTTCTCCTCTAGGGAAAACACTTGACTGTGCCTTACTGAAAGGTTAATCAGAAACTCACACTGACAAACTCAGCACCTTTAAAAATATAAGCCTTTCTTAAACTAAGTAGGCCTCATGGTTTCCATCTAACACTTAAGAAAAATCTGCTGCACCAAAGTACTGTTCATATTTGTGTCGCCTTGTGCATGACTTTTTAATTCCAGTCCTAGAAGATTTAAGGGAATGTCTTTCCAAGGCACAGTATCAAATATTAAGGATTCTGTAAATATAAGCAGTAAGGCAGATGGCACAGTTTTTGGCTATGAGATATTTTGAAGCTGCGATAGCAGTCATGTCAGAAAGAACTTAATACACCCTAAGCTGCAAATTCATTCCTCTTTTTAATCTCATCCAGAAGTAAGGCTGTTTAACTCTGGTTAAAATGCCTAGAACTAACAATCAAACTAAAAACTTGTAAATTAATGTTGAATAACTCGTACTCATTACTTCATTCCTTCAGTAGGCTATTGCTACAACTCCAAAAATCCTACAGGTTGTATTCTATAAGGAAGAATTCACTGGGCAGGGAGAGGGCAGGAAACAGGAACAGAAGCCAGGGAGACATCTCCCCATACACACACACACAGTGAAGTCACCAAAGGATGTGTTTACAGCCATGATACTTATCTCAACAGAGGAAATTACAGTCCTGTCTTTCCAAAGACACAAGTGTGAAAAAGCAGAAGCCCTTCAGGTCCTACCATTGCCTCATCTTGTGGTGGGCAGGGGTTTGTTGGGGAAACAGAGTGCAGCAGCTGATTGCTGGGAAGGGAAGGATACAAACTCGCCAGGGAACTGCTCACTGCTATTGAACAGTCAACAGAACCAGGGGGAATGAAGGAAAGGAAAGTGGCATTTCTGCCGGGCAGAGCCCTTTCTTCCAAACATGTTCCTTAATGAGGAACACTGACAGAAGGGGAAAAAAGATGAGTAAGCAGAACAACCTGGAGGAACAGTCTCTGCCATAATGCTTGGTCTAGTCCCAAGAACTGAGTCCAATATGTTCCATACAGAACATATTGAAACAGAGACAATAAAATTGAAATTTTCAGAATTTTGCTGCATCCTGACCTTGTCTATGATAATAGGAAAAAACCAGAATTGTTTTTTTTCTGTTTGTGGCAATCTACACAACCCTAATCTATGACAGAAAAATAGAAACAAACTTCCCAGCGGTAATTAATCCAACACTTCCCAAGAATTCAAAAAAAAAACCTGACTAAAAGTTGAGTACCTCAAAAACGCACTAAAAAGTGCAACTTTAAACTCACTATTGAAGAGCTGGTATCTTCATTTCCTGTCTGTAGCAGACCTGCATATATCATCAGCAAAAATATACCAACCCTCTCTTTACAATAAGGCTGTCTCAACATTGGTCTTCCTGTATTTAAATATACAATATTAACAAGTCAACTAATCAAAATCATTTTTAGGAACTGTGAAGAAGCTTGTCACAAAATACTGCAGATCAGTTTGACTACATCTTGTTTAGAAATATATATAGATATATTAAAAATAGATTAAAAAAAAAACACAGAAAAAGGAGAACATAGCAGAACTCTAGAGAGAACATCCTCATAGTAGTTACGAGATGACTTCCACACAGAGCTGCCAGTGTAACCAGAACAAGGCAGTTCTGTGATACACAAGTGCACAGAGAAAACAACCCTCAAGGCTGCATCTTGCAAACTTCAAATCCAACAAATTGTGTTACGGCTGCTGCCCAAACCAGGAGAGATTCTACACTGCACTGCAAGGAAACAATTTTGTCTCATTTCCCAACCCATTCAGAAACTTCTAAATCACCAAGACAATGAAATGAAAGTACATACCACAAAGTAAAAGTGGCTCCAGTGTCACTGTGCACACTGAGTTATTTTCACTGGCTGCCTGACAAAGTAGCAATTTATGAACTACAAGAGATGCTATCTATGAATATCTCAACAAATGTGTGCAGATTTTGCAGATATTTGGGTTCCAGCTGTGGAAACAATATAGAAAGTACCAAGAGCTGTGCAGTGCTTGTTGAATGACCTTGTAGACAAGGGCTACACTACTGATTCATCACTGTAAGAGGGCTCAAGAGCAAGTACTGCAGTGCTACTGAGAGACTACACAACACCAATTTACTGGTTTTTTTAAATTATTTTACATCAGCCCCAGTTCCCCTTACAAAAATACCCCCTGAAATATCCCTGGAAGCAGGGAAGTTTGAGTGGCCTTTGAGACTAGTCATAGAAAAATATCACCTCACAGACAAAAGCCTGCTGCCTGAAACTGCTTTTTCTGAAATGTTAATCTTACTATTGTTACACATAAAGAGATTAGAGAAAAAAAACTACCTCCTTGCTTTCCCTACAGTATTGTTTGTACACAATTTTAAAACATTTTTAACAGTTCACATTTTAACAAAGGTCATTTTACAACCAAGGTTTCGATCCAGTTGATTTGTAACAAGGTTCTACTATTAAAATACTATTTTTCACTACAAAATCTTGCTCCTCTACCCACCTGCTGACTGAACATGTGGAAACACAAAACATGGTGCTGTTCTTTTTTCCTAGATTTTCCAAAAAGCAACCAACAGAGCTATTTCACCATTTCTAGGTGTCAGGTGCACTTAGCACATCCCATGGAAGGACTCTGCGCAAATACAGGGTTTCCACAAAATTCAAGCAAGCCAATTCTAAAGACAAAAAGAACACATTTTTGGCTGGTCATGGTGGTAGAGAACACCAGTGGAGGCAACTGGACAGTTCCCCTGCCACACCTGTGGTTTTGGATTCCTGGATGACACACGGACAGCCCAGAGATGATGCTTGTGCCACGTAGAACTCAACAGGATGCTGGGAACTGGTCAAACCAGCCCTGCAGACATGACCAGGGCCTGGCACACGCCACAGGACATGTGCTGGTCAAGGTTTGAAGGGACAACCAACAGGCCTCTGGCATGGATGGACTCAGCTGGCTGTGGGGGCACCGAGAGCTTCTGTCACCCTTGGAGTAAGAGCTTACAGTTGTACTGCACCCAGAACCAAGCCTGTTTTTCCTTTAAGCACAAATATCTCCACAAAGCATCACAAGAGGCAAACTTCTATTAAAAACAGGAAAATGTGACTATAAATAGCCCCTGTTAGCAGCCCTGCTCCTCAAGTCCCAGGACATAAATTCTGCCTGGTTCATTTGCTGATAAATATCCTCAGAACTATGAACTGGAATTTTCAAAATCCACACAACATGAAACACGACTAAAACCAAATCCTCAGTATCTCGAATTTCTGTGACTTAACCACAGTAACCTGAAGTGATGCAGTTGGTGGCTGAGACTACACTTCATTCCCAGAACAAGCACTCAGGTCTCTAACTCCTCTCAGCACACACTCACTCAGCATTTCCTGGAAACTGCCACCACGATTATATGAGAGGAAGAAGCCACCAGCAGAGCTGTGGGGCTCACAGAGGTACCTCAGAAGTGTGTCTGGAAGTCATAAGTCTCAAAAAATAAGGAATCACATTCCCTTACACTCTAAACTGTACACAAAACCCTAACACTGACAGCAAGGTCTGCTAGAAACTGCAAAGGCCTCTCACTGTTTTGGTTTTTCTCCCCCGTTTCCTACTCATTTCAGAGGAAACATTACTGAAAGTTAATACATGTTTTTAATTTCTTTCTTTAGAAACACTTGTCCGTTATTTTACCTACCAAAATACAAGGCTCAATGTATTTGATCTGGTTTTGTTTAATATCTTGTTTAAAGTTGTAGATATTATTACACAATAAAAAGAGAACTAAGAACACACAGATTATTGACCTGAGTTTTGTCGAAGAAGAGATTACATGGGGTAATATAAACCAGGCAACTCTTGAATGCTTGCTCAAATGAAATACTGTTTCTCACTTTTATATAGCTATTACATCACTTCTAGTTCTGTGCAGAAGCGATACAAAACTGCTTCCTTAATGAGCATCTACATAAGGATTTCTGTTTTCTGAATTCTGGTAATGCTTGTAAGACCCCAGGCAAAGTGTGAGAGAAGGAAAATATAACTATGAGCCACTGTAAGGTGTGGTCTGGGTTGTGGTTCCTTTGTTTTTCAGTCATTTCAGACATTATTTCAGTATTTACCTGAAGTATTTTACAAGTTATCAGAGTCAGGTGGATGGTACACTCAGTAAGCTGTAATTCAAACCTGGTTCAGCTAAAAGCAGATCTGACAGACCATTTTAATTCTATGCAATTATCACCTAACAATATATTCAGCACTTCAAAAGCATCAATGCAGCACTTTGTAATTTGTAAATTAAGGAAGTTCAGTTTAGATAACTGCATTCTAAAGACAAACATCATCAAATCATTGAATCACTTAGTAAGATCATCAGGTCCTACTGAGCCATTTGTTAACCAAAGAACTTAAACCCCTATTAGTGTCACACCACTTTGGATTTGAGAGGGCTGCCTTGAGCAATGGCATTTCCCAGACACTGTTGAACTTCCACTCCAAACAGCTTTTATTTCTTCAGCTGCTTATACTGAAAAGCTGAGTCTTGACGGTAATTTCAAAAGTATTTCCAAATCGCAGCTGAAAAGTTCAATAGGACTACGTGGCTGCAGTAACATCATTATTATATAAAAAGAAGTGAAAAAGTAATTCTGTTGAAGTTACAATAAAAATAAATCCTTGTTTATTCTGGGTACATGAACACCATTAATAGAGAGGAGATACTGTTAAAATACACAAACTGATCATCACTGTGGCTCTTGCATTACAGTGATGGCAAAGTAGCCTATTATAGCAAACTCAGCACTTCCACTGGTTCAATTTATTGACCAAAGCAAAGTTGTTTCAGGTGACTTTGCTCCTTTAGATCCCTACATGAAACAGAGAACCTGATACGCAAAATTGAACATCATCACATCTCACTAGACATGCAGGCAGTTTGCTTTGGTGCATTTTTTACATATCTGTACTTAACACTTTGAAATGTTTGTCTGTATATATTGCAGGTTTCACTAGTCAGAGATCAGTTTGCTTTTAGATCACTGAGAAAGAGATGCCAGATAACACAGAAAATAAATAGCAAGGGAAAAGCACAAAATACTGAAATCCAAGATTTCCCTTGTGCTTTCCATCTCCAAACATTCAGGAAGGCATTCTGTAAACCTGGAGTCTGTTTAATCCACTTCCCTCTCAGCTCTTCAGCTGTGACTGCATCAGTCAGGAAGGCTGAGAAGCAGCACACCCACCATCTATTAAAAAGCAACCAATTCAAATGTTTGCTTTACCAGCAACATAAATATACACCTCGTATGTATCCAAAACTTTCTGCAAAGACAGAATGGAAGCAGCAGGCAAAAGTTAAGGCTTATTTTTCACACGTCAGTATTCCTGTACTCAACCTAGAGCACTTCCCCAGTTCCAACTGCAAAAGAACCATGATACAAACTTGATGATCTGCTTACTCTGGTCAATGTTACCTGTGCTTTCAACATCAAGCAACCCACCACACAAAACTAACAAAAATGCTCCTAAGATCTAAACCGAACGTGTTGCATTTGTATCTTCATAGTCAAAGTGCCATATTACAGCACTGCATGTTCACTTCCCATATGATTACTTAAATCCCCCCCCCCCGAGCTCCAAATTTTTACAAAATCCTAGCAGTCTTAATACATTTGCATATGGAAAACATATTTTATTTTCCCCATTCTGCCTGTCAAAAAATATTTTTGGGGGAAAGAAAACGACACTAGTTAATTAATTCATTGGTTGGAGTTTCTGAGGAACTGCAGTTTAATAAATGTAAGAAGTAAAAATCATGGCATGCATGATTTCTCTCTTACATTATTGGGGAGAGTTCAGCAAGTTGTTAAATATAAACAACAATCCATTAATACAGGGCAAAGCATTTATTCACTGTTCAAATTTCCTGCTCATCAAGTGAAAAATTTTTGGCAGAAGTGCACTGCTCAAAAGAAAAAGGGAAAAAGAAAGAAAAGAAAAAAGAAATTAAAAAAGAAAACCCAGACAAAACTCACCCCCCAAACAGGGGATTTAAAGTTCACATGTCAAATGTAAGACGACAAATACGTCTTTTGGTCCAAATTCAAACAGAATTAGCTGAAGGTGATACTTGAAAACTGAAATAAGTTAGGAGTTTTAAAATTAAAATGCTAATTCACAAACCATGAAATTGCTAGTGCAAGACTGTGTTTCTTATCACTTCTATAACAGAATGGTGAACCTCTGAAAATCTATAAAGAGAAGTTAAATGTCCAGTGTTCTACCTCAAGTATGTCACATCACAGTACTAAACTAAGTAGATTTTAAATCTTCTGCACTCCAAAATAATCCTGCCTTTCCTCCCTGACCTGACATCCACTACAATTTTACAGCAATGTTATAATCCTGAAGAAAAAGGCAAAGAACAGTGAGCTTTGTCAGCCAGCTTACAGTTAAAGCCCTCACTAACAATAATAATCAGAAAGTGATAAATCCTTCCAAATTATCTGCAGAACCTTATCCTGATCCCACCAAAGACGACATAACCTCACCTACTGCAAAGGAAATGCTGAATTACTGAAAATAGCTTATTTAAATCTCAAAAAGGGGTTAATGAACCAAAATAATTAAGAGTTCATGGGATAGAGGACTCCTCAGGAGAGGATGGAAGAATATGAAGTAAAGCTGAATACATTTGGTACACAAGGCAGCTAATGAGAAACACAGAGTTTAAATTTCCAAGTACTAATCTCCAAAGCAATGCCCAAGAGTAGCATGTACAGGACAATTAACAGGAGCATATCCCTTCTGTGCAACTATTAGAGCATATAAAGCTCAACTGTTCTAAGAAAGTTATGCAAAAAAAAAGGATGGGTGCTTGCAAAGCTCTCAGATTCAAATACCATTCTCTTTTATTTGCTGGTTCACTATTACTTGAATGTTGCTGACTTTTGTCATTCTGTTATTAAAGCTGTTTCAGAAAAATCTGGATGAGAATTGTTGAAAATAAGGAAATTTATCTTACAATGAATTCTTGTTCAACACTGACATTTCGCTGACCCTGCACTCTGAACTTTCTATTTCAATAACTGAACACCACATGAGCCTCCAACATGAGAAGAAAAGTAGTTTTCTATTTCATCTTAGATCATTATTTGAAAATTTTAAAGGAAACAGCTATTCACATTATAAATGAATGTCTCATCTTTTTATTGTGTGATTTGTTGATTCTTCTCTTAAAAACAAATAGATTCTGTCTTCTATTGATACTACCCATGTTTTCCTTGTGTACAAGCTTGCATATAGTGCAAGGAGGTTCATATTTCAGTCATTCATTTCATGCCACAGGTTTTCAGCTGGAAGAATGATTTTACAAGGTTTACATCTTAAAATCTGCAAAAATTACTCTGAATTTCAGTGAGCGCAACTGCTATCATTATAGGTAAATTGTGTCAAATAAAACTTGATTATTCAGCCCTGCAATTACCCATGCAAAAACCTCCCTGAACATCAATTAATTATTACCCTGTTTGAAATGGAAAAGGAATCAAGATGTGGACGACTTTAAAGAAAAGTCCCCTCCAAAAACTATCTCAGATCGTGCAATACAAGATGTAATTACTGACACTGTTACCTGTAATTAGAAATATATTGTCCAAAGATTACAGCCCATAAATGAAACATGGCCACTCACCTACAGTGTACCAACTGGCATCCGTCAGCTTGCTGATAACAGCTTCCTGAAAGGATCCATCAGGCATTTTGGTTTCAACCATTGCTCCAACCTGCAACAAGGAGCAGCTCAAGGTTACATGGAAGCCCCCACTTAGAAAATCGAGAAAAACACAGTGATCCTTCCAGCAAGCCAGATTTATTTTTTAAGACTCAGTTTAGCTAAATGCTGCTTTGAAAGTTTAGTTACTCAGCAGGTAAGAACAAAGCTCCTTCAGCAGGAAGGCTGAACTGCAAGTACACACTAAAGCATTAAGAAACTCAGAACATCTAAATTCAGCATGACTTCATCATCTCAAGAAATAGACGGCAAACAGAAAAAAATACTCAAAGTCATTAATTTATTACTGATAATCCATTACTACTACTTCTATATGTTAAACACAGTTCTACTGTCAGCTAGATCAGAATTTCAGTAGCAGCCTTGGCATTCCTGCAGGAACTACAGAGAAAAGACAAACACAAGAAAGATGACCTTCTCTGAAGAGCTCTATTTGCATTCAATGTTTATAACATAGCTCTGCATTTTAGCACACAACTGTTACACAGAATAAAAATCCAAATAAACACATTTTTACATAAGATGCATCAACTACTCTAAAACACTGAGTAATTGTATTTACTCTTGTCTGATGGGCTTGAACATGGCTTTGCACTTGACTTATTAATTACTTCTGAGAAGTTTCAACGTTTCATTATTTATAAGAAGTTTTGCATCTTATGAGAAGACACAAAAATCCCTGTGCAGACAAAACTGTGTATCAAGTACACTACACAGAGAAGCATAAATAGCCCACAAAGCTACAAAAATTACGACTAATTCCTCAGAATCCATCTCATCTAATGTGATGAGCCTCCTTCTGTTGATTTCACTCATGAAGAACAGGTACCCACCTATGCAGCAACAAAATTTAGAGTTTCTGAAATCAATTATGTGATTATCAAAAGAAGGCATACAATATACATACTCTTAGAGGTCCTTTAACTTGGTCATCTTGCACTAACTGAGTTGAGTTATCCCCCTTCAAGACCACCTGAAAGATATTAATGAACTTTCAAATATGCATCTGATTTCTTAACAGTACAGACAAAAAAAAAAGAAAATGCACATATATAAAAACTTTATTATCCACATTAAGATTATCAATTAAACAGATTCAAATGTTACTGAACAGAAAACACTTGGCATGGCCAGTTTTACTGACAGGAAGCCCCAAGCATCACACCTAATATTTAATCTGAAACATCATCATTAAAGAACAGATCAAATAAAGCACCAGTAATTCCAAAGCAAAGAAAATACATTTTTAGGTGAGTTTAGAACTGGACACAATCCAGGGCAAACCTGGATTTGGGCTGCCAGATGAGAAGATTAAACAGGTGGGTTCGTCCTTCTCTCTACTTCAACTGTAGCACTTTATTGACAACACATTGACAAGTAAACCACAACCAAAATAAAAACCTCTCCATAATAAATATGTATCAAAAAAGCACCAAACTGACTGCAATACCAGCATTTCTACTGCCTTGAGCAGGAGAAAGTTTTTAAGGCAAAGATGTGAAACCCTTCAAGTGTGATGAAAATAAGGATCAGTTACAGTGTAAGTAAACTCTGCTTCTCCCTTTAAAATTGTACGTTCTAGAAGGGAACAGTGGCAAGACAGAGTGAACATCAGCTTATGCAGTTTAATAAAAAACATTTCCAAAATTTCTATTTCTTTTCAGGAACCAAAAGTTCCAGGAGCTTCTTGACATATAATGACATCCAGTTTTCTGACTCCCCAATTATCCTCCAAGCACAGACTACACTGTAGCTGTATTCATAAACACAACACCAGTGGCATGCCAAACAGCATCGGTATTAACACACATCCAGGTTAAAAATGCACTTTATGCTGATATAACCTTTAAAATAAAAACTGAGAGGGATGAATACAGGTTGTCCTGCTGCTCAGGAAAAGGCTACCGGACGTTTTGGACTCTTTGCACTCTTGGCAAGCGTGCCAGGGTGTGCCTACACACTCTTAATTACAGTATCAGGCTTAGCTTGTTAAAACTTCTATTGTTGTAATATAATTGAGATCCAGCGACAGGAATTTCCACCAAGTCACAGCAGCCTCATGTAATTCCAAATCTTATCGTGGAGTAATAAAGCATCTGATTCTAATGAGAAAAAGAAACTCCTACCTATTAACAGGCTAAATACTCTACCAGACCAAAGATGCTGACAAAATCAAGCTTGTCAGACCTGCACACTGCTTCCTACAGAGTTCCTCATTAACAAGGGTTTCAAAGAACACCACAAGTTTCCCTAAGTACTCATTAAGAACAGGGAAAAGACTCCAATATCTGAATTACAATTTTTTCTATTGATGAAAAGCACTCTGATAAAGTGATATGATCTATATACGTAACTGAAGAAGCTGACGGCTTGTTCTACTTGATCTAAGCATTAAAGCACGCTAAAGCTTGGATGTGTAGTTACAAAAAGCAGCTTTCACCTCGATCTGCTGTGGATTTTGGGTTACTAAGGCTTTATTTACAGATCTCGGACAGCAGACACGGAAGTGGGAAGTGGGAAGATTTTGACAAGACAAAGCAGAAAAACAATTTCTATATTCACTTTCAATTTTAACTTGCATTTAACTACGTTTTATTCTTGTTCTGACATAGAGGCATTTACAACAGTACTGACAACACCACAATGACAACTTCCTCTTTTGGTTGTTCTGGCAAAAGCGCTGTAAATGTGAATGAATACTATGTGCCAATACTATCCATGCACAGAAGTTCAGCTACAGCCAGGGCACGTTGCTTTAGAAGCAGCAGCAAGATGCTCAAAACTTAAATATTGCCCTGAGCATTGCTAAAACCTGGTCTAAGAAACAAATTATTGCCATCTCTCTTACTGTTGACTTATTTTGGCATTTCCTCTTCAGTTCCAAGCTAGAAAAGTGAGAGTGTCAGTTGGTATGAAATGGAACTTTTGCTTCTGAAGAGGCTGCTCTTATTCCTTATTAGCCATGTAAAGCTATAATCCTCTGTTTGTGACATCAAAACTTATTGCTGGGAAAATGATGCATTCAAAAACAGAAGACAAATGCGGTCAGGAAAGAAGCAGCAAGAAAGCTCATTTTTGTTCCAGCATCCTACTAAAAAATATAATAAAAAAAACAACATCCCACCCCCCAAAACAAAGCAAAAAAAGAAATTGCCTCAAATCCAGCAACAATATGAAAAAAAAAAAATGTAAGCGTTGTTTAAAATTCATACAGTAAAGTGATGAACGTTTCCTAATCTTCAGGACTAGGATCTCCTGTGACAGCCCTTTCAGCACAATACTTTACTAAAATCAGCAGCAGTCTCAGCACACTTACCTTGACTTTCACAAGCCTTTTCACCGTCTTAATCTTTGCCTCACAGAAGGCACCACGGTACTTGGCACTGACATCAGTCCCCACTGTCAGGTAGGCAGGCTCATCTGCTGCCTGGAGAGAAACAAAAACACAAAAACTAACTTTAGCTCCTATTTATAGTTACAGCTGCGTGATTATATGTTTAATATTACACCTAGACTTTTAAACCTGTTGACTTTTAATTGATAAACAGTGGCTGTACTTGAGATTGCCACCACAGAGTTCTTTAAAAGGAAAAAAAAAAAACCCAACAAGCAAGTTACAGGAAGTTTGAGTTTGTCACTGATGTTGACACACACCTCCTGTCAATTCATTGTCAGCCTCTCCCAGAAATGTCTTTGAGGGTATTCATTGATATTTCAGATATCTCCTTATAAAAAGGGCAACAAAGTAAAGGAGTGACTATTAATTCAAGCAGTTTCTATACAAAAGGAAAATATTTCAACTGCAAAAGGTCAGTATAACAGGTAGTCGTATTTTTTCAGCCATAAGAAATCCAATGGCACAGATTATTTAAAACGTTTGAGATTGGTGTCATCCCAACACTTACAATTAAGTCTATAATATTCTATATATAGGATTTCTTTCCTGGTGACTAAAAGGAGACCTCTAGAGAAATCTGTTGCAATCTTTCAAACAGCTATTAACAAGTATTTTTCTTTCCTGGAATGCCTTTATCAAAGCTTAATTGCCTGTGCATTTTTAAAGAGAAATATCCATCATGATTTCCTTAATCTGGACTTTAATACTCAACATTTCTGCATTGCAACCTTGCATTTACTGTGCTCATTGCAACTGATCAACAAGGACAAAATTACCACACTGAAAATGTCTATGAAGACAGGAAATCGGTGCAGAATCCAAAATAAAATGGGCTTATATATGGTTTGGGGTTTTTTTATTTTATGTTTCCTTCAACTCTGAAGGGAAAAGAAAAAGTTTTGTAAATTATACTGCAATTGTTGAGCCTTTGTACTGAGCAAACCGGCAACAGCAAAGGCGGGACAAAAGCTGTGGTTTTGCAAACTTGCCATAGCAGCTGCTGATACAGGAAGCGTTTAAGGACGGGAGCCCGAAGGACAACAACAACAATTCAGAGGCGGTGAGGATGTTCGGAGCGCTCCTGCACGGCGGTGAGAGCTTTAAATCACCTGCACCTCGCTGGGGAGCAGGAACAGCACTCACAGCACGCACCGAACCCCGCGTTCTCCCACTGCTGCCGTGCCCAGACGGAGAGCGATTAAAAATGAAATCTCCAGAGCGGCGGGCGAACAGGGCGGCGATCCCCGCTCCCGCCGGAGCCGCCTACCTTCATCTTTAAGGGTTATGTGAGCGATTCCAGCTCCAGGACTTCTCCTCGCACGGGAAACACTGCAAAACAAGAGCGGGGGAGGCTGAGGGCTGAGCGCGGGGCTCCCCGCGAGGGGCGGCGGGGGGAGCCCGGGGAAGGCGGAGGGAGGGACGGAGGGAAGGAGCCGCCGCCCGTCCCGGCCGCGCCGAGGGAGCGCGGCCGCCGCTTCCCGCCGGGCGGCCCCGCGCTCGGTGTGTGTCACGTCGCCATTTGCTCCGCGGGGCTCAGGGGCCGCCGCCCCCCACCCGCCCCGTCCCCCTCTCAACTTTCCGCGGCCCCGCCGGGCCCCCTCCTCCTCCCGGACTTGTGCCTCCCGGCCCCCCGGGGCAGCGCCGCAGCCCCCCGGCCCAGGGAGCGCGGGGCCCGATCCCGGGGATATCGGGACAGAGTTGGGGGGTCCCGGTCCCGGGGGTCCCGGTGCGTGAGAGGGGCGGCGCGCGCGCCCGTGCGCTCCCCCAGGGCGGGGGAGGGGGGGCCGGGGGGGGTTTAAAGCGCAGCTCCCAGAGCCGCTCCGCGTCCCCTCCCCCGGGACGGCGGCGCGGCAGCCGCAACTCCGCCACCGCCGCCTCCTCTTCCTCCTTCTCTTCCTCCTCCTCCTTTCCCTCCTCCTCCTCGCGCGTCCCTTCCTACCTGTGAACTCCTCGTTCCGCAGCCCCCGCGCCGCCCGGGCCCCTCCGCAGACGGCGGCGGCCCCGGCTGAGCGCGGCCCCCGCTCCGCCCCCCCTCTCTCCCGCCCCCCTCCCCCCCCCGCGCGCGCGGACCCGCCCCGCGCCGCAGCGCGAGCCCCAATAAACAAGCGGCGGGAGCGGGGCCGCTCCCATTGGCCGCCGCCCCGACGCCCCGCGCGCATTGGGCCGCCGCGGACAGCACCCCCATTGGGCAGCGCCGCGGCCCCGGGCGCACGGGATTGGCGAGCGGCGGGGACCGGAAGGGCAACGGCGCGATGCGATTGGCTTGGGGCGGGACGGGAGGAGGGAGGGGGAAGGACGGGGAGGGGGCGGGACCGTGGCGGCGGCCGTGGCGGTGGGGGCGGAGTCGGCACGCACGGCGCGCAGGCGCGGCGGCCGCGGCGTCGCTGGCGCCATTTTGTGCGCGGCTCTTTCCCATTTTAGGCCGCGGGAAGAGGGAGGAGCGGGAGTGTCCATGGGATCGGTGGAGGGATCGGCCGGGAGGCTCATCCCGAGCTCCGCTGAGGCGACGCCGCGTCTCTTCCCGGCGGTATGACCCCGTCGCTGAGTGTTGGCGGCGGCCCCGCTTGCGGCGGCGATGGCGCAGGAGCGGGCCTGGCCGGACCCGGAAGTGGAGCGGCCGCCATGGAGGCGCCGGGACCGCCCGCCGTGAGGGCGCGGAGCCGCCGGGGCGGCCCAAGCGCCCCGCAGAGACACACCCGGGGTGCAGGTAGGGGCTGCCGGCCCGCGCCGCCTTCCCGCGGGGGAGGGCGCAGCTCCGCCGCCCTTCATCATCCCCGTGACGCGTGAGGGGAGGGAACGCGACGGGCTCTTGCTGCCCGGGCTCTTCTGCACGGTTCCCTCTGCAGGAAGACGCAGCACGGACAGGCATGAACAGTGTGGGGGAGGCTGAGGGCTTTTTCTGGGGGGGGGGGGGGGTGTTGTAGTGTTACCTGGTCCTGGAGGTGCAGCCTTACGAGACTGGATACCTGCACCTGTCGGGGTCTTCTGAGAGAGTTTGGTCTTAGAGACGAAATTTCACCTGAATAAGTAGGAGTTACTGGCCGAAGCCTATAATAAAACTAAATATTTTAGCGTTAGTTTCACATTTTGGCTTATTATACAAAACTTTCTTTGTGGTTCACGGCAATATAGGTGCATAATTTTTATTCCGAAGTAACAGATCCATAGTTTTTATTCCAGATGACTATCTGTTTAACAGTGCTCACTCTGAGCTACAAGACATCCCTCAGGGTTACCTAAAGCAACAGCGGGGGGAACATTGTGTTAACTTGGCAGAAATACATGGTTATTTTAGGTTTGGTTCCCATGTCAGTTCTGCTTTGACAGTGGTTTTTGTATTTTTTTATTAAATCCTATGCTTTGGAAAGCAGCAAGTAAAGGGAGAGTTCTCTATAGAGTTCGGTGAGCAGAGGTGTGTGCTACAAGTAAGCTCTGAAGGTTTAATAAGGTATAAAGTACACGAGGCTTGTTTGGAATTGGCTGCAGGCGAGGTCTGACTTGGATGAAAGCTCTGGAATTCTGATGTTTGGATCTGGGTTGTAAATATAAGGATGGTTGAGGATCTATTCAAAATGTCTAAAGGTTGAGGTATTTAGTGCTCGGGGAACTTTTATGCTGTGCTGTAGTTCTGCTTTATGCAGTAGATAAACTGCAGAGTGTCTGAGGGGAGCCTACAAGAGATCTGGAGAGGGACTTTGGATAGGGGCATGGTGTGATAGAACAAAGGGAATGGCTTCCCACTGTCAGAGAGCAGACTGAGCTTGGATATGAGGAAGAAATTCCTGCCTGTGAGGGTGGTGAGGCCCTGGCACAGGTTGCCCACAGAAGCTGTGGCTGCCCCATCCCTGGCAGTGTCCCAGGCCAGCTTGGACAGGGCTTGGAGCAACCTGGGATAGTGGAAGGTGTGCCTGTCCATGGCAGGGGTTGGAATTGGATGATCTTTTTAAGGTTCCCTCCAACCCCAATTATTCTCCAGTTCTGTGATTTAGAATATATTATGTCTAACCCAAATGTTAACTTCCAAAATTCCATTTGAATGTGAATTTCTCATCTCTCTGTGGAACGTGTTGGCCAAATCCTGGCTTGGATTGTGAGCGTTCCTGAGGCAAGGTTTGTATTTCTGTACTGAGTGTAGAACCATTCAATAAATAACAGTTTGTGACCAAACTAATCAGTCTTGTTTCTGATTTCTAGCATAAAAATCCTGCTCCCATGGACGTATTTCTTACAGCCAGGACAATTAGGAGGTTCATGGCACATCACCCACCAAGCTGCTTTGAGCAAAAGGACTTTATTTCTGCATAGCCAGTGAGCAGGAGAGGTGACTTGTTCTTTTATGGTATTTTAAGCACCTAAGAATGCCCAGTGGGCAGCTCAACACAGCACAAATGTTCTCACACAGCTTAGGGATGATGTCTGTTGTCATGGAATGAGAACACTGTGCTTTTGGCAAGGCAGAAAAAGGATCTAATTTTGGTTTAATTATCTTTTCATTAATATGAACTTCAGGACCCAAGAGTTAGTCCACGATGCTGAAATTTTTCATCCTAAATGTCAGTGTTAAGCAGCCCTGAAACTTGAAGCCAGCTTGGCTGTGCTGGATCCTTGCAACTGTACCCCATCCCCCTGTGCAAACCCTAATAGGGAAATGGTGGAAATGAGTGGAAGAAATGGCAGTGGAGGTTGCTTTGGTGAGCGTTTTTATCATGGCCTGTTAACTCCTTAGAAGCTCTAGAGTGGGACAATCACAGTAAGTAATTTTAGTATCTAATCTCTCTGTAAACAGACATGCTGTGAGGTAGAAACATTTCATTTTTTAGATCATTGTTCAAAGCAGCAGTACTTGTGTTATCTGTACTTTGTTAGTACCAAGGTCTTGCAGATGCAGCACAGGAGACTTGCCTGGGGAAATGCATTTGAGCCTTAGCTTGAGCAAATTAAAGGCTTCTTAATTTAAAAACAATTAAAAGCATTAAGGCACTCTTAAGCCTGACACTGGTCATTGGTCCCATGAAATTCTAAGTGATGGCTGTAAGTAAATTAGTAAAAATAATACACTTAAACACTTGAAAATGTGTTTAGTGTATTACTTGCATAAGATACAGAAATCGCCCAAAGTGTTCCATACGTGTGGCACTTGATAAGAAAAAGCAAATTTAGAAATGTCTGTATCTTACAGTACTCCTTATAAGAACAGCAGAATAAGTAACTTGAATGTATCACGTGGCTTTCTTGAGATCAGAGATAAAGTAAGATTTCTGGGATAAGTAAGATGGTTTTATTCTGTTCAGTACTCACATACTGCTCTTGACATACTGCATTTTTTGTAGATAAAAGAACTCAGAATACATGTACAATTGCAGCCAAAATACTGTAGAAATATAAAAAATACTGGATCTTATTCTAACATTGAGCTGCTTTCTGTGTAATGAAGTACAGTGCTACTCTGTCAGACCTTGCAAGTGTTCAGGAGACTTTTAGCTTTTATTTTTATCTCCACCATTTAGTTCTTGTTTTTTTCTTTTCATTTTATTTCTTTATGCTCTTCCCCTTGGTGTTTCTATTCTGTAGTTAAATAGGCAACATATTCCAGTGGTGGTTCCGATCCTGTCCGTATGGAACTGCAGTGTTTCTGTACGAATTGAGGTCACATTCTTCCCACTAAGCTTTATTACCTAAGTGATTGCAAACTGCTCAGAGGAACGTGGTAAGAAGTTGTGAAGTTCAGGTATAAAGAGAAAAAATGAATGTGAAGTTGACAGCAAAAAACTTGAGCCAGTAATAGCTGGGTTATAAAAATGAGGGATCAAACCTTTCCTGGTCATGCAGAAAATTGTGCTTCACTGTTAAACTACCAGAAATAAGTTCCTTCATTTTTATAATTGTGTGTGTGAGAGAGGGAAAATTAAAAAAATAGTGAAACCTGTTAATGTTAAATGCTTACTTACAGTTTCCCCAGCTCTGGGACATTCCTGTCGTCAAGTTCAGAAAATGGACATTTAATTATTCAGACATAACTTCATGCTGATTTTAACCATTTCCCTGTGAGGGTTCCCACTGGAGAAGACACAGTCTGGCAACCCTCAGGAAGCCTGAATTGATGCATTCTCTCCACTGAAGTTCAGTGCCGACTTCTTGAACCTGGTCTGGGGATGTTTTGCAGCAGTGCAGTATCTTCTGGTAAAGATGAAAATATTTAAGACACAGAGCACTCAATCAGAAATATTTGTGTGAGAAAAATCCCAGAATTGGGATTTCTATCAGCTCTGCAAAAATAATACTCACTTTGGAGTTGCTTTTCTCAGTAACACCAGTAAAGTGATCCGTGCTCAGCTGGCCAAGCACTTGGCAGCAGCCTCAGTGATCTCCAGGGAGGAGCAGCCCCATTTTTCCTGAATAAACTATGTCCAGACTTTGTTGTGCTTTGTGGCTGCAGATCTGAGCTCCAATCCCATGTGTTCTCCAGTGTGTGCAGGAATCAGTGATGCATTAACTGAGTGTGGTGTTGGCAGCCCAGCACCACGAGAGGAGTTTCAGTTCTCAGCCGATGGAGCTGCTGCTTCCCCCCGGCCCATGAGCTGTGGCATCTATCAGGCAATCTTCTAATGCCAGACAGAAAATGTTCATTGTTTTATGACTGATTTGGTAATCTTGTGTTTGGACAGAACAAGAGCTGTGTTGTAAGAGGCTATTTTTATTCTTTCTGGTATGTAATTTTATGATAGCTGACATATTTGTATCAAATGTTAATGTTGGCTAATTTAGGAACTACGTGCTCATTGCCGGGGTTTACTTAAGCATGGATTCTAAAGCCAGTTTCTGCATGTTCTGGCACATGGTGTTATCTAAATATAGATACTTAATTTCTATTTTGTTATCTAACAAAGGGATGCAGGATATGGAATTTGATTACAAATACACTGAATTTCTTGTATTATTTCTCAGGACTGCAGGTTCACATTGGTGACGATAGTTACAGCTATCCTGGGGAAGTCATGCAGTATTGCAAAACAACTGCACAGCACTGCAGAGAAGCTGAAGATTTGTGCAGCAGCTTTAATTTAGATGTGGCAAAGGATTCTGTCATCTGCAATCAAGTGATCAGTCTGTCTTTCAAAACTTGAAGTAGGTGCTTGAAGTCAAATGAGAATTTAGTTACTGTTCTGGATAGCACTGTTCACACAGCTGCTGAAGGAGAGTGTTCTTACATGTTTTTCAAAATAGCACTTTGTCTCTGGATGCCAGCAGTAAAGGTGAAGGATTAGATCTCTAAATCTACTTGTCATTAGTTCTCTCTCAGGCTTTCTGAGTAACATTTTTTGTGGCAGGCACAAGACACTGTTTAGTACCAAAAACGTATCCTGAAATGTGCAGGCTGCAGCAGTGCATCAACCATTCCAGTGTTGTAAACTTAAATTTTTTAACTCTCTGTGCTTTTTAACTGGCTTCCAAAATATCTTTGCAACATGCAGCCTTTTTTTCCCTGGCTTCTGAGGTGTAAACCTTATTACTGATGTAAATTCTTTATCTCTGGAAGTTTTGATCTTTCAAGGGGAGATGTTTTTTTCTACAGGATTGAAGGAGTAGTTTTGGGTAAATCCAGTCAGTTACCCATCTACAGATCGAATACATTTTATGTTCTTGAAATAAACTTAAAAGGAAAACATTCAAAGTTATACCTGAATCTCTAAATAGTCTGTATTCTTCCTAACAAAGTCAAATCTCTAGTTTATAATTACTGCTGTTTTAGTAAACTCCCATCTAAATCAAATGTACAGAGTACAACTTGAAAGCAAAACCCACGTGGGTTTGGGAGTGGCAATTACTTATTCCATTGCTATGAAAACCAACAGGAGAAAAAGTCTTTGAAGTTTTGCATGTTGTATTGGAAAAACCTTACTGCAGTCTTTTGAGTAAATTATGGTGCTGAAATAGAAGATATTCCTCTTTAAATATTTAACTTCTAAGATGTACTTTGTAGCAACAGTGTGGTCATTTTTCAGCCTTTTGTGATACCACACTGGGAGTAAATGTTCACTGATGAGGTGTCTAATGCTAACCATACCTAAGATGGGAATTGCTGCCGACATTGGAGAGCTTAACTGAGTGGTTGTTTCACGTTGGTATAGAGCATTAACTCTGGCTGGATTTATTTCAGATTCAGGGTCTTTTTGCTTTTCAGGAGTTTGAGTGATCTGGGCAGTCTGAAGTAAGAATCATCCCTCTTTATCCTTTTATCCTACCTGTTGCTAATGTATATCTTGGTTTTACCTTGGAAGGCTTTTTTTTTTTTATTTTTTTTTAATTTTACCCCTGCCTCCTGTTAAGACTTTTTGCTGCAGAAATAGCCATGTAGAAAAGTACAAGAAGAAAATAAAGCTCTTATGAGCCATATTCTCATATACCAGTGTCTGAAAAATCTTGTGTAAGTGGTTTGTAGAGTTTGGATTTTTACTAAAATACGTATTTCCATACTTGTTGAGATAAAGAACAGGGTTCTAATACTGATGGCGAGTCCTTGGACATGGTCCACCTGCCAGAATAGGGGTGTCTCAGGCTTGCCAGCACTGATAAGCTGGTGATTAAATAATTTATTGTTACAGATGCAGATTGTAGAGCAACGTGATCCAACAGGATCAGACTATTGTATGCACAGTCCTTCCTTGTAGCCCTCTAGAAGCAGTGTGTGTGTCCCTGAAGTGTGCGTGTCACAACCAGCCTGCAGCCTGGCACAGAGGGAGGCAGCAGCACTGCTGTTCAGCGTGGCTGCTCAGCAAAAGAAAGCTTGTGAGGGCAGTGGTTACATAGCCTTTCTTCCAGGGCTTTTGCTTGTCCAAATTATTTCAATCACTTCAGGTTAATTTACTTTTCAGCCTCAGCTAACAAGACTGCAGTTGGTCAGTATTGATTCTTACTTCAAAGTATTAATGCTGTCAGTCTTTTGAATTAAATGTTTTCAGTTGTAAGTAGTTGCTGTTGCTGAGATCCTATGGTTCAGCCAGTGATTCATTCTGAATTTTTTTCCTGCTCAGCCATCTTTTTCCAAAGCTATTTTTCATTTGTCTGTGTTGTTTGGAGGATACTATTACAGATACTTCATTTCCAGGTGGCCAGGGAGTTGTCTGCCCAATCAACACTTAAAGTGTGAATTAATTGCCAGACTCTGCTGTTTGCAGGAGTTGGTACCTTCAGGGATGTGCTTTCCCTGCAGTGCTTCCATGCAGTGTCACCTCATTAGCTACAGCTATAAACAGAGCCCCTGAAAGGAGCTGTGTTGTGCGACATCCAGAACTCTGACAGAGTAAAACACATGTATTTTTGGAGGGTTTTATTATTCTGGATCAATGGAAGATCTATTTGTGGGAGTGATCTGTCTCCTCCTTGCAAGCAGCCCAACAGGGGACTCACTGCTGTGAGGGTAGACACAAGCACTTGGCTGGGGGAAGCAGCTCTTGTTAAACCAACTAATGGAAAACACATTTAGCTACATTTTGGTTCTGCCTCAAACAGCATTTCAGATTTGTTTCTATTCCTGATGTACATAGGAAAGTGTTTAGGGGAAATAGGCTCTCACTCGGTGGGCTTTGTTGACTGTGGAAACACCTGGGATTAGAACTGAAACTGAGCTTTGAGCATTCTGCTAAAGTAGCTGGTGCTTCCTGTGCTGCTCTTGTCACCTGTTAATGCACTCAAATGTAATAGGTCTCTGTTCTTTCTGAATGTAATGAAAGGAGCAGATTTCCTGCTTTTCTAAAATCCCAACAAACAAGATAAAATTCAGCTTTCAAAAATTTAGGCATCACTTGGGTGGGTTTTGGGGAGGTGTGTGTTTGGAATGCATCCACTTTGGGGTGAATTTACTATAATTGAACCTACTCTTAATCTGGTGAAATTGGAATCCTAATGATTGATTTTGGATATGCAGACAGTATGTGTACCAAATTATATTTAATTTTATGCAGCAATAAAACACACCATGTTCTTTCTAACTCCTTGATTGGCTTGTTTTATCACATTGCCTAAAATGGTATTTTCAGTGGGCAGTTCCTACCCTGTTTTAGAGGAGACTTCAGGGGATTTAATTTTTTTCCTGTATCTGAAGATACGCATGTGTTTGGACTACAAACTGTGTGATGCTGCTGCCTGCTTTATTCTAGTTGTCCATTTTTGGTTGGCACAGCAACTCGTAAGAACCATTTTTAAACAACTCTTTCAGAGTCCTTTAATAGCAATGTACTGAAGATGAAAGAGCACTGCGTGGGGGTGGCTGCATCCATCTGGAAATAAGAGACTTGGTTTGAGCTTGGTTGTAGATCCTGTATTCTAAAATACTAGAATGTATTTACAGTGAGGCAAGGCTTAACTCTTTTACCACTTGTTTCCTGCAACTCTGTGTAATTGGACATAATAGGCAGCAAGATGCTCTATAATGGAAAGTTACAAGCAGTTGGTGTCTCGAAATAGCTCTCAATTCTTAAGTAGAAGTAACTTCCTTGCTGCATGTAACTTGAAAAACTGGTGGGTGGAAGAAAAGCTGGTCCTTGTCTTACAGACATGGAACTGAAAGAAGAAAATGAGGGGGAGAGAACAGACTCTGTGCTGTAATTTTGGCGCAATTACAGCGTCAGAATTGTCATGACAATCACAACTATTTTTCTCTTCGTAATCTTGAAACTGTACTTCATTTTAAGGTCATGATAAGATGTGTTGTTGAATTCACTATTTTGTGTTCCCTTCTATGGCTGTGGTTTTATCTTCAGGAAGAGACTTGCAAAACAGCTCTGGAGTTATTCCAAATCTCCTTCCTTAAGGGTGCCTGGGATTGCACAGCCAGAGAGCATCCCAAGCAGTGCTGCATCCGCATGGACAGTCACACTCTCAGCATGTGGGGCTTTAACCTCAGGCCACCAAGCTATTTTTGGTGATGAGAAGTTACAAATGAATGACCCAATGCTTGGCATACTTCAGATCTGCATGAGACACAATCTGCTTGGAATGTTTCCTTTCTGAGAGTCAGCACCAAATACAGATGAGTAGTATTTCTTTTGGAGATGGCCTCGTGGATGTCTGCCACATAGGAAATTTCACATATCGGTTATTTCTAAGAGTCTTGCCATCATTTCATCAGCAGTACTAGCAGTTGTAAAGAGGATATTATCCAAGCCAGTAACTTTTATGGCCATATTAAAGTAGCATAAAATTAATTGTCTTGATGCAACAGCCTAAACTTGCTTTTTGAACTCTGCAAGTGCACTTTCATATTCTAAAATCTGCTCTGACGCAGTCATGGAGATGGATGTAGGTAAACTAGATACTGGAGCCTTTTGTTTTGTAATTTGTCACCTGCAGTTCACGTAGTCCCCTTCTTAATTCTCTTGAACAAACCTGCTGTTACGTGGACTTGCTGACTAACTCATTGTAACAGAGAATGTGACATATCCAGCCTCAATAAATAGCAGAGTAGTGATTCATCAGGTACTGAGTAACAGCCAGTGGATGTATGAGAGTTAAGGAGGAAGCATCTTACTGAACAGGCTACTCTTGTGTCATCGTTGCATCTATACTTCTCAAACACTCCTTGGTGGAGGGATGACTTTAGGCTAAGAGATCACTTGGTCTGTACACTTTCCTTCCTGGTGTTCTGTTTGAGCCCTGTACTTTGGGTCTTAAGCAAGAGAATATGCCATTGAAACTCTGAGCTTGAAGTGTTTCAGCATGGCAAGAACTGGAGTTATGCATTTCAAGTGGGTATTTAACTTTCTGCTGCATTATGTGTTCCCATAAATGGCCAGAGTAGGACAAAGTAGGTTAGTTGTGGAGCCTGAAGCAAGCAGTGCTGCTTTTCTGCTATCTTTAGATCTGAAACTTCCCAGTGCTTTGGGCAGAAATAACCCAAGCAAGACTTTTAGAATCACTTCTTACTCAAATCTCCAATTCAGAAGATTTTATCCTACCATTTGTTTGCCTTGCAAAGCATTTTCACATTTTAGTTACACTGAAGTTATAATTGACCATTTTCAAGCCAGCTGTAAAAGCTAATTTTAGGGAAGGGGATGCAAGCTCTACTTCTGTAAGAAAGCATGCTGCCTTTCAAACCTTCATGTTGGCTGCCTGATCAGGTGTTGTTCCCTGGGCTTAAATCAAACTCTTGTCCTTAGATGTTGTTTAAGCCTGGAGGGTAAGGGAGTATCTACAACAGAGCCAGATTTTTTCCCCCTAGTCCTGTAATTAAAACAGAGCCACTGTTTTGTCACTAAAATGTAAGCTTTTTGGGTTTTTGCAATTTAATATTATTTTCCCTTATTCTGGAAGAGATCTAGTCCTCACTTAAATAATTATCTCAGATCCAGCTTGAGCCCTTCTGGAGCTTGTTCACCAAGTGATTTGCCTCAGACAGCTCTATATATTTAGAAAAAAAAAATGGGCTTCGACATTTAATTAAAGTTTAATCATGCTTAGCTGTCCCACTGCATTTTTTATTCTTTATTTGGTTAGTGTGGCCATAAGTAGCCACTTCCTTCTTTTTGAAAGATTTCTTCCCCTGCTCAACTTCACTGTTTATCATAGCAACAAGTAAATATTACTCTCAGTAGCAAAACTCATTGACTTTTCTGTTTGGCCTATCAGCTGTGGACTAAATTAGCAAAACATTATGAGGGCAAATGCACTACTGTATAATTAGTTTAATCATTGTTAAGTAACTAACTTCAAATTAGTTAGTTGTTAAATACAGTGTGGTTGTCTCATGGAACTGTAAGGTTACAAAAATAGCTGTCACAAGGGGGTTGCAGTAGTTTTTCTGCAGGAGTGAGTCTCTCTGGGCTAGAAATTTATTCTAATGTTCCTGGGCCTTGTTGACAAGAGGTAGCAGTGCTGAACTTAAGATCAAAAAAAAATTCCACTAGTTTTCTGTTTCTAAAGTAAAGGGAAATTTTGACATTAAAATAGCTTGTTTAGTATTTTCCTACTTTTTTCCTCCTTGATCTCCCCCCCCCCCCCGAATAAAAGCAAATTTCTCTACCTTCTAGTGCTTAATTTTTTTTCTTTGCCAATCTGCAGTCACTGGAAATCAGAGTAGGTTTTTTCCTTACCATACCATTTTCATCAACAGGATGAGTCTATACTCTGATAAATTAATGACATTTGGAAAACAACCTGACAGTAATAATCATCTTGGTATTATTTAACTAAATTTTGCCATGAGAGGCAAGACACTGGGCAATACTTTGCATGTGCTGCTATCCACAGCCTCCTAAATTGCTTCTCATGGGACTTTTTGCTTGTTGTGAAAAGGTATAGAAAAACTAGAGTGTAGATCCTCAAAGGAACTTTTTGGATTGCAGTGTTCTCCAAGCAGTTATTTGGAAATTCTGGATAAGCAAGTAGGTGGCTGTGCTTCTACTTCATATCTCTTCTTACACTGAGGAACATCTTCCTTCAATTTTGTCTTTTAAATATACACAGCTCTTCTCACTGTACCCTGAAACCTGCCTGGGAGTGTTGTTATGGTTCCTGTCCCTAATTGTGAATGGCTGTCACTGAAGGGATTAAAGGGGTGGATGGGTGGGTGTAACCACTCAAGGACGGCTTTCAGGTTCCCTTCAGCAGTTTAGAGCATGGTGCTAAAAACACCAAGGTCATGGGTGGGTTTTGATCCTGGACTTGAAGATCCTTGTGGGCCCCTTCCAGCTCAGAATATTCTGCGATTTTAGGAACAGAATCAAGACTAAATAAAGAGAATCGAGCAGCTCCCTGCTGCCATACCCAGGGAGTGGCAGATCAGTTCAGCTGATGCTTTAGGGTGCTGCTGAGGAGTTTCCTGACTGGCGCTCGCCCGTGACTCAAACAGCTGAGTCAGCAGGAAAGTGCAGTAGTAAATTCAGTCTGGAGCCATGGAATTCCAGGCTGACTCAGAGCAGCAGCTGCTCCTGCTGCCTCAGGAGGAGGCACTGAAGGAGGCTGCCTGTCCTGGCCATGACTAATGCTGGCTCAGGCTGCCCCATCTGTCCCAGCAGCTCCGAAAGCTCTGCCCAGCTGGAGAGGCAGCAGTTCAGGTAGCCTGAGCTGACAGAGTCACGGAGTACCAAGACAGGGCCACCTCTCTCTGTTGACTTTCCCATGTCACAAAAAGGAAGTAGAACCTGTGCTTTGTAATCCTGGTACAAAGGAGACCGGAGAAGGCCAGGTATTTTCCAAACTACCTCTATAAAAATAAAGCTGTAAGGGAAAGCTTCTGGTTTAAGGGCTGGTGAACATGAGTGTGTAGTTCTAAAGCTGAGGAGTTTGATTCATTACATAAATACGCATTTTAGATTAGCAGGGCCATTAGAATTTTAACTGCATGCACAAACAAGACTCCAATTTTAACTGAGTTTTAAGGTGGTGAACAGAACAGTTTATTACCTTATAGAATCATATGGGTTAGAAGGGGCCTTAAAGATCATCTCCTTCCACTTCCCTGCCATGGGCAGGGTCATCTTCCACCAGACCAGGTTGCTCCCAGCCCCATCCAACCTGCTGTTTCAAAACTTTGAAATTACTAGGATAGGCAGTCTGTTTTCCTAGGAAGTGGAGAATGACAGCAGCAAAGCTTGTTTTCAACTTCTGGAAAGGTCAACAATTGATAAAGCTGAGTCAGAAGTGTGTTAAGAAACTGCAGCTGAATAAAACGGTTTAAAAATAGTTTGGCTCTGCAAGCATTAATTCCAGTTGCATTGCTTAATAGATCCCACAGCTTTAGAACTTAACACAAGCACTGTTTTTAATTGAATTAGTTTTTAATTCCTCCTACTCCTCCACTAAGCCTGGGCTTAATAGTTCAGATTAAAATTCCGTTCCTTAAACTCCTGGTTGTTACATAGGCTGGAGTCATCAGCTGTGCACATCACCTTAAACTGTAACCTGCTGGTTACAGATAGCCAAGTTCTCATCTCTCCTGCCAAGAGCACAGACTGGGGCTGTGAACAAACTGCAAACTGTGGTGTTGGTTAATCAAGGAATAACAGAGTACTAGTTTTTAATACTAAACTATGCAGCATAAACATTTCTAAGCAGGTTATTTTCCTGTGCAGAGCCTGGCTCAAATGGAGTGCTGTAGGAAGCAACAGCAGCCTGATAATGTCTTAATGTCTGTTTAGGTACAGTTGCTGGCCTATACATTTTGAAATAAAATCTAACAGACAGTAAAATGGAAAATTTATTAGTGCAAGTTGGTCAGTCTTCCAACAAGTACATAACAGCATCCCATGCTTAATGCATTATAAACAAACCTGGTCTAAGATAAGAAAAGTTGAACTTGTTTTGGAGTAACAATGTGTTACATATTGTCATCATCTGATTCATCTTCCTCTTTCAAAGATTCCTGTTTAAGAAAAAAAAAAGTATACTTAAAAAATAGTTTTAACAGTTGTTTTTTAATCCAGCCTACAAAATAAGTTTTGCTGTAGCCTCACAAGCTTCTCACTCTGTCCACAGCCTTGTAGTCAGCAGGACAGTTCCCATCAATACATCTACTCTTGAAGGAGAAAGACACCACTTGAGGCAGCCCCTGAATTAGTAGTTTCTGAGAGCAAGAACTATCCTTGGGTTACACTGTAGCCTTCACTATCCTCCCTTCCCAGTAACACCAGCAGAAGGATGTGTGTTGGGATGATACATTTTCCAGGCCTCACAACAGTTTGTCAAGTAAAGCACTGAGATGACACCACAGCCAGACCTTACCTTGGCATATTTTTCTGCTTCTTCTCTGATGTCTTTGGGAACAATTTCATGTTTTCCATTGGTTACTGCCAATAAAAAGAGTATGTCTTAATTACAATTTACACAAGGACCCTGACATAAAGAGTGAATTTAAGAAGCAATGTTTTACTTAAGTTACAAAAAGTTATAAATTTTCTGGAGTGGTTTATAAAAATTATAGAAATGCATTACTTTCTCCAACCCAGCTGAGTTCCAGCTCAAAAGCTTTATCCTTTACTTCATCGTGAACTATGTAGATTCTGAAAGGAACAGACAAAGTACAGATTAGAACAGATTGACCAGTAGGCTAAATATACTTTGTTCCTGTCACAGATTTCTTCTGTTAAAGTACTCTTATGATTAATAGAAGCTCTCCCTGTGCCTTCTCCCCACCAAACACCATCAGAGAATTTTCCACGCTTAACTGCTATTCTAACAACATCTTAACTTATTACAGCTCAGATGGAGGTTGAGATGTTCAAGTTACCCTGACTGGAACAAACATAAACATTTAGACACTGCAGAACCAAGGCTGCATCATCACTGCCTGCTTCTGTCAGATAACTTATAATACAGCTTGGAGTGTCCTGCATTTCCCGTGTAAATCTGACTTCAGTTGACACTTAACACTAAATTCCAGCACCATAGTATCTTGCATCTAATCAGAAGTCTGTACATAAGATTTTCATATGTGGTGCTTATGGCAAATATAGAAATGGGAATTTAAACTCCAAGTGGTACTACAGCATACACAGTGCCACCCAGACCTGTAAAATCACTGCTTAAGCTGTGGGACAGAAATGTTACACTGCAGTAACAAAACTGATTTGATTCATCCTCGTGTTGAGTCCTGTGGCAGAACATAGAAACAAACTGGAACAATCCTGAGCTGAAACACTCAAAACAGCAGAACCCACAATAGCCTGTGGCTTCACTGTTTGAGAAAGCTGTATTTTCTATTTCTTAGTTTGCTTCAGAAAGCACTAATTAAGTCAGAAGTTGAAAAATACCAGCTATTCCTACCCAACATGGAGATAGTGGAGGAAGGCAAGATACCTTCAGCACTGCACTAAGTACTTCCAATGGAAATATTGTGAAACAAATACAAAGACTGAAGTGAACATTGGCGTCCAGGGAAATACCACTCTATGCTTATCGACCCTCCTGTGTGTTAGCTGAGCTGATCTACAGGCGTTATGTGTTCAGCTGGTTACAAGCCTTTGGCAACAAAGTGTACCTTTACAAGCTGCTGAAGAAATCACTGCTCTGGACTGTGCCTAGTATCTTAGGTTTAAAAATTATTAAAATCTTTGCTATCTTGCTAAATACTACTAAGGAGCTGAATTTGAGCTGAAAAGCAGAACTCTTGTCTGATGATGAGTATGAGCTGAAGCAGAACTAGAACAGAAGTATTTTCATTATTTGAAAATGTATAATAATACAGCTATACGGGATATATTCCTTTAAAGAAGTTCTACTTTGCTTCTTTCCCAAGGACTCAAGTATTTTTTTTTTAGGCTGGGTCCAAGACCTCAGCATCATTTGTGGGCAGCTTCTCTCTGAAACATCAGGTCATTGTTCAAACAACTCTTACTTCAGAACCAGGACACCAAGAAGTTTCCTCTCATCTGTCACCTGGTTTAAATATTTTAAAACCAGTGATTAGACTCAAACAATTTAACGTTTACTCCACTAGTGCTACAAGCTGCTCCTATAAAAAATAGTAGATGATAAAAAGGCATATTTTTTACATCCTTCAGCATCTGAGTAGCAGATCCCATCTCACAAGAAGAGAAGTATTAATAGCAGAAAATACTAGAGTCAGCATGAGTGCTCATCTAATAGAAATAACACCTGATACTCAGTTTAAAAGGAACAGCCTCAGTTTGAAACCAAAGCAAGCTCATCAGTACAGATTTTTGTCCAGCTGGACACACAGGTTGGAGACTTACATTTTTGCAACTTCTTTAACAACATCACGGCAGGTCATTTCCTTCATCTGTAGGCAAAAGACACACAGCTTAACACAATATTGGATCTTCCACAAGGCCAGAACAGGAGAGGCTGTGCACATGCCTAATGAGCTTCGTGTTCAGTAGTCAAAGTAACAGAAAGACCAGAACCACCTTTCTTCTCTGCAGTGCATCTTCCAGCCTGCTCTATGCAAGTCATTCTTCCAGAGAAGAATATTACAACTGAAACATTCTAGGAAAAAACTATTACTTGGAAATTCCCCTGTTTAAAGCATTCATCAGCTGGAATCTTAGAAGGTACACAGTTGATGTTGGCATCCTAAAAGCTTGACTTTTTTCTAGATGCTTTATGCTCACCTGATGTAAAATAACCACAGGGGAGAGGCATTATATTTTTTTGCACATGTAATATCTGTATACCTTCTAGGTAGCACAGTAATACTTTTGGTCTTACCAACATTCTATGCAAGCAATTTTGGGTTTTAAGTAATGCCCCAAGAGGAGAATACTGTTTAACAACCTTGCCTGCCTGAGCAAGGTATCAGCATCTCTCATTTCATATTTTCTCAGTTACATCACAGTCTTTTGGCACCTTCACAGTTAATCAGAACAAAGTCTGGTGCAAATTTCCATGACATAATAAACTTGTGTTTCATAAGTCAACTTTTCTGGCCTATGAAGCAGCAATATATTCTCCTGTATCTCATTAATGCAATTTACCATTTCTTCCAATTCCCCAAATGTTTTCAAACCATTAGTATGGAAGGTAGTAATGAAAGTAAACAATGTTAACAGTTTTATCCTAGGAGTTAATCATGATTGTGTCCATGTATCAAAAAGTTGTACGTAGCATCAGAGCTGCAGGAGATGAAGAGATTAAAGCAGTCTCTACACAATTACAAGTTTTCCTACAGCTGAATTTACAGACATAAAATGCAAGAGATGTGGTCAATGCAGGGTTTTCTTCTTGCACCCTCAGCTACTTGAGTTTCACTCACTGTATCCTCCCCAGGATCTGCTCTGCAGTCCCCTAAGGCAGGTTTGAAGTCCTGACTCCCTGCTTGCCTCTTCCTTTCCACCTGGAGTCATCTCTCCCAACAAACAAATCTTGGCTGTAGGCTGGATCCCCCCACAAAACCTTCTGTACTTCTGTTTTTTCCCATCTTAGCTTTGACAAGTTCATCTTGTCAAAATTAGCTGTGACCTGGAAACCTGCCCAGTTCTCAGTGAACAAAAGGCAGTGGCATGTGGGGCTGGACTCGCCCCACGCTGCTGTGACAGGACCCCACACGTTACTGGGGACACTGGAAACAAGCCACTAAACAAACACCTGCAGCTGGGCCCTAGGCCACACCTCTGCTCTGTACTGCTCTTACTGTGAAGTTCCAGTAATTCACATTATTAACTGCAGAAGTTTTTGAAAATCCCAGCACTGCACAGAAAATTAGTAATTTGGAGTAGATTGTGTGTTACCCAACACAGCACTGTCTTTTGCCAATGTGCACACATGGAAATTGAAGTAATGATTTCCCAGATGCCACAATCCCATCCCAGTATAAAGATCAAATGTTCGTGTAGGCTTCTTAATTTGGCATTTAAGCATCTGAACTAGATTCGAAACTCAGTGAATCAAGTCTAGGAACATTCTACATTTTCCTGTAATTTTTCAGTCATGGTGCTACAACACCATAAATAGGCTATTCTTTAAAATATAACTATCATATAAAATCTGAACCTTTCCATGAACAGCTGGGACATCCCTCTGCAGACCAAAATAAAGTGCTAACAGAGTATCAAATAAAAATTACATGGGACAGACCAGGAGAAGGATTTGCTTCTATGTTGTCTCCAACTCCAAGGGTGTCAGCTATTAAATCACATGAGGAAGATGGAAAACTTTCAGGATTCTAGCATAATTTCAATCAGCTTAAGGGACACTTCAATGCCTTTTGGCAGTCTTCTCTACACAGACCATTTTGTCCTTAACAAGAGCAGCCTTTTTGAACTTGTTAAACAAAAGAATTATAAAACAATTTTGAACTTGTTAAACGAAAGAATTATATTGTAAAACCTTTGGGAAAAAAATAAATACAGCATCCTGCACAATGCTACCCTATGGTTTTCATTCAGAATGAAATACTTCTATATTCACTCATTTACTTGGCTCACTGGCAAATGTACAAGGAAATATTTCACCCGCTTCTCCTGCATTTTGTATATTTTTTAGGCACGCAAAAGGTAACATAAAAAGCCAGGAATATTTGTCTTGAGACAGCACAATGACACTGTTACACCATACCTGAAGTTTTTCTATCTCTGTTTTTGCAGCCTGCCTGGCTTTACCAATGGCACACCCCCAATAACCCTAAAAAAAGAAGAAACACACAATATGTAAATGTAATTAAATATTAGACCCTCTACAGCTCTTACTGTCACTTAGCATTATGACAACCCCACCCTGCCCACTGTGAGAGGCCAAACACAGTAACTTTGGTATTGTTCTCTCTCAGGGCACATCCCCAAATTGTTGAATAGAGCCCAATTACTACATCAAGTACCACCACTGTTGATAGAAAAGAGAAATGCTCAGTAATTCCTGGACAGAAACTTAGCAGCTCAAAATGTTGTAACAAGTTGTTTTAATTGCTGTTACAGTAAATGGAAGAATAGAGTAGGATCACTTTGAAGAGAGAAGAAGATATACAGGAACTACAAAAGTTCTACAGGATCAAAAAATCCCCTAAACCTACTGGGAAAAAATATTTGAAGTGTAAGCACATAAAAATTAAGCACTTCTATTTCCCTCAATAGCCATGGTACTGGATATACTGCGAGAAAAATTTAAAAAATCCAACAGTAAGAGTGTGTATCAACCTGTGTGTAACACACAGCTAAAAATGCAGCACTAACAGCAATTAACAATAACTATTTTGATTTGACTTGCTGTTGGCAGCCAGGGCCAGAGGAACAGCCCTCTCTTACCTGAAGTATTCAGTGAAGGGGGTATCACTACAATACTTTCCTTTTTGGGGCAATGCATGGGAGTTTTCAGTGGAGGAACGAATTCCCAAATTTCTGAGACAAGCTTTAAACTCATTTCTCAGACTGTACTTCTAAGACATTCACAATGTGCGTTTAACAAGGACATGCAAATGAGCAGCAGTGACTCACCAGAGATGTCCCAGGCAAAAGGAGAAAACAACAGCTCTTTTGGACCAACACTTACTATTCTCCTAACTAGGAACTTTTAAAAGGGGAACTTAGGCTAAGATGGAAATATTTTTGACACACTCACGTATGAAACTCCTGATGGATCAATCATGTACAGTTGTGCACCATCATCACTATCATAGGACCCCAACATGAAACTGGAGGAGAAAAGAGAAATTAAAAACTTTTCTTCTACCAACACGCACAGAACTACACAGACTACACCAGCTCAGGTTTCCTACACTCTTTCCTGGAGCAAAACTCCTACTGTCCTGCTACAATTTATTGAGCAATTTTCCTCACAAGAGCACCTGCACATTGCCAAAACATTTATCAGTAATTTGGCAGCCGATCTGCTTATCAGTCCCTTTGCACCAGAACCACACAATAGTTGTAACCTGCTCTTTAGGTGTCAGGGCAAGCAGGATGATTGCAGAGCAAAGTTCTGCTTTCACCACTGTCACAGACTTAATGGTATAAACCCTTAAACTGTAAAAACAAGAGACAAATTGACAAGTTCTGTAGAAGCCTGGCAGTGTTATGGGAATCTGAATTCTTCACCTGAGGTTTTACACACACAAAAAAAGAAAGGGGAAGGGAATCTTTAGGAAATGAACTGTGGGTTACTAATTCCAGGTTTCAATAAAGAAGCTAGACAACCTAAGCAATTTCAGCAACTGTGAACCAAAAGATATTTACAAATAGAGTGTCTGCAAGACTCACCTGCACCCAAAAGGCCTGACAGCACTGTACAGGGTGTAGGCATGCACATACATGGCCACTCTGTCTGCAAGATGCTGCGTGGAAAAAGGAAAAACAAAACATTGGAAACCCTTACTTACAGAAATAGGGAATAAAATTTAATTCTCATGTCAAGAGTAAAAGCCAAAAACCCTGAGAACTGCACTGATTAGTTACCTTCAGGGGGATGTCATAGCCATAGTTAGACCTAAAGTTGGAAGCCTCTTCCCGGGCGATGTCTGCCAAGGACCGGGCGTCTGCCAGGAGCCCCGCGACTGCCTGCAACGAGAGAGTGGCACCAGCACGGACACACCTGGCAGTAACTCATGGCATTCACTACCACACTGCCCATCTGCCACCAGCCTCCAAACATGGCCATGTGACTATGTATTAATAGAGATTTTCTCTAGGAAAATCAATAACCAAAGTTACCCTCATGTTAATTATCATCTCACGATTTACCACGGCTACACCAACCCATGACTAAACAATATTTCGTATCATGCGTATCCAGCAGGTTTCAGGCATTTCTCTCACACAGCAACTCCACTCAACACCATTCTAACATCACTAGTATGGACAGGCCAGTCCTCCATACGCCAGTCTTTAAGGAATTCAGGTAATTCCCACATTGATGAGAAGAAAATCTCATATGCAGCATGTTTTCCCTTAACACACCTTCTTTGGTAACTGTGTAAAAAAGTACCATCTTAACACTTGTGTTTATATTTACATACAACTTTGAACAACTGGAAAAGCATTTCTAAAAATTTAAAACAGCCTCAATCTTCTGTTTTAAGTTTGGATTTTACTTACGTTAATTGTGCAAAGAATAAATTACAGACTACTGTAAAAAACCCACTGGCATTTCTGACTTTGTACGCAGAAATTTTATCATTACTTTCCTAATCTACTTATTTTTGATTCTCTGATTCATAAATGTATCCTTTTGGGAGGAGGTCCCTTACAATTTATGCAAAACTAAAATGAAATGGCACCTTACCATCCCAACGTGTCGGTCGACATTGAAGAGGCGTTTATTGGACCCCTCTTCATAAAGCTTGGACAACACTAATTTCTCTACTCCAAAGACTACACCATCTTTGCATCTTATCCCAATTGCTGTACTGAAAGACAAGAAAAATGTCAGTTTCTCATGCACAGTGTAAAATATGTAACACAGAATTACCAAGACAGAACAAACAGTGACGTGATTTCCCCAAAAGTAGGTTTGTCCCAACTCCACTTTAGCACTGAAGACAACAAGGGGGTGGAACTAAATGGTCTTTAGGGTCCCTTTCAGCCCAAACCATTCTGTGATTCTAATCCTTATCTGGAGCCTGTGGCTACAAGCAGAGCCCTGGGTGACCCAGTGCATGCCCTGACAATCCATCCTGCTGCCCCCAAAGCACAGCTGGGATTCTCACTTCCCAGCATTCCTTCCAGCACACTCCAGGGAAGACAGACACTCCCAGAGCAGCTGATGCAGCCTCAGCAGACCTTGGATGTCCTCCATTTCTTGAGGAATCCCTAGGAAGCTGATACACATTTACAAGGCCCTGAGCGTGTCAGTCTTTCAGTGCCTCAATCCACACCCCTAAAATGAACTTTTGGATCACAACTCATTTTACCACCACAATTTTACCTGCAATGCCCTCATGTTTCTCTAGTCCAACAACACTGCTTTAAAAGAGGCCAACGGGCACATAGTTGATGCAAATATTTGTATCTTACCTGCTATTCTCCACAGCTTTCATAGCATATTCCACTTGGAACACTCTGCCATCTGGAGAAAACGTGGAGGCTGACAGGTCGTACTGAAGAAGAAGACACAATACTCAGGAAGAAAAGCCCACATTATATCACAGCATTTTCAGATCTAGCCTATTTATTTAAAAAATTCAAGACTCTCGCTGCCAGAGACAGTGTGAAGTCCCCAGAGCAGGCTGACCCCTTACATAAAATGCAGGCACAGAAGAAAAGAGACTAAAAGCCAGGAGAGGCCATTTCATCAGTGCTGAATGCACCCACACTGAAAATCCTGTCAATCCAGACCCTGCATGGATCTGAAATCACTGAGCATTACACAATACTCCAAACCTATGGGAGCTTTCTGTCTGCCTTTACATTTCACAGAATGGCAGAATGGTTTGGGTTGGAAGGGACCCTAAGGATCATCCAATTCTAACCATGCTGCCGTGGGCAGGGACACCTTCCACCAGCCCAGGCTGCTCCAAGCCCCATCCAACCTGGCCCTGGACACTGCCAGCGATGGGGCAGCCACAGCTTCTGTGGGCAGCGTGGGCCAGGGCCTCAGCACCCTCACAGGGCTGAATTTCATCCCAATATCAAACCTAAATTTTCTCTCTCTCAATTTGAACTCATTACGCTTTGTCATATCACTACAGCTCCCGACCAAGAGTGCCTCCCCTGCTTCCCTCTGGGCCCCCACTTATCTTAAAATTACGGATCACAGGAATATATCTGAAATGCACAGAAGTATCTTATACAGAGGTGTATAATAGGTGTATTATCCCGGCGCCCGCCCCGCCCCGCCGCCGGTTCCCCGGGCCTGCCGGGCCGCAGTGACTCAGCCGTCCGCAGTGCCCCGGGGCCGCCGCGCCGCGCTGGCCGCCGGCACGGGGCGGCCCCGGCTCCGGTGGGGGCGGTCGGGCGGCCGCGCTGTCCCCGTCCCGCGGGCGGCGCTGCCGCGGCTCACGCCACACTCACCCCGGTGCCGATGGAGCTCATGGCGGCGCCGCTCGCAGCCCGTCCCGCGCCCACCGCCCAGCAACGCGCGCTCCCATTGGCCGCCGCGCCGCGCGCCCGGGATGACGTCACCCGGCACAACCTTAAATTGTATGCAACGGAAGCTGTTCCCACAGCGCCCGGCTAGCTCAGTCGGTAGAGCATGGGACTCTTAATCCCAGGGTCGTGGGTTCGAGCCCCACGTTGGGCGCATTAGTTTTGAGCCTCTCTGAGCGGCCCGGACGGGGAGAAGCTGCCCCTGAAAAAGGAAGTGCTGATCTTGGAAATTATCTAAAAACACTCTTCAAACGAAAAACTCAGTTTTTATAATTTAACTACATGCAGGAATAATATGTGCATAACACAGTAGGAGCCATGAGGAGCGGGGGTAGTGACTACTGAAGAGCGGCTGCTTCAAAATAATTTCTTTTATAAATTATCTGGATGCAGGAAACAGATGGACATTAACAGAGTAGGAACTCGGGGTTCCCTCAAGGGTAGAAAGGCATTTCAGAGATACCTGGATAAACTGCAGAGCTGGGCAAGCACATGCCACAGCAAATGTAACAAGAGCCAGTGTGAGATTCACCACCTGGGATGGGGCAACCCACAACACACATGGTTAAACACACAAACTACACGAGGAGAAGCTGGAGAGCAGCCAGAGCCGCCCCAAGTGAAGGGATCGGGGGCACTTACAGGAAGAAGGAATTCTTCCCTGTGAGGGTGGGGAGGCCCTGGCACAGGTGCCCAGAGAAGCTGTGGCTGCCCCTGGATCCCTGGAAGTGTCCAAGGCCAGGCTGGACAGAGCTTGGAGCAGCCTGGGACAGTGGAAGGTGTCCCTGCCCATGGCAGGGGGTGGCAGTGGATGGTCTTTAAGGTCCCTTCAACTCAAACCATTCTGGGATTCTGTGGTTTGCGTTGGTCCATCGCTGAACAGGCTCTCCAGGGAAGTGCTCACAGCCTGTCAGAGTTCAGGGAGTGTCTGGATGATACTCCCAGCCATGATTTAGTTTATGTAGTCCTGCAAGGAGCAGGGAGTTGAACTCCATGATCCTTAGGGGTCCCTTCCAACTTGAGACAATCTCTGATTCCATGAAAATGGAGATGAGGGAATGAGATACAGCCCCTTCCCCCAGCGAGCAGCTCCCGCTGATGCAGCACAGACACAGGCAGACCACAAGGGGCTCGTGCATATTTCAAAATCCTCCTCCACTGGGCAGGACTCAGCTCATCTGGAGCTCTTTGCAATTGGCCAACACCAACCTGCTGGAATAGCATCCAGTCCAGAATCAGGAACTTCAGAGGAAAACCGTCCCGTTATTGCAGGGGTTCACTGTGAACCATGTGGGTTCCCAGTGAATTTGTCTGCTGGGAGGATCTGTGGATCCCTGCTGTGGCAGGGAGGGAAGAACTACAACAGCTAGGCTGGAAAACCCAATCCTTTCTACACCATTACACATTTAGGGTGTGATCTCTGAGGGCTTTCCAGGGCAAGCCATGGAAATCACCCCTTTGATGAAATAAGAATCCTTTTTCTGCCTTAAACAGCTCCCAGGACTCTGCACTTCAACCCAGCAGCAACATGGGAGTTAGGAATTCTGTTCCTGCCATGTGAAACAGCTGCTGCTGAGGCTGTTCAGTGATGCAGAAACCCCACAGGAGGAGATCTGAGTGGGCAGAATGAAGATGAGGTGGCAGAAGACGCCACGAGAGGTCCCAGGGTGCGTGCGCACAGCAGCACGGAAATACCCCCGAAAAGGGAAGGGCTAAGAATATCCTGAATTTCCTCAGCTGCAGTCTGCTGCAGTTCAGGAAAATGACATCATTGCACCACCACCACCACAGGCTCCGTAGGAGTTTCATCTTCTGCATCCTTCCCACTGAGAAGGAGACAAGAAATCCCTCCCAGCACCACAGGACTTGTGCTGATGGCAAATTCCTCTCTCAGGAGCAAACCTTGGTAAGCTCTGGCAAAGTTCTTACTGACGTAAAACATAACCTGGCTCACGGAGCTGCACCCCAAATCACCCAAATTGGGACTGAAAATGAGCAGCAGAGCTTGGGCTGCATGTTCTGTACACCTAAGGCTGGCTGGCTGCACCTGGCACTGAGCCTGTGTCCTTTGATCCACCCCGGAATGGCACCAGGGGATGGCCCCTAAAACGCCAACCTCATCCCAGGACTGTAACACCATCTGTTAAGGCAAAGCACATAGGAAATAAAATGACAAAACCATGCAGGAGTTACTGAAGTGCTGTAGCACATCCCTTGTGCTCAGGTTCACCAGAAGAGGATTTCTTTAAATATCTGCCTGACTTGAAGAATCGTGCTTCAGGCACACAGCAGGTGGGCAGCAGGCAGCACAAGGAAATCTGTCACAAAAGCATGTTTGTGCCAATAAAAGACATCACCACCCCAAAAAAATTTATATTTATCTTCCCAAATTTGAGACAAAAATTGCTCTGTAGGGTAGGATTTAAACCTCAGTAATCAGCAGATACCAGCAGTCACCATGTAGCCACTGAGTCAAGTTTGACCTCACACCCACTTATAATTAATTTATAATTATTTATATACTTACATTGCTGAAATCCTTTTTGGAGGAGAGGTATCAGGAGAGGTTTTAGCTCAGCACTATGAGAGAATTACAGGCAGAAGAGTTCTCTGCTAAATCTCTTAGAACAGGGGAAATAATGTTCCACCACCTTCGCTAAGCAGCCCCAAACCATTTCCTCACATGCTTCAAGGGTGGAATATTTTAATACAGAATTTGGCACAAAAGAATTCCCGTAGATGTTTCCCTGTAGAATGCTGTTCATTCTTCTCAGCATGCTTCAAATTAAAATATCTTAAACCAAATTCTCTCAGCAATGCCATTTACTATACAGATAAATAATAAACAAACTCAGTAGGGAACAGCTCGTGAGGGTACAGAATTTCTTCAAAACAAGACAAAAGAGCAGAGGAGCTGCCAGAGTTAAGTTTGTAAACTATAACTGGACAGGGTTTTAAATAGTGTTAGTGCCTACACCCTGACAACACCCACGTTGTTCATATTTAATAGTGTTACACACAAATTACTGAACAAAAAACAAACCCCAATGCACATGGATGTAGTTGAAATGAAGCAGAATCCATTTGTGTTATTTAGGTGCTTATTTCTCCGTAGAAAAAGCCCTTTTCATCAGTGGTGGGGGTGCTTTCCCAACATCAAACATCATTTCCAGAGGGGGGTTGTTCAGGCAGCACCAGTCGGGAATGCGGCCTGTCTGGCTGTAATATTCCTTGGACACAGATCGGCTCCCAAGGATATCCTGGAGTGCTCCAAAAATGGCTCCTACATTATTGGGAAGGAAAAAAAAAAATGCATTAATTTAACGTAGAATTTATCTTTCTCCTCGTTCCTATCAAGAATCTCAACTGGGATTTTTTAGCTCTGCCCCAAAATTTAAAGGCATGAATGGACATAGATGCTTTCCTTTTCAGTGGCCCAGTTAGTCCCAAATTGCTTCCATTTATGTCCCTGGAAAGTAAGTGAAAACAAGGAATCATCTGCTCTCTGCTGACAGCAAACCTGGCCTGGTTGATCTCTTCTTACAACTAAATTTCCCAGAAGTTTTTATTTCAAACACTTCCACCAAACCCCTTTGTATTCAAGGCAATTTCTCCCCAAAAAAGGAGCCACACACAAATTCACACCAGCTGTGAGCAGATTCAGCCCACGGCAGCTGACCAGGGAAGAAAAGCATCACAGAATTCGGTGCACAGAAATTGTTCTGGTTTGCTAATCCTAAAAATAAAAGATTTTATTCACTACAAATCCCACTTGGAAGGGGTTTTTTTCACCTCTGTGTCCCAGTTGTTCCCGTTCTTACCTCCCAGCCAGGCCACGCAGTTGGGTTTGGCAGGGGGAGTGTGAATCCTGAAGGTTTTAGTGGCAAGTGCTTCCTTGTATTTGGGTTTCTCCACCAGGTGTCGGATCTCAGCCATGAGCCTGTGCAGGAACCCCGGGAGCATCGCCGTGCCCCCGATCACCACCAGGTTCTCTGCCAGCTGCTTCCTCGTGTCTATTGGGCACTGATGAAACAGGGACACACCAAAAAAAAACCCCAGATAAGTCAGGTTGTCTGATCTGGAAGCCATTCAGTGGTCTCTTAGAAATTCAGTGCATTTCTACGCCCTCCAATTGCTGTTTTCTCGTATTTAGCTGGAACATAAACCAGAGAAACGCAAGGGAGGTGCAAAGGTGAAGGCTCCAGGCACAGAACTTCTTAAACAATTTGTTTTCATAAAGAATTCTAATGGAAATGTTTGTCATGTCAGCCAAGTCCATGGCTCTCCAATAAACTGCATCTCAGCAAACTTATTTAAATGGCATCAATAACTACAGGGAGCCAACTTTAATTAACATACATGCACCACCACATAATGAAAATTTCCATTTATAGTGGTTTTCTAATTCATTTTTTTTCCTAAATATAATACGAAGTGAAGTGTTTGTATATGCCAAGAAAAGCTTCTGCAATAAATTTAATATACTGCCTGTAATAAAGATGTCCAAATTAATTTTATTCTAGCACAGGTAAACCAGCAGCCTCCAGGACTCCAAGTCTTGAGACACTTGTAACTGCAGGTTCTCTAAGGCTGGAGGCATCCCCTAAACTGTCTCGAATATAAAAATACCTGAACCAGTGAATCCAAGATCAAAGTGGCAACAGATGTCTCTTCATTATCCTGTTCAAACAGGATTTCCACCACGGAGTCTCTGTGGAACAGATAGGAAGGGAGTGTTAATGAGCAGCAAAAGCACACTGAGCTGAACTCAGGCACAGCAGAGCTGGAGGTAACTCCAGCCCTCCTGCTGACAACACTTTGTCACTTCTGTCACACAGCCCATGCCCCCAGCAGTGCCAACGGGGAGGGGACAATCGTGGAATCCTTGGAAAAGATCTGTAAGATCATCACATTCAACCCTCAACCCAGCACCACCACCTTGCTCACCACAAAACCACGTCCCCAAGTGCCACATCCACATGTGTTTTGAGCACTTCCAGGGATGGTGACTCCACCACTGCCCTGGGCAGCCTGTGCCAGTGCTTTACAACACTTTCCATGAAGAAAACTTTCCCTAACATCCAACGTAAACCTCCCAGGTGCAACTTGAGGCCATTTCCTCTTGTCCTGTCCCATGTTCCCTGGGAGCAGAGCCCAATCCCCACCTGGCTGCACCCTCCTGTCAGGAGGTGTGGAAAGTGAGAAGGTCCTCCCTGATCCTCCTCTTCTCCAGGTTCAAATGCCCTCTTCACATCACTAAACCTGTCCCATCGTCAGGCATTGACACTCATTTCTCTTTCCCCCATCCCTCCCATCTCTTTGCTCTCATCTTCCTCTTGGAGCTCTGGAGAAGCCACCCCCTCCCATGATGGGCTTGCACTGTACCCAGCACACACCTTTCATTCAAGAGGCAAAAAAAGCATATGCAAGTGTTTCATTAAAATTTAATTTCATGAAAATTATGTGCTTTTAGAGTTGAAATATATCCTTGTAATGATAAATACTCTGTCATAGCATTTCTCACCTGATGGGACCAACTACATGGAGAATCTTTTCTCCATCCAAAGGATAGTCCACGTCTGGAGGCGGTGAGGGACGCTGGAAATAAAAACATACAAAATTATTGGTTTAGAGTCCAAAAAGGCTGCAGCCACCTCAAAAGAGCAGGAGGAGCTTCATCCTCCACCCACCTCAGCACTGCCATCAATGTTGAACTTGGCTGCCTGGATTTTCAGTCCCCGTTGGAGATCGCTCACAAAACAAGTGCGGACTGTGCAGAGGGAAAGAGAGGGGCACAAGTGAGGCTTTGCTGGATCATTTCAACACCAGTAAAGACAGCAATTTCTCTTAATTTAGAGAAGAACACACACTTCAGGCCCTTGCTGGTCCAAGACATTATCAAATACATGCAAAGAGAAGCAGTCTCTATACGCCAGCAGAGCTCAGCTGCTGTCTAGACCATGAGTTAAATGCAGCTGACACTAAAACTGTGCTGGAAATCCTAGCTGTCCTTTCTCAGACAAACCGCACAAGATTTAAAGCTAGAGAGATGTTCCTAATGGTGCCTCAAGGTGCCAGGGATTGTATCCTGCCCTCACTGCAGGCCTTGCACCACAGCTTCAAATGAGGCACTGGTCATTTGCTAAACAAGCTGCAACCATGCAATGTTTTCCTTAGTGCAACTCTTCAACACCCTAAGAATTCCAGAGGGTTTTTCTGCTTCCAGACAATGCTGACAGAGCACAATCTCATTTGTATCCCAGCTGCTACTGTTATTATACACTTATTTATTTGTATTTGGCACAGGTGAGCATCTTCCTCATAAACTGCTGTCACAAAGAAACAACCTTCAACACACAGACAACAATCATTTCATCCCTAGTGTGTTGTATCTGGTTCCAAAAGACTGCAGAAAAAACACAATTGGTCAGAAAATGTGGGCAAGTCCAGGAATTAGAAAAGCAACTTCCATTTGACAAAGCACTAGCTGCATTTATTCCGTGTATGACTGATTGATTTCTTCCTAATTTGACCCAAGGGATCTATACTAGCTACTGTTTTCTAGGAAAACACATTTTTCTGCCTGTTGCACATGAAACAATTACTCAGGAATTCATCCAAGTACTGCCCAAAGAAAGACTCTCTTTTTTCTGGTGTAAATGCAGTTCTTGTCTCCTCTTGCCTGCCTAACACACCAAAATGTCCTTTATACATACTTCATTTAAAAAAAAATTAAAGTAAAGCAAGCTGAGCCTTTCTAGTTAATCTATAAAGAAAACTACTCAATAGAGAAATCCTTTCTGTGCCCACCTACCAAATATATCTACAAGTTAGTATTCAACAACACAGAGGTTAAACTGAAAGAGGAATTCAACACCTGGTTTTGGTTTTGCTTTTAAAGAGGAAGAACAACACAAGTTTGTCCAAATATGGCAAACAGAGAAGAGAAATAAATTTCTACACGGAAAATATTGCACACTTGTCATTATCATACTCTACTGAACAATTCCAAACACTAGAGCCTCAAAAACCAAACAAATTTACCTTTTATATCCTCTACTATGTCTTCTGGGACTGAGCCTGAAATAAAAAAATAACTTAGAACAAAAGGTTTTTTTAAGTAGAAAGAGAATTTAAGAGCAAAACTAAGGTTGAATTACATTTGATATATTAAAATTTCACTTTGACAGCAGCTTTTAAAGACTTCCAAAGAAGAAAAGATATTAAGAACAGAAATAAAAAGTTTGTCTTGCTCAAAACAGAGCGAAAAATTACTATAGAACTTTTATCTCAGTCTTTATTCAAAACTGCTGTAAGAAGGGGTTTATCATAAAAATAATATACTTGTTAAATGCCAAGAAAGAATTCATGCAAGCAGGCCACAAGATGCAGTGAATTCTAAACCCATTTTATTCACTGCTAGGATTAACACCCTTTCCCCACTGCAGGTTCCCAGCCCAGCTGCCCCATCCCACAGACCCTACCCATCACGGATGGAAGGCTTTGTCCTTTGGCCAATCCTGTGTCCACTGTGCACTGCTCCAACAGCTGATACTCCAGCTCCCTAAAACAGTGCACAGGAGGGTGGTTAAAGACAGCCATGAACTCAGCCTGGGTCTCTGTATTACACTCCAGAAACAGGATTTATTCCTCTCAGTTACATCCTTCTAAATATAAACTTAAGAAGATTTGATTTCCACAGCTCTCACCACATCAGCAACAGCCAAACAGTATTAACTTTAAAAACTGGATGATGTTACAGCAAGTTAGGATTTAAAACAGGAAATTTTGCTCATGGTCAAAGAGGAACTTCCACAAATAAATAATTTGTAACCTGGAATGGATAACTGTGAACTTACTTGTGGATGGCCTTTCCTCCCAGGGGAAGGGAACCCCAGCAGCTCAGGATTGGAATTCCCTCATAGATCTACAGGAAGATCAGGAAATTCTCCTCTTTTTTATTATGAATTTTCAGTCTGCTGGGACTAAATGCCTTTTTCCTTCAACAGTGCCTTGCATCAACCATTGGAAACACTTTTTAATTACTTTTCTCCAAGGCTAATTGCTAATATATAAAGGCTGAAGCCATGAACACCTTTCCCAAGCTCTATGGGAACACAGATTCACCACCTCAGCTGTGAAGAGATTCCCCAAGCCACACCATCTTGTAGCCAGAAGCCAGGCTGGCTGAGCTGCCCCTATTCCTTTTGAGCACACCTGAAGTCAGTAAAAATCTCATCTCTCACAACACCCTCACTGCTGAAAATGAAAGGATACAGGCAGCACCAAACTTTCTGCATATCCACAGTCCAGCACCATGGCAGAGTTGATCCCCAGTGTCAGGAGAGACATCAGGTGGCTTGGAGCAAACAACACAGAAGGTACCTACAGGAAAACCAAAAGGAAAGTTGACGGAAGGGGGGAAAAGAAACAAACCAACCAAAGCACTGATGCCTTTCTGAACAGCATTTTGAAAGCAAAACCCAAACAACAGCATCTTGAATTATTCCTACTTAATTTTTAAGGTAGTGTAGCAATGAACAAAATCCAACAGGATTCCAAATTCTGTGCTCGCCTTCTTTGTGGTGCACACCAGCTACTTCAGAAATGATGAATGTTGGACTGGGCTTGCAAGAAAATCAAGTGTTGGCTGTAAAACTCAGATCAAGTGATAGATCAGGTTTCTTATTGTCATTGAAAAGGAATGAAAGTTGAAGTACAGCTACTTGAAAAGTTGTAAAAACTTGAAGATGTGAATAGAAGTACCAGAAAATTCATGGAAGTGTGCCTTGTGACAAACACTGCTGCACAAAAACTCACAGAAGAGGCTGTTTGAAACACTCTCACCAAAACAATGTAGAAGTTCAAGTTAAAATTACATGAGAATGACTTCCTTCTCCCTGAATTCAATAAATTAAGTTTTCTAGAAAGCAACAGTTCCTTTAGCAGAATACCTTGCAGGGTGAATTAAGTGAGAAATTTCAATAAACCCTGCATTTACAGGCAACATTATTGACCCTTATCTAAGAGACACAAGGTAAAATATTGACCCTGTACTAATAAACCACTCTTTGCACCAAAGAGAAATAGAAACCAGAGAGAATTAAGCTTCCACCAGTATTAACTGGCTTCTTAACAAGTTACAAAGTCTGTCCATCAAAATCTGACTTTGAAGTCATGAGCCATTTTCGACAAACTATTCTGCATGGGATGTGTTTTAGCTGAGACATTTCATTGGTGTAAGGGGGTTAGGAAAAAAACCCTTCAAACCAACCGCTCAAATCTTTCAGGAATTTCAAATCATCAAAAAAATTTACCAATAGTAACAAAGAATTATGCAGAAGTTTGAGATTAGTTGGTAAACTCTGTTGTGGAAGGACAGTGAAGTACTGCAGACAAACTGGTTTCACTGTTTTTTATAGAAAAACTTTAACTTTTGTTCTGTCTGAATTGAAGAAGCACGGAGTCACCTTCCCAAACATTTTCTGTCACAACTAAGCAAGAATTAGGTTCAGACTTTTCACAGAATCCTAGACTGGTTGGGTTGGATAGAACCTTAAGGATTATCCAGTTCCAAACCCCTGCCATGGGCAGGGACACCTTCCACTAGACCAGATTGCTCCAACCTGGCCTGGAACACTGCCAGGAATGGGGCAGCCACAGGTGGCTTTTTTTTCCCACAACTTTTCTTCAAAGAGACTGATTAAGCAAAGAAGATACTTGATTCCAGTAAGTTCTTCTCTAAATGAGCACAGACAAGTGCCAAGCAGAGATATTGACTGTGGCAGAAATCGTGAGACTTGCTGACAGAGCATTAACAAGTGTTTAAATATAAATCCTGGCTCTAGGCAGTGCTCAATGGGGATTATTGGATGTGTCTGGGACAGTGTGAGCTGTATTATCCTACGAGCCAGGGAAACCTTGCAGAGTCTTGTTAATTGCTGCTGCTTTGGGGCCTCATGAAGAGTCAGAATGGAACAAAAATGGTCTTTAATCCAATTTCCAAGCTCTATTTCCTCACACCATCATCAGATTTGTCTTCTTTATGCCTCTCTCACTATTTTGACATTATTTTCTTTTTTTTTTTTGGTCCGCATCTGGTACGAATTTTAAGTAAAATTTCTACTGGAAAGTGCTGCGCTGAGCATATAGGGCAAATTTACACATTTCTGTCAAACACATACCTCAAAATGCTTGAAAAGGACCCTGGTGAGTGTGTCCCTGAAGTGTGAAGGGCACAGGACCGACTCTATGATCACAACACGGCGGTCCCTGGGATTCACCAGCAGATGCCTAAAAAAGGCAAGATGTGTAAAACCAAACTGGGCAGTTTAAGTACATACTATGAGATCTATTCTATAGTCATATTCCACTTTCCTCAAAAATCCTAAAAATTTGCATTTACACAGCATTTGCTACAGCAGATCCCAATGTCATTTTCACAAATCTAAAAGCCCCAATGCTTTTCTAAAAGAAAGTCAGGAAACTGGGGCAGGGAAAACAAGTTATAGAGTTTTCAGACAGAGCCTGCAGTTCTGCATATCCATTAAACATTTCTGAATCAACATAAAGCAATACAAAAGTAAGTCATCAATGGCTTGTCCAGTGTCATACAGAGTCACAAAAGACAAAGATTGGTGACACAAATGCTCTGATTTCAGTGGAAGAGGACGGAATTGTCCTGACTTCAATTACAAAGCAATGGTCAAGGACAGGAGAAGAAAACAAACCAACCCATAGCAGATCTGAAGCACAGAAATTAAACACTGGTTCCCCTGTGATAGTTCTTACTGTGCAAAAATATGGATTGGAAGCAAAGAGAAAAGAACAAGTCCAATTTCATAATTCACTAAGTGTACCAAAAACACAATAAAGATTTATTGCTGAGGGAAAAATATTCCACAGGTTAAGATCCCTCCTTCCAAACCACTGTGGAGAGAGCTCTGCACTGATATGAGCTTCAGCCCTACCAAAATCAATGCAACTCCTTAGGTAATGCTTTCCCCTTAGCAGGCCCTTTATAAATGCCACAGCTAAGAGGTAATTTATCAAACATTTTCTACTTCTACAGAGCAATTGATCTCACAGGATGTGAGCTCTTTGTAAGATAACCTGGATCTCAGCATCACTGAACTTCTGCATCAACACAGCCTTGCAAAGCCTTATCTGTTTTCTCATCTAACTAGACAGTGTCCATCCCCCTGGTCACACTCCTGGTGCTCAGGGAAGAACTGCAGAAGGTCTGGATAACTGACAGGTGTCACTTACCTGAAATACAGCATGTGGATAAATTCCTTCAGATAGGAATACAGCTCCTCTGTATTGATGTTATACTGTACCACTTTGACAGGCTGGGAAGGGAAAATATCCACAGTCAGCTCAAATGCTGGGCAATGATTTTATATATATATATATATTTATATACTTATATATTTATATATTTACATATCTATTATTTATATATAAATATGTACCCACTTGATACAAAAATAAATATACTGGACATATACAGATTATATATCTGAACGTGACACTATATAAACACTCACTCTGCCTGATTTGCTCTTTGGCCTTCACAAAGCATTTCATAAACCCATCCTATAACTAAACTCCAGAGTTAATTAATGCTAATTTTTCACACAGGCAACTGATCTCAGCATTAGTTTTCCAAAGCTGCCACCCTTTACTAAAAGAACAGAAAAGAAGCATAACTAGACAAAGCAATTTCTCAATAAATGTCCCAAAACACAAGTCCCATGGAGGATGAGCAACAATTAACACCAGCACTGTTATCACATTAAACTGTATCTAGTCACAATCTTTTAATAGCAACAGTTAAAATAATGAAAAATATAACAAGATTTCAGAATATTTTATTCAGACAATGAAAAATGGCTTATGATGGTCAGAAAAAGCATCTGCAAACTCTATGCCGAAACACACCAAACACCACAAAGGTAAAACAGTTCACCTTTGAGACATCAGGTCTCTTGATTTCACTGGGGATGATGCATCTTGGTCCCGTTTCTCCTGCAAACCCACACCTAAAAGAAAATGTTGAAAAGCTGATTATTTGAAGTCACTATTTGACACCCTGGGCCTAGCAACCATTGCAGGATAATGAATTAGGGATGGTCTGTGACTGCAAAGAGGGGTTTTGCACACAGTTTTCTAGCCAGCCGCTTGGAGATAAATTTAAAGATGGATTAAAAGATAGACAAAGATTTTATATCTTTTTTAATTGACTGGCTCAACAACAGGATAAAAATAGCAGCAACCCCAAACCAAACTTTCCAGAAACCCACCTGGTCTTCCTCAAATACATGAGAATCATGGACTAAAGAAAGGAAATTAAAACCATAGAAAACCATAAAGCTGCTGGACTTGGAGCACTTTTAACGCAAAATGTCAGTTAATACTTGATTTTGGTATTTGGCAACTGTTAATGTATCAGATAATTTCAGAAAAAAAATTTGTATAATAGCCATAATTCTGAATTTAATTTTTTTCTTTTGTCTCAAACTGATACTTGTACAGTGCCAGTGTGTACAGGCAGTTTTCCTTGAACTTTCAGGTAATTTCAGCCTCATCTGGAAAAGGACACACATCTCTCATACAATTCACCTGCTATTTCTTCCACAGGAATGAAGGCTGGAAACAAACCCTAAAAACACATTATGCTGGGCAAAAGTTTTTCTGTGAGAGTATTTCTTGGGATAAATAATGCCCAGGGAATAAAAGCTCACAGGCACCCCAAACTTGGGAAAAGTTTTCGACTGGCCACACGACACGAGTCCTCAAAAAGCCACTCACGGAATCACTTGTCCCCATCCAGAAAGGCTCTGCTAAATCCTCCCATTCCCAGGAAACAAAGCTTTTGGCCCACGAGGTGAAATACTAAATTAACAGTGAGCATTCCTGCTTCAACATTCAAGCTACACCTTGTTTTAATCTAACACACAAGACTAAAAACCAAGGCTGTTTATTACCAGCTCTGCACCACAGAAATCAGCACAGAAAGGGAGCAAGGCGGAAAATCCCACGTAACTACCCTTGGAATCACAGAATGGTTTGGGCTGGAAGGGATCTTAAAAGACCATCCCATTCCACCCCTTGCCACGAGCAAGGACACCTTCCACCAGACCAGGTTGCTCCAAGCCCCGTCCAACCTGGCCTGGGACACTGCCAGCGATGGGGCAGCCACAGCTTCTCTGGGCAACCTGTGCAAGGGCCTCGCCCCCCTCACAGGCAAGGATTTATTCCCAATATCCCATTTAACCCTGCCCTCTGCACTGGGAAGCCATTCCCCTATGTCCTGTCACTCCATGCCCTTGTCCCAAGTCCCCCTCCAGCTCTCTGGGAGCCTCTTTAGGCACTAGAAGGGCTCTAACGTCTCCCTGGACCCTTCCCTTCTCTAGACTGGATACCCCCAAATCCCGACCGCACGGCGGGACACTCACTTGGTGAAGGCTTGTCCCAGGTCGATCACCACAGCGGTTTTCTCCCCGCCGCTGCCGAGCCCCTCGTACAGCGGCATCGCGGCCCGGCCTCCCTTCCTTCCCTTCCCTCCCGCTCCACCTTCCTCAGCCGCCACGACAGGGGCCTTCCTGTTGCCCGGCGCGCCGGGCTGCCCTCGGCGCCTGTCCTCCTCGCCGCCGTGCCGCCGCCTCCCTCGGACCCACGCCGCCACTTCCGCCCCGTCCTGCAGAGCTCCGACGCTGCCAGAAGCGCCGTGGTGCCGGCGGCAGGCGCAGTGCGGCGCGGCTTCCCCTCAGCTCCGCTCCGGCGGCGGGCGGGGCAGCCGCGGGGACACGGGCGGCGGCGCCATGGAGGGGCCTGAGGGGCGGGCGGGGCCGGGAGGGGGCGGGCGCGCGGGGTGGGCGTGGCTGCGTGAGGGTGGGAGGGGACGGGAGGCCGGGGCTGCTCCTTCTCGAGCGGCATCGTAAAAACTAGAGACTCTTTTGGGTTGGGAAAGCCCGCCGGGATCAGCGAGTCCCGTCACTTCATCATGTCCACAAGTGCCACATCCACATGGCTTCTAGATCCCTCCAGGGATAGTGACTCCACCAATTCCACGGGCAGCCTGCGCCAGGGCTTGGCAGCCCTTTCTGTGAAGAAACTTCCCCCAATATCAACCTAAACTGCCCATGGGGAAGAGTCCCTTTCCTCTCTTCTGTCCCGTGTTCCCTGGGAGCAGAGCCCAACTCCCCCTGACTGTCCCCCCCGTCAGGAGCTGTGCAGAGCCACAAGGTCCCCCTGAACCTCCTTTAATCCAAGCTGAGCCCCCCAGCTCCCTCAGCCGCTTCTCATCAGCTGCTGCAGACATTTGTTAATTCACACCACGCAGCTCATTGCTGAGGGGTCCAGCACTGCCTGTCCGCACCATCCAAGCCGCTCGTGTCCTCTCAAAGCCCTCGCAAAACCTTAAACCCATCACAGACCCCGTGGTGAAACCTCTGGCTACCTCATTTAACGCAAAAAGCCATTTCTGTGAGATTAAATGCACGGGTACCCTCAGGGCAAAGCATCCTCCCTCTTGAACAGAAATAAAACATCTCAGGGACTAAAAAAGCCACATCACTTGGCTGCTCCAGGAGAGTGGTGGCTGGGAGTGAAGACGGCAGCTCGAAATACAGTGAGGATAGAAACTATAAACCCCATGGTGGTAACAATCTGTGTAGGGCCAGGGGCTGGACACAATGATCCTTGTGGATCCCTTTCAGCCCAGGACCTTCTAGGAATCCATGCTTTCAAGACTGGGTCACCTGTGGCAGGTAATCAGAGAGGCAGAAGATCAGCTGAGCTGTGCTCAGTAATCAATAAAAGGTGTTCTAATTAATATTGTTTGTGGTATGTGTCTCCCTGTGACTGGATCCCCTGGCTAGGAAAAGGGAGTTTCTAACAGATTTTGGTTAGTGTAATGAAAATTTGGGATCACTTGAGGAAGAGATTCCTAAGGCAGCACTTGCCCCACTCCCAACAACCCTGTCCTTTGCCCCGCCAATCCTCCCCTTCCCCACAATAACCACAGCTGTAAAACCAGCTGCTCTTCAGGCACTTATGTCCAGGAGTGTGACTGTGGTCCCCAAAAATGTGTCCTAGCTATATATTTCAGAAAAGTGCACAGGACCCATTTCTTCTTCAGGGAAGGAAAATAAGCATTGAAAAAGCAATTAACTGGTGAGCTGGGTCTAGACATTTGCTCATTGCCAGACAGGCCAGGCTGAGAGCCTGAGGGTTTATGCAGCAGAGGACAAGGGTGCTAATGAAGGCAGAGGATTTCAGAGAAGGCTGTGGTGACACCATTGTGCTGTTGTCACTGAACCCAACCCCCCTGACCTGGGAGCTGCTCTAGCAGCTTGTGGATGCTGTGCTTTTCGCTGTGCCTTCCACTCTGCAGCAGTGCTGTTTGTCCCACATCCACACTTCCTATTTGCAGTCCCTGAAGGTGGAGGTGTGGGAGTTGAATGATGAGTGGGAGTGATGTGAGACACCGAAAGCTGTCGCTGCCACCATCTGCTGTGGCGCCTGGGCCAACCCCCGCACTAGCCCATGGGCTAGCAGCTCCGCAGAAACGCTTCCTCTGCTGCTCCTGTCACAGCCTTGTCGTGTTCCCCCCTTCTGGTCACCCTAAAGTCACCCAGGTGACAAAGTGGGGTCAAGAGGCAGCACTCAGAAGAGAAGGTCCATGTGTGTGCAGAGCAGGAGTGCAGACTGGGGGAGCTGAAGCAGATGGGGCATCTTGGAAGGACCCTTGGAGGACACACGAGGAATCCAGGCAGTGCAGAGGGAATGCAGGAAAGGGAACTCTGTGTGACAATGTGAAGAAGGGGAGCTCTGCAGTGACAAACTCAGGGAGAATCCCCTCAAAGCCCTTTACATCCCTCATAAAGCCCTGCTTTCTCTCCTTCAGGCACCATCCCACAGCTCCATACGAGTCCGGGCACTCTTCAAACATCATCACCAGCTTCCCATCCTCTCCTCAGAGAGGAAAACTGAGGAGCAGGGACAAGGCTGTAGCAGTGATGTGGGATGCAGAAACAGTGATGGGACCAGCCCACAACCAATGAATTCTGGAGGAGGACGGATCATTGCCAAGGAAGCAGTGGAGGATGCCGACACATGAAAAAAATAAACAAACAAATCCCTGTGGCAATTAAATATTGTGACATGGAATTCGACCTGCCTTATGATTTTCTGTGATTTTATATTTTTAATGGCTTTTTCAATTATTTTTTATGGTTAGTATTTTATGCCCTTCCAGAACATGGAAATGCAGCTGAACTTTAAAGGATATGCAAACAACGAGGCACAAAAATATGTTTAAATGTCATTTCCACAACAGAACCTTAACTCTGCCATGTTTGAGCAATTCCCCAGTGCACCACGAATATGCACTCAGTGGTAACTACACCTGACTGAGAAAGGAATTATATTCAGGAAACTTTTCTGTATTTGGGCTTTCTGTCAGGGAAACAATCCCAGAATCTCCCAAGTGCTCCTGGCAAGATTCTGATTAGACACAAGGAAAATTCTTCACAATGAGAACAATCAGCCACTGAAATAATCTCCCCAGGGAAGTGATAGATCCCTCGACATTGGACACTTTAAGATTCAGCTGCACAGGGTGCTGGACCATCGTGCCTCAACCATGATTTTGCCAAGAAAACTTGGGCCAGATAACCCTTGAGATCCTTTCCAACCTGTTATTCCATGATCCTGTGATAAGTCACTACCTGGAGGGCTGTCTGCCCTCACTGTTCAAGGACAGCAGAGGGAAGCTGTGCAGTCTCTGCCTGGTGAGAATGTGCTCTCACTGGAGTGTGAATTCCCTGAAAATCTGTAAAGTTCTCCTAAGTATCTCTGTGATAGGGGTCTTAAAAAGACATAATATGCCATACTTAATGTTGTTGCTCTTGAAATATTTTAGGTCTAAAAATTGAAGTAATTTAGATAATATATGATTAATTTAAAGTTTAAGCATGGTGTTTGCATGATCTGTTTTCATCCCCAAATCTCACCCGTTTATGATATCTTAACATGCTATAATTACATATTTACAGCAGTATGCTTATGGTTTTAATATAATGTTTTATGTAAAATGACTGCTTAGATATGTCTTGCAAAAATCCGAGGGCCTACTTGAAATCCAGAGCCCATGGCTTCCCCCTGAATATATTATCCCTGGGTTAGGAATGATCAGAGTTTCCCGCTAATCACATCACCGTCTTTATAGTCCATTGGAAATCTCCTCTTAAATTACGTTAATCAATCACAGTTAACATGAGTTCTGAAATGCAAGCTGCAGCTTAAAAGTGGCTTAATTTAATGAATGGTCTTTTCAGAGTTATTGATAATAGGAGCCGGAGAGTTAGAGATGTGCTGGGGTTTCATAACAAAATCCATCCACGCCGGGCTGGTTTAATCAAGGAAGCTGCTTGCATAATGTGAAGAGCACTCGCTCTCCCCCGAATATGTGACTGTTGAAGAAACAGATGGTGATGCTAACCCAAAAGAATCAGGCTATAAATACACTCAGGATAACAATATAAATGGAGATAATTATTCACAGTGTAAGGAGACGGTGGGACAATTAAGCCAGCTCGTAAGCAGAATGTCCAGTGGAGTGAAAAGCAGGATTTCCATAACACAATAAGAAATTATTCCCTGAGTGCAGCCAGTTCATGCAACTCTTGGGAGCAGCGGTACCTCTGACAGGCAAGGAAGAGGTTGCATAAGGACATAAAACCAGAAGAAATTAAAACCCACTGAAATCAGTGAAAACTCTTATGTCATAGAATCATAGACTGGGTTGGGTTGGAAGGGAATTTAAAACCCATTTAGTTCCACCCCCTGCCCTGGGCAGGGACACATTGCACTATCCCAGGTTGCTCCAAGCCCTGTCCAGCCTGGGCTTGGACACTTCCAGGGATGGGGCAGCCACAGCTTCTGTGGGCAACCTGTGCCAGGGCCTCACCACCCTCACAGCCAAGAATTTCTTCCTAATAACTAATCTAAACCTACTCTTTTTCAGTTTGAAGCCATTCCCCCTTGTCCCGTCACTCCAGGCCTTTGTAAAAAGTCCATCTCCAACTTTCCCTCAGCTACCTTAAAGCAGTGGAAGGCCACAACTAGGTCACCCCAAAGCCTGAACAATCCCAGTTCTCTCAGCCTTTCCTCATAGCAGAGCTTCTCCATCCCTCTGATCATCTTGGTAGCCTCCTCTGGACTTGCTCCAACAAAACAGAATTTGTAGGACAGTTCTTTCTGCCTAATGCAGTCTTTTTTTCTCTCCCTTTTTTCTTTCTCAGGATTCTGTTGGTATTCAAGCCACTGGCAGAAGAAAGACCCTTTCGGATGTCCTGCAGACACGTCATTGTCACAGAGCAGCGCTGCGCTCTCCTCCGCGCCGCTGCCTCGAGGTGGCAGCTGCAGAACCCGCCTGGAGGGTTAAAAGGGAACGTTTTTCATAAGGAAAATCACTTTTCTGTGCTCGCCCCGAAACAGGCAGCTCTCAGCTGAATTAATCCCCGCGGAGCACTTGCAAACATTGCCAACATAAAGGAATGTGTCCTGCAGCACAAACACTGCGTGGCTATGGCACGGAGCAGCTCGCCCAGCTAATACTCTGCCCCCTTGAAAGCCAAAATGCCTGCCTGGATCCCTGCAGAGACTCGGACTTCAGCTGGACCCAGGCATATTTCAACAGCGAAGCATTATTATTTTTAATTGGTCATAAAATAAACAGTCTTTTGTGTCCGTGCATTGGCTGGCTTAGTGTGTGTACTCACTTCTAAGCCTCCCTAATCTCTGTGTACTGGCTAACTGAGGCACGTACCCATTCCTTCCTCACAAAATCGGGGAATTGCACGCTTAGGGCCAGCTTTAGACCTAATAGAAGAGCTCTTGGAGATCACAGAGTGCTTCCTCACCTTTTCCCAGCGCATGGATTCAAGGGGATCCACTTATCGGCTCTCTGAAAGGAGAAAGAAGAGGAAAGCTCACTGCTTGGGGTTCTGCTAACAGCTGGACCTGGTTCCCGCTGTAGGGTTTTGGCTTACTTGATTTGAATGTTTCCAACACAAAAAAGTGTATTCTCTGTTCTTAAACACCCTCAAGGGGAATAATGAAAACACTGGTGGTGTCTGGAGGGAGAGCATCACTGTTTCACAATAAAACAGTGCTCCTCCCACCCAGGCATCCCAGTTCCATGTGCTATCCATGGGAAAGACCCCAAAAGTCCCTGTGGTAGGGGCTTTAGCCCCTCGATGCTATTTTAGAAAGGGCTGTGCTATGAGGGATGGACTGGCAGTACTGACACTGCAGTTCTTTAAAACCTGTGGATTCGGTGGTTTCATTTAACCTCAAGTTTCGAAAAGCAAAAGAAAGCTGCAGTTTCTAAAATCCCTCCAGGTGTTAGGTGAACAACTGTATTTCAGATGATGGAGGTTGGACTCAACGATCTTGGAGGTTTTTTCCCACCTAAATGATCCTGTGATTCTGTGATTCTGTGAAGCTGAGGGTTTAATGTCAGAACAGGGCTTAGGGTCAGCCTGCTTTGGGGTGGTGGGTCCAGTGCTTTTTTTATTGTCAGCCTAATTTTGTAGTGGAGTGTGTAGGACAGGGGGGAAAATATCCAAGGGAATTGACAGATGGTTCATGTTTTAGCTGAGACTCGAAAATGCACGTGGATGGCTTCCTCAGCACTTTATCTCTGGGAAAATTGTAAAATGTGGTGTACCTTGGCATTAAGTGCATCGATTTTGTTGAAGGATATGAAGAAGACTGAGGGCTGCACAGTGACTCCGTTATGGATGTGAGCATTGGTCCTCCCGGGCTGTATTCCCAGAGCAACTGCAACCGATTGCAGTGACCTTGGACCAGTCAGCAGCAGCCTGGTTCTACTCTGAAGAGTGGATGTGTAAAAATGGCATTTCCTACTCAGCAGATCTGGGCTCTGTGTGCTCTCCAAGTCACAGCTGCTGACTTTAGTGACAAAAATAAGTTGTTACGGCTTTCCTGCTCTGTGAGCACTTCAGAAACACGAGAGCTGGGAAGCAGAAGCTGATCCCGTGCCTCCTTGTGGATTGATTACTGTAAATCCCAGCCAGCAGTGGGGCTGCACTGGCATCGTTTGGCCTTGCCCAGCTTTCCTGTTAGTGCCATCAGTGAGGTACATGGAAGAAAGAAATCCAAGTTGGTTCTCCTGACTGAATTTTCATTGCAGTTGACATTTATCAGGTTTGGAGGAATCAGCAATTGGAGGAAAAAGAAATCTGTTCATCCATAACACGATTACATTAAGGATAATTCATTGGTCACAAACTTTTTTGGAGTGGAGTTGTTTTAAACAAACTTCCCTCTCTGGGAAGAGAGCAGGGCATGCTGTTCTCACTTTCCCTGAATTAGACTCATGGCTACTCCATTCCAGCGACTGCTGTTTAGTGGGAAGAGAGGGCCCCTTTAAAACAGATGCTACCAGCTGGTGTAAAGGTGAGGCATGTGATGGAGATGTGCACTGATTTGTGTGCTGGATGTCCCCAATATTCAATTTGGGAAAGTCATTCAGCAGCAAAATTAATGGTAACTATTTTAAAATTGCCTTTACCTTTTGCGGCATGTCCTGACATACTTAGGATAGCTGATACATCTCCTCACAGGTGCCAGGAGTAGCAGCATAAGGTGCAGCATTCTGCTGTCAGGACGATGATTTTTTAGTTCATTTTATACTGGCAAAATATATCTTCATATAAATTTTTATGTGACCTAGTCTCTTAATTAGGACGTGTTATTGGTACTTTTTGGTACTTCTGCAATAAGGCTGCGACAGGAATATCACCTTTGAAAGAAATCTGATGTATTATTACTTTGTACAACAGAGCTGGCTGCTATAATAATACACAGATTTTATAAGAGACTCTTACAAAAACTGGGTACAGTTATTTTACAGAAGGGGAAGTGGAGGCAGAGAGAGGTGAAGTTCAGTTTTGAAAGTCCTCTAACAAGGCAGAGCTGGGAATGGGACATGAGTCGCACTCTTTCCCAGCTACGCTACCTGCATGGAAGAATGAACCTGCTTACATCCAAATTTAGTCTCTGAATTCACCTCAGGTGAAAAGTCCTGAAGGACAAGACCAACAGAGGATCATACTGAAATGTCTCAATGCAGAGCAAGGGTAAGAGAGCAGAGGAATGGATGTTTCTTAACTTGCTGTGGAAGTGGGGCCTGTTTTACTTGGTTACATATATGCTCCATGGCATACTGATCTGAGATGAAAATCAGTATTTCCAAATAATAAACCATAGAAATGAATAACAAAAGAGTGCTCTCTGGTGATTTCTGATTTCTGCCTCTTTCATCATGCCTCTTTCTTTCAGTCTGCAGATATTTTTGTTGATAACGCAGAAGCCTCTGATTTTGGCAGGTTATGCGGGGTAGAGAAACTTGCAGTGTACAGGGAATGTGCAATTTTAGGCAGGAAAAAAAAACCACAGATAACCAGCTATTTTGGTTACAGTGCTTATAAGTAAAATATTTAACCTTGAGAGGACACGGTGCCAATCTGAGTTTGGAGTCGATGGCAAGGGGGAAGTGAAAACCTCTCCAGTCTATTAAGTGCTCTGCATCCTTAAAGAACAGTAAATCATCCATTACACATGCTTTACATTTTAAGTAACTTTCCCAATAACTGTATAGGTTAGATAGACATGGGATTGAAAGCACTATCATAGAGTGGTTTGTGTTGGAAGGAACCTTAAAAATCATCTAGTTCCAGACCCTGCCATGGGCAGGGACACCTTCCACTCGAGGATCCCTTATTCTGAATCCCAGGTCAGCTGTTAGGGGGGAATTGTGCAGCTGCTGAAGCCCAGCCCTGGACTCATCCCTGAGGGCTCTGATTTCTCTGTTGTCCTGCTCCTCTCCCCACACACAGAAGACTGCACAGCTTGGGAATCAATCCCAGACCCACCACAAGGTGCAGTGCTGCTCTTGAGAATTAATTTTGGTGTCCTGGAAAATCTGACTGCACCATTTTAACTTCAGAGGTGGCACCTTCTGCACGGCTGAGCCACCCTCTCTTCTCAGCCAGAGCCCCTGGCCAAAATGAATTGGCCAGGACAGAAATTGAACCCGTGAAGAGTTTTGAGTCTCTAATCTGGGAGCTAATGGTGTTTAAAATGGCATGAAAAATGCAGCTCTTACCTCTTCCTTCCCTCCCAGCCCATCTCCCTTAGAGGAGAGAGGAAACATCCTTTCTTTTCACATATTTTTATTTATGAAGATGCTGCAGCACTAGAAATACTGATGAATTAATAATTTCCCTGGATTTTACAATTCAGAGAGGCAAAGCCAAAGGGACTTTCCACACCGTTTTGTGTGACCATTTCCTCCGCCAAGCCTAACTCTGAAAGCTCTTTCTGATGCCTTTTGTCACTGGCTCTTTATTGCTGATACAGGCACTTTGACACTTTATTTTCAACTCATGCAGGGGTTAGCAATATTTCCCTGAAAAAAATTGCCCTAACTTGCAGCAAATCTGCCTTTTGAAAGTTTTAATATTGGATGCACAGTGCTACAACCAAATGAATTGGGTTGGATCCAATTTGGTTGAAATCCAGTAGAAAACACACTGTTTCTCTAAAATTAAACAGATAAAACTTTGGGGTGTGTTCAGAGACGCAAAGAAAGCAAACCTCTAATATAAATGTTATTACGAGTAGCACAGTGAACAGAAAAAATAATGAACAATTTCTTGATAAGGGATATCTCATTTTCTTCAATCAGTTGTTTATTTTAAGAGTTGAGTGACCTGTGCCAGCAGACATCTCACTTTGTCTGGAAAAAAAAAAAAAGAAGTTTATTTTATAGTTTGTTATTATAACTGGTAGATTCCCTGATTCGCTTCGTGTGGTACAGCAGGTTCATGACTAAGTCAAGCTTTTAACTCACCTCTCCCATACCTTTCCTCTATTCCTTCCCAGCAATTCCACCTCTCAAAATCCCACCACCCATCACTGCCTCCTGTGAGAGATCATTATTTTTGGTCTCTCCTCACCTGTCCCTGCCCAGCTCAAACGCTTTGCACCTGCTGCAGCCTCCTCTGAATGAGTCAGTGCCTGAGAGGGCGTATAAAACCCTCTGTGTGCAACAGAGACCTCGTGGTGCCCCGACCCTGGGCTTGGGAGAGCGAGAGCTGAGCTCATTTTTTGGTTTGGAGTCAAGGTATGGGCTTCTGAATTGTTTTTTGGCAAAGTGAGTTGATATGTGAGCCGGCACCTGATGGTGTGAAGGTTTTCTTCTCTTGTTGTTGGTTATGGGGATTTTGCTGGAAGAAAAAAAATGGGTGGGAGGAGGAAAGCACAAGTAAAACTGTTTGCCTTTCTTTGCCCTGGCCAAATAGGTGTTTAAAACAAAGCATCAAAAAAAGGGGAATTGAACTAAGCTGCTCTAATTCCCGTGTTGTTGTTTTAGAAGTTGCTCTCCTTTGCAGAGGGACTGTTAGGGGAAGGTGACCTCTGCGGCTGAAAACACTGGAGGAGAATCTGTAATAGATGGCAAACGAGTAAGGGTGCCGCAGGCCTTGTTTTTACAGCTCCTTGCGAGCCAAGAGCGGCAGCTCCTAGGGTCAGGCAGCGAGGAAGAGTTGGGCGCGGGGACTGCGGGCTCGGATGCTCCAACTTGCCTTTGGAGAGGCAGCAAATGGAAACTCCGGCTGCGGGCGGCCCCTCCCGGGGGCTGCGGGTGCCGGGGGGCACGGAGCCCACCAGGGGCAGGCGGGGGCCGGCGGTCGGGCGGAGCGGGCCGGCCCCCGACACCGCCCGCCGGTGGGCGGCCCGCTCCGCTCCGCCCGTGCGGCCGCGGGGCTGGGGGAGCGCGGCGCCGAGGCACCGGGCGGCGGCGGCGGGAGCCAGGTGAGGCCGGGACACACACGCACGCAGCCGGCATCCCACCCCCGGGCCGCCTTTGCCTCTGGCTTACGCGTTTGGAATCGATTCGGGTTTTTTCCGACGATGCTCGGCTGCCCGCGGGGCAGCGCATCCTCGGCGCTGCTCTTTGTTCCCGGCGAGCGGCTGGTCCCTGCAGCCCCGGGGGATGGGGAAGGGGCAGCGGGGCGAGCGGGGGGTGCCGTCCTGCCGGGATGGGGGTCCCGCTGGGCTCTCTCGGAAAATCCTTGGGGGTGGGCGTGTGTTTCTCGCGGGGGTGGTTTGGGGGTGACCGCCGCTGTCCCTCTGTCCTGCTGCGGGCCTGGGCAGGAGGAGTCCCCGGGCGATTGTTCGCACTTGATCCCCTGCCGGGTGGGGAAAGGATGCACTTCTGGGGTGTAAAGTCACCTGTAAATATGACTAAGGAGGACGGGGAGATGGAGCTGTGCCCGGCAAGCGGGCGGGCTGGCTGTAACCAAGCCTTGAGCCAGCCCTAATCCCGTTCCCTGGACCCCACGCAGGTTCTGCCCGAGCCGAAAGGGCCTGACAAGATACAATTAGTCTGCTTTTAAACCTCCATCTGCACGGCCCACGGTCCTCCCGTTCTCCCGTGTGGTGTTAGGTGAGGCACTGAAATTGTGGAGTGTTTTTTGCTGGTTGGAATCCAAGTGCTATCCCTCTGCTCCCAGGCAGGCTGGGGAGCAGCATTTGTGTCCTTCTGCTTGGAAACTGCTGCACCCTTTGGCCTCATTCTTAAACACCCCCTCCTGCCTATCTTAATCCCTCAGGAATTTGGTAGACCTTAGACTTCTGTGGTGCCGGGGACCTGGCACGGGTCAGAAGCCACAGATAACTATGTAGCTTTTACTTGCGAATCCAAGTAGGGATTTCCATAGGTGGTCCGTGCGCTGTTCTGAACAAAGCAAAGGATCGCTTGGTGGTTGGGGGAATAATGCCTAAAACATGTCATGTCTGTGCCTCCTCAAAGAACTACTGCTGGAATGCCAGGGCTGGAAGTGGAGGTGATGTATTATGTATTAAGGTGCCTCACTGGGACTGGTGGGAAGCTGGCCTTACAGAATATTAATATCTCATTTGTTTGCTTGTAAGGATGCATCCTCGAGGGTAGGGGAGGATGTGTCCCTGTGATGTGTGCTTGTCTCGACATAATTTTTCTCACCTGACTTTGTGTTGGTGTCTGGTGCGGAGTCGTGTCACTGCTGGGATTTCACTGAGCTCTTGGAGGTGGTCGAACTGGTTGAGGTCTGTTTACCTGAAGTGTGTGCTGTGAGGGCATCAGCTCTCCAATTCACCCGCTTGAACTGGGCAAGGACACAAAGCAAGATGAAGTGAAGGCATTTTTCTCGGCTTGTGCGCAAAAGTAGGAGTTGGAGCTCTGCAGTGTATTATCTGCTGCCTTTTGTATTCAGCACAAGTAATGAGGCTTGGATGGCATACATTAGCACCGTGTAACAGAGCACTTGATGGCTGGCAGTTGTTTGACTTGTATGTTTTGGCTAAATCTGCACGTTAGAAGATTTGCAGCATTTTTGTCCAGTTCCCTTATGAATTGTCGGGTGAATTGCGGAGCTGAGCACACCCAGGACTATTCAGGCAGCCCAAGCTGACACCGGTCTTGTGTTTAGAGGTGTGAGAAGCTCTGTTCAAAGGCAAGACACAGATTTGTCTGGGGCTGACCTGTTCATCTCCTGTGCTCTCTGCTTTATGATGCATGTAACCACTTCAGCTTCCAAGTGTCAGTGTCGTCCCTGTGTCAGAGGGATTGATAAAGCAGAGTTTATTAATTCAAATGAGTTAAAAACTTGATACCTTTTTTTTTTTCTCTCGCTGTTTCAACAATTTAGGTAAAAACACAGCTGTAACTTGCCAAAGACAGAAGATAACAGCTAATTTTTTTTGGTGGGAGGTGTTTTCTCTAAGTAAACTGGCTGGGTGAAACTCTTCAAAAGCTCTCTGAGGGAGTAGCTGCACACAACTGGGACAGAGGGGGGAGTTTAATCCTTTGCAGCATGTGTCCACAAGCCACTGGTCCATGCAAGGAACAGCTATTGAGGGAGAGACATCTGCTCTGCTCTGTGCTGGTTCCCTGCAAGCCTCCCCTCTTGGAGTGACTGTAACAGGCTGGGGCTCCCTCTGAGCTGGCTTTTGTTGGGCCCCTGCAGGAGCTGATCTCAAACAGGTCTCCAGAATTCAGAGGGGTTAATGGTTTAATAACTATTGCAAGTGCTAATTGTATGGAGCAGGGAAGCAGCCTGGCTCAGAAAGATCCAACTGAGCCTGAGACTGCTTCAGCTGGTGGTTAATTTATATTTATTGTCCCTCAGCTTCCTGACTTCCCCACTGTGGTAGATGGTTCTTATTCCTGTGGGTAGCTCCTGGAGATGCCCAGTTTTGGCCCCTGTTTTCAGCCCAGCAGTCCTTTATGTTATTTTCCAGCCTACCAGGTGTTAAAAGAAAAGTTATTATTTTCCATGCTAAAGATAAAGCTCCCTGGCTGCCTGCAGTTGCGCTGCCTTTGCGGCTGGAGGAACTGCATCTCCTGGGATTTGTTGTTATTAAGTGCAGGGGAAGTCGCTGGCACTGTCTCTTGCCCTCAGTGTGTGCTTCCTATTGGAAGCAAGGATTAGTTTTCCATGGAGAGCCTGACCAGTGCTTGGCAGCTGCCCCCAGGGCTTGGGCTCTGAGGATGCCAGGTGAAATCTGGGGACGAGGAGTTCCTGCGGCATGAAATATTGAGTTACCGCCTTCAAGCTGGTTACAGAAAAGCTCAGGCTTACTACAGAGGAGGTGCTTGGTCAGGGCAGTGTGCTCCAGCCTGCTTTTATCACCTGGCTGAGGCTGGAGAGCAGGCTGGCTATAAAAATAGCCAGATGGGAGGATAAATGTGTAACTCAGTGCGGCTTGAGGAACAAACTGCTCTGCAGCCAGATACCTGCAGCTTCTGCATTCAGTGGAAGTGCTACAGCTAGGTGTCAAACTCTGCTTAAGGAGATAGCCAGGTCACTGCTGTTCATACACTCACTAATCCAGCCTCTTCCTAAAGCTAAGTAGATCTTAAGCCCTGACTAATCTTCTTTGAAGTGTGAACTTGTGCCATTATCCTGCAGCAAGCTCCGTGCCACTATCTCCTGCTTTCACTGACTGTAAAGGTGCAGGTTAGCTTACATCTGGTTGTTGTGGATTTCCTGAGCAAATAGCTCTCCAGTATGGTTTTTGCCCTATAGAAATGTAGGATTGTGGCCAGCAGTGCTCTTCAGGCTGGGAGAAACAATATGAGGCTGCCCAAAGGACTCCAGGAACTCTTTTATCAGGCTGGAACTGAGTGCCCACATTATCTACCAGCCAGAAGGAGGAAAGGTCCTAGTAAAGATAGAGTAAATTTGTTCAGAGGAGATTAACATTTTAGTTCTTCTGCTAACCACGTCCTGAGTATCTGGGGCTATTTGAGAGTCTAGAGCTAGAAACTCACAAATTATCTATACAGATGTGTATATACATATGGATAATGTATATGACTGCAAGAGAAATGCTCTCCAAGTGCAGCTGGAGTTCTGTTTAGGTTTAAGCACTGCTGAAAGCATTTGTGCCACCTAAAGGCTCCTGACTTCTTGAGAAGCTGTATTTAGAGCCAAACTATTTTTTAAATAGAAAAAACCCAACTTCTTGATGTTTCAGTATGTCTGATCTTAACAGGCACTTCCTGAAGGGTTGTGAGGTGAACATGATTTATATTCTGCTGCATGGCAAGGCAGATGCATGTAGTTAGGCACTAACAATTTAACTTGTATAATATATTCTTAGTGTTTTTTAATTACTAAAGTGCATAAAGAATTATCCTGGAAGAAGAGCTGTCAGTTTTCAGCTATTTTTTGATGAGAGGATAGAGAAAATAGATGGGTGGCTACCCATCCTTCAGAGAAAGAAGGTGCTAAAAATAGTGGAAGGTATCTAGGCTGGTAAACAGCTTTTTGGTGGCTTGTCCCTGAGCACCTGGTGCATGTGTGTGGCCTGTGATGGGGAATTATTCCAGCAGCTCAAACTGCTGGGATGAGGCTTCAGGGAGAATGGAAAAAGTGACTCAGTGTGCCCTGAAGGCTCAGCCAGATGCTGGAGCCTGCAGTGGTTGACTCTGAGCTGTGGTGCTGCACGCTGTGAGTACAAATGCAAGTGATGCTCCTGGATGTGCTGTTTGGGTGGGGAAATGAGGAGTGTGGTGGGTTTAGGGATTTATCCTGTAGCCCATGAGCAGCAAAACTGCTCAGGGTGACCATTGCTCTTCTTTGGGGGACTAAGGGGTGGTTCTGACAACCCCAACCTCTTCCCTTACTAAGATTTGTTAGTCCTGCAGCCCAAATGTAAGAGCAGTTCAACAGTGAATCATAGAATCTCTTCTCATCCCACCCCTGCCATGGCAGGGACACCTTCCACTGTCCCAGGCTGCTCCAAGCCCTGTCCACCCTGGCCTTGGACACTTCCAGGGATGGGGCAGCCACGGCTTCTGTGGGCAGCCTGTGCCAGTGCCTCTCCACCCTCACAGGGAAGATTTTCTTCCTAATAACAGATCTAAACCTACTGTTTGTCAGGTGAAAGCCATTCCTCCTTGCTCTATCACTCCAGGCCCTGGTCCAAAGTCCCTCTCCAGCTCTCTGGGAGCTACTTTAGGCACTGAAAGGTGCTCCAATGTCTCCCTGGAACCTTCTCTTCTCCAGCTCTTTCAGCCTTTCTCTGTAGCAGAGGTCCTCTAGCCCTGTGATGAACTCGGTGGCTCTTCTCTGGACTCATTCTAACAGGTCAATGTCTTTCTCATGCTCAGGGCCCCAGAGCTGGATGCAAAACTGGAGGAACATAAAGGAAAGCAGGTGAAGCTGCTGATGGCTGGAGGCCCTTGCAGTAGGGCTGTGCCCCTGACCAGCTGCCTCCTGGAGCTAGGAGGAGGATGACCACCCCAGATCTGCTGTGTGACAGAGGATTGTTTGCTGTGTGCATGGACTGGTGTGAGCAGCTGTCCCGCATGGAGTGAGGGGGGCCTTGGATGCTCTGGAGCAGCAAGTCTGAGAGGCATGGCCTGGGGGAGGTGTCTGGGAGCTGGAGCTGTGTGCCTGGAGGCAGCAGAGCTTGCCAAGGGCAGGCTGTCAGCTGGCTGGATCACTGCTGGGCTGCACGTTCAGTGCTCTCTTGGAAACCCTCGACTGGCACCATGATCCTGGACATGAAACTCTCTGGAAGTGCCTCCATGGTGCAGTGCAGCACAGGCGCTGTGCTAATGCAGCAGTGCTGCTGTCTGGGCTGGAGCTTCCTCTGTGGGGCCAAGAACCTTAGCCAGGATGGGCACAGATGCAGCCCTAAAGCCTCCTGATGTGGCTCTGGTCCTGTGCTGTCCCCCATAGAGCCATCTTGTTCTCTGTGCAGGTTCCTTGGTTTCTTCTGTGTGAATGCACAGAGAATGCACAGAACAGGGCTGGCCATAGTGAGCCTGGGACTTCATGGCCCTGACAAGTTAGTCCTGCAGTCATTTTTGGACTTGGCACAGCACAAACAGGTTGATCTACAAACAGGTTGATCCACAGCATCGCTTGCGGGTCTGATGCCTGCTGGGTAGAGCACAGCACTCTGCTGCTGCGGTGAGAGCTGGGCAAGGTCTGTCCTGGGCTTCAGATCAACATTTGCTTTTGTCTCGCCTCTTGAATTCTGGAAGAATTCATTGCTTGGGATGTGTAGGAGGGGTCTGGCCACAGACTTGGTCACCCAGTTATTTAAGGCCCTGGGTCCATGGGTGGTTATTGGTGTGTGTAATCTTCATTCCTTTTTCCCTTCCTAGGTCTTGCACTCTGGATTTGTCAGCCTTGCAGGCTTCTGGACACATCTCCTCTCAACCATGAGGAGATCAATAGGATTTAACATCTGTGTGGTCACCTGCAGCATCCTGCTCTTGTCCTCCAGCCTGCCATGCCTCGCAACTCAGCCTCTGGAGGACAGGGATGTGACAAAAATCCAGCAGGGCCCCTGGGCAGGGAATGGGCTGGAAGATGAAAGGACAGGCATGGTGGACTTGAAAAACAATCTGGGCCCTTCTGAGCAGACAGTCTCTGAAGAGCCGTGTGGAGTGTCAGCAAAGCCATCTGGGACACCCTTGGCTGAAGCTTTCACTGCAGAAGGAGAAGCTCTCCCTGCCAGCCCGAGCCAGGTCATCCCCAGCAGCCAGGGCCTGGGGGATCGCCCCTCTGCTGGGACTCTGCCTGCTGGCTACGAGGAGGAGCTGGCTCCCACCAAGTCAGAGCTGGAGGAGGATGAAGCGCTCAAGGCCATGCTGACCACAGCTGTGACCACGCTGAGCCCTCCGGTGCAGGAGGAGTCTGGTGGCCCTGGTGGCGAGGCCATCACGGAGGGTGGTGTGGCAGCAGAGCCCAGCTCTGCCGGCCCCGCGGCAAAGCCCCTTCCTGGGACCACTGTGGAGGAGGAGGAGGAAGCAGAGAGCAGCCCACAGCCCTCAGCTGTGCCCCAGGCCACACTGAGCCCCAGCTCTCCCAGCTGGGAGGCAGCAAGTGCCCACCCTGCCATCCCAACTCCCCAGGCTCCGGGTGTGACCGCTGAGCTGGGAACGCTGAGAGCCCGCACAGGGAGCCCTCTGAAATCCCTGGCTCCACCAACATCTGTGCCTGCCAGACATCCCCTGGCGGTGACTGAGGCCTCCCTTCAGCCAGAAGCAGGGACAGGTGTCACCCAAGAAGAGCTGCCCACTACGGCTGGCACTGTCGCCGTCCCCCCTATGGACACTGTGCCACCTGACTGGGATGACACAAAACTGGGGGCCATCAGTCAAGGGGGAAGCACATCTCATGAGGAGGTGACAGAGGACCTGGGGACCACAGAGCCATCCCAGACCCCCCAGGAAGGTGTGGGGGAGGAGGAGGATGCAACGAGAGCAGTGCCCTCCCCAGTGTCCCCTCCACCAGCACCGGAGCTTGCCAAGGACACCAACTGCACAGTGCCAGCGCAAGGGGAGGAGCTGCCTCCAACTTCCACAGGCAGCAGCGATGCTTTCCACACTGGGAACCTGTCGGATGCAGACACAGCTGATCTCGGCTCGCTGGAAAACATAAGTGCAGTCACAGCAGAGGAGGAGAAGAGCGTCTCTCCGTCACAGCCGGAGGCTGCTGTGGTGACAGATACCCAGCCTGAGCTCTCTCCTACTCTGGAGAGCTCATGGGAAGGTAAAACTTGCCTGTTACAGATGCTTGCCTCTCAGGGTGGGTTTAGGAGGGATGTTTTGGAGGTCTGTGCTTCATTTCTGGCACATAAAGTGAGCTGTGCCAGCAGCCTGTGAGTCACTGATGTCTTACATGACTTTACAAGGGGGCTCAGGTTGAGAGGTCTGTGCAGAGAGCTGCTGGCCCTTGTGACAGAAACTCCTGCTGCTGTCTCCTCACCCACAGTGAAGCTGTACCAGGCTCTGTCCAGTGCTTGTGCCAACTCTTACTCTCCTCCTGGACAGCCTGCCACAGGCTGATGGTGTCACCTTGCCCTGTACATACCTCCAGAGGTGGCACCTTCAACCTCATGGCAGTGCTCCCACTTAGTATTTAAAATATAAAAGGAATGCTTAAAAAATAAGGCTGGTCAGGTGTTGGGCAATGGCATGTTTCTAGGTTGATGAGGACTTTTTAATTGCTGGGCATCTTTATTCTTCCCTCTTTGGCTGCAGATGCAAAAGGATGATTTCCCTTCACTGCATCCGAAAGACCTAATTTTTGCTGTAAAAGAAAGGAAGCTAATTGCAGGCTGGTGCTGAAACCTGACTGATTAATTTCTAGATTAATTTATAAGCACTTGACTTGTCAGCAGGTTCCCTCTCTGCTGTTTCCCAGATGTTGGGGAAACAACACTGTCAATAAGACTTTGTGCAACAAAAATAAACCCTTCTGCGAAGCTGAGGTTTCCTAGCAGTGGGAGCTGGTCACTGAAAGCTGCCCTGATGATGCTTGGCTGGACCTGCTGCTGCCACTGTGGCTCTGGAATTGTTAACACATGGACCTGTGTTCCTTTTATATTCCTTTTATACTCCTTCAGACGTGTGCTCTGCTGCTGTCAGCTGCCCTGTGAGTTGCTGCTGACACATGTTCTTGCCGTAGGTGTTACTCAGGAGGTGACAACGGCTGCCCAGGAGGCTGATGCTGCTCTGCCAGTTGTGACAGAGGTGCCTGGTGCCACCCAGGGAGCAGGGGCTGCGAGCTTTCCTCAGGAGAACAGTGGGGAGGACACCCAGATGCTGACAGCTCCCGGTGCCACTGAGATGCTGGTGGCAGCTGGTGCCTCCTCTACGGTGAACCCTCTGGATGCAGAAGGTAGGATTCTGCTCCAAGGACTCGTTTCCACACAAGATGGGATGGTACAGCTGAAACCAGTGTCAGTGCTTGGATACAACATCCTTATTCCAATTTTTTTTTTGTTGCTAACCTTCTGCATGCTGCCATTAACCCTGGGCTGCCCCTGCTTTCTGCCCATGCTGAGATCCACCATGTTGAAATTTGCCAGTATATGGATTTTTTGCCCCAAATAAGTGGAGCAGAGGTTAAAAAAAAATGCCCCAAACCAAACAAGCCCCCTGTCTGTCCTTGCAAACAAGCTGCCTTTGGTTTTAGACACTTAACCAATTTTTTATTTATGGAGAGCTCTTACTTCTGGAAGCCAAGGCAGTCATAGATTGCTGATGCTTAGTCCAGAGGATGAAAATGTCTCATCAGGATTACGTGGGAGCCAGTGGTGGGGGAAAGACCCCCTCCTGCAAGAGCTTGGGTGTGGAAGCCTGCACTGATACTCACTTCCATTGAGGAATAATGGGTTGTTCTCAAGTTGATGTAGCTCATACAGAAATGCTTTAAGCAGTTGTGTTCATGTCGCTGCTGCCTCGGTGTCACCTTGGCAGATTCATGTAGGAGCCTGTCTTCCTGACGGGAGTGTAGCAAGGGTTCCCTCAGCACGAGGCTGACTTTGAGCTGGAGTGCATTTCTGTAGCAGTTGGGACTGTAATAACGAAAATGCTGCTGGGCAGCTTTTCTGGTAATTCTTATATTGCACGGCATCAAAAGAAAAAAGCTGTTTGCATTGTATCTCTGAAATTAGGGTCCCTTTCTAAGGGGGAGAAGGTTCTTCTGGCAGTTTCCACTAATTAATTTGCTTCTGGGATTTAATTATAAATTCAACCAACTTTTATCTTTGTGTTAAACTATTAGATTTGTCACTTGGTTCAGTTCTCAACCGGTGTCTTGTGGCTCTGTTCTTGCAAGGGTGTGGTGATGAGTAGTCCTCAAAGCAATGGAATTAAAACCTTTAAGGGTTCCCTGCCTCATTAAGGGGAACCTCGTTTGCTGGCTGCCCTTGAAGAAAAAATTTTGTTACAGCAGAGTCACATCTTGAAGGGACCAAAAGTTTATTAACTTGCTTTCTGAGTTTAGTTTTCATTAAGGAGCTCGTTCTTAAACGGTTGAGTTTTTTTTAAATATTGTTGTGCTGAATTGCTGCTGTTTGGTGTCTGTTGTAGATCTCACAGATGGGATCCTGGTCACCAGTGAGAAGGCTGTTCCAGCCCCTGGTGGGATGTCTTCTACCCCATCTGGACAGACAGAGGAGCCATCCAGCAGCACTGTGGTCCTGGTAACTCCAGCATCAGTGACCTCTGTCAGGAGAACAGCTCTTCCCTCTGTGAGGAGGATCAGCACGGCCGTGACCTACGGGCTGGACCGCCTGGAGTCGGAAGGTACCCCTGAGCCCGAGGCTGAGGGGCAGGTGGCCTCTTGCGGAGTGCCACACCTGCCCTGACAGCCCTCAGATTGTCTGTTTGGCTCACACCTATGTGCACATCTTATTGTTTGCCAATAAAGTTGTTGGATAACCTGTCCTCCCGCGGGAGGCACAGGAAGCAAGCAATGCCCAGTGTCCTGGAGGGTGGCTGTGGTGGAAGGGGTGGGCTGTTCCTTGTTGCAGCGTGGTCTAACTCTGCACACCTCTAACTGTGCAGAGCCTCTGTGCCAGGGAACACCCACCAAGGGGTGCTGAGGTGAAGCAGATCCTGCCCTGGAGCTGCTCTGCAGCTCTGATCTCTCTTCTGTTCAGCTCACCCACAGTTTTCCGGCAGAGATTTGTTTTTTGCTCCTTTTCCTACTTGAGCTCCTCTCTGCTTGCTCATCCATCCAGTTCTGTGCTCCAGTGTCTGGACTGATACCACCTGGCAGGAATTAATCTTTACGCCTGTTTTTGCTCCCCTTCCTTTATCTTGACCTTCTCCTGCCTTAGTATTTTACTGCAAAGGTTGGCAGCTCTCCAGGGGTGGCACTGCCAGATGGTGTTTCTCCTCTGAGGAGAGGTGGGGTGCTATAGACAACAGCTCATCAGCATCTTTTCTCTGCAGGAAGCAATAACTCTCCCTCCTGTTAAGTTTAGAGGGCAGCAGAAGCTGGGAGTCTCCCCCACTGCATGTGCCTGGCTTGCTGCTTGCTTTGAAGCCTTCCCCGAGCTCTCTGGGACTCCAACTGCAGCATTTTCCCCTTGCCAGGATGAATCTTGGATGTCTCTGGCAAGGCAAGGATGTGGTGCTGACGGGAGAGTGGCAGCAGGGGAAGGAGAGGTCGTGTGTGTAGGGAAAACCTGATCTCTCAGGCTGGGAAATAAGGTCTCTGCTTAGCAAGAGCAGTGTGATTCAGGAGGCTAAAGTGTTTTATAGCCCTCTGGGATCTCCTTTAGAAGCCTGGGTTTCTGCATGGGAAGATAAGAGGGATTTCAGTTTCAACTGAGCATTGGTCTCTCTCTATTTAATGAGACTTTCTGCACAGGCATTTAAAAAAAAAAAACCTTTCTGCTCCAATCTAGGGCTGATGCAACTTTCTTGGATTCCTACTGCACTCTGTTTTCTCTGCCCTGGGCTCCTCTAAGGGCAAATGTGGCATGTAGCTGGAACCAGGTGTCCTTAATGATGAGGACTCAAAGGCTGTGGGTTTTTTGGCTCTGCAGGTCGTTCAGGGGGCACGGGGCTCTTTGTACTGTGTGGATTCGACAACTGGCACAGCTTTTGTGGTCTTAAATCTCTTCTGCTCAACCTAGACCTTTGTGCAGGGAGCCAAGAGGCTCCCTGGTGCTGGGGATCACAAATGCAGACCTTGTAAAATGGGACAGTGAGAATTTCATTTGGGGAAGGGCTTTCTGCCTGGGGATGGTGCTGCCCCAATTAAACACAGAGGAAGGTTTTTGAGCTCCAACTCTGCTTTCTTTTCCTGCTTAATGGCAGTTGGGGGTGTCACATCCTCATGGTGGAGTGGCATTTGGAAGCTTGGTTCCCAGAATTACAGTTCCTAGTGTTTACTCTCAGAATATCTGGATGCTGCCAGATCCAAGATGCTGGGGAGTGCTTTCCTTTAAAGCTACCCTGAGCTCTCGCCCAGGATGCTCAGGCTTTTGGGGATGCTGCTGCAGGCACATGATTGGGTCCCTAATGAGGGATCTTGGCCCTTTGGGGAGAGGCTGTGCCTTGCTGGAGGAAGTGCAAGGAGCTGAGTGAGCTCTGCTGCCTTCAGTGGGGTCCTGCTGACTTGCCTCACTGAAGGCCTGGCTCATCATTAATTATAAACCCCTGCTGCTCAGCTCACTCTGTTTCTTGGGGACCATCTGTGCCAAACTGCCTGCGGTTAATTGCATCTGTATGTTCACCTGCCTGGCTTGGATGCAAAACTGTTTTAAAAATCAAATTGCACAGACAAAATGAAAATATGTCTGGATGAGCTTCTCCTCCTCTCTGGTGGGCTCTGGAGGGATGAGTTGGGTAACAAATATCCTCCTGCCTTGCCTCTCTGGTGAGGCTGGTTCTACTTGCCCTTCCTAGTCAGAGAAATCCTATAAAGGGATTATAGGATATGGGGACAGGACACAGCAGAGGATAAGGCTTGCTTGTCTGGGAGAGTTGATTATATATTTTGTCTCTGTGCCTAGAATTTGTATGTCTCTCTATCAAGCTGAGCACTGCAGCTTTCTCTGTAGAGCTCCTAGGTACAAAGAGCTGCTGGTTCTCCACTGGCCCACTCAGGACCACTGTGTGAGCCTCTCAACATCCTTCCAAAAGTGGCTCTTTGGAAAAAAACCACATTCCTTTTGGACTTGATTCCTCTGCTGTAACATCTGCCGTGGCAGGTATTGGCAGAGGTGGCTGCACACCCCCAGCCTGGCAGCATTTGGCAGGTGGAGCTTTCTGAAGTGGCAGGGCACGTGCCAGGCTCCCTCTTCTGCAGGATCCTCGCGGTTTTCAGCTGAAACCTGCCGGATAGAGCCCACCAGGCTCTGGCTCCTTCAGCTGGCCCTCAAGCAGCTCTCTGGGGATCAGGGTTGAGTCTGTGTCTGCCCTTGCAGATTCAAGGTTTGGTTCTCTCATGTGCCACCACCCTGCCCAGACAGCAGAGAATCAGGGAATCACAGAGGGGTTTGGGATGGGAGTGACCTCAAAAACCATCTTATCCCAACCCCTGCCACGGGCAGGGACACCTTCCACTATCCCAGGTTGCTCCAAGCCCCATCCAACCTGGCCTGGAACACTGCCAGGGATCCAGGGGCAGCCACAGCTTCTCTGTGCCCCCTGTGCCAGAGCCTCAGCACCCTCAGAGCCCAGAATTCCTTCCTGCAGTCTGCTCTCCCTGCTGGGGCTGAGCTCCTCACCCAGGTCAGGGCTCAGGTGGGCTGTGGAGGCTGCTCAGAGCTTTGGTGGAAGCAGGAGCTGCTCTGCCTTTGGGTGGTGTCAGGAATAGGAAATAGCTCTGAAAATGGACGACTTCAAATCAGTTGCTCCAGAGGAGGAGGTCTTAACCAAGTAGCTCTTGAACATTAAGTGTTCCCAATTAATTAGGATGGTTCTCGACTGGCAGAATTTGGAGTTTCATGTGCATTTGCAGCCTGCTGTGAACTATTTTGTGTATCATACAATAGTTAAGGTTGGAAAAGACCCTAATGATCGAGTCCAGCCTTTGACCAAACACCACTGTCAACCAGACCGTGTCCAGTCTTTCTTTAAACAGCTCCAGTGATGGTGACTCCACCACCTCCCTGGGCAGCCCCTTCCAATGTTTAATCACCCTCTCTGTGAAGAAATTCCTCCTGAATACTTCAGAACTCCTAGCCATTTACATAAATTTATAAAAGATCCTTCAGCTCCCCATTTTTTTTCTGAGTTGTGTCACAGTATGATGAACCTTTTTTTTTTTTTTATATGAAGGGTATTTTTCCTGGAAATTAAGGCTCTGAAGGAGATTGTTATTTGGACCTTGAGTGTATGGATTAAGATCTGCCTCATTAAATCTCTACAACCCTGTTAAAAATTTAAATTAGGATGCAGAGGTGTAAATAAAACAGGCACTTAACCCAGCATGGTTAACTAGCTTGATATTAGAATTCCTTACCAGCTCTTTGGATATCAACTAAATTGGCACGGAACAGAAGACTTAAAACAAAGCACATGCAGAATGAATTATTAAATGTTTTTGGTACGCACTTTTCTCTTGCTTCTTGTTTATTGCTGCCCCTGAAGTGGGAACTGCTCTGTGTCTGCTGCAGGTTGACCTCTATCTTCCTCACAGTAGGTGGTGGTGGCTCATTCCTCATTCTCCTTTGTAGCAGAAAATGGTACAAAAATTGTCACACTTTTTTTTTATCAAACCCAACTTTTTTTTCTCTTTCTCTTCTGAGAGTGTTTGATGCAGGCATCCACAGCTTTTCTGTACAACCTGGGCAAGGGCCTCACCCCACTCATGGGGAAGAATTCCTTCCTAATCTGCAATCTAACCCTGCACTCTGTCATGTCGAAGCCATCCCTCTTGTCCTGTCATGCACTGGTCAAAAGTCCATCTCCAGCTCTCTTGGAGCCTCTTTAGGCACTGGAAGGAGTCTAAGGTCCCCCTGGAGCTTTCCCTTCTCCAGGCTGAGCACCCCCAGCCCTCTCTGCTCTTTGTGGTGTTCTGGCACTGTTCTGCCTACAGCAGGTTTGATGCCACTTCTTAGTCTGACCCACCTTGCTTCTTATTCTGGCCAGGCTTTGTTTGAATTTTAAACTGTATTTGACTTCTCTTTTGTCCAAAAAAATTAGAGTTCACTTAAATATCGCTTTAATGTTGCACCTTATCTCCAAGCCTCAACAAAAACAACAGAAAACCCCCCACAGTTGCTATTGAAAGGTAACTGGGCTATGTGAGCGAAAGTTTTTAATGAGTTTCTGTTTGTTTTAATCTGAGGATTAAGCAGTTCACCCTCATGGCTCAGGGGAGGTGGGTTCAGATAAGCAGGGATGTGGCAGAAGGCTCTGCAAGGGTCCCTTGGCGGGGGGAGAGTGTTGTTCATGGGGCATTTTTTGGGAGTTTTGTCCAATGGGAGCAGGGATGCTGCAGGAGGAGGACGAAGGGCTTGGGAAAGGAGCAGGAGCTGACCAGAAATGAGCTGAGTGGACTCAGTCAAATTCCCTTTGGCTCCTGATAGGACTTGAGTTAAAACCTTGGTACCCTGGAGACTGCTGCCCATAATAACAGAGCCATTGCCCCAATCTGCATCATCTGTGATGATCCATGCTGGGCTTGTCTAGAAAATAAATCTGAAATGAAATGTTTTCTGCACTCTTGGGCTGTTGGCTGTTCTGTTCTCCGGCAGTGTGGTTGAATTGAATGCTGCTGGAGAAGTAGTGAAGCGGCGTTTTCCAGTGAAAATGGTGCTTTTTGGTTTTTTTGGTGTTTTTTTGGCTTTTTTGGTGGTTTTGTTTGTTTGGTTTTGTTGGTTTTTTGGTTAGAGTTTTTTTGGCTTTTTTTCTTGGGGATTTTTTTGGTGGTTTTTCTTTTTGTTTTGTCTGATTTTTTCAGGTTTTGTTTTGTTTGGTTTTTTGTTTGTTCTTGTGGGCTTTTGGAGGTTTGTTTGGTTGGGGTGTTTTTTGTTTTTTGGGGGTTTTTTTGTGATTGGAAAGAAGTACTGCTCCCCACAGCCCTTTTCTGGGGAAAACATTTGTTTTAAGAGATGTTTTAAACTCTTTATCTGCTTTCATCTGTCTTGTCCTGCCCTGTCCTCTCACAGGTCATGCTCATTAAATCTGGACTGATTCTTTTGCCCTCACTTGGTAAATCACCTCTTTCTTGTCTTGATTTTTACGCTGCTTGCTCCAACACCTGCACCCCTGGGGATAGAAGAGCTGTTCTGCAGGAGGCAAGAGAGCAAACTTGTCATAGCCCACACAGTGCAGCATTTTGGCTCTTTTTTCCCTTTAAAATTGTCTCATGTTGCTAAACTCTCTAGCCTGGCTCAGTGTGAGAGCAATTTTGAGGTGAATGCTGCTGCAAACACAGCTTGGTTTTGTTTCAGGAAGAAATTCTTGGCTGTGAGGGAGGCGAGGCACTGAGTGGTGGTGGGGCACACCCAGGGAAGCTGTGGCTGCTCCATCCCTGGGAGTGTCCCAGGCCAGGTTGGATGGGGCTTGGAGTGACCTGGGATAGTGGAAGTTGTCCTTGCCCATGGCAGGGGCTGGAACTGATCTTTAAGGTCCTTTCCAAACCAAATGATTCTGTGGTTATAGGAATGATTGTTTCTGATCTTAAACAGAACCAGACCTATGGTCCCAGCCAGAGTTTTTTTTACCTTTGTTTTCCTTTCTTTTCCCCCCAAAAGTCCTTAGAGAGCCAAGACTGTAAAAAACCCAAGTGTAAATCTGCTCAGCTTTGGGGAGAATTGGGTTATGATCAGAATCCGATTTCCTTGTGCTGTCTTTACAATGTCAGAGAGCCTTCTGCTGGGAGCAGCTTCTGCAGCACTTGGGCTTTGCCAAGGAGAGGCTCCTAAAGCAGCACCAGCTCAGCGCTGCTGCCAGGGGAATGTTCACTCTCCCTGCAAGGATTTCCGTCTGTTACAAAAAAACCCCACTTTGGACAAGAGAAAACAACTGTAAGTTCCACCAGGGAAGGTTTAGATTGGGTATTAGGGCAAAATTTCTTCACCAAGAGGAAGGTCAGGTCCTGGCACAGCTGCCCAGGGCAGTGGTGCAGTCATCAGCCCTGGAGGGATTTAAGAGATGTGTGGATGTGGCACTTGGGGACGTGAGTTAGTGGTGGCTTGGCAGAGCTGGGGGAATGGTTGGACTTGAAGTGGAGAGCTTTTCCAACCTTAATGATTCTGTGATGTGTAATTTCCTCTTCCCTTGCCCCTCCTGTGGGCAGGGCGCTGTGGCTGTGGGGTGGGATCCTATCCCCCAGGCAGGTGCATTCCTCCCCACTGTCCCTTTCCCTTTCCACAGTCCCTTTCCCTGCTCCTGTGCTGAAACTTCCAGGAGAGGCTGTGCTTGATTTGACAGCACCCCATCCTGCAAATTCCCTGGATGCCTTTGCAGTGAAGGTGACTGGGCTCAGTTGAGCTCATCCCTGGAGTTTTTACCCAGATTTTGGCACAGTTTCTGTGCCTGGGGGTGTTCCCCACCCTGGCACAGCACTGGCCCAGCAGCAGAGCTTGGTGAGAGCCTGTCCACCTTCCTACCAGCTCTCCTCTTCAGGGCTGTCACAAGCTCTTGGCAGCGTTTCGGAGCTGTTGGAGGGTGACATGATGACTGATCACGTGAAGGCAACACATTAATAATAAAAGAGTTGTCCTAGAAAGGCCTTCCTGCCTTGACAGGCAGCTGTGATCACAAAAGCTGTGCAGAAAGTGAACCTCAGTGGGAGAAAACACTTGGCAGAGGCTTCTCAATGCCTCTCCCTCCTGCTTTGGCAAGAGATGGGAGTCATAAACCTCCCACCCCTAATCCTGTTGTTATTTACACATCAATATTTACATATTTACATGTTATTAACACGTGTGGGGGACCTACAGCACTGAACACCATATAAAATCACAACTTCAATGGGATCACAGCAATCCTCTGTGGTATCATTTAGACATCTTTATCCACTGAGTTTGGTGTGAGAGAGGGGCTGGGAAGGGAAAGGACAGAGAAAATGACAACTCCAGGTTTTGCCCTGCAACTTCCTGTTTAGTGGGTTGGTTTGTTGGGTTTTTTTTCGGGTTTTTTTTTTTTTTTTTGGTTGCACTTTGAATTCAGTTTGTGCCTGTGAGTGAATCTATCACCTTCCCCTGTGAGCCTCTCGCTGCTCAGGGCATAGCAAGATATTTCTCCTGTGTGTTAAACCTGACAAATGATGGCTTCCTGGCTCTTCTGAGGAATAGAAGTGTTTGCAAACATTAATGGAAAACTTCTAAATATAGAAACATCATTCTTCAGTGACGGTTTCTTCAGCTGAAACCCTGGTGTAGCTCCATTGCCTCCAGCAAGGTTATGACCACTGTGGCTTCAGCTGCAGCTTCTTTCAGGGCATCACACCCCAAAAAATGAGTCTGGGGCTTTTACCTGCTGCGTGCTGGTGATTGTCCAGTTGCTTCAGGTCCTGCAGGCTCTGGGTTCCTGCTGGGTCAAGGAAATGCCTCACAAGGGAGGTACGAGGTGGTCTCATTTCTGCTGCCTGAGCCACAGAAGTTGTCATGGATGGGTAGTTTTGTGGTGAAAAACATCACCTTTGGAGCAAGCACAAGTCACTCTTGGTCCCCTGAAATAGCAAATCCCATCCTGTGGATGTCATTAATGTCTAATGGATCCATTCAGAGTTCCATGATAAAGCCCCGTTTTGGCTGTTTCTCCTAATAAAGCTGGAACCCCCGCAAACTCTGCTAAAAATGTGTTATTTTATCTCAGCCTTGTCTCCTTGGGTTCCCCTATAGCTTCTCCAAGCCTGAAATTTTAAATACCTATTGCAAGGTTGTCAAGTCCTTCAAAACTAAAACATTTGATGTCTGAACTGGGAATCTCAAATTCCCTGGGGATTCCTGCTGCCTGCATCTTTCTTGGGTCAGTCCATTGTCACAGCAGGGAGGTGTTGAGCTTCTTGGGGTTTTTTTGTTTTTCTGTTTCCATGAATGCAGGATAAGGGAAGTGATATTCTCTTTTTCTAGGTACGAAATGACAGGACAAGAAGAAACAGCATCAAGCTTCACAAGGGGAGATTTAGATGGGATATTAGGGAAAAAATTCATTTACAAAAGGGTGGTCAGGCATTGTGCCAGGCTGCCCAGGGCAGTGGTGGAGTCACCATCCCTGGAGAGATTTAAAAGATGTGTGGATGTGGCACTTGGGGATGTGGTTCAGTCCTGGATTAACTCAATGATCTTAGAGGGCTTTTCCAACCTAAACCGTTCCATGGCACACAAAATAGCTCACAATGAGCTGCAAGTGCACATGAACCCCCAGATCACTTCAGAATCTTCTGGGCTTTCGGTCTCTCCCAATAGTTTTCTTTCAAGCTGCTGCTGAGGCCTAGTGAAGGCCAAAAAGTGCCAATTGAGGAGGGAAAACATGACTTTTGCAAAAAGGCTTTTGAGTGAAGCACAAACCTCCAGCTTGAGACTCAGCTGTGTGATGCTCACTTCCATTTTCCATCGCATGAGACTACCGAGCCTTCTGCACAGCCTGCCCACGGCTGCCTGTTGTGCCTCTGCTCCTGAAATCCCACACTTGTGAAATTCGTGGGCTTTTTTTGGAAGTGCAGCTTCCTCCTTGTGACCACCAAGTGGTGCTCTGTGCTGCACCTTGCAGCAAGGCAAGCTGTTGGCATTTCGGGATGGGCGTTAAAAAGCAGTTTTGAGATGCAGGGAGGAGAAGGGAACAAGCTGAGAGCCTTTTCCTTCCCCCTGGCAGCAGCTCTGCTGCAGGGATCTCATTATTCACAGCCCTCTGCTGTGGCTGCATGGTGATTGATGGAGCTTGGTGATCATCAGATGTGATAAGTAGTCTCAGCACTTTCAATTTGGGTGTTCAGCTTGGCTGCCTTCGAGGCTTTGGAGACAGGGAGATGGCTATCTGTGGCTTCAGCACTGGATCCTGGCAGGTGTGTGCCATTCGGATTGTTAAAAATCACAAGAAGCCTCTAAAATCCTTGTCCCCAAGTAGTTTTTCAGAGATAAAAATCCGATGCCTGTTCTCTCTTGGCTGATTTTTCTGCCCAGGCTGGGGAAAAGCTGTGTTCGTGTTCCTCTTCTCTGGTGTCCTATCTGCTCACTGTCTCTGCTGTTAAGTTCTTGGGTTTGTTTGTTGCTCTCAGCAGAGGGAAAAGACCTCCATTAACTTGTCTTTGCAGGTTTCCCGTGAGCACTCTCCAGGTGCTGCTCTCAGCTTTACGGTTGTGTGTTTTGTGTGAAAACATGCATTTTGACAGGGAAAATTCTGATGTTGATTCTAAATGATGGGTGCATTATAATACAGAAACTGCCCATAAAATGCAACGGGAATTTCAGGGGCTAACTACATCCCTGTGAGCTCCATTAGCTGCTCTGTGTGCTGTAATTGTGGCAGGAATGATCCTTGCAGGTACCAAAAGCCGTGCCATAGCAGGATGATGCAGCTAAATGCCAACAGCAGCTCATTTGTATGGAATACAGGACTGGAACTGAAAGGCAGGGGCTGGGATTGTCTTGTCTGGTGAGCTGAGAAAAACATGCAGAGTTTGGAAGCAAATCCTTGAATTCCAAGGAAAAGGGATGCCATGGAACAGCACGGGGAATCGGTGGGTTTATAATGTGCACTGATTTCTTGAGATATTCCAATTTGTGGAGGCCAAAGGAAGGGGACCAGTTTGCCCCATTTAATCCAGGCTGGTTGCCACCAACCTCGAGGAGATACAACTCCAGCAAAAATAAAGGGAGATCTGGATGGTGATTTGGCAGGATTGTTAGTTTTTAATGTGATTTTAGACCCCCAGCTGCCCAGATGCAGAGAGATGAGCTCTCCCAGTCTGACTACACCGAAAGAGAATTTTTCTCCAGGGCTGAGCAGAGTTGGTGTAAATTAGATAAAAGTGCATAAATACTACGTTTCAGTTCTCAGCTTTGAAAAACTAACTGTGAGAAATTCAAAGCATACCATTGTTCCAGATATTATCTGTCCCTGGTGGGTGGCTCCATCAGCAGCTATTAAATAGCTCCGATGCAAATTCTGGCATAGGATGTCCCTGAGACTTTGGTGACTGTAACTTGGGAAGAGAAACTGTGGGAAGATTGGTTCTGTCTGTGCCCTGCTCTGGGCTTTCTTCAGCATCCGCAGCCAGTTGTGGTTGGAAATAGGTTTGATCCAGTACGGTGGTTCCTGTGTTGCCATTTTAGATTCCAGAGATGAAATACAGCTTAAATATTTATTTTTCCATATGTTAACAGTACAGACAGTTTGGGAATAAATGGGTATTTGCTGTAGTGGAGAATTCATGGAGTGGCAGAATGGTTTGGGTTGAAAGGGACCTTAAAGATCTTTCTGTTTCAGCCCCCCTGCCATGGGCAGGGACACCTTGGACTAAATTCTCAGAAATTTCCCCACTGTCACATTGATCAGCTCTCCCATGAAGTGTTGGCTCTGCTGCCTTCTTTCCAACACTTCCCAAGGCCAGGCTGGATGGGGCTGGGAGCAACCTGCTCTTGTGGAAGGTGTCCCTGCCCATGGCAGGGGTGGAATGAGATGATCTTGAAGGTCCCTTCCAACCCAAACCATTGTGCAATTTTGTGTATTAAGTCTTCCTTGGTCATACCTTTGTCTGGTGCAAATTTATTGTGACAGGAGTGCTGAGGGTCCTGCTGAGGATCCGTCGCTGCTGTTCTCCTACGTGCCAGCACACATCAAAGCAAAGTGCTTTTTCTGGAGGAGGAGCCATATCAGTGCAGTTGGGCTGGAAGGCAGCACCCTTTCCAGAGCTGGGAAAGACTTAATAAGAGTTAAAAATAGAGCCAACTTATTGCTGCCTCCAAAATTGGAAATCAGGGAAATGGCTCTCACTTGAGCTGTAATTAGTTAAGCAGGGAGCTCTGTAGTTACAGACGCCCAGGTGTTGGTACACATGCACATCCTTGTTTGTACCCTGCTGTTAGGAAGCAAAAAATTACTGTGTTTGCCACTCATTTGAGAGTCTGAGACAGCATCTCCTTGTTCCTCAGCAACTTCCAGCAGTGATGAGCTCCTCCAAATGAACCCCTGTGGGTGTCTTTCCTGTTAGAGAACAGGAACAAGTTTTTGTTCAGCTGCTCTGCCTTTGGAGGAGCTCAGCTTGGTGCTCACCTAGAGAGCTCTGTGAACCTTCTGCCTGCTGGGATGTTTCCTGATGTTTCTCTTCTGTCTCCCTGGCCAGAGGGTGAGGAAGAGGAAGAGGATGAAGAGGAGGAGGAGGAAGAAGAAGAGGAGGAAGAGGAAGACGAGGAGGACAAAGACATAGACCTGATGGACGAAAGCATGGAGGGTGACACGGAGCTGCCAGGCTTCACACTTCCAGGAGAGACCTCGCAGGAGCCCATGGCTGGCCTGGAAAACCCTGTGGCCCAGCTGGCTGGGGTATCCTACCAGGTTCCTGACACCATCGAGTGGGAGCAGCAGAACCAGGGTCTGGGTAAGAGAAAAAGTCCCTTCTTTCTTTGCTCTTACAGAGGACACATCTCCTGCTCTGCGCTCTGCGTGAGACAGTCCTTTGCACCAGGAAATCTCACAGGTTGGCTCTCAGGCTAAATGCAATTGTTGGTTTTGCTTAGTGTTTTCTTGCTCCAAAGGTGGACAAAAGGATAACTTCTCAGGTGAGATTCCAGGGGAAATTTCAGTTTCCTTTGCCCTGGATGGGTTGGTGCAGGGATATTTATCCTCTGGGGACAAAGTGAGCTGGGTATTTCATCAGCTGATTTGCTACTTCAGCAGCATTTGTCTGAGTTCCACTTTTCTGGCATTTGAAGGGGTGCATGGTCCAGCCATGGGGCCCTGTGCTGGCAGTGCTAAGACAAACCTGCAAAGCTTCTATAAAGCTTTATACAATTTATTCCTACTGTATGTATATGCCCTGTGTTTAATGGCTGGACTAATTTACTCCCCTTAGGAATCAGTGTTTGTGTGTCTGAAGTCCCTGTGATGGAAGTCAAAGCTGGTGTGGGACAAGGTTGATCTTAGAAAAGAACTTGTCCAGCTTGGCAAAAGGCACTGGAATCATTTCCCAACACACTCAATTCCCAAGCCAAACCCCATCAAACACAGTGGGAACCTTTCAGGTGAATTTCTGGGAGCTGAACCACATTTATACAAAAGATCTTTATGCCTGACTGTTAGAGAATTAGCTGTTCTGAGAAGCTCATCAATAAAAAAACCCCAAACTCTTTTATATGTTGTGTATCACACATATCTATGCGATCTCTATCACTTCCCCTGAATATGTAATTCAGATTTACCTGGGTGGTTCTCCCCCTGTGACGCTGTTTCCAGCCTGCTTTAGTGATGTTGGCTTCCCTTGAACTGAATCAAAGATTGTGTTTCAAGAGCTCTGTGGGAGGGTTGGCCTTTGAGGGGAGATGGAGTTTGCACCAGGACTGATCCCTCCCTGTCACACTAAATCCTGCTTGGAAAATACCATGTTGGGTGGTGGCTGTGCCAGGCCTGCTCCACGTGTCCTGTTATCCCATCAGGCTGCACAGGAGCTGTGTGAGGGGAATAATTCCGAGTCTTTAAGGGTTTCTGGTTGGCTTTGGCAAGCTGGGTGAAAGAGGTATGTGGTGCTGTTGTGTATGATGTTTGGCATGAATTTTGGGGTTATGGAGGAGGTTGTTCTGCACCAGGCACTGCTCAGTTCATGGTTTATGCAGGTCTGGGCTGGAGTCACAGCTGCATTTCCAGCTGCTGGAGGAAGAGGCTCAGGGTAGGAGATGCCTGTCTGCCACAGGAGGCAGGTGAGAAAGCAGTGCCCAGGGGCTGATGCTGTTCCTCTGACCCTGAAAGGCCATCTTTCCAAAAAATTTCAGACAGGGAATAAACAGGCTATGTGGCAAAAGGCAGGATTCTTCTCCCTAATTTATGTTTTATTGACTTTCATGCAAATTGGAGGAGCCCCTGTGAAGTCTAAGTTGGGTGAGCATCAGAGTGACGAAACTGAGCACCTGAAGGACTGGGCAGACGTGGATTTTGGTGTTCTCTGGAAGTGCCTGGCTGGGTCACACATCACCAGATCCAAATGGTTTGGACTGCCTTTTGTGTTGAGGCTGCTGCAGTCTGTGCAAACATCCATGAGGGAGAGGATGAGGCTGTGGCTGAGTTCATTTTCAGGAGTTAGATGGGACTTTGCAGTGCTGTGCTGGCAAAAAAAGAGGGGACACAGTGGGAGCAGCCTCTCTGCCTGTGACTCACCCCTCTTTTTCCAGCAGGTGAACACTTACGTAAAGAGCCATTTATTCTTCTCCTGTCTGGATGACCTCAGTGGCTCTGTGACACCTCTTCCTTCCCCATCTGCACTGTGCTGGTGCTCAGTGCTCTGAAGGGGAAGGGAAATTATTTATGTCTTAGAGGCATAAGGAACGTGCAACTAGATGAGGAGGTTGGAGCTGAATGATCTTTAAGATCCCTTCCAACCCAAGCCATTCCATGATTTTGTGGTTCTGTGAGAACCAAGGAAGGAGCTGAACCCAGGGGATGAGAGAGCTGATTTCCTGGCAGTGAGTGGGGAAGGGGAGATGCTTCTGCAGGAGTGTAGCCCTTCCCCTCTCCAGTTTGCACCAGGCAGGAATTTCTGCCCAGGTTCCCAGCTCTAGGTTTACGGGTGCACATCAGGCTACCTCTGTGTCCGTAGCTGTGTCTGTACCTGGTCCTGGCTATGTGATTCTTTATAGAGTGTATTTGGGAGAGCAGGGAAGGTGGAAAGAGCACACAGCTTGTGTCAGCATGAAGAGAGTTGTTAAGAACAGAAGAAATCCCCCAAACCAGGCAGGAAGCTGGAAGAGCTGCTCCCATTGTTCTGATGGAGTACCAGAGAGACCACACTCACTTGTAAAGCTTTAGATCTGCGACAGGGGCTCTTTTTCTTTGAAACCCTGTTTGTGTAGGTGATTTTCATCTTTGAAAATCCAGTTCTTTCAATTTTGGGACAGCTTTGTAACTGCTGGACATCCCCAGGAGGAGCTGGGTCGGGGGCACTGTGCTCCTGCCTGCCTCAGCCCACCGTGCGTGCATTTGTGCCTCCCAGGGCAGAGCTCTGTGTGTCCCTTCCCTCAGTAAACAGTGCTGAGATGGGAGAAATTTCCCATCTCGTGTGAGTTAGGCAGGGTTTGGAAGGGGAAGTTGTTCTGCTTCACCCTGGATGTGGAAAGGGAGACATGAAGAAAAGGAACAGTACCCAACACACTACAGAGTGAGGGGACAACCTCCAAACACCAAACTTTTACAGCTGGCATTTTCCATTTTTAAAGTACTTTGCACATGTGTCTTTCTCCTGGGGATGCTTCTGTCCTCTAGCCTTCAGAATTCTGACATTTAACGCTAAAATCTACAGCGCAGAAGAGCGCAGAGGTGTTGGAATAGCTGCTCTCAGGTCAGTTATTATTGAGTTTGCTTGGTCTGATGGCTGACACACCACAAATCCCTGGGGAACGAGGAACTTGATCCACAAAACAGCTTGGCAGAACAAGAGACAGTTTGGATTTTTGTAGTGGTCAATGAGAAGGCGCTGGAGGAACAGAATCATTAAAAATGTCAGTTCTGGGCAGTCAGATGGTCCTACATTAACTCCAGCTGAGCAAAAGCCATTTATAAGCACCAGTAACGAGACTGACAGTTTTACAGCCCATCAACTGACTCTCTAACCAGCAATATTTAGACAAAGAGTAAAGCAGAAAATGAGAAAATCTGTGCCTTTATAAAGTAGAATTCGACCCTTCAAAAGCCGTTCTGGTGGCCTGTGGCTCTGGGGAAGCAAGGGCTGAGTATTATTTGGGATGTGGAGTTCAAGTGCTTTGCCTTCAGAGGTTGCCAGTGAAGGACAGAGCAACTTTGGGACCTCTCTGCATTCTGGGGGAGGTGACTTTGGCATCTCTCTTGTTTCTTGATTAGTATATAAGTGGTGTGTGGTAGGCAGACACTAAATGTCTGGAGAGCATCAGAGGGGCAGGAAGACCAAGGTGTGTAACTTGGATTTTCAGGGAGTAAGTAAAAATATTTAATTTTCCCCTGCTCCTTCTTTTGTGGTGCATTACCAGGAGAACCACAGTTGGGTGAGGTGAGTTCAAACCTGGTGAACAGTTTATGGTCCTCTAGTTATTCCTCATGCATCTTAAAGCAGATGGTCTTGGTTGTACAGCTCCAAGGAGATCAAACCCCTGTGCTTCGCTTGGTGGTGGCTTCTTCTCCCTGTTCTGAAGAGCATTGATTCTCTCAGTTCTGTGAGAATTCTCAATTTAACAACAATGAGCCAAGAGAAAAATGCCCCCAGCCTCCCAAGCTATTTCCTGGTGCTTTAGTGCTTGCCTGTGATCCACATCCAGAGGTGAAGGACTCCTGCTATGCACAGGAGGTCTAGGGCAGTTTACTAAGCCTTTAATTTTACCACTTTGGGGCATGCAGTCGTTTAGGTTGTGCATTTAAAATGTACGGAGTTGGTGTTTTATTCTTTCTCAACTTAGATACAATTTTTGTATGTTTGCTGTCATGGTTTTGCACCTTGCTGTGTCTTCACCCATCTGCAGTTCCATGTCGCAGCTGAATTTACTCTCTGTGGTGGCTTTTATGTATGCTAGGTACAATTTTTTGTTCTCTGATTTACCCTAAATCCATTTTTGTCCAGGTCTGCCTTTCTTTAGCTGACCCTTTGGTGTGTTCTTTGCATCCCCCTGTTTATGGCAATACATAGTGCAGGGCTGTGGCTTGTGAGATGTCACCTGAGTTGCCTGATTCCACAGCATTTGTGTTTGATTTCCACCTACCCGTGGAGGAATGGTACACAGGGGAGTCAGGACAGTCCCTGTGGGTAGGATTTAGGGATGTTAAAAAAAAAAAAAAAAAAAGCAAAACAGCATTTTAGGAGGAATTTATGAAGTGTGACAACGTAATTCTCGGCACGTAGGTTCCAAAATATAAACCATGTCTGCGTTTTATGTATTTTTGTGGGTAGGACATCAGTTCTTACCGTAATGGAAGGTTGTATAACTCTCTCAGGTAATGACAAGGCACTTGCATAATAAACACACTTTTGGAATGTGAATGTTGTTTTTTTTTATAATGGATAAAAAATATTTGCAGCTCTGAGCAGCTACTTACAGAGCAGATAGCTCTCATCGTATTGCAGATCTGTGGTCACAAATTACACTGCATAAACCATATAACAGATGCCTCTGGTTAATGATGGTGAGGCAGAGGAGCAGAAGGACAGTAGTGGAAGATGATGAATGTTTGAAATGTCATTTTTACAGGAAGATAGGATTAATGCTTTTATGGGCAAAAATAACTAGCATTAGGAAGGCAGGAGCTGGGACTCAGGAATTAGTAATATGTTCTTTAATTGCTGCCCCAAATGGATCTATTTTAGGTACTCTTACAGCTCGTGGTATTGGAACATTGGAGTGCCTTTTAATCTTTAATGCATTTATCTCCTTAATCACCCTGGAAAGGCTCATTGTGTTTTAAAGGTGGTGAGCAAAACCACAGAGAGGCCCAGTGACCCCTCTGGTTTCACGAGGGAGCCTTTGGCAGAGTGGGGATTTGAAGGAGGGGAATTAAATCAGTGCTTGGGCATTGCCTTTCCCTTCTGGAGGAACGATGTGCACACCTGCATTTCTTCCTGGCACGGAAGCAAAGGATCACGCAGAGAGTCACCATCCTAACAGGAGGAACTGAGTCTGTAGGAACCCCAGGAGAGATCCAGGAGCCAGGATGGGGAGGGTAACCAGCAAATTTCCCTTCCCCATGTGTTCCAAGTGCAGCTGCCTGCAGCAATCCTGCCCTCTGGGCATTGCCCCGTACGTGTTCACGGGAATTTTGTGGCACCAAGCACTGGCCACGTAAGGTCTGGGCTCCAGACGGCTGCAGACAGAAATGAGCAGTCTCAGAAATGGAGATGATTGTTTTTCCTGTCTTTCTGGGCGCTCCAAATAATTTACACAGTTCCATATGTTCCTCGCTAGCTCCCCTTCCCTCTCCCGAGCAGCAGTAGAGCTCCCACCATCAATCTGCGCCTAACTCAAGTTTCTGTCCCTCGCGAGGGATGTGCACTCCTTTGGAATTGCTTCTTTTTTACCTGAGAGGTTGTTCATGGGTGCACCTTAATCCTGGAGCAGACTCATATTTAGTGAGGTTTGCCTTGTCAGAGGGAATTCTGCATTGTCCTTGTGAGCAGTGATGATCCCCTCTGCCAGCTGGGAGTGACATTCGCTGTTGTAACGACAGAGCAGCTCCCAAGAGGGGACAATTCACATCAGAGATGGCTTTTTCTCCTTGTCAGCTCTAATTCCAAGGTGGTTTGGGGAGTGTGTCTCTTTAATATTCCTTCTTTGTTTGACCTGCCCTGTGCCCCATGCTGGCATCGTGGTCAGTGGGACCTTCCAGGAGGCACAAAACTTGGTCAAATCTGAGCCCTGTGGTCCTGACCCACCGCCCTTTAGTATTCTTCCCTTTTTTCCATCCAGCACAGGACTGCTGTGCCCTTGGGAATGAGGGCAGTGTGTTTTAAAGGGAAGACAGAACAGTGTGTCTGCTCCGTGAGCTGGGATGAGGAGATTCCAACCACGGAGCACGAACCCCTCATGAGCTGGAGCCACGTCCTTCCTCTTGGAATCACCTCAAATCTGGTCCTCAAAGCAGAAATCAAGGCTGAGGGAAGGGAGTAGAGATGAGGGAAGTGGTTGAGTCCCCATCCCTGGAGGGATTTAAAAGCTGTATGGATGTGGCACTTGGGGACATGGCTTAGTGCTGGCTTGGCAGTGCTGGGGAAATGGTTGGTCTTCGTCTTTGAGGGGCTTTCCAACCTAAACAGTCCTGTGATCCTGTGGGTAAATCAGAGGATTGGTGATTCCCAGCTCAGCTGTCAGGAACAGGTGGCACAAAGCTGTTGCTCACAATAATCAGGCTGATGTTTTATCCTGACATTTTTGGTGGAGTGCGTCGGGAAACAGCAGCACTAAAACATCCTGGGATACATTACTTTGAAATACCAGCCCTTCCACAAAGTTTATGCATCCAGTTAAACCTGTGTCAGAGGAAGACTAAACCCATTTGTTAGCAGCCCTTAAGTGCTGCCTCCAGGGGCTGGGGGAGGATTTAGAGGCATTTTCTCAGTTTTGGCTCTGCCTTCCCTCTCTCTGCCCATGAAGATGGAATCCCATCAGACAAGGTATTAAACTGAGGTCACTGGCTGTTGCAGGGAGGAGTGAACAGGTCCTGTCCATCCACAGCATTTCTCCCTCTTTTTCTTCAGTTCGGAGAGAGCTGGCATGAAGGCATGGAGAAATTGTCTACCACTTTGTGGGAGGAGAGAGGGAATTCTGGTCACCTTGGCTGATGTGGTTGGTGTGAGAGGTCCCAGTGAGTGGGGGAAGTTTCTGATGGATGGTGGGATACATGGATGAACTCAAATCCGAGGGCTGCTTCCAATCCTGCCTGCCCTAATCCCCCCTGCCCTGCCAGGCAAAAATTCCCTGAAATACCTGCAAGGAGGGTGCAGCAGCTTCTGTGGTGGAAACGTCTGTCTGCCAGCTCAGGTCGGGGAGTCTTGGGTGATGTCTGTGTGCAGAGAGCATTGGGGACGCTTTGCTAAGGACAACCCTTCACCAAAAGGGCTGTCAAGCTTTGGAGCAGGCTGCCCAGGGAAATGGTTGAGTCACCAGCCCTGGAAGTGTTCAAAAAACATGTGGATATGGCACTTGGGGATATGGTTTAGTGATGAGAATGGTGGTGGTGTTGGGTTGAGGGTTGGACTTGATGATCTTTGCCGTCTTTTTCAGCCTTAATGATTCTGTGAGATCCTCCCTCCCTGGCTTGCTGGGCAGCACAGAAGGGCCTGCAGCAGCAGCACCAGGCCCCTGGGCTTTCCCAGCACAGCAGGACTCCTTCTGAAAGGCTTTCTGCTGCACCTCCAGTTGTTCTTGTCAGCCCAAGAAAGCAAAGTTGGAAAACTCAAGCACATGTCTGAGCGTTTCTGACCTTCCCCAGCTGTCTGCCTCTATCCATCTGTTTGACACATCCTTTAAAGTTAGGATGTGTCTACCTTGGAGCATGACTTTGCATTTGCTGCTCCAGGTAATTTATCTTGGTTTTTTTTTTTGGTTTTTTTGCCTGGATTCAAGGATAGGGTCCATTAGCCTGCGCAGAGCTCCGTGCTCTGAAGGCTGTGCTGCATCTGCTGCCCAAGCACAAGCTGGGCTCCTGCACAGCATGGTGAGGCAGGAACCCTCCTAGGCTGTCAGCTGCCTTGGACTGCCTGTCCCCTTGCCTGTCAGCCCTACTGGAATATAAATCACGGTGTCTTTGCTCTCTCTTTAATCTGCAGAAATCCTTGTCCTTTCCCATCCCTGCGGTTTCGGTGTATACATGTTCACTTCTCAGTGTGCTTTGCCTCTTCTCCTACCCTTCAGTTTATACATGTCAGAAAACTCGGCTCCATTTAGACACAGGAGTGTTTTTCAGCCCCTCTCTCCCTCTGGATTTTAGCAATCACTTAGCTTGATTGAAGAACACAGGCAGGGCAGTGCCTTCCCTGGGTGAGAGTTACTCATTTTTCCTTTGTGTGCCTCTCTGTGTGGCCTTTGCCATGTAAAGAGAGGCTTCTCCTTATGTTGGAGAAATCACATTTATTTTCTAATAGGGATCTATACTGCAGTGCAAAAATCTATCTGTTTTCATGGCATTAAAAAAATTGAGAGAGGGGAATGTGAAGGCTCATCAGCCTTGAATTGCCTCTGTCCTTCTGGGGATTTACGTCAGAGGCTGATCTTTGGGGTTAAAATGTTGGCCCCGTGGCAGACCTGGTAAGAGAAAAATGGAGGAAAAGAGCTTTTTGCAACAAGTAGCAGGGAGAGAGAGGGTAATTTATTGAGGGGATAATTTTAAAATGTTCCTTCCTAATGAAAATGTAGATGCACTTTCTGCCTGGACAGTGCAAACCACAAATGAGTGATGCTAAACTTGTCTCCCCTCTGGTGCTTGCTCAAATTAAGACCCTTTGAGAATCCAAGAAGATCCAAGTTCTTTCCTGGAAGGAAAAATAAATAAATAAATATATCTGTATATATTTATGTATATGTATATATATATATTTAGAACTTCTCCTCTGCCTGAGAGTTAGGAACATGTATTGGAAATAAGTAAATTGCTTAGGTTTTTGTCTGACAATAAAATAATTACCTCAAACCTCCAGCAGTTGTTGTTTTACAAAGATGCTGAATATCAGCATTAATCACAGAGAGGGGTCGATATGGTGAGAATTACTGGAGGCTTTAGCTTTCTTTTTTCTTTCCCCCCCCCCTCCTTGTTTTTAAGTAATTCTAATCACAGTCTTGTCCGAGCCTGGGCTGTAATAAAGGTTTCAGCCAGGCTGCTCACTGATAGCCTATCATTTATTTTAATATACCAGCAGCACCATCTGTGCTTGAGGCTTTATTAAAGTGAAGTGGGGCCAAGAGGTTCTCCAGTCTGATTCCTTTTTGAGGCTGTTTTTCCCAAATCCCCTTTTCCCCCCTTTTGAGGGGAGATCTCAGTGTCTGCCCTTCCAGTCCCTCCAGAAGCTGTTTCTTCCTGGGAGTGAAGGGATTGCTTTGTCCTGCTCAGTCCTGGCTTTCCTTACAGCTACCCATAGGCAAATTCAGGAAAATCATAAGGGGGCTTCAGGTATAAATAGATATATAGATAGATATATATAGAAAGAGATATATAAATAGATATATAGATATAAATCAGGTAGGGTTCAATATAAATATCCTGTCAGGAAAACAACTTCCTTGTGGGTTTTGTTATTTTCTGTACCTGTTGTTATGGTTAAATATGGTCTCTTCTGTTTTTTGGTTTTGGGGAGTGTTGGGTAGACGGTCAAGTGTCGTGTTCGACCCAGTGAGTATCCTCAGTGGAGCAATGCTCTCTGGATAGATGTGCTCTCCCAGCCAGAACATGTTCCTGTGAGAGCTGTTTAACCTCTAAAGTCCCAGTTTGCAGTGACTCCGTGCTGAGCCAGCCCTGCTCAGTACACCTGGACAGACTCAAGAACCTTGGAGGTGTTTTCCAACCTAAACAATCCTGTGATCCTTTAACTGCAGTCCTGAGCAGGAGAGGCAGAGCTTAATTTAACTCCAGGTAGACAGAGGCAGCCAGGAGCACATTTTGCTGAGGTGAATGTCTCAATGGAGCAGATAAAGTCAGAATCTCAGCCGGCAAAACTGAGCTTTGCTCTGATGAATGCTCTGGTCCCACAGCCTGGGAGGTGCAGTGGGGTCTGGGCTCCCCTTTTTTGGGACCATGAACCATTGTGCCTCAAGCTGAGCAGGGCTGCATCGCCGGCTCCTTGTGTCTGACTTCAGCCTTTGCATCCTGACAGGCTCAGAGCAGAAGGCACCGTGGTTTTTTGGCCCAGGTTTCGTGTCTCAGCCCGTGCCAGATCATCTCTGCCTGGCTGCAGGCAGGTCTGACACACCAAGCACACGGAGATGCCTTCAGGGCAGTGCAGGGCTTGGGGTGCAGCACCGTGGCTGCTTCCAAAGGCACTGCAGGGGATTCTGTCCCCAGGGATGTCTCTGGAGCTGTGGCTGCAGCTGCTGGGAGCTCCTGGGATGGTGCATGAGCATGGCCTGGCACAGACAGTGGGTGGGACTTGATGATCTTAGAGGTCTTTTCCGACCTTTATAATTCTATGTGATGCTGCAACAACATCTCTCCAAACCAGAGCTGGAAATCCCAAATCGGAGTCATCTGCAGGAAGAAAAGCACATTCAGTGGTACTAATTGACAGCAGCAGTGATTAGTTATTAAGCTTTGGTTAGTCACTACTGTGTGGGCTCTGAAGATGAATAGGAGGGTTTAAAGAACAGTGGGACATTCAGTTTTTTTAATATAATCTGAATGTGCTTCAGATATATTGGATATATTACATAGTGTGGGTGGGCAGGAGAGTTCCCTTGTCCTCATCTCCCTGGGATGAGCCAGGAGAGGTCTGCAGCTACCTGGATTACTCCTGAAGGTGCTGGAGTCCCCTCTGATGGCCTGACAGCTCAGGGGTTTCCCTCCTCTGCTCTGCTCTGCATAAAAGTTGGATTGGATATTAGGAAAAATTTCTTCAACCCAAGTGTTGTCAAGCATTAGAACAGGCTGCCCAGGGAATTAATTGCTGATGTCCCCATCCCTGGAGGGACACCTGTGGATGTGGCACTTGGGGACATGGGGCAGTGGTGGCCTTGGCAGTGCTGGGGAATGGTTGGACAAAATGATCTTCAAGGACTTTTCCAAGCTAAACAATTCTAAGGTTCTGTGATTCTGAAAGCAGATTTCACTAGCAGGGTTCTCAGAGCCATCCTGGCCTGTCCCTGGCCCAAGCAGGGATGCAGAGATGTTCCCATATCAGGTGCTCCCACAGTCCCTCTGAGCCTGGGCTGGGTGGGTGTTAATGCTCAGGGTAAATACCCCTGCTAGTCATGGGGGAAAATAGGGCTTATTTCTGCCTGGGTAAATAGGAAAGCTTAGATACTGCTAATGAAATCCTGGAGAAAATCCTAGGGACAGGCAAGTTCCAGGGGGAAATTTAGGCTGAGAGTTGTTTTTATTGTCAGTCCTATAACCACAAGAGAGTGAATTTGAATGGCAAACCGGAGACTCTTGGCAAAGAGTAGAAATTAAAGCAAAGCCTCTGTTCCAAATCCTTTTGAGAGAAAGGGGAGGATGATATAGTAGGAACAGGGCCCTGGAGGGATGTGGGGGAATAAAGGAGCAGAGAGAAAAATAACAACCAGCGTTTTGACTCTGAATACTCAGTGCTATTCTGCCCCTCTGTGCATCTGGGAAAGGATACAGCGGAGATGGAAAGGCTATGAAGAAGGATAACCAAAAGGATAAAATAACATGAGTAACCAGAGGATAAATGAAATTCTGTGCAAGGAATGACTGCAGAGACCTTGTCCAGAGCCCCAGAGTGCCAGGAGGATGTGCTGTCCCATCCATAAACTTTTCTCAGACAAATGCTGTTGATCGCTGTAGCCTGACCTTTGGTCTGGCCCAGAGTGACTGTAAGCAGAGCCTGATCTCATCATTTTGGCTACAGCCAGTGCTGCTTTTTCATATGAGTCCTTGAGCAAATCACTTCCCCATGCTGTGCCTGAGTCCTGGTGTTCATAGATGGGACAATTCCAGTGCTCTGTGGGGTTTCATTCATCTTTTGGGCAGACACTGACTCTTTTTGCATTGTTTGTAGAGCATTTATCACGTGAGTGAGTGTGTGTGTGATCTGAGGTGGCCTTTCGGCTCTCGCAATAATAGAAATCGGTAAGAAGAAAGTCAGTCTCTTCCTCTGTATTATGTTTTGCTCATAAAATGTTGGCAGTTGCTGTGACAAAAATCTGTCTTGAAGCTGGAAAAAGAGGGAAGCTGTGATCCCTGGATCAGCAGTGAATTGGTGCAGGCTGGAGCGTGAGGAAGGGAAATATCAGCTCTGTGTTTGCCTTCCCCTGTGAGCATCTGCCTTCAGAGATGGGGTGTGGGCTCAGCTGACCCACTACAACCATCCCTGTATTTTCTTCCTTTGGCACAAGGTTCCCCTACAGCCCTTAACCATGTGCCAGGGACAGAAAACCCAAAAACTCTCTGGTTTTGCAGACCAGCAGGGAGTTGTGACTCAGGAAGGGAAGGGACCTTCCAAAGCGCTTTCAGCATCTTTCAAATTCACCAGGCTCCACATAAAACATTTTTATACTGAAATCAGAGGTGTGAGCTTGTCAATAATTTAATTGAGGGACCAAAGACAGGCAGCTGAGTGCAGACATCAGTGTAAGTCCGTGTCATCCCCTTCCCTGGATGAGGACTTTGCACGTTTTCTTTGTGGCCAGGCTGCCCTGCAGTTGCTGTTGCTGTTGGACTGAGTTAATTTCCCTCTTTCGTGATCTTATCTCAGGTCTTCAAGGCACAAAAGCTGGTGCAATAGCACAGAAACTCATGGCATTTCCAGCAAGGCGCCAGGTTGGCTTTGCTCAGCTTCCCAGGGTCTTCTTTCCTCTTCCTAGATACCAAATGGAAATTTTCCTGATTGCATAAATTACCTGTGGATTCCCAGAGCTGGTTATGGCTCCAACAGCTCAAATGGAAATGCATGGGTTGTTGCTCCTTTGGTTTTGGTAGATCTGTTTCTCTCTTGGAAATGGACTTTAAAAATGAGCCTTAAGCTCCTTTATCCCTTTGAGTTCAAGTAAATGTGGACAAATGGCATTTCTGAGTCTGGAGAGACTGATAAATCAGGATGTTGTGATGTAATGGTTTGACTCAACAGTTCTTTGGGTCTGTCAATCAAACTCCTAACTAGGCTAAATCAGTTATTGCCCAAATCTGTCAACTGAGTCACAATATTATAGGGTAAGGCCAGTAAATTATCTTTCACGTTTAGGACTGAATTTCAGAAGTGCTCTGCAGTTTCATTGTTTTCTGTACCTACAGAGAATTTCAGATTTCACGTGGCCTGTAGAGGTTTTGTTTGTGCTGTGGAAAAGGCAGACTTTCCCCCCCGGGAATTCCCTGTGCAGAATATTTGCAGTTAAAACAAAAACAAAAAAAATTGCAGCTACTTCTTTGGAAGACTAAGGGGTGATTTTGACAACCCCAGACTCTTTCCTTACTAATATTTGTTAATCCTGCAGCCCAAAGAGCAGTTAACTTGTGAATCATAGAATCTATTCTCATTATAGATGAGAATAGATTCATGGGCAGGGACACCTTCACTAGACCAGGTTGCTCCAAGCCCCATCCAAGCTGGATTTGAATATTCCTGGATATTGAATATTCCTGAATATTCCTTTGCATATTCCATAGCTTCTCTGGGCAAGCTCTACCAGTGCCTCACCACCCTCACCATCCAGAATTCTCCCTGACATTTAATCTAAATATCTTTTCCTTTAAAACCACAGTGCAATAAGACCACTACAAAAAAGACTTTTAAAAGTGTCCTCTGCTTATTTCTTCCTTAGGGTTTGTGAGTGACTTCTGTCTGTGTCTGTCTCTGCAGGGTTTGTCTTCCCAGGGGACTGAGACCACCCTTGCCAAGCCAACAGAAAACTTTCTGGCCCATGTGGTGGTCTTTGGAATCCAAGCAGTACCAAGTGGCTGTCAGCATTTAGATAATAGCATTTAGATATTAAGTCTGTCAGCATTTAGATAATAAACACTTCCTGATGCGTTGAAAGCAGATTAACCTCTGAAGCTTTATCCAGATAATGTTGTGAAGGTTCTGCTGCATCAAATTGTTTCTTCATTATTTGAACAGATGATGGCAGCAAAATCAGGAGTTCACTCAGAGATACCCAAAATATCTTCTTAGAGCCACATCATATCACTGTCCTAATCAGAGAGTGGGCTCTGACCTGTTCCAATCAGGGTAATGCCTTTTCAGGGTAAGTAAACTGTTGCAGATTATCTTAATCTGCTTGGAGAAACTCCAGATCTATTCATTGAGTGGAATGAGTGGAGAATTCCGCAGCACTGGGCGTGTGTTTGGGGCAGCAGCAAACCCCACGAAGACTGGAGTCACACAGACATTAATCACACAGGAGAAGTGCTCTGTGCCACGTGTGAAATAAATGGGAAACGTGGATAGAAAAGGATCTGAGGAGAAATGAACCTTTTCACCTGCAGAGCTGCGCAGATCTTGTTTGGGAGATGATGGTGATTTTGTAAGGTTCAGTGGGTGGCAGCAAATTTCACCAAGATTTTGGGATGTGAATTTGCCTCTAAATCCTCGCCCATAACTGTCTATAGGTGCTCCAGAGAAAAGAGAGGTTTTGCTTTGTGGCAGTCCCTGGAAAAGCCACGTCACAGCAATCAAATTTAATATATGGAGGTACAAGCCCAGAGGGATGTGGAGACAGAGCTGGTGCTTGGGTTGGTGTTTACTCTCTCAAGCCAGGGCACCTCTCTGGGCTGGACATAAAATCTGGACATAAAACCAGGAATTTCAGGGTCCAGGTGATGGCCAGGCACTGTTCCAGTTTGCTGCTGAGTCCTGCCAGTGTGGTTTTGTACCATCAGCCCCAGGAAACCAGAGTTGCTTGTCTAGGGGCTGAATTTGGCCTTGTGCTGCTTTGAAATGCAGAACAAAAGAAGCCAGGTCCTGCCATGGCCCACACCTTGAAGCTGCCCATCTCGCCAGTAATCAAAATTGCTCCTCTTCTTCAAAGCATTTCCCTTCAGAGTTTTTTTAGTGTTAGTATTTGAAATCAGCCAGTTCCCCCCATGCAAGCTGAAACTGGAGCTGCTCTCTCCACTTTCTGTCTGCCCAATGTATTTGTAGCTCCTTCATTTGGATAGACCAGCGTGAGACTGTCACATTCTGCCTCCTGCAAGAACTTTTGTCTGTCAAACTTCCTTGCTCCTCAGCCAGTGTAGACTCAGTGAAACTTTTTTGTTTGATTGCCATCATTAGGTGTCTGGGTCATTATTACTGAGAAATAGACACAGAATTATACCTGTGCTGAAGACATTTGCAGGCTTCCCTTCTCTTCTTGGCTGGCTTTGGGTCTTCATTTGGCTGCAGATAGAATCACAGAATCACAGAATGGTTTTGGCGGGGAGGGACCTTAAAGAGTATCAGTTCCACCCCCCTGCCATGGGCAGGGACACCTTCCACTATCCCAAATTGCTCCAAGCCCCATCCAAGCTGGCCTGGAACACTTCCAGGGATCCAGGGGCAGCCCCAGCTTCTGTGGGCAACCTGTGCCAGCATTTCACCACCTTCACAAGGAGGAATTTCATCCTTTTATCTAATTCAGCCCTACTCTCTGTGAGTTTGAAGCCCTTCCCCCTTGTCCTGTCCCTCCAGGTCCTTGTAAAGGCTCTCTCCATCTTTGCTGTCCGCTCCCTTCAGGCACCTTTGGGTCACCCCAAATCCTTCTCTTTCCCAGGCTGAACAATCCCAATTCTCTCAGCCTTTTCTCACTGGAGAGGTCTCCATCCCTCTGATCATCTCGGTGGCCTCCTCTGGACCTACCCCAACAGCTCAGTGTCCCTCCCGTGCTGGACACCCCAGGGCTGGATGCAGCACACCCTGTCAGTGCTGTCAGCTTTGAATTCACAGGCAGCAGATGAAGATGTTTATATCAGAGAACCGTTGTGAGTGCAATTAATAAAGCTGTGAAGCTGAAAAGTAGTTGAAGAGCTAAATATCATTATATAATGAGACCTCCTTCCCAGTAAATGATGTGAAAAATGATTTCTTGCGAAGAATAACAAATTGCCGTGGCTTTTTACCCTAATTGTAGATGCTTGATTCTAATTTGTTGTTTGTCATTTCCATGTAAATGAAGAGTTTTAGCTATAATTACCGCATTTATGGCAAACAAGATACTATCATTTTCCAATGCTCACGAAGCACTGGCATGTTTAGAAATAGAAGAACTGAATAATTATCCCCCTTGTGCAGCTCCAGGGAGGGGTCTGCAAGTCATGGGATCCATTTTCCTGTGCAGAGCAGGTCTTGCACAAGATGCAGCCGATCCCATTAACCCTTTAATACATTTGGGGAGCCAGGACTCGGGGACATGAAGTGGCTTTCCCAGAGCACTCAGCAGTGCTCCAGGTGCCCAGATCCCTCTGATCTTCTTGTCATCACTCTCAAAACACAAAAGACAGCCAGAGCCATCATTTTGGTTGGCACCAAGTTTCCCAGTTTGTCCCAGTTATCCCAGTTCAGAGAAGCTGTGGCTGCCCCATCCCTGGCAGTGTTCCAGGTGTCAGGAAAAGTTAATCCACAAACACCAGAGGTTCATCTCCAAAAAGGAGACAGAGGAGTCCTGTAACTTTATTCATGAATAAAGGGAGAGGTCATGAGCATTTCCTATGGGTCTCTCAAATTGCTAGAGGACGCAGCCTCTTTTTATCCTAATTTCCCAGCCGCAGATTCCCTCTCTCTTTTCCCCCTTGGCTGAAGTACTCGAGAGGTACAGACTTTCCAAATCACCTAATACAGACCCCCTTCTAATGTACATTCCACCCCTCCTTTTGTTTTCTTTGTGTCTCTGTTCTTTTTTTCTAAGTCCAGGGATTTAACACATCCTTGGGTGAGTGACTGTCTGTGTCAATTAATGGAATTCCTGTGGAATTTATGGTTCCTCCCATTGCTTCTTCCACCTGTCAGTATCTGGCTTTATCTACCAGCAGGCCCCACAGTTTGTTTGTAAAGACATCTCCCTCTTGTTCCTTTCACAGGCCAGGCTGGACAGGGCTTGGAGCGATGTGGGATGGGGAAGGTGTCCCTGCCCATGGCAGGGCGTGTTGGGAACAAGATGGTCTTTAAGTTCCCTTCCAACCCAAACCATGCTGTGCCTCTGTGACCCTGTGATGATTCTCTGCTCCACCAGGAGCTGCCTTTTCCCTTGCACAATTCCCAGCGTCCGGAGTTACAAATCAGAGCGCAGAGGTTTCCGACCATGGGAGCCTGCACGGTGTGTCTGAGCTGACCCCACAGCTCTGGCGTGGCTGAGCCCACAGCCGTGTGAAGGCCATGGGGTGACAAGAGACCAAAGAGAGTTCTGTCCCATGGAGATGTCAGACCCCAGTGATTCACCCCAAGCAGGCCCAGAGACACTTCAGAGACACAGTCAGAGCAGTGGGGATTTGCTTTATTCAGCGCCGGGTGTGGGGATTCACTCCTCCAAACACACACACACCCGGCACTGCCAACACACAATATTATGGGTAACATTCATAAATATTCATCACATTCCCTGGGATAGGAGTGGTTATACAAATTATTTCTCAGAAATCATTAATATCATTAGCTGTGTGCCACGCATACGCTGTGTATCCTGGTGGTCTCTGGGGGTCTTCTCGTGATGAAGATCTGTAGTCTTCATCACCGTGCACTTATCTCCTTTCTCTCTGGAGCATGGGCAGTCCTTAGTGGGTGACTGAGCAGGTTCTGTGCTGGCCTCAAACAGATTCTTGTCCCTCTTATCGTGACAAGATTAAGGGAATCCTGTTTCTCTTTAAAATTCACATATTCTGTCTCTCAATAGGTAACTTGAGTTACCTATTGACTACCCGTTTCTCGCCAGTCAGAAAAGAGCTGCAAGATGTCACAGTGTGACACACGAGGGACTTGCAGTGCTGGGACTTGCAGTGCTGGGTTCATCCCATCCCAAGCACTCTGCTCCTCTGCCATTCAGGCTTCTTCCAGTGTTGGGCACAGCATACAGCGAGGCCAAAGCCTTTGCCTGGCAGGTGACTCCAAAATCACCTCAAAGTATCCCACAACTTGAGCCTTTTCCCCTGGGAAATCATTTTAAGGCAGCTGCCAGACTCCGTGTGCAGCCTGCCAGGAGCAGGGAGCAAGCTCCTGTCCCCTGGAGGGGCTGAGTTCTGCTGGCAATGGATCCATCACCCTGGAGCGTGTGACGGATGATTCCTGTGGGCACCCAGCAGCCTGGTGGGATGAGAATGATGCCTCTGATTTATATTTCATCTCAGCCAGTGCTGTAGTAACACTTCCTGATGCATCAGGTCCTGTCGCTTGGCTTCTGTCGCATCACTTCAGGGGACGTACGCAGAGCAATTCCCTCCCCCACTGCACATGCTGCAGGCTCAGAGTGGCAGTGCTCATTCCAGGAGCATTGCAGGGAGTGGAAGGATCATTCCCACCCCCCTGGCTCCGTGCCCTGAGCCATTACTTCCCTGTCTGCCTCACTTCCAGGCACGGAGCGTTTCTGTGCCATGGCTTTCCTGAAGCTCAGAGCCTCCTCAGCAGTCTGCTGCACCCTGTGACCTCCTCGGTGACCTGCCCTCCGAGGAGTGCTGCAATTCCTGGAGTTTTTCCTGGGTTTTTAGGGGATAAAATCTGCCACTGACTCAGCTATTTGTAGGCAATGAGATCCTGCTGTGTCCGTGTTCTCTCCTCAGCAGGTTTGCTTTGATCATTCTCTTTCACCTCTGTGATTTTCTGAGGGTCCATTCCCATAGGTCTCCCTGGAACATTAAAAGTAGTTGGGAGTAGTTTTGGGAAAACTGACAGAGGGCAGGTTCAGATTAGATATTTGGAAGAAATTCTTGATTTTCAGGCCCTGGCACAGGTTTCCCACAGAAGCTGTGGCTGCCCCTGGATCCCTGGGAGTGTTCCAGGTCAGTTTGGATGGGGCTTGGAGCAACCTGGGATAGTGGAAGGTGTCCCTGCCCGTGGCAGCAGGCTTGGAACAAGATGCTTAAAATAATGGCATCCTAAAGAACCTTTGTTTCCAAATAATCCCATTTTAGTGTGATTTAATATTTGTACTGTATTAGCACCCAGAATATCTCACTCAGATGGAGGTGTTACAGTGGGGACTACTAAAATATGAAGGAAGGGACTGTGACACAAGCAAAAGAAACAGAAAAGACCTATTAGATATGATCTCTTATATCTTTAATATTTCCATAGTAAGGATGGAAAATGGAATAAGAGATTAATTTACTTTCCTGTAGTTACTCAAGAAGTCAGGAACAGGTGTCAGGAACTTTAAGTCCCCATTTGGTGTTTCATCACAAGAGAATCGAATCTCAGTGGGAATTGATGCTCAGTTCTGGATGCAAGAGGAATGTGGGATCAGACTTGTCCTGTTAGCAAACATAAGCAAGTTCATTTTCCTTTTGTGACTAACACTGGACACTGCTGCTCTTCCCAAGTATTTCAAAGAAAATGAGTCTGTGATAATCAGATCTTATTTTTAGCATCTAATCGATGCTCAGGGCTTTGTGGTTTAATTACTGGAATAATTGTTTGCTGAAAACACAGTCTAATACTTGTTTTTTCCTTCAAAGGTCAACTCCATCATTTTTGTTTCCAACCATTTAGTCCTTTATTGATCTTTATGTCATTTCATGGGGAGTGTTGCCTCTTGACAGATGAAATAAAGGCCAAAACTTGAAATGAGAAAAATACATCCTTTTTCTTAAACACAAAAATGGAAAATCCCCTATTTCAGCCCTTGCTGAAGACAAATCCTTCATACAGTGTCCCCAGGAAATAGGATTCTGAAAATTACTTTTGTTCTTTATGGAAGGAAAAAAGCAAACCAAGAATCTTTTCCGAGCCTGATTAATATCAGACATAAACTGAAGCACAAAAAGAAATGTTGCAGTGTGGCTGCTGATCCTTTAAAGCAGATAAGGCCATGGGCTCTGTCGGGAGGGCAGGCAGATCTCTGTGGTTTGCATTTAGAGAGGGCTGGGTCAGAAATGCCCCCTCCTCTCAGTGCAGGGAGTATCACATGGCTTCAGCTGGAGATTTGGAAGGTATTTAGTCAAAAAACAGCCACTACTGTTTTGCTGCTGTCCTCCAGCTGAAATGACATGATTTTGGAGCAGAAGGATACATGAGGTGTTCTCCATCTGCAGCTTCTCCACCTTTTCCACTCCTCCCATCACTGTAACCTGACATTTAGTTTTAATTTGCAAAACTCTATGTGTCTTTGCCAGACTATGGGAAAGGGTGCTGGGTCATGGAGCAGGAAACAGACTTGGTGAAAAATGGGCGTTGAATGGGAGCACGGGACTGAATTCCATCTTGCACCTTTTTTCCTATGAATATCTGGGGCCAAATCCTACAGTCAGCCCTCAAAACCAGCAGTGATTTTAGGGGGACTTGGCTTCCCACTGACAGAGGGCAGGGATAGAAGGGATATTGGGAAGAAATTCTTCCCTATGAGGGTGATGATGCTGTGGCACAGGTGCCCAGAGAAGCTGGGGCTGCTCCATCCCTGGCAGTGCTCCAGGCCAGGCTGGATGGGGCTTGGAACAACCTGGGATGGTGGAAGGTGTCCCTGCCCATGGCTGGGGATTGGAACTGCATGAGCTTTAAGGTCCCTTTAAGCCAAACCAGTGTGTGATTCTCTGAAAGCTGCTGAATATGAGCATTTTCAGCATGCAGGAACCCCCTGAGCTGAGGCAGAGTGGATTCTCACTGCTGCTGAGTCCCTCTGCTGCTCCAGGAGCTGTTCAGGGCACAGTGAGGGAGAAGCTGATCCCACACTGCTCCAGCAGAAGCGTTGCCATTTCCATAAGCAAAGTTTACATTTCCTCTCCCAGAGCAGCCGCAGCTTTTGAACACAGGGTGATCCAGTAAATATTTAATTGTACAACAAATTGTGACAGCCAGTTCACAGCAACGTCCTGCTGATGCCTTTTAGGATAATGGGACGGTTTGTACCTTGGCTTGCTTTTGGCATCTTTTGCCTGTCTGGGGTCACTTAGGGAGGAACAAATAGTGTGTCGATGTCAACAAGTGTTTTGAAGGCCCCACAGAGTAACTGAGTTCACAGAAAAATGCCAGGGCACCAGGGCAGTGCCTTTGCCAGCCTCTGCAAGGCTCAGTGTGGGCAGATCAAAGTGGGAAACAGCTTAAAGAGTGCAAGGGAAAAGGAAAAGGAGGAGCCAGACCTAATGCCATGGGGTTAATAAGGCCAGGAAGGAGTTGGGAACCCCATTTTAGTTCGTTTCTGGGTGAATATGGTGAGTTGTCTTCCCATCTCCGTTTCTTTTTCAAGAGATTTGGGCAGGTCGTGGCAGTCTCGGGTTGCAGCCAGGCTTGGGTTGCAGCTGGAAAGACAAGGAAAAGGGTGTAGATGGCACAGCTCAGGGTCCAGACAGTGCCGTGGTGACTACTGAAGTTCACTGGGTTAATTCAGAGTTCACCCAAGCAAAATTTTTATCTGAAAGCATAAATGGTAATTATCAGTTTGACATTTGTTTGATTATCCAGCTGTTCAGGTCTCCTCGAGTTGGGCAATTCATGCATCAACATTCCCATCAGGTTGGTGTAGTGGTTCTGGAATTAAAAATATGCTGCCTTGCAGCCAGATGCCATTTTCTTTATTATTTATTTGTGTTAGTAAGTAAATTGAAAATTGTGCTTTTTTAAGGGAAAGGAGCTGATGCACCCTTGTGCCATTAAGTTGTCAGAGCTGAGCAGATGAAGCATGAAGCATTTCTGCAAAATTGTTCTCACAAGTCTCATTTGGGAAAAAAGTTTAACCTGCAAAAGAAAGGAATGAAATCTGTATTAGAACAGGGCAGGTTGCTTGGTATATACAGACTGATTGAAAGTAATCAATCTTTTCCTTATTTTTTACACTTTAACCAGCTCTCCTTTGCTGAAAGAGGGCGGGTTTGGATTAGATATTAGGAAAAGATTCTTGGCTGTGAGGGTGGGGAGGCTCTGGCACAGGTGCCCAGAGGAGCTGTGGCTGCCCCTGGATCCCTGGCAGTGTCCAAGGCCAGGCTGGACAGGGCTTGGAGCAACCTGGGATTGTGGAAGGTGTCCCTGCCCATGACAGGGGCTTGGAATGAGATGAGCTTTGAGATCTCCTCCAACCCAAACCATTCTGTGATTCTGTAAATGAGGAATATGAATGAGTTGTTGGCCCCAAGGAGAAGCAGCAGCAAACCCCAGCCCTGTCACGTTGGGGAATGGGAAGAGCAGGGGAGCAGGGAGGTGTGGAAGAGGGGAATGAATTTTTCTTAGGGAAGAAGGCGATGACAGATCTGTGCTAAACAACCTCTGTGGCTCCTGAGATAGGGATGTCTCTGATCTCAGACAGATATGAAAGCAATTAACAGTAGCTGTTAAATCAAAATCTTTTCATGTTCTGAGCATGGCTGTTGTTTTCTGATTTCCCAGAGTGGAGTTTGGTGCAGCTCTCTCAGCCTATTGCGTTTAAGGAATTGGAGGTGTCATGGTTGGGGCAGGTTGCCCGATCCCCAGGTTAGTTCTTATCCATAAAAACATCCTTTTCCCACCCTTTGGGGAGTGTGGAGGAGCCTGGGGGCCACATCTTCACCGCATGGTCACGGTGGAGAGTTCTGAAAAGCAATGGTGGTGGATGAACCTTCATCAGTAGCAAGATAAAGTTCTGGAATGAAGCTGTAAGTGCTGGATTTGAAAATCAGGCGACATCTGCAGGGATGAGCGATAACGTGCCACGGAGAAACAGAATTGCTTTAACTGATGATTAAAAAAGAGAATGTGATTAGAACAAGCTGATTAGATGAAACCAAAGTGACAAGACAAAGCAGCAGGGCATCCAAGAGGGGAGGGGGCAGACAGAACTGATGGCAGTAGGGCATTAATTATTGATTGAAATCTCCACCAGAAGTCTTTGCATTTTCTTATCTGGGAAGGGAGAGAATGAATGAGAAGCGAACAGAATTATTAAGCAGCTTTATCTTTGCATTGGAGTGGATAATTAGGCAATTAGGATTACTAAAAATTGGCAATGCAAGAGGCCCCGAGGACTTGTGCTCCTGATTTCAGTGCGGGATGGAGAGGGAAGCAGGGAAAAGCCTTTGGTGAGAGACTCGTGGTGTATTTTGGTGAGGCTGAAAGGCAGAGCCAGGCTCTGGCACCTGCAGCTGCCAGGACAGAAGGGGCACAGGAGACCTGGGAGTGAAAATGAACTTATCTGAAGATGGACAGTCCTTGGAAGAGCAGCAGGGAGGGAGAGAGGAGTCAAGGCCTCAGCATCAAAAGGACATGGACCTAATGAGTCCATGGAGGGCACAAAGATGCTCCGAGGGCTGGAGCACCTCTGCTATGGGATTGTTCAGCCTGGAGGAGAGAAGGCTCTGGGGAGACCTCAGAGCACCTTCTGATGTTGAGCCATCCCGTGCCATGTACCCTCAGGTGTCACCTGCTGTCCCCTCCTGAGCCTGCACATTTTGAAGGGGAAAGCTGAGTAAAAATGACAAAAAATAGCGTATTGCATCTGTAGCTGTCTGAATTCATCCTGGGCTGCTCTGATGTCAATGCCAGTGCTCCTCCTCTGTGCTCCTGACCGGCTTAATCTTAAGCTATATGTTATTTAAAATTAATTTGCAGAGATGCAGACATTATATAAATCACTGAGGAAATGTCAGATTATGTATGTAATTTGCAGAAGTGCTCCGCACTCATCTTGCTTAGCTCCCCATGAAACCAAGGGATCAAAATTAAGCCGAGGCAGAGAGTTTGGACCATCCTTAAAGTGCCGTGGAAGATGAGCCAGCACTGCAGACACTTGTTAGTAATTCACACCCAGAGACTGTGGTAATTTCTTCAGGATATTCAGTGATCAGGAGGAAAAAAAGGGAATGATGAAAAATACATGGACGAGAGTATTTCTTACTAATTATTTGCTTGGCCTCATTGGCAAGTCACCTGGTGTTCTTGGAGAGCATTGCAATTTCATGGGAAGGTGCCAGCCACAATGTTCCTCTCCCAAGACCAAGTTCAGAATATTAATTATGGATGCTGTTGCATAATTGGAATCTGAAGTCCAGAGTTAATTGATGGTAGCTGCTTAGCACAGATATCAATTCTAACCTGAAAGAATGCTTTATCTCCTACCCACACCCCATGGTGTCACAGATGGGTAAATCACTGGAGCAGAGAGCTCTCGGCTTTGGTGACACAGTGGCTTGTTGTTTCCTCAAAGGTGTTAGAGCAGTTCTGTGCATTAGTGACATGGAAAATGTTTGTAATTCATGATAATCCAGAGCTCCTTGACTTGTCCTGGCCCCAGCCTGACAGGCTCAGAGTCCACGACCTTGGCTGTGACAGCTCCAACAGCTCCACACTCTCTGCTCTTTCCCCGTGCAGTCCTGCAGGACTCTGAAGGGTTTTTGACCTCCTGCTGCCTGAATCTCATTAATTTGGGGCCATTATTTTCCTCTAGCAGAGGTCAGAGGCTGTGGCTGCATCAGAGCATCCCCTGCAGAGGCACCTAGTCAGGGAGAAATCACCTTGGGTTGTTTTTCGTGTGGCCTGGATTGACTGCCAAAGGCACCTGACATGCTCTGCATGGCCGAAAACAAGGCTGGGTTTAATAACAAACAAATGTGTGATAGCAAATAAAGATTTGTACTATCGAGCTGGTGGGCCCCAGTGGGCGTGCTGCTGTTGTTTTCTGGAGCAGAGGGGAAAAAAGCCAGAATTTGTGTTCATTAAAAATAGGTAATGGAATATTCTTAGCTCAGCCCCTGCCTCGGCAGAAATGCTCCGGAGTTAATTGCTGCCGTTGTTCAGCTGCAGGAAAGTGGGTCGGCTATTGATGAGATCACTGATCCCATGGAGTTGTTGTGGGAGATGTAAAAATAGGCGCTGTGCTCAGCTGGAGTCTGGGTCTGCACACTCTGCAGGTGCACGTGGGGCTGGCAGGGCATGCAGGGGACAGCCCCGAGCCCTGTGGGTCTGCAGCTGTGGGGCACTGTCACCTCTCCCCTGGCAGTGTCACAGCTGGAAACCCAGCCCAGGGGAACCAGGGGCTCCCTTCCTCTCCGGGATTCCGCAGGGAGTGACATCCGAGGCACGCAGGCTGGGGCTGGCAGAGGAGGATGGTGGTGGCACCTTCATAAATTGAATTTATTATGGCTTAGCCCATGCTGGATTTGAAAATCAGGTGACATCTGCAGGGATGAGCAATAACGTGCCATGAAAAATGGGACTAGTGGCAGGAAGAGCTGATAAAAGTAGACCTCATGTCCTCTTCTAGTGCTGTGTGTGTCTGTCTCGTGGATAATTCATCTTTTTCCTCAGCTCCCTGTCAGAGATAACTGCACCTGTGCCTGCTTCGCACATTTTCACCTTTAGCTAATTTGGGATCCTTCTGTTTGGAAGGTGTTATGTTGCTAACACTTCAAGAGGAGTACTCGAATCGCTTTGAACTTGTATTATATCTGAGACATAAAACAGCCGTTTGCTGCTGGCCCTCCTGTGCCCCCTCCCCACTCACAGAAAGGCTCCTTTCAGAAGGCTGCTCTGAGTGCATGTGCAGGCTCTGATACTGCTAATTCAAGCTTTGAAGGGATGTTTTATAACAAAGCAGGCTTGGAAATAGGGTCTAAATCCATAAACTGTGCTCCATTTGGGATTTAACGCCCCCAGAAGAAATATCCCTGAGAAGGACATTGCTGCATCCAAGAGTCCCCTTGTGCCTGCAGCACTGTCCTCCTGGAGAGATGGGAATCCTTGAAAAAACACAGTTGCTGAGCCCTGAAAAAAGCAACCTGTAACTGTTTATTGCTTCTTACCTATGAGCAGGAATTTGTTAAAATCTTAGTGGATCTCTGTGGGCACTTTGCCCTCCGTGCAGTGCAGACACTTCATCCAGTGCCCTGTGGTGTGAATGACTCCTGCACCCACTGCTGAGCCCTTGCAATTCTTTGAAATTAGTGAATATTTCATCCCAAAGCACCTGCCACTGCAGAATTTTAATTTTCAGCTGTCATATTTCACGGGACTTATTTAACTCTTAGGGGAAGAAAATTGCAGTGCCGGCAGTAGAAATTTGCTTGGTTTAGTAATTTAGCACCTCCTATACTATTCCAGTCCTCCAGTGGCTTCCCAGGGCAGGCAGTGACTATTCCAGAAAAGCAGGGGAGTAAAAGACAGGGAATAATAAATTTTTAGCCATCATTACAGGCTATTCCAAATACAGGGAAGTGTATCCTTGTGGAAGGGGATAACTGCACTGTAAGGTTTTCTCCCGGTCACACGCCCCAGTGTGTGTATGAGAAGTGATGGTCAAAATCCCACAAACTGAAATACTGGTTTTTATCACTTTTTAAAGGATTCTGCTCAGGCAAAGGTGAGTTACTTGCCTGCCAACTCACTCCACGAGTTTCTTGTGTTGGTTTGCTGCATTTGCTCTTTCTCATGAATGAGAAAAGAGGAAATCTAATGTAAAGTCTTATCAGCTTGTCAAGTTAATCACTGCTTATTTTATTTCTATCACTATCATTTGTTACTAATTAATATAAGTGACATAATTACAGCTTTTTTTTTCCTTATTTTTCAGTGAGGAGCTGGATGGAGAAGCTGAAAGATAAGGTAGGAGGCTCTGTGTTTCAATTCCTTCCAAAGCCAAGCCACTTTTACTTGCCGGAATAGATAAACTCTTGTCAGTGAAGTTCTTTATCTCTACATAGGCAGTTGAGAAAGGGCTTGAAATTTTCTCTGGGAGGCAAATGAAGCAGATGCTGCTGGTAAATAATGGTGTGAATCCACAGTACATCCCTGATGGGGAGGAACTAAGAGCAGAAGGAGGGACAGAGGTGTTTGATTGATTTCTCCAGGAACTGACCAGGAAATGACCTTGTCAGACAAATCCCATTACTTTTTTTATTTCCCCTTAACTTACCATAGAATAGTTTTGGTTGGAAGGGACCTTGGAAAGTCCATCTAGCCCAATCCCTCTGCACTGAGCAGGGACAACTTCCACTGGATCAGGATCAGGCTGCTCAGGACCCTGCCCAACCTGACCTGGAATGTGTCCAGGGATCCCAGGGTAAGGAACTTAGTTCCACCCCTTTTCTCTAAGTGCTAAGCTCAGTTCTGGATCCAAATCAAGAGGGAATGGTGCTGCTCTCTGGTGAGAGGCTGCACGCCATGCCAGTGCCTCTGGCTGAGACCTTTCCCTACCTCCGTGTGCTGCAAATCCCTGGAAGGAGAATGATCAAACACAGGAAGGCTGACAAGGTCACAGGCCCTGATCATTCCTCCCTGGTGTCACAGGAGGCTGTCCATGGAATCAGGAGTTGTGCCAGCCACAGGCAGTGATGGCTTTTTAAGCTCTGCTGCCCTGGAGCAAATATTGACATTTGGAAATGGTTGTGAAGCCTTCCAAGTGTTGTGTTGCTGACAGCAGAGCCATGAAGCTGGAAATGAGGTGACAGCAGCGTTCTAAGGCAAGAACATTTTGTGATTCAACAGGCCTTGGAAATTCTCGAACAGGATCAGAGTCAATAGAAACAAAAACCATCACAAGGTATAATGACTCGGCAGTGAACTCTGAAATCTCTGAGCTTAGGCAGATGCACCCAATGAGCCCAACCTTCCCACGTGGTCCTCACCACATTTCAGCAGCACTTTGCCCCCAAGTCAGAGCAGAGAGAGAGGGTCTGGGTGTCTGTTTTCAGGAGAGGGAGGGTTTAAGGTGGGTTCCTGCCCAGCCCTTGCTGAGTTGCCTTTCTGCCTGCACTAGGAAGGAGGCAATTCTAGAATGAGCTCTGCTCATATCAGAGCTCCTTGGCCTGGGATTCATCCAGAGCAGATGCTGAAAGGACAGAGAATGCTTTTCCCAGCGAAGGTAAAGAGCAGCCAGCGAGGCTGGTTGTGTGCCTGAGGGATTGCAGCATGCACAGTCACCTGCTCATGCCCACACGTGGCACAGCACCAGCTCGGGGACATCAGTGTCTTCTCACTGAAGCTGTAGCTCTCACTTCTTCCCTCTTGTCACCTTGTTGGCCACCTCTGTCCTTCCCTGGTGCAGAGGGGTGCACGTTCCTGTCTCCAGCAGAGCTCTGGAGGCTCTGGACCTCATGCAGGGCCCTGGGCTGTGTGGCAGTGCCCAGCACAAGCCCTAACTGAGCCTCCCCTGGTGTCTCTTAAGGAGAGACTCACCGCTGAGCTACCTCCCTCCCGTGGGGAACGGCAGATCTTTCACCTGGCTCACATTTTCCCTTAGAAAAGCCCAACAAAAAACACCCCCCCCCCGCCCCCAACCAATTGCTGGTGTAGCAAATCACTTGCAGACAAACCTGTTCACCCCATTCCCTCCTCTTCCTGAGCTCATCAGCACCAGCCACATGTGCCCCTCTCAATTGCCTCTGTCCTGTTTTATCATCCCTCCATCCAGAGGAGGATTCCAGCACATGATGGCCCATCCCTGAGAGATGTGTCCTCCTCTGTCCTTCAGGTGTGGGGGCTGTGGGACCAGGAGCACAGGGCCAGGGACTGATTCTTGCCTGGTCTCCTGCAAACACTGTGCAAATGCTGCTTTTGGTATGGCAATGGACATGAAGTTCCTCTCAGGTTCTCTTGCTGTTAGCTCAGCCCAGCAAGGCCAGGAAGGTCATGGGCATGGATTGGGTGTATTAAAAGCATCCCTAAAGAAGCTACATCTTCCCCATAAAGGGATAAAAACGTGGCTTTGGAGCTGCCTGTGAAATGGGGTTTTCTATCAAGCAGGTGCAGAAGCCCTCAGAAGTTTGGCTGCATGACTCAGAAGGCTCCATTTGTGTCACATCACAGGATTTTGGGGTATAAAACACTGATCTGGGTGTTGGAGGAAACCTGAAAAAGGCCATGGGCTGGTCAGGCATGATAAAGGCTCCCAGACAGGCTGAGGAGTTCATTGTATTAAAAACAGTGATTTGTGACATGGAAACTCAACTGGGCAGCAGCTAAAAGCCATTTTCAGTCTCCCCTCCCAGCAAAGTTCTAGAAATAGAAAACCCCACACTGCACTAATTAGGTCACCCAATTAAGGCACCTTAATTGCCTCAGAGGCACAGCCTTCAGCTGTGTCCTCACTAACCTCCTTTTCCAGGCGCTGGGCACAGGGAGGCAGCCCCTTCCCAGCACCTCAGCTGGACAGGGCTGGGTTTTTTGGGGGATTGTTCAGGCAATCTGAAGGATGCAGCTGAAGATCCCTCAGGCTTTGGGACCCAGACACAGAGGTTTTGCTATTTAAAGCACTGAGTAGGATCTGGAGGGGTCTGGGGGAGGAAGAAGCCGTCCTTGGCATCAAGTCTACCCCAGGTGAAAGCAGTTCTTGTCATTCTCCAGGTAAGTGTACAAAGGCAGGGCAGCACACCTGAATACCTTTTTTTTTTCCACCCACTCAGTGGATTCTGGAAGAGCAGTAATTATGGTGTGTGTGTGCTCTGGATCTGTGTTGTATTTTGAGAGCACAGATGAAGACAAGTGGTTGTAAGCAATGGGCTGAGGCTCGCTGAGAGCTGACAGTCCTCAGAATTGGTGCCTGTGTCCCTTGGCAGGTGTCAAATCTATTTTGGGGTGTGTAGATGGCAAAGGGTGAAGCTGCAGTGGCACAGCAGAGAGTTCTGAGGGAAGGCAGAGCTGCTGAGGGGGAGCCAGGCTGGACCTGCCCTTGCCACACTGAGCCCAAATTAGGTGAGGATGCTGAAGCAACCTGGCACTTTAAAACTTAGGTTCATTTTCATTTAAAGCAATAAAATATAAAATATAAAATATAAAATCACAAGCACTTGGGAATATTTTCCTGAGGATTTAAAGTGTTTAGATGTGTAATTTTAGATTAGTCATGCTATCAGTATAATTTTTTTAATGGGCAATTCAATAAAAGATTGAATTAGAGCTGATTTACTTTTGCTATGCTTCTCAGGCCAGCTGAAGGTGTGTGTGCCCTCCCTCTGTGCCATCATCCTGCTGTCATGCAGGGGACCCTTTCCTGTGTTTGGTTCAAAGCTTTTGAGTACAAAGCCGAGGAGGCCTTGCAGTGGCTCGAGATCACTGTCCTTTGGAGCCGAGGTTTCCCCTCGCACCTGCATCCCTTTGGACAGGTGTGCATTCACCCAGACTGTTCCCTCTCCTAAAGGCAGGCAAGCACTGCAGGGTTCTGGCTCTCAGCAGTAAATATCTGCTAGGAAAAGCTCAGCTGTGGTTCTGGAGCGGGGCTGCTCGGGGCTTGCCTAGCCCCGGGGAGCAGGGAGGTGATGGGGACTCAAATCCAGCAAACCGTGAGGAAATCACCATTGGGATGTATTGCAGTCCTGGAGTGGTGAAAATGGCTCCAAAAGGACGGTCCTGTGAGTGCTGCTCTGCTCTTTTCCTTTAGGCAGGATACATGTCGGGGATGCTGGTTCCCGTGGGGGTCGGGATAGCCGGAGCCCTCTTCATCCTGGGAGCACTCTACAGCATCAAGATCATGAATCGCCGGAGGAGAAACGGCTCAAAGAGACATAAAAGAAAGGTATGGAATCTGCCAACTGTGAACTGTGTAGAAATCTGCGGCTCTGTTGGATGACCTCTGCGGTGTGTAGATGCGGCTTGGACAGAGACAGAGATCTCTGGAGTCTAATCTCAGAGCATGAGGTTTATTGTGATAAAAAGCGTGGGGGCAAGAGCCTGCCAGGAGCTGCAAGACGCAGCCCCAGGCAGATAAGGGAGGTGAGAGAGAGAGAGAGGTACAGGAATCGGGGAAGCGGAACACAGAATAGAATGGTAAGGGTTAAGGGTAAGGGTATCGTGGTCGCTGATTACAATACAATAAATCATGTTCTATGCTGAATATTCTAATTTTCACTAACCAATCTAGGACAAGATACAAATTCTATAGCATTTACATACAGCCTATGAGCATCCTTGTATTACCATGTGGCGTTACATTTTAAACCCTTAAAACTGCTTTTTGTACTCTCTGCTTGAGTTGGTAGGGTCTGCTCTGACCTTTGGACCTGCAAACAGGCAAGGGCTATTGTCTAATCAAGGAGTGGATCACCTTCAGTTGGCCATACCATTGTTTTCCTGTTAATTAGTAACTGGGGTTTGGTATCTCAAAGCTTGTCTTCATTTCAATCTCTCTTATGGTTTCTATATTCTCAGCATCTTTTGCCACGTAATAATATTTATAGGACTTTCCTATTTCATCTTCCCCAACAGTGAACCCTTTGGGCTGTAGAGCAACCCCAGCCTGGGTAGGGTCTGGCTGAGCTGCAGTGTCCGGGGCACCTCGGTTATGGGATGGGGGCATCCGAATTCTCCTCGCATTTTGTTCCTTTTTGCACGTGGACCTCTCTGATGTTTCTTTTCCTCCCCCAGCAGAGGGAATTTAACAGCATGCAGGACCGAGTCATGCTCTTGGCCGACAGCTCTGAAGACGAGTTTTGAACGGAACTGCAGTGCCCTTGGGAGAGCCTGTGACTTTTCAGAGGAGGGAGGGAAGGAGGGAGGGAGAGAGGGGGAGAGGAAGAACAAGCGACTTTCCTGCTGCACCGCTGCTCCCTCGCTGCCCTGAGCAGGGCTGGTGTCCCCAGCGAATGACAATGACAATGCTACGCTCTACGTGTACCACCCGTGATGTTTGTTTTGATACCGTAGTGGAGATCTCACACTCGCCCCTGGCGCCTCATTCAGAGCCACAGCTGGAGCTGATCCGTGTGGATGATTATTTTCCTCTCACCCTGGTGTACTGTTTTGGTCCTGGCTGGCAGTAATCTAATCATAACAATAGCTCTCACCCATCCCAGGAATGGAAATCTTTACTGTGAATGACTTTTGTCCAGTTCATTTTAAATGTTACATTACCTGAGCTAGAGTTCATTAGTGCTAAGATTAGCTGCTCTGCTTAATTAATGAGTTATAAGCCTGAACTGTATCCCTGGCTGCCCGAGAAGTGCCCATGTGCAGGGTTCTTGATACAGTTTGAAGCACATTTCTGCACTCGGGTGCCCCACTCTCGCCCCTTTCTTCCTTCAGCTCCGCTCCACGCTGCTTGGAGAAACACAGGAATGGCCTCAGCACTTGATCTCACCACGAAATTCCTTGTCCATTTTCAACCAGCACTGTCTGTTACAGCACAATAAATACCAGCGCTCACCTACTGACGGGTGCTCTTGCATGGATCTCTTGGCTTTTGGTCAGTGTGCACGGAGGTGAGAGCAGAGGCAGGTCAGAGACTTCCCCAGCTTCTGCCTCCTGTTGGAAGGACGCTTGGTTCATCTGTTTCCAAGGCTGTATTCCCACAGAGGTGAAAGTGGAGCATCTGTCCCCTTTACCCCACTGGAAATTGCGTTTTCAGCCCCCGAAAGCCGCGTGAACAACTTTGGGGGATCTGGATGGGTCTTGTCTCGTAGAATCACAGGATGGTTTGGGGTGGAAGGGACTTTCAGGGGACCCTGATACCTTCCACTAGACTGAGTTGCTTCAAGCCTTGTCCAGTCTGGCCTTGAACACTTCCAGAGATGGGGCAGCCGTGGATTCCCTGGCCAAGTGGAATACAGAAAGGCACAAAGGGTTGTGGAGCAGGTGGCAGTCACTGTTGGGGGATTTGTGGCTAATAGTGGGAAAACAGCAAGAGCTGGAGAGATGACCCCACAGGGAACCCTTGGCCATGGGGAGAAAGGTGAATTCATAGCACAGATGGATGCAGGGGGTTGTGGAGGTGCCCTGGTAGCCCTGAGTAGGGAGGGAGACAGTGCCCGAGGTGTCACAGGCACTGAGCAGGGGAGACTGATGTAGCTTTGCACAGAAATGCTGTCAAAATAGCCAGGAAAAGAGCTGCACTGTTGATCTCTGCCCCCATTGTGGAATTGTTTCAATATGACATGAAAAGCATCCTTGTTCCTGAGGTGGGAATCGCTGTTCTGTGGGGAATCATCCTTCGTGCAGGGAGCAGTGGAGAACTGGTCAGAAAAATAAGGGCAGACTACACATCTGCTGAGATTAAATCCCTCTGAGCCTTCGGAGAAGTGTGAGAGAGGAGAGCTTGAGGAGGGGCAGGAGCAGGATTTCATTCCCTGTGAAGGTGGAAAGGCCTGGCAGATGGTGAGCCAATGCCTCGTGGAAGTGTCAGTAGGATGGCAGGGTGGAGGACATTCCAAAGACCCTCCTGAGGTGAGCTCTCTCTGGACAGGGCCAGGACATTAAGTCATAAGATGTGATGCTCAGCTCTGTCCCAGTTCTCTTCAGGGCCCAGGCTCTCTCCTGTGAGCCTGTCACACACTGCATCTCTCCCTTTTTTCTTCCTCAAACTTCAGCCAGGAGGATTTTGCCTTGCTAAAAGCAGCCCCACATCTTTAACGGGCACTGACTGGCAATACACCAGTTTTAAATTTTAAAATTAAGGCCTCTTTCTCACATAATAAGTGGTCACTCCAAGTTAAGATGATGTTTTCCTTCCAGACTGATCTCACCCTATTTCCTTCTCATTCCTAAGCCTCATGGAGCTTGGAGGTTCCTGGGAGGTGTTGACAGTCCAGGTGAGCATTCCTGGCTGCCTGGCAGTATTGGGGTCAGGAAATGCTGTCCCTTGGGCTCTTTGGTGATGTATTCCTGGCAAGGCATGATGTGGATTGCAAAGTGGAATGACATCTCCTCTTTCCAGGCTGCTGGAAATCACCTCTGGAAAGGCTTTTCTTTCAGGTGCAGTGCCAGGGAGGCTGGGAACGAGACTCACAGGAGCTGCAAGGTGTTCTTGGAATGCTTTCCCCCGGTCCAGCCTGGGAGACACCGAGAACGAGCAGTGACAAAAGGCATTGGCCTCTGCCAGAGGGAGTCTGCTTGGAGCACAGGTTAAATATCTGAAAAACACAGAGCTGCTGGGTCAGTCAGGAGAGGAGGAGGAGGAGGAGGAGGGATGGCTGAGCAAGGCTGCTGGTTCAGGTACCCCAGCTCTGGCAGCTCAGGAGGATCCTTATGGATGGGCTGTCAGTGTGATGGATTGGGAAGGCGGGTGGGGAGGTGCCGGGGCCTTTTGCTGTGCTAATAAATCCACAGTTTGGGAAACACTGGCTTTCTGCAGGGGCAATCAGTTTCCCTGTCTCTCTCCTCCCTCCCCAGCATTATGAACTTAAGGAATTAAAGGCAGAAATGATGGAGGTGGGGCTTTACTGCATCCGTGGTGTCCTCAGAACCAGACTTCCCTCAGAGAGGACGTGGCAGGGGTGCCTTGGATGCTGAAGTCACCAAGGGAGGGAGCCCCAGCTGTATTCTCAGTTCAGTGTGGGCTCTCTGGTGTCTGCTGGAGACAGGCTTAGGGGCTACAAGGGTTTCCCAAAGGTTTTTCCTGTGATCCATCTTTACTGCCAGGCCTGACTCTGGCCCTGAACACCTTCACCCGGGGATGGGGGCTGAGCACTGCTGGCCAACTTCCCGAGCTGCCCAGCCCTGCCGAGATGGCAGCTGAAGGCCATTTGGAGCAGAGGTTTCTGTGGAATAGTTGGTTTTGGTCAGCCCTGGAGGCTCCCCATGTCTTCAGCTTAACCTGGAAGCGAGGTGGGCAGTCAGAACCAGCCTTGGCTCCCAGGGAAGCTTTTGGGAGCCTTTGGAGCTCAGTTTCCTGCAGTGCCCTTGGCATCAGTGCAGTGTCTGCAGGTCCTTCGAGCACAAGCATCACTCAGCCCCTTCCCTGCTCATTCAAGGCCAGCAGACTTTGGATTGGGCTCTTAAAAATATTCTCTGCACAGCTCCTGGAGTTTGATTCATTCCCCTGAAATGATGAGATGGCAGCAGGGAGGGGATGAGGACTCAGGTGGAGCTGAAGCTCCAGTGGCCAAAGGCTCTGCTGATTTAATCTGTCCCTCTGCATTGCCAGAGCAGCAGATTCTTTTGGAAGAGGCAAGGCAAGGCAAGCAGCCAAGGAGGGCCCTCCTCACCCTCTGTGCTGGGTGAACTGCAAGCCCTGAGTGCTGAGGGTGGTGACATTGGCACGGCTGTGACAGCGACTTCGCTGCAGCAATAACAACCCCTGGACTGCACACAGGACGAGTCCCTCACCTCTCTTCTGCATTTTCCTGATAGCACAAGCCAGAATTTACCGTAGGCACCACCCAACAGCTTTGGCATCTCGAGCCCCGTTTCTGACAGGAGGAACCAGCCTGCCTGGCAGCTCCTGCTCGGATGGAATGCACCTCCACTGCACATCTGCCGATTCCTAAAGGTGTCTCCAAGGCCAGATGTTCACCCTGGTGAGGCTGCTCTGGACTGCACTGCTTCCACAGAGTGGTGTTAGCACTCCTTGTGCTTCCCTGTGGTTTTCTCTTTGGGACAGGAACAACTCCTCACCCTGTAACTCTGGAATGTAGCACTTTGTTAAATGAAAACATTGGGAAATAAAAAGCTGTCCATCATAGCTGACTTTGGTGCCTCGTCTCCCTGTCCGTGGTTCATTCACTGTGGCTCAGGTCGAGCTGTGAAGTGGTGCTTGGAAGGCTCAAGGGCTGTGTTTCTTTCTCCAGGCTCTGTGGTCGGTGCAGGGGCTCAGGCTGGGCTGGCAGGGGTCACAGGAGCTGTGGGGAACCTCAGCCTGGCACTTTTTGGGGAGGATTTACCTGGAGGCAGGTGTTTGCCATAGGCTGGGATGAATAACACTCCAAAGTCCCTCAGCGAGGTTTGCAGGAATGAGCCCCAACAGTGATGTCTGTGCATACCAGGACATTTTTCTTTCTGTTTTGTCCTGTGTCTGATTTGTCTGTGCCCAAATCTTTCAAACCCCCAATAATATGGTGGCTGCCTGCCCCTCTCCCATCTCCCTCCACTAACAGAAGCCAGAAAGAACTATTTGTCACTGTGTGTATTTTCTCTAATGGAAAATGGCTTGTTCAAAACAAGAAATTCCCAGGGAAATAGCTGTTTGGGGATTGCATGAACACATTCTTTGCTAATTGGTAGTTGCCAAAAACAATCTGTATATTCATGAAGCTGTTTGCTGCACTGCTGGCTTTTTCCAATGAAAAAACAAGACCTGCTGAAAGAAGATAAACAATGACAATGGCTCTTTTCCCCCTAGGTTTATTTCCTCAGGAAATTACTCTCTCTGATCTCGCTGCCTCGCTCTGAGCCTCAGTCCATCAGCTGGTCTCCTTCTAATGTCCCTGACTCTGCCAGTCAAGCCAGGGGTTTGTGGAAATGGGGCAGAGGAGAGAGACCATAATAAAAAAACAAACAAAAAACCAAGAAAAACATGTGTGAGCTGTTCTGAGGCTGCAGAATTCCTGCATTTGCAGCATTTCTCTGTGCTTTGATGGAGAGGGTGAGCTGGATGTCCTGGGGATCATTGGGGTTCCTGCTCGGTGTGGGGTCCCTGGGGCTGAGCAAAGCACAGGGTGAGTCTGGCACAGGCTCAGCCTCACTCAGTCACGAGCAGGACCCTGAGTGTGCAGAGCAGCACAGACAGCCCAGCTGGGGTTGTTTTCATCAAAGCATTTGGGAAGGACGAGCCAAAGGCATTCCTGGTGGGAAAGGCACACGTGAGCGGTCATCACTGCTGTGCCTGAGCCCATTGGGGGCTGTGCTCAGGGCCAGGCTCAAAAAACTCCTTTATTGTGAGGCAAATCTCATCCTTCCCACTGTGAAACCCCCAAAACATGTGGGGGTCACAAGCACTTTCAGGTTGGACCTCATGGGCAGAATTTCAGTGCCCAGGGATGCTGACCCTCAGCTTCCTCAAGGCTTGCAGGGGTTTCCCCCTTTTTTCCCCCACTGGTGATGCCCTCCCAAGGAAAGGATTTGGGTCTCAGCCAGCAGAGATGTTGGTGGCACTTCCCAGCAGAAACATTCCCTTTCTTAATGATAAATTCTGGGCACCCTGTGCTCCTCATGGCATTTGCAACCCAGGTTTTCCACCTGCCAGGCACTGCGGTTTTTTCTGATTTGCTCTAAGTCTTTCTGACTTAGGTCTGATTTCCTGGTGAAAATCTCTTCGTAGAGCGATGGAAATGTGCCACGCTCTCCTTCTGTCCAGAAGCAGCTCCTCAGCATGGGGATGGTGGCTGAAAGGCCACGTCCAGCAGAGCCTTCCTGTCCAGGCAGGAATATTCATGGGTGAGGGGGAATTGGTCTCTTCTCCCAAGTGAAAAGCAACAGGACAAGGGCACATGACTTCATGGTGCACCAGGGGAGGTTTAGGTTGGATATTAGAAAAAAAATTCTTCACAGAAACAGTTTTTAAGCCTTGTCCAGTCTGGCCTTGAACACTCCCAGAGATGGGGCATCCACAGATTCTCTGGCCAAAAATTCTGGAAAAATTCTGGAAAAGCTTTTTCTCTGGAAAAAGCTGCCCAGGGCAGTGGTGGAGTGCCCATCCCTGCAGGGATTTTAAAGCCATGTGGATGTGGCATTTGGGGACAGGGGTCAGCGGTGGCCTGGCAGTGCTGGGGGATGGCTGGACTCGATCTCAGCGGTATTTTCCAACTGTAATGATTCTGTGGTTCTCTGACACTAAAAAGTTGCCAAAGAGCTGAGCAGCTCCTGGCACTGCTGGGCTGCTGCTGCAGCTTCAGCACGGGGGCTGTGGAGGGACACAAATGGAGTTAAATGGCAGCTTTTGACTGTCCCTTTCCAAAAATATCCCCAAAAACGTCCTGGGTCTCGCGCATTGTGCACAAAGAGGAATGTTAACCTCTGTGTTGGGCCAGCATTTGGGAGTGGAGCCTTACTTTTTCTTATTTTCCAAATCTTTAATACAAAGTGTCTGGAAGGGTAAACTACAATCAGTGAGGCTGTTCACTAAGGATTTAATTTCATGTGAGGCAGAGGAAATGGAAATGAGCAACAAAGGAGGCTGATGTTAACAGATTTCTTTTTTTCTTTAATGGAGGGTAAATTGGTGATGTGTTTAAAAAATTTAAATCCCTGGAAAAAAAGTGACCTTACTCATATAAAAGGAAATTCCGAATTAAATCAAGAGTGTCTGCTGTAAATTTAAAGCATCTTCTCTTACACAAGCAAAGGCTCAATAATGAAAACATTTGGCAGCATCAGGCTGTAACCTGATGTGGGATTTTGCAGTCAAAATGTTGAAATCACTGGGTTTAACTGTACTTTAGATCAAGAAGCTGAAAAATCCTTATTTTAAATAATTTGTCAACAAGATATTTTTTCATTTTTAGCTCTTTTCCCAAGGTTCATTCTTGTTGGTCAATATGCCCTTTAAAAGTTATTGATTTGCCTCTGGAGATCATCTGCCCATGGAGTTGTGCTTTATTCTTTCCATAACTTAATCTGCACTTATGGAAGCAATTTCAGGGTTTCTGATTTAATTTTTTTCCCCCAGATTATATACACTTTGCATTTTTAATATTAAAAAAAAAAAAAAAAAAGCAAATAACAGTCTTCCATTCCACTGACTTATTGCATTACACTCCTGTCTGGTTAAATCTCACTTGGATACAGGCTGAAATTCGACTGAAATACCCAGAAATTGGATTTTTGTTACAAGAGCAGCAGCAGGGCTGCAGAATGGGAGCTGCACTGTTGCGTGAACATCCAGGATGGGTTTGTGGTGACAAACGAGGCAATTTGGGCACAAAGAGCTGGGGGGGTTGTAGTTTGTGAGATTAAATAACACAGCAGCGATGTCAACCCCTCCATCCCAGAGGAGTTTGGAGCTGCCCCCACCTCAGCAGGAGCAGGCGTGAAGAGTTAACTAGAAAAAAAATTGATTTTATATTCAAGACACAGCCATGGCCAAAGAGACCTGCATAAAAAAATACTCTGGTCTTGGGTTTGAAATGGAAAGGAGGGAGGTGGTAAAATGCATCATTGAATCCAGGCTGGAATGAGGGAAAGTTGTGCTGCGCCTCAGTGCTGGGCACGTGGGATTTATTTATGGCCAGGAGGGTGCCAGGTCTGCGGCTCCTCTGGACCATGGATTGCATGAAAAACGGGGGCAGAGGTTTGTTGGGTGTTTTGTCCTCGCTGTAAGTGACAGAAGAACTTTCCAAACCCACCATGGCTCACAGGATCTGCGTGTTGGGCTGGAGGTCACTGCCAGGGGGCTGAAGATGCACATCCTAGGGAAGATTTTCCTCGAGAATTCAAAGTGAAGAATGTGGTTTAACAGCATGAAAAACAAAAGGCTAATCAAGGGATTTGGCTGCATGCAAGCTGTACAGCATCTATTAAAAATAAGTATTTAATTGGATGTTTGTTTTGCTGTCAGCATACTGGGCTTAAAAATATATAAATGCTACCCTGAAATATCTGAGCGTGGAAAGGAGATGAGGCTGTGGAAATACTGAGCCGAAGATCCATGGGGGGATTTTTTTGGATAGCAGAGCACTCGCTTTGAGGGGGCAGGAAACAGGAAAAACATATTATCATTTCACATTTAGCTGATAACAAAGCAAAGTGCTGTGAGCCACACTGGGGCTGGTGGTGCTGAAAAACATCCACAGGCATTTGGTGGCTCAAGGCACTGAAAGTGTAGAGTCTGCCAACTTGCCATGCTCCAGAGAGGGCTTTAGGGGTGTGGGAGTTGGGAAATCCATGGAACATTATTAGCACCTGCACAAGACTCTCTCCTGGACACTTCAGTCTGGCAGAAATCTGGAGCTAAAATCTCAGTGTGCATTGCTGGTGAGTTCCACTGCCATAGCAGACCCCAAGCCCTCACACTCATCAGAAAACCAAAGTTTGGCAATTTTGGAAATAAAATGGAATATTGAAATAAAATGTTAGTGTGGCTCTATGGGCTGAACATTGGATCAGAGGAATGGTGAAGTGAAGGAAAGGCTCTTGCTTGCCTGGCTGATCCCGAGGTTATAAACCCATGGCCGCTGCTTGTAAGACAAAATTGAAGCAATAGATGTAATTTTGGGTCTAGTCAGCAGTAAATGAGTGTGTAAGACATCAAAAATTGATGCAGTGGAGAAGGGAAGTGGTGCAGTGATCAGCCCAGATTTAGCAAGTGAACCTGAGCCCTGGAAATGCTGCCAGTCTCAATGATTAATTAAAATTTGCATCCAGCAAAACCAGGGACATTTCCATGGAGCTGGCGGGACCTGCCACGCTTCAGGCAGTGATGGAAACATTTGCATGGTCATGTAACGATGAGGGGAACTCCAAATGTGAAGTGTCTGGGCAGGGACACCTTCCCCTAATTCATTTTAAGTCGATTTAATAGATGGGGAGGGCACATCCTTGATAGATAAAGTGCCTGACAGTGATTTGCTTTATGTTGAGCATCCTGGCAGCTCTTGTGCTACACGGGAGGAGGGAAAATTGTTTCAGGAGACAAAGGGATGTCTCTGCCTCCAGGAGAGCTACAGGGCATGGCAAACCAAGCCCTGGCTGGGATGTAGAGACCGAAGGTCCCATGCCACAAGATTGCTGGGTGATCCACCAGCAAATTCATCCCATCAGCCTTGGTTTTCCCTTTTTCGAGGGCAAATGGCTCCCCTGACATGCTCATGTCCATCTGCCCACGACAGCACTGCCGCAGGGTGTTTTTCCCAAGTGCAGTGTCAGAAGACAAAAAGGTTTTTGTCTGCAGTTTGTTTCTGCCTCTGTGATATATCAGAGTGTCCAAAGACCAAACTGAGCACAGATTCATTTTCTTTTTTCCTAAAGCAAATAAGCAGCTCATCACAGGGTGGGTGAGGTGCAAAAAGCAGCACCTTCAGTCCCACACCTTCCTACCACGCTTCCTCCTCTGGAAGGAGCTGAAGAGACAGATGAGACCTGGGCACAGCAGAGCCCACAATCATTTTTCCAAGTCCTTTTGCCCATTTGCCTCCACCCTGCAGATCATTTAGCACGAAGAAAGCAATTTTTTGCCTTTGATACTGAGAGCAGGGAGAAGGGTAATTGGAGCCTGGGAGGCTCAGTAGCTATCGAGCCATCTCAGCCCTCACACGTCTCTGATGTGCTGTAAAACGCAAAGAGGAATTACAATTACTGCCCATTACTTGCCCTGGATGATGATTTATCTTGTAGCCACATGAAAGCCAAATCTCTCTGATCTGGTTCTTTTTTCCCCCCGCCCTGTACCTGATCAGGATGTATCATATTTCAGATTAAAGGGACTTTCTCTGCCAATGCTGAAAGAAAACCTGTGTGTGAAGTTCGATTATTCTGTCCTTTAAAATAATATCCCCGATAAGAAGGGAATTGCTGCCATGCTGTTGTCCTGAGAAATTGGATGCTGAAGTGGATTCCTGGAGCATCTCGTGAAGGACCACACAGCGAATGGTTTAGTGGATGTTTTTTAAGCTCCTTTGGAGGGGAAATGATGATTCAATAGCTGAGGAGTGACTTGGGGTGCAGGAAACGAGGCCTGAGTTTCTTCTGTTGCTGCAGATGTGACAAGAAAATGAGCTACAGGCAGGAGAACAAATCTGGGGGCTGTCCTGGCACAGATGGCCTTTGGGATGCCAGAGTGTGGGAACTGTCACACAAGGCCTGAGCCCTTCTCCATCCCCTCCCTGTGTGCTCTGGCCAGTGACGGGCACTTCAGGATGAGATTTGGGGAGCCCTGATGGATAAAAGGAGCTAAATGGGGAGCTTCTGCCTTATTCTGGGATTGGTTTTATCTTTACTCAGGTGACTCCTCAAGAGCTGGCCCCTGAATTGCTTCTTGGGAACAGGCAGCAGCCTCTCCTGCATGTCATCTCAGCACTGTAATAGCATTATACCTCTGGAAATAGCCAAGATGTTCTAAACTTGACATTTTCCCTTCTTTTCATGGAATATAATAGCACATCACAGGCGTAGGCTGCATGAGAAACCCTCCTGGCAAGCGGCAGTGCCACTGATGGGGAGGATCGTGCCTGTGATGTCTCTTTGTCTGCTGCTCCCCTCCAACTCCTCTCTATTAACAGATGCTTTTCAAGGGAAAGAGAGAGGCTGTACATAACCCAAACTCCCACCGCTTCAAGGCAAATGAGGCCCTTTTCTTTCAGCAGCCTGTTGGAAGTGCAAGTCACAGGCTTGCCAAGTCTCACACACGGAGCAGGGAGAGCTGATCCGCCTCTTGCTTCTCCTCCTGGCTCCTCCAGCATCCCCCGCTCCTCTGCAGGTGCAGCCCATTTGGGATCCACGGTGGTGCTGAAGCAGAGGGGAGGTGGTGGCCTGAGGGGTTCCCTTCATGAAACAGCTCTGGGTGGTGTCATAAAATCACAAATCACAGAATGGTTTGGGTTGGCCCTTAAAGATCATCCTGTTCCATCCCTGACACTTTCCACTGTCCCAGGTTGCTTCAAGCCCTGTCCAGCCTGGCCTGGAACACTGCCAGGGATGGAGCAGCCACAAGTTTTCTGGGCAAGAAAATAATGGTTTCTGGTTTAGAGATGCTTGAGATGATCTGCAGGATCAGATGTAGGAAAGGGGAAAGGTCCCAGGAAAAAATAAAGGTGTTGGTCCAGCCTGGGTTTTATGTGCCAGCAGAGGAGAGCTCCAGCAATGGCCTGGAGAGCTTTGGTGTCACTGAGGCTGCGAGTGCTGATCTGGGCTGTTCGTGTCTCAGGGCACAGAAAACACCCTGGGTCTGAGCACAAACCAGAAGATGCTGCTGAGGAGCCAGGAGCAGCTTGTCTCAATCAGAGATGCTCTGTTGCTCTCCCAGAGAAGCTCTCATTTTGGATGGGGACACTGCCGCAGGATGTCACCAAATGCTGTCACGGCCACGGAGCCTGTTCACACCGTCCTTGCAGCCCATCTGTCAATTTGTGGTGGCTCCTGGTGAGGCTGAAGACTGAATCATTATTTTAATGGTCTCTTTAAAAGCACAGAGTCCTTTAAAAAATAGTAATGGCTGCAAATGAAATAATTTGCTGGATACAGACAAAAAGAGGCACATAACTCCTCGTAAAGGACATGATGTCCACCAGTAGCTCCAGAGTCTATAGATCAAATGCTGCTGTGACCTGCTCTGCTCTGACAGCTGAACATTTCCCTGAGAGCATGCACATTACTTTTTAAAAATAGATATGGCTGTGCCTTCTCAGAAGGCAACAGCATTTTTTTGCTGCTCTTAAAAACCTGCCAAGTGCCAGGGGAGTCATCACTAACTCTGAGCAGCAGCACAGTCTTTCTCCAAAGAGATTAAGTAGCAATGTTTCATCACTTTATTTAGCTGTATTTATGAAAGGCCTTTGCAGAGAAGAGGATCCACCTGGGAGCACCTTTGTCACTCTCATATCACCTGCACAGCTTCCAGGATATGGTTTCTCCCGAGAATGGAGGAGCATTTCAAGCACTGCCAGCTAATTAATGTCTGTTGAAGCACCCAAATGGACCCTCCACTGCTGTGCATTTGGATTAGGGAATTATCTGGGTGAGAAACAAACCATCAGCCAACCCGAGAGCTTGTAGATTCTTCCCTTGATCTGCTGCCAGGCCTTGGATTGAGTGTTGGCGGTGATGGCAGGAGGAAAAGGGGTAAAAAAAGGAAGATAAGGTTTGGTTCTGCTAAGGAAAGCAAGCTCGTGCCACCTTGAGCAGTGTGAATGGGGAGAGAAAAGGATCTGCTCGAGCCTTTGGAGCGATTCCACAGGACAATTCAGATGAACATGGGCTACTCTGGGCTGTCCTGGAGGCTGCTCTGCATTACCTGAGCTGCTGCCATGCCCTGTGGATTGTAAAATATATTTCTTAATCAAGGTCTGTGCCCCTCCCTACTGCTCTCACCACTGGTGCTGGGAGTACTTTTTGGAGGGTCCCTGGTTTGGGGCACAAACAACCCCTGGTCTCTGAGACCTCAGTCAATATGTGCATTTTCCAAATGCACAGGGTAATTTTTTTCACCCTAGAGAGCAACTGGTGCAGGTTTTGCCCCTGAATAAAGCTTTGAAATACCAATGGGTAGTGGGCTGTGGCAATTTTCTTTCTTTTTTTTTTTGTTTTCTGGGTGATTGCTAGGCAGACCTAGAGAGGAAACTGTGGGAGGCGAGCCTTTGATCAATGTTTCCAAAGAAAACACAGTGCTGGGATCAAAACATCTCCAGCAAAGACTTCCACTCCAGCTCCTCAGATCCTCCTCACACAGCTCTCACAGGTTACTCTGCCTGCTGGGTGATTAATTCCAGCTCCTCTCTGGAATTGCCTCGGCTGGAGACTGGAGTTTAAAACACTCCCGACTGCGGGAATTGCGCTGTAGCACTTTTCACTGATTTATGAATAGAGATGGATATGAAAAGAAGTCCAAACCTTCTCTCCAGGACCACTCTTACCAAAGCCTGGGCAGCATCAGACAATTCCAGCCCCTGGCGTAGTGAGGAGGAGCTGGGAAGCTGCCAGGGAGAAAGAAGGCAGAGTTGGCCTCGGCCAATACTTGACCTCTGAAGTGCTTCTGCACTTTTCCAGACCCTGGATTGGAATAAATCTCCTCACCCTGTATGAATCCCTAGGAACTGCAGTTTCTTTGCAGTTTTTCAGTGTCTTTGGGGCAAAGGAATCAGCACAGGCAGGGGCTGCACATCCCTGGAGGGCTCTGGAAGTACAAGGAGAACTTAGGAATGGTCACAGAGCCTCGGGGTCTTTTGGAACTTGAGATTTCCACTGAAAGACACGACTGCCTGGGGTAATGTGGCCTTGAACAGAAGGAAGAGAGGATTGTATCTTCCAGGGGAACTTATGGAAAAATTCAGTTTAGCTGGGAGTGTGAGAGGTTGGGCTGGCAGGAGCAGCAGAGGACTCAGGTGTCAGAGCTCTGTCAGTGCTGAGCTCCATCCAGGGTGAGAGAAGTGAATTGACCCAGGTAAAGCAGGGAACTGCATTTTGGGGTCCCCTCTCATGGCTGAAGGTGTGGGGACACCTTACAGGGCCTGTACAGGGTGAGTTTTCCTGTCCTGTGATGGCAAAAGGAATCCATGGAGAATGACAAGCTGCTGAGTGAACGTGCTGTAATTTCAAATCACCGCTGTGGGGCCCAAACTCAATTACCATGGTAAGACAGAGCAGGCAGCAATTTTTTTTCACAGGATTGATTTCTGTAAGCTGCAATCATATTATGGGTATATATTTTTTCTTTAGAACAATTGGAGGTGCATCTCCTGCTGAGATTTTACCATAAAAACTTCACCAAGTTTGTGGCATTACTCATGATAGCTTTAGGTGAGGCAAAAGGAGAGGTGGCTGCAGCACTACCAACACATTTCCATTAAGAAGACTTAGGTCTCCAGTAATTTATAATTGGAAGTCATACCATCACCCAGATTTTTCAGATGGAGAAAGCAAATTGCATTTTGGTGAAAACCTTGTCAAAGTTTATTTGGCAGAGGTGGAAATAGTCCAATGGGTTTGCAACAACACTGCAACAGTTCATATGCAAGCAAAGATCAAGAATATCCAAATGTGAAATTAAATCACTAGTGTGAAGAACTGAAATTCAAGGAGTCATAGCAGTAAAAATCAATCAAGGATCAGCTTTATTCATATAGTAACCGGAACAGACATAAAATTGCAAACAGGTTCTTAGAAATGTTGTCCAGGGGTGGTTACATGCTGTGATGATTGATGGGTTGAATTCTTAATACTCCCTTTGGGTTTACTATAAGCTGCTCACACTTATTATAGATCTACTATATTTAATTTTGTTACCAAGTTAATTGTATTTTCCCTAAGAGCTCCAGTAGCCTGCTGTGTATTTCTGTGTCTTTGCCAATGAACTGCTCCACTTATTGGCTAATAACTGACTGTAAGAATTTTTCTTTATAAATGCAGTCTTCTTAAATGTTTCTGATAACGTGGTCTGCATAAGTATTCTTCTGGCTTCTCTTTCAGTTTGCCTTACTCTGAGCACAGCAATGCTTTGAGCTGCTTAAAGGTTTAGTGCCCCTTTGTCATATTTACTATCAGCATCTGAACTGCAAATAGAAAAATGACTGGTTTGTAAAAGCCACTCTAATTGCTCCCAAATCTCCCTTAGTGCAAGTGAATCCTGAAACAAAGGCTTAGAAAGACTGGTTTTGTCAAACTGTGCAGTGTAGCTTGGAAATATTAGGGAAAGAGCTAGGGAAGCAAGGAAAAATACATTTCAATACCTAAAGGGGCTACAAAAGAGCTGAAGAGGGATTTTTGACAATGATCCTTGCTGGATCTGGCCTGGAGATCCAGTGGTTTATCCTTCCTTCACATCCCCATGAGGTTCATGTAACCTCACCCTTTGCTGCCCAGGCTGTTGGAGTGGGGAATTAGAACTGAAATGAAAACCTATAATGAATATAAATCATCCTCTGGCCACGCTGCTGGCAATCTCTGCTTCTACCAGCTCCAAAATAAACTCTTCTGAATGCAGTGGGGCGGAGAATCTGCGTTGCTTTATTGAAGGATTGAACTGCAAATGGAGGGTTCGCAGCCCTGGGAATGATGTGCTACCTTTTGAAGAGGCTCTGGATAAAAAATATTGGACATGTTTCCAGAAGAAATGTGGAAATCCTTTTTTTGAAGGTAGTTAGCAGTGCTGCTTTGCACCTGTCTCCCCTGAAAATCCTGGGGATCAGGCTGGAGGGAGTATTTGCCTACAAGGAAAGCTGATTGATCTTCACTGTGCTGTACTTCAAACCATTTAAAGCATCTGCAGACCCACAAGGTACTTAGGAAAATAAACTTTTAAGGGAGTCTATAACTTAGCTTTATGTCCTGGTTTTGGCTGGGATAGAGTTAATTTCTTCTTAGTACCTGGTACAGTGCCCTGCTTTGGATTCGGAATGAGAATATAAAGCTGATTTTTAAATTTTTCCATGGTGCCAGTAAGTGTCCCTTTGGAAGAGTCACTTTGGGATCCTCCATCAGGGGAAATCTCAGGGACACAGGATCTCATCCTGAGGACATGCACGAGCTCTGGCAGCCTGTGAGGCTGAGCTTGGAAACGGCTGGACAAAGTTCTCTGGCCTCTGCCATGCACTGTAAATGCATCTTTTGTTTCACAGCTGAGAAAGCCTGAGGCAAGAGGAGTTGAAATTTGGCCTAAAGTCACACTGGCAGCCAGACATTTCCCATGAGTCACAAATCACGGAAATTATTGTGATGCTTTCAGAGATTTTTGAAATTTTTTTGTTCAATTTTCCATGAAGCGCCAGTTAGGATGCAATGGTGAGCGACAGGCATCTATTAAAGGTGTCTTCAAGGATCCTTCTCCTTAGGGTGGTTAAAAAATGCAGAGAAAACGGTAAGTAAAGGATCTTTAGATAGCAATGAAATGGTAAAATGCAAGATGACATTCAAAGGTAGTATATACAGAGGAATGTATTCTTACAAAGCTTTCATACAGGGAAGATCTAAGTTGGCTGCTACAATCCAGAAAAGAAATCTTAAAGCTGTGGCAATACTTCCAGAGGTGCTCAGAAATGAAAACAGCATGGGAGGGTTATTAGTAAGAGTAGATAAGAAATCAGAAACCATCACTTGGCTTTTTCTGCACATCCACAGTGTGTCTGCATTAGGCTGTGTGCACTGCTGCTCCTTCAGCTCAGAAAGGACATCTCAGATAAAACAAACTCAGAAAGACACAGTGAAGGACATCAGAGATGGCCAAAGATATGGAACAACCTCTGTGTTAGGAAAAGGGAAGACATTAGACCCTTCAGCCTGGAACAGAAATTAAAATGGAGAGAATATGAAGGAGTTTTGTAAAAGCAGCAGGAGAATGGAGAAGATTTAAGGGAGCAGTTCAACTCTTTCTCACAATGAAGAGACAAAGGGGCACTATCAAGTGGTCAAGTGGGAGGTTTTAAAGCAGCAAAATAAATTTCCTTTCACAACATGCGTTTTAATGTGAGGAACTTGTTGTAAGTCATTGTTTATAGAAATGTCCACAGACATTCAGAGAAAAACAGGGAACAAAAGATGCAGCTTAGCAATCATGGAAAAACATCCTGCCACCTGTCTGAGGCATTTGGACTAAGATGGGATGAAGCACCCTATGGAACTGGTTATCTTTCTCCATTAATTGCAGCAGGAATGCAAAGTTAAACTTAACATGGGTATTTGGAACAGCTGAAGGAAGGTGTGATAATTCTTCTCACCCTTTCTGACAAGTTCTCCTTGGAACCGACTTGCACAAGGCTTGTAGGAAGCTGAATTCTTTCAGGTACAAGGTGATGAGCCCAAGTTGTGATCAAGTCAGCAAAAAGCTGGATTCTCTGGCTCAGTGCTGGAAAAACTCAGGAACAGCAGCCGGTGTCCTGGAAAGATAAGAAGCAGATCCAGAAGGGAGCGGAGGAAGGTGGAGTGGCTCAGAGTGGAGAAGGAGGGGGACAGTCCCCCAACAGGAGGGACAGTCCAGCCCTTTGGTACCCAACTGGCACCGATTGCTGCTGACACTGAAAAGGAATTACAAGTGCTCAAAAGCCACGAGAGTTCCCTCAGCTTCCATAATAAATCTGTGTATTACAGATTCTGCTGGGTTTGGTTTGATGTTTTTGTAATCTCTTAAGTAGCATTTTGAGGCTACTTTCCAAAGTGGCTGCTTGTATTTGTGTTTGGTTTTGATTTGGGGATTTTTTAATACAGACATGATGTGTCTTTGTCTGCACCACACAATTTTGGTCTGGTTTCCCTCCTGGATCTCACTGAGTGATGCTGTCCCAGAGGTTTTGGTCTCTCAGATTCTATTGAGGAGATTGAGTTTTGCTCCAAGAAAGCAAAGCCTTTGTATTTCATTGCCAAGCATCCCATGGCAAGGCAACCAAAGCAGGAAGAGGGACGACAAGGAAGTGTCTTATCCCCTGGGGTCTGTGATTATCAGTGATTTGTTTTGTGAGGTCCACTCAAACACTCTCTAGGCTTGATTTGGGGATGTCTTGAGCTTTCCAAGCTCTCCAAGCTACCTCTGAAGACACTGAGAGCTGCGCCTTGAACGTAGAAAGTGCTAAACCATAGTTAAATATCTGGAAAATCGGTACTTTTGTCTCTGCACCTACTTCCCTGGGTGTAAAATGAGGGCTTTTCATGCTAGTGCCATATTGTGAAGTCTAAAAAGTGACATTTTTTTGCAAAACTCCCGGTTTCTCCTGTGATGAGCGCTCCAGAAAAGTCCCACAGGGAGCAATTCATGTTCAGTTCAGTGCAGAGGTTTGGTGCTGTGTGGGAAACAGGGCTCAGCTCTCACACAGAGCATGGAAAAATAATGATGTGGTGTCCTGTCCCCACCGAGTCAGCAGCTCCAGGAGGTAAGAGACTTGCAGGAAAAACAGTGTGCAGTAATTTCATGGAACATGGGCTTGGATTTGAGAGGATAAGTTGAGGCTGTGCTACTTTTTAAGTCTTGGAGATGTGAGAGGGGAAGGGAGGAAGGGGATGGCTCTGTGTCCAAGTCAAGGGGGAAGAAGAGGATGAGGAGGAAGAGCCATCCTTTAAACTGAGCATAAACAACTTCAACATAGCGTGACTTTAACATAAATAACACAGCTTTTGGAAGTGGGGCAGCTGCACAGGGCAGGGGGGCTTGTCAGGGCTGCTTCACAGCAGCAGCTCGGGTACCAGGAATGGCTTCACAGGTGGTAAAAGCCCACCCAGCACAGTCCTGATGGCACAGACAACCTAAAATCTGGTGCTTCTGAACCTTTCGGTGCTTGACTTTGTAACCTTGACCTTAGTGGTCCCTGTTTTTGATGTGATAAATCGAGAGCAGCAACAGAAGTTTCAGATGCACATGACATCTCCTTGAAATGGGAACATTTGATTTATAGCATAATTGAATAGCTCACAGGGAGGTAATTTATTAAAAACAAAGCAAAATGACTGGAAAGTCAGTTATTCTTCACACCAAATGGCAGGGAATGGTTATTACTTCTCTAAATTTCAACAGTATAATAGTCACAGCTCTGGGATTAGTAAATTCATTTCTTTCAGAGATTATGCAAGCAAATGTGTCACTTCCATGTCACACTTGAAATAGAAACCCAGCACTGCCCTGGCTGTCACAGGTGAAGGTTTCCTGCCCCACAGCATGACTCCTGTCAAGTATCATATTAAAAAAATTATAAAATAAAATAAAATAAAAAACCCTTCCACAGAGCCAGTGCTCTGGTGGTGCCCTTTCACGTAGATCTCAGTGCCACCCCAAGTACCATTTTTGTCATTGAAAAATGATGCTGCCAGCAGTGTTGGGTTTGAATTGAGTATTTTTTCTTCCTGAGTAACAAAAAATTCTAGAGGTTTTTTTGTAAAGATAAAGATTCACATATGGCTAGAGGGAGCAGCAGAAAATTAATCACCTCCAGACAGTGAAAGCATTGTTCATGGTAAGTTGCATTACTCTGGAAAACAGCAAGAAGTGTTACAATTTAAAAGTAATATATTTAGCTAAAAACACTAACAGCTGGCTCTGTTCTTGATGAAAGATTTCATAATTTATGTGATGAATAGCAATCAGTTTGGATGTTTTCTGGATCAGTATTTCAACGTGACAGCTCATTCTGGCTGCAAAATAGGTTGGTCTGTGCTGGTATTTGACAAGCCCTGTTAGAAAAACAAGCCAAAAACTCTGAAGACCAAAGACCACATTTAAATTACTTCAGTGTAATGTGTGTGATCACTAGAGGAAGAACCATATTGCCATTTTCCTCCTGGCCCTGTAGTCACACTCAGTTTTAAAGAGATGTGTGGCATTTGGCAAACATGGGATAAGGGGCTTTGTTCTTTGTTATAAATAAGAGTATCAGATGGAAAGGTTGCCCACGGCTTGTTGGCAGTCTGGAAAGCTCTTTAAATAAAATATCAGTAAGGAGGAGAAAATGAAATGTATACACTGGGATCCTACCTCTGAGGGCTGAAGCACAGAAAAGAACCAAGCAGCAGACCGGGAGATCTTGAAGGAAGAAGTTTTTAAATGCTTATGGAAGCAGGAACAAATACCAGCAGAAAAGTCTGAATAGCAGCAGGTGTCTCTATGGACCCACAAATAAATCCCCAAATAGAAGAGCTCATGCAGAAACTCCACAGACAGCCATAAAATATGCTGGGAAAAACCTGGATTTCATTAGAAAACTGTTTGCAAAAGAGATCTGTTGTCCCTCCCAAGCTTTCCCTCTTGGACACAGTGATAGCTCTCCAAAGAGCAGGGTCAGGTCAGGCGACAGGAAAACAGGAAAACAGGAACACAGAAAAACAGGAAAACAGGAAAACAGCACTGGGACAGCTCTGCCTTTGGTACAAGGGAATGGCTGAAAAGTTGTACCAGCAGAGGGAGCGGGACACCAGATTTCTTTTCCCACGTAAGTGTCTAATCCAAGGAGTTTCCAGAGAGAAAGCAGATTCCAAAACGCAGGCTTTACCCACTGATCCTTTAGAGAAAGGGGCACTTGATGCAGGTTTTCTCCCGTGGCTATGAAGTAGCTGCAGAGGCAGAAGAATAAAGTCTCCAGATATGCTTTCCAGCAAAGATTAAGGAAAACACTCGTGGTTTTTTGGGGCTTTTTTAGGATACTGGTCAGACTCTTCCAGTTCTGTTTGTAATGTCCTGTCATGAGACATCTCAGATTTGAGGCATATGAGATTCAGGAGTGAATACTCTGGGCAATGGGGCTGCAGTAAGTGACGAGACCTGGATAGGGTTAAGGTCCTGCTGTTCTTTGGGGGAAAGGGACAGGGGTTTCTTTGGCAGGGACTTTGGGAGTGACGCAGTGCTGCTGCAGGGCTACATATGGAGCATCAGCAGCAGATCACAAGTCCTGCATGTCCACTGGCAGAAGAGGGTTCACAGCACTGGGCCGCAAGCCTGGCATGAGGGCTGAGCCCAAAGAGGAGGGTGGGCAGGCTCCAGGCAGATCTGCCACCTGGGAAAGGTGCAAAAACGTGACAAACCCGACTGGAGCACATCCAGGCAATCTGAATTCATGAAGCCCTTCTGCAGAGGGGTCAGGGATGGCAGCGCTGCTTGGCAATGTGACAAAGCCAGCAGGCTGGGGCTGAGCAGGGAGGGCTGATTGCAATCTGCTTGACTTAGCCCAGCACGGCAAACAGATGGAAAGCAAAGGATAAAAATCAACCTCACCTCCACAGACAGTTCACGCCATAAAAACCTCATTCCCAAGAGCAAAAAGGCTCAGCTTGCAGCTGTACTGCTCCAAAGGGCGATGTACCATCCTCCTGAGGCTGACAGGGAAAGCAGAGCACAGCTAAAGGTACAATCCCCAGCATGGGAGGCCTCTCTTCCTCCACATATTTATCTTTCTGACTGGCCAGAATGTTTTGAAAGGAGATATGCACACACACACACACACACAAATCTGAGTGCTTGCCCCCAGCCTCTGTTGAGTTGTGCTGCCCTATCCCATCCCAGGTACAATTTGGGTAATTCTGAGCAGTCAGCAGTCAGAAAATCCAGCCTTGGGATACGGCAACAGCCTCCTGGAGGTGACTCAGGATGAGACATCCCAGCCTTCAGAAGCACCAGGATGATGGTTTTCTCCCAAGCCAAGTCACACAGTTATTTAGTGGTGACACTGAGGGTTTCATTCACTCAGAACTTCAGAGCAATTTTGGATGTGGTCTGATTCAGTCTTGGGCATCAGAAGGAGCTAAACCTCCATCTCATGTGGAGGGCAGGGCACAGGACTCATTTTATTGCTGCGGCCAAGTCACATCACTTGTTTTAATTTCCATGTTTTGTGAGTCGGTGAGGAGAGATCACTTTCTGCAACAGCACAAGATATGTCGAAAGGAAGGAGGTGGAAGGTGAGATCTTTCATCTTGGCTTGACTGGTCAGAGTGTGGAGCAACCTAAAGGAATTGATCTGATGTAGGCAGGGAGAAGTGTGGGAAGGAAAAGCTGAGCATAATACCTTATGTGTCACTGGGAGCTTTAAGGAACTGTAGCACAGATCTGAAGACACCAAAACCCTTGCAGTGATGTGAGATGATCAGGTCTCTGCCCATCAGCATCCTTCCTGTGTACACAGGCAGCAGATCTCTGCCACCAGGAGGTAGTAGAGATTTTTGAGTTTTTCATGCTACTTTTCATGAACTCTTTATGTCCTCAAAATACCATCTGGGAAATGTCATAGGTGCAGATGTACCAAAAGAGCCAGGCTTTTATCATTTGCAAGAAAGCTGTGCTGTAAAACTGTCCAATAGTGCAGATTTCTTGTGTGTGCTACATTGTGGGTCCTGCTGATGTCAAAAGCCATTGAGAAACTGTCACAAACAATCTCAGAAGACATTTCTGATACCATATAATGAGTTCAGTATTGTTCTGACCACCAGCCATCCACACACTTCCATGTCAGTGCATCTGCCTGGTCACTTCCAGCCTCCAGATCCAGGGGCAGGGATAAATACAGGGATAAATACACAAAATCTCACCAGGTGCTCAAGAAACTAGTGTGGGTCTCCAGACACAGGGCAGAACTCCAGTTCCAAGGACTGTTGAAGGATCAAGTCCTGGTTTGAATGGGAAGGGCAGCAAAGTGGTTCCTCGGAAATGCCGACACAGATTTATTCCAAAAAGTACTCAGTGTCCTCTACAAATAATGATTTCATTTTCCTATCCCTACCATTGCAGTCGAACTGGAATGTGGAAGTCCAGCAGACTCTGTCAATCTCAATTCCACTACTCTCAAGAAAGATCTGCTGATGCACATGCCCACATCTCTACTGAAAGGAGCAGAAGAATTTAGTTGTGGTGGTTTATCATTCCCAGACCTTGCTGAAGAAGTGGGAGTTGAAAAAGAAGAGTAATAGATATAAACCTGTGTATCTCCAGCTGCCAGAGGGGAAGGTAAAAACATGACCAGTACTTTGTAAAAACAGGTCTCAGCCTATCTTTAGTGATACAGAACACAGTGGCCATGTGCTAGTTGCATTTATAGGGAGTTCTGTAACTGTTAAGTCGTATTTTGTCATTGTGACTGAGCAGTCTTGGATGGTCCTTAGGGAGAAAATACCTGCAATAACCAGCTGTAATTTCAACTGAGTCTCTTCTCTGTTTCCTTCCCTTTGAAACAGGCATCAATACACTGACAGTGCTACTGCTAAATAAACATTTCCAGGAAATGTTTGAGTGTGGGCTCAGAGGAATAACTACCGCCCCTTGCTATTTGCAAACAAAAATGACGAGTGCCCTGAAAGCTCCTTTCTTGCTACCTTTAGTTAGAATGAACGTACTGAGCTGGGGGCTTTCATTTTTATACATTGTGGGGGCAATTGTTAATTGCCCCCCTGATTCCTGGTGTCCCAAGTGGATCAGAGCATGGCTATATCCATACAAATTGCTTTGGAATATGCAGACTGCTCTGGCAGCTTTCTCCTCCATCCTTAATGCCATCTTTGTGTCATGGTTTCGGAAAGAATTGATTGTTTCTTGTTCTGCCTCCCATCAATGAAATCAACTGGCTTAAAAAAAGCTGCCTTGCTCATTGCCAAATCAAATCCTTTTAATATCTGGTGATGCTCTGAAATTGGAACTGGATTTCAAATTTTGGTCCAAGCTGGAATCTCCCCAGTGTTCAAACAGAAGGGGGAAAAGCTCTTAAAACTGAGCTGCCAACTTGAGGCATCTTTACACTAAATAATTTCATATTGTCAATGAGTCCTTTCAACCTTGAGCCCATCCTTCATTCTTGGTGTGCATGAGGCAGATTGAGCAAGAACTGGCTTTGCTCCAGTGACTTTCATGGTGCCACTTCAGAGGACAATTAAAGGAACTTCAAACACGACAGATTTTCTTTTCCCTATCTATGGGTCCAGCTTGTTCGTGTTTGTGCTGATTTTACACCAGTATGACTTGTCTGAAAGGAGAACTGGGCCCACAACACATGAAATAATTTTCTCCAATGACAGGAGAAAAGACCTCTTGGCCATGACTTTTTAAAGGTTCTTGCTAAGGTATAATCCAAGCCAAAATGACACATTCTTATTTAAAAAACCAGTGTATTGGAAGGATGAAAACAGCTAATTTGGAATGATCAACTTGTAATTAATTTTTCACTAAAAGGTCTCACTTGGCATTAAACAATTCTCCCTGTGTGAGTCCTTTTTTCTCTTTTTCACATGTTCACAGGCTCACAGGTAAGCTATATCACAGACCAAAGCTGCCCGTTGTTTTTCATTTTACATATCAATCCTGGTAACAACAAAGGGCAGAACCTCCTCAAAGAGATGAGATGACAAGATTGGCAGCAACCTCTGCTCATGGAGAAAAATCTCCCCTTTCTCTCACCTCAGGAGGACTGGAGAGGTATGCGGAGAATGATGGAGAAGGACATGGAATAGTAATGGGAAAGAGAAATGGATTGTGTTCCTCAAAGCCTGTGGTTGATCTGCTTAGGGCTCTCGGGCAACCACTTCAACTCCAGGCATTTTTTGGCACCACTCTTGCCCTGCATCTTTCCCTAAATGCTAAAGCCCTCAGGCTCCAGGGTGACCTTACTGAGGCTTTCAGTGCCTAAAGGGGCTCCAAGAGAGCTGGAGAGGGACTTTGGACAAGAGCATGGAGGGACAGGACAAGGGGGAATGGCTTCACAGTGGCAGAGGGCAGGGTTAGGTTAGATTTTGGGGAGAAATTGCTCCCTGTGTGGCTGGTGGGACACTGGCACAGGTTGCTCAGAGAAGCTGTGGCTGCCCCATCCCTGATGTGTCCAAGGCCAGGTTGGATGGAGCTTGGAGAAACCTGGGATAGTGGAAGGTGTCCCTGCCCATGGCAGAGGTTGGAACAAGATGATTTTTAACTTATTTTCCAACCCAAACCATTCTCTGATTCTATGATTCCATGACCCTTTGGGCTGTCTGTCCAACATGGGGAGCTCTGAGCTATCACCATCAGGTCTTTACGGTATCTTGCAATACACATAAGGAACTGCAATGGAGGAAATGATGCCTCTTGCCTCACAGAGAACAACCCAGAGGTGATGTGGTCAGAAAATAGGCAGATGAGGAAAGGTCTGTCTCTTCAGGCTCTGCTCATGTGAGGATACTCATGGTTTCATGACAGCCCCATCCAGTGGGATTTGAAAGGCAGCTGTGAAGTACACCCAGACTCTTGTTCCTTTCTATTTGAGGCTGTCTGGGAAAGCTGTGAGCAGCAAAAAAGACACTGGGACTGTTTGCAGAATCAGCAAGATAATCAGGAGACATTTACATTGTTCTCTCACTTGAGAAGTTATTTTTGCAAACATATGGCCTGGAGTTAAGTATGTTTTTTTTGAAAACACTGTGGCCAAATTCTGTGGCCAGTAATGGTGTAAGGCTCCTTCTTTTTCCAGAAAAAGACACCCATTTGTAAAGTCTAGGGGGAATTCACCCTGTACAATAAGCTACAGGTTAAACTGATGCTTTTAAAGCTCCTTTCTGGATCAACGCTCAAATTTTAGTCACAGAATGGTAAACACACAAATCTCTCTGCAAAATCACTTCAGCATATTTATGCAAATAGTGATGGTGATGTGCCTGTTAACTTGAAGAGAGGAAACAAGTCCCCATGTGTCCCTCACCATGTGTCTTTTTCTTGATAATAAATGTAGTTAATACATCTTGCTCAGCGAGGTTTCCTCTGCAAACCCTTAGCTGTAACTTACAAAAAGCCCAATTGCAGAGAAAGCAATTTGCTTGATCTTTCTGAAAAGAAAAATAGTCAGCATAGTAAGAATTCAGAAACAATACAGAGCTGCAATTCATTATAAGCTTTCAATGAGACAGAAGGTATCACTGTGCATCCATTGCACAGAATGATTTTGGAAGGGAACCACAGGCAGGAGCAATTTCAAGAATGGCTTTGCTTGTATTATCATCTAGTGATGTTTAAACATGCACAGCATGTCCTTGAAAGCCCAGGGATAAGAGGAAGAGAGGAGATGAAAAATTAAGCCAAAACTAAGGTGTTTGGAAAGCTTGAAGCTTAGAGTTGTTTCTGGGTACATCAGTTTAACCTTCAAATGAACCAGCCATTTCTTTCCTTCTCTTCAAAGTAACACTTTTAAGTCCCAAATTTGACTTTGAAGCTGAGATCAATGCTGGTAATGTTCTCATAACACCAACTCCCACTGGAGGTGAAATTGGGAAGGGGGAGACTTGTGGTTTGTTCAGAGATTCCACACAAGACACCAGGCAAGTGATTTTTGCATCACTGTGCTTCCCTAAGTAGGACAGGGAATTTTAATCCTGCACAAGAGCTTAGAGCCTCACCAGCTCCTACTGACCCCCCAGCACCTCTCAAAGCCAGCAAATACCCGGTGTGGCTCCCAGCTGCTTCTGTCCCACAGTCTGGGAAATCCTGGAGGGGTGAGGTCGGCTTATGGCACTCCACAGATTAGAAGTAAAAGCAAATGTCTGATGTCAATCGGTGTAAATTCGCCATGCAGGGGGCTGTGCTTCTGTTGGACAAATACAAATACAAAAAATCTATACATTGAAAAACATGAAAAGTCACTGGTCTTGTTTGATAGCTAGCTTAAAAGGGGATGGGGAAACTGTGAAATGAGCTGTGCCTTGAACTCCTGAGTTATTTTGGTGGTTGGTGGTTGATTTATCACTGATTTGTATCTGTCCTTAGTATTACCCAGCAGCAGGGCAAGAGACAAGAAATCAAGATCAAAAGGGTATTTAATATTGCAAGTGCATTTTTATATCTGCATCCACACACCAGAAAACCTTGATCTTCAAAGCACTGTGCAAACACTAACCAGCTAATGACTCCCTGAGCAAAGCCACAGCAACGGCTATTTTTAATACATCTATTATTTGTTTGTGCTCATAAAAGGCAGTTTTGTGCCATCAGCTTATTTAGCCAAGCAAAGAACGGAGGAAAACGAATGGGAGCAGAGAAGGAAGCAAAGGATATGGAATGTCTTGACTGGGTTCCCCATGTACCAGTTAATGAAAATGGCTGGATGAAAAAGGAGTAAGCGAAGATAAGTATGACAGAGCCACAAAAGAAAAAAGAAAAAAAAAAAAAAAAAAAAAAAAAGAAAAAAAAAAAAGGGTGAGTTGATTACTGGATAGAAATACATTTTAAAGGAAAAAAGGCTGGTTGCTAATGGTCCTTTCACTCTAGCAGAGAGAAGCATGGCAAGGACCAGCAGCACAAAAAGTCAAGTAATTCAAAGCCTAATTGGTGCCAGAGACAGAATTAGCCTCTAGAACAAGTAACAAAGCCAAATGGTGAATTTGTCACCTCTTTTTTTCAAATTCAGGCAAGGATTTTGTGGACATCGTATGGAGAGATGTTAGAGCAGGTGTACAACCTGTCTGGGCAGCTGAGGGCAGAAATCCCTTTTCCTCCTGAACTTTCCCACGGTGTGGGACAGCAGAGCTGCTCTGATACGGGGACAGGCTGGGACAGCGGGGGCTGTTCAGCCTGGAGAAGCCTCAGAGGGGCTCCAAGAGAGCTTGGCAGGGACTTTGGATAAGGGCCTGGAGTGACAGAGCAAGGGGGAATGTCTTCGAACTGACAAAGGGCTGGGATAGATGGGATACTGGGGAGGAATTCTTAACTGTGACGGTGGGAGGCACTGGCATAGGTTACCCACAGAATCTGTGGCTGCCCCTGGATCTCTGGAAGTGTCCAAGGCCAGGCTGGACAGGGCTTGGAGCAACCTGGGCTAGTGGAAGGTGTCTCTGCCCATGGCAGGGGTTGGAACTGGATGAGCTTTGAGGTCCTTCCCAGCCCAAACCATTCTATGACATGGACAGCATGGAGTGGCGAAGCGCTGTCCCCTCAGAGTCCGAATTCAAGGACTCTCTCCTCCCTCTCGTACCTGTGTGCAGCCCCCGGGAGGGTCGGCTCTGAGGACCCGGACCTGCAGATCTGCGGCTCGCAGGTACCAATTCGCACACAAACCGCAGCCCTCAGTGCGTGCCCACGGCGGGGGAACCCTGCTCAGAATCCGCGGAGGTCTCGGGGTGACAGCGGCGCTCCTTCCCTCAGACACACAGCGGCTGGGCCGAGGGAGGAGAGACCCCAGAGCGTGCCGGGGGCACGATCCGACCCTCAGCCCCGCACCCCGCCCTGCCGCGGCCCGGAGCAGCCGCTCGCTGCCTTCCTTCCTCGCCATCCCCGGAGGGCGGGGGCCGCGCTGCGGAGCCGTCCTGCACCAGGCGGCGGAGGCAGAGCGAGCGCCCCGCCGGCACCGCGAGCTGCGGCGGCCGCGCTCCTCCTCCTCCTTCTCCTCCTCCTCCTCCTCCTTCTCCTCTCCTTCCTCCTCCTGCTCCTGCTGCTGCTGGTGCCGCTGCTGCTGCTCCTGCCCTGCCGGCTGCGCTCGCCGTCCCGCCCGGCCGCCCCGCGCGGCTCCTTCCCTCTATGGATGGGAAGGCAGCACCCAACGGCGTGGCCACCATCGAGGACAGGATCCTGCGCATCACCGGCTACTATGGATATTACCCGGGATACTCCAGCCAGAAAAGTAAGGCTCCCTCCCGCCTCTCCCGGCCCTTCGGGTGGCTGTGTGTGTGGGCAGAGCCATCAGGGTGCCCGTGCCCCCCCACAAGTGCTGCCCCATCCCTCGGGGTGAGTGTGTGGGGACGGGGCGCGGAGTGCCTGCTGTCCCCCGAGGGGACGCGGCGGCTCTGCGGCTGGAGACGGGGGTGGCGGCGCTTGGCCGAGGAACTTCGGGGCTCCGAGCCTCTCAGGGCTGGCGTTTTGGGGTTTATTTTTCATTCCCAGCCCTCCCACCTGCAGCCCGCCGGGGTGGGGGGTTCGCTCGCCGCCTGCCCCGCGCCTGTCGCACCGGGAAAGTTTCGGTCCCGGTGGGTCCCCCCGGGCGGGCGCTTCAGCTTCTGAATTATTCATCTGCCTCTCGAAACTAAAGGGATTTTTCCAGAAAAGTGCGGAGTTACCGGCGATGGGGGGGTTCCTTCGTACCGCTTTAACACGAGACACTTGTGGTTTAGGGGGTTTGGTGTTGGTTTGGGGTATTTTTTTTTTGTGTGTCTGTGTTTCTATTTATTTCTTTCACTTCAGCGAAGAAGCAGAAACCAAAGCAAGTGGTCCTTGCAGAAATTCCTATTTTTTTTTGCTTTTGAAGTTTTTAATTAGGAGCAGTGGATTTCTAGCGGCTGGGAGAGCCTTAGTGGGTTTCTCTGGAATTCTGGCGGTCCCAGCACTCTGTTTGACCGGGAAAGTTTGGCTAATGGAAGAAATGATTCATTTTTACCACCAAGGAAATGTGTGCAATCAGGTTTATTGTATCAGCAGTTGCTTTGCAGTTGGCAAAGCTATGACATGCCATGGCTTGACAAACAGAAGAGGAATTGAGGCCAAATCAGGGGCAAAATAAAGGAAAGGCAAGAAGCTCACTTGGGAGAGGTGAGCACTAAGGAGCAGAGTTTCTCCTGCATATTCCCCTTGGTATATTCTGCTTTCCAGAACAGCCAGTGCAGTACTCTCCAGCTCCAATGCAATAATAAACCAAAACACAATTAATAAACTGCTAATATCAGAAAAACACATCAGTGGGCTTCTTGTGATGGAGGAAAGCCATGCACTGAAGCCACTTAATAAATAAAAATTCCTCTGTGTAACAGTCAGCTGAAAAATCCAGCAGTCAAGCCGAGTGGTTTTATCCAGCTGTTATTTGTGGCATGCTAACTGCATGGCAGGTGGTGTGGGCATTTATTTGGGGAGGTCAGTTGGTTCTTCTGTAGCCAGAGGAGTTGGGAAGAAGCTCAGAAAAATCTGTAGGTACGGCTCTACGTCAGTCCAGGGACTAGTTAACTCTGAGCCAGGTGTGGGACCTGTGTCCCAGATTCTGCAGTGGCTCCAGACTATCTCTACAGTGTGATTTACCAGAGAAGGGTGATGATTCTGGCTTAATAGTTTGTTGTGAGTTTGCTTCTGTGGCACAATGCAATTTTTCAGTCTGCAGCAACAGTCCCACTATCAAGCTGTAGATCTGTATCCAGTGTTGTCAGTCCAAGTGCTCTGTGTGGTGCAGTGGGAATGCCAGGACAGCACTGCTCGGACAGAGGAAAACTCTGTTAGTCCAGGATCACGTTCTGCAGATGCTACAAACTGCATCTGCTTAAAATTAGAAAAAAGCATGCCAGGAGAGGGCAAGGCTTTCAGAAGTGCAGACTCTTGGGATTTTAGTGCAAATCCCCTGGCCTTTTGTGCCTTTATGGCTGGGTGCTGAGGCAAAACAAAAGTGATCAGTAGCTCAGGTTTTGCTGTTTGAAGAAAGCCATATTTGTGGTTGTCATGTTTAAAGAGGAAAACTGCAAGTATATAACCCAGAGGTATCCCAATACTTAAATGCCCTTGGGTAAATGAAAGAAATGAACCCCTTCAAAGCTGCAAATGCTTTTTAAAGCAGTCTTGTAAGTTTTGGACCCATCATCATGATTTTTGAAGTGCTTGCAGTTGGCACATGACTGCTTTATCCTTGTGGCTGTGTGGTTTGGGTTTATAAAGTACTTTAATGCTTCCACAAAGATGTTCTGGCCTTCCCTGAGGTAAAACCAGGCATCCTTCAGGCATTATGAACATACATCCTCTTGGCACTCAGTGAGAGGCATTCTTGGAGGTCCTGGCTTGGAGTTCTTACTCTTGCTTTTACTTGGCCAAAGTATTGTCTTTGAGTGCTGCTGCTTCAAAGTTCTGTTGAGTGACACTTCTTGTCATGGCTAATTGTTGACACAGATGCCGCACTCTGAACATGCAAAGTGGGGAGTTTGTACACCTAATTATTAATGGATTTGCTCTCTCAGTCTGTTTAGGTGAGGGCACGATTTCTGTCACCACTATCCAAACTCAGTTTTAGTGCAGGTGGACAGTGGTGGCGGCACACAGTCTGCTCAGAATTCCAGGAAGGTTGTGTCCATACCCTCCCCAGCAGCAGAGGAGCGCTTTTCCTGTCACATGCCCAAGCCTGTGACACGTGCAGTCATCTGCTTGCGCTGTCACCTTGCTCCTGCCCGGCTCTGGAAGGTGCCTGAGGCTGAGCTGTTGTCCTCAGGTTTTGTGCTCTCTGCTTCTGAGCAGAGAGCTGGCCAGGCACCAGATGGGGACGTTATTTGGGTGGTGACAGCCTGCTAGGGACAGAAAGATTCATCAAGGGAAGTTGAAGGCAGCAGTGAGTGGCTGCTGTTGTGCTCACTCTTGGGGGGTACCTGGAAGATGACAAGGAAAGCCCAAGGCTTTGTGAATTGTGCTGGTGATTTGCATCCCTCCTTCCATGGATTGGCTTGTATTCCGTGATCTAACAGGAGATAGTGCCATGGTTTCTGTGTGTGAAGGCTGAGGACTGCTCACAAATAGCCATGAAATCTACTGTTAAAGCACTGTGGTGTTCAAGAGCTGTTGTCACAAAGAACTGCAGTATTTTCTAGTGACTTGTGCCTTATACTCTATATTTGTATGCATTAACCTACTTCACACTTGGGGTGTGCTTGTGATGATTCTTTTGTTAATTTTAAGCCAGGCACTTTTATCATTTTATTTATCCTTTACAAAGTTGCTAGAGGAGGAAAATACCTATTTTATTTCTCTTTAAATCATCTGAATAAGCAGAAAAATGTGTTTTGGTCTGGTATTTACATCCATGTCTATTGCAAAAATCCTATATCCTGCCTAATAAGTCACAGAACAAGATATGGGTTTTTTTCCCTTCACTTTGTGCTGAGATGGAAAGGCTCTTCCTGATCCCAGTCAGGTTGTGCCTTTGGATGCATGGCTTGATCCCTCACTTCTTGCATTTTAAATGTACAGACAGTGTGGAGGTATCTGGCTTTTGTGGGAAGGAAGGGAGGCTGTGTCTCTCTTCCAGCCAATTTCTTTGGAATTCATAATTTCCAGGGCATGGTGCTGTTGTAGATCAGATGCTCCATCCTCTGACCTGGGGCTGCAGATGATGCTCCCAGGTAGGCTCCCCTCGGATTCACATTTCTATGTGTGCATTTTCATTTGGTCTGATCCAACTTTTTCATCTACACAAGCAGTGGGAGACCCTGTTCCCTGTCCTGACCTTTGCTGTAACTTCTCATTCTTCTCTGGCTTTTCTGCTAGCAATACAATCGTGTTTAGTGTCTCCAGGGTCAAGGGTATGTATGGGGTCTGTTTTTTTGTGGGTTTTGATACTTGCTTTTTGTTTTTCTTTCTTGTTTTTCCTCCCTCTTTCCAACTGCCACCCCATCTGCCTTTGATCTCAGTATTGAAACCTTTTTTGCTTTCACACTACAAAGTTCCTCTCCTTCAAGTCTGTCCTAACACCTCTTCTGTGCCTTCCGCTGAATTAAAACTGCTCCAGTCAAAGTTTCTCATCTCTGATCTTCATCAGCTTCACCAAGTCAAGTTTCTGCCTGTTTATTGTCATTCTGATGGAGCCTTTTCCACTATCCACAAAGTCTTAAGTCTTGCAGGATGCTCTCAGCGGTTCCTCACACGGGCCATCACCTTCTTGGAGAGCTTCTCTTAACATGGACTTGTGGCTGTAGGATTTGATTCCCACCTCAGCAGGTTTTGAACACCCATCCCACGAGGCACTTGCTGGACTCTTAAATCAGTTCCCTTGGACGTTATCCCATGCTGATTCCATCTCCCCTTTTACCCTTCTTCAGGCCTGACCTAAAACCATGGAGTTGTGTAAGCTCCTGGAAGGAGAAGGTGCTGTCACATGTCTGTCACAGCAGGATTAGTGTCACTGGGCTCACAGGGGGACAATGAGTGACCACCCCTCTGCTGGTGTCTGTCGGGGAGCTGGGGAGCCCTGACAGCAGTGTGTGACCTTAACAGTGCTTGGGGAAATGCTGAACCTGTCCTTGCCATGAGCACAGTGCCTGTCAGGAGCACGCTTTGTGTTTTCTCATTCCCCTGGAACAGCTCTGGGAAAGGTCTGTGGTTTAATTTGGCAAGTTCAGCCTCAAGTCAGCAATCTGAATTTAAGCACCTGCTTAAGTCTGAACTTGCTCTAAGCCACTGGGCTTTGACAATGCATACAAAGTTAAGTCCGTGCTTAATTGCTTTGCCTTAATAAGACTGGGATTAAGGCATGCTGAGCCAGCATCAGTGGCTTTACAGTTCAGACTGCAAGGCTGTGGAGGGAGCAGCTACCCCTGAAACACTGGAGAGAATTTTCTCCTGGTTATCTCAGCAGCTGTGCCAGCAGCTCTGCTGCAGTACAAATCACATGGCAAACCCAGATCATCTCTGTGCTTACTGAACACCCTGCCCTCCTGGTGGCTTGTCACTTCCAGCAAGAGGAACAAAGTCTCCGTCTGTTTACTGGAGGCACCCAGCTGCTTCTCCAGCAGTTCCCAGAGCCCTCGGTTTCTCCATGCAGAGCAGGCACAATGGGAGGCTGGGGAAGGGGCACTTGAGGAAAGGCGCTTTGAAATTTTTGGTGGATGAGGCTGGTTTCATGGAGCTGTGTTTGAAGGGTCTGGGAGGTGGAAAGTGGTGTCTGAATCAGTCTCTGTGTGAGTTGAAGTCTCAGGGCTGTGTTGGCTTGTCCCAGTTGTGGCAGCTGTCCCCGTGCCACCTGATAGCATTTGGGTTACAGGGACTCCAGATGCAGGGCTAGCCTGAAAATGGGCTTTATTTTAAAGCCTTCACTTTCCCCACGGGACAGAGATTTTCCATAGCAGGGCTATTCCCTAGGAGGGTGTGCTGCAGTGGGGGCTGGATTGCAAACTGCCAATTTAACAGCTTCCCCCCACCCCAGCTCTGGGGCACAAGTTGATGTCATGGCACAGGATGCAGTCCTGTTGTAGTTGCTTTTTCTCCTCGAGTTGTCTTTTTGTTTGGGTGAGAAAAAAAAAAAAGTATGGCTGTGTATCAGCACTGGTAGCAGTAACTTATGAAGTGATTTCTTTCAGCAAAACAGATTTTATAAATACTCCTTTGCCGGCTAATATTGGCAAGACCAGGTTTGTTTTCTTAAATGGAATAGGGCCAGGCTTTGTGTGGATTTTTGTTTGTGCTGGGACAGCCTGGCAGCCTTGCTCTGGAATATGGGACCTTCCCCTCACCTGGGGATGGGGCTGCTGCTCCAAACACATCTTGGAAGGATGAACAAGGAAATGTAGGAAAGAAGAGTTATTTAAACTGAAACGGCATGTTGGCACACAGGCAAATGGGTAGGAACAGGCCATGAATAAATTAAGGCTGGAAATTAGCATAAGGCTGAAATTAATGGCCAAAAATCTCACGCGGTCTTATGTATTTAAATAAGAATTATTTCCCAAGCTTTAAAGATGCCTCATAAAGACGCCTGCCAAGATTTTGAGAAAAATTACCCCTCTTTGGCAGGGAAAATTGAGACAGTAAGATGGGGGGAGTGATGCTAATTTGCCAGAGGTTGTTCAGAACAAGCCGTAAGTTTGATGGAGCGATCTCTGCCTCTGCTGGTGACTGCACAGCAAGTCTGGTGCTGTAGCTGGCATGGTGCTAAGGCTGCTAGAGGTGCTTTCGATAACTTGGTACCTTTCTACATGTGCTCTCTGCCTGCTTTTGAGTTCCTCTGTCTTTCTGTGCTCATTCTTGGGTCACCAGTGGTGTCCCCTAGGGCTCAGTGTTGGGCCCAGTCCTGTTTAATAACTTTACTGATGATCTGGTTGAGGGGATCGAGTGTCCCTTCAGGAAGTTCACGGATGACACCAAGTTGTGCGGGAGTGTTGATCTGCTGGAGGGCAGGATGGCTCTGCAGAGGGATCTGGACAGGCTGGATCCGTGGGCCGAGGACACTGAGTGTCAGCAAGACCAATGGCCAAGTCCTGCACCTTGGCCACAACAACCCCACACAGTGCTACAGGCTGGGGCAGGGTGATTGGAAAGCTGGAAAAGGACCTGGGGATGTCTGACAGTAGCTGGACCTGGGGATGCTTCTTGACAGTGGCTGGACATGAGCCCCGGTGTGCCTGGGTGGGCACGAGGCCAATAGCACCTGGCCTGGATCAGCAGTAGTGTGGCAGCAGGACCGGGACAGTGAGTGTCCCCCTGTGCTGGGCACTGCTGAGGCCACACCTCGATTGCTGTGTGCAGTTCTGGGCCCCTCAGAACAGGAAGGACATTGAGGGGCTGGAGAGTGTCCAGAGAAGGGAATGGAGCTGGGCAAGGGTCTGGAGAACAAGTCTGATGAGGAGCAGCTGAGGGAGCTGGAGGGGCTGAGATTGCAGGAGGCTCAGGGGAAACTTCTCTTTCTCTACAACTCCCTGGCAGGAGGGTGCAGCCAGGCAGGGGTCAGGCTCTGCTCCCAGGAAACAAGGGACAGGATGAAGAAATGGCCTGAAGCTGTGCCAGGGGAGGTTCAGGTTGGACATCAGGAGGAATTTCTTCCTGGAAAGGGTTGTTGAGCAATGGGATGGGCTGCCCATGGAGGTGGTGAAGTCATGTACTCGGGAAACAACTGGATGTGGCACTCTGGTCTGGTCGACAAGGTGGTCATTGGTCATGGGTCAGACTCGATCTCAGATGTCTTTTCCAACCTCAGTGATTCAGTGATTCTGTCATTGTCACAGAAAGGCTCCCTGGCTGCCTGGCCCTCTGGGTGATGGATGGGATGGTGGCACAGCTCCGGGCCACCTCTTGCTTCACCTCACCTGCACCCACTCACCTGAGGTGGCTTTGACCTCGCTCAGCACGGCATCATCATGGCTGCATGGAGCTGCACTTCCTTCTTTCCTTGCTTTGCCTGAAAGTGTGGCTGCTGCACACAGCCCATGGGAAAATGGCCTGGACATGCCATGAGCTCGTCTGGAGTGCATGGTAGGGATACCCCTCATTTTCACTGTCCTTTCAGCACTCTCTCCTTGACATTGCCTTCCCTCTCTACTCAGGCGGGCAGCTGCATATTTGGTCCAGGTTGAATGGGGTAAAATGATATTCCAAAGTGACAGATGGCTCTGGCAGACTTTTATCCCTCCAGTGCTTGCATGCCTGTTTTTTAATAGTGGTTTTAAAGGTTTGCAATTATTTCTTCTGCACATTTGGAAACTGATGGGCTTTTGCTCAACTGCCTGCATGGGAATTCACCCATGAAAGTGAACTTACCGTTTGTGGAAGGATTGGTGGCAGGAATTTTTTCACATAAACCTGCTGCTGGATGATCACAGCAATGAATAATGAAAATGCCTGCAAAAAAAAGTCAGTGTCTCTTTGTGACAAATGTGCAAAATAGGGTGGGGGGAACACAAAAGCGGAGTGCTTAACTGACTGGTTAAATTATTCACCAAGTGGACCCAGCTCTACTTAGTGAGACTGAAAATCGCTTTTTCTTGTGGTGAGGTGAAGTGAGACTCCCTGGTGGCCGATGGTTTGGGCTGGCCCTGTGCAGAGTGGCAGATTTCCCTGCAGGGAGGTGGAAGCTGTAAGGTTATGCTGAGCTAATGCCCAGGGTATGGCTTTCACAGAGCTGTAAGCGAGAGCAGCTCGGGCACTTCGAGTGCCAGCAGTGAATTTATTCCAAGGCATGCAGGATGTGCTCAAGTGACAGGCTTTTGGTGTGTCTGCCACACAAAGACCTTCCTGTTAGTATTTTAAAAACATATTGATTCCTCCTAGACCTAGGCCTTCATGCTGGGCTGGATCAGGGGTAGCAGAGTGAGAGAGTGAGAAAGGTTCTCTGCTGTCTTTTTTGTGGAGGCAAGGAAGAAGAAGATTCACTCCTGTTCTGGGGCAAAGGAGGAGGTTTCAGATCCAGGGTGGAATATGATGGTTCCTGCTCTTTCTGGCAATCTGAAATCTGTTCCTTGTCTCAAAGCTCTCCAGTCTGTTTTGTCTGATAAAAGAAGAGCTCCCATGCTTGTTTTGATTCTTGTTTAAGTTTCTCACTCCATTTTGGGGGGAGAGGAAGGGAGAGGCAAGCAGCAGGATGGCAGGTCATGGATCAGTAAAACTCCACCAAAGCAGGTCTGCCAGATCCACTTTTAGACCAGTCATAGTCCTCGTAGTGAAATCTCCTTCCAGAGTGAGAAACACATTGTAGCTGGAGGCCAACTGGTGATTCCTCCAGTTTTATTCCCTCCTGCTTGTGTTGTGACTGGGAAGTGGCTGCTCGTGGCCCTGAGCTGCTTGAGCAATTTCCTGCTCAAGCAATATCCAGTACAGCTCCCTCTTTTCGTGTGGAGGCTCAGTCTTCTGGGGGACTTCCAGGGCTAACACACCTCTATTATTAATGGGGTTGTTGGAGACTTCACTAAAAAATACTTTCCTGCTGGCCACTGATTTTTCCTAGGATTCCTGGGAGCACAGCTGTGCATGCCCATTCCTGCTAATGGGCAGCAAGCACCTGAATGTCTGAGGACAGCACTGGAATCACCTGCTGCTGTGCCTGTGTAAGATAAGCACGAAACACGGCTGGAACCCATGTTCTCTGTCAGGGAGAGAAAAGTGATCCCATTAGTCCTCATAGTGGGGTTTATATTCTGCATCTCAAAGTGAGATGGCAGCGTTGCTATAAAGCAGTCGACAGTGCAGTCATTGCAACCCTTTTCTTTTACATATCTGAATCCTGGAACTTTTAAATCCTTTCTTAGACAAAGCTTGGCATGTGGAGTGTGCAGCCCTGGAATTGTGTGGGTGCAGATTGGGGTTTTTCTCTGCAGTGCCAGAAATAACCTGTTGTGTGATACGTTACAGGGGCTAGGATTTGTAGCAGCTTGTGTGCAAGTGGGATGCTTCAAAGTGCTTCACCAGAGGAAATTCTTCGGTGCTGACAGCATGGATAGCAGAAAAGTGAACTTTCTGTGGTGTTTCTGCACCATGGTTTGGACTTCTGCTTGAGGAGGGTTGGTTCGACACGTGAGAAAGCTTTTTACTCCATGCTTAGTATTCACTGAGGCTGCTAACACAAAGACCAGGTGGAAAATGATTGAACTTAGCATTTACCAGGGACATATTTGATGAAGTTTCCCAATTTCCTATCAATTTTTTCTTCTTTCCCGGGTGGGTTGGAATGGAAAAAAAAATTCTTCAGTGCTGACAGCATGGATAGCAGAAAAGTGAACTTTCTGTGGTGTTTCTGCACCATGGTTTGGACTTCTACTTGAGGAGAGTTGGTTCTACACATGAGAAAGCTTTTGCTCAGTGCTTAGTATTCACTGAGGCTGCTAACACAAAGACCAGGTGGAACTTAGCATTTACTAAGGACATATTTGATGAAGTTTCCCAATTTCCTATCAATTTTTTCTTCTTTCCCGGGTGGGATGGAATGGAAAAAAAACCCACCAAAAAACAGAGAGGAACTAGATAAAAAGAAAACTAAATATTTCAAGAACATTTCTGCTGAGGAAAAAGGATCAAGGTCTGAAATGTAACTAAAGAAGTGCCACATTTCATGTACATGGGAAAACAAGCCTTGGAGGGAGGAACAAAAAGCATTTTTCAGCTGAAAGGCTGAGTTGAGCTGTTGTTGGTGTGCTGAGCCATATGTGTCCTGTCGAGGTGATTCATCCATACAAGCCCTGCCTTCTGTCCCTCTTCTTGGGGGGCTCTTTGGCAGCGGGCATGGATTTGTCTGTGCTTGTGCTCCGCAAAGCAGGGAGTGTTGGGCTGACTTCAGTGTGGAAGGGAGTGTACAACTGTCCTCTGACCTCCTCATGGAGCTGTGTGTGCTGGAATATTAATTCCAAAGCCCATCTGCTCTGGGATGCAGCCCTGACTTGGTGTTCAAAGAGTCAGGAGTTGTCCTTCACCCGTGAATGGTGAAATGAAAGCGGTGAAGAGGCTGCTTAGCTGGGTTTTCCGAGGCATCCTGTTTGTTTCAGTGCTGGAAAGGAGGTTAATTAGATCAAATTAGGGCAACTGTTTCTAGCTGGGGTCTGTGCAGTGTTTTTGTGCACTTCTGTTTTGAAGTGAATTCAGAGCGACTGTTTTGAGCATCCAGGTGGAGACAGGTGACCCCAGCTGGGGGTTCAGAGAAAGCACCCCGAAGAAAAGGTGTTCCAGAGAACTTCCTTAAACTTAGGTATTCACACTGTGCACACATACAGCAGTGACTTCCCCGAGAGCCAAAGACTCTTAGGCAGACTGGAAATACCACTGGAGAGCCTGTGTGAAGCTGCATTGCTCTCAGATTTTGCGTGCCTGACTTCTAGAGGCACTGCCTTGAAAATGTGCACCTTAATTATTATTGGTATAAAATATTTAAACAGTTTAGTGAAGTTCCATAGCACTTTGCGGAGATAAGAGATTCATTATAGTTTATTGCTTTAAGAAGGCAGAGAAAATGGGTGGTGCAGCTTGCAGATTTGCCCTGTTTAGGGGAATGGAGGGTAGAAGAAACCTGTCACTATTGTTTTGCACATCAGCAACAGATGTTGGCTTTGGTCTCTTATTTTAGCTGGGATCTCAAATTTGCTGTAGGAGCAGTAACTCAGTTGGCTGGGTTCAGTTATACTTTGGTTCCAAAGCTGCTCCCAGATGTGGAATGTTCACAGCTGAGGGTGTTTTTGATTTAGTTGCAGACAAAACTTAAGCCCTCTAAAAAATGATTTTCCGATGAAGACAGCTTCGGAGAGCAGCGTCAAGGTTCTGATCATTTTCAGTGCCTTTTTTCTTCCTCTCCATGGTTAGCTGGAAAATGATCACCTTAGGGCAGGACAGTCCTCTGGTACTCTGACTGTTGCCCTTCACATCCTCCCTGTGGATGATGGATGGTGTGGGGCTGCCTAAAGCAAGTAGTCTCATTCTGTTCAGGATCCTGAAGTTTTTCTGATTCCCTACTTGGTACTGTGGACAGAAACCGTAGTTTAGAGCAGCCTGAGTTGCCAAATATCCTCCTTGCACACAAAGACAAGATTCATAGGACTTCATTTGGGGGTTACAGCCATCTCCTGTCACATTCAGGTGTCTCTGAAAGCGAGCTGGAATGCACAGTGCAGTTCAAACTGACTGTGTATATATTGGGTCTTCTACTGCATTTATGCTTTTCGTGTGTATTTTGGTGACTTGAGCCACTCTCCGTGGTCCTGACTTTCCCTTTTCATCCTATCAGCCTCCCTTCTGTCCCTGTGTCTGGTGTTAGACTGGGCTGGTTGAAGGGATGATCTGAAAGGAAATATATTCAGTGCCTTTGATGTGCAAAGCCTTTTTTTCTTTATAGGTTATGAACAAAAATTGTGTCTGTGTATTCCCAAACTGAAGAATACATGATTGCTGTTCCCAGCCTTCCTCTGAGAACAGGCTTTGACATCATTCATACTCTATAATTCATGGTATTTTTGTAGCAGTCTGTTAAGGTCTGCAAAAGAGTGAAAGGGATGATTTAGAAAGGCAAGAATTGTCCTGTGCCTTCTGGTAGGTCTGTGATCGAGCAGGTTCCTGTTCTTTGGAGGGTTGCTACTGGGTCTCTCTTTTATCATGGAATAATTTTTCCTGCTCTTTGGAGTTGCTACTGGGTCTCTCTTTTATCACAGAATCATTTTCTCAAGGATGATGTTGTTTTCCCTAATGTAAGCACTTGCTCCTTGTCAAACACATCCTCATATGCCCCGTTAGGACTTTGCGCCTCGTTCCGGGGTGTTTTAAAAGCAGATTACAGAACGTCTTGTAACTCGTCAGCTGTTGGTTTTTTTAACCTGGTTTCTTAAGGAAACAAGGCTTATGTGAACACCATCTCTCTCCCCCTACCCCCTCCCCCTGAAACTTTTGAATCTAGTGGCCAAATCCAGATGAAAGTACCAGGAATCAGAGAGCCTGAAAGGCGCGAAGCCCTGATGGACCTTAGAAAAACACATGGTCGGATAGAAATAGGGGGCTCTTGGTTCTCCCATGGTGGGAAAGCTGTAGGATTACCTCACTCCTGGAGATGGGATGTACTGCATACAGTTTTTGGGGATCTTATCAAAGACACATCTAGTTAACATTCAGCTTCAGCCAGTGACCCACAGGAGATGTGCAGGAAAGAGAATAATGGAAGTTTCCGGTGCATTTCTACTTGCTGTTGATCTGTGTTTTGGGAAGTTCTTGGTGTTTATCTATTTTGATGGCTTTTAATGGGTATTTCTTCCATGAGTTTATAGGGATGTGACTTTGTCCATTTTGCCGTTGTAGGATTTCTTTTCTCTGTTGCTGCTGGCTGCTTGGATATGGCTCTTCTGCTGAGCAATGAGGGTAACTCCCCCAATATATGTGGAGAGATGGGAGGAGAAAGAGAACAAAATGTTGTCCTGTTAACTGTGAATAAACATCCTGTGGAGCTAACACATGTTTTATTTCAGAATTCCTTCCAGCACGGGGATAAGATACTGTTCTGGGAGGAGAGAAATTGGCTTTGTACTGTTTGGCTGCTTCTTCAGGGTATAGTGAGCTGCCAGGAGCCTCACAGGGTACACCTGCCTTTGTTTGGGACTTTGAGATGATGCAGTAAAAAACATAAAATGATTCCACAGGACAGCTTCAGGTTTTGGTCTGAAATTCAATGAATAAAAGATTACTTTGCAGAACCACAGGTATTGGTAAATGTCTGTAGAGCATTGCAGGCGATGGTTGTGAACACTTTGCAGTTTTAAAAAATGGAGAGAATGGAGTTGTTTTATTATGGCTACAGAAAATGTTATCAAATATTCATGATGATCATCTCCTCTTATTTGAAATAATAAATCCAAGGTTAATTTTGTACTTGTAGAAAACTGGTGCCTGACTATTGGCCCCTTAATTCTTCGCTGGTGTAATGTAATGATAATATTTAATATTTTATCTACTTTGCAAGGATGTTATTAGGCTCACAAGTATGTCCTAGTGCTCAGAAAAGGAAAAGTAAGCTTTTCCCTCTTTCTTCTGCAGTTTAGGGAGAGGCTTCTGCAGACATTTCGGAGCCCAGGGGAAGAAAACATTGTGCTCACAAGGGCTCGCATATGGCATAGAAGTTTGTCTGTTGATGAATTTAATGTTCAGTGTAACTATGAGGTTTAAAAAAGGCAATAAAGAAATGCCACCAGTTCTGTTTATTTTAAAGGCTAAGTCCTTAGAAATTATTTTTGTCACTCATGTCATCCATCGCGTTGCCAATTGTGACATTTGTGACCTGTGTTGCAAATTAGAATTTGACATTGTGGTGACTGCATTGAGCAAGGAAATATGCCCCAGGGGTTTATAAACAGGATTTAAAGCACATGTCCTATAGTTGCATTTTATTATTCTGCTGTATATGTTTTTGTTATTTATTTATTTTCTCCCCAAAATGAATGCAAGTTTTCAATATCACCATGTGGCAACCACAGGAAGCCTTTTTAGTCACCGCTGCTGCACAAAGTATTGTAAAGTCTGACATCCCTTTGAAGAACTGTTCTTAGCCACTGCTGCTATTTTTATTTTTGAGTTGCTCTCTGTAGAATATTTTTTATTTTGTCCTTGTGTGCCCTGAATTTTCGAAACATTTTCAGATCAGCTTTTGCCAAATCAATCAAGGTCTTTTCCTCTTCTGTGTTTCCCCGCTCTTGTTAACTTTTACTGGACTGTGCCTTCGAAAATCTAGTTGAAAGTTTTTTTTCCTGCAACTCCAAGGAGTCTTTAGAGAAACGTCTGCCAGAAGTACTGACCTACAAAATCTATTAGGCTCTTCCCACTGGTGTGAAACTCATTTATGTAATGCTGCTGGATGGGACGGCTCTGCTCTGGAGATGAAATACAAAATTCAGTTTTGCTTTCATAAGCATAGGTGCAAAGAAGTGGCTGATACCAAGATGATGTTCAAGTGTTAAAGGTTGGATGTTAACTGTGATCATATGGAACTTGTCAGTTGTAATGTGGCAGAGAACGGTGTCAGAAACAAGGATATTAAGTGTCCAAGAGAGGAATGTTTCTTCCATCCATTTGTGAGCAAAGCAATAATTTAATGTAAAACTAGTCAGGTTGATTAGTCTTACCATAAATACAGAAACACAAACGGGATGGGGAGCACATCACTAAAGAACTTTATGGATTTTCATAAATTATTTGGTGATCTTTTGAGGTTGGTGGTTACAGATGTAACTAGCAGCTTATTCACACTCTGTGTATTCTTTATAAATGTGCTAATAATGTGAAGTGTGATGCAGGATCAGAAGTTTGTCTCTTTGTCCTCTGAAGGATCTTCCAGATGCAAAGATGTCTGTTCCATCAGAACATAAAAGTGGAAGCAGCGGGGGAAGTAAAATGTCATGTGCACAAAGTGGATCAGAGGAAAAGGGCAAGCCCATGAACTTGAACTTCCACTTACTTGGCATGGACTTGTGAGACAAACAGAGAAAATTCTGAAATTTTCCTCTTCAGTTTTGGGGATTTTGGCCATAGTGACATTTCACTCAAACTTTATCGCTGCTAGAGGAGTGAAGTTAAAGCACAGCAGAGCCCATAAACTTCACTACATAGCGTATGAAGTGGCTAGTATTATATCCAGCAGCTTGGATCTGTTTGAGCAAGGAGCTGCTCAGAGCTGGAATCATTTGGAATGCAGCCTTTGGTGCAAATCTGGACCAAGTCTGACCTTTGCCTCAAGGCTGGTGAAAGGATACCTTAATCCTTCTGCCCCAGCACCTGTTTTTAATGCTATGTGTGCCCCCATTTGAGTTTTGGAGAAAAATTTTCTAATTCCCCTTGACTTCTTTGAAAGTCATCATCTTTATCTTTTTGAAGAGACATCTGAAAGCTGTGAATTGCTTCAGTGCCATCCCCCAGGAAGCCTTGGTATTTCTGAAGTGGGCTGGGGGATGTCTCCCAGACACATTAATAAAGCTCCACATCATGAAGTATCAGGAGGAGCACACAGAATATTTATGCCTGCTCGTTCCCTGACCTTCCATAATTGCCTCTGATTATTCTATTACAGCAGAACATTTTAAAGTAATTGTGGAGATCGGATGCAAGTGTGAAGCCACAAAGGCAGTCCTGAAACTTTGCAAAATCATGGATAAGCATCCAAATTGTGAGTCAGTCTGCCTTGATCTTTCTCAAGTGGGATGTTACCCAGGCTGAATAATGATTTGTCCCTTGAATGAAGTTACGTGGTGAAGAGTGGCAGAAGCTGACTTGGTTCTTCGATATTTTTGCCATCAATGCAGATTCCAGAGTCAGGGGGAGTCTTGACTGAATACAATGTTTGGGATTTGGCCACTTTTACAAAAATTGTCATTGGCGAGCTCTGTGATTTGAGCGGTGATCATCTAAGAAGATTGCAGAGCTGGCAGAGGTATGGAGAAATAACTTGTGTTTTAGTGAGCAGGGTCATCTGGATAATTCTGAATGGATACGTGTCTAATCCATTTTGAAAACATCTGTGGTGGAGATTGCCCTCCTTCCCCGCATTCTGCTCCAGTGCTTCATTTACTGGTTTGTTTTGTTTGGTTCTTTTGTTTTCCTTCATCTTTACTAAACAAACCAAATTCTTCCACTCATTCTGCGTAGTCATTCTATCTGGAAACTTGCTTCTTGGTCTTTGTTTTCTAAACTCTATGTAGTAGCCATCACCTTTCTTAAAATTTGATTCCTCAAATTGGACCCAGGTCTTCAGTTGAGGTCTCACCTGCACAGCCTTGCAGAGAAGAATTACTTCACATCCTTAATATACAATGGATTGTCCATCCCATTCTGTGTCTGAATTTTTGGCAACTGTATAAAAAGTGATGCAGCTTCAGCTTGGGGTTTCCTCTAAACTCTTAGTCCTCTTCTAGAAAACTGCAGTTGTTCCCTGAACTGTGGCTGTACAGCTGATTCTCCACTTCTGCAAATAATTGTTTATCCAGGTGACTTCTCCATGTTGTTAAAATCATTCCAGTTCTTTTTTCAATGTACCTACAGCCTTCTTGTTTAATATAAATTTAGGCATAATGATTAAGCTCCCTGTCATGGAAACAACAAATGTTTAAATGACCCTCACTTGAAACCCTTTTGCCTGACAGTGACCCACAAATGGCAACCCCAGGTTTGGCTCTCGAGCACTTTTCCTCTCAGGGAAATTGTTTCCCTGTCACATCGTGCTGGGCAGTGTCAGCAGCCGTACCAGCGTCAGGATCTGTAATGCCTCCTGTCCTTCACTATTCACCAACCTGTTATTCTGTCATGGAAAGAAATGACATTACTCTGATGGGATTTAGTCTCGAGAAGCCTCTGAGTGGCATTTTCCTGGTTTCCTTACATGTATCCTGTTTGATTATTTGGTCTGGTATTTCGATGGGAACAGAGGACACAGGCTGCTGGTCACATCCGACTGCTCCGATTTATTTTCTATTCAAGTTTGTATTTTTCCACTCTTTTCCAATTTCTTTCACCTCCCTAGTGTTGTCAAAGATGCTTTGAGCAACCCGCTATAGTGGAACGTGTCCCTGCCCATGGCAGGGGGCTGGAACAAGATGGTTTTTAAGGTCCCTTCCAATCAAACCCATTCTTCGTTTCTGTGAAGCTCCCTGTAACATTTTTAAGCGAAGTTTAAAAATTCCTTTGAGTTCCCAAAATCGAGACCAGTGCTTTTTATACCAGACCAAACTGTTGATGTGAAATGCATCCCAGAACTCCAGACAAGCTTTGGTTTGGTGCCACCTCATTACTCATCAGAATTTACTGCTTCACACAGCAGTGACTGCAGAGGCATGTTAAAGATACAGTATTTCATTGCTCCATTAAGAATTTAAAACATATATATTAAGATAAAATTCTGCTTTTCCCTTATGTTTATGAGGAGATCAAAGCAGAAGCCAGGCAGATAATGAGACAAAATTTTTGGCCAAGTTATCAGTGACTTTGAAATGATCTTTGCAACTTACTTTGTGATCTTTCTCTCCAGCATTTTGCCAGCGCTTGGGAAGTGAAGTCATGTCAGCATATTGCTCACAGATGGTGACATTGTTAGATGTAGTGTACGGCAAGAAAAGGCTCAGGTACCGTTTGGAGTTAGATTTAAATGCGTTGGAAACACCACCCCAACCTTGGCACAGGTTGAAAAATTCACCTACCTAACAAATTACAGGAGATAAAAGGAATAAGGGAGGAGAAACTGTTTAAATACCAGAAGAAATGCATTTAATGATCCCAATCAAGAAGTGCCGTGTAGTATTGTGTTTGGGAGATTGTTTGAGATTGTCCAATCCAGGCCATCTTGCCTCTACTCCCTTTTGGCCTGTAGTCTTGGGAATTCAACAATATCCATTAAACAGCAGCTTGGCCCACCAGCCAAACACCTCCCACTTCATCACTGCATGAGAATGCTGCTGAGTTGGACCAAGAGTTGCAGCTGTATCCATGGGAGGTCTGAATGGTGAAGGGGCTGGAATTCCAAATGAACACCTAGCCCATGGCTAAAAATTCTGAATGATCTGTGATTAGGCTGTAAAGGACAAGAAGAGGGAGCAGTGACTCCTGGGGTGAAGTGAGATCAGGCTGATGGCAGATCTGCTTAGAAATGGTATCTAGGGGGACGTGTCTCCCACGGCCACCCAGGGAAAGGGCCCAACAAGCTGAATTCTTCATCCCTTCCACATGCCAAGCTGCAGCTGGATAGGCCATGACCACATCGCTTTCTGAAAATTCATGCCGATTATTTTTTAAGCTCATAATCATCAGTGTGTCCCTGGTTAGTGTGACTCACTAATATTTTAAGGATTTTTTTTCCTCCCTAGTTCTTTGTAAATGATGTGCCACATTCTTGGTTTAAGCTTCAGAATCCTCGCACAACTCAAAGGGGGATCACGACTCCTCTGTGCCCTAGTCTCATTTTGCATTGTGTGGAGAAGCTGCCTCAAATCAGCTGCTTGCTGGCTGTTTTCCCCAGAGCCATCTATTTTTTTTTCATTGAGTCCCAAAGCTTGAGTTCTGCATGTTGGTGACAAGCCCTCTGTGACTTTGGTGTCTTGGGAGACGAAGAAGAAGCTGATGAAAAGCAGAGTCTTGCTGTCTGCTACATGGTTTAGAGAGAGGCTCTGATTCACTGGCAGAGTTGTCTGTGGGTTGGATATTCAGCTGTTAGTCAGGTTCTAGAGCTGGATTCCTGACTCAGGCAAAACTCCTGAAAGGAGTGGGAACGTTGCCTGAAGTCAGGGCTGCAGAAGTAGCCCTTGGTCTTTTTCTTCCCTCTGCTGCATTTTTTCTTGTTTGAGTCTGCTTACAAATCGACTGTACTTGCTGGTGCATAAAGTGAGTTAATTTTGATCTTGGCCTGTGCTTATTTGCAGGTACTCATCTATCAGCCTGTGATTGTTTCTTTTGCCCTGTTCAGTGACCATTTCTGCAGATCTAACTTGCAGACAAGAAAGACTCAAGCTGGGAGAGCAGATCACTTGGGTGTGCTCAGGTTTTGTCTGCTGGTTTGTGGAGTGTGTTATTTGAGTTCTTTGTAGAAAAGTAAACAGCTGACTAATAACTTTAAATGTTATATACTATTTCAAAGCGATTGCAGCACTGTTAATTTACTGATCACAGGAAGACAGGACTGTTGTGTGAAATTAGAGAAGGTTGTATCTTTGTTATTTTCTTTTATCTGAGAAAGCAAGAAAGTCTACTCTATTAGTTTTTTTCTAGAGCAGCAATATGTTCTTATCTTAAACATGCCATGTAACATAAATAATTAACCACAAGGATTAAAAATAGAAATAAATATAGGTTAGTAATCTTGTGTTTAGTTGAATCCTCTCTCCGTTAAAAAAAAATGCAGCATTACACCAGTGTATGCCTTCTGTGAGTGAGATCAAAATTAGAGCACTGAATATTTAGGTGCTCTGTCTGTGTTTGACAATTCTCATGTCTCGGTGCTTTTCAGAAGACTGCTGGAGTCTATTTATAGCACATATTTTGAGCATCTGACACACAAGCTCCTGTGGACAGTCGGGTTAGTTTTTAGATGCAGAATACACAGAGTTTGCTCAAGTTGAAAATGCTTTTTTTAAGATTTCCTTGTTAAGCTGTCACCTTCCCCTCCATGCTGGGAAATGTGGCCGTTTGTGAGCTTGGGATCAGTCTGAAGTAGCTGTTTATGAATAACTCCTTTACAGCATGGGAATTTATTTCAGGTTCATGCTGATGTAACTGGGATCAGAGTCTTGGGATACACAAACATTTCAGAAACAGAGATCCCTTTTAGAGTGCTTTGTGGTAACTTGGGATTTAAATCGCTTTTGAACAAAAATACTGTCCGCTATCTGTACAGGACGAGGGGGAATGGTTTTAAACTAAGACAGGAAAGATTTGGATTAGATTTTAAGAAGAAATTCTTTACTCAGAGGGTGGTGAGGCACAGGTTGCCCAGGGAAGCTGTGGCTGCCCCATCCCTGGAGGTGTCCAAGGCCAGGTTGGATGGGGCTTGGAGCAGCCTGGGATATTGGAAAGTGTCCTTGCCCATGGCAGAGAGACTGGAGCAAGATGATCTTTGAAGTCCCTTCCAACCCAAACCATTCTGGGATGCTGTGAATTCTTGGGGACTTGCAGATGAACCTCCTGGGGTGGCTCGTAGGGGAAATGACATGTATTCTGCTTTCTCCCACCTGTGTGGAATCATCTGTTAATGATTTTACTCCTCGTTAATCTGACACACATTAAAGAAAACATGATAAATATACAAATAAAAGCAAGCTCTACATTTTCTTCTCTATAGGATTTCCCTACTTGTCTATTCAGATCTAATTCATGCAGATGTAATGCGTCCGAATTTCCAAGTGTGTCTGCTTGGAAGGCATGTGGGAAAAGAAGTTTTGGTAACTCCTGAAATGAGCGTCCTGGCTATCACTGAACCTCTGAGGTGTTTCTGAATTTTCATGAGGACAGCTCTACCTTGGAACCACTTCTCGGGGAATTGTCTCCTCTGGTAGTTTGGCTCCAGAGGTCTCCTTCATGTCTGAGCTTTGTGGTCTGCAGAGATGAAACACGAAAGTACATGTTTAAAATGCTTTTAGTACAAGTTCTGCTCAACCTTTCCCACTTTTGGTGCTCACCTGTATCAGTGAAAAAGTATCCTGGACTGGAATTTTCCCAGCAAGATGTGAAGGGCCTCCAGAGTTGGTGGGTTCTGCTCCTGCCAGTGCCATCCCTAGATTCCAGTGACATTTGAACCAGGGAGCTCTCACCTAGTCAGGATTCCCTGGCTGGGCTTGTCTGGCAGCTGGCTCAGCTGGGGCTGTGTATGTATTCTTAAAGCCTTGTGGCTGATAGATGTTTTTAAGGCCAGAAGGGACAATTTAGATTATTCTGACCTTCTTTATTTTTGTAATACCTTATATACAAATACCCATTGTTATATAGTCTAACATGTACTATATAAACCAAAACATACATGTAATATAATTTTAATGCATATGTGTTAAAACCATAGTACAGCAGTCAGTTAATTTTTCTTGGAGCTGTGAGAACTCCATGGAGAATCAGGGTAGTCTCTGGCTGTAGTTGGACTCAGTCTCTGGATCTTAGCAAGGGAACGTGAAGTTTTATGTCTGCAGCTTGCTGTGAACTCAGACACTGTGCTTAGCTCCCAGCCCCCCATGCTTGGACAGAAATTGGTCAGTTCCTGCTTAGGGGAAAGTCACTGCAAGCTCAAAGTGAATATTTATAGATAGTAATCAATGGGAAAGGGAGGACAATTATTTTTAGTCATGTGAGTAAATGCAAACTGTTTTGTAGTGTCCAGGCTTGTTCTAGAGTCTCATCCTTGGGATGTTCCTGGGGTGAGGCAGAGCTTTCCCATAACTCACCTTCTTTTAGCACTTACTTTTGACCATGGTTGTGTGATTTAGTTGACAGACTCTATCTCTAAATGAAGTTTGGATTTCATATTCTAAATATAAAAAGGTACCAGCCTTGATGAGAAATTCTGGTTATCTTTGCAGCTGTAATTCATGAATAACGGTGGGAATCGTGGGAGATCTTTTCCCTGGTTTTACCCCAGTGAAAACCCAGAGATTTTACTGGAATTGTTGGAGATTTGTCCTGGTGCAACTGAGAAAACCTGGCCCAGGTGTTGCCTGTTTTTTCCTAAACACATCTTGTGTTTCAGTCAATGCATCTTGTCCCAGAGCACGAAATCATTAAAACAAAAACTTAAAATCCTGGAAGACAATGCAAGTTGGCCAATTATAATTTTTAATTTCATTGACCTTGACCAATACAAGTTTTTCTGTCATCCTTGTTTACTTCATCTTTTCTTGCCCTTAATCCTCTCTGGTGTTTGTATGAGGGATGTTTGTGGATGCTCAGCAGATGGTGGGCCCCCACCTAAAGTGGAAATGGTGATGGATTTCTGGCCATGGGAATGGAAAATCTCTGTCCCTTGGGGTTTATACTAAAGTCTGATCACAGTGAATAAAAAAATCCAATAAAACCACACCAAAACTGAGAAGTTTTGAAGTTTTTCTTTGGTTGTTCTACCTTTGATCAGCCTAAATCCAGCCTTGTAAGAGTATTTCATCATACATTTTTGTCTGTTTTGCATACTGCATTGCACATCCATCCAGGATAAGAATAATGCAAGGATAACCGCAAGGATCCAGCTGTTTGTTTGTAGTAGAAATTATTCTTTGATACTGAATTAATTAGTTCTTAATGCGGATCAGACTGATTTATATAAACACTTGGAAAGAAAGGACAGTGATGACAAAAAAATTAACTGGTTATGAAAGAATTAAAAAAACAAGACAAAAAATGCTTTATGGTTTTGCAACCCAGAAAGCTTTTTTCCGGCTTATATGGATTGTTTAGAAGTTTTATAAGGAGAACTGCATTTACTTCATGCCGTCTGATTAGAAGTTTTGGCCTTTCATATATTTCAGCTTGGTATGTTTGCCAAGCACTCTTATTACTTCAATCAATTTAAATTTGCAAGACTGATGATCCTGACAGAATCCATTGGCACATCATGTGATCCTGGAAGCTAAAAATACCATTCTCTATGGGGCTTGCTTATTTCATGCTTCAAAGCCTAAGAAATGTTCGTTTTAGGAGAGGGGGAAAAAAAAAAAGAAGTTTGCACTTTGTGCGATGCCAGTAACTTCTTGAAGGAAAAACACCCAGTGCTTTTCATGGAATCTTGGGGATGTTTTGTTGTTGCAGTAGTGAGCTGTAAGTTGTTTTGTAGAAGTGCCTGGAGATTCCAGTTGGAGAGTGGGAGATAATGTCTGGAATCAAAAAATAGCCCCAAAAATAGCATGAGAGGGTGAGAGTAGCAAGGAGGATGGGGCAGGGTCCCAAACCTGCCATCAGCAGGGACAGGAAAAGGACCAGCTCTGTCTGTTTTCCTTAGTCCAGGCTGCCAAGCCTCATATCTTCATTTACTAAATGATATTTCCCTGCCCCAGATATGATGACTGAGAGAGGGCTGCAAGACTTGCACCGAGTCTGCCCTGAGCTGTGACTTTTCATTCTAGAGAGTGTGTTTTAGAGTCTCTGTGTGGCCATCCAGATGTTTGCTTTGGCTTTTTTGGGGGTCATCTGGCTCTACCATTCACCGTGTGTGTGTGTAAATGAGTACTAGTGGGATGCTTGAATTCTGTCTCTTGAAATCTCTGTAAATTGCCTGTAAATCTCTGAAGTTGCCTTCTTGAGCATGACACAAAATGCTGCTGAGAGCTTTGAAACCTGTCCTCTGTCTCTCAACACTCGCTCAGAGCTGAGGAGCCTGAAGAAACTCAGTGCTCTGAGGCCTTGCTCTGTTTGTTGCATCAGCATTAACCTTTGCAGCAGCTCCACACTGCAGTTACATCTCCTGAGAACCTCTGAAGTTGTTCCGCAGCTGGAGGTTAAAAATAACACCGAACCCCTACAGCTGATTTAAAAGGGTGAAAAAGGTCAATGCTCTTGTCCTTCAAGTTGCAGCTTGGGAGGTTTGTTTGGGGAATTTTGGGTATTTTGTATTGAAGCAGCTGTCCTTGGGAATGGCAGAAACTCCATCCTTGGCTTTCAAGGTTCTGCTGGGAAAAGCCATGGCTGACCTGATCTGATGTTGGCCTTGGTACCACTTTGAGTAAGAGGTTGGTGGGAAGGGAGGAAGTGTCTCCAACATTTCCATGCCTGTCTTGCAGAACAGCTGCATTTTATCCGTGCCTGATTAACGAGCAATGTTTAATTAATGCCCGGCACTCTGTGGATTTCCAGCAATATCACTGCTGTTGTTGAGAGATGGTGTGTTTATGTTGTGATGTTTTGTCTTTTCTAATTTTCACCTGCTTCTCTTCACACAGGGAGTTGGGCAGCAGGGCAGGAGAGGTGTTACTTTATTCAGAATATATTCTGGAGGTTTAGCTTTGGCCCTGACTTTGTGTGGGCACATATTTGCCTGCAGAATAGTAGGGTATGAAGTACTTTTTCCTCTATTCATCCTTCACGTTTGGACACCTGAGCTTGAGTTGATTCATCATGCTTGGAATATTTTCTTATGTTATTCCTAATTCCACAAGTATTTGTGCCCTGTCCTGAAATGAGAAGTTTGAGCTATGATGAGCAGTCATCTTTCAGCTCCACAGATCAGAACTCTCAGAGCTGTGCAGTGTGGGAAAATTTGGGCTCTCATAACCAACCACCAAAACTTCTTTGTCGTTCCAGGCTGTTTCATGACACTCAAGTGTTAACTTTTGATAAAGCTGGCAGAACTTAAGGCTGGTGTGAGAAAGCTGAGAAAGCTGTAGGTAAAGTCTGATGCAAGTAGCTGGAGTGGTACTTAGAGAATTGCCTTGTACCGGGAAGCATTTGACTCAGCATTGTCCTGGCAGGGACTTAAATTATTTGCAAGTGGTAAGAGTTCTCTAATGGGATGAACAAACACTTGAATGAAGAGCTAAACAAAAATTTGCACTTTGGGCAAGAGCAGGTTCTCAGTCCCGCTCTCTTTGCTTTCAGAGGATTTTCTGTGCAAACAGCATCTCAGGGTTGCTGGAAAATCTGGAGATCGTTTGCTCTTTGTATGTAAATGTGTTCTCATCCTCCAAACAGCATGACAATGAAAAAAGGAACTTTTTCTTAGATGGCCTGGGGAAAATCTTCCTTGAAAAGTCTAATAAGGATCAAATTAGTGAAAATAAGATTTGATTAGCTCCCGAAAGGGCAGTTTCATAGGACTAATCCTTTACTTTTTTTTCCCCCTTGAACTACTTAGTCATCAGGCAAGGGTAGGATTCCTTTCATCTGCTGGAGGCAGGAGACAAATGGATGTACTGAGCAACACACAGTCATCCTCCCTTCCGTATCCATCTCTTTGGTGTGGAGCAGAAGTTAAAACCTTGTAACATTTGTTTAGGTCTGGCCCTTGCTGATGAAGGATCCCACTACAATAGGTGCTAACTGTGCCAATTAAATCAAATGTCCAGCCTCCAGTGGAGTTTATTCGCTCTCCATCTAAATATAAACACTTGTCAAATCTGTGCTTTGGAGCTAAATATAAGCCTGAGCTTGCTCAAGAGACCGTGTCCACTGCTCCCGTTGGTAATGTGCAAGCTGGGGTGAGGAGAAGGATCCTGTTTGATCTCCAGGGGTGGAACAGGAATGTGCCGTGTGTGGGTGGATAATTCAAGGCTGACATTCCTAAGTTGTCCAGTTCCAAGGAGTCTAGGATAACCTAGAAAGGGTTTTAGGTCAGCTGAATAAAGAACGAGGAGTGCTGGAGTTAGAGGCGGGTGTGGTGTTGTGTTATTTTTTGTTTGTTGTTCTGTAGTGCACTGGGTACCTTTGATAATGATCTGTCCCTTGAAATTCTGGTGGGATGAAATTGGACAAAGACAAGTACATGGATTTTTAACTCTTTTTGCTCAGTGTTTTTGCAGAGCTTTGGCTTAGTTTATCAGTAAAGGGAGCTTTTCCTGTCTCTCTGGAGTCAGTTATTGCGTTTGCAAAGAGTCTTTGATGGTGAAAGGAAGTATTGAGTGAAAGTAAACCATTCCTAATCCCAGCAGCAGAACCTGCTCCTTCCTTGATAACCCAGATACAGCAACTGACTGAGAGAACCTGATAGAAATTCATGGGCTCAAATAACATTCTGGCAATTTGAAGCAGACCAAGTTCATCTTAAATTTACTTTGTCCCCTAAAAGATCAGCTTGGTGAGACATGCCCTTCAGGGATAAGTTCCTCAAATCATAAATAAAACATGTGCTTTCCAAGGAAGACAAGGGAAGGAAACAGAACTGAAAGATTCAGCAGTAAATTAAGACTATTGCTTTGCTTTACTGTGGTGCTTTTCTCCTTAATAGTGTTGCTGTCAATTTTGGTTGATGCAGGCAAAGGTTCTGTTTTGATCTCTTCTCAGTCCCTTGAATTTTGTTTTATACTGGTGTGAAATGATTCAGGGGGTACTAAGTAGATTTATTTCAGCTCCTAGTATTTAATTATGCTTTTGAAAGAAAGAAAATTCAAATTTGAGATCAGATTGTCTGCTAGTTATAGTAAGTTCCCTTGCATTGTGTTACTGCAGCTGCTGAATTTCTGGCTCTCAAACATCTTTATTATAGAGTAAAAAATATGTGAGGCAGGAATCAATGCCTTACATAATCAATCCACCTTCTGCAGTGAACTTCTTATGCTTTGGCTGGAATGCTAACAGAGTGTTTGTTTATCAAAGATGAGGTTTTTCTGTCTTTAGGAAGATTCTTTAACTGCTGGAGCAGATAATCTCCTGTAGGCTGTAGAAGAGATACTGAGGTCAGCACAAAGCTTTGTGATTTGCCCAGCTAGGCTGGTAAAAACCAGGCACATTTTATAGAGAAACTGCATTTGCAGGACTCGTTCTTGTCTTGTGATTAAATGAAATAAAATGGGGTATCAGAGCATTGCTGTGCTTGACCTTTTAGTGGGAACTTTGCAGTTCTCCTCAGAAGGAGATCACTTGGATACGTTGATCCAAGAAGACTCCTTCCAATGAGTTTGATTTGGTGTTGAATATTTGAAAAATGGGAAGGAGATCTGAGCAGCAGTGAGCAGTGGTGACAAACACTCCCTCATGGCCTGGCATTTGTTTCAGGACCACTTTCTGACCACTTTCCTCAGACCTGTTACGATGTTCTGTTGGATGGCAATAGCACAGGTTAAAAGCAAATCCCTCTTTTTCAGCTCCGTGGACTTTGGCAGATTTTGCCTGTCAATGCCAGCAGAGAATTGCTCCCGAGATCTCAGTCCTCAGGCTGGGTAGGCATTCCAGTTGATGGGAACTTCCCAGTCTCTGCATCCCATTTTTGGGCCTCACATTTCCAAGAAAACATAGAGCAGTACCAAGCCTTTTGCGGAACTGCGTGTCTAAATCAGCAATGCCTGGTGAATTGGATTGCTTAATGGAATGAGCATTGCTATAATCCTAAGTAATCACCAATATGCTGGCATCTCAGGGGAGGAAGAAAAAAAGAAGCTGTGAAATCATTTTTATTGAAACAGTAACGAAGTAGATTGCCTGGTGTGTGCATCGCTGGATTTGTCATGTTGGGTTGGAGCAGAAGCCATTATTTTGTGCTGAACTGTTTCATTTTAAGGAACAGAAAAATTATATCCATGTCCATTACGTGGAGCTGTAGTAATGGGGCAGGTGAGAGCACAATCCTCCTTTTACTCTAAGAAGGGTGTTTTTTCTCATACTTTATTTCTCCATCTTGTTGACACAACACAACAGCACAATAATCCAGGGTCTTCACGGTACATTTAGTAATTTTGATCCTCAGATAATTCCACTAAATGTATTGCTGAAGCGTGGCTAATTTTGCAGAGGGTACCTGTGTTTCCCAGGGATGCATTCAGCAGGCTTTGCTCTGCTCCTGCCTCACTAAGTGAGATTTATAGCTTCCTGCTTTTCATTGATAATAAGCCAGATCCCCTTTTGCTTGGGATCCTTTCCATCATATGATGAAGGGCCCAACCCTGCTGCCTGTGGAGAGTGAGATGTGCTGGTTTTAATGGACTGAAGGGCTCTGGTGCATTCTGAAATGTCAGAGATGACTTAAGCACCTTTCCATGCTCAGGAGTCATTCTTGTATCCTGCAGACCTGACACTCTTCTGGGCCAGCTCAGTCTCTGATAAACTCTCCTGCAGTGGCTGCTCAAGTCCAGGTCTGCTCTTGGGGTTTTTTTTTTTGAGCAAATCAGAGCATCTCAACTCTGCATTGAGGAGGAAGGAGCACAGGGGCCAGCAGCTTGCATAATTCAAAGAGCAAGAAGTGTCAGACTTCAGAGGTTCCAGATGTGTCTTCCCTCCAGGCAGGGAGGGAGAAGCTAAAGGTGCAGACTGATGAAGGCTCTTGCACCCCAGCTTGGCACCTGTTGAGTCACATTTACTCCTTTGAACAGGGCAGTGCAGTGACCAACTCCAAGGAGTGAAATCAGAGAATCATCATAGAATGGTTTGGTCTGCAAGGGACCTTCAAGCCCATCTCATTCCACCCCTGCCATGGGCAGGGACACCTTCCGCTATCCCAGGTTGCTTCAAGCCCCATCCAGCCTGGCCTTGGACACTGCTAGGGATGGGGCAGCCACTTCCAGGGATGAATGCACTGGAGCTTAATGATTCCCTTTGCCAACAAACCAAACTGACCTCTGACAGTTCTGGATGTTGTGTGCTGGTTTTGCCCAAGTAGCAGAGTTTTGCCTGTGGGAGGGGTTTGGCATCCGTCTGTGTTTCTTATTTATCTAAATACTTGGAATCAGCCCAAGGGGATTTAGAAATGGTTGTGCTCTTGGTAGGCTTCTTCCTACACCACCTAAATCCTTCCGATTTCTTCAGCTGATCTTGTGAATGAAATATTCAGTTTCAGGTTTTGGGTATATGGTTGTGTTTGGAAAACTTGGCTTATCAGGCACAGGGTTACAGCTTCTGTTGTTGTTTGGATTGGAAATCTTAACCCTGTTTGCTTTGTGTCTGGTCCCATAGCAAATGTGAGGGTATAGTGAATTTTGCTGTGAAACTCAGAAACGTGTTTTAGACGAGCTGCTCATAGTGGTCACACCCTGCTTTTAGGCGGCAAAAATGTCAAAACTTGGCTGTCCTCTTCTTTCAGCCTTAACTTACAGATGTGCACTCTCAACTAACCTGGATGTGGTTTTTTTTGCCTGAGTGTTCACATAAGCCAAGTTCAAATTGTTACCTGTTGGGGTTTTTTTTGTTTTATTTTTGGTTGGGGGTTGTTGTTTTTTGTTTTTTTTTTTTTGTTTTTTTTTTTTTTGTTGGGTTTTTTTTTGTTGGTTTTGGGTTTGGGTTTGTTTTTTTCCGTTGTTTTGGGGTTTTTTGGTTTTTTTTGTTGTTTTGGTTTTTGTGTTTCTTTTTTTGTTGCTGTTGTTTTGTTTGTTTGGGTTTTTTGTTTGTTTTTTTTTTAATTTGGTGTTTTTATTGGTACTGTTTCCTCAGTCAGTGCTAGAGCAATCAGAAGCTGGCTCTACTTGCTTATGATCCATCACCTTTGAAGTCACAGGCTTGCTGCTGGAAGGTGTCCATGAGTGCTCCAACTTTCCCTCCTTTTCCAGCCCATATCAGACGTGCATTTTTATCAATATATTCTGGGCAGCAAGCAGTGCAGTGTGAAGGGCAGCCAGCTGAGGCAGGGCAGATCTCAGATGGGAGCAGTGGATTCATCACAAAACACCCAGCTGGGAATTTTCCAGCTGACATGTGCCAGGAGATGGAAGTTTATAGGAGGGTTGGCATTCTTGTGGGAATGGTCCATGTGAACTGACAAATGAGGAACACCTTTCAGGTCAAAGAAGAAATTCTGATCAAAGGGAATAACCGGAACCATGGTGCTAGGGCTGTGCTGCTGGAGCTGAAAACTTGTCATTTTTAGGAGTTTTCGACAAAGAAAGATATCAAATCCTGCCTCTGGGATGGAATAGCTCATCAGAACTCATGAGAGCAAGACCTGGTGTTCCTGGGGAGCCACACGTGGAACATGATTTGGTGTTTAGTGGGCTGCCCGGGCTAGAGTGTAACCAGCAGTCAAGGGAAGGGATTAATTCCTTCATCCTAGCACTGGTGAGGCCTCATCTGCACTGCTCTGGTTTGCCCCAGTTTTGAGAGAAGTTGCCAAACTGGAGAAAATGCAGTGAAGGCCACCAAGGTGGTCCTGGGGCTGGGACACATCCTGTAGTTTTGGTCTCCAGCTAGTTAGAGGTGTGTTATGTAGAAGATGGAGTTGGGCTCCTTTCAGAGCTCCATGGAAGAAGGACGTGAGGTCATGGATGTTTGTTGAGGTCATGGATTTTTGTTGCAGCAACAAAAATTCAATTTGCTATCAGGGTGGGTGGAATCTACCACGAGCACAGTTAAGAGCTGAAATAGGTGTCAGCTGGGTAAGCTCCATCTTTGGAGACATTAAAAACTCTATGGGGTAAAGCCCTGGTCAACCTGACCCAACTGTGATGTGGGGTCCTGGTCTGAGCAGGTTGGACAAGCTCGTGGAGGTCCCCTCCAGCCTCAGTTACTCTGTCATTGCCACACAGTCATCACCTGGACAGCCTGGAGGGGATGCTCTGAGACATTCTGCAAGTTAAAGTGAATTAATTTGGTGCTCCCACTGGGCCTGAAATGATGAGAAATCTTTCCAAGAAGTGTTCTGTTGTGGGGAAGCACAGTGAGCTGGAGGGGATGGAGTGTCCCTCCCAGCCTGGCAGCCTTTGGCAAGGCTTGTCTTCAGCAGAAGCTGCAGTCAGTTTCTGGTTCAGCACGTGAGAATCACATCCCAGCTGCTGCAGAGTAAAATGTAATCAGTTTGGGCCAGTCATTTAGACTCACTATCAGTTTCTGTGTTCTGTCAAGGTCACTCCAATGCCTTTTGCTGAAAGGAGGTGGAAGATGCCCTTTGTGGCTGAGCCAAGTATGGGATATGTCTTGCACCAAGAGAGGATAAACTGACACCAGCCACACTTCTGAGCATGTTTTGGTTATTTCACATCCGTGGGAGCAGAATACATTGAGAGCAGTGATTGCCATCCTGCTACCACACATTGCTATTGTTCCCTAAAAGCCGTGGAGCTGATTCACCTGCTTGGAGGACTCTTGGTTTCATAAAGACTCAGAAGGGATGTCTGAGTGCTCCTGCCTTCATGGCACGAGGCACAAGGTGGAAGTGGGCAGTAGGCACAGCCATTCTTTCTTGCATCATCCCTTCTCCAGGTTTGCAGCTGTCCCGGTGAAAACAGCGTGGCTCCTGCTGTCCTCCAGAAAGCTGTGTTGGACACCAGGCCATCCATCACAGCACAGCCTGGCAGCTCCTGAGGCTGCACGGTTGTGAAAATCCATGGACAGGAGAACAAGCTGTTCCACTTCAGGTCTCTGAAGTGGATTTGTGATGTCGGCACAAAAGCCAGCTCTGTCCTGGAAACAATCTGCTGCTTCTCAGCAAGGGGAGGTGCCAGCTCTGCCTTCTGCCACAGGGATGTTCAGGACAGCTGTTCTTTGTCTGCCCTGAGCAGTGGTTGATCCAGGTGGCCCTTCTAGGAGGTCCTGTCCCTTTTCCTGCTGCTGGGCTCCAGTTGCAGCATTGCTTGAATAGTTTTGGATTTCTGAGGACTTTCCTCACTAGTATTTTTTGCCTACAGTGTTGTTCGCCTTTACATCACTTCCCCTCCCTACCACGTTTGGGGTAAAGTCAGGAGAAGCTTTTTCCCTGCTTCCCTTACAGTTGATGCTGGTACTGTGAGGAGCCCAAGGGATGCTGAGAAAAATGAGACAGGATATAAAAAACCTGCACCTTTATATAACATATCCCTCTTTCCCATTCTGAGTGGAGATCACTGGTGTGCCTGATCTGAGGAGGAGAGGTTATCCATGTTCTGCTCAGTGATGCTCTCTCCTCCTTTCCTTTACTCTGTATTTTCAGCACATTCCCAATGGGGGTGATGCCAACTTGTCTTGTGTCGTTCAGCACCATTTTACTGCCTCACATAACATGTAAACCCCACAGATGAATTATGTCAGCAGGAAGCAAGACCTGCTGATACTTTCGTTTGGAAACTGCTATTTCTTTCCTTTTACCACCACGGCTTTGAATTCTGAAATACTGTTCCTCTCCTAGGAGCTGTAAATAAGGCAGCTCTGGTTTTTCTATGCTCTACCTCTTTGAGGTACAGCACTCAGAGGGTGATGTGTTCGTGTAAAAGGGTATCTCAGCTCTGGTTTGCTGTGATTGATTTATGGTTGACTTTGCAAGCCAAGTTCTACATGGGTTAGAAAGGCATGCAGTGAAAATTCACGGGGGAAGCAGCCTTTTGGGGCAGGTTAGAAAGAAATACCTTACAAATGGTAATGTCAGTTCCTACCTCAACTGTAAAATCAGTGCCATAATTTAAAGGTATTAAAATTAAATAGGCTTATAAAAATGCACCTGTGTGGCACAGACCTTGCTTGCAGCTGCAGCAGGCAGTGGAGGGTCTTTGTGGAGCCTTTGGGTCTGGTCTGGAGCTGAATTCACTGGGCACACACATTGAATATGAAGGAATATACACATCTCTCACACTGATCTCAGTTGAAATCTGTGCTGTGTCAGACAGGTTCCTTTCGAATAAAAATGTGCTCTTTGACTTTGTGAGTTGTTTGGTGAAAAGGGCACAGAATGACAGGCCAAAGAAGAAATTGTAGTAGTAGCATACCTGATAAATCAGTTTGTGGAGATGTGGAGCAGCTTTATGGCTCAGAGCAGGGCAAGGCAGCTCTCTGAATCGTTCTCAAGTTGCTGGAATAAAGTATCTACTTACGTGGGCAAAATAGCTCATTGTAATGCTTGAATAGACTGTTATTTAAAGGCCCGTGAGTCTCATTCTATATAGAGCAACATTTCAAGGGGTAAAAAGACTAAATTTATATCGGTATTTTATTAAAATTTATGCTGGCACAGCAGCACTGGAGCTCCAGTGGAAGCTGAGTTGGCTCTTTCATTCAAAGTCACAGTTCTGCCTGCTTTATAACTTAGTGAACAATTACCTGTGGAGATGAGGTTTCTCATCCTGATCTCAGCCCACCAGGGTGTTTGGTCTTTTAAGTGCTTCATAACCACTCTCTGCTGCTGTGGGTGTTTAAATGATGGGGCTGCAGAAGGTCCTTTCCTAGTGAGCCTTTCTCTATATTTAGGGCTTGATGCTTTATTATCTTACTTAATTATTTCTTTGCTGTTCCAGAGGCTGGGGACATGGCTTCAGTGCTTCCTGGGGAAAAGCAAGGGAGCTCCTCAGCCTCTGTCCCGAGCGGGAAGGGGCAGGGAGGGACAAGGACAAGAAAAGGATTTGCCTCCCCTGCACAGGCCAGCCAGCAAGAGAGCCCAGGGGCAGCTTGGCCACTGCTCTGGGCCCTGGCCCACACTCCATCCTCAGTTAATTAGCTCCAGCTTGTAGACACAGGAAAGGCTGAAGTCATCTCTGTCCTCTCTTGGCTCCAAAGCTGTCTCTTGGCCACTTGCCTTTGTGCTGGTGTCCTCTGCGATGTGCACGGCTCACATCAGAACAGGAGCCCTTTTTACATTGCTAAGAAAAAGGAAAAATAATAATATGACCCCCTATGTACCTGGAAATAAAGCTGACCTCCTTTTATTTCCTCACAACGCACTCTGGATTGCATTGTATCTGTTGTGCATCCTCATTCCTGTAGCATCTCTGCTCAGGGGGTTGTGTCTGTTGGATTTATGGTTGCAAGTGCCTCACTGAGGAACTGTTGTTACAGTATTTTGGACAGACAGGGAGGAAATTTCAGAGGATTTGGGGTTTTTTTAAGGGTATGGTGTGTTCTCCTTTAAAATTTTTTTCAATTTTTCTTTATTCTCGTGTGTTTGGACAAACTGAGCCCTGTGCCCATTCCTTGAGGTGTTTTTGTTCTACATGCTGGGGTAGCTTGTCCACGGCAGCCTTGGCCCAGGTGATGTCAGAGTTGGCTCAGTGAGGTGTCCTCAGAGACAGGAGCCACCTGTCTTCACTGTTCTTTTGATGTTGCAGCCTGGCAAATCCCTGCTAGGGATGCCTGGCTGTGAATCCCTATTGAAATTCTGGCCCAGTGCTGCCTTGAAAACCCTGCAGCAAGTGCTCATGTTTGGAAAAGCTGTAGCCTGAAAACACCTCCTGACTTCTGGCTCCACAGCAAAGTCATTCCACAGGGTCTGGTAGAGACACCCCTCATGTGTGCTAATGCTTCAGGAGAATTTGCTTTCCTGGCCCATGACTGCCCCGTGTGGTTTCATCCTAATGGATGCCAAAGTCACCTCTGAAGTCCTTGTCCCATATAATGTTCCTTGCTAGACAGTTACAACCTGCCTGCCCGAAGTAGTTTAATCCGTGTAAATCCTCCTCTGCTTTGCATCTCGAAGTCACCTTTGTGGGGGCCAGTCACACGTGGCTGATTGGAAGTCTGAAGTGCCTTGGGACTCTCAAGGAGGATGTGCTTTCCATTAGAGGAGTGGAGCAGCTGCTGGGCAGTGGTGGATAGGAAGGAGGACTTCTGTGGGGTGAAAATACCTTGGAAGCTCTTAAAAGATGAAGGCAGGAGAAGTGATGCTTCAGTTCTGCCTTTCTTTGAGAGCTAGAATGTAGGTGTCCTCATTTTTTTTAACTTGTGACTTTGTCATCCAGGATATGGCCAAAAAGAGAGACTAAAATGAGCAACTTGTTCTCTTTTTTTCCCCTCCACCGTTGATAAACATATCAGCGAGGACTGTGACCTGGGACTAGAAAACATCTGGCTTCTTTCATTTGTTCTGTTCTTGCTTCTCAATAGGCAGAGGGAGGGTCTCTTGTAGGGTGCTTTCATGATGCTGATGCTCATGTGAAGCCCCTGGCAGGGTTGATGCTCCCAGCACTCCTGATCCCATGTTCTTGCCTGTTTTGCTACAGCATTGTTCTGCTCTGCAGTGGTTTTTATGATTTGATTAAGAACATGTCAGGGTGGTTATGTTTGGATTCTGTGCCTTGTCTGAGTTGTTCGTGCAAAGTCTCCCTTAGCTTCTTACAGTTCTGGAGGAGCTGTGGACGCTGTTCCCTTCCTACCTCCATTATTTAGGGCTTGGTACAGCAAAGCTCTTAAGCCCATAGTTTATTCTGAGCCTGCAGATGATTTCACGGAGAGCAGAGTTTGGGTCTCTGTTCCAATTTTTGTTGTGGTTATTTCAATGACAATCAGAGAGCCAAGATAAGACAGGGGGAGCGGCAGACATGAGCTTGAGGTTTTTTAATTGCTCTCATCTCTGCAGCGAAGAAACCAGTGGAAAGATCCTGTGAAGTGATGCAAATACAGAGCAGATGCTCCAGCTGGGCTGGACTGGTTCCAGATCTGTGTCGTGATGAGAAGTGTGCTCCTTGGATCTCACTGGCATCTGTGGGGGGAGGAAGGCTGGGGGATGGTGGAGGCTCCGCAGAGGGACAGTGTCTCGGCTAGCGACAGGCCCAAAAGTGGCACTGCCAGTGAGCAGCTCCTTCTGCCAGTGCCCAGCTGGGGCTGAGATGCTCATGAAGCACCTGGCTTTACCCAAGGCCTGTCTGATTTGATGACTAAGCCATTACGGGGCTGTGGCAGAGAAATGCTGAGGAATTTTCTGCTTTGGAAGGGGATATTGTTGCTTGGTTGATTTGAAAGCCCATTTATGGCATCAGGTCAAAAGCAGTTGCTTCTGCTGCTTCCCAATTAGAAGACTTATTTAGTGATGGATGACTGAGGTGAGGAAGTGAAAAATCCTGATTTATTTTTCCTCCTAGAAGAGTTGGCTTGATATCACAGTGGTCATTTCTCTTCTCCTCTGATTAGGCCCTTGTTTATCTCAGGAATGCGATGGCGCTGCTAATCGTTGTGGCTGTTTTGATGCTGTGGACACACCATCTATCAAAGCTGGCCTCTGCTACTTCACTGACTCATTTTCCTTCTGGGATGGTCTGAGGATATGCCATGGAGCAAGTTCTGTCGTTCTGACATTACAGATGAGGAATTGCACTGGACTTCTCTTCTTTTCCGTGTCTCCCTCTTACAGACACTTCCCGTTAGGTTAGTCAGGTGATTCTGTGCAGCAAAAAATTTTCTGAGTACCCCACGTCAGCTGTGTGGTGGGAATGCTGTGGAGGGAAGCATTGGACTCATTTGTTTGACACCAGTGTCCAGGAGTATCAAGGGGTTCAAGAGTTCAGGGTTTTTAAGTCCTGGTGAGTCAGCACTGAGGAACACGTGAGCTTTCAAATGTGTGAAAGAAAGACAAGGACAGATTGTTCTCTGGGACAGTTGTGGATAGGGCAAGAGGTAATTTGCCTCAAGCTGATGAAAGGGAGTTTGGCTTTGTATCAGGAGCTAGTTTCCCATGACTTGGTAAGGAAAAAACATGTGAAACAGTGGGACTGAGTGAGGAGGAGACTCTGGAGTACCTGGTGCTGGTGACTGCGTGAACAGGATGGATCCTGCTTTATGGGAAGGCAGAGGAGGAAGGGAATGTTGTGGTGCATGTGGTACCAGCCAGGCCAGGCTCTGCAGCGCCCATGTTTGATGATAAAGTATTGAGGGGCTCCTCAATTACAGAGGATGGAATGGGCGGTGCTGTCTCCAGGTCAGTTTTAATGGATTTGGTACACAGGGTGCTCAAAGACACCCTGAGGTGCAACATCTGGGCTTAAAGGAATAGTTCTCATCCTTAAAAGGTTCTTGTGGAAAAAACCGGCAAAAATAAAAATCCTGAGATGACTTTTACTGCATTCTCAGCCTATGGCACTGGAACACTGCGAGTCAGGCTGCAGGAACTGAGCTTCGTGCTCCCACTTCACCCCGCACACACTCCGGGTGTGCTGTGCTGATTTAACTCCCTCAAACGGCAGAAAACAAACACAGAAAGAGGGGGCGGGGGAAGGCACCACAAATATTCTCTTTATTTCTTTCATCTTTCCAAATTTGCAATTTTAAACACCGTGAGCTGTGCAGAGAGTTGAGATTGGGTGACTGGAGGAAAAACCGGGATTGCTATGGAAGGAAGAGCAGGAGCAGGTGGTGGGGCATGGAGAGACCTTTCCCAGCAATAGGCACAGTGCAAAATGCATCTCTACTGTGCAAGTCAAGGGTGCCTCACAAGCACCTTGGAGCAGAATCTCAGCCTTCTAGAAAAATGAAGCTTGCAAAGTTTTAATAAGAGTGCTGGCAGCAGTGTGGGGAGGAGGATTTACCTTCCTGCCCTTAGGAGAGCCATTAGGTGAGGGTGGGAGGTGTGATTCATCCTGGAGTTGGTCACCATAAATTCTTTGGAAACAGCAGAGCTGCTGGTCAGGCAGGAGGGAGGAATGTGTCTCTTCGCTGTACCCAGGCTGGGATGGTGCCATCATCATCTCATCCTCTCTACAGCCAAGGTTTGATGCCAAAAAAAAAAAAAGTCCTTGAGGAAAAATCCTAAAGAAGCCCCTTAAGCATATGGGGGAAGGGGCAGGGGTGGGTTGAGGTCTTTGTTTATGGAATGTGCAAGTAGCTGTTCTGTGCTCACTTTCCCCTTCCTCCTGTTCAGATAAGATCACACTGCCCCACCTTTGCTGTACATTTTTGGCACTTGCATGCTTGCACTCTGCCAGGCAAAAGATTTCTGTGGTTGACTAACAAGACAATGCTGCCAGCCTCAGTGTTCAGCAAATGACCTCGGTTCTTAATCTTCTTTCCTGAAAATACCAGGTTGCTATAGGAAATGTTGCAGAGAAAATGGACCTGAGGAACTGCACCATGTTTTCAATAGATCCTGGCTTCAGATGGATGAAAAATGTAAGAATTCCTCCCCTTGTTGTATTTTAGCTTGATTTCTTGGGAGGCCGATGAGATTGTATTGGTGAGGTTCTGTTTTTTCTTCGTAACTTTTGAACCCCATTGCTCCATTTGAAATAATTACACAGATTTGAATTTGAATTTGCTAAATATTCTAATTGGAATAGCAGTTAATTATTAGTATTAAGATCCTATGAATTTCGACAACAATACTGACTAATTTCCATGTCAATACTAACTAATTCTGTGAGTTAGTACTGAAAGTCAGGGTACTGATGCAAGAGGCCAATGTGGAGTGGGAAATCCTGAAGAGCCAGGCTTTGCTGGCTCTGCTGTTCTGGATTTGTTTATTTCCATGTGACACAGAGCCAAGGGGACTCCAGCATATCCAGCAATGACTGGAAGTCAAAAGGCAAAACAAAAAACCAAACAAACCAAACAAAAAAACCCTCAAAACCAAAACAAACAAGTCCAACCAACCGAAAAAAATCAAGGGAGGTTTTCAAGTGGATTTTGGTTTTGTGTCACCTTTTTTTTTTTCGGGTGTATCAGATTTTTTCTTCCACTTACATCCAAATGAGGCCATATCCACCTATTACTTACATTCTGCCTAAACTGAAAGAAAAATAATTTTTCATGCAATTCCACCTTGCACCACATCCACCATTTGCTGCATGTGCCGCATGAGATTTCTGAGCAGTTGTTGATGGGGCTGAACTGATCAAACCAAGTCCCCTAGTTGACAATTAAACAATGAAGACTTGGCCAAACTTTCCCATGTGGAAAGTGGCAGTGGGGCCAGCCTGGGGCTATGGACAGAGGCAAACTGTAGATGCGATTATTTATCTCACACGCCCTCACATCCATCAGGTGCTGGGGTGAAGGCATCTTTCAGACAGACAGGCACACATTCCCCAAACAGGTATCCCGGTGTAGCAGGAAGGTTGAGCAGTAGGGAACGGGGATTTTCACCCTTGAAAAAGCTGTGATTAGTTGTGTTGGAGCTGCTGACCAGCTTTGGGCCCTGTAGGGGACCCAAATAACTGTGTGGCACTGTCCCAAGAGAATGAGTGGGGGTTTTGAACAGTTACAGCTCATCCTCAGGTGAAAAAACCTTGTGCAAGGAGCAGCACTGCTGCAGCCCAGCTTGTACCACATCCAGGTAGTGAGAACTGATGTTACATCAACTTACAGCCTTTGCTCTGTGTCCACAATGCTTCACTTATCTGCTTCTCCTTCCTGTGATCCTTGCCTAAGAGGGACTTGTGACCATGGTGATAATTATATCTCTCTATATATGTCTTCATATTCTGCTCCTTGAAGTGTCTGAAAGCTTCCTCTTTGATGTGATTCTGCTCCCCAGAATACATTATACTTTCCCAAAACAAGTACTGTGCTTGTTATAATTATTGCAGAAGTGCTGAGCATTTTCAAGTGCTTTTCATCATCCCCAAATGTGGAAATAGATGACTTGGCGCTTTCTTTTTACTGCCAGCTGCTAAAGAGGCCAGTTCTGGATTAGGAGAACACAGTGAATCCATTGCAGAGGAATGGCTCTGGCTTTGTGTAAGGACTGTGACCGTGTAGGGCTGGAGGTTGGGGTTTATCTTTTACCTTGTATTAGACTGGGATTTTAATCTTTGATTTGGTTTCCAGTTGCACTTGGTTTTCAAGGTTGGGGCTGGCACAGGGCCTCAAGTGTCTGGTGGAAGAATGGTCCTTTGTGCAGTCAGTCACAGAATCACAGCCTGATTTGGGCTGTAAGGGACCTTAAAGGCCATCCAGTGCCATCCCCTACCATGGGCAGGGACACCTTCCACTAGCCCAGGTTGCTGCAAGCCCCATCCAACCTGGCCTTGAACATTTCCAGGGATGGGGCAGCCACGACTTTTCTGGGCAACCTGTGCCAGGGCCTCACTGCCCTCATTGTAAAAAAAAGTTTCTTCCTAGTATCTAGTGTGAATCAACCCTTTTTTTGGTGTAAAACCTTACTAATTGTTTGGTGGACCAAGCAAACCCCACAGTGAGGTGGGACCTGTGTTCTTTGTGCTGTACTAATAAAGGGCAGACTTTGTTTGACTGATACTCTCTTGCTACTCCAAGTCTGTGTTAATGTTCCAAAAATAACACCTGTTGTCATCTTCATTGTGGAGGAATTCCCACATTCTTAAAGCAGATATTTGCTTATAAATAATTTTCATAGCAGTAGGAGCTAGCACCAGTAATGATCATAGAATCACTTGGGTTGGAAAATCCCTCCAGGATCGAGTCCAGCTATTCCCCCGGCACTGCCAAGGCCACTGCTGCCCCATGTCCCCAAGTGCCACATCCACACAGCTTTTAAATCCCTCCAGGGATGGGGACTCAATCATTGTGCTGGGCAGCCTGATCCAGGGCTTGGCAAGGGCAGCTCTGCCTAGGGGGGCTTCCCTACAAAATATTGTAACCAGACCTTTGTTCCAAAATACTCTTTAAAAGCTTGGTTTTCAGAATTGTACTCAAATTAGCCAGTGACTGTCTACAGATGAATTTCCATCTCCAGAATGTTGCTTCTCTCTTCAACTTGTAAAAAAAAGCATGGAGAGCTACTTGCAAAAAATCGATATTTCAAATTAAATCCCCAGTGAAAATTCTCTGGGGAATTCAGCTCCCCAGACAGTTTAATTCAATTTGTTGTCCTTAGAAAGGAAGCATGCAACCTATTATTTTAGGGATTGGGATGTAGGCTTTGTTGAGCTGCACAAGCATCCTATGAACACAATAAAGCCAGAAAATTCCTTACATGCAATTTAAAAGAATAAAATTTCACTAAATCTTCAATAAACTAATTAATTGCTAAGGAAGAGTAGTACACTGAAACAGAAACTTCTCCAGCTGATTTTGGTCTTTGCAGTTGAGCCACTTTACCTGAAGACATTTGTGCCTTGCTGTGCCTTCTCCTTTTTTGATTAATACTACTTTTTAAAAATAACCCTGGCCCTTCATAGCTGGAAGTGTCAAGTGTCAGATTTAATGATGATATATCAATTTGGCTAATGAAAGCCAGTAGCTCCCCCTAAAAGCAAGCTTTGCTTGCGGAAGGTTTGCAGCTTCTTACAAAAAGGACTTATCTCCAGTGAGGAATGTTGTGGAATGAGTTTGATATTGTTGGCTGCTTTGGGGTTCTCCAGGGGACAGAAAATCCTGTTTCACTTGCCAGCTTCAGCTTCTCTCCTGAGAATAATGGATGTTTTTACTACAGGATCAGTGATGCAGCATCAGTTGTGTCAGTCCCTTTCCCTTCTCTTGTTTCACTGCTGCTGGATAAGAAGGTGGAGGTCAATTCTGACACATTTCTGCAGGGATTACAGGTGGTGGAAGCTATGTGGTATTGATTAATTTTGTTGTTCATTTCTGACATGTTCAAAACAAGTTTATTTTGCTGTTAATATGTACTGGTTTGGCCTTTAACCCTTCCATCTTGTTCTTTACTTTGCTGGCTGTTCATTCACAGATTTCAGACACGAGTTCCTATAATCCTCCTTTTGAGTCAGTGAGGGTTGCTGTCAATTTTTGTGTGATGTTCATATACTCTTCTGAGTTTTGAACCTCATGAACCACCCAAAGAGCTCAAGAGATCCAAACTCTCCCAATCTCATTTGAATTAAAATTGAAAGATACTGTTTTTTTTTCTAGTTCTGGGCATGTGGCAGGCAGGGTAAGGAAAGAATTCCTCAGAAACTCTGGAAAAGTCTGTAGTATGAGCTCAACCCTTATTAGACAGAAGAAGAGGAAAGAGCAAATGGTCCTTATCCACTGCTGAAATTCTTCAGTCTGAGTTTGCATCATCTTAGATACCAAAGTTAAGTAATTGCAGGAGACAAAACTGAGGAAGTTTCTGCTGGAATAATTTCTGGTTTTTCCAAATTGTTTTCTTCTTCACAGTTATTTCCCTGTCAGTCCTGTGCTAAAGCTTGTTGTGGGTTGTATGAATGTTTACTGAGGAAACAGTGATGTTATAGAAAAGCAGAGAGGTCATATCCTGCTTTCCTCCCCCCCTCTGTAAGCAGATAAAAATGCACATGTGCACCAAGCATTCTTCTAATTTTTTTTAACCTCTTCAGCTATGTTTCATCTTTGGATCAAGTAGCTTTGCAAGAGCTGTTCATGAGGTGAAGAACAGTTCAGCCTGGGGTTGCTGAGGGCTGGACCTCAGGGGCTTTGTATTGCAGAGGAGTTCAAGGGTGGGTGTTGGGTCACTGGGATGGCTGAGGGTCCAGGCAGGAAGGCACTCAAAATACATCTCCTCCCAGCTGGGAAGCAAGTGGTGGAACTTCTGCCTTGGCTGGATAGGAGACAGCATCACTGTTGTGTGAGCATCCCTCAGTGCCTCAGAAATGGATTTTGGTAACTCAAACAGAGGAAACGGCAGCACCACAGTTCTCAGATGTTTCCAGCAGGTACTTTGGTCTATGTGAAATTTATTTTGTTTTCAGGCAGGGAGCTTGCTGCCCTTTCTGCTGCAGGAGGGAGCAGCTCTGTGGATGGGAGCTCCACTCTGGACTCTGCGTCTGGAGGCTCCAAATGCTCCTCTTCTGCATGGAATCCAGTCTATTTTCTTGAGTCTTTGGGTGTGACTGCTACATGTGGTTCACAAAACTTGTCACACCTGACCAAAGTAAGGTTAAAGTGTGGAGAATCTAATTTGGAAGGGAAGTGCAATGTGGGTTTGTGGGGGGGTGGGTGACCATGGCAAACCCAAAGCCCTGGAGGGTTGAGCTTGCTGTCTGTCAGTGTTCCTGAGAAGGTGAGCACACAGGTGGGATATAAAGAGTGGTTTCAGCACATGTGGTTAGATTTGTCTGCATTTAAACAGTGCCTGCTGCCCTGTGCTCTGCTGCCCTGGTGAGGCTGGGGCTGCTGTGGTCTGAAGTGCTTTGCGTTTCGCTTCAGCAGTGCAGGACCCGTTGCCTTCTTGCTGTGGGAATGTGCTCCAATTTCATGCCCTGTGTATGAGCTGTGGCAGCTCTAAAAGAGTAATGCAGCTCCCCTGATGCTAAACATTTGTGGGTTGTACAGAGATATTGGATAAAGTGAAAATAACGTGTATTTAGAGTGGTTTGACCTTATACCGCCTTCCTTCTAGGAAGTATAGCTGCAAATGCTCTAATGGCCCCTACTGGTGCTTGCCAGCCAAGGATTTCTGGAGTGTAGCAGTGAGCAGCTACTTACTGCTGATTCCCCAAATAAAACTGATAGGGACCAATAAAAAACACCGCTGAAAATTCATATAGGCTTTACTAGAACCCTAGAAATACCCTGGTTATGTGGGCTAAAAGAACATGAGACTACAAGGGCGTAGGGTGTAAGGGCAGCCCTCCAGCATCTTCCTGCTCCTGGGACATGGCTGTGCTGCTCCGAGCCAGCTCCTGCAAGGTGTCTCCACTATCACAGGCTGTTCAGCAGGGCAGAGCCTCAGCTTAATCAAATAATCTTTGTTCTATCTAGTATGATTGTCTATATCTGACTATTTATAGCCTGGCGCCATGTGTGCCAGACACGTGTCCCAGATTGTGTCTGAGAGCGTATTTGATAATAGATTTACAATTGCTGGAAAGAAGTGTGGCGATGGGCACGGAATTTTGATGGCTCTCCCTCTGCTGCGCTGTGGTTCAGATTCCTGTTCCTTAAGGATGCTGTGGAAATGCAGAGGTGCTGCAGCAGCAGCCTCAGCTGTGTCTGGGGGCTCCATGGATTTCCTTGCAGGGTGACCCTGGCTGTGTTTGTACCCTTGGCTGGAAGTGAGAAATGGGCTAGCAGTCATTTCAAGAGATTTTGAGGAGGGTTTTGTGGAGAGACAGTGAATGTGGCTGGTAGATAAGGCTCTATAGGATGTGGGGGACACCAGGTGGATGTGGATATTGCAGTCACACAGGCAGTCCTGCCTGGTTTGTAATTCTCTTATCACGTGCAATCGTGATATAAAGGACTGTGTGTCCTCGGTTCAGCAACACAAAACCAAAGCTGGACTAAAGCAGAAGGTCTGAATGAGATTCTGCTTTTGCACGAAAATCCACTCTGCAGAGTGCATTTTCCAGTGGGATGGCTTTAAATGCAGAGGATTGTAAAGACTGTAAAAAATTTCAGAAGTTTATTTGTGCCCTTCAGCTGTGAGGCTTGGAGTGATGCCTCGTGACCCTCCTGCCTGCAGACTCTGGGGCTTTTTGCTTAATGCAAACCTGGCAGAAATACCAGCAGTTCATAAATTGTCATCCTTACTTGTCATCTCACAACAGCCTATCTTCACAACACATGTGCACAACTGGTGTGACTGCAGGCGAGTGCTCTGTGCTCATTGCATCTGAATTAAAAGACGGAAGATCCACCTATGGAGAAGGAATAAATGATACATAGATTGTTACCCCACTGCATCCTGTTTTGCTCAGTCACAGGTGGAAAACTTCAGCTGCAGCTCATGTAGGACCACTTGAGCTCCTTGAGCTTGAAATGAGAGGGAAAGAGCTTTACAAGGTGAATAACAGAACTGCAGAATCACAGAGTATCCCAAGTTGGAAGGGACCCACAGGGATTTTTGGGTCCAACTCCTGGCCCTGCACAGGACATCCCAACAATCCCACCCTGTGCCTGAGAGCATTGTCCAGACACTCCTTGAGCTCTGACAGGGTTTGTGCTGTGACCATGCCCTGGGGAGCCTGTTCCAATGCCCAACCCTCCAGATCTTTCTTTCCTGGAGAGATGGAATTGTGGCAGAAGTGGAAGCAGTGTTTCTGCACTTGTGTAGAAAAGGGATAAATCTGTAGGAGAACAAGGCATCATCTGTTCTCTTGCTCTGAGAACAGCTTGTTTTAACAGAGATCTGTCCCTTCACATGGGAGAGCTTTGTCAACAACAAACAAAAAAAAAAAAAAGGGAAGAAAAGTTAAAACTTCCTGCATAACCTACAATTCCCACTGGTCCCAAATAAAATGAGATGTAAGCACCTCTCTGGCTTTAAATAGCACATGGGTAATCAGTCCTCGGAGTCTGGTGATAGCATCAGTAAAACTGATTGGATTCAGGGAATTAAACAATAGAACCAAATCTGTGCTGCTTTCATCTGCATTGGAGTGGCTGGGGAAGAAATCAATACTTGTTAGCTAAATAGGGACAACATTGTCAGTGCTGGAAGTTATTTTCCATTCTCTGTACTCTATTTAGAGCTTGAGAATTATCTCAAGTCCATCCAGCCAAGCCTTTGCAGAGGTGACAGGGGGTGATTTGGGGGTTAAGACTGAAAATGGGTCCAAAGTTTTGTTTGTTTCAGTTCTTTGCTACACAAGCTCCTCATGTGACCTTGGGGATATTCTTAAGCTTTCTGTAAATTTTAGGCAACATTTCTCCTCACTCCTTTAGATGGAGAGTGATCGTGGGCTGGCAGTTCTGTTGATGACCAAGTTCAGCTAAGTCTGTCTCCTTTGGTTCCCAGTGGGCTTTGATTTTCCTCAGTTTTGTTTGGAGGATGCTGTCTCATCCTTCAGTCCCTGAAGCTGCTCTGGGAACTTGCCACTGTTTATTCCCACTGGTTAAGCTGGGAAAACCCTTTTGTGACTGTGGCTGCTCATGGCCAAGGTGTCCCTGCTGTCCCTTTTGGTACCTTTTCCATATAAACTCAAGTCTTCTGGAAGCCAGGAGAAGTCTCTGCTGTTTCTCTGGGCCAGCTGTAGTCTGTGCCACCTTAACTGGCTGAACACTTTTCTGTGATTTATGATTAATAGAGACACTTTCAAGGGTTTGTGGCTTTCCTTCCCAGGTCCTGCCTGTGCTGACAGTGACCTTATCTACATTTAACTTTGCCTTCTGGGTTCTTGAAGACAAGCATAGATTTTAGCAGCCCAAGAAGAAAGATTAAGCCATCGTTTTAGCTAATCTTCATGCAGAGGAGACTGCCTGCTCTTCCTATCTGGGGTTTGAGAAATTCTATTATGCTGCAGCATATCTCCAAGGAAGGATTTGAGTGATGATGTTAGCAGCCTATCTTACACTAATTTTTACACTTAATAGCACATGATAAGCCTGTTGTCTGCAGAGTAGCATTTTCTTCTTGAAAAATGACTCCTGTCATTTGTTGTGCTGCAGCATGGAAACATTTTGCATTTTTCTCTCTGAGGAGTTTTAACTATCCAGTGTCTGCTGCTTGGTGATTATTTCCACTTTGAACCCAACACATGCCTGAGCCAGAGCTGTTGCTAGGAGGTTCACAGGAACTTTGTAGTCACAGAGTTCTCCATGGACTTCTTGCAGTGCACCTGATAGAGCTGTGAGGTCTCTGAGCACCTGTCAGTGTTTTAGGACATTCCTTTGGGTCTTCAATTTGTCTCTTCTTACAAAGCTTCCTGCCAAAATAATTCCCTTCAAAGGCACTGGGCCCCTTAGTTGAAAGCCTCTTGAGGTCTTCGAGCTCCTAAAAGCCTTCAAACTATGGCATTTCTGTACCTGCAGAATTATCTCATGCATTTCCCAAAGGACAGTCACAGATGATCTCCTCTGAGGCCTCATTAGGGAATGCAGAGATTTTCCTGTGTGGATTTATGGCTCGGCCCTCCATCCTGGCAGCAAGGGGGTCCCTGTTCACTGTCATTCATCTTTCTGTCCTGCCCTTCTCTTGGGGTCATTGAATCATAGAATCTCTTAGGTTGGAAAAGACTTCTAAAACCATGGAGTCCACCCAATCCCCAGCCCTGCCAGGGCCACCACTGACCCATGTCCCCAGGTGCCACATCCACATCCAGGGGTGGTGGCCTCACCACTTCTCTGGGCGGCCTGTTCCAGTGCCTGACCACCCTTCTGACATTTTTGCTCCTTTCCAACTTCCGTCTTTTATTCTGTATTCTTCTTCCATGCCAATTTGCACTATTTCTCACCTGCCTTTTCGTGACTTTTTGTGGTATCTCTGCTTTTTCCTCCTTTTAACCTCTGGTGTCTTTTGTCTTCCTCACCAACTGCTATGAGTCCTCTGTGCTGGCTTTTGCAATCACTCCCTGACTACATCCACAGTCATTGAGCTGGGCTTTGTAAAGCTGTCTTTTCCTTAAAGCCGTTCCTGGGCCTGAAGTCTGCCATGTGGTACACTTAAAACTTTAAAAAATCATTGCAAGAAAGCTTAGGACCATCTGCTCTGTTCTTGCAGACAGACTGTAGGCAAACTGCTGCATTGGCCAAAATGATGTGGTCATTAAATCACTGTGATGTTTCTCGTTGTCAGGTTGGAGTTCTACCACTCCAGCCTAAAACCAAAGTCCTTTCGATTCTGCATGTGCAGGCAAACCATCACTTGGAATTAAATGGATTGATTAAATGTTCTGCTAAAGTGGGCTCAGTGAAGCAAATGCTACCCAAACTGGATCACTTTCTCTGCTTGAACATCTTTTTCCTGCCTGAGACTTCTATTAAGAAATCAGAGAGTCTATGGAGGGCAGAAGGCTTTGGGGTGACCTAATTGTGGCCTTCCAGTACCTGAAGGGAGCTGACAAGAAAGATGGAGAGAGACTTTTTACAAGGGCCTGATAGCACAAGGGGAAATGGCTTCAAACTGAGAGAGAGTAGTTTTAGATTTGATAGTAGGATGGAATTCTTTACTGTGAGGATGCTGAGGCCCCAGCATGAGCTGCCCAGAGAAGCTGTGGCTGCCCATGGATCCTTGGAAGTGTCCAAGGCCAGGCTGGATGGAGCTCTGAGCAACCTGGTCTGGTGGAAGGTGTCCCTGCCCATGGTCAAGATGATCTTTGAGATCTCTTTCAACCCAAACGGTTCTGTGATATGATACTAGTCTACTCAGTCTAGAGCATTCAAAGTCTGAATTTTGCCAAATTTGAGCCTTTTCATGAATGCTCCATTTGCCTTCCAGCATGCACAAATGTAGTAGTGGCCAAACCAAAGTGGCGTCAGGTACCTGGAGGAGCCTGTGCAGCAAGTTTACACTCTGCCCTTGAAAGTTTGTGACTCCTGCTGACACCAAAGAGCACTATTTGTAGGCGAGGTAAGAACTGGGCGGCTGTTTCCATGTTGGCCAGACAGCCTGGCAGCCGGAGAGATCGCTTGTGCCTGGGTGTCGTCAGGGCTGACAGCTTCCCCAGCAGCTCGAGCTGCTGCAGAGCTCCTGTTTAATTGTTTTTCCAGAAATTGCACTCCTGAATTGAAACCTTTCTTCAGGCAGAGGTGGCTGCAGGCACTGCTGCTCCTGGGAGTGGGTTCCGCTCTCCTGAGCCAAGGTGGGCACTCACATGAGTGTCCTGGTGAACCCCATTAGCCTGGTGATTGAAAACCTGGCCAGAAAAATATGTTTTGTAGTCACAGCTCAAGCCTTCACTTCTTTTAGCCTTGTCTTGAAGCTTTGACTGGTATCTTAACACTCCGACAGAACCGGTTTCTAGGAAGTGTGTTACTGCCTTCCTCTTTTTTTTGCTGCTTTTGGTAAAACAGATGGATTTCAATGTCTCTGTGGTATGGCATTTGCTCTAGATTCCCCCTTCCCACAGAGACTTTCACGGGTTCTTTTTCTCAGATGAGTGATCAGAAGACCTCAGACAACTGTCAGAGGCCCTGCAAAAGCCCCTTGGCCCTTGCTCCTCCTCCGAGCAGCGTTTGGAGCTCTCGGAGGTGCACACCTGATGAGGCTGCCCAGCCAGGACACATATCCATCTGTTTTCCAGCTGAAGGAGCTGAGATGGGCTTTATGAGCTGCTGTTTTAATGAAAATGGGCACATTCATCTATTGTTTAAGGGCAGATTTTCAAACAGACGTGATTGAGGTGTTGGCTTCTGAGTGAAAGGTGCGTGTTTGAAACTGAAGCGCTTTGGAGAAGTTCCTGCTCTAATATTTATGGCTGCATCCAGACAACTTGGGCTGCATTGGTGGGATAGTTTTCTTATTGACTGAGTAGGTCTTGTGGTCTTTTAGCAATTTAGGTGAAACTTGGGCTGTATTTGGCTTTACTTGGGCTGTTCAGTGAAGGGACAGAAACACCCAGGTGCATCTTTGCTGTGGCAGCTGAGGAGCTTCTGGTCCCAGCGGATTTTCCTGCAATCCTTGTCACAACTAGAATGGAGAAGCTGGTCAGGGAAGTCCTTTGCTTTTTCAGGTAAGTTACAGCTCTGGGCATCATCAGCTGCCCGCAGCTCCCAAGAGTATTCCTCGGAAAGCATCAGAGTGCTGGAGCACTGGGAGCCACTGGAATGTCCTTTTATTTTCTGATGCTCAGGGAGGTCAGCAGCTTGCCTTCTGCTTCCACAGCTTGCTTGTGCCACGTTTAGGGAGTTAGATTCCAGGCTGTGTTTTCAGGTGGATTTGTCCAAGTGTGTTGTATTTCTCTCTTTACAGATTGAACTGTTCTTTCTTTCTGAGAATTTGAGTTTTCCACACTATTACAAGCTGTTTGGTTAAAAACTGGAAGAGATGAAACACTCTGGGCTGCTTGGGTAGGACCTAGAGGGACTGGGCATCTCTGTTGGGCTGGTGGGTGCTCTCTGAGGAACCACACCAGGGCACATAAATTAGAGCAGCCATTTAACTGCTGTTAATTGCTCTGGCTGACGTCAGGCTGAGATCAACTATGGTTAGAGAATTGTGGAGCTGAGAACAGCTCTCTGATTTATGTTAAGAAGATTCTTCTGGAAGCAAAATTTGAATTTATATTTTTAATGGATTTCTGAGACAGAACCATCTATGTGAGGGCTCATTTCCTAACAAGTTTGTATTAAATCTGTTGTTGATGTTCTGGAGCTTAAACATGTTTACAGCCTCTATAACTGAAAAAAAAGAGTAGTCTCTGGGTACTTTACAGATATGCTAAATATCAGCTACGATATGACAGCAATAAGCACATCAAACTGTAGGCTACTGACATCATTGATATGCTGTGTGTGCAGAGGCTTTGTACATCACTAGGCTTTGTGCCTGACAACTGCAAGGATGTTAATTATTATGCTATAATTCATCAGCTGAAGGATCTTGCAGCACTGTTATTAAGCCAAATTCCGAGGCCTTTGCTAGGTCATTAAGCAAGAACTAAGTAAAGACTAATTTACTCTGTTATTAATCAATGGATTAAATATATTCTGAAGTCCTGCTTTAAAAACAAAGGTACTGCTTAGGTGAAAAGTGAAGAAATTAAGTGAAAATATTTAAACAGAAGAATAAATTACTCTTCACATCAGTTTAAATAATTTTGGAAAATGATTCTTTCTGCAGAGTCTTGTGAGCCCAGGTCAGTTCCTGATTTGAGGAGCTACCAGGCTGACAAGAAACAGGGAAAATGGGCTGGAATTTTACCCAGTAAAGTAGGTCCTGTTCTCAGCTTATGATCTCTTCCCTTCCTCCTGTCTTGTGGCTCTGCTGGGGTTTGTGACTGAGGACTCTCTTTATTTCCCCAGTGTAGTCAAAGCACCAGTTTTTCAGATTTCTCCATCCTTAGCTTGGGCTCAAAAACCTTCTTGATCTTCTTGACTTTGATATCAAGGCCCTCAAATTCACAGCCTTGGGTCAGACCCCGACCCCCGAAATGAGCTGTGCAAGGAGTGGCCTTGGCCATCTGAACATTATTTGGTCCTGGGTATCTGAGTGACCTTGTTGTCAGCAGTCACTGAGTCACTTCTTCTCAAATCCCTGGATTTTTGTGATCCTGGCATCCCTCCGCTCTCGCTGGCTCTCAGGATAATTTTTTCTTCCTTGGCACAACTGAGCAGGGACGGGCTGGTTTTCAGGTGTGATTTTCCAGACCACTCCTGTGGCAGCAGCATGGTGTGACCCTTCAGCAGGTGCCGGATCCTTCCCACTGGAAGAACTGGTCGGCTCCCAGTTTATCTCCCCAGAGCTCACACTCAGCTCCTGAACCAAACCCAGCTCTGGCTTCTCCCGCTTGGCCCATCCCTGCTGCCAGGGATGTTTTCAGCTGCCTGGGCCATCTCTAGATTTGAGTGCCTTTTGGAAGTGCCAGCTCAGTGACTTCCCACAGGGACAGGAAATCTAATCTGGGAGTCTATCAGCTGAACAGCCTGTGGGGCTTCCACTTTTTTTTTTTTGCCTTGCTTTTGCCTCAGTATCTGACAGACTCAAATCCCACGGTACTGAAGAATTACAGCAAATATTTACTCTCCTTTCTGTGTGGTAGCACATGGGAGGCTGTCTCCGCAATGTGAGGTGCGTTGTGCTTGAATTTTCGACACAGATCCTGCCCCAAGAGCACCCGATTCCAGCGGACAGGGAAGTTGCAGAGAGGTGAATATATTTCAGACAAAGTCGTGAGGGCATCTGTAGCAGACACTAAACAAAACCCTCACGAGCTCCCTTGGGCTGCAGCCCATGGATTGTGCTGTGAGCAGGCTGCCAGCTCCTCGGACTGGGCTGACAGGGATGTGTTTTGTAGGCAAACCACGTCTGCCATCGCCCCACCGAACGAAGGGAAAGTTGGAGAAGGCTTTTTGTTGCTTTCTTATTTTTTTTCACGTTACATAAGTATGTAAGCTGCCAGGATCATTAGAACGAACTTCTCCCCATATTTCAAAACCAATCTCTTGTTTTGACATTCGCAATCTGGCTCTTCCCTGGTGTTTTCATGGTGCTCGTGTGGAAACGAGCAGCCTGCATTCCCTCCTTCTCCTTACGTGACTGGAAAAGAGAAGTTCAGGCATCTATTAAATTCCCATTGAGAGACAAGTGCTGAGGTGGGAGCTGGCTGAGATTTCATGCATCTATCCTGATATTTATAATTTAGGGGTTTGAAGCATATAATCAACTTTGTTGGTGAGAAACACATTCCAGCCCATTCCGATTGCCATGGGACAGCCAAGGAGGGAAGCACTGGTGGGTAAAGCAGAGAAGTGCAGAGGAGATGGAGCAGGGGACTGACAGTAGCTGGCTGGTTCTGGAGGCAGTTTCTTTTCTCCTGAAGTGTCTATTTCTGGCTCATGCATATTATGGCACAGATATTTCCCAGAAGATGATGTGGCTTTTATTTGAAGGCAGCTCTTTCTGCTGACTCCAGGTGGAAAGGCAGGGTATTTGGGTTATGGCCTACATGTGTGATCACCTGGAGGGTGACACGGGAAGGGGGCTCGGTCCATGGAGTCACAGAATATCCTGATTGGAAGAGACCCACAAGGATCATTGAATCTGACTCCTGGCCCTGCACAGGCACCCCAACAATCCCACCCTGTGCATCCCTGAGAGCATTGTCCAAACACTTCTGGAGTTCTGTCAGCCTTGGGAATGTGCCCATTCCCTGGGGAGCCTGTTCAGTGCCCAGCACCCTCTGGGGCAAGAACCTTTCCCTGAGCTTTGTGCAAGGCTGAATCCAGTGATCAGGGAATGGTTTTAAACTGTAAGAGGAGAGGTTTTGATTAGATGTGCAGAAGAAAGTCTTCTCTGTGAGGGTGGTGAGGCCCTGGCACAGGGTGCCCAGAGAAGCTGTGGCTGCCACATCCCTGGCAGTGTTCCAGGCCAGGCTGGATGGGGCTTGGAGCAACCTGGGCTAGTGGAAGGTTTCCTTGCACATGGCGGCAGGGTTGGAACTGGATGGTCTTTAAGGTCCTTCCAAGCAACCCATTCCATGCTTTTATGACTAGATGATTTGGAGGTCTTGTGTTTTGCTCTCTAAAGAACACAGTCACTGGATCCAAGCTAAATGGAGGTTTGGGGTTTGCTGCCAACAACTCTGGCGTCCCTGTGGTAGTTCACTGCTGTTTGATTGCAGTGGAGCTGTTCTGCCTTGGCTTTACAAAGTTATGTGCAGGCTGCTCGAATGCCATCATCTCTAGGGTGGGATTGTACAAAGCTGTACAACACCCATCGAATAGGTGCTTTTTGCAAAACCCAGAGTTGTTCCAGGGCTACTGATGATCCCTTTTATCCCTGGGCAGCCCAGCAAAGCTGGGACACGCTGCCTGCCCGTGCTGAGGGCAGCGAGGTTTGTGCTGCAGGAGCTGCCGTGAGGCTCTCAGCTGTCTGAGGTGTTGTGATGTGCTCTCCGGGTACCTCGTCTGCCACTCTGTGGCTGTTGTGTGACAGCAGAGATGCACCGAGCAGCCAGAGCCAGGGGCAGAACCTGCACAGCAGTGTCAGAGTTGTCACTATTTTCTCCTCAAAGTCACAGTCAGAGACCAGAACAAGCTTTAACCTCTGTACAGACAAGAGGCACACTATGTCAGCCCTGAGATTTGGCTTCAGCTTCAGATTTGTCAGGGAAGAATGTTTGGAAGCTCATCGCCAGGTTCCAAGTAAGTTAGCATTTTGTCCATCATGAACAAAGAGGCTGCAGGAAGCTGGGGGATACACAGGGAGGAGTAGAGGACTGTGCTGCAGAAAGGTCGTGTTCTGCCAGTGTGAGCAGCACAGGGGAAGAAAAAAGTCATAGTAGAGAGCATGGTTAACATTGGTCAGCAATGATGTGCCTAGAGCTGAAATCCATCACTGTTACAGCTCTGCAAGAGATGAGAGAGACAGAGGGAATGTAACAACTGTATGAGTAAGAAAATCAAGTTAGAGCAGCCAGGCTCAGTGCCCTAGCATGGTGCAGGTACTGTATTTTTGTTCTTTTTAGCTCTTTTTTTCCCACTGCCTCAGTGTGCCTGCCTTTTGTGAGGGCTCTGCTGACCTCTCCAGGTGACCCTAGCTGTCTCTGCTCATTGCCTGTTAAGACAGCTTCTCACAAAGTACCCTCACACTGTCACCTCCATTGCTCTTTGCACGAGGGAGGCATCCTCTGAGCAGCCACATCCTTTCTGCTCATTTCTCACATCTCTGCTTAAAAATCTCATCTCCTGTTGAGCCTCCAAACCTCCGCAGCAAGTCTTAATACCCAGACTCCTGAGGCCGTTTCTCAGGGCTGAGCTGATGCTCTGCTTTGTGTCTCTGTCCTTACTCTCTGTGGGAACAGAAGTGCTAAGCTGGGTGACTTCCACAGCAAGCAGTGATGTTTAAAAAAATACTGAGTTTTCCTGAATGTTTTCACTCTCTATTTTCACTCTATTTCATCAGAAGCGACTTGAAACTCCTGCTTTTCATCAGGCACCCTGGGGAAGCCTTGCTAGGAAATATTCCTTCTTCTTTGATGCAAAACACTTTGAATCAGAAGTGTTTCCAGTTGGGTTTTTTTTTGACCATGGCTATCACGGTGGGGTGCTGACTTGTCAGACATGTGATCTGTGATCATACAGTCTGTCTAAACCACCCTTGCTTTGGAGTCTGGAGTTCATCTGGAGCAGGACAAAAGTCCTGTCCTGGGATGCACTTGAACTGTGCAGTACATGAAAGGTGTTGAAGCAGAGACCTGGTGGGTTTGGTCAGTTGTAGTGTTAGATATAGATCCGAATGGAACTCATGGCCATAAATGAGAAAAAAAAGCAACCCATCCCTTCTTAGAAAAACAAAACAAAACAAAACAAAACAAAACAAAACAAAAAAAAAAAAAAACAACAAAAAAAAAAACCACAAAAAAAAAACCCCAAAACCACAAAACCAAAAAAATCCAACCAACCAACCAAAAAAAACCAAACCAAAACAAAAAACGAACAACCAGAAAAAGGAAATGCTTCCTTAACAGACTGGAGGATCTTTTTCTTTCCTCTTCTTCAAACTGAAGCTGCATTTTTTGCCAGGATGCACAAGAACAAGGCCTGTACAGCACAGGGACGCCCACGTGGAGCCAAGACAGGTCTAAGCCTTGCTGAATGCAAACTCACACATCTCTCAGCTGGATCACCGCTGTGTACAAGATCCTGAGCAGGCTGGCCCTTGTTCCCTGGGTAATCTCTCCAAAATCTCCCTTCTTTTACCTGCTGGAGTGAATGTTGTGGTAGATCCCACAGCAGGGAGAGGAGCGCTGGTGCTGTGATTGTCAGCCTCCCTCCAGTGTGCTTGGCTGTGCTTCCACAGATGGAAAAGCAGGCAGAAAAATACCAAAAGGACTGGGAATATTTCACGTTTGTTGAGCTCAGATACCTCAGTTAAGTCTCTGGGACTGGTGAGTAGGTGCTGAAGTCAGAGCAGTCAGACTCTGTTGGTATTTTCCTGCTGCGAGAGGCTCTGGCCAGTACCCTCAGTTTGCTGGAAGAGCAGGGATTGAGGCAGAGCAGATTTTGAAAATACTGGCATCACATTCTGCCAGGGAGGAAACTTTGTTAAATGAAGCAGACGGGGAGGGGGAAAAGAGAGGAGGAAGACTGAAAAATGAGCTATGACTCTGCAGCGTGGCTGTCCTGGGACTCCCCCAGCTCTGCTCCTGGCAGTCACCTCTCCCTGACCCTCCTGCTCCATCCCTCCCCAAACACTTCCAGCCGGGTGATCCTCCTCTCCCTACTCCTCCTCCCTCCAAGCAGTTGAAACCTTAAATCCTCCTGCACTTCCCTGTCAGTTGTTGTTCATGTCAACTTGAAATATCTGCAAATAGCCAAACGTGAAGCTCCTCCCTTCTGGTGCCCATCCACGCTGGCACAAGGAGCCAAGAAACGTGGGAATGGTGTGTGGGGAGGTGCTCTCGTCCTCCAGTCAGCACAGAAGGTAGTGAAGCACTGAAATTAATAAACAAGAGGGTTTGAATAGACACCCTCCCCCAGTTGCAGTGATTTTTCTCGTGGAAGCACTGATCCATAAAGTTTTGAGTTGAGCACTGTAAGTTGATTTAAAAATGCATCCAGTTCTGGCTGCAGGCATCTGGCCTGGGGTGGAACAGGGAATAGCTCAGAGGTCTGTGCTGCCTCTCCCTGCCCTGGCTGTGCTGCCCACTGCTGTGGGTCTCTGGAAGGGATGGATGAGTGGTGTCCTGAGTGCTCTGCGGTTCGAATGTAGGGCTGGGACACAGATGGGTCCTATTTTCCCAGGGCCACGGGAGTGGAACATCCTCATTATGGCTTTACAGGGAGCAGAGGACTGGCCATGGGCAAGTCTTCAGACTGCCTGGTGATTTTGGGGTGTTGCACTTTAAAGACAATTCTTTTTTCAGACTTTAAGTTCCTTTATCTTATGACTATCAGCCCCATTTCAGCTTTCACAATGCACAGCTCTCAAATCAGCTGTTCTTTTTTTTTTTTTTTATAAAACCTGTCCCTTGAGACATCTGTAAAACATTCTTGCTTGCAAAGCTACCTACTGATGTGCTCCTAATTACTGTAATCACATTATTTCAACGATGCTTCCAGTATAGAGGATTTTATCTTATCTTTGCACATAAACGGTGTTTGTATTTGGATTTTCTTTGGAATTGGAAGTTGTGATTAGAGTTTCTGGAGTCTTCCAGTGGGTGTGTGCTCCCTCTTACTTTAATATAGAGTATATGGCCAAGGGAGGGGCAGTTTATCTCTCTCTCCTGTCATGAGATGCACTGGAGAGCAGTGCTGAAGGTCAGGATGGAATTTTTTCAGGCCTTTACAGGATTCACTTGGCTGTTGGTAGTTGTCTTGTTCTTCTGGCAATTTTAAGTTGCACACAGACCTTGAAGCTGTAAACATCTTTTTGGGACTGATTAGAATAGTTTTGGAGTTTTTTTGTTTGGTTGTGTTTTTTTTCCATTTGAGACATCAGGGCAGGAGGAGGAGGAAGAGGGCAGGCTTGTGATGAAGTCACCGGGCAGCAGCTGAGGCCTCGGTTCAGTTCTGGTTGCGTGCTGTGGTACATTGTCTGGCACTAAAACCAGATATTTGGGGCCAAGTTCTAAATCCAGCAAGGTGAATATTAGATCTGCCATTGTTTTCAGTGGGGAAGTGTTTTATCAATTATATTTCTTTTTTAACATAGGAAGAAAACCTAAATAATTGACAGTATTAACTGTGGTCTCGTTTTCAATTCTCTGAAAGCTGCTATTTCTGATGCCTGTTTAAAAAGCACATGAAACATCACATTTTCCTAACCTGGCTGTGTTTCGTACACTCCTGATGCTTGCCTTGCTTAGAGATCAGTGAAGCAAATGAGTGCAGAAGCTGAAAGGCTTTTGAGCTGGGCCCCTGGAGCAGAGCAGGTCAGGACTGCCAGGGATGGTGGCTTTTAGAGGGCTTGTAAGCACCAGAGCTGCTTACTCTGGAAAACTGGAGGGAAAACAATAAACGTTGGTTTCCCAAATGCCAGAAAAGTCAGCAAGAAACTGTTCACTCTGACTTTAGTTTAGATGGCTTAGAGCAGTGATAAATAGAGGGTCAGTGTGCACATTAGTGGATTGGTGTAGGTGGTTAACATCATTCAGGAGCTGTATTTTAAAAAAAACAGCTTCTCTGTGATGCTTTATAACTTTACTGGTACTTTGATCTCCATGAGTCTGCTGAGATTGGGCTGTGATGGTGTTGGGCTGTTTTTGGCTTTGTCCATGGATGGATCTCAGAGCAGTTCTCAGGAATCAGTTGTCTGGTGTTTTTCTAGGCCCCTATGAGGAAGATAAATGCTGTGTGTCCCTGGGCCAGCTGAACTGTCCATGTGTCCCTGGGCCAGCTGAACTGTCCATGTGTCCCTGGGCCAGCTGAACTGTCCATGTGTCCCTGTGCCAGCTGAACTGTCCCCGCTCACACGCAGAGGCAGTGTGGCTGTCAGAGGTTCTGTTCACAAGACATGGAGTGTTCTGAGCCATGTTCTTCCTGGGGATCTGCTTTCCTGTGAGGACACAGGAAAGTTTTCCCATAACGAGGTATCCCTGTCAGTGCTGCAGCACTGCAAGGTTCCTTCAGACCTTAATGATGAAAGGCAGTGAAGCACCAGCCTCTGGTAATGAGCAGAGCACAGCACTTTGATGTTTTCCTTGAAGAAATCAAACGGGAAGTTGCATTGACTCCTGGGATGTCTTTGCTAAACATACACATATATCATCATGGGTGTGGGGAGAGGGGGAGGTTTAGGTTGGATATTAGGAAAAGGTTCTTCCCCCAGAGGGTGCTGGGGCACTGTACAGACTCCCAGGGAATGGGCACAGGCCCAAGGCTGCCAGAGCTCCAAGACCATTTGGACAATGCTCTGAGGCACAGGGTGGGATTGTTGGGGTGTCTGTGCAGGGCCAGGGGTTGGGTTCAATGATCCTTATGGGTCCTTTCCAGCCCAGGATATTTTATGATTCTCTGTTGGGGACTATTAGGATAATCTAATGGCTTTGTGGAAATCACGATGGCCAGGAAATACAGTGTCCCTGGGAGCTGGCTGTGCATGAAGGGAGAGTCTCTGTGCTGTTAATCACACATAAAAATGAGCGAGGGCAGCAATCCCCCCCAGACCTGATCCCAAAAGGGCTGTCCAGAGGAACCCAGCTCCCTCCATGGCCCACAGGCTGAGGGTGCCTCAGCAGGACAGTGTGAGTTGTCCCATGGGACACGTGGCAGCTTATGTGGCACTGTCTGGAGAATTTTGGATGGGAATAGCCAGATGGCAAGAAGAATTCCTGGGAAGAGATTCTCTCCACCAGAGCAGACTAAGCACTGCTTGCAGGGATGTCTTAGGTGTAGGAAAATCCATCTTCAAGGTGTGTAAATACTGCTCAGTATGTGTCCCTCCCTCATCAATTAATTTACAGGGGGATTCCTTTCAGGATCAGCTGAGCTACATTTGTCAAACTTTACCTGCCTATTTGCTCATGTGAGGACAGCAGTTTCCCACCTGGATTTTGCCCCCAAATCCACGCTGTGACCATTGCACACATCCATTTCAGTGCCCCTGGCAGCACAGGTGGAAATCCCTGCCCTGCTGCTGTTGGGAGCAGCTGTGTTCTGCTTGTGGCCACGTGTGAGAGAATTACCTCAGCTCCAATCTCATTCAACTCAGACTGCAACTTGGAGCACAGGGTGATGTTGGAGCAGTCCATAAAGCCTGAAAATCCTCCTCGGTGGCAGACTTTGGGGGTGAATTTGCATTGGTTGTGGTGGCCACTGGCAGCAGGGCAGGAAGTAAAAGGCTCAAACTTGCAGTCAGGCAGAGTTAGGTTATCTCTGCAGGGCAGTGAATCTCTCAAGCAGATTGTGAAGTCACTTCAGGAGGGTTTAAATAGCAGGTCAAGCTCACGTCATCCTCCTGCAAGGCTGAGTGGATCCTCTGCTGCACCAGAGAAATGGATGGAGTGACCTCTGGAGGTGTCTTGTTAGCCCTGTGTCATCATTCAGAGCTGTAGCTTTGAAGAATAACTTTTATTTTGGGTCCAATTACATGAAATTATATTGCAGGCGTTGCCCTCAGGACCCTTTAAAGGCTTCATCTGGTTCTGGGCTGCAGTGGGGATGGATTAGAGGAGAGAATTACTGAGGTGGTTCAGTGGCTGAGCCTTTTAGCTCCATACCCTCAGCACTGGTGGCCACCACCAGCTATGTCTTGGAGAGCTGGCAGGCAGCAGGGGCAAGGTAAAATGTGTTTCACCTCACTTTTGTGGGGATTTGTAGGGTTTGAGATTGCCTCTTCAAGTGTGAAGTGTGATGTCTGTCAAACTGATACCATCACCACTGAAAAATTTCATGTCAAGGAGGTTATGCTCATTTACTTTGGAGTTTTGGCCACACATCCACACTGAGTGGTCTGAATTTAACAGCCATGTGGGTTTGCTCAAATCATCCCACGAAATATTTCCCCAGGGCTGGCTCTCAGCCTTCAGCAAAGCTGATCTGGGTGAGTTATAGTCTTGGTCGTCCACCCTTTAGGTGCAAATCTGGTGTTTCTTATGTAGTCCAGCTCACACAATCTGTGTCTGTGATCTGCCTCAGAGCCAGGCAACTTCCATGTAGTATTTCCAGGGGGTAAGTGACCAGTGAAAAATCCTAAATCTGGAAATAATTAAACTTCTACTTTAATTTTCAGTGTCAGCTGAATACTCGAGGGAATTTTAACATGATGTATGAATAATTAACACTAGCAGTTTAAAGCAGCTTTCTTGCTAAGACTAAGCACTACGCAAAGGAAATAAAATAAAAACTCCCTTTAAAATCTCCTAAAGGGAAAAGGAAAGGTAAATAATTACTTAACCTCCTGAGACTCTGGTGAAGTCAGAAACTTCCATTTAAATTACTCACTCAATTTAATATTTTAAATGCCACAAAATCATGGAATTCAGTTCCAATTCTCAGAACAAATTGTAACTGTGTCCCCCTGGTTTGCACTCACGTCCTTTCATGATTATACATTTTAAAGGCAGTGGCTTAACAGGTGCACGTGTGCCTAAAAAAATCCTGCTTTAAAAGTAAAATTACAATTTAAAGGTAAAATTTCATATAAAAGCCAAAAGTCATATCCAGCTTTCCTGGAGGAGAAGTTTCCCCATTCTAATATTTTTCTGAGCATGCATCACTTGCTTCTTTTGTGCCATACGGATGAAATACATACTCTGGAAGGGAGAGAGTTGAAATTGGTGCTGCGGCTTTCCATCTTTTTCTCTTGATTTTGTACGACTCATGGTCTTGGTTTTGCTCTCACCGAACCCCTACTTATCTTCTGTGCTCGAGCTCCTTTTAAAGCAAAACAAAAAGCACAGCTCTGCATTAAATACGTCACCAGGAGATTGCACTGCTATGCATGCGAATTATCGTAAAGAAAATACTGAACAGATTTGCTTTAACTCTCTAAAGAAATTCACCTCCTGGCTGAATGCCAGCATGAGAAATACTGGCTTTAAAAGGAGCAGTTTTGGAAGGTGATAAAGCCCTGGAAATAGGATGAAATTTCCAAATGCTCCAGAGCTATAACAAACAGCTTGTGGTAATAGAAAGTTGGCAAGGATAATCCCTGTTTGAGAAGAGCTTCTAGAGGATGGAGCAAAATAAAGTCACTTAATATCAGTTTAAAGTCTGGCCTTGTTAGGGAAGTCGGTTTTTTCATGGAATCAGAATAGTTTGTGTTCAAAGGGATATTAAAGACCAACCCATTCCAATCCCCACCGTGGGCAGGGACACCTTCCACTAGACCAGGATGCTCCAGAGGAGTTCCTGCTGGAGGGTTCATTGCCTGTGTGCCCAGGTTATTCAGAGTTTCATTTGATGGTGACTGATATCTGGTTAATACCCATCGGAGTCAATCTTCTTAGTGAAGGACAGCTCAGCCTATAAATCTCTTTTCTTTCTGTGGCCGCTGCCTTTCAACAACAACGTAATTCCATTTAATGCATTGTGGTAACTCTTGGTTGGTGCTCTAAACTGAGAGGAGATGGGCAAAAACAGATACAAATGCATCTTGGCTATGATGCAGCTTGTCCTTCACCAAGGATCTGAAGAGGAATTAGGAAGGGACAGTGTGTGTGTGTATGTGAAAAGTCTCACCGAGGGAGTGCCAGTGAAAATATGCTGTTGTCATGTAGCTGTGGTCAGGCAACCTGACAGCTCTGTGCTGCAAAAAGCAGGATAATTAGGACTTTTTCCTTCAGATAAGGGTGTTTTGGGCACCTTCGATTTCTCTCTCTCTGAATTTGTTCCTAGCTCTTAAAATATTGTTTTTAATTGCTCTTTTCTTTGGAACAATGAATAATTTAGGCTCATATTATGTAAGAAACACTATTCTCCCAGATTGGTTTCAAATGTACTCAGAAAAGCCAAACCCAACTGCTTCATCAGGTGCTGAATTACAGCAATATGTCACTGCAGACTCTTCCTGTGTTCCTCAAATATTTCCAGATACAAATATATTCCGTATGTGCCCCAGAGCACGCCATGGGAAGCTGACTTCATCCCGGCTCCATTTGGCACTGCCTGGAGATGCTGATCCATGACCTTGCAGTCGGGAAAGTGCCGTGTGCGAGCAGGAGGCAAGAAAAATAGGAGAGTGCGGCTTGAGTTGGAGATACTGCAGGTTTCCAGGGAATTTTTGGTGCAGGAGGGGTGTTTGTGCTCGCAGGTGAGGTGTCCAGGTGCAGAGGGTGGCCGGAGAGCGCACAGCTCCAAGCGCCAGCCTTAGTGACACAAGAGGGAGCTATGGACTCTCCTGAGATGCTGCAGGGTTCACCCAGGCATGGAAAAACATGTGAATGGGCAGGAGAAGGAACCTCAGAGCACAGGAGCCTCTGGAAAGACAGACCAGGCATCTGCTGGGCTTGTACTTGTAGGGTTGCTTTGCTGCTGGTTAACCCTAAGGGATCTGGGGAGGAAGTTCAAGGGAAACCATCTTCCCCAGGGAATACAGATAAAAAATAATAGATGGTTAACACTTGGACTTGAACAATTTAGAAGTCTTTTCCGACCTAAATGATTCTGTGGTAGTTCCTGAGTCTGATGCCATTGTGGAGATAGGAGTTAGATGTGTGGAATTACACTTGCTGTTCGAGTGTTGAGCTTCACTGCTTATTCCTTCCTGTTTATGTTAAATTGCACCTGGCTGTAATTCCATGTCAGAAATAGGCAATCCTTTAGAATTCGCATTAGGTGAAGTTCTCCAGGCATCAGTTCCATCAGCAGAGCTTCCTGGAGGCTTCAGATCAGCTGCTGGGTGAGGCCAGGGCTATCACCAGTGCTTGGTATTCTGCAGATACCCAGTTTCCAATATTCCATGGCTCAACCTCATTTTCTGGCTAATAGCATTGCTCATATTATCAGGTGATCAGTAGCTCTGCATCCCTCAACCATTGCTCCATTCCCTGCCCTGTGTGTTCAGCTGTGCTTCTTCCCAAATTGTGTATTTTTGCATGAACAAAATTGCTGCTTTCCCTCCCCCTCTCTTCTTTAAAGCTCTTTTAAACACCTCTTGCATTTTTGTCCTCATTCTTGCCTTTCACCCCAGTTCCTGGGTGGATACTACGTGCTATACTTGATACAGTCTGATCTATAAATAAGAAGCAGTTTGTTAGAGAGTAAAATTAGCAGGCCAGATTTTCAACCGCGCTTCTAAATGCATGCCCAGGCACCTCAGAGTGTGCCTGTCCTCGTTTCCCGAGGTGCTGAATCCTGTTGTTATCCTTGATTTCAATGGGGATTGGTGATGCTCAGGACTCCTGGAAATCAGGTCACTTTTCTATTTGGGTCCTGGGCATGGATGGAAGAGCCCGATCTCCAGCACTGTGTTATCAGTGGAGAGATTAAGGCATGGACAGGTTGGAAGTTTGTTCCTGGTCAGTCTCTTAGCAAGCAGCAGTGAAGTGGGGGGTTTGGGGAGGGAGGTTCCTGTATATAAGGGGTAACATTGGATTCTCAATGGGTGACTGTGGACTTAAATCCCCGTGGTGACAAATTGCAAGGACTTGAATTCACATCCATCATTTCACTTTGAAACGTAGGCTGGAATTGTTACCCTGATCTGAACATTGCTGAAAGGGAATCGTCTGCAGATCTGCTGCAGGAATGTTGCTGATGAGTTATGGCTGGAGGTAACCACAGAACTTTATCTCTCTGTAATTATCCTAAAGTGGTGCCAGCTCCATTCTCTTGTGGTCATTGAAAGTGTTGCCGTCCATGGGAGCACAACAAGGATTCAGTCAGAAGCCTGAGCGAGAACCTAATAAGAATCTGGAATTTAGGCAAATGGAAAAATACAGCTGTGGGTATATCGTGGTGGCTCCTGGATTAGTCTTCAGCTCAAGTAAAATGGTCCAAGCACTGACTTACCACACTGATGAGCACAACTAGAAAGGCCCACAGAGAGAATTCCTGATCTTTGATTTTTGACAAGCAAAGAACTGATGAAAATCGCAACAGGGACATCTTGGTTGTGCTCCTGAAAATGCACTCAGCTGGGGGTGCTGCTGTTTGTGTTTTAAGAGTGTGCAACACATGGACATTACCCCAGTGATTAAGCTAATTGAAATTAAAATTGCTACCCAGCACTGCACTGATGCAAAAGGAAATACTTTAAAGGTGCAGATTTTCATATGGATTGCTTCCTTTACCAGGGAGCTCCTCCCCCACTGCAAAACAACCAAAATACAGCTGTTAATGCTGGGGGAAACAGCAACTCTGTATTTTTCCTTCCCGAGGTGGAGGAATTCACTAAAGCCACCTAAACCACTGCTGCTGGCCTGGCTGGGGACACAGGGAGCGTGTGCCATGCTCTGACTCCCCTCTGGCCAGTGCCACAGGCTAAGGCTCAGAGAGGCTGGGTTGGTCTGGGAACCCTGCCTGGTGCTTTTCAGGCTGGTTTTGAGCCCTCAGCACACTCTGCTGAGCACCAAAGGATGGATCGCTCAGCAGCTCTGCAGCCTGCCCTCACCTTCACACCTCCAAGGCTGCCGAGCCAGGAAATGGGCCAGGAAACAATTAATCTTCTCTAGTTTAGGAATTTCTAGAAACACAGTAGGAAGATCATTAAAGAGTGCCCCCTGTGGCTTCTTTATCCATGCCGTGGCAGCTCATGCAGCAGAGCATCTTCAAGGGAGATGATGGATTTGTTCTTCTGGAGTCTCCTTATGGGTTCATCTTGCTCTGGGACAAGTTGGGAAAACAGGATCTGCAAGTGAAAGAAATGGCCATATCTCAGCAGAGTGCTGACATCACTTTTGTCTTTCAATTTGCTTTGTGCTTTAGAAAAAAAACCCCACATATGTATTGCCTGGGAGCAGAATAAGAGGGAGCCAGAAGGGGAGGAATGACAGAAGAGGGGCCAGTTTGACAGATGCTTGTTGACACTGCAAAGAGAAATAGTTGCTTTACCTGCCACCACGAAAAATAGTTCTGGGCTTTTGACGGTGTTTTTGGCAGCTGTGCTTTTATAATTAAATTGTGCCCCTGGTTAGGAAGGCACAGGTAGGGGATGATTAAAAGCCTCAGAGGATGTGGTTGCTGCATTTCTCCTGTTACGGCTGTGTAACCCAGGGCTCTGCTCGGCAAAACCTGAGCATACACAGAGTATCAAGCAGAAAGAGCTTTGCATGCAGAGCATCCAAACTGGGTTTTCTTTGTTAGCTCAAGAGCCTCCAAGTTCTCCCTCCAAGTCCTCCCGTGTGCTCAGTGCCAAGACAAGTACTTGGCATCCTGTTCCACTGCTCCGAGCTCTGCTGGAGGAGGAGCAGCTGCTTCAGTCTCCATTCCCCAAGCCCTCTCCCAACACAGCTTTTCCCTCTTTGGGAAGAGTGTTTACATAGGTACTTTAAGCAAGCAGGGATTACAGAAAGAGGAGGTTAAAGCTGAATTTGACTTACGGGATTTCTGAAAGCTTCCTCTGTTGCCAGCCCACTCCTGCCGCATCCTTCTGGGATTCTTCAGGGTGGATCTGGTCTGGTGGGGACCAGGAGTTCCTGAGCCTGGAACTCGGGAGCTTGTGCTCCTCTGGAAGGAATGAGGGCTAAGTTTCATGATCAGTTTCCAAACGTGGTCCATGATGCCAAGGGGTTGGGCTGTGCGTGCTCAGCCATTTGTTCTTGTTCTGTTTTCCAGCTCCCCTCTTAGCCCAGCAAAACCATCACAAGGTCGTCTGGGGATCCGTTTCAAAACAGCTTTCCTTTGGCCCATGTCAGAGCCCAGCTCAGCACTGCTCCTCGGTTCTGGGGATGCCTGATGCAGGCAGGGAAGTCTCACACAATTTTACAAGACCGAGTGCAAGATGCTGCACCTGGGTTGGAGCAATCCCACTTTTTCATATGGCTTTTGGCATCCCCGAGAGTCATGTTAAACACCCTGAATCCCACATTGGAAAGGACAGGGGAATACATGTAAAAGAGAAAGGACTGGTGAAAGAACAAGTGGAATGAAACCCTCTGCAACATCCTGTTGCAGTAATTTAGTAGATTAATGCTGAGTTACTTCAAACCCCAGGAGAGGATAGCTGGAGAAGCACTCCTGGAAGGAGAGGGTTCCTGGGAGCATGGAAAACCATCCTGAGTGGCATATCATGCAGTAAAACCACTTCAAAATACCATTTGTGGGACAATCCCTGAGGGAAAAGCTGCCATTGAAGTGAGAGTATGGTGTGAGGGAGGTCAGCTGGCTCCGCTGGTAACAGTATAGGGTGACTTGGAGGTCCTCAGGGTGAGTTCACTGGGTACTCTGGATCATGAGAGCAATTTTTGTGCCCACTGAATACAGAGCTGAGTCGCTGGGTGAGCTGCAGCAGTGCAAGTCTGCAGTCCGGGGAGGCTTGGGTGAGCATGACACGTGGACATCTGGTTTTTCCTTTTTTTTGTTTTTCTTCTTCTTCATGATCTCAAAATTTTGGTGGAGAGGGTAAAAAGTGTGTTCAGTCTGACTGAGTCTGCCAGGAATCTGTATTCATACCAAGGTCTTGCAGAGAGAGGCCTACAGGCATTTTACGTGCATGAAAAACTAATGCAAAGTCTTCTCGCTGTCAAGACACATCTGTAGGAAGCAAAAGAGTCCGTGTGCTCTTCCAGGGCCTCTGCACCATATTTCTGTATTCCCATTATCCCTGGAGTGCTGCTTCCTGACAGGAGGGTGTAGCCAGGTGGGGGTTGGTTCCTTCTCCCACGTAACAGATGATGGGACTAGGGGAAATGGCCTCAAGTTGGCCCAAGGGATGTTTAAATCAGGTATTGGAAAAATTCTTCACTGAAGGGTTGGTCAGGAACTGGATCAGGCTGCTCAGGGCAGGGGTGGAATCACCAGCCCTGAAAATATTCCAAAAAAACATGTGGATGTGGCATCTGGGCACGGGGCTTAGTGGTGAACGTAGTGGTTCTGGTCCTGATGATCTCTGAGGTCTTTTCCAACCTCAATGATTTTCTGATTCTGTTATTTTATGATTCATCTTGGTCCCTCTGTCCCCCAAACAACACTTACTGAGAGGAGCCCTTTTGTGCAGTGGTGCAGAGAGCAGCATGTGGTGCCTGTTCAGAAATGGTGGAAATCACCTGTTGTACTCTTGATTTATTACATGGCTGGGGCAAGACATTGCCAGGCAGTCATCAGGGGGAAGAAAAAAGGTCTTTAAAAACCCTGTCTTTTCATGGACATGGATGCTGAAAGATTTGGAAAAGAGGGGCAGCCCCTCCTTAGGTATTTAGAAATAAGAGCTGAGTGAGCGACTTGGTCCCACAGGCTGTGGAAAGCTGTGTTTCCCCTGCTCATTCCCTCTCAGGGAATGTGTATTTGACCTGCTCTGGCCACACCTGCCCATTCCTGCTCACTGATAATCCATGGTTCTGTGAGCAGAGGGTCATTTTGAGCTTGAAGGTGCCCGTATTTAGCAGGGGTTGTAAGGGAACACATTGGTGCCAGATGAATTGTTGGCTACTGAGTCCTGATAGCACAGCTTGTGCCCTAACGAGGAGATGGACTTTTCAATAGCTTCACAGAATCCTGCCACGGGCTCTGATTTACCTCTGACAAGTTAAACCAGGACCAGATCAATACTGTGCTCTGTGGCAGTAAATAGGCTTGATTTTATTTATTGAGTAAGAATTTATTTTAGATTAAGGGTGGATTTTTTAAAGGGTAGAGCACACTGGCCTTTCAAGGCTGTGGATGGCTGCTGGATCTTGCTGGGCCAGATCTCAGCTCCTGCAAAGCCTGGCTTGGGGAGCCAGTGAAAGCAGGGGCACATCACTCCCCTGGGAACTGGGAGGCAGCAGGATCTCATGGGTATCCTCAATGGGAGCAATTTCATTTAGAAACAGCTTGTTTGGAACTACCACTCAGTTCTGTAAGTGGCCTGAGGACCTGAGGAGACTTTTCATAAAAATAATTCCTGTTTCCACCAGGTAAAGCGGGTCTGATTGGGGCTGGGCCTGGGACATGAAGCTGTGGAGGTGTGCCTGCTTCTCCAGCCCGTGGTGGGGATGTGTGTGGGGAGGGTGAACTGTCCAAATACCCCTGGAAGAGGTTTGCTATGCTTGGGGCTTCCAGTTCATCTCTGGGAAAGAGGCATTTCAGGTACCCCTAAAACCACATTACTAAGAGGTATCATCATCCTCAAGAAATTCAGGATCTCTCTGAGAAAAGCCTGTTTGACTTTCACTACCCATTTTCTGATGCGTAGCACAGAATCCCAGAATGGCTTAGGTTGGAAGGGACTTTAAAGACCATCCGGTTCCAACTCCACCTTGCCATGGGCACGGACACGTTCCACTCTCCCAGGTTGCTCCAAGCCCTGTCCAGCCTGGCCTGGAACACTGCCAGAAACCACAGCTTCTCTGGGCATCCTGTGCCAGGGCCTCACCACTCTCACAGGGAAGAATTTCTTCCAAAGATTGAATCTAAATCTCCCCTCCTCACTCAGCTTTTCCTGTATGTTGAGCTGACTCCGTGTCCCTCTTCTCACTCTGGAAAACCATCACCAGCCCTGAGTCAATGTCTGAGTCCTGTCTGCTCTCATCACACCAAGCATAGTCCGACAGGACAGTCCAGAGACTTGACTAATTGACCCAGGGAGAGTATGAGGAACCAGACTAATTATGGTGAATACTCAGCTTCGACATTTTCCTTGTGTCACGACTGTTTAATCCTCCCTTAATCCCCTAATGCTGCTCAGTGACTTTTCTTGTGTTATCTTCATTGTCTTGCTAATAAGATGTTGCACATAGCAGAGATTTACACTGAAAGGTATTAAGGAGGATTATATGAAGATTAGACAAGAAACACTCACAATAGGTTGGAGATTTCTGAGTTCCCAAATTTTTAATTTCTATAGTGCAAGTGTTTTTTCAAAGAATTCATAGATAATTTCTTCTAGAAAATTCAGAAAGTTGCTACTGTTCAAAAGAATTCTCTTGAATTGCAGCACTGGTTATGTTCAGGCTGCTACTAGCTGTATTTGCCATCTGGTTTTGTTTTCTTTTTTAAAAAGTGGACCCAAATTATGAGGGGGAAAAAAAGAGGGAGAATTAGACTCACATGGGATCTCACTCTGCTGGACCAGGTACACATGAGCATCCTCCGTGGTACCCCTGCCGATGAGTGCAGATGGACTTTGACACTCAGATCACAAATTTCAGAGGGCTCTGTGGGTGCTGGAAAAGGTTTTATGCTGAGCCTTTATAACCACAATTATTTAACCTCTAACTCTAAGGCCTGGCCGTAGTGGAGCAGGGCTGATGACTTGCAGCTGAGATTTTGGGCTGTTATTTCACCATCAGTAAATTCATATAACTGGAATTTTGCAGGAGCAAAGGCACCCTTGCATTAGATCAGCACTTCAAAAGGGAAAATTGAAATACTTTTGAATAAAACAGCAGAAAGTAATGGGTGGTAGATTTCATGGTTAACTCTCAGAGCTACTGGAAATTAATCTTACTGTAGGGCTTTAAACAGAACCACACCTGGAACGAGGATTTGGTCACTGTTTTCCTTCAAAAGCTACAGCACTGTGTTCAGTGTAAAGCTGGGACACAGTGGCTTGTGTCCTGTCCTTTGAATCCTCTGCCATAGGAGCCTTTCCCAAGAATTCACATCTGCCTTGGGAATCTTCTGTAATTGGGTGTCTGACGCCAGTGGGTGTGAGGCTATTTTGACTTCCAGGTATCCACAGAAACATGAATAATAAGTGGTACTTGCTGACAGCTTTTCAAACGTTTCCTGCCTGTCCTTAGCAGTGGTCTTGCATTCCCTGTTCTATGGAGATTGGAAAACACCACCTGCAAGGATCTAAATGCAGTGGTGGGATGCTTCTCTGGGAATTCTACAGAGCATCCTACTTCTGACACCCATTCTGAGCTCTCAGCAGGTTCCCTTCACCCTAGTTTTTCTTGTCAGCTCAGCTAATAATAGCTGGTGTTTATTATTAGCACCTCTTTGTTATTAGCTCCATGAATACAGGTTGAGTGACTCACAGAGTCACAGAATGATTTCGGTTGGAAAACACCTCCAAGATCATCCAGTCCAACTGTTCCCCCAGCATCCCAGCCCACCACTAACCCATGTCCCCAAGTGCCACATCCACATGGCTTTGAAATCCTTCCAGGGATGGTGATTCCACCCATTCCCTGGGCCTGTTGCCATGGCTGACCACCCTTTGGAAATGGACGTGCTCTGTCCCAATGCTCTCAGCTGTTTGACACCACTCTATCCATCCCCCGCAGTCTGAAAATCTTCCAGCAATGGATTTTTCTGCCTGACATCATCTCATTTAGTGGTTCACTGTTCTCCTTGTGGAACAGTTGAACTGCTGTCCCACTGAACTTCCCATTAATGCAATTAAAGCCTCTTGGTCCTGGCCTTGTCTACATGGACATGCCTAATGGATCCTTTCTTTTGGGCAGGAAAATGCTCATGAAGATGACTGGAACTAGGTGATCTTTAAGGTCCCTTTCAACCCAAACAATTCTATGATTTTCTGTCTCCTCTCTGTCTTTTTGAAGTTGTTTGACCCCACACACAGATGTGGGGGTTTTTTTTAACGACTTTTGATCGCTCTGGTCCATTTTCACATCTTTGCTGAGGCTTCAGATCCTCCTTCAAAAGCTCTGGGAATTCTGCACCCACCCTTTAAAATCAGAAGGGCTGGGAAATGTAATGCGGCACCAGTAACATGGCAACAAACTTCATCTTCTGCTGTAGTTTTTCCTAAAAATTATTTGTTTATATTTCTTCATCCAAGGAACTTCCTGATGCCAGCTGGGGTGAGAGGGGTCACAGTGTTGGACGATGTGAGTTCCTACCCCTACCACAGGACATGCTTACATAGGAAGGTGCTGGTGGCTGAATTTTGGGACTGGCCAGCCCTGGATTTTTAACCTGCTATGCAATTCTGATTTATGGTATTGAAAGAAGCCCTAAGCCATCTAATTAACTGCTGGCTACCCAAAAGATAGCAAATATGACGAGTGATTTACTGTCACACTGACATGCTCTATAGTCATGATGACAAGCACAAAATGGAAGTTTTCTCAACTCAAATGCTCTCTTGTGGTAAAGAAGAGGCACTTCATAATTGCAGAACCAGAAAATGGAGACAGCTTATTTCACTCCTGGCAGCTTTGTTAATAAAACATTGGGAAGGCAAATAATTATCTGACATGCAATTACATCTAAGCTGTTTTCCTTGGGGAAAAAAAAAACCCAATAGAAGTGTAGGGCGTCTGGTTTTATTATCCTGTCTGGAAAGGCTGTATTGGATATTTGGAATGTATACTCGATTTATGCTTTGTTATTGAGCAGACTGAGCTTTGGTTGTCTACTTGGACTATGTTTTACTGCCAGGGAGTTCCTGAATGGCCAGGGTGAAGTAGGAATCTTTCTCCTAAGCTCTTAAACTTGGAAAGAGTTTGAAATGTAGGTGCTTTTGATGTGGAATGCCCAAACTCTGTTTTTTCAGAAACTCGTGGCTTAGTCATTTTGCCAGCACTACCTCTCAAATGAAAAGATCACAGAACCAGAGAATGGTTTAAATTGGAAGGGACCTTAAAGATCACCTAAATCCTTCCACCTTGAGTAGGTGGGGTGTGTTGTCGGGAGTCAGGTGAGCTCTGCTTTCTCAAACGAGTTCTGTGCATGCTCCAGGTGAGACTTCTGTGTGTTCCCCATGAGGTTCTTGCTCTTCACTGCGCCTGGCTGTGGGTAAAGCCCCTAGGATGAAATTTATGATGGGGTACCAAACATATTTTGTCTTGTTGATTCAGGATTAGGACAGCAGGGTACATCCAGCCTGGCAGAGGCTCTGAGGGCAGTGACACTGAGTGCATGAAATCAAGTTCCTCTTGAGGGAAAAATTTCTTTTTTGGTTTTTCATTGAGCAATTTTCTTCTCCTTCTGATTCTTCTGTAAATATGAATGAGTTTCTAATGCTGGAGGTAATTTTTAGTATTTTTGTCAACCTGAAATTACAGCATTACTGAATGGTTTGGGTTGGAAGGGTTCTTAAAGCTCATCTCATTCCAACCCCTGCCTTGGGCAGGGACACCTTTCACTAAACCAGGTTGCTTGGGGTCCATCTGTGTTTTTTTCTTACAACATCAAAATACTGAAGATGCATCAAAGTTGATACATTTTCTGTTTCCATGAAATGCTGAATGTCTTTTATCAAAATTGGAGCCCAGCTCTTCATGCCCACAATTAATATTTTTTCCTTCCATCTTTAATTGCATTAAAAGTTTAATATTTCTTGCTGTATGATATACCCACATTCCAGCAGAGCAAAAAGCCTAAGAAACCACTTTGCCAGCTCTGGAGACATCAGTGTGTATCTCCTGATCCTTGCGGGTGGGTGGTTTATGTTTCAAAATTCTCACGATTAAGGAAAATCTGAGGTTTATTTTAATTGAAAATTTAATCCTTGTGCTTCCCAGGGACGCATTGGTTGTCAGGTCTATAAAATCACATAGTAAATAAAAAGCTTTCCGAAGGCACTGTAGCAGAAGATGTTGCTACTTTCACCTCAGTTGAGTGCTTGTAGAGGGAGAGGGTGGGGGAATCATCTGATATTTTGGGGTTGCTTTCAGGTGCATCTTCTTAGACCCAGAGGCAGAGGAGCTGCAAAAAGGAGGAAAAAGCAGGGTCAGGGTAGGACTTCCATTAGGCTGAGGCACCCACATGTGATGTAGTTGATGCAGTTTGAAGATGCCTCTGCTCATTGCAGGGGCTGCACTAGACGAGATTTAAAGGTCCCTCCCAGCCCAAACCATTCTGTGACACAGGACCTGGCCAGTGGTAGCCAAGAGACCACTGGCAGTGGGCGATCTGAGTGTTTCCCACTGCTTTCACAGAGGTTTTGGAGTCACTCTCCTTGTAGCACCACTGCACATCTTCCCATTGGCATCTTTGAGTCGATGTTTAGCTGGTGCTGTTTATCTTATTGCCAGGACTTGCCTGCTAGGGAAGGCTAAAAATAGGTCACATTGTGTTTTTCTGTTACAAAATCAGGATGAGTATTACAGAGTGAATTCTTGGGCTGATTACTGAAAATAGCAACCCATGTTAACATGAGCCAGAGATCAGTGTGTAAACATGCAACCCCCAAGGGTACTAGAATTTCTTCAGGTTTAGTAGGTATTTCTTGCAGTCATTAGGTGAGATTTTAGAGAGTTACTCTACTCCTTGGCATTTACAAAATACAGGAAATTCTAAGTAAAGTTCAGTCGGTGCCTCAGTGAACAAAACATATGAGACTGTAGTGTGCCTTCAGTGTGAACATTCTCAATTAAATCATACCTGCCTGTGAGGGGTCAGTTTTGGGTCTGGTTTGACACTTTTGGGTCTGGTTTGACATCTTTGGGGACATGGACAGTGGGATTGAGGGCAGCACCGAGGGAGAAGGTGTGAGCAGTCCTGCCCACCCCATGGATTGTGGCACACCCTGGTGGGGCTGCAGGACCCTCACTTGCCTGGCAGATGGCAATGGAATGCTTTGCTGATATTCTTAGTTGCTGAGCAGGGATGTCCAACAGTTTTTAAGGCAGTGAGAGTTCTGACAGAGTAAGTAATTCAGAATTTGATTCTTTAAAATTCATGTAACATGACTGGCTACAGCAGTGAGGTGAAGGGTACTTTTCTCTGCGAGCCTTGGAAGTTGTTTTGGATTGAGTTGTTTGAATCAAGTAGCATTTGCTGCATGTTTCTGATTTTGCTAGAAGCAAGTAAAAGTTCAAACTGAAGTCTTGACTTCACTATACATAAAAATTCCTTTATGGGATTCATCTGTTTTGATCTCAGTTTGACTGTTTGTCTCTTCTGCATCTTGCATCTAATTTGTATTCCAGCGGGATAAAATGAACTTGATAATGGCCTTTTAGCTTGTCATCTTAAAACACATGCTCAGCCTGGAAGAGCCAATAAAAGTCATGTTTATGAGTCTTTCAGTCTAGTGATTGGAAATGGGCTGCCCTGTCGGATGCAGGGACATATGCCAAGTGGATTTTAGATGGATCTTGTAGCCAGTGGTGCTCAAAACTAACAAATGCTATGGGTTTGGGTCTGAGCACTGTTCCAAAATCAGTTAAAGTCAAAGAAACATTTTCATGTCTTTATCAGGCATTCACACACTCTGCTTCGCATTGGGAGCATCTGCCCTACCCAGGGTGTCTAAAAGCCATATGACCAGAGAGGAGTAAGTCACAGCACTGCCATCACAGCCAGGGGGAGGAATTGGGTGCCTTCAGAGTTACTAATATCAGGTTATGATACATCTGTGAGAGAGGAGGTTGTGAGTCATCTTCTAGCGTTAGGTTAGAAGGGGGAAACTTTCCCACCACTGACCTCATAAAGATGTTGGTATGGCTGGGCCAAACTTTGGCATCCAAAGCCCAGTGAGATGGATCCCATTACCAACGTGGAAATTCAGTGTTCCATGTACTTGTGCAGCTGTTTCCCTTTAGCAGTGGTGATTTGCCCTCCCTGGGTGTGTGATAGCACACTTGTCATCTTCTCTGGGTTGGAGAAACCTGTGCTTGCCTGGAGTTCAACTCCAGCTGGGATGTGGGTTGCAGCTTCAGTGAGAAGAGCGAATAGCCTTTCCTTGTGCAGCAGGTCCCTAAAATATGCATGACTAACTAGTGCCAGCAGAGCTGGGGTAAGCCAAGGAGCAGAACGTGTTCTGATGGCATCAGCCGCTCCGTGCTGGGAGCATGGCAGGCTTGTTAGTGGACGTGATTCAGCACTCCCCAGTCCTAACTCGGCAGCCAGGGCTGGTTTGCTGTCTGGTTAGTGAGTCAGCAAACTTGCAGCTTCACCCTGCCCTTGTGTGGATAAATATTTCCTGAGCCAGGGGACAGAGGCTGCTGCAGCAGCGCATGCCGTGCCTGCGCACAGAGGGTACTGGGAGTGAACGGGAGGAGCTGAGGCCTCCAGCCATGGGGACTCTTGGCTGGGATGAGGAATCTGTCCTGAGACACACCTTATTCACTGGTTTTCTTTTTTAATGAAGCTGGTGCAGGGGAGTGGATATGTCTGTCTCGAGAGCTTTGGTGAGTGTCCTATCAGTTTTTGCCCCAGCTGGGAGTGGGTGTGGAGGGTGTTGCAGGTTATCATCTACACTGTGTAGTTACACTGCTGTGATTCACACTGCAGGCTTCCTTGACAAATAGGGACTCCTGAGGGAAAATAATTGGATCTGTAGATTGATTATAGAATCATTTAGGTTGGAAAACACCTCTAAGATCATTGAGTCGCACTGTTTTGCCAGCACTGCCAAGGCCATCACTAAGCCATGTCCCCAAATGCCACATCCACACAGCTTTTAAATCCCTCCAGGGATGGGGACTCAATCATTGTCCTGGGCCACCTGGTCCAGGGCTTGACAAGCCTTTCCATGAAGAAATATTCCCTAATTTCCAATCTAAACTTCCCCTGTCTTAACTTGAGGTCATCTCCTCTTGTCCTGTCCCTTGTTCCCTGGGAGCAGACCCTGACCCTCTCTGGCTGCACCCTCCTGTCAGGAGTTGTGCAGAGCCACAAGGTTCCCCCTGAGCCTCCTTTTCTCCAGACCGAGCCCCCTCAGCTGCTCCTCATCAGACTTATGCTCCAGATCCTGTTATTACTCATTGTTTATTATGAGGAGCATCACTCAGCTTCCACTACCTGAGAATAAGAAAACGTAAATATGTTCCAGACTGAAAGCACAGAACTCGAAGCAAGCAACAGCATATGAAAAACTGTTTTAAAGGCACCTGGAAACTTAGTGTAGCCTTGAATTTTGGAGGCAAACCCCCATATTTTCCCACTGTGGTGCTGTGCATGAACATGAGGTAGCACAGGCCTGAAGATTTTACGTTGACTTGCAGTCTTGCTGTAGTTACTTGCAGTTACTATTACGCCATCGTGGTAACTCTGCCATCACACGGCACTTGTGGATGGATTGGTGTCTGATGTACCTCAGGAGAGAGGGACAGAGCTTCCTTCTCTCTCTGCCACTCCATAGTGTTTTACTCTTTTCTTCAGCAGATGTAGAGCAGAGATGGAGAGCACAGAGAAAGGATCAGAGCCTATATGAACGGCATCTCGTACAGAAATGCAGGAGCAGAAACAGGTGGCCAAAGCTCTTGCTTGTGTAGTCGGAGAAGCTGATGCTTTTCAAACTGCAAACTTTGATGGAAGTTCTAGGTACCAATCCCACATTGTTTTGAGCAGTTTTGTATTGTCTTCTCATCTTCATTTCTTGTGTAACTGTTGTGGGAAGCAGAGATGGCTGGGGGAGAGATTTGAAAGGTTGCTTTGAGGAGTTGAATTTGGTTTCTGACTTACAGTGGTGAAACAATGGCTGATTCTCCTTTGAATAAAAAAAAAAGACAGCAACTCTTAGATTCAGTCACGTTCTGTTGTTAGTGCTGAAATTGTCTGAACGAAGTGTCTGGAATTGCTTGACATTGTCTCATGCATTTCATCCTCACCATTGTTAAGGTTCATTAATGATTCCATTATAAACCCCTATTTGCAGAAATGGTTTTCTAAAAGCAATCTCTGGTGTTATATTATTATGTTGTTTATATTATATAGATGCTCAAGGACTAGACATGTATTAATAGAGAGCCTTGTGATTGTGGAACCAGCAATTACTTGACTGGTGATTACTCTATCACAAACTCCGCTGACTCTCAGCACTTTGGACAAGGAGAATAGAATTCCTTCTGCAAATTGGGAAGATAATTTCCTTTGGAATAGTGGTTGTTACACAGTGCTGGAGATCCTCTGAATGCAGATAAGCAGTAAAAGCCAGTTAGCTCTAGGCGATGCTTTGGAACAGACAGTCATGGTGGAGAACATTATGAGTCACCAGGGATATAATGGAGATGCTGAAGGAGATCTCCAAGCCTTTCAGGGGAGGACGTGCTGGGTGGGAAACCAGGCAGCTGTAACCATTTCCCTTCCCTCTACTCCTTCCCTAATGTGTCCCACTGGGTGGGATGGCTGTGGGAGGGGGATGAGGTGCTTTGTCCTTCCTTGCCATAGGATTAATCACTGTCTCTTCCCTACTGTGTCACTGCACCCTGATAGAAGAGCGAGGCCACTCAGTCCCCGAAGAGGGACGAGAGAGCAGCTTTAGAGGATTGTGCAGGGCAAGACCAAGTGATGAAGATAATGTCCTGATGGCTTGGTTGCTCCAAGGACCCAAGAATCCTCTCCTACCCCTGTGGGGACAGTGAAGTCACAGGCTGCCTCTTCCGTGAGGATGCCACAGGGCAGTTCTCCCCATGTGCCAGCCTCTTCTCTGGCTGCATCCAGAGGATGTTCTAGCTGGGACTGTGATTCCTCCCCTCTGCTTCTCCATGTGTCCCAGCTCCCTACAGGTGAGGGAAGGAACCAGTCCTTGGACATATACTCCAGCCACAACACACGTTACTGTGTAAAACCTGTGAGATTCCAGCACAGTGCTTTAGGAAGCCCAAGATGGAAAATTCCAGCCCAATGATTCTTCATCCTTTTCAAACACTGTGGCCTTCCCTACAGCCAGTGACTTCTCCCTCCTTGGTGGGATAGTGGGGAAAGAAGGACTAAGCCCCAGGCCAAGATTCTCCACTCTCAGCTGCTATCAAAAGCACAAAGATTGTAGATAAAAAGCCTGTAGCAGCTTTGCCGTCAGATTCTGGTAGAGCTAAGCTGCCTTTCTCATCTTTCCCTTGTTATTTCCCATTGTTCCTGTAGCAAATACCTTGAATATAAATGGTAAAAGTTTCTCCCTACAAATTCTTGGATAAGACTTGATAGCTGGTCTCTTGATGAAGGGCTCTGAAGCCAGGGCTCTTTAGAGATGTCAGTAACCACTTCTGGCAAAGAAAACTCAGCACAGTGCTGGTTACAGAAGGGGATGGGATCTTCTAAGAGTTCCAGGAGCTGTGTGGGTTGGCCCTGGTTCACTCAGTGAAACTCTTCCATCGCTCCAAGTGAACAACTTCCAAAAATATTAATAGTAATAATAAAAAGGAAGTAGAAGACAGAGAGGGTGTCAGGAAAAGAGGGACGAAACATGTCCTGGCTGTCTCAGGAGAAGCGTGGGAGAAATGTAGACCAGCCGTAGCCTATATAAATATATCTGTAGATTTATATAGCGATATCTTGGTTGTGACCATTTTTGTAGCGTGTTAAAAGAGAAGAGCCTCCTGCAATACCACTGCTTTGCTCTCAGACACAGACCTGGATGTCACCTGTTCTTTTGCCCAAGGCATTCCTGATTTAGCAGCTCTATAGGAGTCCCATTATTCAAAGTTTACTTAAAATAATTACTGTAATCATCCGTATATTGTCACAGTCTAAGGAACCAGAAAATTGCATTGCATAATTCCCTCGCAGTTGTCTGAGAAATCTCCCGTCTGCGTTGCCGGCACAGCGCAGAGATTTGATGTGAAATCCCAATTTCCTGCAAAGAGGCTGCCACGGTTTCAAGTTCGTGAGGCGCCGTCACTGATATATTTATATTTTATTTGCCGTGCTCAACAATTGAATGAAAGAGAAGTGTTGGCAGAGGTCAAGCATTGTTTGAACGTGTAGCAAATGGTTTCCCAGGGAAACAGCAAATCAGTACTCATAGGCTCCTGCAGCATCTCCAGAACAACATCCAGCCACCAGCCATAGCCCCGTGTTTGCTGTAGTACTCGGGACCAAGGGCGATGCAGACTCGAGCCAGAGTGAGCGCCTGAGCAGGAGAGCAATTCCAGAGGATGAAGAAACATTCGGCAAGAGTGGCACCGTTACCATCTTACAATGTTCCCGAATTAAATTCGCCTGTGCCAGACGGTAAATGCTTTTTTTTCCCCCCTGTATATCTCATCCTAGGCAGGAATTCACTCCGCATGCTCCTCCTGCTCCGTTCCATGCAGAGTTAATAGGAATCTTATGTTTGTGTGTGTGTATTTTTAAAGTAATGCTCAGATAACATTCTTAGCACTTTAATATCATCTGGGATAAGTGGCAGTTAAATTTCTGTTGCCTGTGTTCAGGTGCTGTGTGGATGATTTCTGGTGAAGACACTGATACTGAAATGTGAACAACGGATAAAGTTGTTGTACTTCAATTCTGGCTTTTAAAATGATGTGAAATTAGGTCCATGTAATGTTATTGGCTTTTCTCTCCTATTTTACTGTTGTGATCTGGATTTATTGGTTTTGCTGTAAAGACAGAGGCACCAACTTTTTTGTGCTTGCTGTCCCTTAGCTCAGTATAGCAGTTGTCCCCTTGAACTGCTTTTTCTCCCCTTGTTTTCAGAAGTGTCAGCTCGGAAGCAATTTCTTAGTACAAAAACCACAAGACAGAAATTAGGAATTCTTTTGTATGTTCTTGACTGGACATGAGAGCCCTGTTGCTTTTAAGAGTGCCCACCAACTTCACGTCCCACTTCAGAGTCAGTGGGAATGTGGTGATGTTGTCCAGCAGGAGATTTGACTGCCCTGATAGTGAAACAAATAAGAGTCAGTGTGCTGAAAATTTACAGCGGGTATACACACCATATAAATCAAAGGTCAAAACGGAAAGCTTTCCTAAAAATATTCCTGTTCAGGTTCAAGTTTTTGATTTAAATATCCGTAGAAACCTCAGGCTTTACTGCACTGTTTGAGTTTATGATATTCAGTGTCAGATGTTTTAAAGAGCTGTGTGGTGCTTCCTGAAGTTGCTTGTTCTGCCAGAAATGAGCTGTTTTCCCACCAGGTGTGTGTGGTGAGGACACTCGAGCTGTAAAGCTGCAGGATGTGTGTGCTGTCTCTGGTTTGAGCTGGCCAGCAACGAAAATGTAATTTTTTAAATGAGTTGAATTCAGCACTACATCCAGGAGCAAAACAAAGCAAGAGCCACGGCCCAGTGCTGGTCAGCAGAGCGTGACTTCCAGTTCTTCGATCTACCTGGCTCAGGCTGCCTTCAATTACAAACAGGGCTGGGTTTTGATAGACCAGGCAGTAGTTTGTGTTGTTTTTCTCAGAACTGTGTATGTGATATTAAGAATTCTGCAGGCTTGGTAGTTACCTGGTGTTTCTTCCTTGCGGGAAAACGCCTTGAGGAAAGTTGGAGCAGCTGACTGCTTATTGCTGGTGCACAGCACCAGGCTTTAGGATGTGTGATATTGTAATTCATATCCTCACCTGCTTTTTTAGGAGCAGAGTTACGGCCAGGTGAGCTGGCTCTGCTGGCAAAATGGGGTGATTTGCTGCTCTTTATTGCCTGAGGGCTCAGACTGGGCTCGTGTCACGCCAGGTGGTGAATGCAGAGGATTAAAGACTGTCCCTGTCCCACAGGGGTCCAGCAAGCTGTGTTTGCCTTCAGCTTCACCAGTCCAGCTGCTGTCAGGTCCCTCTGTTAGACCAGTGTGAGCCTTCCCCCCATGCTGTGTCAAAACTGCACTGCCTGGCTCCTCAGGGAGGGAAAATCCAGTCTTCGTGGGAAGAAAGGGCAGTAGACTGGAAGTGACTACAAGACAGCGCTTGTCATATCCAACAGGCTGCAAATGGAAAAGTTTTTGCTCGGGATGGAGCTGGCCAAGCTGAATTAATACTGGCCCCATACATTAAATGTGTGTGTGCAGCCAGTTTTACAGATCAGCGAGGATTTTAGCGTGAATTACCAAAGAATCCTGATGGGACAGGGCAGCCAGCTTTCCAAGAGCACTGCATTTGTTCCCCCTTTCCTTCCCAAGCGTGGGGAGGGCACATGGAAGAGAGTCCAGAGCAGCTGTGTGCTCTGTGTGGGCAGTTTTCACACCACTGAGGTTTGTGGCTTCCTAGATACCTCCTGATAAAACCACAGGAGCAGCTGACTCCCGGATAGTGGAGTGAAATCCAGGCAAAAAGGCTTCTTCAGGAGTGAAGAGACACCCAGTGCTTGGAGATAAGTGGTCAGAAAGTGCTGCTCACATGGAAAGAAATGGAGCAGAGAGCTGCCCAGAAGGGCTGGTGCATGGGTGAGTGGTTCTGGAGGATGTGAGGTGTGTGCCAAGCTGGCACCACAGCCACCAAATCCTTCTGAGAATGTCTTCACCTCAGTCTGGCCAGCCCCCACTCCCAGCGTCAGCCAGGTTTGTGGCACGGACACTGCGTGGAGGGGACCTATCCCAAATATGCCATCATGGGAAGGCAGGGATGAGACCTGTCAGAGCTGTCACCTCAAGGGCAGTGGGGAAAACAGATGGAAGTATCTCCTGGCATTGCAAAATGCAGAAGTACAGTGATAAATACCTACTGTTGCCCCAGCTGCTTACCTGGAAAATGTTCCTTTAACCCACCCTTCCTCAAATGTGCTTAACTAGGCTCTAAGCCAGGCAAGGAAATTGAAACCTGTGCTTAGTGCACTGCAGTGCTGCCATGGCCTGAGTCTGAGGCAGTCAGACTTGGGCTCATCCACATCCATCTAAATATACGCCGTGGTAAGTACTGAGAAAGTCATCGGAGCCTCCCGGAGCGAGCAGGAGAGCTGGGCACCTCTGGGAGGTGATTCACGTCCCCACATTGGAATCTGAGGGAGCTGGAATGAATCACTCCCTGGAGGCACCCATCAGCCAGGAGAGGCAATCTTTTTGTGAAGGAAATAAATACAAATACAAATCTGAAGTGTTGCTGAGCTGTCTGTCAGTGTGCCGGCTGCATTTTTGGATCTTGGGAGACCCAGGAAGCAGCCTGGATTTGTTGCAGTGTTTGTTGAAAGTATAAGCTATACTGTAGTTATTTATTAATGAGAAACATATGAGTGATAACTGGACTGTGCTGGGTCTAAATTCCTTTCACAACAACTTCATGTCAAAGCAGCCTCGTGGCTTTCATTGAAGCTGCTCTTGATTTATGGCAGTGAAAGTAAAAGTGAGAGTTTAACTGGGAATGTCTGTTTCTTTCTGGAAATGTCACCAAATTCTAGCAATGATGAGAATAATTTCCAGAGGATTTTTTTTTTTAATAGATTCTTAGCCTTTTGGTTTGGAGTAGAGTGTATAAATTGTGAAACAATTGGAAGAACATGTGATGTAATTAATTACAAAATTTGTAGCAGAGGTTTTCTTTAGTGGGATGGTGTGCAGCTTTGAATCAAATAATTTGTGTTTATCTTGCTCAGTCAGTGCTGGAGTGGTGGGATGATGGTCTGATCCCAGACCAGTGAATCCTGAGATTGGCTTGAGTTGGTGTTGGGTCATGTATGTCTGGGGGGGAACAAAATCCCATAGTCTGATGCAGCAAAGGATATTCCTTTGAATATCCCTTGGGACCTTTGAGTCCCAAAGGTCTCAGTCAGAAGTTGTCACTGAGGTTGTCTCAGAGCAGTGTTTATGTGAGCAAAACCTCGAAGTCCTGGCTCTGCAATAAGGAGACAAAAGGTCTTAAGTTCCAGTGTTGGTCTTCAGCAGGTGTTGGCTCCACCTGAATAAAAACATCTGTCAGTCCAGCTCCCTCCTCCTCAGAGTTCTCTGGTGTGGGATTATCCCCATCACCCTCCCCAGGGGCTGAGCCAAAGCTCACCAAAATCAGTTGCTTTTCCCAGGAGGTGCCTCGGGGATTGGATCCATCTCCGAGATCTCACAGAATCATTTGTTGGGCTTTGCTTGGCTGGACACCAGCTGCAGACACCCTTCTGGGTGCCCCTCTGCTGACTCCTCTTCCTCTGCAGCTCCAGGGGAGCCTGGCCTGGCTTCCCCCAGCAGCTCTTAGCCAGGAATTTGCTCTCTGTGACATTCATGATGTGCAAGGGAGAGTATTTGTGTGCTGGGTCCTGCCCTTCCCAGGCTGTGTTCTGGCTACCGTGTCCAGAGGGAAAGGAAGGAGCCAGAAGCAGAGTCTCTTTGCCTGGGGAAGGTTCTGTGCTGAAGGAGGAGATGTCCATACCCTCCCCACAGTGTGTTCAAACTCCAGAGATGTCACGGCCAATTACGAGATTTCAACACAGCGTTTGTTTTTCAGTGGAGATGCCAGCAACATTTTCTGACCACAGAATTCAGTCCAAAACATTCCACTCCAAATGGATGTTCTGAAGCTTCTTTCTTTTTTTTTTTTTTTTTTTTTTTGTAGGTCAGTGTAGGTAATTTTGTGTTGTAGAAGTTTTGATTTCAACATATAAAAATCATTCTTCATTTGCAACACTTCCTTCTACATTCCTTCAAACTCTAAGTATGCTGTCATGCCCAGTAGCTTTAAAATATGAGGAGCCACCGTGTTTCAAAATACATATTCCAGCTGCCATTTCCACCACAGATATTCTCAAATAAGCCTCTTTCCCAGGATCTGTTCTGACACTCCCACACTGGTGCTGGTGTGTTATTTTTCGTGTCAAATCAATGAAATTCCTTGTCCGTGCTCAAAAAGAAGCAGTGATACAGTTGTTTGAGTTATACTGAAATGAGAAAAAAATATTTCTGTATTTTTAACTCTACTTTCAATAAAATGTAGGTAAAACAAAAGTTTGAACAGGGATTTTGGTTTGTCTAATAATTTTTAAAAATATTTTGAGGAAGGGCCTTGATCCATAGCATGAGAAACAGGAGCCACTTACTTCAGAAAGAAAGAATTTGAGAAGTCCTCTAGAGTGGCCTTTACACTCAGGGCTCTGGAAAAGTCTTGCCTACAGCTGGTGTCACCTTCACATGCTTCCTGCTAAGACCTTTTTTTTTGTTTTTTAATAGCTGCAGCTACTGAGCATGAGGGATGTTGCACCTGGATCCTCTTTGTGCTGCTGTCCTTGGCCAGAGGCTTTGGGGCACAGCACTGGGTGCAGATATTCACTGGTTGGCACAAGAGCCTCCATCTCAGAGCAGGTTCTTCAGCAGAACTTGTAGCTGATGTGCAGAAAGATGCACTCACAGGCTTGCATTTATCGGGGTTAAATATAGAGGCAACAAACTTGGAGCAATTAATAAGGAAAATCCCATCTCAGAGATGAGCAGTCGGCTGTGGGGGGGACCTGGGGATGTGTGAGAAGGTGCCTTTGTGCAACTTATTTCCCACTTACAAAAAAGAGGGAGAGTGACTTTTTACATGGGCAGATAATGAGAGGACAAGGGGGAACGGTTTTAAACAGAAAGAGATTTAGATTAGACGATAGGAAGAAATTCTTCCCTGGGAGGGTGGTGAGCCCCTGGCCCATGGTGCCCACAGAAGCTGTGGCTGCCCCATCCCTGGAAAAGTTCCAGGCCAGGCTGGACAGGGCTTGGAGCAACCTGGGAGAGTGGAAGGTGTCCCTGCCCGTGGCAGGGGTTGGAATAAGATGATGTTTAAGGTTCCTTCCAAGCCAAACCATTCTGTCCTTCTGTGATCCTCTTGTCACTACCACTATTTCTAGCATTACCACTATTTCTAGCATTTCTGGTGCATTTGCATGTCCCCTGCGTACAGATCTCACTGTCATTCCATCCCAAGCACAGCCAGTGTGTGCAAATACCACAACTTGACTTGCTGGGGCCTCTCCCAGACCTTGAAGGTTGTATGAACAGACCTCACTGGGGCTCTGACTGCCGTTTCATCTATCAGATCATTCCAGCCTCTGAGACAGCAGCATGGGGAAGCTTCCACATTGGCAGTGTAGTCCAAAATCAACCCGAGCAGCTGGGAGCACACACACGCTGCAGGTGCCAGGACCAAGTGGTTGTTCCCACAACTGACATGGACCATATGCACATGGTCCTGCCCATTCCTGGTCATTTTAATATAATTCTGAATTCCTTAAGTTGCCAGATCTCATAGTGTTAGATGCAGATGCGCTCAGCTCCTTCTCCCTAGTTCTCTGTATTTTTCTTGCTCAAAACTGACTTACGGTTTTGCTGTTGGCAGAAGTGGGCACATCTTTTTTATTTAATGTCTGTCCAGCTACTGCCAGGTTTTCTTGCTGTTTATACATTGATTTAGATTGTTGTGTTTCTTTCCCAGATAGTAGCTATAAGAGGAATCGAGGTCCTTATTTTTTCAGCCTTAAATCACAAGTTAGCCCCTTTGGACTTGATCCCAACTCTGGTCCCAAGGAGATGCAGGTCTGGAGCGGAATCTTATTAAATGTCTATGTTGGATTCTCTCCCCTGACAAATAGGCAGGACCTGCTCCTCTGGAAGGGTAATTAGGTGCAAGGTTTTAGAGTGGCACATCCCTTGATCAGGCACTAAGTGAATTACAGGATGTGAAATGTAAGTTCTTTACTTTCTTTGCTGCTCTTTGTTAATTTTACTGCAAGGATGGGAAGGCACATGGAAGTTGTTGAAGTTCCTAGTTGTAAGCAAAGTTGCTCTGTCTGCTGATCTGAAGTGAGGGCTGTGTACAAACACTGAAGGAGTAATTGGAAAAATTGCTGATGGATGTCACTAGAAAACCACAACAAAATATCTACTTTTTCTGCTTTCGACTCTTGACAATAGTTAATCATAGTACAAGAGAAATGCTGTACGCCATCACTGAGTCATTTGTTTTTCATTATAATCTGAAAATCTTTCCACTAGGACAAAAGAAAAAAAATGATTATTGTAACCTTCTCATCCCCTTCAAACAGAAGAACTTCCAGAACAAACAAATAATAAATGAACAAGGCATCACTCTGAGCAGACATCTGTGCATTCCTAATACACAGAGACCATTGCAGTGTTTAAATAGACAACATTATCTCCGAATGCCTGAGACATTGCTGAAAGGATTTTTCTTCACTGAGCAAGCGATGCTTATTCCTCAAACCTGTGTAGCACGCTGCCAGCAAAGCGTGTTTGCCTGTTTTCCTGATTTTGTTTGGCTTTAGTAAGTGTAATCATGACTTCATTTTCATGGTCAAATTGCTGGTTCTGAACACATTAAAAGTTTTTGAGTTTACCCTTCAATTGCGACTTGCCAGCTGTTATCTTCAGGTTTGTCAGTGTGTGTGCCCAGACCGCTGGGCTGGTTGTACCGACATGCTGTGGGTTTACAGCAAGAATTTGATTTTACAGGCAGTGGCTGGGATAAACTAAGCTATGGGCCTAAGTCACTGTGGATTGATGGTGTTGCATACCCTGCTCCCAGCAGTGTGATAACAGTAGCAAACAATCCAATTAAAGCCATGGCTAATCCAACCTAATGAGGGTTTGTTGTAAAATGGACAGAAACAGCTCTCTTCACCTCTCCCAAGAGCAGCACCACTCAACCCTGTTTCCATGTGTGCCCAGTATTTCCCTGGCTGGAAACACACATCGTCTTCTCCCTGCTGTGCATCGATAAGAGCAGAATTTCCCTGCGAGAGCCTCCAGCCCTCCCGAAGGTGGCCTGGCTGCTCAAGGGGGGCTCCTGCACAGGCTGTGGGAGCCCTGTCTGGATCTGTCACTGCTGCAGGTGCTTGTTCCTGCAGGGTAAAGGAACGCTGGAAATTCTTTCTCCGGGGCCCAGTTTAGCAGGAGCATTCAACTAATGTATTTTCCACGCAGCACCAGAGCCCCTCCTGCCTCCACCCATCTGGCAAAGCCCTGTGATTGTTTCCGTGGCAGTGCAGTGGAGACATCCTTTTGTCAGTGCAGAAACGATAGATCAGGAGCTGAGATTTTGAGGACGCAGTAAAATAAGTCTATTTTAATACAGAATGAGTAAGAGGCAGGTTGTAGGTGCCTTGAGTGGCCTTTTGGCAAAGCTGGTCTCTCTCCTGACTACAGTGGTAGCCACAGGTGACTAGGGACCTGCAGAGCTTTGGGAATACAACACAGAAATTGTTCAGCTCATTTCCATCACCTATTTAACCACCGATTTCACTGGGTAATTGAATACAGAGAATGTATTGTGGTGCATCCCATCAAGCCAGATGTTGCTGTCTCTAAATGAGCCACCGCTTTGTGTCAGTAATGCAGTGTTGTGAATGCACAGATGGCTTTTGAAAGGGAATTCAGTTACCTGTTTGAGAGGTTCTACATTTCCATCAGGGCAGTTGGATAAAAAAGAAAAAGACAGAATCAATTCTAAGATGATCTGGCCATAGAACTTAGTTCCAGGACTGCGTTTTTGTGTTGCATTGATTATTTAACTGACAATCCATTTGATCCAGGACCAGAGGGAGCAGCATGAAGCTGCATTAGGGGAGGCTCAGGTTGGCTATTAGGAAAAGGTTCTTCATGCAGAGCATGGTTGGGGGGTGCTGGTGGCACTGAGCCTGACAGAGCTCAAGGAGCATTGGGACAATGCTCGCAGGCATGTGGTGGCTTCCTGGGGCTGTCCTGTGCAAGGCCAGGAGTTGGACTCCGTGATCCTTGTGGGTCCCTTCCAACTCAGGATATTCTGTGATCCGCTTTTAGTAGCAACTGTGAGACCAGAAACATTGTCCAAATGAAATGGCATTTTTTATTCCAAGCACTGCTGACACATGCTAAAGATGTCATAGACTTGAAGGGGATCTGAAGAGAGTTGGTTTTGAACCTCAGTTTGTAATCCTGCTCTCCAAGCCCCCTGGAAAACAGCAAAGGGATTTTGCCAGCCAAGGCGAGGACACATTTTCTCACTGTGTGAGCTGCATCTGGAAACCCAGACATGAAGAGAAAGCCTCAACTCATGTATGGCATCTTGCAGAGGGGCAAGGGAGCTGTGTGTTGTTCACAGGTGGTTGGTGGCAATGCTTGTGAGGAGCAGCGTGTGCTGCTTCTTCCTGGCTTGAGTGGACACGATGGCAGCAGCAGGTGGTGGTCACCTCCTCCCCCAGCTGGGACTCAGAGTGGTGTTGGAAAGGCTGGACTTGAGTGATATTAATCATGTGGTTTAGGTTAGTCACAAGCTAACCTAAATATCTTGCTAAATCAAAGTACACTGGGATATGTGTGTAATAATTAATACAAGAGGGGGACAGACTTTTATGAGAGTCCTGTGGGAAGCCACATGTTCCCCTTGCTGGCTTCCCTTTGGTCTCCATGTGCAGAGAAATGGCCTTACTTCTTAAGCTATGAAGCATCTATATTTGCAGGGCAAGGAAACAGATTCACCGCAACAGATTAATTAACTAAAAATAATCATTAAAAAATGGGAAAGAGCATGGATTTGTTTTTATCCAATAAGGAAAAGTAATCCAGGTGGATTTGGTGCATTAAGATGTGCTGGATGCAATCTTATGTGGTACTTTCCAGTTCTCCCTTTCCTCTTTGGTCAATCCCAAGAGCAGTGTTGCCTTGACACTCGGTTACAACCTCCGAGGAACACTTCTAGCAGCAAGATCTGACAATCTGGCAAGGTTTTTCCTATTTGTTTTTTCCCAATCCCCTCCAGTAGTATTCTCTTAAGATAGCACATGATGCCCAAAATGTTGATTCATTCTCAGCCTGTGATTCATCCCTGCTAAAGCCACAAACTGTGTCAAAATTCCCACCCTCTGTTGACATCTCTGCTCAGGGTGGTTGGTCAGGGCCAGGTTGGGTGAGACTTGGAGCAACCTGGTCCAGTGGAGGAGGTCCCTGTCCATGGCAGGGAGTTGGAACTGGGTGATCTTAAGGTCCCTTCCAACCCAAACCATTCTATGGTGCTGTTATTCCATTTATGGAATTTCAATGGAAAATGCTGCTCTTCATCCCTCCAAATTTGGAGGGTCTTAGTGGATCCCAGCTCGATAGCTGAGAGTTGTGGAGTGAGGCAAAGAACCAGAGTTCCATGAGCTCTGCCTTCCCTTCCTCCCCAGTGGGACAGCAGTGCCCACCTGGGAGGTGTCATTGCTCAGCTCTGCCAATGGTCATTTGTTGTCCCTGCTGCTGGCTCCAGGTTTGGAAAGTTAGGAAATACATCTCTTCAGTATATATCTCTTCACCCCCCTGTCAATAGATATCCTTAAACTATGTTCAGATTCAGCAGCATTAGGTGTCCCAGGCTTTCTAGCTGTAACAATGAAATATTGATAAATGGCTGTGCTGTCTGATTGCTTCAAGTGTAAGGGAAGAGTTCAGTAAATCAAACAGTGACTTTCAGTTTAATGCAATCTCTTGAATTACAGTTTTGATCTCACCTGCTGGGTTTGTCAATGCACACGAGAAGATTCATGTTGCTCTGTATCTTGTACCAGGTACAGATAACTCAGAGCTCTTTTTGCACGTCAGGAAAAATAGGCTTCCTTCAAATTTTGGTTGCAGATCACCTGCCAGATTTCTGCTGAGTATAATGTGAATCTCGATCTTGTTCTGAAATGAATCTGCATTGAGACATAACATATGTTTTTCAACATAATGAAATCTCTTTAAATGATGAATACCAAAATGAGGAGTGATTTGGAGTCAGCCACCTCGGTGGCTTCTTCTCCCAGGACAGGCAGTCAGCAAACACTTCCTGAAAATAATACATGTTTAAGTTGTGGACCTGAAAAATCAGAAATGACTTTTTGAATATTTCTCCCCAAAAGTACTGATTGGCTTAACCTCATGGAGGCTGGGACTGATTTTCAGATGACAAATGAAGGTGTAACTTGCAAGAGTAACTTGCAGGATGTTTACTAAGTGTTACAAAGTAGGTGATGTTATTTTTGTTGGACAGTGGGAGAAGTAGCTCTTGGAGTTTTGAAATGAGCAGAACAAAGTCATGCAGGGAGTTGCGTGGCTGTTAGATCATTATTTTCTCCATTAAAAAGTAAATACATGAGGGTGAATGGCTTTTTAAAGGTCTAAAAACATTCGATAGGCTCTAGAAAGCTCTTTAGAAAGCAATGCTCATCAAAAATTGAGGAGGGGCAACACAATGCTTAGGTTGCTTCTCATCGTGTAGGCCTTAATTTTTCAAAGTGGATTTGTGGGTCTGCTGTCATAGAGTGTGGGTCGTTTACTGCATTGATTGGATTTGTAGGACTTCGAAGTAAGTTGGAGTCTAAACTTGGGTGTTCCCCTTGAGTCAGAGTTCCCTCATAATGGACAGAGAAGAAAGGGAAGAGCATCCTGAAAAAGATCATCTGGAGGGGGTTAGCTGATGGTTCAGTGACTTGTCTACTTAATGGGTAAAAATTAACTTTGCAGGCTCTAAATAGGCTGAGAGATAATTTTTTTCTGTATAATTCCGTATTTTATACATCTCTTCCTTTGCGATCTTTGTAGTGAGGCCTGTTGAACCCAACAGAGCTTTAAGTCCATCAAAGGTTGCATGAATCCTCTGGCAAGAGTCCTGTCTTGATTCTTGAATCTTGGATACAGTCCTTGCTTTGGAATATACTTTCATGTAATTGTTGGGTGTGGTGTTATTTGCTCAAAGTGTACTGGAATGGCTCCATGTTGCAACAAAGAATATCCCCCTCTGGGATTTCTGCCATATTTGTTGCACATCTGGCACCTTACACATGGGGTTTGTGTCTTTTTTTTTTATTCTTTTCAGTATGAAATAGTTGGGATTATCATATTAAACCCTTCCAAGTCATAGCAAGGTCAGTGGCTGCTTTGGGTATGTGAATATTCCACAAGTTTAGGTGACATGGTCACCAGTGGAAGGAGCAGCTGCAAAACAAGCGGTGGGTGATCTCAGCTGGCCATGAACACACATTTATACTTTTTCAAAACGGCCTGTCATCCTGACTTTCTGCTGGACAAGAAGACTCTCTTGTGCTGCTCATGTGTTGATCTCTTCAGAGACACCTTCAGTAAATTTGGGAGTCCATGCGTGATCGATCAGCAGTCACAGTGATGGATTCCAGCACTGCCCTCCTTGCTGTTCTTTCTGGTTCTTAATCCGGCCCTTCAAGGTCCTACCCAATAAATATGGTGTCCTACTCACTGGAAAATTTTTCATCTGGTACCACTGGTATTTCTGGGACCTGGGTCTTCTCTGCTGCCTCGTGCCTCTGCCCAGCCTCCGTGTGAAATGTTGTGTCTTGGAGCTGTCTGCACACGGCAGAGGAAGAAAAAGCAACTTCTCTGAAGAGATTCTGATTTGGTGTTTGTAAAGGCTTGAAGTCAGCATCTTCAATGCTGTAGCAGAAATCTTCATCCGAAAGACCTGTGAGTGACGGTGGCTTCATTCTGTACAAGAGTCTCAAGGATCATTCTGGAAGATGGAAAGAGGAAGCTCTCCTCCAGAGAGGCTCCCAGCACTGGCCCCGGGAGGCTGTGGTTCCTCAGCCCCCCGTCCCACCCTAAGGGGGAATGGTGACCTCTCCCTTGGCCTGATTCAGTGTCGGTGCTGGGGAAGGGGCCCACGTGAGTACCAATTCCTTTGACTGTGCAGGCCCTATGGACGGAGCCATGGGGCTGAGAATATACTGCAGCATGGGGCTCTCATTTCTTCAGGGGGAAGACTGGTTTTCATGCAGCACCTTTTTATCTATAAGGGGGGAAAGAGTTAAGTATTTATTTACTCACTAATTTGCTTTATCCTGAGCAGAGCTGAAACCTGCATTTTTGCCATGCGCTTCCTTTTGTATGCGTTTCACTGCCAGCCTGTTTGAAAGCCCCGCGTTCCTCCAGGGACTTTACAGCCAAAACTGATGCAAACTCTTTCTTCTCAGGTGCCTCACGATCATCTGTCATCCAATGCAAGCCAGGAGGCAACTGCCCCAGCAGACACAGAGGCATGACTAGGCAGCTCTCCCCTCTATCTGTTGCTGAAGATTCTGCTGCTCCCATTCTTGAGCTGCAGAATCGAAGTCCCTCGGGAGTCTGTCGGCACAGCAGAGTCGAGAGGCAGAGCAGATCAGGTAGGAACCACAGCCGCACTCCCGGCGCCGCCGCGTGCCTGCCGGAGGCCTCTTCCCTCTGTCTCGGAGAGATGGGGCAGGGCCCGAGCATGCTGACGTTTGGTTTGCGGTGCTGCGAGCGGCAGAGCCACGTGCAGGTCCTTCCCGAGCCCGGGGGTGAGGCGGGAAGGCGGCACGGACGGGAGGAGAAGGCCTGGGATTCACAGGTACACCACACACGTTAGGTACGCGGCACAGCATAAGGCGCGGAAGAGCCTCGGAGCTGGTTAACGCCAGGTTAGATTTCACAGAGGGGTTGTGTCTCCTCAGCTTCAGCCTGGCCACAGAGCAGGACCCTTAAAAGCCAGACCTGTTCCTTCTCAAAGACGGTGACAACCTCAGCTCGCGCCCTGGATGGTCTGGTGAAGAGGAAGAGACGAGCGGCAGGTGGAAGGATTTCTAGGGAAGAGCATCACAGTTCAGAGCATCGGTCAGCTGCACGTCAGGGCATCCATCACTCACTTTATTGCAGAAGTTTAGCTCAAATGAACCTGTAGGTGTGGTGAACAGTGCCTTCTTCACCATGGTGTCCATCCCTCAGCTGCAGGGATGGGATGGGATGGGATGGGAGCAGTTACAGTGTGCAGCCACAAGGCTGTGAGTCTGCTAAGCCACACTGTTGAGGAGAGACTTCGAATGAGTGAAGTAATTTAACTGCCCAAGTTTTTCGGAAGGAAGTTATTTAATTGCCCATGGTCTTTGGAAGACTGCCTGTGTAGATACTGTGAGCAAAAAGGGGAGGAAGAACAGGTTGGATCTCCGTGAGCTGAACCTTCCTCTTGTCACTTCATCACGGATGGCAGCAGGAGTCACCCATTTCCTTCTTGTGTTGGAAAACAGAGGGATCTTGTACTCCAGGAGTACTCTCTTGATGGAAAGCCTCAGAAGAGTATTGAAGGTGATTATTGCTGCAAGGAGAGGATGATGCAGCATCTTGCAATTAAGATCGTAGCTAAGATAATAGAAAACCAATTTATTCTCATTTTTCCAGATATCAGGCTGAAATAACTGTGCATGGTGGCAATGAAGTACATCCAAAATCAGAATCCATCTTCTCCAAGAAAGGGCTCTAGGCCACTTGAGTAGTGCCTGGACATCATACTCTTCTAAACATTTATTTTGCATTTATTAATTTCCCTTTTCATCCTGATCTTCCCTTCCTCATCAGAGAAGTCTAACTAGTACTGACCCATTAGGTAAACAAATACGAAGAATACCATTTTCTAAGGTGTAGCTGCCTAATAGCCAGAAGCATTCTGATGAAAAGCTGCAGGTTTTGATTTTCCTCATCTCACTCTTTTGAAAAATGAAAGCAAAAGGCTTTTCTGTGACCCTCCTGTCAGTAAGAATTGCACTGTGGACCGAAGGACCATGCAGGGGTATTTCTGCTCACTGCCTTCCACACAGTTTGCCACTGGCCAGTGCCATCTCCCCGTGTCATCTGCAGTGTGATCTGCCTTCTTACCTGTCCTTTCATCCTCGCTGAGTCCTCAGCCTCTTTCTGTGCTCCCCCCAGGGTAAGTCTCTTGCTTTGCTCCAGTCCCATCTAAATGCAGACACCAAGGATTTCTGCTTCCTTGCTAATTGCTAATTGCTGCCTCCCAACCACTTTGGCTGATCAATTTGTTTTCTCCTCATTATCATTTGGTGTTTAAACACAAGTGCTTGCTCCAGGCCCAGCTTCCCGATTTGGAAATCCTGAAACCTCTTTAACAGGAACCGTGTGCCTGCTCACCCTGTGCCTTCGAGTTCAAGCCCTGTCATTATTTTGAAAGCTATTTCTTATCTTGTCCTTTCGATTCTTTGGCCAGGAATTAGGTGTGCACAATCCCATGGGTTTTGAAAGCAGCTGTCAGGCTACTCTGTCACTGGGATCAACCACAATTCCACTGAAGTTAAATGTAAATATTGAATCTAGAGAGAGATAAGTGCTTCCAGTGAGTTTAGAGATATATATATATATATGCATATATACATATATATATATATGAGGATGGAATCAGCTCCCCTCTCACCATGCCTTTCCATTATAGTTAAATTTAAAGGGACTCTAGACAACGTTTACCCTAAATACACAACTATTTCCTAACTACATCCCAAGGGATGAATCCACCCATTCAGCCTGTACAGAAACTCCCCACTCTACGTTTATTTATAAAACCTTACACAGGTCTTTCAATCCAAGGTAGGTCTTGCAACAAGTGCATGTTTCTGTGCCTTTCCCTGATGTTCAGACCTGGGACTGTAAAATCCAAGTCAAATGCTGATGGTAGTGTCATGCATAGTAGCACCAATTGCATCATTATTTTGTAATTGAAAAATAGAAAGTGTGGATAAAAGTGCTCTATTCTTCTATCGTTGTGTGATTATTTTAAGTGTTAGCTGAAAAATGACTAATTGCATGATAGTTTTACTTAGCAGGAAGACCTGCAAGTGGATGCTACTATAATATATTCTTTTTAAGCCATTTTAACTTGCAAATAAACTGTAATTTACCTTTCAATAGATGTCAGTCATTATTAGTACCATAAAAATATCTATTTTCTCTCAGCAGCCAAGGAGAATTCTAAAAGGATGCTTGCCTATTCAGACCCGTGGCTGATTATCCTCTGCATGTTTTTAATAAACCTGTAATTTTATTTAAATTCTTGATTCACCACTAAACAATGGAGCCACCGAATACAGATTATTTTTAGGAAAAAACCACATCACACAATTACAACTACAAAAAGCTCCATGTCCTAGTTAGAAGAATTCTTGATTGCAAATGCACTCCCTGCTATGATTAATCTTTTTTTATGTGTAATGTTGGTCTGAAGTAATAACTGGGAACCCCAATTCGACATTTCTTTATGGCTGTAGCAAAAACATTAATATAAAAGGAAACTAAACTTGAGTGTGAAAGGATACCTCTGTCACATGAAAGTTGAATATAGGACAGTGTATTCTCTCACTGAAGTGCATCTATCACTTCTCTCAAAATCTTATTATTTCTTGTATGTATCACATCATGTATTAATGTGACTGATATTTGATAGGAGTACTTAAGAATAGCTTCAGGCCATGATTTTTAGAAGATTTCCCCCTTTTTGTTCTACCAGACTGATGTGATGTGGTCAAACAGGGTGAAGGGTTGGAGCTCAGTGCTGCCCCAGGAGCTCCTGGGACAGCACTGTCAGTGCTCCTTATTTTCAGCTGAGATCTAAGAAATCCAAATAGGTATCATGGGTTGCATCTCTGGGAGATTTGTCTGGAGAGCAAGGCACCAGTCATTGAGATTAAATCCTCTCCAGTTGTGTTAGGAAAGCTCTACTTGGGTCTGAAAACCACTGTGCTAAAATGGGAAATGTCAACTGCCCGGTTGCTCCTTGTTTATGTGCAGAGGTTTATTTCCAGGCATGCCAAGCTTCACATTTGTCCAGTTTCCTTTGTTAACTTCAAAAATGTAAGTACACCGACCTGACGGCAAAAAGCCTTTCTCTGCTTGGGTACATAAAACCACCGAACTGCTTCTTTTTTCCCATCCCAGCTTGCAAATAAAAAAGTGATTCTGGAGTTAAAGTCTTGAGTAATGAGAACTTGTTCCTGTCTCCAGACCTACAGGCTCAGAGAGCTCTTCTGTTGCAGGCTTGCACAGTAATTGACTCTATAGTGTTGTTGGTTCAAAGGGATATATTTTTATTCTGGAGGTTTGCTGGCAGAGGGAATGAAGGGCTGATAAAGCAAATAGTGACAACAGTTTATCTGTAACAGCAAATAGTGACAACAGTTTATCAGCCCTTGGTGTTGTCTTTGTGTTTTGTTTCTGCCTCCTTGAAGCGACAGAGATGGTATAACTAAAATATTTTTGTCCAGGATTTCAGTGTTTATGGGACCTGGAGGAGTTACAGAGAGAAGGCAAGAGATGATTTGTGACTTGAACCAGAAGGGGAGGTTTTGCTAAGAATTCTTTTGAATGCATTCATTGCATGTGCAACTCTTTTTCTATTCTTCCTTTCTTTTTTTTTCAGGAGAAGAAGGAACACAAACGCACACAGAGAGCGGCAGCCAAGAAGCTGAAGGACAGACACGATGCCAGTCTTGCACATCCACATTTCTCAAGCTAATCTGGAGATTCCTGATTATTTTGTCCGTCTCTTCCTCCTGGGTTGGGACCACACAGTTTGTCAAAATCACGTTTGAGACCTTTGACTGTCCTTTTTTCATGACTTGGTTCTCAACAAACTGGAACATTATGATTTTTCCCATTTATTATTCCGGGCACCTTGCAACTGCACAGGAAAAACAGTCTCCAATCAAAAAATTCAGGTAGGCTTTATCGTGGCAGTATCCCTTTAAACAACCTCATTCCTGAGGGTTGAGATCACTGCTCTGCTCAGTTCCACCCGTGGTGTCAGGAGGCAGAATAAAGGTCATGCTGCAGAAAACCTCATTCCTAAATAGCTCACAGGAGGCTGACAGATGAGTGATGTGTGCTGAATAAATGGAGACTTGATTGTTAAAGGGTTTTTCTAATGAGTTAAAAAGGTCAATAATCTGCTTATAATCTTCCTGTTATGTTGTCTGATATCTCTGTGTTTTGTATTCTTGCCTGAATCAGGCCATTGATTAATCTGTCCTGCTCCATTTATGGGAGAATAGTGGTGTTGAGTGCAACCAAACCAACTCCTGCTTGAGAAGAAAGATGCTCAGAGCTGAGGAGATGGTTTCCATGGGGAGGACCATGTCTTGCTCTCTGTGCTGAGCAAACATAGCAGGCTGAAAACTGCCCTTTCCTCCTTTTGGAAATGTATAAATCTCTCTTCCCATTAGCCCCTGGGAAATCAGAGAAATTCAAAGTTAAGGGAGAGCCCAAAGAAATCATCCAGTCCAGCCACCGACACTGCAGCCAGTTCTGAAGAAAACCACATCTGATCTGTCTTGGAAATACCATCACATTCTATGACGATGAATTTCACAGTCCCTCCTCCACTTTTATTATTCCACAGATCTGACAGTGACGTCGGGGCTGCTTTTAAAGGATGGGACAAAACTCAGCTCGCCAAGAGATAGCACCCCTTGCCCAGGGAGGGAAGAGATTCCCAGGGTCATTTTGAGCTGGGGCCCAATTCTGTTGTTCCAGGCTTGCTTTGAAAACAACCTGAGTCCAGTAGGATTTTCTGTTCCACCAGGAATTACCCAGCGTGTGGCCCATCCCTGGCTCCTGCTGTCCCTGAGCACACCGGGAATCCCAATTGTGCCTGTCAGGCTGGAGTGGAGCAGGGCCAAACTCTTCCCTCAGCTGCTTTTTGCCAGGATCTGGGATGTAATTTGGCCCTCAATTATCATTTCTGTCAAATCAGTGTGACTGAAATTGAGCAGTTGCACTTAATTAAGTGCTTCTCTGCAAACCCTGGTGCTTTGTACGCTAATGATGCTTCATTCAGATTTTTGCTGGAGTGTTTGTGAGAACATTAACAGTGTCAGCTTGGCTTCTGCGTGTGGGGTGAAGTAATAACAATTGCACAGCAGATAAGGAAGAAGGTGGGAAGAAATATCCCTGCAGATAAATCCCCTGCAGTTGGTTCATTGATTACATCTCTTTCAGAGCAAGATTTTGGGGAAAAGTATTTGGGGCAATGCATAAACCCCCCCTATGCTTAAATAATTGATACATTTCCCCAGCTGTTAGGAATTCAGCTTTTAAAGTGAGGCTTCTGTTCCCAGAGGAATTTCTGCAGTAGATCTGTGAATGTGTGGAATCAGGACACCAGTGTTAGAGCTGATGGGAATTTTCCCAGAGTATTTCTTATTTCAGATATGTCAGGAACTCATATCCCAAGGAAGAAGTAGCTGCTGGTAAATAATGATATCATCAGGGGTAGCAACTACTCGGTCTGTGCAGTGTTAAAACTTAACTATCCAAACTCTTGGGACGGGCATCTCTTCAGGATGAGCTCTCGATTTTTTGGTGACTTAATGAATTGAAAAGTATCATTTATAGTTTTCAATTATAGAGAGATTTAATTTGGAAAGGATCTTTGCAGATCATTTGACCCAGCCTCCTCCCCAGAACACAGTGGCATTTTGAAACCTGCGGTGTTTGTATTTTTTCTTGATTTGTATTCTTGATATTGTTCCTGTTAAAAGGCTTTTTATTACATTCTGTAAGATTTCTTGTTGCTTCATTGTTCTGCTCCTGTGCAGTAGCTAATTCTGTCAATAAATCCATCTTGTAGCAATTCCAGGCTTGCCTCAGAGTACAGGGGTGGTTTGTGTTTCTGGAGGATGTAGATACTCTCTAGGAGCTTTGAAGACATAGGACATTTTGTCCAGCAGATATTCCCAGTGGATCTGAACAAACAATGTCTGTGACATCTTGGCAGAGATCAGTGATCCTGAGAGTGACTTGGAGAGTGCTGCCCCAGACTGGCAAAGCCGTAGAGAGCCACTGCTCCTTTAATAAATCCCACTTGGAAGGACAGGAGTCTCAATCCTCAACTTCAGGTTGGGTTTCTGAAAAGTTTAGGCTGCTCAGTACCTAGAGGAGCTACAAGAGAGGTGGATTTTTGACAAGGACATGGAAGGGGAATGGCTTCAGACTGAGAGAGGGCAGGTTTAGATTAAATATTGAAAAGAAGTTACTGCCTGTGAGGGTGGAGAGGCTGTGGCACAGGTTACCCAGAGAAGTTGTGGCTGCCGCATCCCTTCAAGTGTTTCAGGTTGGACGGGTCTTGAAGCAACCTGGGATAGTGGAAGGTGTCCCTGTCCATGGCAGAGGTTGGAACTGGATGAGCTTTGAGGTCTCTTCCAACCCAAAATATTCAGTGATTCTATTTTTGTAATATTTGCGATTACGAATTGTGTATTTTTTACCTTTCACACTTTACCTTGGAGATTCAGCCTTGTGGTGTTCGAAAATAACTCCTGGTTCTGAACTCCCTGTTGCATTTCAGTAAAGTGTCTTGGTTGTCTTGAGGCAGAAGAGCAGCTCTTGGTATCCCCTAAGTATTGTAAATACAACATCTGTCCCACAGCAAGTGCTTGAAACTCTTTCCATTAGTGCTGGGTGAGATGATCTGAAGCTCAGAAAGCTCAACAGTAGGAAATCTAACCCTGCCAGCACTTACCACAGCAGGAGACACTGCACAGACTTGACTTAGCATCCTCAAGCAGTTGTGGTGTGGAAGGGGTGAGTGAAAATTCCAATCTGAGTACATTTGAACCAGAGAAACAGAGCTGGTCAGGCTCTTTCTGACGGTTCAGTGCTGGGAACACAATTCTCCAGCATCCTTAACCCCGTTCAGTTTGGTGCCTATCCCCTGCAGTGGAGCTGAGGGCATTTTATTGCAGCCCATGCCATCATTTAGGTAAAAGCACTAAATGATGTGCTCACAGGAGGTGCTGCTGTGCTGTTTGCCGCCCCAATGTCACTGTGGTCTTGCCAAGTTCCAGTCCAGGTGATGTCACTCTGTGTTCCTCCCACCCCAGGTCTCTGCCTGTTTGCTGTTCTTTTTCCGTGCGCTGTTTAAAACCCGCTGCTGGATTTCACTCCAGAGGCTGCTGCGTGTCAGGGAGGAAAAAACCCATTCCTGTGCCAGGCTTGGCATCAGAATAACTGAGAGGGCACACAAGCTATTTAGTGGGTGCCAGAGCCAAAGCTACAAGACTCAGGCAAGGCTGCCAGAGGTGCTGTAATTCCTGAGAGCATGGCACGCTGCCCAGAGCTGATGGCTGAGGGCTACCTGCAAATAAAAAGAGTTATTTATGTTAGAGGGCAGGTTTTAAATAGACTTCTTGTGCATTTGGAAATAGTTTGTGTCATGGTTTCAGGGTCAGCTGCCCTTAGATATGTCCGTGCCTTTAAGTCAGCAGCCTGCAGCATTATTTGTGTGGGGAGGGTTCCAGGGAGCCCTCTCTCCTGAGCCCAGGGTTTTAATCACTGTCATGTCTGATGACTCCTTCAAGTTTAATTTTAGTTGCGTGTCAAAGAGGCTGAGTTAACCACTGAGCCACCAGCCCTCACAAGGCCTCGGGCAATCCGCTGCAGCCGTGACTGGGAAAATAAAGTATTCTCCCTATCTCATTGCCTGAGCATTATTCATGGAGCTCTCCTAGGCACAGGGGTGAATTCATCGAGTCACTGCCTCACTCAGTACGACCCTGTCAGAGTCTTTTCTCTGTTTTCTTCGCCCCTGTTTTGTCTGGTCACTGCTGTGTGTGATGGACACCCTTCCACCTGCTTAAACAGCCTGGGGCCTGTGGAGCATTTCCAGATTCTTTTCCTAGGTGTGCCATCTCTGCTCTTCCCTCCCACTGCTTCTGGGAACTCAGAGATAAGTGACATTGCTGAGGCAGCCAAAACTGCCTCTCCCAAATCACTGACCAGCCCAGAGCCCAAGCCAGAATAGTATAAAAACCACTGAGCCTTCCTCCTTCGAGGATTCACGCTGTCAGGGCACTTGGACTCCATCCTCCTGACTCTGTCTGTGTGCAGACATCCCAGACATCTGCAGGACAAAAAACCTGGCCCATTCTGGCATCTGGGTCCAGCTGTGCCCTGCGTTTCTGGATGCAGCCCAGGCACTTTTCTGTCTCATTTTAACCCAGCACAAGCTTCCTTGCTCTAAGATCCCGACAGCTCTTGAGGCAGGTTGGGTTTATACTGATCCAGTCATGCCCCAGAAGGGATGGCAGAATTTCCACCGCACAGGTCTGGAGCTCACAGTGCAGGTCTGGCTCTGGTGTCATGGAATGGTGACACAGCCATGTGCACCCACCTGTCTTGAGGTGAGACACAGTGTGAGCCCAGAATCACCCTCTGCACCCACCTAAGTCTCAAGGGAAAATATCTTTGAAAGGTAAATTGCTGTATCTGCCTGTCAAGGAGCACTGAAGTGCTGCCACAGAGTCCCTTCTCACAAAGGGAAAATTGTCACCTCTGACTCCTGTTGAAATCAGAGTTACAAAAGCCTGCAGTCAAAGTTAGGCATTAATTTATTTGCTTCACCAAGTGTTTGCATTGCATCTCAGATAAATGATGCACACTAGTAGCTGTTCTTTTTTTTGTATTTTAAACACTTCTATCCTGATCTTTGGTGAACAGGACTCCTGAGAATGCTGAGGTCAACTAGAGTGAAGGAGATAATTAGCAGATCCTCCAGCCTGAGTGTTAACTCGTTGGACACCCTGGCACAGAGTTTGAGTGTGGAATTTATTATTACCAGGAATGCCTGCTTTGTATCTCAGGTTGTCATACCCCAGGGAATGAGTGGTTATTAAGTAGAATCTTAAAATCATTTAGGTTAAGATGTAACTGATCTCAGTTACTACACAGATGTTATAATTCTACTTTCCTCAAAACAAAAGTGATGGTTTCCAATCTTAGTAGTAAAAAACTGTGATGTTTTTAACAGCAGAATTCCCAAGAATTAATAAAAATGGTAAAGGGGCCCTGAAAATGATTTTGTTTTCCAAATCAGGATAATTATCATACCACCCCCACCACTGCCAAATAACAAATATTTTTGACTTCACATTAAAGCATAGTCTTTGCATTTGCTAATTAGTTCTACATAAATGAGTGTTTTAACCATCTTTGAAACACAGCCATGTTTGGCTGTGAATTCTTGGGATCCCCGAGGCCTCATGGCATTTGGATTAATCCCTTCATGTCCCTTTCCTTGGGAGGATGAGCAGCGGGTTGAGGGTGCCTTGCTTCACTCCACTGCTGCTTGGGGTCACTTGTGGGATCTCCCATGTTTTAAGCAGTTTCAGAGAGCCTGCCACGCCAAGAAGTGAAGCACACTGGGAATATCTTCAGGAATACCTTCAACCAAGAGTGCAGACAGCAGAGTTGCTAAAAAACATCCTTCCCAGTTTGGGAAAGATTCCTGAAATCCTAAGAAGCAAACAGCTCACTTGAGCTGTGTGTGCCACAGTGTCTGGGAAGCTGGAGGTTTTGTTTGCAATTTAATCTTCAAGGAAAAGTGTCCTAGAAGACACAACTTTTCACTGTATAATAAAATGAAGCTGTTAAAGACCTTTCCCTCCCTTTCCCCTCCTGGCACACTCCTGCTTGCCTGGCTCATTCCCACTGCCTGATGGTTTCCTTCCCCACCACACAGATGGGTCTGGCAGCCTTTCTGAGTCTCTTTAGGCAATTCTTAAAGCTTCCTTGGCCATACATGAGAATATTCTTCAATAAGAATAAAAAAAAAAGGCTTGGAGAAATGCAAGAAAAAAGAAATTGTCAAGCTACAGATAAAAAATGGTGATTCTAATCCCTGTGCTCATGGCCTTGAAGGCAGAGTCTGGGAGCTGTCAGAGCATTATAGATAACCTTCATTCCTGTGTGTGAGTCCCTGGGATTATTGTTGCACAGAGTGTGATTATTCCAGGTAAGTTACTTCCTTTCTTCTTGCGAAATTGCTGTTTTAAGAAGATTGTGGGTTGTTTTCTCTGTGTGAATTAAATAATGGATTCTCCTGGGTGTGTGGAGTAGTTAGGAAAAGCACAGGAACGCGATAAAAGTCTAATGAATGTTTGTTGTGCTGGAGTGAATGCCGAGGAAAATCCTGGCTGAGACTGAAACTCTTTTCTTTTCATAGGGAATGCAGTCGGATTTTTGGTGAAGATGGTCTGACGCTGAAACTCTTTCTTAAAAGGACTGCTCCCTTTTCTATTCTGTGGACTTTGACTAACTACCTGTATTTACTGGCTTTAAAGAAGCTCACAGCCACAGACGTCTCTGCCCTGTTCTGTTGTAACAAAGCTTTTGTCTTCTTGCTTTCTTGGATTGTGCTCAAAGACAGGTTCATGGGAGCAAGGGTAATGAATGTGCCTCCTTTTCCACTCTCTCATGTTTTCATAATTGCACTTAAAGCCATCAGCCATGGTGCTGCCATAGCACTGCTGCTCTGTGCTGTAGATACACCATGAAAACATTTCTCGTTTAGTTTTATGGTGCAGGCCTAAGCCTCAGGATCAGGACCTCAGAACTTTAGAGGGAATTCAGTGTGGGAATTTCAAGGAGTTATTACAGCCAAGTGTAACTTTATGGATTACAATAGAAGAACTCCAGTTTCATATAAACCTGTTCTGTCTTGGATTACTGTGCTGAAGTTTAATTAATTTTCTTTTAAACTTAGTGTCTTTTAAACTTAGATTATAACCAAAGCAATTTATAAGCAAGGCAATTTTACTCCTTGTTTGGGTAGACAGATGTTTTCAATGTATTTTTCTTCTGCTACTCTAATACTTTTCACACACACATTTGCATGTGCATGTGCCAAAATTGCTTTAAAAGGAGTTTTGTGTGGAGGTGTATTTTGCACTGAAGTGTTACAGGACTCACTGAAAAAAGAACTCGAACAAAATGATGTGCCCCTGGATCTGGGGAAAGCAAACTTGTTCCCTGCAATTTTCCATACACAAATCTGCTAACGTGCAGCAATTTAAACTGTTGGTTTTACACCTTGGCTGAGGGGTAGTGAGGATTTCTGACAGTTCGCTGATGCAGATTTCGCCCCTGAAATGACTTAAGGTCATGTTGGGCACAATCCTGACTGAATTATTGACAGCCTTGAACTTCGCTGGGGACTGGCTGTGACCAGGAGGGACCACCGGCAGTTTCCATGGATTTAATTTCCATGGAAAGCAGGATGGATCAGGACACTCATCCAAGGCAGTTGTTGGGTTTTTTTCTTTAATGGGCACAGCAGCTGTTTTTCTGACTAATAGTGTGATAGAAGGGTTCAGAAATGAAAAGAAAAGGCATCTGTTGCACAGGCATCTCATGTGGCTCTTGGAGCAGCTACCAGGAGCTGAGCAGAGCACTGTGCTTGCCAAGTTGAGGAGGTGAACCAGTGCTCGAAGGTAAAGCCAGACACGTGTGCTTCTATTTCATGTACAGCTGAAAATACAGAAACATCAGGTGAATGTGACCCACCCTCAGCCCACGGACTCACTCAAAGAATAAACAGGGTTTAAAATCCTCAGTTCTTCTCTACAGAAATAACAGAAGCAATAACTACCCCCCTCTACCCCTTGATCATCTCAGGTTCCAGCTGAAAAGAAATTAGGAAATTTTATACCCTTTAAGCTATTTTTTTCTCAAAGCAACATCTTTCTGGAAGAGCAAGCATAGCTCTTGTGTTTTCTTAGCCTGTTCTTTTGAAGAAACCTAGAAATAAAAGCTATTTTCACTTACTATTTATTTCTCACTGACTAAAAAAAGGTTTCTATTAATATGCATTCGTTTTAATGCTATAAACACTGTGGGGTTTACATGAGAAAAACCTGGCAGGAAAAGTGAGCAGCAAATTCTGCACATAAAAGATACTGGATTTCGCTGCTCTCTGGCAGGGCCTGGATGCCCATTGCTGGAGAGGTAATTCAGAGCATTTTCCAGCAGCTCTCCTGACAGAATAGCACTTAATGATGTTAAAAACCATGCAGGAGGGTGTTTGAGAGCTAAAATACAACAGAGCAGCACAGACCCAGCATTTTGTGCCCTGAATGCCTCTGCTGCTCTCACCCACAGCCCCTGGGAGAGCAGCAGGAATTGGGTTATTTGGACAGCAAGGAGACCGAAATAAAGGTTGAATCCTGTACCCTGAGCCATGTTTTTGAAGGAGCTGTGCACCCAGGAGCTCAGCCAGCTTTTCCAAGGAGCTCAGCTCTCCCAGAGCTCCGGAGCTGTCAGGTGTCTCTGCGGTGCATCGGGGTGGGGATGCTCTGCAGCCTGGACACCCGGGACAGCAGTGGCTCTGCAGCACATTCCCAGCTCCCTCTCTGCCCAGCGAGGCTGCAGGCAGTCCCCAAACTCCCCACGGATGCCCAGGGGCATGTGGGAGCTGCCTGGCAGCCCTCTGATCCCCTGGCAGTGCTCCTGCACACCTGAGACTCCTGCGGGGCACCATTTGTAGATGCCACATCTAAAGGCTAACCTGTCTTGATGGCCACCCTATGGAATGGCACAGTCCCACCCGTGGGAGCACTGAAGGGCTGCACACAAAGTTTCAGCTGCTGTGGCTGTGTTTGAGACACCCAGGGTGTGTGCTCTGCAGGGAGAGCCACATGCCCTAGGTGGTGCAACTGTAGCATCCAACCCAGGAGAGGAAAACCCCAGGGGAGGTTTAGGTTGGGTATTAGGAAAGATTTCTTTACAGGAAGGGTGGTCAGGCACTGGAACAGGCTGCCCAGGGAGGTGGTGGAGCCACCATCCCTGGAAGTGTTCAGAAAATGTGTAGATGTGGTGCCTGGGGACGTGGGTCAGTGGTGGCTCTGGCAGTGTTAGGTTAAGGGTTGGGCTCAATGAGGTCTTTTCCAACCTTAATGATTCTCTGGTTCTATTTACCTAAAAAAGTAGTACAGGTAGACCTCAGGTGCCTTGAAGTACCTGCTGCCGTGGGCAGGGACACACAGCACAATCCCTGCACCCCATCCTTTGCTTGGACACTTCTGACCATCTCTCTCTGAAATTAATAATGTGTCCATGTTACACTTTGGGAAGTCCTGGCAGCTTTGGCTCAAAGCAAGCACAAATATTTAAAAGACTTTACATATTTGAGTAGTTCTGATGGTTTGTGTTGCTTAGATTTAGCCATGTGCTCATGTGTTTGCATATTTAAACCCTCGGTTGGGCTTTATCTGGAAGTTGAATCAGTGCTTGTTAGGTACAGAGCAGTTTGGGGACACAGGTTTCTTCCCCATCCTTGAATGTATTCAAGGCCAGGTTGGATGGGGCTTGGAGCAACCTGGGATAGCGGAAGGTGTCCCTACCCATGGCAGGGGTTGGAACTGAAAGGGCTTTAAGTTCCTTCCCACCCAAACCATTCTGGGATTCTGAGATTCTTTACTCCAGCGCCTCATTTTCTGCTGTGCTCCACATGTTAAAAAAATGTTTCTGATAAACTGTTGGCTGGCCTTGTTCTCTTTCAGAAAAAAAAAAAAAAAAAAAGAAAAAGAGGCAAGCTAAATTCATTCCATACCTAGGAGGCTCCAAAAGAAAGTTACTACACTCTTGCATTAATTAAAAGCCTTTTTTAATGAGCTGACAACCACCTTTGCTTGCCTGTGACCTTGCTGCTGGTTGTGAATGCAGAGCAAGGCTCAGCTTTCCAAAGCCTGAGGCAGGCACAGGTCAGCTGTGCTGATGCCCTGGTGTGGAACGTGCAGGAGGAGCCTTGAACATGAAACTTAAATAATTTCCTTGCTGTTTGCAGTCTCAGGTCATTCTTACATTTCAGGAGGTGTTGATGCTCTACATGTGTCCATCATTTTAGTTGTTTCAGGAAAAAAAAAAAAAAGTGCTTGGCTTTATAAATATTTGATTAAATTAGGAATCTGGATCTCTAAATTTTGTGTAGTCAGACTGGGAGTGAGTTTTTCCCGACAGGAAGAAAGGAGATGATGGATCTATAATTTTCACTGACAGAAGGAAAGGACTGAGCAATGAGTGCGCTAAGAGTTAAACCTTGACCCTTTCTCTTGGAAGGAGGGGATTTTTTCATTGGACTCTTCTGTTTTGCCTTCTGAGACAGACACATTGCTGGAAATATTCCAGCTGAAATCCTGAATTTCTGTGCAGGGCAGGACTTGCAGTGCAGCCTGAGGTGAATCCAGCAGTGGGGCAGGGCAGGGGGGCTTTGGGACACTCAGAGGGGACACCGTGAATGTCTGAGGGGTCATGGCTGTCACCCAGCACTGCTTCAAGGCTGCCACTTCTGAGGTGTCTCCCAGGATGGCCCAGCTTCTGGAATGTGTTATCCTGGGAAGGAGAAGGGGGAAACCTCCTGGTCCCCTCTTGTTAAAGCCCTCCCAGATCTCATTCCACCACCAAGAGACTGTGATTGCACAGGTGCCTCCAGCCCACAGCACTGGGGGACCTGGATTTCAGCTGCCATTTCGTGATGAATTTGGAGCTGTCAGTGATCAGGTTTAGGTGGCAGCTTCGTTGTCCTGTGTCTTGGAGCTGGGATGCTTTAGATGTCGGTACGGTGGGATACAGGCTCGCGGACACGTGAGGGGTAGCTGTGTGCCTCCAGGACTGGTGAAATGGGTTTGATGGTGAGGGGGAAGGATTTAAAGCTGCTCCCAGGGAGTGAGTTTCCCTCGGAAGGTGTTGGCCTGGATAACTATGGGATTTAGAGCACTGACATTCTTACCTGGAGCCTCAGGGATGGGCTCTACCCTAGGAGTTGGTTTGGGGTTCCCCATTGTCCCCTGTGTGGGAACACCTTCACCTGAGCCATTCATGCGTCCCTGTCCTGTGTGTCCTTTGAAACATGGTTTTGCTCAACCGACTGGCTCTGCTGAAGGTATTTTGTGGGATTTTTCTGCTTATTGCCTCAGTCTGGCTCACATCTGCTTGGAATGAGTATCAGCGAGTTTTCTGGGACTCTTGATAAAACTGTGAGCTCTGAAAGGCTGCTCTGCAGGAGGGCACACGTTTGGATCAAGATGCCTTTGAAGTCTGTGGGCTGAAGGTTAGGTTTATTTAGGACTAAATATTTCTTAAATGAAGTTCAGTGATGCTTTCAAGAAGGCAAGTGCCCATGTCATGTTGGTGTTGGCTCAGGAGTTGTGCCCTAACTCTGGAAACACATTTTCCTCTGCACTCCATGAAGTCTCTGAAATTCACACTCCACATTTAGCTGCTGAGGGCAGTTAGGGGGAGAGGGGGAGTTTTTTTAAGAACAAAACACTTTGGGCTCCCTATCACTTCCTTAAGGTTCTTGGAGTCAAGACCCAGGATTTCAGATATGGTGTAGTTAATTATTCTGTTCTTTTTCTTTGAAGCCCCTTAGATGCTCTGTCTGGGATTTTCAAATGAGGCAAAAAAACCTGAGCGCAAAGGTAAAGGCTTTCAAGAAGAAATTTGGCCACATCTGTCCAAGAAATCTGTCAGGGCACAGCCAAAGCAGCTGGAAGAGCTCCCTGTGGTACCCTGGTATTCCAAAATACAGGGCTTGTTCCCCTGGGCTGAATTTCCAGGGCGTTTGGCCGTCTAATGTTTGCATTTCAAGTCAAATTGGTGACATTGCTAAATATTTCTCTTGTCCAGTAGAGCATAACGTCTTAAAATTCCTTGATCTTGCAGTTGTCTCTCCAAAGTGGATGTTTAGCTGACAAAATAAATGATGATGGATGTTCTGCCAGTAGGCCCCATGAGAATTTGCAGTGCTATAGGTCCATCTCCCCATCAGTGCACACACTTTCATTATGCTTTACATCACTCCCGTGATTTTTCCTATTTAAGGGAAAACGAGAAATTTCCAAGTCAGAGCCAGTGGGTGGTGACACTCATGAGCAGCCCCTCCCTGTGATGATCTCAGCTTTACATTGCTTTGCTTTGTCCGTGCAGATAGTGGCAGCAATAATGGCAATCACAGGAATTGTCATGATGGCGTATGCAGATGGTTTCCAGGGTGACTCCATCATCGGGGTGGCCTACGCTGTGGGATCAGCCTCCACATCTGCATTGTATAAGGTAGGCCACAACTGTTTGTTGACACTCTTGAGTTCATTAAAAAAGACACAAATACAGAGAGAATTGCTGTAAAATCAATGTTTTATTCTGTTCATCACTCCTGTATCACTCATGTTGTGAGTGCAACAATCAGGCAACATCACAATGTTGGGAAATCTACCATGGGGGTAATTTGTTGTTGTCTGCCAATTATCCAGACTGGCTTTTCTTGATGAGTCTTTAATGAAATCTCCACTGCGACGCCGCAAGGAGTTTAAGATTATTTTTAAATTACGCCAGTGCAGTTTATCAACACTTTTCAAAGGGGCTTTCCATGTGCAGCAGGGAGGAGAGCCAGGGAAATGCTGCTTTCCCTGGACACTTCATGCCAGGTCTGCCCTGCAGCTCCCTGGCACGTGCAGGACTCAGAGCCCTGGTGCGAGCCTGGCACAGGAAATTCATTAGAGACACTTCTGCTCGGAAGAAGTGGCTGCTCTGGAAGGTCAGGGTGGGAAAGGCAGGAGTGTTTCTCAGAAAGAGGCTGGGCTGAACGTGGCTGGTCATTTGTGTGTAAAGTTTGGAGTGAGTTGTAGTGGGATCAGAAGTTGCCCTCGCAGTGAGACTTTGCTCGTCTTACCTATAGATTTGTTGTGGCCACTCACAAGTCCCTCAAAGTCCATGAATTTAGGCTCATGAAGAATGAATTCTCCATGAGGCTTGTGGTGCTTGAAGGGAGCCCCTCCAGGCTGGTTTTGCTCTCACAGCAGGGTCATGCTGTGGAAGTCACAGGAGTCCCCTCCCAAATCCCAACAGTGCCACACACAGCCCAAATCCTCTGCATTTGTGGCATGAATGGTGTATCCTTGGGTTCTTGGTTTATTCTTGGTTTTTCCTGAGTTCTTCTACACCTGCTCCTCGTGTCATTTTGTGTTGAGCTTTGTTACACACTCAGCCATGCCCATGGTAAAGACACGGAGCCAAAACACAGGAAAGGGCAGAAATCTGACCAAAGATCACAAAACTCTTGTGTAGAAAAGAGCTATGGCATGTTTTGCCTTTGCTCCCTCTCCCCAAGGGAATGGAGTGCTTCCATGACAGGCATGGAGTCTAAACCTCTCCTCTCCTCTCCTCTCTCCTCTCTCCTCTCTCCTCTCTCCTCTCTCCTCTCTCCTCTGCAGGTTTTGTTCAAGATGTTTCTGGGCAGCGCAAACTTCGGGGAAGCAGCTCATTTTGTGTCCACCCTGGGCTTCTTCAACTTCATCTTCATCTCCATCACCCCCATCATCCTGTACTTCACCAAGGTGGAGTACTGGTACCCCTTCTCTGCTGTGCCGTGGGGTTACCTGTGTGGAGTAGCTGGCCTCTGGTTAGGTATGTGATTGAAAAATTTATTTATTTTTCTAGGTCTCCACCCCTCCAACCCTGTACAAAATCAGCCTCAGGCACAAACAATTTCCCCCTGTCCCCTTAAGCAGCAGAGCTCTCTCACAGATTTAAACCTGGTCCCAGTGCAAACTGGTGCTCCTTAGAAATGATTCATATTTTTCATTAAACTTAGTGAAACATTACTGCTAATTGATTTATAATTAATAATTGATACACAAACATAGTTAAAATTAATAATAATTAATAATTAACAGTAATAGCAGGGAGTAAACATGAAGCAGCCATACTAATTGTCCATTTTTTCATCCCTGTCATAGTTCCACACCAATTCCTCTGCCTCTGGCACAGCCTGACTGCTGTAAATCCCCGTTCAGAGGGCTGCATGTTCCCAGTCAGCTCCTGGCACAATCTGGGGGTGTTTGTGCACTGATGGGGACCCCCTGTGCTGGGGCACCTTTCTGGGGGTGCTGCAGGCTCTGGGCAGGGCTCACATAAAGCTCCCTCTTTCTGAGCCACAATTGCCAGCAAAATATCTGTTGGATTCAGCCCGGGGGCATTTCCACATATAACAACATCCTTTCCTTTAGTAAGGTCTCTGTTATTCCATAATTGAAGAGGTTTTTTGTCTCACTCCACGTTTATTAAATGGAAGCAAAGAGAATGTCAGTGCCCATCCAGTCCTGAGACGTGGCCAGGCTGACAGCTGAGCTGCTGTGAGCACCTTGAACTGCTCCAACCACAACTGCAGCTGCTCTGGGAGCTCCCAGGGGACTAAAATTAGGGATAATTTATCACCCAAGTGTATAAACCCAACCATAAGGGGACAGCCTTGTGGAGCAGCCTCGTGTTCCTTTTACACAGGGGATTCAGCAGCAGGACTGGGTGATGTGCGATCAAAAACTTCAGTTTTTGCAGCTTGCTTTTAATCTTTCAAGGAAACTGGAGCTCTCTGGGAATGCTGTCATGTAAAAAGAAACCAAACAGGTTGTTTGTATCTGATTAAAGCCTGTAAAGTTTGTAAAAGGCCATCCAACCCTCCCCTTTCCCCTGTGCAGAATTTCCCCTAATCTCACGCTCATCTATAAAAAAATATAAATCAATCACTTTGTGACAACTCCGTCATTGTGGTGTGGATACTTCATATCACATAATGTACTTTTAGGGTCGAGGTGGAGGAGAAATGTCTCACTCTGGTGTTTTCCCCCATAATGATATGTTATTTTCTCTGTTTTTCCCTAGCTTTCAATATTCTGGTTAACGTTGGGGTGGTGCTGACCTACCCCATCCTGATCTCCATCGGCACTGTGCTCAGCGTCCCTGGAAATGCAGGTACCAGAGGAAAATAAACCCATGGGCACTCAGAAGGCAATTTATTGCGTAAATAGTCAGGATCTGTGGGGTGGAAATTCACTCTGGGGTCTTTTGTTGCTGGACAGCCTCTGTCTCTGCCCTCCCAGGCTCCTCAGCCTCATCGCCCTGGGGGTTTGAGCACCAGAAAACAGCTGGTGGTAGAATCCCCAGATGTTCAGGGGTGCTGTGGGTGCTGTGCTGGAGCTGGGAGGCTGAGCCTGGAGGCACCTGGGGCTCTCTGCCCATCCCTGGGCTGGGCAGGAAACTCTCTGCTGATGCAGAGTGAATCTGCTCTGTTGTAGATAAAGAGTTACCATCAAGTGCCTTCCCCCTCAGAGCAGAAATCACAGAATCACAGGTTCATTAAGGCTGGAAAAGACCTCCGAGATGATCGAGTCCAACCTTCAACCCAATACCCCCGTGCCCACTAAACCATAAAGTGAAGTGCCATGTCCACTCATTTTTTGGGCACTTTCAGGGTGGTGACCCCACCACTGCCCTGAGCAGCCTGTTCCAGTGCTTTAACACACTTTCAGTGAAGAATTTTTTCCTAAATCAAATCTGTTCCAACTTGAGGCCATTTCCTTTTGTCCTGTCCCTGTTCCCTGGAAGCAGAGCCCACCCCAGCTGCCCTCTCCTATCAGGAGTTGTGCAGAGCCAGAAGGTCCCCCCTGGACCTCCTTTGCTCCAGGCTGAGCCCCCCCAGCTCCTCACAGACCCTTCACCACAGAAACCTTGAGGCTTAATCCGACCCCTCCGGGCTTTCTGCACAAGGTGGGGAGGAGATGTCACCTCCCATAGCACACTGATCCAAACTTCCCTGAGCTCAGGGAGCTGCCAATGTCCAATGTCACACCCAGAGTGCAGCACGAGGCTCACAGGGACGTGCCAGGCTCTCAGTGCCATACCCACCCTGCTGCCACTTCGCTTTGATGCCACTGTTGTTCTCCCTCTGCCCAGCCGTGGACCTGTTGAAGCACAAGATGATCTTCAGCGTCGTGCGGCTCGGGGCCACCATCATCATCTGCATCGGCTTCCTGCTCATGCTGCTCCCCGAGGAGTGGGACGAGATCACCCTGAGGTTCATCAACAGCCTGAAGGAGAAGAAGAGCGAGGACCACGCCGAGGACATCACGGAATCCAGCGTTCACACGAGGAGCAGGAGCAGAGCCAACGGGACAGTGTCCATCCCGCTGGCGTAGGGCCGGAGGACTCTCCCTGCACGCGGATGTATATTCTGTGAATATGGCTGAACTCTCCTCACTACCTGTATGCTTCAAAAAATGACATCTAACCTGAGCAGGGGATGGACTGTAAGATAAGAGAAATACATCTATAATAAATGTTTACATTTATACACTTAACAAGGAACGGGTGTAAATAACTACAATAAAATCTTTTGTAATAAAGAGTCATCTGAGCTTGTGTCTTCCTGAGCTGGTGGGTTTAAAATGTGGATCAAGTTTACATCGTTTATCTGCCTTTGCTGGCAAAAGTAGAGCCATTGTGGAGGATACGAATCTTGGATATTTCCAGCGAAATCTCAGAATTTAACATCTTGACTTACTTTCAATCAAGTGCCCTTTCAGCAAGGTAGTGGTTTTGGAAAAACATTTCAAACCTTGCCTGGCATTTGGGGAGTTCATTTCTGAAAAGCACTGATTTCACACTGATATTTCTAATTATCATCAGAATAAATACTCCATGATGTGCAGAACATGAGAGCCTCCCCTCCCAGATCACACTGAGCTGTGCCTCTTTCCAAAACCACCTCTCTGGAAGTGGTGCTGGCATTTGGGTGCCTTCAGTAAAGCAAAAAATAGCTTTTTTTACATTGTTTTCTCCCAGAAAAGCTGCACTCCCAGCTGAGCTGCAAAAGCCTCTGGAGACATGGAACAACCTGGATTGCCCACGTCCCTGGGAAATGTCATTTCCTATTTTCTAGAGCTTTGGGACAAATGAATATTTTTCTTTAATATAACCTCCATTGTGGAAAATCTTTCAAAAGGCAAAGCAAACCAACCAACCTCCCAATCCCTTCCGTAAACCTATTGCTGTGTAGTTTGGGCTGATTTACAGCATTCCTGGGACTGACCACTCAAGACTGTCTGTATTTGAGAGCACTCAATAGGCAGACAAGCATTTCAAGCATTTTTCCCCAGTTTGGTTTCTTGGTTTGGTTTTCTTTTGGCTTTTTTTTTTTTAATTTGTTTGGTTGGTTTGGGTTTTTGGGGGTTTTTTTGGGTTTTGTGGTTTTTTTTGGTCTATTTGTTTTTGGGGGTTTTTTTGTTTTTTTGCTTTTTTTGTTTGGTTTGGTTTGGTTTTTCGTTTGGTTGGGTTTTTTTGTTTTGGTGGTTTTGTTTTGTTTTGCTTGTTGGTTTATTTTTTAAAGAAGAATAAAAACAACTGGAAAGTATCACAGATTGTTGAGCTCTGCTGACTTTCCTGTCCACAGCTTGTGAGTTTGATTAGCACCCGGTATGGGTGTTTTTTGATGGTGTTTCCACCAGGGGGAAAAAAAATCGTGTATATAGTGATTTATTTGACTCTTTTTATTTGATTCTTCTTATGGATGCTTTTTTAATCTTTTAATTTTCATGTCTAAACTGTTCCTTGCAGCCAGCAGAGCAGAAAAATGCTTGTGTATATTAAAAACCCACAAACTTGGGTTCATTCATCACATGGCTGCACAATTAGGGCTGCAGAAACCAACCCAACCAACTGTCCCCTGTGCCCTAAACCCAGAGGTGCAGGGTTTGGATACTCACACAATTCTCTTACAGTTCCTAGTCTGCTGCTTTTGAAAGGAGACAGACATAAAAAATACTCTAAAAAAGTAAATTACAAAGATACTGATGGGCTGAGAGCACCCAGCACAGGGCAGCTTGGCCTCTCCCCACGGTTTTGGAGCTGATACGCTCATTTACAGTGCTGGATAGTTCTGGGGATGTGTTTTACTGAATTTTTTGCCAAGCTGAACACATGGGAAAAACAAAACTTTCATTTCAGCGTGCATTGATGAGTTTTCTTTGGCAAGCATCCTCATGGCAGCGTTTTCAGGCCCAGGACTGGATCCCTCATGGAACCTCATTGAGAATTCAGCAGGGAAAATCCTGTGAAATCCCCGTATTTGAGACAGCTTTCCCCCTGCTCACACATTCCATGGCCAGGGGAATGTGTCCGGCCTTTTTAACCCTTTTAACACCACAGGGTGCTAAAAAGGCTCCAATCCCAGCGAGGAAGTCTCGAGCAAAGCAGCCGTGCTTTGGTTTGGTGTTCACAGAATGGTTTGGGTTGGAAAGGACCTCAAAGCCTTTCTCATCCCACCCCTGCCATGGGCAGGGACACCTTCCACTGTCCCAGGCTGCTCCAAGCCCTGTCCAGCCTGGCCTGGAGCACTTTCAGGATGGAACATCCACAGCTTTTCTGGGCACTATGCTCCCAGATGTTTTCCAGGGGTGTTCATCCCCCTCAGCAATGCCTTAAACCCCTTCCTCACCCTCTGCCCAACTTCCAGTTTAAGTTCCTCATTAAGCACAGAAATAAGGGTTTTCCCTGGAGTGCAGCTCAGCCTTTCAGCTGGAGAAAAACACACCAAACCCAAGAAATCAGTCAACAAACGGAGGCCCTTCTGCTTGATGCTGTCGGTGATCCATCAGAGGAACAGCAAACCAATAATCACCGTGTCAAGTGACCCATCAGATGTCACTGCTTCCACTGCTGTGGGTGTCCTGCAGCTCCTTCTGCCCTCCCCAGCAATGTGGGGTTTTATTTTTCTGGCAGCCCCTTCCACCCTCCCCAGTGTCAGGAAAAATTAATCCACAAACACCAGAGGTTTATGTCCAAAAAGAAGACAGAGGAGTCCTGTAACTTTATTCATTAATAAAGGGAGAGGTCATGGGCATTTCCCATGGGGTCTCTCAAATTGTTAGAGGATGCAGCCTCCTTCCTATCCTAATTTCCTGGCCGCATTTCCGTCTCTCTTTTCCCCATTGGCTGAGGTACTCGAGAGGTACAGACTTTCTGAATCACCTAATACAGACCCTTCTAATGTACATTCCCCACCTTTTCGTTTTCTTTGTGTCTCTGTTCTTTTTCTCTCAGTCCAGGGATTTAACATATCCTTGGGTGAGTAACAGTCTGTGTCAATTAATGGAATTCCTATGGAATTTATGGTTCTTTCACCTATCAGTATCTGGCCTTATCTACCAGCAGGCCCCACAGTTTGTTCGTAAAGACATCTCCCTCTTGCTCCTTTCACAGCAATGTGGGGTTTTATTTCTCTGGCAGCCCTTTCCGCCCTCCCCAGCAATGTGGGGTTTCATTTCTGCGGCGCCTTCTCCCCAGGAAAATGCCACTTTTGGTGTGGTTATCAGATTCTCCTTCGCGCCAGGGCTGGGCTCTCTGGCAGGAAAACAAAACGTGCTGTGAATAACCCTCCCGGAGCATCCCTAGCAGGGCCTGCCCTCTCTGGAGGGCTCAGCGAGTTGGTATCAGAGTTGTTATCAGCACCAGCCGTGTCCCCAGCCTGCGCTGAGATAAGATGAATGTCCCCTGTCAGCAGCAGCGACAAGGAGCAGAGGGAGGAACAAGCCGTGTTTCTTGACCTTACAGATGTGTAATAACAAGCTCTATCAGTCACAGTGGTTTGTATCCCAGCCAGGGGAGCCGTGCGGGGTTATTTTCCTCTCTTTCTGATCCGTTTGTTCGCTGCCCAGCTGTGCTGCAAGCAGGATAAACAACAGCCTGCTTATCGCTGGGGTTGTTTCTGCTTTACTCACTGGAGATTTGCATAAAAGCCCAGGCGTTATTTTGGCAAAAATCCATTCTACCCACTTCCCATCTCCTCCTTTGCCCACGTCTTTCTGTGATTTAAAATTCATTTTTAAGGAGAAGCTTTAAGGCAGAGGTGAATCCAGTGTTGCAGTTGGTGTTTGGTGCCCCTCGGTTCACCTTTGCTCTGGGTGAAGGTGAGAAGCAAACTCTGTGTGAAAATGCCCAAGTCGTGGCTCTGCCCTACCCTTGAGCTTTCCCAGTATCTTCCTTAAACAAGGGCATCAGAGCACTTAGGAGTCAATGATTTCATCCTGACCGCAAGAAATTTGCTGAAAAATCCAGTTCTGGCAGGATCATTGTCACTCACAGGTTCCAGCTGAATTTAAGGCAGTAAATGAAATAGGAGAAAGGGATAAAATTTTTCCAGCTCTCTTGGGTGGGCCTTGTGGGCAGTCCCTGATGGAACTCTATGGGACCAAAGCTCCTCCAGCTCCATGTTCCTACAGTTGGGAATTGAACTGACCTTTAAATATAGATAAAAGGCTGCATTAAATAACCCCGAGTTAAAGAGAAGGATGAACATCCCTGCCCAGGCTCTCAGCTTCCCCCAGTGACCTGCAGCAAGGACGTCCTCTTGCAGCCTTCCTCCCACCCCAAACCCTCAGCTGCTGCTCTTGGCCCTCTTTTTACAGAGTAAAGCCCTGTGGGAAGGGAACATGGACAGGAGAGGGGATTGGGGGTGTGGGAGCAGGGGGACCCTGTCAGCATCTCAGCAGCACCTGGGCAAAACACCAGACACAGCACCATGGGCACTCCTTTAACATCCACGTGGGTTCCCACTGCTCCCACACATCCATCATTGCATTTAATTCATGATTTTCCCAGGCTGCTTAACAGGAATGACCTGTTCTCAGCCGGGGAGGGTAATTAAAATGAAAAGCAAAAATAGACAGTAAGCATTGAGAAACTCAGGAGGGAAGCAGGGCATTGATTTTACATTTTCATTTGAAAAGAAAAAGAGAAAACCATGCAGGCCAGGCTGCTCTGCTCCCTCGTGCCCTGGGTGACCTGTGAAAAACAAAGTCACGAGAGATGCTGGTGTTTTGTGGCTGAAAACATGAACTGGTTGGGCTGCTTCAGGGATGAGTATTTCCTTCTGGGAGCAACGTGGTCTAGAGGAAGTTGTCTCTGCCCATGGCAGGGGGCTGGAACTGGAACATCTTTAAGGTCTCTTCCAATCCATACCTTTCTAAGATCCTGTAATGCTATGAACTATCAAATATGACTCACTTTGACCAGTATTCCCAGTCGGCTTTTTCCTAAAGCTGCATTTTTTCCAGCAGGAGCAAGGCTGGAGGATGCTCCTGGGCCAAGCCAGGCTTCTCCCCTGCAGGATGGAAGACACCTCAGCCCTTCTAGTGCTCCAAGGACGGAGTTTCCTTCCAAAACCTGAATACTCAGCAAAAGAGCTGCTTGAAGAAATACCTCCAGGCCAGCTGAGATGGTGGCCCTGCTTGAAAATCACTTGTAGGTAAAAACAAAATTTCTCCGGGGCTTGGCCCTGCCTCCCAAGCTGCTCTGTGTGCTCTGTCAGCAGCAGCCACCTCTCGTCCCTGCAGGAATGGCTGGGATGGGTCAATGGTTAACCACGCTGGGAAGGTCTGTGGAGCTGGCAGGGCTCTGAGCGGCTCACACAGATCCCTCCATGTCTGGGGGGATGGTGCATGAGGGCTTTTCCTTCTCTCAGAGCCCTGGCCCTGCAGGATGGGCCTGAGCCCCTCCAAGGCGCGCCCCAGGGTGACCAAGGTGGCCCCGGTGTCCAGCCGGGGGGATGTGCCCTCTCTCAGTGCCCTGCACCAGCTCCCCAGCGAGCCAGGACAGCCCAGCCCGTGCCCCCCAGGCGTGGCACAGTGGGGACAGCCCATCTTGCACCTGGAACTGCCACCTCTCCGGGAGACCTGGTACGGGAGAGCCTCTGCAGGTGAGGGGGGCACTGCTGGACCGGGTGTCACTGCTGGGGCTCACCGGGGCCGTGGCTCTGCTGGCTCTTTGGGGTGGGTGTAGGGTGTGCTGCTCTGCATCAGCAGCTTTTTGCCATTTCCAGCATGTTTTAGCTTTGGGAAAACTCGTTTTTTTGGAAAGCTCTCACCTACCAGAGCCCAGACGAGGCTCCTTGTTCCCATCAGTCACCCCCTGGGAACAGCCCAACTCCCCAGCATCACCTGTGTCCAGGCAAGCCCTTGTCCGGCCACCCTAGGACCCCATCCCATCACCCTGAGACCCCATCCCATCACCCTGAGACCCCATCACACCACCCTGGGACCCCATCCCATCACCCTGAGACCCCCCTCCCATCACACCACCTTGAGACCCCCATCACACCTCCCTGGGACCCCATCACACCCTTTTCGCTGCCAGGCACATCATTATCGCTGCCCTAATCAGGATTAGGTTCTGGGCAGGTAAAACTGAGCTTTGGAATGAATGAGAGCTTTCCCAGGCCTGGAGCAGAGGCTGTGTGTGTTTCTCCCTACAAGCAGCCTCTCCCCGCAGCCTTTGAGCTCCATCCACACCCAAATCCTTCCCAGAGGTGAGGAAGGAGCTCTGCATTCATCTGGAAGTGGATGTGCAGCTCTCTGTGATGAGCTGGGGGTGGCAAACACCTCCCAGGGCTGTGCTAGGGGAGCGTGGGGAGAAACATCCACGGAAACCAACGGGGGGAGAGGAAGGGCACAGAGGGAGGAGGATCTGCAGCCCCAGCATCCTTCTCCCTGCTTTTCCATTCCCAAAAAGCAATTTCTGACCCATGCCAAGCCGTGTTAAGCACCTCTGCTTCACCAGAGGCTGGATATTTCCTCCAGGATCATTCGTCAGGAGGCATCAGGAAGCAATGAAAGCAAATAAACCTCTGGCATGGTGGCAGTGACATTCCCAGAAGTGAGATTTTGGGGAGAATTCAGATCAGGTTTCGCTGTAGAAGAGCAGGTTTTAAGTACTCCATGAGAGCAAGAACAACCAAATGTTCCTGTTCTGGAAAATTATCACCGGGCATTTAACAAATGCTTGTTAAAAAAAAAGTATTTTATAAAAATATTAATAAATGTAGTTTTCCAGTACTTTCCATTTTCAGAAACAAGAAGAGTATGCTCAGGAGGACTTGAGCGATGTATTAGCTTGAGCTGCTGTCTAAATAAGCAAAGCCTCCAAGAGAATAGGTTTTATTTGGTTTATGAGGGTTCAGCCTGGCTTATTTTAAATCCAGATTCCCCCAGAGGGGAGGATTTCCTGATGCTGAAGCGCAAGGGTGAAAAACAGGAGCTACAAGGATGCCTTGAGCTGGGGAGCAGATTTGGGGACAGTGAGCCCTCAGCCCCAAATTCTGTACCTGCAGAGGGGAAGGGCAAATGTCCCACAAGCCACATGCACGGCTAGAATGGGAGGGAAAAATTAAAAACAGCCCCAAACACGCACAGCACAAACCATCAAACCTCACAAGGGAGAAATCATTTCCTCAAAGCCTTCACCAGGACAAGCTTCTCCCAGGTCACAGCCCTTTTCCTGTGCCCTGTCCCTGTTCCCAGCTCTGGGAGCCCCTCCTCACCTCCCCTTCCCCATCAGAAATTCCTGAAGCACTCCCTTGCCCTACAGGCAGAGGCAATACCCAATAATCCCCTTTTCCTCTGGCAAGCTGCTGTTTCACCACGTGTTTCCTGCAGATGAAATTTGTCTCCAGAGGAGAAATTTTCCCTTCAGGCTCCCATTCCTGCGTGTGTGGAGCAGCCCCAGCTTCGCCCAGTGGTTAAACATTGCCAGGGCTCTGCAGAGCCCAGCAAACATTTACCTGATGGAGCCACCACCTCCCTGTGGAAATTCAGTCAGAAATTCCTCCCTGTGAGGGTGGGCAGACCCTGGCAGAGTTGCCCAAAGAAGCTGTGGCTGCCCCATCCCTGGAAAAGTTCCAGGCCAGGTTGGATGGGGCTTGGAGCAGCCTGGGATAGTGGAAGGTGTCCCTGCCCATGGATGGAGTTGGAATGAGATGATATTTAAGGTCCCTTCCAACCCAAACCATTCCACGATTCTGGGATTGTCTTCTCTCTTCTCCAAGAGCCCAGCCTGGTGATCTTCCCTGAGGGCCAAGGAAGTCCCTCGTAAATTGACCTCCAAATTATTATTTTTCTTGTTAAATGTGACTATTAAATTTGGCATCAACTTTAATTCACTTCCTGCACTTTATCCCCAACTCTCCTCCCCTGTGACCACCTCAGGTCTCCCCCCATGTGGGAGCAGGAGGTGTTCAGCCACACCTCGCTTAACTCCATGTTAAAAATATCATTTAAATGTACCAGGGCAGTTTTTTGGGGTGAATAGGTGGGATAAATGGATAAACCTGTACCTAAAGAAATACTTCTTGCACGTGCAAGTGTTTATTTGTGCAGCAAAAGAGCAAAAGCGGCAGTGGTGTCCACCTGAGAGCAGCAGTGCAGAACGGAGCCGAGCCCAGATCACGGCCAGGCCTCAGAGAAAGCTCTGCTTTAATAACTAACAGGGGATCCGTGGTGTGTGATGGTTTTGGGCTGATCTCCAGGCTCTGGGTGTGCACTGCTGCCTGAGCACAGCGCTCTCGCTGCTGCTGCGGCTCAGCTCTGCCATGCTCGGAAAATCACCACAGGTATTGCTCAGCCCCACCAAAAAAATAATAATAATCAAATCTCAGGGGCTGAGCAGCAGGAAAAGACCCAAAGTGCTTTAACAGAGCAGGCAGTGGGGAGTCAGCAGAGGTCAGGGATTTCTTGGCCAGCTGATGGCCACAGGCCACGGGAGGAGGAGAGTCCCTCAGCCTCCCAAGCCCCAGGGGCTGGGAGAGGCCACGGGATCACATCACAAGGATGGTGATGGTCATTTTTAGGAGCATGAGTGGTGTAGAGGGAATCTGGAGAGGTAGACGGTGGGTGCTTTTTAGAAATCACAGCTAGAGTTACACCCATGAATATTCCATGTGTTACTGGAACACGCAGAGAGGGATTTCAGTGGGATGTGCCAACCGAAAAACAGGGCAGAAAGCTATTGCTGAGTGTGCCAAACAGCTGATGATCACCCAAAAGTAACTTCATCCATTTCTTTACCCTCTAAGGGCCCCTCTCTCTCAACGCCGTGCCTGGGAGGGAAGGAAGCAGCATCATCAAAGAGCACCCGCCCCGAAAACCTCAGGTAGGACGAGTTTGGGGTCAGCCTGGAGCTGCTCTGATCGACCCCTCTGTGCAGGCTCCTCATGTCCCATGGGGTGTGCCACTTCCCTGGGGGTGTGTGGGACCTGCAGCCAAATCCTGGTGCTCCGTGGGGCGGTGTGGCCGAGGCAGAGCCCTTGGCCGGAAGGCTCCAACTCGTGTTGCGTGGGGCTGGTTTGGGCTCTTCAGGCCACACATCCCATAAAGGTCAGGCATAGCTCAGGAGCAGAGACACATAAAGCAGACAGAAATGCTGATGGTGAAACACAGAGCAGTTATTTTAGGTTTCAAGAACTGCTGAGCAGGCTCTGTACCTGCCTGTACCCCCCTCAATTTCCCCATCCTGCACTTCCCAGATCCATTGCCCTCTAAGACCCAAACCCCGTGACTCTGCCTGACCTAACAGTCAGGATTTTCCTCCACACAAGGGCTACCATTACATAGCTAAGGCTCAGAAATATCTTTAAATCTTAATTTCTCCCCCTGTGCTCAGCCCTGGTGAGGCCACAGTTTGAATCCAGTGTTCATTTATGGGCATTTATTCCTAATATCCAACCTGAATCTTCTTGGAGCAACCTGGTCTAGTGGAAGATGTCCCTGCTCATGGCAGGGGGGTTTGTCCTTAAGGTCCCTCCCAACCCAAACCATTTTAGGGTTCCATGATTCCATGAGCAGCAAACCCACTGGAGCAAGGATGCTTTGCCTGAGACCTCCTTGCTGTGATTACAATCTTTTAAATATAATAAAGAACAGAAGAGTCACCAATCAGAGTCACTTACACCTTCCCATTGGTGACACTGGTGGCTTCAGAGAGCAGAGGTGGCCACCAGCTATGGAATCGCGTGTCCCTGGATTTGGTGGGAGGATGCAACAGCAGCACCTGCTTTGAGCCCACCTGCTCCCTGAAAACTGTCACAGTTTCCTTTAGAAACCTCTGACCAGCACGGAATTTTTAATTACCAATTTTGTTTCCATCAGGGCTGTGCTCGTGTTTTGTTGAGACTCTGTTAATACTCATTTCAGGACAAAGACGCTGTTAATCCTACCCAGTTCTGCTGCTACTGCTGTTTGGGAGTGTACACAGCACCAGCAAAAGCTTTTTTTCCCCTGGGGGAATATTCTCAAAGGCAGCAGAGCAGGATGACGTGGCCTTCTCAAGGACTTTTGGAGGATTTTGGTCAGCGAGTATTTCCAGGCAAAAAAACTGTGAGGTTCACAAAAACTAAAGGGAACAGTAAATTTTCCAGCCTGGGACACAACTTTATCCAAGAGCCTGAAGCTTGGCTTCCCCACCAGGGCAGGGGGGTGAGCTGAGGGACGTGGGAGGTTTTTTGCCTTCATCCACCCTGCCCCGGCGGCCTCGGTGGCTTCCCGGAGCGATGCCAGCCCGGACCACAGCTTGTGGTGTCACATGCTGCCATCTAGTGCCATTTTTCAGTTTCATGTTCAGCTTTGTGGGGTTTTTTTTGATGCTAAAAGATGAGAACGTGGCGTTGGGGGCTGCTGGGGGATTCTCCCTTTAAGTGATACTGCTGATATTTTTTCCTGCATTTTTGCCTTGACTCAAAATCACAGCTCAGGGTTCAGCAGCAGTTCAGTGCAGACAGAGACAAGTCCCCATTTCCTGGACACTTGCTCATAATCAAGGAGTTCATGATGCCCCAGCTAAAGTGCAAATCAGGTCTTACTGACAAAGTCCTTATTGATATCCCCTTTAATTTTTATGGAAGCTGCATTGAGCTGCCATCCTACAAGGGAACACTAGGCAAGAGCGGAATCACCATCCCTGGAAGTGTTCAAAAAATGCACAGATGTGGCACTCAGGGCCATGGTTTAGCGATGGCCCAGGCCCTGCTGGGTGAGTGAACTTGGTGACCTGAGGGGTCTTTTCTAACCTTAGTGATTCCATGAGCACCAAGCCGTGAAACGACCCAGCAACACCTCACAGCTTGGCATGATTTAAAGAGGTGTTTTGCTCCTAAAGATAAAAATCCACGCTCAGAGCAGCCTGTAGAGCAAGTCTCTGCCCATTTTCACCAGCCACCAGGAAAGGCACTTTGTACCACGCACAGTTCTGCAGAGAGAGGTCTTATTTAGGCCAATGTAAAACACTGGGTGGACAGAGGGAACGGTGCTCTAGGTCCCATCTAATTGGGATCAGCCCTTTGATGACCTGACAGGATACTTTAGATTAAATTACGACAGCTCTGCACGCTCCAGCTTTGCCATGAAGTGATCTGAGCTGAGGTTTGGCTTCGCTTGCTCTTGGATGGAGCCTTGGGCACTGCTGAGGCTCAAAGAGAAATACCTGCAGGGATGAAAGTACTGTCAGACTGGGGCTTGGCTGCTTTGGCTGTAATGCAAAAGATTCCCCCAGTTTTGCCCACTCCTGAAGGACCAAATGATGCTCATCTCCCTGAGATGCCAAACTCCTTCCTGTATGCCAAGCATCTGGGCCAGAATTGGAGCTGGAAAAATGCAAGGTCATTTCCTATCAGGTTTTGTGATCATGTGGAACGAGCAATGCTAAATATCATAAATATTGGACTTGCAGAGGCTTGAACCTGCCATCCCTCCACAAGCAATCACTCCTGCAAAGCCCTGGAGTCAGCGGGAAGTGGCTGCAAGCCCAAAACCAAAGGTAAGTTTGTGCCCTTCCACAAGCCATCCCTGGAGCTGCAGGCTCCTTTCCCTCGCAGTTCAGGCACCCCAAAGGGCAGGAGTTGGGATAACCACTGGGTGTGCTCCTGTCCCTGGCTGAGCGCAGGACACTGAGCTGAAACATTGGCGTGTGGGTGAGGGCATCTGAAATAAGGGTAAAACTTCTGTATCTCCAGCATGACAGTTCCCCGGATGAGAAGGACATGCTGAGCAAGGATATTTAATATTTTAGAGGCTGAAAGTGTGAGTGCCACGTTTTTAAATGAGTGAGTGACTAGAACAGCCATCACTTGCAGCTGGTGGGGAGAAGGGAGAGACCTTCTCGCTCCCCCGAAAGGAGTTTGGAGCCAGGCGGGGGTCGGGCTCTGCTCCCAGGGAACAAGGGACAGGATGACAGGAGGTGGCCTCAGCTTGTGCCAGGGGAGGTTTAGGTTGGGTTTTAGGGAAAATTCCTTCACTGAAAGCATTGTCAGGCATTGGCACAGCTGCTCGGGCAGTGGTGGAGTGCCCATCCCTGGAGGGATTTCAAAGCCGTGTGGATGTGGCACTTGGGGACATGGGTGAGTGCTGGCCTTGGCTGTGCTGGGGGAACAGCTGGACTGGATGATCTTAGCCACCTTTTCCAACCTTGACAATTCCATAAGTCTGATTTTAGGGCTGCAAACGCTGTGTGCCATAAACACCCCCCGCAGCCCCAAACATGCAAAAACTGCTCTTCCTTTTGGATCAGGAGATTATCTTGGAGAGCCAACTCAACTTGGCAACACCTCAGGGGGCAGGAGCACGAATACATTGTTTTTAATGAAGTTTTTCCCCTCGTGCCCCAGAGCTGTGGGATAAACTGCAAGCACCGTGGAAATCTGTGATGAATTCCTGCAAGCTGGCTACGCAGGGAGAGGTTCACTGCCTTTATCCGGGAGCGCCTGAGGGCTTTGTGAGCTGGTGGCTCTTCCTTTCTCTTTCAGGAAGTGCAGGTGTATTTATTTGCATCTTTAAATACCTCGTAGGTGCTGGACAAGAGGGAGCAAAGCCTGAATCCCCTCCCTGGCAGGAGGCAGCACTTGCACAAGCTTCAGATGCTGGACTTGACCCGCAAGCGACGAGAGGTAATGCCAAGATGGATTTGGGGAGGGGATGGGGGTGTCTCTCCCACAGACCAGGAGGCTTCAAACCTCTTGCTAGGCAGGTGAAAGGAAGTTTTCCCTGTGTCTTAGGCAGAGGGCTGGTGGGGAGCCTCCCCAGGGCCCCTCTGATCAGTAACTACCTCTGAGTTTTCCAATGCTTGGCCTTCATTTGGCCATGACGCGTGGAGAAACCAAAAATCCCTGTCCCAGTCATGTCCTGTCATGTACCAAGCCTGGCAAATCCCATTTGCTTGGGTTAAGCTACTCGACTGTGCAATGATTTCCAGGGCAAAGCCCTAATGCTGTGCCACGTCGAGCCATTAAAACGTGCTCGCTCCTCTGCTGCTTGTGTTGACAACTCATTTGCAAACCCAGGCGGAGCTGAAGAGGAATCTCCACAGGGAGGAGAAAATCAATAAGCAAAAAATCAGGGAATTCAGCCCCAAGGATGTCCTTGACACTCCCCAGAGAGGCGACAGCACCAGAGACCCCATCCCTGCTGAGTACAATCAGCGCTTGCATGAAGACAACCCTGGTAAGTGGAATAATTTTCCAAGGAGATGGAAAAGTCACCAGCCTCCTAAATGTCATCAAGGAAGTTTCCTTATGGAAGATGCTTCCACTGCTCCATCTCCTGCAGGGATAGGGTGCAGGTTCAGAGGGCTGGGGGTGGGGGAAGGCTGGGAGCTGTGTTTGTAGGACAAAGCACTGGGGTGCCTCAGAGAGCTCGCAGGGCTCTGGGCTGCTCTGACAGCAGCCAGACAGACCCGAGGGGATGTGAATCAAGAGCCATGGAGCAGTGATAGGACCCGAGGGAGCAGCTGGAGCTGTGTCAGGGAGGTTTAGGTTGGATTTCAGGAAAGGTTCTTCCCCCAGAGGTGCTGGGCACTGCCCAGGCTCCCCAGGGAATGGGCACGGCCCCAAGGCTGCCAGAGCTCCAGGAGTGTCTGGAAAATGCTCCCATGAACAGGGTGGGATTGTTGGGGTGTCCTGCACAGGGCCAGGAGCTGGACGCGATGATCCTTGTGAGTCCATTCCAGGATATTCCAAAATTCTGCAATAATCTGGGGTGTCTTCTCTGTCAGAGCACCCTTGGGCACACTGGGAAGTTCAAACTGTAAAGAACTGGAGAATGAGCTGCTCGTGGCTTCACCACTGCCTGGTTCACCAGCATGTCCCATCCCTGCGCTCGGTGTAGCCCCTGGAGCCCTGCCACGCTCAGATGGCCCTGGGGTAAATGTGACAGTCGCTAAGGCTGCTCACTTTTTGGCTTTAGGGCTTTTTCCCATTGTCCTTATGGAAGGGGGAAGCGAAGTGGATCTCAGCCACCTCTTCATCCTGGCCTGTCCAAGGTGTGAGCCCTGTCCTGCTCTGTCTGCACGTGACAACCTCTGGCACAGGCTGGGGATGTGTCACCCAGGCTAAAAGTGCTTAAATCCGTGAGAAACTTGTCTGAAGGTGAACTTTGGCCAGGAGGAAGGGAACAAACTTGGCTTCCTATTCCCTCGTGTTCCTCACCTCAGCTCTCCTCTCCTCGGGGAGAAAGCCATAATGCCTCTTGCCAGACTGTAATTTCACCAAATACAATCTGAGTGTATCACACTTCACCCTGCCCCAAACATGGGGTCTGGTTTCACAGGGATCTCTGAGGACTTTTCCTTACGTGCCTTCAGCTGTCCATAACCATTTCCAGCTAAACTCCATGTGATTGAGCAGCTCTGCAAAACCATAATATTTGGTTTTTTTCTCTCCCCAAGGAAACACGTGGGGCGGAGGGCTCTCCAGGCTGACTGACAGGGCTGAACTCTCTCCAGACAGGAGCAGGAAGGTTGACCTGTGGTTCTGCAGGGAGCCACAGACAAGGGATCTGTTCTGGGACTCCTCCAGCACAGGCTCCGAGGAGTGGGAGAGGGAAGAGAAGATTCCCCGCAAACCTACCCTTGTGAGAACCAAGACAGAGAGAGTTTCCCTCTTCGATGACTTCTTTGACAGGGATTTCTAGTGGCATGGCGTGGGATGTGCCAAAGAAACAAGCCCCAGCTCTGGTGGGGCTGGAAGCCTCCCAGATGGATGGGCTGAGGTTGGAGACAGCGTTGGCTGTAAATGGAATTTCTGTGAGTATGGGCCAAGGGTGAGGACAGCTGGAAATGAGGAGCTCACTGATGTGGGGTGAATAATGACCCTCTGGGTTGTGTGGCTCAATCAAAATATCTGGGAAAAAAAGCCATGGGTGAAGCAACAGTGAAATGGGGGTAGAGAGAGGAGGAGGAGGCTGGTAAAAAAAAATAGTTAAAAAAGACAGAGAAGAAGCTGGGAGAAGTTCTGGGTTAACCCCAAATATTAAATTCCAACTGAAATGAAATGCTTCACTTGCCTTTGAGTTACTCAATCTTCCTGTTTAACTTGGGGTTAACCTTTTCCAAACCACACACCCCAGTTCAAAATGCAAGGTAAAATGCTTTATTTAGAAAGCTTTTAAAATAAATATTTTGGCATTTCTAATATTCCTTTTTGACTTTGGTGGTTTTCTTTCTTTCTTTTTTTTTTTAATTTCTTCTCCTTCACTGTCCTGGACACACAAATATATACACTTTCTTCAGTGCTAACCTCCAGTTTTATATATAATCTGAAAAATCTGCCTTTGGTTCACTTCTTTTCCCTGTTCAGGGTTGAGTGATGGGAAGTGAATGATGGAAATGGAGGAATTGCCAGATTTTCCTGCAGACACTCTCCCAGGGATGATGGTAAAAGCTGCAGCACCCACCAGGAATTTAAACAAGCTGCCCTGTTGCAATCTGACATTTCCAAGAATATTGAAAAGATGGTTTTATATGAAGGTGTCTGATCTATCAAATAGGTTCTTGCAGTTTCCATCTCACATAAACTGTATTTTTAATTAAATCATCCATTTTCCCTTACAAAATGATTTCTTATCTGAGAGGGAACTTCACCCAATTCTCCTGTCTCCTATCTGGTTGTCCCTGTAGGTCCATAAAGGCCACCACCAAGTTTGTGGAGTCAAAGCACTTATGAAAAAGGAGATTTCAGTTAAATATCACATCGTTATTTTAATGTGGCAAACTGGATCAGTGGGGAACTGGTGAAACACAAGGAGGGGAGACATTTCCCTGCCAGCCCTGGCCCTGGGGAGCAGACAGCTCTGATTGCAGCATCAGTTTTGCCTCTGTTTGAAGCTGCAAAGCTGACAAAGGGCATTAACTCTTCCTTGTACCTCCTGCTCGTTTCCCTCCCTTCCCACTTGGTCTGTCTAGAGCTACCAGGGGGCAAAACATCAACTCCTTGCTGCAGGGCAGGGGCTCCAGGTGGAACAAATACCATCATCATCACAGCCACTCTCAGCTGGGAATCTTATCCTTTCATTTTTCCAGCCAGGACACTTAAAATAACAAGATCTAGGGCCAGTTCTCAGTTTCCCAGGAGGAACAGGGCTGGGGCAGCTCGGGGCAGATGAACCTTGTCCTGCACCGCTGTCTCAAACCTGCGCTCCCTCCCACAAAGCTGTGGTGATGTGTCTGCGCTGCATCCTCAGCTTCCTGATTTACACCGCCAGGAAAAGAGCAGGAGACACATTTTACACCTATTTAAGGGAATGAGACACCCGTGGCTGTCTCACTTTCAGAGGTATTTATCTGTACTGAAAATCTCAGGCAGAGCAGGAGCTGGAAATCACAAAAGCCCCAAATGGAGCTGGAGCCTCCAGCCCAGCTGCCCTGTCCTCATTTCACCTCCTTCTGGCATCCCTAAATGTATGGCCAATTACAGAATGTCTACATGCTCCATGGGGAAAACTGCTCCTTGGAGAAAACCCACACACCATGTGGGATTGCACTAGAAAAACAAGAAAACAAACCCCAGCACAGGGAAGGGAGAAGAAGAGGAATTATTTTAATGAGAAGGAGAGCTGCTCATGGCTAATGAGTCCATGTCTGGAGTCTGTGTGTTTTAAAAATGCCCCGAGAACTTTGCTGATAAACACGGTCAGCCTGTGTGAGCTGGAAATATCGTGAGAGCTTCGAACTGAATGTTGAGGGTGTGCTGAAAAGGTCAATGATTTAATGGGCTGGAACAATTAATCTGGCACTTGTCTATACACCTGTTCTCTTAATGATGTGACACATCTCCCTTCTGTGTTCCCATCTGTCAACAATTAAGCTATAATTGGTGGAAATGCAATTTATCTCAGATAGAGCTGATTAGTTTTCCAATAATCATGCTGCCAGCCTTGGGGAAGAGTGCTGCCCACGGAGAAGTGTCTGTGGACCACTTGATCCATAACAGAGGCTGTGCAGAGAAGACTCTCTGAGCATTAATTTATCAATCTACAGTGTGCAAAATTTGCTCTTGCAGAAGCGATAAAATCAGCAAACCTGCTCCCATTGCAGGGGGAATGGCTTCAAACTGACAGAGGGTGGGGTTAGATGGGATATTGGGAAGAATTCCTGACTCTGAGGCTGCTGAGGCCCTGGCCCACGCTGCCCACAGAAGCTGTGGCTGCCCCATGGCTGGCAGCGCTCCAGGCCAGGCTGGATGGGGCTTGGAGCAACCTGGCCTAGTGGAAGGTGTCCCTGCCCATGGCAGGGGGCTGGAACTGGATGATCTTTAAGGTCCTTTCCAACCCAAACCATTCTGTGATTCTATGAAATACTTCTGGTGCACAAAATAGTTTGATTGTGCTGTTCTTGATCGCATTAATTCATCACAACCTCTGGAGAGGCAGGTGGCATCTCGCCCTCATGTTTTCTAACATCCTCCCAAATGCTGGAAATGGAAACATTTTCTTTGTTACTAAAGGTGAAACTTAGACTTTTCTACAAAGTGCAGAAGGGGAAAAAAACCAAAACAGGTTAGATGTGCCTCCACACAGGAGCTGTGCTGGGGCAGAAGCTGCTCAGCCCAGATTCAGCACCCCCAGAGAATTCAGTGTATCATTTCTCACCAAAACAACAAAGAATGGGGATTTTATGCAGTTAATGGTGTGGGTATGGGTATCAGCAAATGGGACGGCCCAGAAGATGTAAGTCAGATAGATCCCTGCCCCGAAGGACATTGGATCTTCCCAGGGAAATGGTTACAGGATGTTTTTGTTGGTACCAACAGAGCAAACCAAGTTCTTCCAGCTCAGGATTAGCTGAACCAGTTTGGCTGAAATGTTAAATCAAAATGATAATGCTCAGCCTGAAGTCAGCACTAGCCTGGCAAAATCATTAGCAATTAAATGTACAATTTGTGAGAGGAAATGTTAATGAACTGTACCTCTGTATTTAAAAAAGCAGCCAGGGTTGCTGTAACACCTCTGTTACCGTTCGTGAGGAAAAAAAAATTTAATTACACTTAGTAAAGAGAGGTGTTAGGTAAATAAAGCTGAACAAAGCCACACTGTAACTGGATCTCACTGCCTAGTCTGGATTAATGGGATTTTCTAACCTCCCTGGGCTCAGTCCCACCTGGTGCTCAGAGTATTTGACCTCCTCAGGAATGCGAGTCTGCAGCATCACACAGCATCCTCCTTCCCCGATGCACACATGCATTCAAAAGCAGAAAAACCCCCACCATCTGAGCTACCGGGATCCAACCAGCAACCCTATTAAACCCTTTATCTGCCCTGCCTCCCTGGAAGGTGTGTGACAGGCGACTGGGATTGCTTCAATCTGCTTACACAAAGCTGCAGAGAAAAGCCCCCAAGAACAGCGACTTGAGCAGCTCCGTTTCAGGCTGTACATGAAGATTAAAGTCTTATCACCAGCTTGAAAAATACCAAGCATGGCAGGTTTTTGTTTGCCTCACCAGGTATCCTCAGACTGCTCTGCGATAGCACAGCCCCAAACCTGCTGTTTTCCCATGCTCTCACAGTTCCCAGGTTTCTTTGAATAAATCCTGAGTGAGGTCGAGTGATGGCACAAGGGTCCCCTGATGAATTAAAAGGAAGGAGGCAGCTTCTGTTTCTCTCTGAGCCTCTTTACCTGCTCCTGATTCTGGATTCTGAGGTGCCTCTCCCTCCCAGCAGTGCTCTCTGTCCCAGTGGGAACACAATCCATCTCCACTGATGCCACAGGGCTGCCCACAGATCCCTCCCGTTCTTGAAAGAGGTAGGAAAAATATTTATTTCTTGCTCAGCACAAGGGTTGTAGCTTTTTGCCACCTACTGACATGTTGCGGGAACAGCTCATGCAGCGAATTCTGGCAGGAAGGCTCTGTCCTGCTCTGGCTCTGAGAGGGACATGAAAATAAACCCAGGAGTAAACGGGGCTTGGTGCACTGTCAGGAGAGCAGCACACATCTCACAGGATCATACAACATCCTGAGCTGCAAGGGACCCACAAGGATCAGCAAATCCAATTCCTGGCCCTGCACAGGCACTCCAACAATCCCATCCTGTGCATCCCTGGGACCGTTGTCCAAACTCTGAATTCTGTCAGGCTTGGGGCTGTGATCATTCCCTGAGGAGTCTGTTCAATGCCCTAGCACCCTCTGGGGGAAGAACCTTTTCCTAATATCCACCCTAAACCTCCCCTGACACAGCTTCAAGTCCTTAGGCCCGATATTTGATTTGCCCTTGCTGTAATTCCCTCTCTGTCTCAGCCTTTGAGCACCTCATTTCATCACTCCAGAGAGCAGGAACATGGCAGAAATCATTCTTCTTGCTTGCAAAACAAAGCCTTGCTTTCTCCCCCTTCTCTCTTGCCCCAGTTCTTCTATTTTTCCCCCTTTCCCTCCCCCTAAATTCCCTGCCTGGCCAGGTTGGACAGGGCTTGGTTTCACAGAATCACAGAATCACAGAATCACCAGGTTGGAAGAGACCTTCAAGATCATCGAGTCCAACCCATGTCCCAACCCTCAACTAAACTAAACCATGGCACTGAGTGCCACATCCAATCTCCTTTGGGAGAGGTGTCCCTGCCCATGACCAGGGGGTGGAATTAAAGATGATCTTCCAGCCCAAACCATCCTGGCATTCTGTAGGATTGCCGTCTGAGGTGTTGGTGCGGTTTGCTTCAGATGGTCGGGACGGAGACGAGACACCTCTGGAGTTTGGTCTTAGAGCATGAAGTTTATTGTGAAAGGGCGTGAGTGTAAGAGACCTGCTGAGAGCCGCCAGATGCAGCTCAGAGCAGGTCAGAGAAGTAAGAGAGAGTACAGAATACAGAATACGGAATGCCGTGGTTGTCTCTTACAATACAATAAATCGTCTTCTGTGCTGAATATTCTAATTTTCACTAACCAATCTAGAACAAACTACAAATCCTACAACATTTACATACAGCCTATGAGAGTTATTACATTACCATACAACATTATATTTTAAACCCTAAAACCTGCTTTTTGGACCCTCTGCTAAGTTGGTAGGGTCTGCTCTGACCCTTGGACCAGCCTGCAAGCAGAGGGTATTGTCTAATCAAGGAGGGGGATTGTTTAATCAAAAAGAGTGGTGAGCCTTCAGTGGCTATACCATTGTTTTCCAGTTATTTAGTAACTGGGGTTTGGTATCTCAAACTTGTCTTCATTTCAATCTCACTTATAGTTTCCATATTCTCAGCATCTTTTGCCAGGTAGTCATATTTATAAGGTTTTCCTATTTCATCCTCCCCAACAGCATTCCCTGATTCCATGATCTGAGCCTTTACAAAGTGTCCCTGCAGGGACACCTGTGCCAGTCCTGGGAAGCTGTAAATCTGGAGAATCATCCATCTGCCCAGAGCTCCTCCCATTTAGTTCCCTGCATTTTGTTCACTCCCCGATGCTCCCCCTCGGGGTTGGGGCAGAGCATACCCTGCTGCGTTGCTGATCCAGCCCTAAATTTCCTGTTCCTCCTGACACACAGCTGATATACACCCTGGCATTAACTGTTAGCCCATGCAGCCATGATTTAACTTCCAAAATTATTAATTTTACTCAATTAAAATGTTAAATAACCAGCGTTCCGTGAGAAAAGAGGGGCAAAAAGGAACTGTTTTGCACTCACCCCTTGCAGACACACATTTCTAATTAAATACTGAGGACCAAGCAGTAGCCTCTCACTGGTGGCCACTTGATCCCTGTTCCAAACATCACCCAAAACAACCAGCACAGCTTAGGACTTCCCACAAATTCAGGCTGAGCTTAAAAGCCAGGCATTACTTAACACACAAACCACCTCCCTCAATTTAGCCAAGTTGACCTAAAAATACAGCTTTTTGCCACACAAAGATCCCTTTGAGACTCGCTGGAGCTGATTTTTTTTTCCAGTGTTCTTTTTAGGAAGAAGCTTCTGAAGCTTCATTTGGCTACGTTGCACTACACAGGGACTGTGTGCCCATTGCTGCTGGCCTGTGATGGGGATTGATAAAATAAGACACTTAATCTTGAGCAAAATTAATTTTCTGCAAAATGTGTCCGTAGGGCTTTGCCAAATACGTTTTAAAAATTCTGCTTTTCCCTAAGAATTCCCCACTCTTAAAAAACAAATAAACAAAAAGCCACCGAGCTTAAGAGCAGGGTTTTGGTTTGGGATTTTTCTCTGGTTTTCATTTATTGAAATCCCACTTTTCAGCCGCAACAAGTTATTGTTGCTATTTTTGTAAAGATGATTTGTAACAATGATCTGGCAAGATATTACTAAAAGTAATCACAAAAATGTGGCAGAAATGTGGCAGAAAGTACCATGCTAAAGCTAGAGCAGGAAAAAAGAAAAAAAAACCTGAGAAGGCCTTCTCTCTGCAGCAACCTTTGCTTTCAACTTCTATTTTGAAATAATAATTTTAAATTTTCTCATTCCCAAGGCTGTCCAGATTCACTTTGTGGTTACGAGCAGAAGTAGCCATAAAGAAAAAAAGAAAAAAAAATTAAAATCTTCTTGCAGACCCTAAGTCTTATTTTGCTGAAGGTTTACCTGTGAAACCAAACTGCCTGTCCTTCTTTTGAAGCCAAGGATGAGGAGCTGGGCACAGCCCAGTGTTGCTCTTGATTTGATATCCAGCCTTGTTTATTTTCTTCTTCCTCCATCCCATCTTTCAAAAGAAGATGATACTTTAATTAATGACCCACAGGGATCTTGTGCAGCTCAGCTGATGCTGGGAAATTTTCTTTGAAGGCAGCCAGCCTTGCACAGGTTCTGAGGGTGAGAGGCTTCTCCCTTTTCTCCCTCCACGCGATGCTCTGACCTCCCCACGGGAGGGACTGCTCCTGTCCCAGCATTTGCAGCCTCTCCCACCACGGCACCAAATCTGGCATCTAAATTCCGTGATCTAGACTGAGATCTAGATCATGGAATCATGGAATCATTCAGGTTGGAAAAGACCTCCAAGATCCAACCATGCCCCGGCACTGCCAAGGCCACCACTGACCCATGTCCCCAAGTGCCACATCCACATGGCTTTGAAATCCCTCCAGGAATGGGGTCTGCACCACTGCCCTGGGCAGCTGTGCCAATGATGGATGACCCTTTTGATGAAGAAATTTCTCCTAATATCCTCCTAATAAACCTCCCCTGGTGCATCTTGAGGTGATTTCCTCTTGTCCTGCCACTTGTCCCCTGGGAGAAGAAACCACCTCCAGCCTGGCTGCAGCGTCATTTATATCCAGGGGTGGCTTCAGGCATAAAGAAAATAAGCCATCTCCTAGAGAAAGAGTGTGGTGGGGAGTTAGAGCCCTGGTCCTGCTGGTGTTGGAGTCGTGGACAGCCAGAGGGGACAAAAATTGGGGTGTATGGGGCTGGAGTCAGTGCCAGCTTTTGCCTCACCAGCTGATGTCATTGTTCTGACGGATTTTCCCAGCTCTGCCCTGTTTTCTTATTTTCTTCCATCACATGGCAAGAGCCCCTCGCTGAGATCCCACTCTTTGGTGTTTAAAACTTGAGGTTTCCCTCCCTCTCAGCTGACAGGAAAAATCCAGAAGTGAATCCACAGTCAGGCTAAAGCACCTCCCAGTACCTAAAGGGGTTCCAAGAGAGTTGGAGAGAAACCTTTGACAAGTTCGAAGTGACAGGACAAGGGGACGTGGATTTAAATTGACACAGAGCAGGTTTAGATAGGATATTAGGAAGAAATCCTTCCCTGTCAGGATGGGGAGGCCCTGGCACAGCTTGCCCAGAGAAGCTGTGGCTGCCCCATCCCTGGAATATTCTACCATGGGAACATAGATATCAAGCTTCACAGAATACAAGATTAGCCACAATTTTTTTCTCTTTGGTTGCAATGCACGGATGAGTCTTCCGATCCAGGTGTTTAAGTTGCAGGAGTCCAGTCTTCATTTGTGTAAGAAGGAAAAAAAATTACAAAACACTAAAAAAAAATTAAAACCCCAATAAAAATACAGAGAAATATCTGTCTGAGCGGGCATTAGGCAGCCGCAAAGAGGGAAAAGGCTTTTTTTTTCTTGGCAAAAAAAGTCATGTAAGTGGTTACAATGTAGAAATAGATAAAATGAGTGAGTTCTTACCACTTCATTTCCCTGCTTTCAAGTGCTCAGATTCTGTAGCTGATGTTCTGGCTAAGCACAATAAGACCTGGCTTTGTGCTCACACCAGCAATTGGAGAGGGGCACTGAGATCTGGAGCAGAGAGTGAATCTGTGATAAGAAAAACCTCCATGGAAAATCATTGCTCTTAGCCCAGACGTGCCCAGGTTCAGGCCCTGTACCAGGAAAATAACAGCTGCCAGTGGCCACGCTTCCTATTTATTGTACAGAAGGAAGTCACTGGAGCCCCTCTGCTCTGGAGGCAGGCTGGGAGAGCTGGAAATGTTCACCTGGAGAAAGGAAGGCTCCAGGGAGAGGTTAGATTCCCTGCCAGGGACTGAAAGGCCCCAGGAGAGCTGGAGAGGGACTGGGGACAAGGGATGGAGGGAGAGCTCACAAGGGAAGGTTTCCCAATGCCAGAGGGCAGGGACAGAAGGGATCTTGGGAAGGAATTCTGGCCTCTGAGGCTGCTGAGGCCCTGGCCCACGCTGCCCACAGAAGCTGTGGCTGCCCCATGGCTGGCAGCGCTCCAGGCCAGGCTGCATGCGCCTTGGAGCAACCTGGCCTAGTGGCAGGTGTCCCTGCCCATGGCAGCAGGCTTGCAACAAGAGCATTTGCAAGGAGCCTTCCGAGCCCAGGCGTTCTGTGATTCTGAGATCACAGCGGCCCCTGGCAGCTGGGCTTAATTTCTGATTAGAACCAGTTCAGCACTGCAAGTTTGGTTGAGTTCAACAAGCCTGTTCACCAGGCCAGATTCACAACTCCTGAGATTCACGCATAGGTCTGTTTGAGATCAATAAAGGCTGGCACGATCCAGATTCTGCAATATTGTAGTTTATTGAAGTAAGAGCAAAGCATTTTCAGGCTTGCTACTCATAAACGCACTAACTATAGAGCATTACTACATGTCCAAACAGATAGTTACACTAGAAATGGCTTTACTTGCATATAAAAATAATATTACAGATGTAATATATTATATATGTTATCTATGTAATAAATATATTTTTATAGGTATATATTTATATTTTACATTTTTATATTTATGTGTACTATGAAAGTCTTTCCAGACATAAATGCACTAAGAGTGTTACTATGTGTCACAACAGACAGTGACAAGACTAAATATGTGCTATATTGTTACTCTTTAATTGTATTTACATCTTCCAATAGTTATAATTATTATTTATCCTGTTATATTAATTACATATTTCTTACTTTTGATATTATTTATTTGGGGTTTTTAAAATATATTTTTACCATTATTTTTTAGTATATGGTTTTATTTTAATATTTTATATGATAACTAATGAACTATATAATTGCGATAGTTTTGCCTGGCCCAGTTTTTGACAGTGGATAGGGTGGGGTACAAAGATGGCTCCTGCATGTCCTGAGTAAAGATTCTGGAAATTTCTCCACCATGTCCAGCAGAGCCAATCTCTGATGGCTCTGAAGATGATGGACATGCTGCTGGCCAAACCTGGGCCAATTAAAGATGTTAGTTACGCCTCTGTGAAAACATATTTAAGAAGAAATCAAAACAAGGTGAGCACGCACTTCTTTGTAGCCAAGGAAGGAGGAGGAGGAGGTAAAAATATGTGAGGGAGAACAACATGGAGGCACCAAGGTCAGTGGAGAAGGTGGGGGAGGAGATGCTCCAGGCGCCGGAGCTGAAAAACCTCTGCCGGCCGTGGTGAAAACCATGGGGGAGCAGGTGGTCCCACTGCAGCCCATGGAGTCCAGGGGGTGCAGAGAACCCCCCACAGCCTGTGGGGAGGTGCCCACACCAGAGGAGCAGGTGATGCCTGCAGGAAGCTGTGATCCAGTGGGAGTCCCAGCAGAGACTGAGAGTTGCAAAGACCTTGCAGGAGAGAGAAAGGCCTTGTTCCAGGATGGAAACAGCCTGGCCTCGGCTTGGAATTCTGCAGCCTGGAGAGAATCTCGGACAGCAGCAATCGGGCAGGGCTGCTTGTGAGATTGGACCCACGCCAAAGAAGTTCTCAGAGAACTGTCTCTCGTGGGAGGGACCCCATGGCTAAGTAGAGGATTCTTCTCCCCTGATGGACTGACCCTGACCAAAGGAAAATCCCCATGCCCTGCCCCCACCCCGGAGCTGTTGGTTAGAAGGAAAGAGGGAGGGGGTGAGCTGAGAAATAGCCTTAATAGGGAGAGGGGTGAGCAGAAAAACAGCGTTTGTAGCAGAAGAATTGTGGCGTTGGACTGACTAAGAAAAGCCACATATCTTGCCCCAGCCCGGATCTGCTGGTTAAATGGAAGGAGGGGGCAAATAGAGAAACAGTGTCTGTAGTAGAAGAATTGTGATAGACTGACTTAAGGAAAAAAAAAAACCCCACACCCTGCCCCTGCCTGAGAGTTGTTGGTTAGTTGGAAAGGAGGGAGGGGGTGAGCTGGGAAGCGGTGCCTTAAGAGGGAAGGGGGGTCAGTGAAGAAACGGTGTCTTGAGAGCTTATTTTTACCTCTGATTTATCCTCCGACTCTGTTAGACTAATAAATCACTTTTTTTTTGCAACTTTAAGTTTTCTCGCCTGCTTTTGCCCTGAATCTAGTGCATCCCCTTATCAGTGGTCTTATCTCAACTCATAAGTCCAGTGTTTTGTGTTAATTTTCCCTCTCCTCTGCATAGCTGCAGCAGGAGAGAGCATAGAGAGCAAACGTCGTAGGTGCCTGGCATTTAGCCAGGGTCAAACCCACGACAATAATATATAATATGTATACATTTTATTATTAATATAGGAAATAAAAATCTGTATACAAGATTTCAGGTCAGCTCCAAAACAATTGGCACAATGCTGACATAAAGGTGTCCTTTACAGGGGCAAGGAGAGACACAGTCCATTGTCTGATTGTGGGCAAACAGAGCTAGTTTTTCCTCTCAGTCTGTTTTCCCTGCTTTTTTGTCCTTTTCTGCCCCACATTCCCACTTCCTTCATCCTGTAGCTTTTGGCCATTCTCAAAGGGCTGGAACAATAGCATGGCACAGCATGGCTTTGGTGACTTTGGCCATGCGTGGAAGGCATGTGCTCTCTTCATTTGCATTCTTAGGAGTGGGAAAGTTCATATGCCAGTAGGGCTTCATGCAGATCTGGGTGACTTGTTTTGGAAAAGAGAATGGTACAAGGAGGTAGAATAAAACCTCCTGTGGCCCTCCAGCTGCTGAGGCAGCAGGAGAGGCTGTGGGACCTTTGCCAGAGTCTTTGCACACATGCTCTTCTCCTTTAAGGACAAGATTTGTACTATGACCTGGTTCTCTGCTGCCGGCTACGAGCATCACAAGCACAGCTCTATGCAGGAGAACCTCTTTCAGTTGTCAATGTAAAGGATTCTTCCGAGCCGCTCTTGCAGAGTTTGGTAATCACTCATGGCTTGGGAGTGGGCAACCGGATCCGTCGCCAGGTGATGGAAGAGATTGGGTGTGTCAGCCATTTGGACATCCTGGGGCAAAGTGATCCCCAGAGGAAGGATCTGGTTGCCCAAAATAAAGTGGTTGAGGCGTTTGTTTTCCAGGCTGTCGCGCAGGGCCCTGCTGATACCCAAAATTCGCTTCACAAAATCTCTCCTGCACCACTGTGACTTGGGTAGGACATTCAGCTGGTGCATGACAATGGTCTTTATGATATAGGTGTAAAAGCCTAGGCCCAGCTGAAGTTGGGTGAAGAACTGCAGGCATTTGAGGTGCAAACTCTCAGGGGGAGTATAACTGGCGATGTGCCTGAAGAACTTCATCTCTGCCACGGCGTAGGACTCAAGCCAGCTTGTTGTTAGGGTGTAGGGCTCTCCAGACTGGCTGGTAACAAAGATGTCTGAGTCGCCTCGCTGCACCCCAAACAGCATCTCAATGCGGAAGGATTCTGTGCCGTCGGTCACCTTGATTTGGCAGGAGCGTGTGGAGGGCAGCGGCACTAAATGCCAATAGTGTGACCGAGGCAATGCTGGCCAGATTGCTCTCACCAGTTGGTAGAACCAGCGGCCTGTTTTCTGCACATCAAGGTAGGAGTCGGTGCACAGGGTGCGAAGGAGGCTGGGATCTTGATTCCTCTTCAGCTCCTCCTCGGGGTGGTGGAGGAAGCACAGCATGTTCTCACCCTGCTGCTCCCTTGTGCAGGTGCATTCCAGCTCCACACGGACACGGAAATGCCTCAGGTGACTCTGCCTTGCAGTGGACAGCTCCAGGTGGAAGGAGTGCCCTCGGGGAGGAGTCATGGGTACAAGAAATTGATATTCAACATCCTCCTCACGGGGACTCCAACCTTCAAAGGCACTGCCCACTGGGATGGCTCGCTGCAGCACTGGGTAGAAACTCTTTGACTCGATGAGTCCACAGTAATATATGAAATAGTCTACCAGGAAATGTGTCCACTCACAGCCTGCCCGCAGGTTCTGTACAGGCCACTGTATGCGCTCCATTACAATCCTTCCGATGTTATCATCACCGTCATGGTCTTCTACTGTGACTTCATTTGCGTCGCTGTTCTCTGCATTTGCCACCTCATTGATTACTTCCTCTTCATTTCCAATCTCTTCTTCTTCATTTACATCCACATTTCTCACTTCATTTGCACCATCATTTTCTTCGTCAAGCTCCTCTCTCCTCAGGCTCCTTTTCCTCCAGATAAACCACAGAGACAAGAGAAGGACCAGGAGCACAACAAATGCCCAGAGCTGCCAGTGCTGCAAGGGAGACCAGAGCAGGTCTCCCCAGGCCCAGCCACTCTGCATCTGTCTGAGCTGCTCCAGTGTCCGCTCCAGCCGAATCTTCTCCTCTTCCAGAAGTTTTACACGCATCTCCAGTTGCAGACGCCGTGTCTCCTCATCCAACTCATCCTCCATAGGCAGCAGGTGCTGAATGAGGAATCTCAAGGCAAGGACCAGGAACATGCAGCACTCCATGGTCTGCAGGAGGATGGAGAGAAGGCCTTGAGTGGGGCTGGCAGGGAGGCAGCTGGCAGTGGGGGCAGCAGGGGTGGGAATGACAGGGGTGCGAGAGCAGGAAGGAAAGGGCCCCAGAGAGCTGGCAGGAAGCAAGGCCTGTCCCACTGCCCCAGCAGCAGCAGCAGCAGCAGCACTGTGCCCTGCCCAAGGCTCCCCCGGGAGGGGCTGTCCCTGCACGCACGGGGAGAACCCAGCCCCGGGTGCAGCCTTTCCACCCCGGCCCTTGTCCAGCCCAGCCTCCCCACCACGTGTGCACTCACCACTTGCCCGGGCTCTGCCGGGGCAGCGTTGACTGCTGGGGCCTTTTATAGCTGCCCCCATTGTGACACGTCCCCCGTGATGTCACAGGTGCCACAGCGCATCACAGCCAGGCCAGCCCCGCTCTTTGTCCCCACCCCAGCTCAGCCGCTCCCAGTGGCCCTGCTGTACTGCTTAAGGCTGCCTTTGAGGGAATCTTCTTCAAAGAACTTCCTTTGGTCCTTCTTTTGTCTTTCTTACCAGCTGCCCTCCATTGCCAATCTCCTAGAGATCCATGCTGGAAGGCACCCTTGAGGATCATTGAGGTCAAGCCTTGACTCCACACTGGCTGAGCTACACTGAAATCTCAGAGTCAACAAGGTTGGAAAAGACCCTGAAGATCACACAGTCCAGCCTCAAACCTACCATTGCCTTCTGCACCAATCAGCCAGGGCCCCGAATGCCAAATCCACATGACTTTTAAATCCTTCTGAGGCTGCTGACTCAGCCATTCCCCTGGGCACAGACTGTTGCTCAGCCACGGCCATGTTAAATTCCTGAACTTAGAGAAAAACAATAAAGGCTTGGCAGAGTTATGAATAGTGTTTGGTTAGATGTATCAAAAAGAAAAAAAGAGAAAAAGAAGAGGGTGCATATTAGAAAGTGTAATAGAAAGGCGATTTGGGAAATTGGCACCTTCCATGTACCTCAGCCAATGGGGGAAGGAAGAAAGTGATGCAGCGGGGAAATGAGGATAAAAAGGAGGCTGTGTCCTGCAACACTTGGAGAGACCCCATAGGAAATGCCCCATGGCCTCTCCCCTTTTTTCCAGTCAAGGTGCAGGACTGCTCTGTGTCTTTTCCAGACATAAATCTCTGGTGTCGTGATTGTTTTTCTGCACGAGGAGACACCCTCGTCCTTGTGTGGCCATTCTCAAGCTCTTCTCTGCTTTCTAACACATCAGAAGCCCTGCGTCCTTGCTGCTGCTCGCATCTCCCGCGGGTGGCCGTCTGCCGGCCGCAGCCCAGAGCTCCCTGCTGCGGCTGGCAGGGCCTCAGCGCCCTGTGCCCTGTGCCCTCCCTGTGCCCCGACGGCCGCGCCAGGCCCTGCTTGCTGCCCCGATGGTGGCACTGCTGGCCCCCAGTGCTCTCCAAGGCCTTCTGCGGGGGCACCTTCCTGCGGTGGCCTTTCAGTGCCTGAAGGGAGCCCAAGAGACCTGCGCAGGGGCTGTTTGCAAGGGCCTGCAGGGACAGCACCAGGGCCAGTGGCTTCCCACGGACGCAGGGCGGGCTTAGGCCGCAGGTGTGGAAGGAATTCTGGCCTCTGAGGCTGCTGAGGCCCTGGCCCACGCTGCCCACAGAAGCTGTGGCTGCCCCATGGCTGGCAGCGCTCCAGGCCAGGCTGCACGGGCCTTGGAGCAGCCTGGTCAGCCGGAACAAGTTCCTTCTAACCTAAACCATCCTGGAATCCTTTGCCTTTGGGGTTCAAGGGACTGAAGGTCAGTAAGGGCTGATTTTGAAGCCATGGTGCTTCCACAACGAAGGCTTCACAAAATCAGGGAGGGTGTCCTAAAATTTGCCTCAGAGTACCAAATCACTTCCACTTGGCTTCAGGAGAGAAATAATGAAATGTTTTTAGAGCAATGTTTTCCCTGAAGTCACTTCCCTTCAGTGCCGGATTTTGCCAGCCATATGCACATTCCCCTGCTGGACCGCAGTGATGATGAGTCAGGTGTAAAGCGGAGCCTTCCCCTGGTGGCCCTCGGGGCTTCCTGTCCTGCAGGGCAGCCTGCAGCCACCCCCAGCTCCCAGGCCCGTGGCTATCATCTTCCTTTCCTTCCCTTCCCTAATGGCCTGCTTTGATGTCCAAGTGTAACAGGATTCAGCGGTGCTGATTTCACTGATTAACACACAAATCACGCCTGGAGACTGGATGCTTCCTGCAATTAATCATCCGCTTGGCACATTTCAAAGAGCCCAAGAAAGATGATTTAAAAAAAAAAAAGAAAAAAAGAAAAGGCAAAGAAAAAGACCTCAGACAGAAAAACAAAGCGAACAACTGCCCCCAAAATGTGAGCAACATCAGTTCAGGTTTTCTGCTGATGCTTTTTTTCACAGCACAGAAAGCACTGCCACCTTCCCACTGCCAGGAGAAGGAAGGTGTTACTTTGGTGACCAAATAAATGCACGTGAAGCCCTTGACCTTGAGGAAATGTCCCCAATTTCAGAGGACAGGCAGTAACCCGAGACCTGGAGAAGCAGCACAATCCCCACACAATTAAAGCCTGTGAACATGAAACCCAACCTTTCATCCCAGACAGAGATCTGGGGTTAAATGTGCTGGGAGATCAAGAGAGCAGAGCCTGGTTTGAGAGAACATTGTGGGATTTCTTCCCATCCCCTGAGGTGACATTATCAGCCCTGACCAGGTTCCCAACCTGCCACAGCTTCTGCTGCAGTGATACTTTTCCTAAAGGTTTATGGATTGGAGCCTCTTGGTCCTTCACAGCCCATGGATCTCTCCCCACTGTGTTTTTTCAGAGAAGTACATGGACTTGGGCTCAGTTTCAGGATGAAGCTGATGAGGGAAAGCTGTGGCCATGGCCATGGCTCTGAGGGATCCCTGAGCATCCACCTCCCTGCTGTCCTTCAGAGTGGACACAGGTGGCTCAGAGGGATGCAGCCCACACCTCCTACCTCCAGAAGAAAGGGCTTTTGCCCAAATTTTCATTGTTTAATCTCCTCTCAGTGACTGACCAGAAACAGACAATAACCCCAAAAGCATTCTTAGACCAGAAAAAGCTTAACTGAAAGAAAACAACAGTTTCCAAATGGAAAAGTAGGATTTATCATCTCAAGTTTTCCAGGCAAAGCTTAAGCTTATTTACCAAGACGGATTTGGGAGATGTGATTAATCCCCTGCTCTTAAATATATGAAAACGTTTATCTGCCTGCTTACACCATCCCAGCAGAGGCTCAGCTCTCTGCTGAGTCCCCCTGGATGAGGAGGAGCTGATCCTTCCCTGGCCACGTGCATTCAGGGATGTGGTGGACACCGAACTTGGGAGCAGCTCCTGGAGAAGTCTCTCTGCCTTCCTGCTCCTCTGGGAGAGGCCTCACTGCCACAGCACCCTGGAGGAAGAAAGGTTTATCAGAGGGGGCTGGAAAGCCAGAGGCTGAAGGGCAGATAATTGTGCTCCTGGAGGAGATGGGCACAAGAGCAGGGTCCAGTTTGGTTATTTTATAACTGAGATGGGAGCTGCTCCATGGGAGCACACCCAGGGAGGGTGGCCAGTGCTGCCAGCGTTCAGCTGGGAGGGGGAGGAGGCTCCTCGTGGTGGCTGAGCTGCTCTCACAGCCAACAGATGGACATCCCCCTCTCTCTTCCCTTGCTCCCAGCTTTTCCTCTGCTAGCTGAACCCGTCGGGGAGCTGGTTCAGTTTACCAATACAGAAATACATCACAAGGTGTGTATTTTTGCTGAGGAACACAATCATCTTGGAGGAGGGCCCACACCCGTCTGCAGTCAGGGCTGCTTTTCCACCCTATTTCTATCTTTCTGTAGGCTCTGGTAGCCCATTCTGCTCCAGGAGTTCAACCTCTCAACCTGTTCAGTTATCTCCTTCTGGCCACAGGCAGCTCCTCAGGTAAATGAAGTTCTGCCCTTTCAGTGCAGACCCTCCTCAGCCCCCTGCAACGGGCATCCTCTTGTCATGTTTTGCAGTCCCAAATTATCTGTGAAATCTGAAATTATCTGTGAAACCTCCCTCCCAGCCAGCCAGTGCGCCCATCTCTGTGCATGCAGGACACACAGGAGACAGTTCACCAGCCCCACACCTCTGATTTCCCATCCCTGGCCCTTTCTTCTGCTCCTATCCCTCCCCAGGCCCTACTGCTTTTCCCCACACCTGTGTTACCCCATTTGAGGCACTTACTATCAAGGAAGAATCTGTTTCACCAGGCTTGGTTTGACCCGAGTGTGTAAAGCCCAAAAAAGGATGGGAGTTCTGTGCCCTCTGCCCTGTGGCCGTGCTTTATCCACCAGCACAGCCTTGCCTCCTGCTTTCCTCCTTATTTCCCATTAAAAACCAAGTGGAGAGATCAGACCTGTGCATCCCAACCTTCTCTTGTCTCATTTCTCTGTAAAGCTCTTGCCAGCAGCCCGAGCTGCTGCTGCAGATTATTCACCCAGCACAGACGGGTGGGATCGCCCAGGCAGTGGCAGAGCAGGCTCCCAGCAGAATCCAGATGCGATGCAGATACTCCAGATCTTCGGGAAGCAGCCTGGTATTACTTGTTGAACCACACAAAGGGCACAGCTGTAGGAGCCAGAGGACTGGAAAAGCAGCTGGAAGCTTTACAGAACATTTCAAAAGGAGAAAAGTCTTGGACTGGTGTAACTTTTGACTTCGGAAGGTGCCCAGGTGGTCACATGGAGCAAAAAGTGGCTGCTCTGGATGAAACGTTTCCTCTTGAAAAGACAAATCCTTTGTATAGTCTGTACCTTGAGATTTTTGAGTGAACACCACATGTTCAGAGCAAGAACGTGGAGAATTAAGGAATCATTTAGGTTGGAAAAGCCCTCTGAGATCACCCAGTCCAGCTGTTCCCCCAGCACTGCCAAAGCCACCACGGAGCCATGTCCCCAAGTGTCACATCCACACGGCTTTTAAATCCCTGCAGGGATGGGGACTCCTGGGCCTGACAATCTTTTCAGTGAAGAAACTTTCACCTGTATGTAATCCAAAGCTCCCCTGCCACAATTTGAGGCGTTTCCTCTCATCCTGTCACTTGTGACCTGGCAGAGCACACCAGGAGAGGCCAAAGCCCCAGCCCTGCATCCACAAGTTTGCAGCCAAATTGATGCCAACCCTATTCCCCATCCATGCCTTCACTTGAAATCTCTTGCTGAAAAACAAGAAGAAATGTGGAAAATGCCCAGGATACATGGGGATGTGACTGTGGCTGTGCTTTCATGGCCAGGGGATGGTTCTGCTCTCCCTGCTGGGGAAGGGGAGCCAGGACCCAAGGCAGGGTGACAACCAGGATGGTTGTGATGGGCAGCAGGGATTTAGAAGCGCCAGTTGAAGTTATTGCCTGTTCCAGAAAGGTTTCAGAGAGCTGAGACAGTTTCTGGTGTAGCTGCTGTTTCAGGAGGTGGTTTGCTTTATTGCTGGTTTGTTAGCTGTAACCTACTGTGGTTCACCATTTTTCCCTCAAGTCCTAATTTTAAGGAAAAATTCGGTTTCTGTTTGGCCAAGTGAGGTGGTCTAAGCCTTGAGCCTCATCTGAGTCACAGGAGTCAGAGGCCCCATCCTGTGTCAGGACCAGCTTTAAGGATTAATCCCTGTGGCTGCAGAAAGTCCCCAGCAAAACCTGCTTTGGCTCAAATCCGTGAGATCGGGCTCCTGTAGCAACCAAGTGCTGAGAAATGGGACCTCTCAAACCAAATCCTCGCTCTGCCCTTTTCCGTGCCTTTCCCCTGCCATGTGATCCGGTGTTTTAAGCAGGATAATTCTTGTTCAAAACATTCTTTTCTGCACAGAGAGAAGGAAAGCATGCAGGATGAGCAGATTTCCTAAGGATACCCCCCCAGCACATCCCAAGCCTCCCACTGGGACAAGGCTCAGACAATCCGTGTACTCCAAGGCGTGATGAGCACTTGCTTCTGAAGAAGCAGCAGTTCTGATTTCCAGAATTCCTGTATCCAAAGGATTCCAGCACACCCAGCCCCTCCTGCCTCAGTTTCCCCTTTTTCCTCCCTGCCTGAGGAATGCAGCACTTCCCTGACCTGTCCTGAATGCTTTAGAAGCAATTCTGTGTAATCCAGCCCCAGAAATCCTGCTGGATTTCTGATTCACACTGAGACAAGGTCGTTTTGGGGCTGGATACGACCAAAAGAAGCCCCAGAAAATTAGCCTTGCATTTCAAGGAGCAGGAAATTTGCATCTTAAAGTTATTTAAACCTCCCTAGAAACTATCTACCAAGGAAAACTTACCCACAGTAATCCATCGTTCCAGTGTTAGAACAGCTTGAAACTAAAAGTTTGCAGAGCTCAAGCAGGAGGGGGAGAAAGATGAAGCTGGCAAAAGATCGTTAGGAAGATATTTTAAAATGTTTTTCCAGAACTTTGATTTTTATTTCCACGCTTGGATTAAGGTCTTCAGCTGGTGAGGGAAAAAAAGCAGAAATCACTCACAGGATCTGTGAGAAAAAAAGGGCTCTTTCTGTAGGTTTAAAATGTTCCTGGGATTTTGAGGCTGCAAAAGTTTTCCGAGCGCGCTTCTCCTGAAGGACTTTCCAAGAACACACTGTAAACTGCAAAACAATCTCACAGAGAACTACAAAATTCCTGTTGGAGAGATAGAAAAGCTATTTCCACATGGACAGAGCCAAAACATTGAAGTTTGACATTTCAATAAATGTATTTTTGGCCTATTTTGACACAGTACGAAGGACTGAGAACACTGAGATTACAGAGCCCAATGCAAGGCAGCACCTGTGTAAATGTCTGCTCCATATTCCATTTGTCAGCTTACAAATGGAACCATCGGAGTAATCTCTGCTTCATTGACAGCCCGGAGATCGCCAGCTTTTCAATTTCCCTTCAATAAAACAAAAAAAAACCCCAAGGAGAACACTTTCGCTTTTTAATCATATCCAGGCCTGTTTCCTGTAATGAAGAACTTCTTTTCCAGCCCCAAGAGAGCAATTCTTTGAATGTCACTTTCAGATAGTGAGATAAAAATCTCTGCTGTTTGCAGGAAAAGGCTCCGACTGCCATTTGTGGCTCGAACCACTTGCCAATTTATTTACTTTCTGAGGCTGTTTACGTTTTCAGGCAGCTCAGCTCACTCATCCCTAACAAGCTCAGTTTATTGCTGCAAGAAATGCAGCCCCGTGCCAGCCACAGGAGAGACTTTGGACCTAAGGACACCAAAAGGCTTTTGGATCGAGTCACCTGTGTCAAAAAACAGGCGGAAAAGAAAGAAAAATCCCATTTTCTGGTGAATTCTATCACTGACCAGCAGCAGGAGCCACGGATGGTGCAAGCTGTTCATTAGGGCTGAACCTGAAATTGCCTTGCATTCCTGGAAAGCTGCAGGACTCCCAGATCAGCACGGAGAGGGGAGATGAGGGAGAAGGACATCCTTAATTTGTCTGAAGAGCAGCTGGTTTTCTTCTTAATATAATTATCTCCTCCAGCAAGCCCTCCTGCTCGGAGTCAATGGGGCTGGAGCACACTTAGCCCAATTCAGAAGTGACACATCAACCCCTCTCATCAAATGCACCCAACTCCGAGGGCTCATTTGTTTGTTCTTGCTGATATTAAAGACTAATTTTGATTTCGACTAAGAGCCTTTTCCATCCCTCGGGAGGGAGCCGTGGCAACACGAGAGTATTCAATTAGCTGTGTGCTCTAAATTACTCATGGAAAGGAGTGTGTTCACGTGGACAGGGCAGGGACTTTCAGGGAACTGTCTGGAAGGCTGCATGGCTAATATAATAAAATATAACACAATATGATTTTTCTAGAAGCTAGACATCAGTGATCCTTATGGGTCCTTTCCAACTTGGGGTATTGTATGAGTCTATAAAATTATTACTATGTATAATTATTACTATTATTCTATGACTCTATAAAATTATTACTATGTATAAGTAGTAACTCCAGTTTTGCATAAATCTTTCTCACCTTAGCAAAGCTGCTCAGTCACCTACTTTTTCAGCCTTCTTCTTTACTGGTATTTTACGAACAAAAAAAGGGGAGCAGCAGGTGGGATCTTGTTACAGATAGAAAGTAGAAAATAGTTATTACTAAACTCCTATATTCAATCTTTAGTTACTACCTCCTCTTTGTCACCTCCTCTCAGTCTTCAGCACCCAGAGAGAAACGTTCACTACAGCAGAAAGTAATTTTCCTGTCCTGCTTTTGCTTTTCTTAAAAGAAAATGCCCCAAGTTAATGCAATAGCTGGTGCAGAAAATAGGAAAAACATCTCTCAGAAAAGTTAAAAAGCTATTCAGGGCATTTTTTGCTGATGCTCTCAGGGTTCACTTTTGATGGATAATTTTTTTTTTAAGTCCAGGATGGAACTTACGGTGGATACAGAGCTGGAATTTCAATCTGGGTCTCCCACCTGGAGGTCACGTATTCCAGCCACTCCAGCAGGGGCTAAACACGTGGAGAATAATTCGTTAGAATAACAGAATCACAGAATAGTTGGGGTTGGAAGGGACCATCTCTTTCCAACCCCATGCCATGGGCAGGGACACCTTCCACTATCCCAGGCTGCTCCAAGCCCCATCCAACCTGGCCTGGAACACTGCCAGCCATGGGGCAGCCACAGCTTCGGTGGGCAGCGTGGGCCAGGGCCTCAGCAGCCTCAGTCAGGAATTTCTCCCTGATACCTCACCTAAATCCACCCTCTGTCAGTTTGAAGCCATTCCCCCTCGTCCTGTTACTCCAGGCCCTTGTAAAAAAGTTCCTCTTTAGGTACTGGAAGCTGTAAGGAACTACAAAAGAAACGGGAAGGAGCAAAGCCTTGGAGCTCCAGGCAGAAGAGCAGCAATCTCCGGCAGGTTGGTCACAGCCCTCAGTCACCTGCACACATCTCAAACACAATTGTGCCAGCCAGGCACCAATGCTGGCAAATTCCCAGTTTTAGGAGCCTGGACATAATGGTAGAGGGAATAAAGCACAAAGGATTTTCAAAGTACCATGAAAAGTACTTTGAAAGGATTTTAAAAGTACATTTTTCAAAGTACGTACAGGACTCTTCTGTATGCTTTTAAAAGAGTTCTCAGCATTGCAAGGGCTGCAAGCAGTTCTCAACTCTTGCTTATTCACAAGCAAAATCATAAACTTCCCATTCTTACCTCCCAGGAAAAGTCCAGAGTGACTGTGTTACTCACAAATTAAGAGCCACGAAAAAAGGACTCATTTCAGTTCAGCTGTGACACTGGTGTTCAGATAAATGATGTTCAAGATGCTCCCAACACAGGCATGGAAATTTTGAAATCAAATAATGACAGACAATTTCCTCTTGTAAAAATCTTCCCACCGTTTCTCTCTCAATCAGAGAATCCCAGAACGGTTTGGGTTGGAAGGGACCTTAAAGACTACCTCGTTCCACCCCCTGCCATGGGCAGGGATGCCTTCCGCTGGACCAGGCTGCTCCAAGCTCCATCCAGCCTGGCCTTGAGCAGGCGTGCATTTGTATTTTGTAGACAAAGCAAAGCACTCACTAGAACATTCCCATTGAAAAGGAAATAGATAAACAACTTAACCATTTATTTGACTGCATTGTATTTAGACAACTTGTACATTTCGTAACCCCACTGTTTTTGTTCTCATCAAAAAGGATAAAGGGACAGAATATAATCCACTCAAAACAGCAGTCCAGTATTTTGAGATACACTTGCTATTTTCATAGATGCCCACCTGATACCTGAACTCCAACATAGGTTGTAATGTTTATACAAGACCTGAAGTTTTTTCAACATAGCACTGAGTTGTAGCAATGTCTTGCAGTGCCCTGAAATATAGTTTGTGACGTACTATGCAACACCAATTCGATGATGCCTTGAAGGTGATGAACCTGATCATTTCTTAAAAAACAACATAATGAATGCAAACATCCAGACCGACACGTCAGCCAGTAGCAACATTTGGGTAAATTTAAATATAAAAGCAATCAACTCCTTAGTTAGATTTGTCAATGCAAAAAGGTGAAGGGGAGAGGACTGTGTTTAGCAACAGACAGGAGAAATAACCAACGTTTTCTTGCTGGATTCCTTTAGAAAACCTATGCAAATTCAAGGCTTCCCACTTGATTTCCAAATCCCAAGCAGTACGGAGAACAAATCTGTTTGATACGACCCAACACATGCAGCTTCAGTGTCTCCTGCACTGAACTCTGTGACACAGCAGCGACAGCAGAAGCTGTCAGGCCACGTGCTCTTTGAAAAACAAAAAAAGACACCTGCACCTATTTTGCGCAGTATTTTCAACAGGGGCAAGGCAACAACCACTTCTTACAGTAACCAACCAGAATTGTATTTGAAGCTTGCTCCAGAGGGATGTTTTTGGCAGTGGGAAGGGATTTCAGCTCACTTCCAAGTCGGCTTTTGAATCTGAAGACACCCACGGCTTAAATATTAACCAATAGCAAAGTTGCCTGTCTGGCTTTGCAGACTGAAACCCCAGCAGACACACGAGGCAGCCCAGTTTGCAATTTGGGACTCAAATCCAAGAGCTGCTTGCAAGGTCTGAAACCTCCTTGCTCCAGCTCCAGGGCAGTCCCTACGTCCTGGACCACGGCTGAGGGACACCTGACTCAGTGCATTGGCTACCAACGTTTGAGTTGAGAGTCTTAACACTGATCAAAACTGCTGAAAAGCCACCCAGAAAAACTGGCAGCCCCGAGGGAGCGGAGAACTAGAGGTTTTGTGGTGTCACAAGGCAGCAGTGGCAGCACACAGGCTTTAGGCTGAGCCCCAACATGTCTTGGGAGTAACAGACCCCATTTACAACGCTTTGTAAGGGCACCCTTTAAAGATGAGTTTTCTTTACTGAGGGGAACAGACCCCCTCGAAAGCACAGATGGTGTCTCTACAAGCAGAAAACTCAGCAGGGCCGATTTCCATTAAAAATCTTTATTTTCAAATACAACTCATGATTTGTACATGGTAAGAAACGTCCATCACCATGTGCGATTGGTCTGTGCAAAAGGCGGCTTTGCTCAAATCCAGTTTTCCTGCACAGGGCTCTTTTCCAAATGATACTGGAGGTAGGGGTTTTGTTGGTTTTGCTTTTAGTGTACAGTAATTAGCAAAAATGAAAACAAACAAAAAAAAATCCAAAAAACCCCACGACTCAAACCAAACCCTAAAAAGAAAAAAAAAAAAAAAAAAGGTGTAGTAAGGCAAATCTGGAGAATTCACTCGATTCCACGAGAGCGGATTCACTGAGAGTTCATCCTTTTGATCCCTGTATGGACCATTCCCTTCAGAGCTGGACTTGATCCTGGTGGGTCCCTTCCAACTCTGAATATTCTGTGAGATCTCTGATTACAGAGGTGCTTCCACAAGTCAACTATTACCTTATTTTTGTCTTTCAAAATGAAAAAAAAAAAAAAAAACCCAACCAAAAACCAACCCAACTGATTCACAGACCTGGGCTATGGAATCACACGGAACAAGAAAGCCTCGACACTAATTACTGAAATAATTGATGGGTATTGGTAAAACTTGTGTAAGCCCAAATAAAGAAATGAAAAAAAAAATAGAGAAAAACAGAGCAAGAGTGAATGCAAGAAAGAGAGACAGAATTCCTTCCCCGCTGCTTTGATTTTAGAGGGGAAAAAAATCCCCCAATAATTTAGCTCATGTAAGTTGAGAAAATGAGAGCAGCTAAAAATGAATACGATACACCTTGAAATTTATTTCAAGACCAAGAACCAAAGATTGAAGCATTTTAGAACACTGAAGCAAAGCAATCTGAATCTGAAAAAAAAATTGTTCCAACTATCTTAAAATAGCTGTTTCTCAGAGCTTCTAGCAATAATTTCGATTAAATAAAAATCATACCAATTTACATTAATTTTCTATATCTTCTTTTAAAAGAAGTCCCTCACTCTTTTAATGAAAAAAGTGCATCCAAACCCAGCAGAGATTCACTGGTGCCATCAGGTTCTCTTTTAGCAGCTACTCAAGGTTTTCAAAATAGCTTACACTTCTTGCTATAAGAAGGGCTTTCCAAACCCTTGTTTGGGAGAAGTATCCGAATTATAAAAATCTGAAATAATTTATTATCAAATCCAGAATTTAAATAAAAGCAGATTTTTGCTTTTTTTCTTGCAAAGACAATTGAAGAAAGTAAAAGAATAAAAGCATGCACTCCAAACTTAGAGGTGAAGACAAATATACTTATCTATACAGGCACTGGCAGACGCAATTTAATGGTTACTCGTTGTAACACACACCCCACCCTACAATACATTTTTTCATTCACTAATCACTGAGGTACCAATATTTAAGAATGGAAAAATTCAATATTGAAAAATAAAACCTAAAATTGAAGCCTTTTTTTCTTTTTCTTCTTCTTCCCCAGAAAACTATGGCAATTTTTGTATGAAATGTTAGTATACTTATAGAATTTTACAATCTACATTGGCTTTATTTTGAATTTTCGGGAACCAAAAGCGGCGTTCCCATCCAGGTTTCTCTGATAAAACGTTCACTGTGTGGATGTCCTAAACAGTCAGCAGACTTGCAAATGAATGAACATATCTTGGCTATCACCTGGCACATCTGGCTGGTACCAAAAGGACTCAAGAGTCTGAGACAACCGGCTTTAATTCGGAACAAATGCGCCATGCCAAAGTGCAACGAATGTGTGCGACACTCAATGGGACACTGACAGGTTTAAGAGCTGCATGGAAAGTACTAAAGTCCACCTTGCAAAGCAATTTGGGACAAATTGCATTGCATGCAAAGGACAACTCTGCGCTGCTGGGACGTCGCTTGCTCGCTGGGATGGGGTCTCCTAACGCAGCCATAGTTTCAGACGCAGTGCATCCACTCCATTTAAATAGTATCTGAACAGCCTCTTGTCTCGCACAAAACCAAGGTTTTCATAAAGTTTCAAAGCAGACTTATTTGTGATTTCTGTTTCCAATACGACCTTTAAGGGAGAAGAGAAATAAAAAGAAAAAAAAAAAGTATGTCGTGTTAGTCGGCAGTTGTAAACACGATTGCTGAACCAATTCCAAAGGTTTTATTTAAAGGTGCATTTGGTAGCAATGAATGGAATTCATTTCTTATCTTTACTTAATTAAGCAGTATTTCTGCATTAAGCATCCATTCCACATTCAAGCATTCATTCCCACATTAAAAAAACATATAAAATAGCAGTTCATCCACAACTGTAATTGTAAACAGCATATCAAGATTTTAGTTCTTGGCTGTAAACAGTATTTCAGTTCACCACCTAATAACGAAGGTAAAAACCACATCAACAAATAAATCCCAAACAGCTTCTGTCTCCCAACATCCTCCTCCAAAAACCAAGCTACCAAACAGGTTAGGGTCCAAAATATGCTCTGAATGAGCAACTGAACTTCTGCATGTCACAAGAACGTGGCACATAAGGATTTGCTTAATAATTTAGTATTTTTTACCCCGATTTGCTAGATTTAGATGTAGATAAAAGCTTTGAATTGACTCCAGCTGTCAGACATAACGTTTGCAATGAATATTTGTGCTCAACACAAGTATCACATCACAGAGTGGTCTGGGTCGGAAGGCACCTTGGAGATCATCCATTTCCAGCCCCCCATCCCAGGCAGGGCACCTTCACCAGACCAGGTGGCTCCAAGCCCCATCCAAGCTGGTACCAACAAATACCCCAAATTCAAACACAGGGCACACACAAAGAATAAGCAGATTTTTCCATCTTTTTTGCCCTGTGTTGGTAAGATCCCAGTTGCAAAAAGACCTGTCAAAAATAACCCAGACCACACCCAAGACCAAGAACAGTCCAAAGTAAAACTCAAAATTGTCTCAGAATTCTCAAGTACAGGCAAGAAACTACACTGGCCTTAACAAAACACTAATTACTAAAACTCTAATTTTTCAGAATTGTTTCTCTCTTTTCTCCACATGCACTGAACACAGCTCTGCAATAACTGCCAAGCCCTGCACCCACTCCACGTAATAAAAACTAGTTCTGCCTCTTTACTGGTGTCCAACTCAATTATTTAAGGATTCTGCTATTAGGAATAGATCATGGTTGCACAAGAACACAGACTGAACTAACAAGTTGATTGGGCTCCATACAGCCATGACAGGGAACATCCACATTAAACAGGAGCTGATGGTCACTGCACAAAGACCAAAGAATGAAAATACAGGACCAAAATTTAGTCTGGATTTGTAGGGCAGTTGAAGTCCATCCACTTTATGGCCCCTGTGGCCTCACTGCCTCCAAGCACACGCTGCCATTGCCCCTGGCCTCTCCTGGCAGCTCACAAGGCTGCTTCCTGAGCTAATTCCAAAGCCACCTGGCAGAAAACCTTTCCTTTTTCTCTCACGGGGTTTGTTTTCTGCAGTCTGAGGAGTGGCTAAGCCAGTGTGAAAGGGGGAGGCAGCCAGTGGTTAGACTGGCCACCTTCAGGAAGATTTAAAAATCCATTTCATGTATCTATTTGACTCAGGTTTCAAGCCACTCTAACCACATTCCCATGCACAATTCCACCTGTGCTTCTCAGTGTAAGGATGCTGAAAGAACAATAAACCTGGGGATAGCAATCCAATGAACAATGTAAGACTTGGAAGCAGTTCATTTTACAAAAAGGAACTAAAGAGTCACACATTAAAATATTGATCACCAGAGCTCTTAAATTACAGCAGGGCAGTGTTGTAGCTGCACACTTAAGACAGCCTAATTCAATTCTTAGTCTTATGGCAAGAATGAGATTGAATTTCTCTAGTTGGCATCTCGCAGAACATTACTAGCAAGTCCTGTGAGCTGATGGAGTACTCCTAACATCCTTCATCCATTAAAATGGATAACTATTCATCTGTAACAAATTATGGAAGCACAATCATTTTCCTGGAGAGGGCTATTTTCTACACTTTGTACAACCGCTTAATTCCAATTTAAACAAAACATTGAAGCCAAGGAAGGAATCTGACCCGTGTAAATCCACCGTACAGAGGATTATTTATTTGAACTCTCAGCTACAAAGGGCATTCACTCTCTCAAAGGTTCAGTAACCTGGCAGAGTGATGTAACAACTCTCTATTCAACTGCAAGCTCCAACACCTTGCAATGCTAAAACACTTCCAGCACTGCAGGTGATTGAGCTGAAGGGAGTGGTTCAATGTTGAAATACAGGTTTGTTGGAATCCCACTACCTGAGTGAATGCTCATCTTGAAAGCAAATGCAAGAGATTTGCTCTGGTATTTCTAAGGAAGTCTCAGCACAATGAAAAGTAATTCCCTGATCTCAACACACTGCAGCTGAAGACATGTTTCTGTTATCTGAAAAGGAAACACAGGCATATTTTATTCAGATTTCATTAGCTTCTTTTGGTGAAGAATGCATCTCTTCCTGTGTGAGATTTTCAATCAAGCTCCAAAACTTCAATTGCTACATTTATTTCTGCTCTTGTGTGTGGATTTTGTTGTATACATATGCCTGTTAAATCCTCTGATAGCACAGTAACACTCCCCCTGAAGGGCAGCAAAGCTCTGATTGGCTTTAACAATGTTTTCTGCTCAAGTTGCAACTTTCTGAATGTTGTGAGTTTCTCTTTTATCTTAAATTTTGTAAACCTAACATTTTAGCTCAACTCTAATTTTAACTCTGTTTAGAAGCAAGAAAATTTCCATATTAAGAGTGGAGTGCAATGTTCCTTGTTGCTACATTTTCATACCTTGAATTTATTCCTAAACTGAGGCCGAATGGAGTGGTCAAGCTTTCTTGCTTCTTCAGGCTCTGCAGGAACTCAAGTTTAAAAACCAAGTCATAGAAAGGATACAACCAAATCAAATGAAGGAAGTCCTCTCAGCATTCATAGAAGAGGTTCTTACTTTCAAGTCTAACATTATCAGACTCAAGTTATGGAGGTTTGTCCCATGACCTTAATCAATTTAACTGCCTTAATTTTTAAAAAGAGGCAGTACCCAAAATCTAACACTTCATACTTTATATGATTTGTAGATTAAGGAAAAGCTAAAATATCAGTAATTCAATGATTTCAAATAGGAGTCCATTAAAATACACATTTCATTTTTACTAGTATGGCACTGAATTAAAATTACATACCTAATAGTGTGGTCAAAATACCCACTCTAAATCACCCCGAAGTTTCAATGGGAAGTCCCATGAGAATTTGTGGTTCCTTTTCATGTTCTATATTTTTGCTTAAAAAAGGTTTTTGAAGTCCCACTTACTGGAGTCTTATTTTGATTAGTTCCCAGTTGCACGGTACATTATTTCAGTAATATGAAGTGAATGGATTGCGTGCAGATTCCTTAGTCATTTGTTACAGATGGAAAACCTGCATATGAACAACTCCTCCTTTCTAACTGTAATTAACAAATGTAACAGTTCCACAGGCTGGTCTTCAGCAGTACAGTTTTGGAAAATTGCTTGTCAGTAAAAACAGTTTAAAAAGCAGCCAGACATCCACTCTGCTGTAGTTAGCAGATGCTTTTCTTTTTTAAACTGGAAGCAAAATATTTCCAAAACTTTAGAGCTGGAAGTACAACTATTCCACTTCACCTGATTTACTTCCTTAGTTCTCCTTTTCTGTGCAACCAGCCCACAGAGTTATCCTAAATCACTGTGATCTATTGGAAACTCAGCCCGTTATAGCTCACTACCCCAAATATCAGAATTCATTAACATCAAATACTTGAGAAAGTCACAAAGGTAAAAAAAAAATAAAAAAAATCAGAGATGCCTAAATTTTATTATGTTATATGCAGACACTCCAGCTGGAAGCTGCTGTCGAGTACTTTCTTCAGGCCTGAAGGTTATTTGTGGTTCAACCACCCACCCCCAAGAGCAGATCACTTCCCTGGTTTCTATTCTAATGTAGGCCATGGCCAGCTCCATGGCCAGCTCCTCCCCTCCACACAGATTCCATTCCAGTCAATTCACCTCCTCCCTTACTCACTGCACAGCTCTCCCAGAAAAACCACCCCTGTGGAAGATAGTGCATCCTGGAGAAGCTGCCTCTTAGACAGTGTGCTGACCACTGTACATCACTCATTCCATAGGCCTGGCTTAGTTTATTCCCACTAAAATAGCTCACAGGGAAATAAAAAGTCCTTAAACACCAGAACATTGCAGCGTGCTTTGAAATGCCACCTATCAGTAGTGATTTGTCAAGATTTTCATCTGTGGTGTTGTATAAATCCCTTGTTTTTCATGACTCAGTATTGGTATCTTAAAAGTTAAATCTATGACACTTTGAAAAGCAATACTGAGTGAAGCATTTATCAGATTATATGCCACAAGTTATTAAAATTAAGTCTATTTACTGCATCAATTCCATAATTAGATTGAAGGGAAGAGTTTCCAAGCAGCATTTGGAAATTTTTCATGACACCCACAGCTGCATATTCATGTTTTTAATCCCATTCCAAGCAAGTTTCAGAAAACAGCATTTTGTTTTTAATTGTACTCTACGTTATCTCAAAAAGCAGTGTCTTTTTATTCTCATCAGGATTCTGATTTTATTAAAAGATGTAGAAAATACCTTAAAAGCTGCAGGGATGATTAAACTATTTATACATCTCACACAGACAAATTATTGTGATGCACTACTTTGTGTTTTATGAGCTTTAAGCATCAATTAACCAGAAACTGATCTCTTGACAACTGTTGTAAAAACCGGTGAGGGCAGGAGCTGGGCAGAGCTTTTCCTGGGTGACCAGTTAGATTTCTCGAGTGAAAATTCAGCACTCCACCATGTAGTACAAGTAACCAACACCCTTATTTTGCACCATGGGTATGTGGAAGAAGCCCACGCTTGGTGGCAAAGGGAAAAAACCCCATGAAAACATTGGTGTTTGGCTGTGGGTAACCTGTATGTGGAAAAGAACAACATAAATAAAGTGTGGGGGTGCCTCTGTTGATGGTGCAGAAAAATCAACAAAATACTCTGCTGGCATTCCATGCTCCCTAAGAGGCTCCCAGTTCAAAATGTAGAGCCAGCACAAGGCTCAGCTGGTGCAAAAGCCCCCAGAAAGCAGGGGATGAGTCTGGAATCACCACCCTACAAACAGCAGTTCCAAAATCACACTGCCCCCATCCAGAACACAATTCAAGGAGTCTGAATTGTAGTGCCTTTGAACAGAGATAGAATCTGAGAAATGCCCCTGTTCCAAAGCATTTATACAGCACCAGAGATGAAATTCTGTGACTAGGACTTAATGAGGCCTCACTGCAAACCAGTCTGCAACCCTTATCACATTTATTTCACGTTTATGGAGATAAAGAACAGCAAGAAGGGCTCTTGGATTAACATGACAGTGGTAGAAGAAAAAGACAGACAGAGAAGAGGTCACTGTGTTAGAGGTCACCTGTTAAATAGTCCAACTCAGAAATGAATTTACATGAGAAGGAGAACACATTCAGAAATTATACAGTAATTACTGCAACTCAGAGCTTAAGTAGAAACATCCAGCTCTACTCCTGACTCTCTAAGAACAGTGGGCAATTCTCTGCATCTCACTTCTTCAACTGTGATGTGAACAGTGTGACCCTAAGTCCTCAAGCATTTTACAATTTTTTAAAATCTTAAACAGTCAAGGAACAGCAAATCAACTCAAGACTGCAGTGGAAAGCAATGGGGAAAACAAACTAACCAACCTTTTTTTGATTAGTTCAGTGTAGGCAAGTAGTAAAAGAGATTAGAGCAAAGCACATTAGAAACCATGATAGAAGCAAGAAGCCAAAATAAAGAACTGAAAAGAATTACAGATTGCACCCTACTGCCCAAGTACAACATAAATCAGAAGATGGGGTGATGGGGGGAAGACACCAGCAAGTAGAGGCATGAAGGAATCTGAAGGGAAGAATAAATCTCTCAGTGAATGAAGCCAGAGCATAGGCAGGGATGCTGTAAGAGGTGAAACACAAGTGGAAAAACAAACGGAGTATGTGCCAGAAGCCCTGTGACACCAATCCCAGCTTTGCATAGGAAACTTCACCACGGGGCAGTGGGACAATCGAGGGAGCAATTGAAGTGAGATAACAGAGAGATCAAAGGATCATTAACTATGACACACTGAAAGGACAGTGCTCACGTATCAGGAACAACTGCATTGTGCCAAAGGAAGTTAAAGGGATTAAAGGGATGGATAACCTGGTTAAGGAGGACGGATGGATGCAGGGAGAGCTCCTCACAACTTAAACAAGGCACTTAATGACAGAGAGTTGCCTAATATATATATATATCTAAAAAAAGCAGGAACTGTAATCTGGTAAAAGAATAACAACATTTAGGTCGGGGAAGTTTGCCAGCGACTCAGTCACTCTCCTTCCACGTTTGTGTCGCCATTCTAAGGCAGTGCAGCTCTGCTCTGTGCAGTGTCAGAACAGCCTGATGACTGCCTGTGATAAATGCACATTCTGCAGCAGCACAGCACACACTGTTCTCGTGGCTGGGTGTACTCTGAAGGTATGGCAGGGCTACACAGGACATGCTCATCCCACTGCTCAGCTGCACCTCAAACTGGGGCCCTTGCAGGAAAATGGGCCTGAGTGAAGGCTGAGGCAGCTTCACAAGGTAAAACAGCTGGATTTCCGCACTTAGGATAAATTTAGAAAGTCCATCTCCTATTTGTGCCATACTTTTTATGAGGTTGTTTTTCCCTTTATTATAAAAGAGCTTCTTACCAACTTATTTCCCACCTAAAAAAAGGTCCTGTAGAAGAAAAAACCTGTGAAATGAATTCATACACAAGAGAATGCAAACCATTTACATTATGAAAGTTTTGATTATAAAATCTTACCTCATCACAATCTCCTTCAACCATAGCATAAATAGCTTTCTTAACCAAGTTTGTACCTGAAACAGAGATTTCAGTAAGTGTCAGAGTTGCAGTGCAAAAAAAAATATGTCAGTTTATATATGACTAATGTGTGCAACCTACATGACATGACACCTGGGGAAAGCAGGGAAGAAAGAAAAACAAGGAGTTGCAGTCAAACTGCAGTCTCAAGTTTGAACACTAAAATAATCTGTGAAGTTATCCAGAGACTCAGCTCAAGTGCAAGATTCTTGTAACACAAGAATATTAGAAACAGGCTGCTATGCTTAACACAGTGTTATATATAGCCTTCCAAGATGTGATTCATTCCTTTTCGTTGCATTTAAAGTCAAAATCTGCTGGCATGTACTTGAAGGACATTCATCTTCCAAGGGAATTTCCTCTTACTAAAACAAATACTTCTATTAGTAACAGAACTTATGAAACCACTGCTCTTATGGCTCACTCCCATTTGGGTTTGCTAGTATCTAATAATATTCTTGAAGCCCATCCCTTCCCCTCAGTCAAGCATTAGTTTAATTTTTTAATCATTATTTTTCATCTATTTCACAACAGTTCTACAAATGTAATATCCCTACCTGTCTGTAGAATTGGGGTGAAATTGAAAGTTGATTTCAAAGTTATTAGTGGAAAAAACTGCTGTTCAGTGAAATTGCATAAATCTCACTTCCATAAGAAGGCTATGGAAAAGGAAAAAAAACCCCAAGGAATCTACAGAATGTTTCAAAATATTCTCAAAACTTTAATCAATTAAGATTTTCATTGAATGCTATGATAAAACTGTTCTACATTTAAAGCAAATCTTCAGATTACCAGCACACTTTGAGAAACAGCAAGGTGGCAAATGTAGGAAAGTCACCATATATAATGCTAGAGTAAGCAAGGCTTTAATGATAAATTCTATGTATGTAATTCTAATTTAACAAACTGACTAAAGCGAGGGAAAAGTCTTGCAGAGATCTTCATAATAACAGCGTTAATTCTCATTTACTTATGAATCCAAGCACCTGCAATTAAATTATGGCAGACTCCTTCATGACTCAGCTAAAAGGAAAGGAGACAGTGATTTCTCAGTATCCTCTTCCCTCTGCTCCACTACAGAAACCAACAATGGCTTTTGAATTGCACTGGGGAGAGAAAAAATCTGCACATGCTTGAACAGTCGTGGTAATGTGTTTTTTTGGAGGGTTTTTTTTGGAAGAGAGCAAACAACGATACATTCTGCAATGGATCACTGTATTTTTCAATTGCAAGTAATTTTCTGTGTTTAATCACTGAAGTATGAGCTGTTCAGTGTGGATGAGTGGTGAAGCACATTTCTAAGCTTTGGAGCTGACATCTACATTTAAAGTTAAAAATACCTTACAAAATGTAATTTCACAATAACCAGCAAGAAAAAAATTAAGTTCCATAAGAACAGATATTTAATTCAGTCAGCTTGGCTGACTGGTGTTAGAATGAAAATCCCTTCATCAGGGCAAACTTGATTAATGAGGGAGGGCAAACTCCCTGCCAAGAGTGATTTCTTTACTGTGTAACTTCCCAACAAAACAGGTCTCCATTTCAATCACTCAAGTAACAATACACAGCTATTTTTCTTCACTGATTAATACAATAATGAGCTCCATACATTCTCCCTGATGGGTAATATATGCATAATTTATAGGTGGAAGTCAGGAAATAAGTTCACTGTAAAAAAAAAAAAAAGGAGCCTGAACACAACATGGAAATACAGTGATGAGGGCACACATAAAATCACAAAGCAGTTCCCACTGTTGTTATTTGGCAGTAGGATAGGCAGAGGTAAGGGGCTGCTGCCTGCCTTTCTCTTCAGCCTTATCAGATCCCAGGTGTGAACCTCACAGGGCATTTCAGGTTATTTTAACAAAATCAGGAAAGCTACTGGGGAGCTTGTGCGGTTGAGTAAGGCGAGGATGACACACAAAGCACCACATTCTGAAGTTCAGTTCAGCTTAAATCTTTATGACAGCTACAGTTATCCCAGCTAGAGGATTTAGGGAAGAACAAAAAAGGCTATTCTTACCAATTCCTTTTCTTCTGTATTTGGAATCCACTGCTAACATGGCTATATAACCTCTGCGGAACATCTTTTTGTGCATATCCAGCTTGCAGACGATGGCACCTACACACTCCTCACCTACCATGGCCTTAAAGACAAACATACACGTATGGAATTCTCAGTTTGGGATCCACAGTGCTACCAAAAGCAGTAAACCAGTTCATTTTTCAAGTGAAACAGCCACACAGAATTTGTTTGTATAAAGCCATAAAAAGGTAACAACATAAATTTTAAAAGTGTCTCCAAAAGTATTAATATGATTAAAAGACTTATTGCTTTATTACATTCCAATAAAGTTCCAAGTCAATTAACAACCAATTAATTATTCCTGGAAAGAACATATCATCATTCACAAAGTTTACAGGCAAGAACACGTGTGATTAAAAAAGGGGAAATAAATAAAATAAAGAACAGGTTAAGGCATAAATTACCCTTTCATATGGGCTTCTGCAGAGGAAAAAAGTCCATTCCTGTTTTATAGTGATCTGAATTTTCCTGTACAAGGGCTGTGGTAGATAACATGCTTAATTTTTGTCTGGTTTTAATGTCAAGGCCACAAAGGATCAGAGAAAAGTGGTGCTGCATTTAATCTTTAGAAACTGTCGTTTTCAGTCATATGACACCCGGAGAACAAACAAAAAAGCACAGTTAATTTCACACATTATAACTATTGGGAGATTTCGTTTGTTAAGAGCTATGCACTGGCAGTTAATCCCAGTGGCATTGTCACAGTAACCGTGGTCAAGGAGACGTAGGCATTCTGAAATATTAACAAGAAAAACCCCAAAAAGGAAAAGACCCAACTCCTCCCCAAACACTTATCAAACCACTTGCACACCCACAGTTTTCACCAAAATTTTACCATGAAATATATCAGAGAAAGGAAAACTCATGTTAACTGAAGGATTAGGCAGCATAAGGGATTAATGACATTATAACCTGCAGCAGTAAAACTGAGTAATGCTGCAGAGTGGGACAGCATCCAAAGGGAAAACAAATTCCTGTGCACTCAGGAAAGATGGGCAGAGATAAAAAGAAACTCATAATTGTACGTATGGGCGTGTGAGTGGATCCACAGCCTTTGAGAGACCTGCAGGGGGACCAGCCTTGGGCTCCAGCGCAGCAGCTAAACCAGGACTACAGCACATGATTGGCACAAGCATGTGCTAGCACTAGAGCTGCTGGATAATCCAAATTTACGGCTCTAAGACATGTCAAATGAAAAGGACTTGCTAGAGCCAGTACTGCCAGGCCTCAGAGCAGCCCACCTGTGAACCCAGAGCTCACTTCTCCGAGGTCTGTGGTAGAAACTCAACCACCTGAACCTCTGTGAACAGCTCGTGGGCTAAAACTCCACGGACAGAAGATTCCTTCGTGCAGGTCATACTGCAGGCACAGCCTCTTCACCCCAAAAAGAATAAAGTCTTCGAGCATCTCCACCTCGATGGTGGGTTATGAACCAAGTCAGCTGTCAAGCAGGAGCTGCAGCAAAAATGAAATGAAGCAGCCAAAAAAAGTACAAGCTGCACTTCCAAAGCCCTATGATACACCATGATCCTAACTCCATTTCTAATATAGCTGAAGCAAATATAACTATTGCTAAGTTTTTATTTGGCAGGAAAACACATTTCAGCAGTATCCAAGAACAGCCCTGAACAATCTAACAAGTGATTTTTAAAACAACAAACAAAAACTGTAGCATGATCTAACTGGACTGAAACACACAGCCTCTAAGCAGTCTTTCATTTGTTCCAAAACACAGATTATTCCACAGAAAAGACAAGCTGTGCTTATACTCAAACGGTGTATGCAAAGTTTCAGCTCAAGGCAAGTTCTGTATCTCGGCTCAGACCTGAGAAAAGCAGGGAGTTAAATAAAGAGTATCATCAGACAGACTGCTCAGAACATTGCTATAATTATGCAGAGTACCTAGATGTAATCTTATACCTCACTAAAAAAAAAAAAAAAAAAAAAGCACACCACAAACTAGCATGTTGTAGTTGTGCTTTGCCCTGGAGTGAACACGTGCAAACTGTTGATCCTAACAGTTACATGGAGAATTTTTAAGGTATATATATTTTTACACACTTCAGGAGTAGTGGCAATCTAGAAACTACATGTCTGTGCTCTTTTTGTTCAGGGCACTTTTCAGAAAAGTTACGTTCATGAATCATGTATTTAAAATGCAAAATGAACAGCAAAGAATTTTGTTTCAGTGATCAAAGAAGCAAATATCCACTGGTTTTACCACTGCTGCCAGAGAGCTGAATAAAGAATGACTTTGTTACCAGTTCTCCTAACACTTGAATCTATTTCTCTGTCTTTAGGCAGGTAAGTCTGGTAGTTAATCTACAGCTGTTGCACTCACAGAGGGAGTGCGGCATTTCCACCTCAATTAGAGAGGATTTTGTTGCCTTTCCTCTCCTTTCTCCTGCTTTCCAACCTTATCTACAGCTGGAAATGAACTTGAATTGTGATGTGAAATTTTGCAATTTAATTTCCTGGAGAAGGTTAAACTGCATAAATAAAAAAACCCCAGACTGAAATAGGGAGAGTTGTGAGGAGGGAGGAAAAGTAGCTCCCACACAACACCATTTATGAAAAGATAATCATGGGCCAAATTTTCTTTTCTGGTATATGAGAGTACTTCTAAACATGCAAGTTTCTACAATGAGAATTCAGCCTAAGTCACTTATATATTATAAACCCCACAGAGTACTATAAGATTTACTCCAATACTAGGTTATTAGGAGCAGGATTAACATACATGAATCCAAATCCAATATTTGCATCTCAACTTTGTTCCTATGAATAAGTTTAAATGTTTAAAACAAACCAGATTCTAATATACTGGAAGTGTTAGTAGAGAAATGTCTGTAAATCAACAAGAACATTACTTTTCACAGAATTAATCAATTTGTTTTAATTTCATTATCAAAGATGGCATTAACTCAGCCACAGTCTGAGTATGCATTTAATATCCAGATCCTGTGAATTTTGTTTAAAGGAGATTAAAACAGACAAGTAGGCCCAAAAGGGAAATACTTTGCAATTCAAACACAGCAGAACCTGCACTACTCCACTTCGTTTTCCTTTCGCACCTGCACGGAAGTCCATCCCAAAGTATCCCAGCCACAGCTGTGTATGAACAGGCTCACATTTAGGGATCATGTTACCGAATGCCATTAGAGGATACACTTAGGCTAATGGTTTTAACCTCGTGTCTGGCACTTCAGCCTGAGCTCTTCCCAATACCTGGCAAATCACCACCTCCCTCTATTTCCACTCTATGAACCTGGACAGCAGCAATTCCCTCCTGTGCAAGGAACACCCTCTGGAATAACTGCCCTGGCTGTTGTCACCTGCTCAGGTGCTGCAGTGACTTCGGTTTTCACAAAGCCACCGACAGTGAAAGACTATCTCTGAAACTGTGATCGCTCCTAAAAACAAACTGGAATACAAAGTTTGCAAATCATCCTATAAAACTTCTTCTTCCTACATCTGCCATGATGCCAGGAAGACTTCTCAGACAGCCTCCTAACTTTTCTGGTTCTTCCTTTAAGCCCCAAGTTTTCCACAACTAAAAAACAGGGATGATGTCTTACAAGTCTTAATTTCAACACATCAAGACTCTTGAATAAAATCCAATTTTAAAAAAAATGCAAAGCGTTAGTATAAAACAAGATCTTAACTGCAGTCATTTAGGATTTACAACACATTTAAAACCACTTACATGGAATTAATAGGTTATTTTTAAACTTGTGAAAGTTTAAATTATAAATGCTGCTATAGCTAGTGGCAAAGTTGAGAACCCAATAAAAGCACAGATTTTCCAGATTTTTCTTAAAAGGCAGCTGAGTAGTACAGTGAATTACAGGAGAGGTTACAACACTCAGCCAGAACTCTGCTTTTATTACGTTCTCTCTTATCCAAACTGGCACAGAGCAAAGTTTCCTAAGCTCACCTCTCCCACGCTAAAGGATTTTGAAAACAATTTTCTGAAATACTTAATTTATCAGTCTGAAATGCAAGTTTCAGAACTTTAACACTGCTAAGACTAGAAGCTACAGAACCACTTTAAAACAAAGTTACAACTTCAAAAATGCATTTACATCCATATGGGGATAAAGATGTAGCAGTGCTTAAAAATACTTCACATGAAACAGAAGATACCCCTTGCCCCTGTCATTTTTTGGCAGAGGAGTGGTTCTCATTTGAGGAGAAGCTGAGCTGACAGAGCTTCTGAGAGTAAGTAAAAACCAGGCATTTACTGGGCACCCACACCCAATACACAGTGCAAACCTGCTCTTCCAAAGGCAAGCCAAACATGAGTTCAAGCAGACAGCTGGAGTTTCCTAGAATCACAGAATCCCAGAATGGTTTGGGAAGGAAGAGATCATCTAGCTCCAAAATCATCTAGTTCCAAGACCCTGCCATGGACAGGGACACCTTCCACTGGAAGTTTATGGAGGAGATGGTTATTAACTTGTCACAGTTCAGATATTGCTGCAGTGTAACCCCTGACCACTGAGCAGCATTCCTGACTTGCTACCCCTAAAGTCAGGAAAACAGTTGTGTGGAGAAATTTGACAATGAAATTAACAGATGTTTAAGATTTCCAGCATCTGCAGGTCCTTTTAAAGTGGAATATTAACTTCTTCTTTGAGTGTACAGTTAGGAAGTGGTTTGAGCCTGAAAAACACACCAGTGACCAGTCAGGGTTGGTCCTCTGCCTTCCCTCCAGCTGCGCATTCTCCCCTCTTCTCTTGCCTGTGACATCCTACAGAAATACATTTGGAGCTCTAAACCAACAGAGCATGACCCTAGAACATCAGATACACACATATTTATAATATATGCTGGTCAGAGGGGTATCTTGGCTCCCAAAATCAGAGAAACGCAAAGGCTGGCACAAGGCAGGAAGAGGGAGTTGAAGAGAAAGGAAAAAACAAGCAGCACTCTAGGCTGCACCAGCCCTTAGAGCAACCAGGCAACTTGGGAAGGCCAAGCCAAAATTCAGCAAGTTTCAAACCCATGGAATAAGGTTAATAACGTCCTCAGAAATTAGCTTTGTATGGTCAGGATAGGAAAATGATGCTTTAGATGGCTCACTGAATAAAACATCAGAAAGAGACAAATACGGATTACTTAGGGAAAATACTCATGCCATCTTAAATTTCAGTGGTGTCAGTCCTTTTCCCTCACAGGGAGACAAAAAGGAAAGGTGCTCATGACAGCACAGGGAAGAAGGTGAATATATTTTGGAAGATTTTTCAAATGGTGATGGTGAAATTCAGCAAAGGAATTGAGTGAACCATTACAGATCTTTTCCCAAATACAATCAAATCACAGGCTAACCCCTCTTCCCAAGACAAAACCCATCTAAAACCTGAAACCAGAAGGGTCTGGGGCCACAATGCATTAAAGACAAATGATTCTGTGAGATCAGGCACTAAGCTTCATGTTCACCATCCTGACACTTCTTGCTAATTGAAATACGCAATCCCTGACTGAAGATAAATATTTTAAAGCGATTTATTAGAGAGCAGTAGTTCAGGAATCCATTAACTGCAGGAACAAAATATATTTTATAGAACAGAAAGTCTTAAAGACAACCTCTAAGAAACAAATCTTAAAAATATTAAAACCAGTCACAAAAAACTCAACCCCCCAGCATGAGTTTGACTCAGCACACTGCAAGACCTTCAAATTATTAAGGAGATAACAATTTGTTGGCTTTAGACATTCACAGCCACATATTATTCTCTACAGTTTTATGTACTTTACATTGTTCCACCTTTCAAAAAAAAGGCAAATACACTGAGTTCAAGAAAAGTTTTGTTGATTCTTCAAGGCTATCAAAAAAAGAAGCTGTCATTACAAAATAACCTCTCTTCCTTGAGTGATATCTTACTCTTTGAATGCATTTGTTAGAAATCATCTGTTTTAGTGCTCTGTCAAACAACATGCCATAGCTCTTCTCACAACAAAATTCTCCAGTTATTCCCTGACAAAAAAACCCCATAATGATTTAAAGTCTAAACAAATGTATTGTGGTTTAAGAGTATCCAACATCGCCTTGGCATTACCAGGGGTACACCTGAAGCTGAAAGTCTAGACTTTTGTAGTTCTTGAGCATTTTACTCTCTCATGAGGTAAATCAGACCCAGGCAGAGCTCAGTGTTCGAAGAACATCACTGTGCTCTGATCAGCATCCTTGTAATGCCAAACATGACTTTGCATCCAATAATACTCTCCAATATTTTCATATTCTGTTTTGTTCCAGAAGGTCAACTTCTTGCTTTGCTCAACTTCCTATAATCCTACTGTATTCCCTCTGCAGGGTTTTAAGAGGCACAGCTCTGAAAATCCTCCTATAAATCATACCAATCCTGCTATAAATTATACCAGATCCTAAAACAGGAACACTCAGGAAGTTTAAGGCCAGATGGACTCCATTAGCCTCACCTCTTGTACTCATATTCTATCAAAATTTCAGAGATACCCCTGAACTGATGGGTGTCCTGGCTCTGGCTACATCAGACCTTTCAGAGAGGTGTCCAGCCTTAATTAAAACATCAAGAGAGAAGAATTAATCATTTACCTTAGCAAGGAAGTACCACGCACTCCCCTAAATGTTCTGTTTTGCAGCTGTAAGTGATCCTATGAGTAAATCATACACAGCCAAGCTCTTGCTATGCACATACACTCCTCAGGACAACTTCTACTCAGTTTCATTTACCTGTGGATGAATTATCATCCTAAAAGCATGCTACTGAGACACAAGAAGTGCTAAACATTTAGGAAGGCAGGGGGGCAGCTAAACCAGCCTTTCAGTAGTGCAGTAGGAAGAATACAAAACTAAATACATTGTTAGTGCAGGGAGCCAATGTGAGCAGCACGAGAATTGCTGCATGCTGCGAGCACTCTCACACCTGTAAAAGCAGCGCAGCTGGACTTGTCTTTGACAAAGTAAGCTCACGGATCAAAAAGTCTACTAAACCTTTCACAGTACCTCTCCACCTATCACTTAACATTTATGTGCCAGCCCTGCTTTAGTCAGTTTTAAAACCGTTGGGCAAGAATTACTAAGCAGTTATAAGGCATTAGTGGACTAAGTACTTTCCTTTTTAAATCCAAACCCAGGAACTGAGACAGAATCATAAAATGAGCTACCAAAGGTCACAAAAGTCAATGTCAAAACCAAGATTAGAAGCCCTGAATTCCTGGATCCTAGCCCTGTACTCAAACCCTTTCCCCACCACTTAAAACATGTGTTAACAGATGTAGGAACTTCGGGCACATGCTTTACTTGTACATGCACAGGTCACAAGGGGACAGGTATTTCCAAAAAAGCTTGGCCTTATCCACAAAAAGATTATTAAAAGTATTTCCACAAACGCCAACCCTTCCATCCTCTCCTCCCCAGCCCCAAACCTCTCCCAACTCCTGCCCTCCCTACTCCCTCCGGCACTTACCAAAAAGCAAAGTTGTGGCCAGTTGTGGATAAAATACCTATATGTGTAAATGGAGTAGGGTTCAGACAGATCTTTGGTGATCAGTCTCATGATATCGGGCATCTGCAGCTCTGACTCATACTGGACGTATCGTATCGTTAGGTCCTCCTCGGGCTGACAGTCCGTTCCCGAGCCTTTCAAACTGCAGGCTGCTGCTAAGGACCCGGAGAGTAGCTGCAGGGGCTCCTCCTCCTCCTCCCCTCCTTCATCCCCCTCCTCCTGCTCTTCCTCCTCCAAGCCAGTCTCTCCTGCCAGCCCATTGCGGGCTGCAGTCTTAGCAGCAGCAGTCGTGGTTGTGGCAGCAGGCTGGCTCCTGTCCCCTTTAGCTGGGGGAGAAGGAGGAGGAGAGGGTGCAGTCCTTCCCTGGGGAGGGAGGTGGTTGGCGTGGGGGGACGAGCAGGGCGCTGCGGTGGGGGGCGACGACTGCTGCTGTCCGGAGCCCATTGTTTTGCTGGCTCGCTTGTTCTCCAGCCCCTCGGGGGCCGCCCCTGCCTCCGAGCCGAGGATCTTGCCCTTGAGGGAGGCCCGCAGGTGCCGCAGCTCGGGGCTGATGAGGCCGTTGAGCTGGTGGTTGTGGTGCGGGGGGTGGTGGTGGCGGTGGTGGTGGCGGTGCTGCGGGCCCCCCTTGCCGCCGTCGCTGCCTCCTCCTCCTCCTCCTCGCTGCTGCTGCTCCCGTCCGCCCGCGGGTCCCTCCTCTTCCTCCTCCTCTTCGGCCTCCTCGTCCTGGGCGCCGGAGCAGGCGGCGGCGGCGGCGGCATAGGAGGTGGCAGAGGAGGAGGAGGAGGAAGCAGCCCCCCCTCCTCCTCCTCCTCCGGGGAAGGGGGAGAGCGTGTCCCCCTGCGGGGACAGGACGCTGCTAGGCCCCGGCGGTACCTCGGCCATATCCTACGGGAGAGACCGACACAAACTCACCGGGGAGGAGGAGGAGGGCGCCAAACCGAACAGGGGCGATGGGAAGGTGGGGGGGAGGCGCGGCGGCCTCACGGGCCGCGCTCGGCGGGGAGCGGGGGGGCGCGAACAAAGGCACGCACGGTGCCCGGGCCGCGCCTCGCCGCCCCGCCGCCCCCTCTGGCGGCTGCCCCGCTCCCCCCGCGGGCGCGGGCGGGGCCGTTCCCGGAGCGCTCGGGGCCCGGGGTCCCCCCGCCGCCGCCACTCACCGCCGCGTCTGGGCAGCTCCCGCTCCGCCGCCGCCAAGCGCGGCCGCCGCGGCCGTAAAACCCGCGGCCAGTTCCTGTCGGCCCTTACGACACTTCCTCCCTTGGCGGCGGCGCCTGGCGACGGCGGGGCGGGGCGGGGCCAGCGCCCTCAGACGGGTCCCGGTGCGGAGAGCGCGGCCCTCAGAGGGACAGGGACAGGGTCCGGGATGGGATAGGGGCACAGGAGAGGGACGGGGTCACAGAATCGCAGTGACGGGGTCACAGAACCACTTGGGTTGGAAAAGACCTCTGAGATCGTCCAGTTCATCTAATGAACACATGCAGTCTGTCACAGATTCAGAATATCCTGAGCTGGCAAGACCCACAGGGTTCATGGAGTACAGCTCCTGGCCCTGCACAGGACACCCCAATAATCCCACGCTGTGCCTGAGAGCGTTGGCCAAACTCTGAATTCTGTCAGCCTCGGGGCTGTGCCCATTCCCTGGCGAGCCTGTTCAGTGCCCCAGCACCCTCTCGGGGAAGAACCTTTTGCTAAAATCCAACCTAAACCTGTCGTGACTCAGCTTCCTGCTGTTCCTTTGGGTCCTGTCACAGAGGGAACAGATCAGACCCTGCCCCTGCACTGCCTCTCCTGAGGAAGTTTTGGCTGCTCTGAGGTCTAACCTCCGGGCTGAACAGACCGAGTGTCCTCAGCTGCTCCTCAGGAGGCCCTCCCAGACCCTTTTCCATCCCCATGGCCTCCTCTGGATGCTCTGGAACAGCTTAGTGTCTTTTTCCTTCAACACCTCCAGGGATGGTGACTCCACCACTCACCCTGGGCAGCTCATTCCAATGTCTAATCGCCCTCTCTGTGAAGAAATTCTTCGTAACATCTAACATAATTGTCCCCTGGTACATCTCAGGAATATGTCCTCTTGTCCTGTCCCTTGTTCCCTGGGATCAGAGCCCGATCCCCGCCTGGCTGCACCCTCCTGTCTCAGGGGGGTTGTGGAAAGCCAGAAGGTCCCCCCTGAGCCTTCTTTTCTCCAGGCTGAGCCCCCCCAGCTGCTCCTCATCAAACCTGTGCTCCTGACCCTTCCCCAGCTCTGTTCACTTCTCTGGACACGCTCTAGTCCCTCAATGTCCTTCCTGAATCGAGGGACCCAGAACTGAACCAGGGCTGGTGGTGTGGCCTCAGCAGTGCCCAGCACAAGGGACAGTCACCGTCTGCTCTGGGTTTTGTTTGATCAGCCCAAGCCGGAGCCTGACAGGGCACAGGCACTGCCCACAATGTCCTTGCCAGCTGTGTTTAGTCTGGGGACAGGCGCCAGAGGTGTTTTGGTGATACTCTGTTGCAGATCAGAGCGCAGGAGTTGTTGCTTTTCCTTCCAAAAGCTGCATGAGGGACGTCATTCCTGCCTGCATAAGCCTTGGGCTGCGCTGTGTGACTGATAACAGTGGAAATTCAGCAAGGCTGAAAGAAGTCTCAAGCCATCTCTGCTGCTCTTCTGCCTCAAATAATCTCTTTTAAGAATGCTACTAGATACCACAGCAACAAACAAGCCCTTTAGATATGAATATTATATTGATGTGCACACAAGGCCCCTCAAAATGCAGAGAAATAGTGAGTTTTTTTCCTTTTCTCACATGAAGCTTTGCAGGGCCCTTGTAAGACTTGCTCTTTTTCATTTGCTACAGTTATTTTTCGAGGAAGTGACAGGTCTGGGCTTAGAAGTAAAATCCAGGAACTGCTCTACATGTCCTAACAAGATTCTTTAATTAGGAAGAATAAATAGTGTGGGGTTACAGGCTCCTATTTATGAACTGCTGAGTGCTGAGTAAAGTGGCAAAAAAGACCTGTTGGAAATGGAGGGAATTATAAGGCTTTTATTCAAAGCAATTAATGATGGAAATACTTACATTTTGAGAAAGAAATAGGTCTCTTGACCCTTCTAGATTTATTTTTTTCCAAGTCTCGATTGCCCCATCCCTGGAAGTGTCCAAGGCCTGGTTGGATGAGGCTTGGAGCAACCTGGTCTAGTGGAAGGTGTCCCTGTCGATGGCAGCGGAGTTAAAACAAAACGATCTTTAAGGTCCTTTCCAACCCAAACCATTCTGTGATTTTTCTATGATTCAGAAAGCTTAGAGCATATTATCTCTATCCATGTTGGCTTTGTGTCCTGCAGTTGCTCTGCAGATCTGGTTTTAAACACTTCTGTCTGCTCCACAGAGGTGTTCACATACAAAATTGTGTTCAAAGGTTGCATTTTTTTGTGTGTGTGTGTGTGTTATCAGGCACCAAAGGACCCTTTTGGGCCTGATGGAATTGCCCTGGCACAAGTTCACTGGCCTGGGGTAGTTTAAACAGAAAGAGCAAACAAATTGTGAGTGCAGGGCTGGCCCAGATTCTGCTCGCACTCGCCATGTTGCAGTGCTGTGATTGGGAGTGTCAGAGCCACGTGTTAGGGAGATGTCTGTGTGAAGAAGATGATCCAGGCCAGGAAGCATTGTTAGAGAGGGTGAAGATGATCTAAATTATCATGAAAGCCTGGTGTAGTGGAAAGTGTCCCTGTTCATGGCAGGGGGTTGGAATGAGAAGAACTCTAGGGGTCCCTTGCAGCCCCAACCATTCCAAGGTTCTATGGTTCTGTGGCTACTCCTGAGATATTCTCAGTCTGAGTTCCTGCTGTGCCTAAGGTTCTCTTATTCCTTGTCTATATTATGCCAGCAGCTGCTTTTTAAACGCATGTTCTCAACCAGAAGACACACCTTCCCCCCCACCCCCCAAACTTCAGGTACATTTTATTCCTTAGTTTTCCTCTCACTGCTTTTTGAATGTCCCTCAGCCCTGAGCACATTCGTGCCCATCACAAACCACATGTTCAGAAGCAGGGATGGGGCTCCAACACAAACTTTGTTGTCACTCTTTGTTCAGTAGCTTTGTGACCTTGGAGATATCTGTGGTTAATTTATTTGTTAAGAAAACAGCAACTTAACAAACTTTAGAAACTTAGTTCCATTACCTGTGAAAAGAAAGGGAGCTGCTGATGGCCTTCCTCTTCAGTATTTAAAGCAAGTACCTACACTTTGATTTAATTCCACAGTTGCTCTCAAGGTATTATAGTAGAAAATGGGCATCTAAGCATGTCTTTGTTCCCTGTGGTAACAAAGTGACATCCCAGCTGCATCAGAAATAAGGATGTTGGGGATAAAATATTGAGCTGTACTTAATTTAGGCAAAAAAAAATGTAGGAGCAGTTCAGTGCTTAACAACGTTGTTGGGTTTTTTCCTCAAAGAGGGAGAAGTAGTTTGACATGAGTGTGTGACACAGAACTGAAAAGTTCTCTGTTGTCCTTCACTTATTAAAAATGATTCTTTAAAAAAGTTACTCCTGACAGGAACTGTGTTACTTCAGCTCTGAGCTCACCAGCAAAGCAGTAACTAAGCCTCTTTTTCCTTTCCACCTGTCCAAGTCAAAAATTAATGATATATTTTGGAATCTGCTTTTTCATGTGGGCGATTAAAAGTTTTTCATGGGCCTTGTCAGTGTTAAGGCCCTGAGGGTGTCCCCCTTCCGGGGGGTTTGCCCATTTGGGCTCAGGATCAGCTTTGAGATAGAAGAGTTGGTGGCCAGCACAACCATTCCTGTGCTTCCCCATGGGCTTGTTGGGCCACCTGGGCTCTCAGCTGAACCCGGGCACTGTCACCAAGGTGTCTCTGCTTGCTTTGCTCAGGTCTGTTGGGCTGTGCCTGTGACAGTCAGGCCACCCTGGTGTCCCCACCTCTCCCACCCATCCCACCTCGCTGCCATGCTCACTCCCCAGCTTCCCTTCCCTTCTGGACCAGTGTCCAACTCTGCCACTTTCTGACAGCTGAGTGAGAGAGCAAGCCCACCTTCCTGCCATGGTGAGCAGGAATCCTGCACTGACTCCCTTGTCTTCTTTGTGTTGCTTTTAAAATTAAGAGCCAGCTACTGTGTGGGCAAAGATGCTGTCATTCCACTGAAGCAGCCTGGTTTGGTCCTCCGCAGCTCCAATAAATACAAGAGAATGGCAAAAATGTACCTGCAGGTCTGAAATTCCTGCACTGAACTCTGCATTTAAAGAGGAAATGCAACATGTGCTGGCAAAGCTGTCTGTCCTAGTTCCTGAACAGACAAATAGAGAATCATATAAAAAATAACACAAGGTTGTAGGCACAGGGGAGGAGGAAATCAGTAAAACCAACATGTCTGTGAATGCATCAAACGGTGTTGTTCAGTTCCCACTGAGGAAAGTGGCTGTTTAAGGGTAGGGCTTGTGCTCAGAGAGGGAATCCTCCATGTAAAAGAGGTTAATGGGGAACGGCTGCGGTTTGGAAAGTGTTGTAATGAGAGAAATCACAAGAGGGGAGTGTTGTACAGCACTCCAGTGTCTGCAATTCCCACAGCAGTGACCCTGTGCCATAATCCAAGTTTGTTTTACCAGAGGAAGATGCAAAAGTCACTGCCTACATCTCTTCTGACAGCAGAAACATTTTTCTCTGTGTGAGACAAGGATTTGTCATGTCAAGATCAATAAACAGGAGAATTGCCATCTCCACCTCTGTAGCTGTGTTGAAACCGAGTGTGAAATGACAGTGAGAGGTTTGACAGGTTAAAAAAATAGAATGCAAAACAGAGATGTGTGAAGGATGAGTCAATCATGGCAATATTTATTTCATTTCTTGGTCTTACCTCTTTTTTCGTACTATAGGTGAAATCATGTGAGTGTTTTTTTGATCACTGACTGGGAGCTGACTTCTCTTTCCCATGCCTATGTCAGTGGCAGGAAGAAATCATGACTCAGCAGGAAGAAAAGGTGTGTCCATGACCTCCTTCACCTTCTAATAAGGTGCTCTTAAGCTTTTCAGGAAGAGTTTCCTTCTGTCTTTGCTATCTTGCCAAGACTTCTCTTACTTCTCCCTGTCTCCTGAGAGCACTGTGCCCTTCAGTAGTATTGGAAAAAGCAATGCAAAGAGCAGAGAAAATCTCTTTCTGTTGAACCTGGATCTGATGTGAGCTTAGAAACCCAGTGAAAATGTACTTAAAAGCAGAGATGTTGCTTTAGAGATGATTTCATGGAAGAGGATTGACTCCACTGTGCCTGGCATCTGGCCTGTGAAGCTTATGGGGAATGATTAACTTAAAATGATGCCCTACACTGTGGATAGCTGGAGACAGCTCTCCTCTTCCCAAACCTTTGTTGAGAACGGGGAAAGAAGGAAGAGTTTGGGGGAAGGTGCAAATGTGGCATCCAGGACAGCTCAATGTACGGCTGCAGAGCTGATGTTGGCAGCTGATCTCAGCTGGTGTGCACGGACCCAGCTCCACTGGGAGCCAGCCCTGGCACAGCAGGGAGGGTGTTGTGAGAATCAGGCATGTCTGGCTTTCTCATCCATCATTGTTCCCTGCTCTCAGTATTGCACAAGGAGGGATTTGCACTTGGGCAAGTCAATGTGTTGATCTCCTTGCATGAACTGCTCACCCACACACTCTGACCCTTCCCACTTCATTGTGTGAAAGGAGCACACTGGCAGGAAATTCAGGCCTTCATTCTTGCAATAGCACTCATCAACAGTGTCAGGCTCAGTTTGACCAATTTGGCTGGGTTTGGTTTATAGCTGGCAAGGAGAACAGTTACAGCATGTTAAAAAATCATGTGATGCTATAAGTGAGCTTGCTGAAAGCTGTACAATAGAGACAGACCAAAACTGTAGTGTTTTGAAAGAAAAAACAAACCCAAACCTAACCCAAAACCCCGTAATAATCTGCCTGTAACTGTTTAAAATATAAATTAACATTTTACGTCATTAAAATATGATAATCTTTTTAGAATGTCCTCTGCTAGTTGCTGATTTACTTCTCTAAGGTATGAAATATTTGGTGCAGTAAGTGCCTTTAGAAACTGTGAAAGGTGTAGAAGGTGCGGATGGAAACATAGTAAAAAAGGGGAGGGTTGAAAGTAGGAGCTAGGAATTATAGACACATCAGCTTACCTTCAATTTCCTGAGAAATCCTGGAACAAATAATCAAACAATTTGTAAGCATGTAAGAGAAAACAAGGAGATTAGAGACAGTCAACATGGATTTGCCAAGAACAAATCATATCAAATCAGCCTCATATCCTTCCATGCCAGAGTAACAGGCTTTGGGACAGAGGAGAAACCATTCAAGTTGTGAGTCTTGACATTAGTTAGACTTTTGTTGAGAAAGACATAAGCAAGACAAGGAAATATTGTATATATGGAGTTATAAAGGGCTGAGTGGAAAGTGTTTCAGAGATTCACCAGGAAGGTTTAAGAGATGTGTACTGACTAGGAGGGAAAGTCTGAAAAACGTGAACCTGTGTGGACAGTGAAGTCCTGTAATGAACTCCTAGAGAGGGTTATCAGGGAAAGCTCTTAAGAACAAAAATCACTCAGCCGATCCTGCCTTGTTACACAGGAACAGAATAAAGAAGGTTCTGCAGGTCTTTTTGTACTCTGTTGTTATTAAAATTCCAGCCATATAATGATCTTTGATTGTCAAAGGTGGATGTCAAACCACAGACTCGTGTGTGCAACAGGAAGCTCAGGCTATGTCACTCACATTAATGTCACTGGCAGAGCACTGAAAACAGAATTAGCAAAGCATTTCGTGGCAGCCAATCTAATTTTAGTGAAAGTTGCATTACCTGAGTATTAACCAATGTTCCAGTATAAAGTGGTTCATGAAACTGTTGCTTTCTTCTCTTACATGACACTACAGGGGCAAATTTCCGCTTCAACAGGATTCCTTCAGGGTGCAAAGGGAAAATTGTTGGCCTGGGAAGTGAAACTCCTGCTTGCTCCACACCACACTGCAGCAGTGCTGGGCCTGTCACTCTCCCTTCATCATGGCATAGATATTTGAGATAACTAGAAACAGAAACTCCAAAGTGCTGCAGGGAATTAGGCAACTTAAACACCATCCTTGCTAAAATTTATTACTGTGCATGCATAAACCCATTTTTATGCACTCAAGTCCAGTACATCCAGTACTGGTATTTTATTTGGGACTATTCATGACCTTAAGCTTAGATGTGGGTTTAAGTGTATTGCTGTCTGGGATCTCATTGTTTTGCCTGGATTTTTTTTCTCCCATTCACACTGAATGAGTTCCTGATGCCACTGAACAATAACTCAGCTCTGATTTCCCCAGGGGAGAAATTCAGCCCATCCTGCCTATTCTGCACTGAGGCTCAGTTGGCTCATGCAGGGCCAGGGATAGGCAGAGGTATTTTGCTTTTGGGGAGGAAACCCAAGTTTCCACATTTCCTTCTGAGGCAGAAAAGAGCTGCCTGCAGTGCTCAGAATAGTTCAAGGGAATTTTTTTAATGCTTTCAGAAATATCCTCCAAGTGAGCCTTGGCAGTGTCTTCTGCACCACCTGCTACTGATACTCTAGAAATCAGGAGTGGCTGAAGGAGGATGGCTGGAAAAAAAGTTCCCTGGGAATCTCACCTTTGCACTTGTTTTGATGCTTAACAAAGCCAAAGAAAAAATAACAAGACACTTTTTGCTCTGAATGCTTTTACTCTGTTTTTTCTTTCAAAAGTCCGACTGGGGGTATGTTTAACCACAAAGCTTCAGGACAGAGGATGTTTTGTTGATCCTTGGCTCCTGGATGATCTCTGGATGTTGGTTGTGCTCTGTGCATGCACAGAGTGACCATCTAGAACAGGTAGTGGCAGTGCTGTCCCTAAAACATCAGAGGTCTGGAACATGAGCCTGGTGAGGGCAAAGGGCAGCTGGGGAGCTGGGAAACTGAACTTCGTGTGTTTTGTTGGCTCAGTGGGCAGGAGGTGGGGCTGAGGGCATGGTTGGATGGACAGCAGCTGCTGGATATTGCTCACACTCAGTGTGTGAGCTGGGCACAGGTTTGTCAAATCCTCTAAGAAAAACATTTCCAGATATCCCATGCAAACCTTGAAACCCAAGTGACCAATAATTGTGCATGGAAAAGAAGAAATGGTTAGAAGACAGCCTAATTCAAGAGGAAGAGATCTCAAACCTCTCCTGCAATTACAACAGGTTTGGATCCAACTTGGTCTGTGCATCATTTTCACATTTTCAGGTAGTGGTATCCAGTGTAGGTACTGAAATCAGGGATGGCACAAAGTGAGCTCTTCTTGTGCCTGTGTGATCAGAGAACCATAGAATGGCCTGGGTTGGGAGGGACCTTAAAGTCCGTCCTGTTCCATGGGCAGGGACACCTCCCACAATCCCAGGCTGCTCCAAGCCCTGTCCAGCCTGGCCTGGAACACTTCCAGAGGTGGAGCAGCCACAGCTTCTGTGGGCACCCTGTGCCAGGACCTTAGCACCCTCACAGGCAAGAGTTTTTTCCTAATATTCCATCTAAACCTACTCTCTGCCAGTGTGAAGCCCTGCTTACACTACATGACAACAGTCAGTCTGGCTTAGGCCATGCATTGACCATTATTTGGCCCAGAGACACGTGCGATTTTGCAGTGAGATCAGGAATTGCAATTTCCTGCTGCATGAAGGCTGTCCAAGTGTCTGCATCAGGAGTGGCTGAGCACTTCAGCGCTATGGATGAGTGTTGGATGCTGCAGACACCACCCCAGCCACACAGAACTCCCAAATCCTGCGTCTGCGGGCTCACAGCCCAGCCGAGCTCACTCCAGCCCCTGCACTGAAGGATCCTTGATTATTGCCTAATTTGAGCCCGGGGACTCAGCCATAACGAGTGGGTGATTGAATGAATCATGCCTCGCTTTCTCTTCCCCAACACAGCAATTCACCCACATTTGTTCATTACTCAGACTTGTTTGCCAAATAATTTATGCACATAATTTCGGGTCGGTAATTCATTCACATGCAGCCTGGGTGAGTGTTTAGCAATTGAAATGAGAAAGTCAAGATGTTTTGTTTGGGCTCACAAGTTTTTGTTTCTTGATGAAACTCTCAAAACCGTGTTGTAGGGGTGACTGCTCGTGTCAGTGAATTCAGAATGTAATTTCTGCATTTACCCTCTAATGCACACATACATTCATGATGTCTTCGCTTGCTGGTAAACATATTGATTGCAAAGTCTGTGAAAGGAGAGCACAAAAGGAGCCTAAATTAAGCTAATTATTTAAAACAATAAAACATATGAAGAACTAACCTGTTGTGTGATCTTTTAATTCTGCGCAAAAGAAAAAAGGCTACCCTGAAATCCGGCCAAAAAGTAAAGTGATGAAATGAGTACTGGATGCTTTCCAGCATCCTTTGAAACATTCAGGGTAGAAAATGTCACACTGCTTGAATTTGAATCTTTTAAAGGCAAAAAAATAAGCATCAGAAGTGTAACCAAAAAATCTCCTGGATGTGGTGATACTTTCCAGAGGAATGAAGTGGTAAATGTGGCACCAGATTTTAACATTATTGCATCATGATGTAAATCCATAACTCATACATCCATAACTCATACATCCATAACTCATAAATCCATAACTCATAAATCCTTTCTTGGGTACCTCAGTTCTGGTTCCTTTATGGATATAGAGGGGATATATGTACATATATACATACAAGGGGTGGCAAAAGGCTGTAGATAAAGTGGAATTGGGAATGACAACAGTTGATGTGTGTTCAGGAGAACGAGGGAGAAGCATCAGCTGAGGATTTCCAGCTATCTGCAAGCATTTGGCTCAGGAAATTCCCAAGAGGAAAACTGTTGGAGGCTGAGAGAGTATCAAAGGAAAAATCACTTTATGTTCATCCTGCTCCTGTACTTCTCCTAGATGTTCATTTTGGCCAGTGCTGCAGACAAGACAAAAAGCGAGTGTGGGTTGGATGAGTCTGGATCAGTGTGGTTAGGGAGCTGGGAGAGGCAGGAGGTGCCCTGGTGCCACAGCCTGGCAGCTCTTCTTTCTGTAGCACTCAATTTGGCAGGTGTCATCTGGGATACTTGGATATGTTGGAGACTGGGGGAGATCAGTCTCTGCAGAAAGATTTTTAGCAGTTTTAATGCAATCATTTTTTAAAGATATTACTTTATTATGGTATAAGATGAAAGCCCTGTCAGGGATTTCTAATTGTTTAAAGAAAGGAAAGAAAATACAGAAACAAGGTGCATTTTTCACTGCAGAGAGGTTGTCAAGCAGGATCCCCTAAAGGTCTAGATACACTCTTCAGGAACTGACTGGAAAAGAAGGGGATTTCTGGGTGCCACAGCTTGCTGGTATCACACAATTACTTGGGACAGTTACAGCTGAAGATTTGTGTCCAGGGAAGACAATGAGTTCCAACTCCTGGTGCCTGTGGGGTAAACTCCAGGGAAATTCCGTGTTGATAAGTCCCAGTAATAAACATGAGAAAGAGTAATTAACTATATGTGTGTAATCATAAACTCTGAAGAGTATTACCTGCTCAGGAAAGAAATCTGGGTGGCAGTATTGTTAACTCCATGGAGACAAGAATTCAATTCCCTGCAAAACTCAGGAAAAATAAAACGCTAGGTTCACATCTTCCAATCTCCCATGTATTTGTGCAAGAAAAGATGATGTCAAGAATAATGGAGAGATAAGACAGGTCACTGGTCCCATTTTGGAGCAGCACTGACCAGGAGGTGCCTTGGCCTTCAGATGAGCAATATGTCAGCTGTGAGCACTTTTGGAACCAAGTGCTTGTCTTGGCTGTCTTGTTTTGCCTGCATGCCACACGGCGCAGTGGCCGTGTCCAAGCAGGCTGGTACAGATGGCAACTGCCGGCAGAGTTAGGTCTTCATTCCCAAATGGAAGATGACAGGGAGCTGCTGCCAGCCCGGATCCATCTTCCCCATCACCTTTGCTGGGAGGGAGATCAGCTTCACACCAAGCCCAAGGCTTGGCAGCTCTGCTTGATTCCTGCAGTGGCTCCAAAACAGCTCTGTCCAAATACCCATGGATGTGGGAGCGCTCAGCTCCAAACAGACCTTGGCTCCTCGCTGGGAGCCCTCCACACAGAGCTGTGTGCTGTGGAAATTCCCAGCCCTGGGGAGGTCAGCGGTCACTGGTGTCAGTCTGTAGGTGAATTTAGAGGCTCAGAGCTTTGCTCCCAAGCCCCTGCAGACAAAACTCTCTGTGTTGGGCCTTGCAGCTGGTGCTGGCTGCAGAAGGCTGCCCATCTGTGCAGAGGGAGAAGCCATCAGCACTGACTCACTGCTCCACCACCTCCTACTTTTGGCAGAAACCGGCACAAGCAGACTCAGAGGGCTCTGGCAGAACAGAGCACTTGCAGTAAGGGGTCGGGGTTGATGCTGAAGGGATGTGACATCAAACCATGCTCAGAGCAGTCATTCCCAGGTGATCATGCAAGCCAAGTGAGTGGCTTGCATGATCCTTCATGGACTCGTGGAATCACTGTGTGGGTTCGCTGTACCCTCAGAGAGCTGATGTGCTGGAGGGCAGGAAGGCTCTGCAGAGGGCTCTGCACGGGCTGGATCCGTGGGCTGAGGCCAATGGTGGGAGATTCCACGAGGCCAAGGGCTGGGTCCTGCCCATGGGTCACACAACCCCTGCAGCTCCAGGATGGGGGAGGAGTGGCTGGGATGTGCCCAGAGGGAAAGGGCCTGGGGGTGCTGGGGACAGTGGCTGGACATGAGCCCAGGGGTGCCCAGGTGGGCAAGAGGCCAATGACATCTGGCCTGTGTCAGCAACAGTGTGGCAGCAGGACTGGGACAGTGATTGTCCCCCTGTGCTGGGCACTGCTGAGCTCACACCTTGATTGCTGTGTGCAGTTCTGGGCTCCTCAATTCCAGAAGAACACTGAGGAGCTGGAGAGTTCCAGAGAAGGGAATGGAGCTGGGGAAGGGTCTGGAGCCCCAGGAGCGGCTGGGGGAGCTTGGGGGCCTCAGCCTGGAGAAAAGGAAGCCCAGAGGGATCTTCCGGCTCTGCACAACTCCTGACAGGAGGGGACAGCCAGGGGGATTGGGCTCTGCTCCCAGGGAACAAGGGACAGGACAAGAGGAAATGGCCTCAAGTTGCACCAGAGAAGCTTCAGGTTGGACATCAGGAGGAATTTCTTCCCAGAAGGGTTGTCAAGCATTGGAAGGGGCTGCCTGGAGAAGTGATGGAGTCCACATCCCTGGAGATGTTCAAGAAATGAGGGGATGTGGCACTCAGGACTCTGGTCTGGTTGACAAGGTGGTGATTGGTCAAAGGTTGGTCTCAATGATCTTGCAGGTCTTTTCCAACCTTAATGTTTCTGTGATTTTGTGATTCTCTGAAAGCAGGTCTCCAGCAGCAGGAATGAATTTTCAAATCAGTTTGGCTTCCCCTAAAATTATCCCCCCAGTGATCTCTTCCCCCAAAGCATCATACAAACACATATCATGTCCAGGCAGTGGAGCTGAGATTTGCTGAGCAGACACAATGTCTACAAGCACCTAGAGCTGGACTAGACACCCTTGGCTCCCTTTACATGTACTTCAAGACACTTTTTAATCCTGCACTCTGTGTCCATCCTACAGTCGCTGAGTGAAGAAGTTCAGATGGTCTTGCCCTAGAAATCCTAGAATCTGTACAAAAGAACCCGAGTAAATAGCTCAGATCATGGAAATATAGAATCATTAAAGTTGAAAAAGGCCTCTAAGGTCATCAAATCCAACAATTAACCCAGCACTGCCAAAGATGAAGTTTGGACACCTCTTAAAGATTGGGGAGAAGAACCTCACCCTGCAGACACAGGGATGCATCTCCAGAGTTTACAGCTTTAAGGAACCTGAAAATAAAAACATCCTTGAGGCAGAAAATCCCTACCGAGACATGCAACAAAAGAATCCCTGCTCCAAAATCCTAGTTCTTCTCCCCAGCCAAGAATCATGCCTGGTCCTTAAAGAGAGGGTTGGAGGGCAGAGCCAGGACCTTTCTCTTGCAGAGGAGGAGAGGTTTTAACATCATCCCAGCAAAGCGCTCGCATTTTCCCAAAGCTGTGGTGCAGGCACACTCTTGTGGTTACACAGAGCCAGTGCACACTGCTCGGGGCCAGCAGGAGCTTTGCGGCTCCTCCTGCCCCTCCTACATTCCAGCCACCGCATCCACAATGACCCAGGCTGTGGTGGCAGCCCCCGGGATGCTGTGAGAGCCTGCCTGAGTGCTTTTATCCGGCTCTGGCTCCGAGCAGGGGTGTGGCCTGAGGCAGTGAATAATTCAGCACTGCGGATATTGGGAATGAGCCTGGTTCTGGGAAAAGGGACACCCCAGCTGCCGGGCTGGGGGGGTGGTTTGGGGTGCCCACTCCATCAAGAGTCATGGGATTCATGTCATCCCACACAGGGCATCCTGTATGACTTTATTTATCCTGGGAACAGGCTTTTATTTTTCCTGGGAACTGCCTGCCCAGGTGAGCAGCTTTGGATGCTCTCCATGTCCCACCCTGCAGCCTTGGAAGTTGGCTGGTGGTGCTGGATCTCCTCTGCCTTTGCTGCGAGGGGTTTTGCTGAAGGAGCAGCAAAACCTTCCTTGCTGGCAGCCTGGGTGGAACCCATCAGCCCTGCTCGTACCTGAGTGCGGAAAAAGCTGGTGGCACTTGGCTGTGAAAATCAGAAAGTCACAAAGTGGTGCTGAAAGTGGATTTTTTTTTTTTCCCCTTTTGCTGTCAGCATGTGCAGATCCCATCCAGGAGACTCCACACTGTACATTGTCTGAGGTCCTGGGGTCCATTGGAGACACAGCATCAGTGACCCCACTGAATTCTTCATAGTCTGAACAAAAACTCCTTTTCCCCTATTATTGGGAGTGCCCAGATTCAGGAGGATTCCCCTTGATTTTTTCCTTCCTTCTCACCTGCTTGCAGCATCTCCCTGCCCTCTGGAAAACACCGAGGCAGTGGCCCTGCTGTACCAACTCCTTGGGCTGTGCTGCTTCCCAAAAATCATCTCGGTGTAGCTCTGATCTGTGGGGTTTCAGAACAGCCTGAGTAAGGACAAAGATCCCTGAGAGTTCCGTGAGAAAAGCTGTCTCATGCTGCCAGTCTGAGCTACATACATACATGAAAAGAGATATGTGGATGGGAAATAACTGAGATTGAAGTGGAATTACAAATGCCAGCATCAGTTGTCTGCTTTGGATGCATTCAAATATATACTTCAACAGCAAGCTGTTCTCTGAGACACCCTGGGGTTGTTCCCCTGTGTTCATCTCCTTGTTCCCATTCTGCCCTAACACTGGAGAGGTCATTTGAGAAAGTTATATTTGAAAACCATCCCCCCAAAAATAAACTGCCCAAATCTAGCCCTGAGCTTTTGGTGGGGCAGGGAAGTGGTTTGAACAAACACTGGATTGGTGCCTTGTGATGACACTGTCCAAAAATCCCAGGGACCCTGGATCCTTGAATTACAGAATCCCAGAACAGTTTGGGTCAAAAGGGACCTTAAAGTCCATCTCATTCCAATCCCTGCCATGGGCAGGGACACCTTCCACTAGGCCAGGTTGCTCCAAGCCCTGTCCAGCCTGGCCTGGAGCGCTGCCAGCCATGGGGCAGCCACAGCTTCTGTGGGCAGCGTGGGCCAGGGCCTCAGCAGCCTCCGAGGGAAGAGTTTCTTCCCAAGATCCCATCTAACCCTGTCCTTTGTCAATTTGAAGCCATTGCCCCTTATCCTGTCACTCCATTCCTTGTCCAAAATCCATCTGCAGCTCTCCTGGAGCCCTTTAGACCCTGGCAGGGGCTCTCAGGTCTCTCCCAGAGTCTTCTCTTCCCCAGGTGAGCACCCCCAGCTCCACTAGAGCAGAGGGGCTCCAGCCTTTGCAGAATCTTTGTGGCCTCCTCTGGACTCACTCCAGCATCTCCACGTCCTTCTTAAGTAGGGGCCCTCAGACCTGAACCCAGTACTGCAGGTGGGTTTCTAAATATTAATTTTTTTTATTTTCTTGCTGATGGGAAACATGGCATATTTGCATTTTTGAGCCTGAATAGTTTTAATTCAGTTTTTTATTGTACAAGCTCAAGAGGAACATTTACTTTGTTTTCACTGATTAGTTATACAATTATTCCTTTCAGATACCACATGAACCATGAACCATAATATTGTATTCTTTGCTAATACATTTTGGCTGAGGTATTTACATGAAAACACAATACATAAATGTAATGAATTTTTCAAATGAACACATCGGTAATATAAAGTAATCTTTTTTTTTTCTCCGTACACCAAAAATTCATTAAACTTTTCTCAATTAACAAACTGACTTTTCTAAATAAGCTGCTGATTGAGCACGAGCCAGTCACGCAGACCAGCTGGATTTGATAACGTTGGATGGTGCCTGCCACCAGGGAGGGAGAGATTATCTCTGCCAGCCCAGGGCAGGCATCTTCTGCTGGATCTGACACCACTTGAAGGGCTACCACTTCCAGCTGCCCACCAGTGAGGAGTCAGGGCTTGCTAATGCCTAAATGAGAATAATCTTCTGTCTAGGAGGTGAAATGAAGTCCTGGGCTGTATCCAGTCTTCAGGCCTGTATCAGCCTCTGTGCTGTGGCCAGCCAGCTCAGGGAGAGGAGGAAGCTGGGAATGAAGGAGGACAAAACCTGGTTAGTTCTCAGCTGGATGAAGGCACAGATGTGGCTGCTCGTGTCCCTGCAGAGCTACAAGTGTTGTGGAAGTGTCCCAGGCCAGGTTGGATGGGGCTTGGAGCAGCCTGGGATAGTGGAAGGTGTCCCTGCCCATGGCGTGGGGTGGAACTGGATGGGCTTTAAGGTCCCTTCCAACCCAAAGCATTCTGTGTCTCTGTGATTATGTTCAATGATGACACAAACTGATACAGCTTGGAGAAGTAAAGTCATCCTCCTCCTGAAGTTAGCACTGTACTCTAGCTTTTATTTGTTTTTATTTTTCTTCTTTTTTTTTTCCCCCCCCACAGTATCCAGAGGTAATAATTCCTTTTGTGGACTCCTTTAAATATTCTCTGCAAAAGCCAGTGAATGATGCTGAAATCTTGGTCTCACTGAAGTTAGTGGGGAGCTTGCTCCTGGCTTTGTTGGAGAGATTTGGCTCTAGCCGAGTCTTTTTGTACGAAGTGGAATAAATCCATCAGGAGTGGAGTGTCTCAGCACAATGAACACCTCCCAGTGCCTTTCACATAGATCACACTGTTATATCATGTGCCTGACCTACTTTGCTTTAATAAGCTCATCTGTGTGCAGTGGAAGATAAGCAAAACCACTCTTGTGACACAAAAATCCATCCTGTCTATCAACATGTGTGTGCTGCTGTTGGCAGGGGCTGATCCTGGACTGATAAGGGGTGGATTTCCCTCTCATGGAAGCAAAACTTCTGTTGGCGTTCGGTGAGGCTCAGTCTGGGAGGCACTGGAAAAGGCTGCCCAGAAAAGCTGTGTCTGCCTCATCCCTGGAAATGTTCCAGGCCAGGTTGGATGGGGCTTGGGCAACCTGGGACAGTGGAAGGTGTCTGTGCCCATGGCAGGAGGTGGAACTGGATGGGCTTTAAGGTCCCTTCCAACCCAAACCCTTCTAAGATCTATGATTCCATGAACTCCTTTGGCATGTGATGAGCCATGGGCGTGTTTCTCTTCGAAAACTTTGTTTTCATGCTACAACTCCCCAGGGCCACCATGGGGCCTCCAGGATTTCTGCTCCCATGGGACAACCCAGGCTCCTGCTCCTGCAGAACATCTTGGTGCTTGTGTTTCCCACCAGGCTGCAGCTGAGCACGGGCAGCCCCATCTCCAGCACCTCTGCCTCTGCATGGGCAGGATCAGAGAATTAGAGCGAATTGGAAGGTCCCCACAAGGATCATCAAGTCCAACTCCCAGCCCTGCACAGCCCCCACAGTCCCACCCTGTGCCTGAGAGCATTGCCCAAACCCTCCTTGAGCTCTGTCAGGCTGCTGCTGTGAGCACTTCCCTGGAGAGCCTGGATCTCCTGTCCTACCCAAAGATACAATGTTCCCTTGGAAAATCCCAGCCCTTCTTGGGAAAGCTTCCCCCACGAACTGTGCTAGATATGTCAGGGTGGGTGTTACGGCTCTCCTTGTCAGCAGCATCCCTGAGACAACCCCTCCGAGTTCAAAGCATTTCAGCAGTGCAGAAAAGCTGGTTTGGCTCCCAAAATAACTCCCGCACGCGACGAGGCAAATGACAAAGCTCATTACCTGGGTCACGTTCTGGGGCGTAGCTGGCAAATTCCTTTGTGAGAGGAAATCCTGCCTGCTATGGAATGCCCTTGACCAGCTCTAAACCTGCTATTCCTGGGCTGGGAAGAGATGGGAGCGCAGACAGACCTGGCTGAGCAGCAGGGACGTGAGCAGGACCCTTGTCGTGAGCATGAGCACAGAACCAGGGTGCATCTTGTGGTGCCCTCCCCCTTTCTTTTGCTTTTTTGCTTTGCCAGTGGATTTGGGTCAGTATTTTTATCTTTTGCTTCCCTCTTTATTTATTAATTTGTTTGTTTATTTTTTCTCTTCTTTACTTTTTTTTTTTTTTTTTTGGGAAAAGCAGAGAGAAGATGGGAAAATAAGTAAATAAACAAATAAAGCTAACAGCGTGGAGGACAGAGGTTTACTTTTCATGGAGTCCCTCTTTTGGAGACACAGGGATTTTCCATGTGTTGCTTTGATTGACTCAGCCTTGAGGATGAGAGGTGGAAAGAAGCATCATTTCAGCCACTGGAAAAACCTGATGGGAGGGTTCTGCATGAGCTTCATCCCAGCTCTGATCCTGGTTTATCTCTATTTATTTTCTCCACCCAAGGAGCAGCAGGATAACCCAGTGGCTGCTCTAATAGAGTGCAACACTGGCTCAGTGTTCGGACCACTGGATAATGTTCCTCCAGCCTGGAGAGTTTCATGGCTTGCCCTGACCCCAACTTGCTAAAGGTCTGAGGCTGCTGCTATGAAAATACTGGTCCATTAGTGAAAGCAGAGAGTTTTCCTCTGGAGCAGGGGACAAGAGGAGCAGAAGCTTCTAGGCAGCAAAGACGTGGGGACAAATAAGGCCTCTGCCAGCCTCTGATTGAAATAGCTGCTTGCAGGGTGTCATCCACAGGAAAAACTGTGTTCTTCAGCCACCTGGCAACAGCAGCTGTGGCCTGCAAGCTGCTTGTGGATCCAACAGTCCTGTTTGGGAGGAAGCATTAGGCTTGTTCATGCCCAACTGGTGTAGGACTCTGTGCAGCAGAACCCAAAAGCAAGACCTGAAGATTTAAGTGCTTTGCTGAGTGAGGCTGGAATATCCCCACTTTGGGCTTTGAGGAGTCAGGACCTCCTTTCCTCACCCAGCTGTGGTGGAAGGTAGTGTGAGAGACAGCCTGGTCCATTTCTGGTGTCAATGTGCTGCAACAGCTCTGAAGATGAGTTTAACCCTTGGTGTTTTACAGTGAGATGAGAACATGCCATGAGAACCCACAGAGGTTGGACTGATTCCTGGGAATTGGACACCAACGTCCCTTCAGGGTCAGCAGTGCCTTTGTTTGCTGTTCCTGATGTTAACATTTGGTCCTGTGGGACATCTTGGGTTCCTGTTCTTTCTGGTTAATCACAGCCTTTGTGCAGTCTCCCCTTTGCTGGGGGGAAAGGCTAATGCAGCACTCACTGTGCTACAGCTGCTGGCTGGGAATTGTCAATAGGTCATAAATAAATCTACCACTGCACAGGAAAGACAATGAGATTATACATCCTCCTACTACTGCCAATTACAGTAAGAGCAACAATTATAAGGTAGCACTCCTACAGCTACCCCGGGGAGAAAATGAGAGGAAAATGTTCCATTAGCCTAATGAAGAGAGAGTGGTGGAGCTACAGTCAAATTTTCTCACTATTAGCCCTGACTGTGTGCCACTAACACACGAGGGAAGCAGGAGTCATAGGGTAACAATTAAAGTTGCTGGCAATTAACCCCTGCCACGTGCATGCCTCTAATCTGATGAGAAAATTAAAAAGAGGCACGGTTACATTTTCTCACCGTTAGTCCCCAGAATGCACAAAGTGGCATTTGCAGGTGACAATGAAGGTTTGTCACCGCTGAGGCCTGGGAAGTGCCATGGGTGTTGCAGATTTGGTGTTAAAATGCTCTTGGGAGTGCTGGGGTGAGGAGAAGCCGTGTGGAGATGGCTTAAACCCCCTCTATTTAACACAGAGGAAAGAGTTACTGCTGCATTTCCTCATTAGCCTGAGGAAAGGATGGATTCACCGTGGGGAATTCTGTGGTGTCCGGCCCCTGCCATATCCCCCGAGGAGAAAAAAGAAGAAAGATCAACTTTGGGAGGAGCAATGGGAAATCTAGGAAATATCTTGTTGGATTGATATTGGTAAAAGGACAACCTGAGCCCTGGCTGACAACACCCACTGGTCGCACCAAAAGCTTCTTCATTACTAAAGGGATGATTTGGCCAAAGCACTCCAGTATTTACTGAGGTTTCCTGAAATATTGCTGCTTCCAAGGCTTTTCAAGGGAAGAGAAAGACTATGTTATCCTGAAAACCTGCCCAGGGCAAGCATTAGGTATTCTGATGTTTGCTGGTGACTCCTGAGGTGTCTAGCAAAGCCACAGATCAATTTTCACATCAGAAGTTCTGGAGTAAAATTCCAAACATACACTAGGGTGAACCCAGGCCCAGTCTTCAAATTCCTCATTTCTGCTGTTGCTTGTGTCAAGTTAATATTAGCTTGAGGATCACAGTCAGGAGCCAGATTGGCATCAAGCAGGGGGATTTGGCCTGGGATGGGAATTGGCTTTATTTCCACACCCCATAAAATGTGAGAAGGGAAAAATCTGTTTTCGGACCTCACACAGACTCGTGGTGATGGAGTATCCCAGCACCGCTCGGGCTGTAGCAGAACTATCCTCAAAAAGCCTCTCTGTAGAGAGTGTCAGGACCTTCTTGGGATCACTTACAGATTGGATCCCTCAGGGAAAAAACACCCACCCCTTCACCAGGCAGCTTTGGTCTGGAAGCCACATCCTGGAGCAGGAGCAGGAATTGTCCCACCTGCACCTGCCCCTGCTCAGTCTGTGCAGGACTATGTGCACTAAAGACCTTGCCCCACATCCCAGGAGGGTTTGTGGCACTTTCCCAGCACAGATTTTCTAGCTGGGAGGGTCAGCTGGACCATCCCATCCCTGCCATGAAGGGGTTGTAAAGGCAGGAAAAGGAGCCCCCTGTGCTTGAGCTGGGCGCGGTTCCTGAGCAGTCCTGGACCCTGGAGTGTCCCTGTGGGACCCTGGGGGCAGGCTGGGGCCCCTCACTGCCATCCAAGCAGTGAGGTCTGCAGCTCCAGCCTCTTCCTACCAGGGCTGAGATCCCCACCCTGAGACGGCTCCTGCCTTGCCATTTTGGGGAGCAGCCATGGATTAAGCCGTGCTAATTCCCTTGTACAGCTTTAGATCATCCTCCCTCGAGCTGCACTGAACCACACTTTTCCTAACTTGCTGCTCAGCAGAAGGGCAAAAAGCAGTTTTTGCCATGCCTGCAAACACAAAAAGGCTCTGCATCCCTCTCCTTCCCTTTCTTTGCCACTGTAAGCTCTCTGCCTTCCGAGATGTCCATCACTGCCACAGATTTACTTTATTTTCAGCAACTCGTTTCCGAGCCTCAAAGAGAACTTGGCATCCATTTATTTGTATGACATTGGGAATGAGAAGCAGGGAGGGAGTTTCAAAGGCAGCAGAGAGGTTTAGAAGCACAAAAGAATGGTGGCTAAATCCTAATTACCTGCTCAGACAGGGTGTCCCAGCACAGCCCCTGGGTGATTTTTTACCAGAGTGAAGGTGGGGCAGGAGGGAGCTGGAAGAGGAAGGTGATGGCTCTGAGATCACCTTGGACTCTCCAGAGAATCCTTTCCATGAGTTAGAGGTGGTGGGGCTAAAAACTTCACTGCTCTGAGTGATTTGTGTAGTAATTTCAGAGCTGACACGCACTACATGGCAAATCTGAATTCCACTTTTAGCCCTGTTAAGAGATAAGGAACAGTGATTATTATAATTACGATGTGGTTACTTTATTGGTTAAATTAACATTTCGTTGTTGGGGTTGCTGTGCAATATACAATATTATTTTACCTACTGTGCCTTCAAAGTCATCTTGTCACAGCAACAGCATGGCAGCATGGAAAAAGCCTTTTAACAAGTAGGTAAATACATGCCTTTGGGGGAGGCAGAGCGATAATTATGTCAGCTTCAATACATTTGACAGTGGGGGAAAAAAAAGCTAAAAATAAGTTGAAATAAAAAATGAGAGAAAATATTGAATGCTTGAAATAAAGCCACTGGAATTAAAAAGGTGCAAAGTATTTAATACAGTGACCTTGCTCTTTGGATCAGGTGTCAGTACTCAGAGTGCTGTGTTGCTTTAGGTTTACAGGGGGGTGTAAAGGGATCTTACAGCCCTTCTCTGGGGATAAAGGAAGATTTATTGCTAATCCCGCCTAGAATTGAACAGGTATAGAATCCCAGGATGGTTTGGGTTGAAAGGGACCTTGAAGTCCATCTTATTCCAATGCTGCTGCCATGGGCAGGGACACCTTCCACTGTCCCACATTGCTCCAAGCTCTGTCCAGCCTGGCCTGGAACACTGCCAGGGATCCAGGGGCAGCCACAGCTTCTCTGGGCACCTGTGCCAGGGCCTCAGCAGCCTCACAGGGAGGAATTTCTTCTCTATATCTGACCTAAATTTCCCCCCTCTCAGTTTTAACCCATTCCTCCTTGTCCTGTCACTGCAGTTGCCAGTAAGAGTCTCTCCCCAGTGAGTTCCTTTTGTTCCATACATGATCGTGAATAAAAGAAAAGCAAGGGACAATTTTCCTCTCCATCCATTCTTCGTGCATGATGATGCTCCAAGTTTTCCTGCAGAATCCAGTGCAGCTGGGCAGTGACAAGAACACCTGTGGATTTTTTCTTGAGCAAGTTGTTTAGGTGGTGGCTGTGTGGAATTTGATGGCAGTGTTGTCCCAGACACAAAGATGGTCTTTCCTTTGGAGCTGCATCATCTCCCACACACAGGAGGGGAAGAGGGAACACAGGAGAGAAATGACAGAAAGGATTTTTCAGGGAAGTTTTGGGTTTTCAGAGGGAAAACAAAGCAACATCTCCTTGTAGGCGCACGAGTCTTGCAGCAGAAGCTTTGCTGGCCACAGTGGCCTCATTGCAGCTCATCCTGGTGCAGCTTTGGAGATCAAATGGACCTTGGTCATCATCCAAGGGCTGGCTGAGTGTGGCATGGGGTGGAGTTGTTGTGGCTCAGAGTGAACACCCCGTGCTTGCCCCAGGGTTCACTTTGCTGCATTGCCTTGGGATTTACTCTCCTGCTGCTCCTGGAGAGTAGGGCAGGAGAGATTTTGTGGCCCATGGAGTGCTCCAGTTTGGGATCTGCAGGCAAAAGATCATCCCCAAAATTCTCTTGCCTTTCTAGAGAGAGGTGGCCAAGAGCACCAAGCACATAAATCCTACCCCTGGGACCAATACTCTCCTGGGTGATGGTCTCTCTTGTCTTTTCTTCCATTCTGCCCCCAAATGTCAAGGAGAAGAAAGCCACAGAAAAATGGAAAAATTCTTTTTCTGAACAAGCACTGCCTCAGCTCTTGTCTGTGGGCCAGCAGGCACGAGCAGCCGGAGAGAGTAAAGGGATTTGGGGCTTAGCTCTCCCAAATAATTGACAAGGACAGAGCTGGATTTGAGGTCATTCCTGCAAAAAGCAGCAACACCAGCGCTGCTCTCTGCTGTGTGCCCATCACACGAGAGCCAAGGAGGAGGGTGGCAAAGGGGATTGTCCCTCTATGGCAGCTGTCCCAGGGTTTTTAGGGCAGAGTCCTGGAGACGCTGTACCCCACTGGGACATCTGAGGTGTCCCCAGACACAGGAGCCTCCACGGGACCAGCACTGCCACAAGAGAGAGGAATTTGATCACTGTGATTATTCTTCCAGCTCAAACCATTCACTTGCATCCCAGCTGGGCACTTTTCCCTTTTCTTTCCCCCAACATTTTATCCTACAGGTGCATTGGTGCTTTATTATCTATAAAATAAAAATCCAGGGCATAAGTCAGAAGAAGGAAGTCTCATGATGCACTTATGATTTCCTACTTGTGTCCACTCCTTCAGCAGAGATTCCTCTCCCTCTCCTTCTCCACTGCTCATTGAAAGTCAAAAAGGTTCTGTGGAAATTGCAGCTGTGAAAATGGAATTATTCTTTTTACAAACTAATGAGTTTCCCATGAATATGGGGTTACACAACCACACACAATTAAACAATAGCCACACACAAGTTTGCATCTGTGCAAAGCATTGATTGGACACTTTGAATGAATTATTTGCTGTGTGCCATGGTCTCCATGAAGGAAAGCAGCAGGACTTTTTCATAAAGCACATGGCAAGTCAGGCATATACATAAAATGACATTATTTTGAAGAGAACTTAATTTAGGATCAGAAAAAATCCCCCGTAGCGTGCTTTTTCCTCAAAAGGAGTCCTTGGGGACGAAAGCTTTCTCCTGAGGGTAATCTTCAAAATCTGAGTTTCCTTTCATTAGGCTGGGAGTGGGAAATATGATTTTATTGGTTTTTTCCCCCACAATAAAATGCTTGTTCCCACTACTCTCCTCTCCAAACGGTGCAGCCCATCCCGAGCGGCCGAAGATGAGACTAATCTACCTCCAACACCCCAATAAATAAAATGTAAATGTTTGTCATAAGAATGCCTCCATTGTCGGCACCATCCCGGGATTTTTCAACCTCTGACTCCCGGCAGTGACCGGCTGAGTAGCAACAGCCGAGTGCTGAAAGAATTTTTCAACAGCAATTTGCTTGTTCCAATTTGCTTTTCAGGGCTGCTGCTCAGGATTGCTGGCCGGGCTGTAAAAGGATCTCGTCCTATTAATTTGGCCCAGCTTCCCCTCTTGTTCCCGTCATATTCGGTTTCTCTGGGAGTTCCAGTGAGTAAGTTAATTGAATTGGAAGTGCCACCAGGAGCCGGCCAGCGGATCTACAATTTCATGTAGGAAAAGCGGCTCCCGCCGGCCGCAGAAACGGATACGGGCACCTGTTGAGGAGGTGAAGAAATGTCTGGAGATGACTTATTCCCGTGGCAATAGCCCCCAGTTCCCCTCTCAGACTGGTCAGACAATACAGCTCCCTTCATTTGGCATCATTTATTCTCCAGCCAGACCCTTGGGCAAGCTCCGAGGAGGCTGAGGAGTGGCATTGATGCGTTAGAGCAAGGATTGGGAGAGCAGTGATTTTGTAGAAATGGATGGATGTCGCTTCATTCTGGTTGTTCTCTCTGTGGCTGGATGCCAAATGTGTCTATTTTAGCAATGCAAAGTGTTATTTTTTCTAATTTCCTCATCTGCAATCCCGGACTAGTATCAATAAATATCAATATTAATTGATATCAACATTGATATCAATAAATACAACCAGTGTGGCTATGATTCTACTGGCATTCAGTTAAGCTCAGGGATAAGTGTGGATACACTTTTGCTGCCAGGAAATAGCAAAATGGAAGCAAAACTCAGTTCATGATCACTGTTGCACTTTTAGTGAGGTTTAGGGATGAAAGGTGTATAATATTTCACTCCTGAGTCTTGAAAACGTGAAAGTTCTTCTGAAAAGTTGAAGAAACCTTGGAGAAGTCCTGCCAGTGGCAAAGCGATTCCAGAGAAATTTGTGAATACAATCCTGGGTCCATTTCTAAGCTTTGTTCAGATTGTCGTAGCCACCAGAAATTCTCCCAGAGTGAGGGACTTCTGCTCACTTGGGCCATCCTGGGGAGCTGCTGTGGTCCGGGATGAGGCTGGAGGGAACAGGAGCTGCTGTGCCACGAAGCAGAGAAAGGCCCTAAATGTTTGCAAAGGCCGAGCTGTGGTAGCAAAGTCATTCCCAACCCTCTCCCATCCCCAGAATTAAGGCAGACTCTGAGGAAATGTCTGCCTGGATGAGTGATACATGACAGAATAAAATAGAAAGGGTGAGGACCAGGATGGCTGAACCCAAGGAGCAGAGCAAAGTGCTCACACCACAGAGGTGCAGCAACGCAGTCCCACCAGTGCATCCCAGAATGGTTTGGCTTGGGAGGGACAGGAAAACTCATCTCATTCCACCCCCCTGCCATGGGCAAGGACACCTTCCACTATCCCAGGCTGCTCCAAGCTCCATCCAGCCTGGCCTGGAACATTTCCAGGGTTGGGGCAGCCACAGCTTCTCTGCGCAACCTGTGCCTCACCACCCTCACGGGGAAGAATTTCTTCCCAATATCCAATCTAACCCTGCCCTCTGTCAGTCTGAAGTCTTTCCCTCTTATCCTGTCACTCCAGGCCCTTTGGGAAAAGTCATCCCACCATCCCCCCCAAAAAAGAAGACAACCAAAAAAACCCCAACCAACCAACCAAGCAAAAAAAACCCCAACAAAATCCCCCTAAACTAACAAACAAAGAAACAAAGAAACAAACAAACAAACAAACAACCCCTCCAAAACAACAAAAAAACCCCAACAAACAAACAAACAAAAAACCCCTCCAAAACAACAAAAAAACCCCAACAAACAAACAAAAAAACAAACAAAAAACCCCCCCAAAAAACAAAACCACAAAACAAACAAAAACAACTCAGGTAACCCGCAGACAGACAGCCCAGACACCACAAAAATCGATGTCAGACGCAGATCCATCCCTTCCTGCGGGGCTGGTTTGGAGCTGAGCTCTGGTTTGGTGCCACCACAGGGGGGCAGGAACGACCTTTGGAGAACATCAGCCTTTCCCAGGAAAGCTGCGGCAGCGCTGGAGTGGGGAAAGTTCTTCTTTTATTAATATATTATCCCTGCCCTTTATTGGGATCGGGAGGTTGACCTGCTGCGCACTGCGTTTAAAGCAGAACTCTGTGCGGTGGTTTGGGGTATTTGTCCTCTAGAAATACTGCTGAGGGCTGAAAAATAGAAATTATCCACATTTCAGAGATGCTGGAGATGCCTTCTGGTTTTGAACAAACCCCTATTTACTAAGCAATTAAACATAAGATTATTATAATTAATTACTAAATAATTTTTAATGTAATCAGAATAGAATATCATCCTTTATTACATATATAATGAAAACCTATTATTGCTCAATTTGGGAAAAACGGCCAACAAAAATGATAAATGCCATTCAGCTGTTTTGCCATATTTCCCACCTTATTTATGCACTTATATATGTATTTATTGTATATAAATGAACACAGACTCCCACAACCTTCACAAAGCAGCAACACCCCCTCCCCACTTTTCTCTTTGCTCAAAACAGGAGTGACGCAGCCGAGGGATTTTCTGTATCTTGTACAGATACAACCCAATTCTCTAAACAATTTCATGTAACTTAAATTTTCTAAAATTATTTTCTAAATATTTAATTTAGCTAAACCAAGTCATCAATTATCTATCACTGGTGAGGCACTACAGAGATCAGCACAGGGTTTGTGAGTCTTTGCTTTGACTGCTTGCAGTCCCCATGTATTTATTATTCAGACAACAATTTGGGTTTATTTTCAAATATAAATTTCTCTCCCTCACTGGCTCATTGCAGAGTTCATATAGTCAATAAGGCAAATACAGAAAATATTTTAAAACCCTCCCATCTTATTTTTCCTGGCTTGTAAGTAGGTAAACTTCCATTGGAAAGCACATGTAACATTATATTTACTAGAAAGACCCTAAAGCCTTACGGACTATCACGTTACTCCAGAGTCCGGCATTTCTTAAAAGGGATTTCTTTCTTAAAGCCACTACACTGTAATGGCTCTTGAGAAGCTGTTACTGTCTCGAGTGCAAATCCTTCTTAGTTTGTGTATTATTGACCTGATCGAGTGTGATGGGGGCCTTCGATGAGCCTTCGGGGGGATTTTGCGGCTCTGGAATCCCACAAGGAAATTTTCACTGGAAATTAAAATTTCCCTGCCCGTGGCCGGCGGGGGGTTGGAACTGGATGATCTTTAAGGTCTCTTCCAACCCAAACCATTTCAGGATTCTATAATTCTATAAAATGGGAAATGAGGAGGGGATGCAACCGGGGCAAGGGGAACCCCAGGGCAGTTCCAGCTCCTTGGCGTGGAAGTGCTCACCCTACAGAGCAGCTTTTGAAAAATTCCAATTAACATAAGGGAGTTAAAAAAAAAATAATGAAGGATGGTTTCCAGTTTGCCTGTGGAGTGTAGAAATGCCCAAAACCAGCCCCGATTCTGCAAGGATTTATGAGCGTGGTTATGCTTTAGGAGGTTGATTTTAACAGATTCTATGGACAAGGAATTTGTTCAAGCAACCGCCTGGTATCTCAGGACGGGTAAAGTCCTAGAAGTGGAATAAGATAATTTTCCTCCCCTCTCTCAGCCCTATTTACAACCAACCAACCCCCCTAAAATCGGCGAGTTCCGAGTGGAAATCCCGGCAGCCACTTTCACCGCGGAAAGGATCCCGCAAATGATATTGTTCCGCCTTTCCCTCGCTGTAAGGAAATGCAGCTTTGTGCCCAATCCCGTAATCAGCTTCTCACGGGCTGACCCAGCTAAGCCCCGGATCAGGACCGTGCTCCCGTGGTGCCGGCTGGGTCGCTGCAGCATTTTTGGAGTGGATGCGGCTACAAAATGATGTCATCATTCGGCAAAAGGAGAACATGTTGGTGAATGAATAATCAAAGGGAAAAATAATTTATTGCAGATGTCACGCAGCCACGGAGCAGTTGTCTGAAATTTTTTAATTTAAGCAGTGGTTCTGTCATTTGGAGTGATGTATTTTCCTTCATGAATAGGTTTTGGCAGAAAAATTTTACATAAGGCATAAATAGGTATCCAGCCATATAAACCTGTCCCAAAATGATCCCAAAGAACCCCAGGGGAGACCTGATGTTCCTAAAACAAAGGCCAAAAAAAAAGGGATGCTAATAAACAGCCTGCCAGTTAAAAAGGAAGTTCTGGGGTTTTTTTTTAAGGATTACATCTTAAATTCCAACAAATCAGATTAGGAGTTACTGAAAGTGAGATTGATCCATCCCTCAGCAAAACTTTCTTTCTGGTGTCATTTGGCTGGTTAACTGTATTATCAGATTTTTATATATATATATTTATAATATATGTAATATTTATTCATATATTATATATATTGTGTATGAATTGATATATATATACTTTCCGGGGAAATGCATAATGGATTTTTTAGCAATAAGCAAGAAATAATAGCTCAAAACTGGGAAAAATCCTCCCTTCTATGCCTTTCCCAAAAGCAAAGGTCTTCTACACAGTGCCACGCACCGATCTGAAATAAAGCGTCAGCTTTGGAAAAGTAAAAACCTGGCTGAAAGCAGGGTCAGAGCGAAAAAAAAATCCCAGAGAGTGAGAATATCTCGCGTTGGGAGCCGCCGCTCGGTCAGGACCAAGCCCCACTTGGTATTCAATTGACTTTCTAACTCGGGAGCCAGGACTTTCCATCTTCAAATAGTGGGAATAGATTGCATTCCTGGCCCTTCCCTTTGAACGGCTGGGGAGAATAAACGCACACCCTGGCCGTGTTCTGGTGATCTCCCTAATCTCGGTTGCACTTTGTCAGGACGAGGTAACTGGTAGTTAAGTGAAATACCTTAGATCAAAGGGGGATTAATCGCCAACTGAATCCTTGCTGAATAAACCTGTCATTCAAGAAAATTATTTCCACTGAACTTAGCAGAGGATTGAAGGTATTTGCATAACAGGGACCCCACCGTACTTCAGCCAGGTTAAAAGGTTCAGAATTCAGGCAGTGTTTAGCTTTTTGGCTCCTTTTCCTTTCAGCGGCCCTGTACAATGGTTTTTAATCTGATAATGCAGCTAACTATCTAAATGATGTCAGAACAGGAAAGTATTGCAAAGTTTGGCTGAGGGATGGATCAATTTCACTTTCAGTAACTCCTAAATCTGATTTGTTGGAATTTAAGATGTAATCCTTAAAAAAAAAAAAAGGAAAAAAAGAAAAAAAAAAGTCCTTTTAAACTAGAGGGCTGTTTATTAACATCCTTTTTTTATTTGACCTTTGTCTTAGGAACACCAGGTCTCGCCTGCTGCCATTCCTGGGGCTCTTTGGGATCATTTTGGGAAGGTTTAGACCATCAGGGATGCCCACGGATCCATGTGCCAATGATCAGGTGGATCTGGGCAAACACACAAACAGATTTTCAGGCTTTTCTCTTTTTTTTTTTTCTTTTTAAGCCCATCTTTCGGAGGTCACGCTGAATTCAAATGTAAGTGAGAGGGAGATAATTAAATAACAGCACCCAATAGGCTCCCATCATTTTCTAGGATCAGCCCTTGGAAGAGATTTAAGCATCACAGCCTCGCTCAGGGTTTGTTGTGCGGTTGTGGCAATAATTTTAAACCTCAAGAATTATCCCTGTTTTATGGCAGACACTTTTGGCTGGGACTTTTCCTGGGGAATTCATTTCTCCAAAAGTGAAGAGGAGCTCTTCCAGAGCTGGAAGGCAACAGCTTTTTAATCTGTGCTATAAAAATAGAGAAAAACTGTTAAAAATATACATATTTCTAGAGAATGCTTTATGTCATCTCTCTCCCCAGCCTTCCTGGGGTTCATTTGCAAACATTTCCACCTCTCCTACCTTTGGGGCATATGGAATGATGTCAAGCTACATGGAGGACGTCAGGTTTCATAATCAGATTTTGACAATAAGTGGAATTTAGGCACTTCTGCATCCAGCCTGAGCCCGACACCATTCATTCTTTCGGTGGGCGCAGTTCATATTCATCACAAACTCAAAGCATCTTTCAAGTTAAAAAAATCACAAAGAATGGTTATCAAAGAAAATGAATAAAATCCATATTGAGATAATTTTTTAGAAAATGATTGAAGTTTTAACCCAAGAAAGGACTCTTAGAGTTTCTTATAGCTTAGAATAAGAACATGTCAATCACGATTAAGCTTCTGGAATTGGAATCCCTTTGAAATGCAGCTGTTTCTTCTTTAATTGTGGCAGCGGACTCAAAAGAAAAGAAAGGTCCAGCCTTAAAGATGAGTAAGGAATACAAAATAGCTCAGGATTAGTTGTGGAGTTCAAAGGTCGCTAATTACACTAAGGAGTTCCCAGACACAGGGAAAACATTAAACAGGTCACCTACCAAACGGGAAACAGACTTTGACTTCAAAAAAAATAAAGAAAAAGGGAAAAGAAAGGTCCTGAAGAGATAGGTTTCTAGAGAAAATCAAAAGCGACCAGCTGATCTCATTGGGGAGAAAATGGGTTGGGTTTAGCTCTTTGCTGTTACGTGTCACTACAAATGGCATCAGGCTTTCAAAAAATTATCTAGAGCTCAACCAGGCATCTTGGAGGCCTCGTGAAAGCAAGAAGGAGAGAAGGGGGCAGGCCTGTGCCTTAAAATATCTGATTTTTGGTTGTACTGTGGGTCAGGAGTCCTTGGAAAAAAGGATCCCTGAGGGCTGAGAGCTCCCTGGTTTGTTGAGGGTGTGGCCTCTGGGGGACAGGTGCACCTTTCATGGGAAGCCTTTAGGGAGAGTCCTTTGAGGCTGCTGAGGTTTGGCTGGGGAAAAATGGGCCATCCCAACCCCTGGGAGAAGCACAGCTCCTCTCTTTTCCAGGACTGGTGGCACTCCAGTTCCAGGGATGCTGGTTTCCTCAGAAAGCCTCTTGGGAATGCTCACTGAGTCCTTTGGATCTGGGTGTGGGTGGAGAGACAGTGCTTTAATGCCAGCCTGCTCACGAGAGGGAGAATTCCCATTTTTAGGGGAAAAGAGACTTTTTTCTCTCAGGTCCTGCTCCCCTGCATGAATTACCACCTTATTCCTGCAAAAATCAGCAGATTGGTGCATCTCAGCACCATGAGGTTTGGGGAAATTAGGAAGAGGAATTTGAGATGGTCAATGAGCTGCACTTGTCCCCATGCTCGGGGTCCTACTTGTGCCCCAGGATGTCCAGGGGAGTCACACTCAGAGTTAAATCTCTGTTCCCTGCACCTGCATTGGTGTATTGGGATTGTGTGGCAAGAGCGGAATACAGGCACAGGAATGGAATTTAGAAACAATCCCAAGGTGCCCCTGTGGGATTCCCAGACAGCCACAGAGACCTACAGCAGCTCTTCCAGGGAAGCTTGCGTTTTGGAAATCGGGATCCACAAAATTCTCATCCAACGCCTCCTTCGGGATTGAGGGCTGCAGGGATTTCCTGCCATGGTGCTCTCAGGATGGACTCAGCTTTGGGTGGGCTTGGTTTTCCCCACTGTGAAAGGTGTTGGTGGTACCTTTTGTTTTGTCTGTCCTCTAAGGATGAGAGAACAAGGAGGTGGTGGTGAGGGAGTCAGCAAAAGTAGTGAGGGACGAACGTGGACTTAAAAACTCTCTTCTGGCTTAAATCTCAGCAGGGCTTGTACAAATAGGACAAAGTGTGGCCAATTTCTAGGACAGCGTGAATAAATAGGGGACAACTGCCATGGAATGTTTAATGCCTCGTTGTTTCAGTGTTTACTGTTAACAAATGCAGTTAATGCCGTCAAAAATAGCAAAAAATGCAGAGGTGGGAATGGCTGAATTATGTAAAAATAGTGACAACTTCCAAATTATCTGAAGGAACAGGATTTACCCCAAAGTTCTCGAGGAACTGGCCCATAGCATCTTGGAGCTGTTACCAAATACCTTGGGACCCTGGTAGGAGGAGAGGGCTTGCAGAAAACTAGAAAAGCACCAAATTACTGAGTAGTGACAGATCTGACAACATGGAACCATGTTAGGGGGACTAATTCCTGTCTGTGGTGAGGAACAGTAATTGCAGCTTTTCAGCCTCTGGGAATTTCAGTGCAAATTCCCAATTTCCTTCCACACCTTCCACAAAGTGTTAAGCAAAACAGTTGGGCTCCAAAACCTGTTTGATTAGAGTTCTCCACCGCCACTGTATTTGGAAATCTCAGCCATTTTTACTGTGGTTAGTGGGTTATATATGGATTTTGCATTATTTTAATTTCTTAGAGGTGTGTTAGATCAATTCTCATTGCCAACTAAATGTTGTCTCACCTAAAAAGCTCTGACAGTGCGTCTTTGCTTTAAATTAATTTTAATTGCTCTTTCTCACATTATTCCCAAATTTCAATGAAATGAAACAAATTAATTTCACTAATGAAGTGAGTTCCATATTAACTCCTTAATATTTACACCCAGTATTTTTTGGGGGGAAAATGTCAGGTTTGAAAGCCACTATTTAAGTTCTTACACTTAGTGTTTTCAATTCTTTGCATCTTAGTTTTCTTCTGGCCCTCTGAAATAAAATAGAAAGTCTGGAGAACTCCTTGGCCACTTCTTTTGGAAAGTCTTTGTGCAAAGTTACCTGCACAAAGATCTGATACAGTCTATACCTGTGACAAAATTATAAATATAAGCATTTCAAGCAGCAAACACTCTTGCAGAAGAAACAGTACCTTGTACCAAAAGAAAATTTTTATTTTTTCTCTTTAACACATTTTTAAAGAAACTGTTGTATTAAAAACTTGTTTATTTTATTAAAGAGCTAAAGGAATGCCACTGAACTTGATCACCTTTAGAGCCCACCAGAACCTCAGTTAGAACTGGCTCTGCCCTGGGAGTCCTCGGGCTCATGTGAGCTCTCCATCATATCTTCCTGATTTAGGTTTTCAAGGGTTTTTTTTCTTTCTTAAAATAAGAAAAGTGGTCAGAGCACATAAAGAGACAACGAAATTGTCTGGGCAGCTACCAGGGAACAGAGATACACAGAAAGGTTTAGACATTTGTAGCTCCTTGAACTCTTCCGGTGTTACCTACCCAGTGTCCCCACTTGCACCTGAGTGACACAAAATTGTGAGCCATTTAATTTAGTAAGTTTGTTGCTAAGTTTAGTTTACTCCTTTCCTACCTTATATTTGTGAAGTATCCCTGAGAATGGGCCCCTCCCAAGGGCCAGGAGAAGCTCTCTCTCTGCCTTCTCCCCAGCGTGGGTGTCCCACAGGGGCTGCACAATGCTGGGCAGAGCAGAGTGCCTCTAACCCGGAGTGTTTTGCTGCCTGCCCCGTCCCTGGTGCTTTCCAAAGAACAGGGTGTGCTGCACACTCACATCTGCACTCAGACCTCAGCCACTCTTGCAAAAGGCACAGCTCCTTCCCCCAATTCTCTCACTGCAGAGCTGGCCCTGAGCGGGGGCAGAGCACTGCAGCAATGGTGCTGGAGTTACAGTCCAGAGGTTTATGGAGCAAGCCCTGATAAATCAAAACAGGTGAGGTTGTGAAAAACTGCTCAGGTCTAGAAGGGAAATATCACCTGCCCCCTCCCTCCCTCCAGACCTGCCCTACTGGGTGTGTGCAAAGCAACCCAAAGCCACAGCACTCCATTCCCAAGCACTCCAAGTCCCCTGACCATGACAGAGACACAGGCAAGACGGAAACACGAACAGGATTTAGAAGAATCCCCTTCTGTTAAAAGGGTCTCCTTTTCTGACATACTTTTCTGACATACATGTGAATTTCGGCAGTGCCATTCCTCCCCAGCATTTACTGGGGAGTGTTCTTTGAGTAAGAAAAGCCATTCCTGCACAGTGCTGCTGTGCAGAGCAGAGCTCCCACCTTTCTCATGGGTAGCTGGAGTGGTGTCCAGAACACGATCTAAACCCTTCCAGCAGAGAGAGCTCCTCTTCCCACTCACACCGTGGTGCCCAGGCACATGGACAACCCCAGCAGGGAGGGGCTGGATCCTGGGCAAAGTCACTAATTCATCTTTCGCTGCTCAACAAAACAGACATATCACCTGTGTGAAACAGAGTTTCAGCTGAACAGCGTTTCACAAGAATGAATCCACCCTCGAACATTTAATCAACCAATTAAATTACTCTCTCAATCTAAGTATTTTTTCAAATTGTAGCTTTAAACTTTCCTCCTTGCACAATCCGTGATCTGATTTACCCCAGAGGGCACAGCGAAACACGAGGCAGGGCAGGAGCAGCTCCCTTAGGACTCAGCATCCTCGGCTTTTGAGCAGCTTCTCACCAGCCCTTCAGAATCTGCACATTTCTGATAACCCTCCTAAAGTCCATTTTCCATGATCCTGCACATCACAAAATCAGACATTTGCCTCTGTAAACAGAGTCTTTTTCTGCCTAATTTTCCAGGAAAAACAGCTCAGTAATGTTTTTTGGAACCTCCAGCAAACGGAGCTGATTTGGCCTCCTCAGAGCCAGTCTTGTGAGCTGAAAAACACAGTTCACACCTCTGCTTTCAGAGCAAGCAGATCCCAGGCATGTGTGAAAGGGAACTCACCACTTCTGCTGACAGAGGCAATAAAGGTTCCTTAATAAAAACTGTCTCCACTTTCAGAAGTGCTGCTCATGCCATGCTCCCCCTTTGAAAATTCTTGTAAATTACTGATTGGTGTGTATCCTGTACACATCTTATGAAAATAACAGAACTCCTGCTTTGAACTGTTCTCTCAGTCTGGGGTCTGATCAGATTCTTGTGACTTCAGGACATGAATAAGATGCTGAAACCTTTCCCAGCCTGCAATGGGAAACCAGTGAAGTAACTGGGAATAATTGGGAATCTCAATGTTTGTACCTGTAACACCAGGGACTTACTTTGTACAAGTTAATGTTAGAAGGGAAAGTAAAAACAGCCACAGCACGTACATTTCAAATTGTCTTCTCTAGGCTGTCAGCCCGGACTCAACAATTTAAAAACCAACTCATGTTTTTAAGAAAAGTGGCCTCATGTTTTCCACCAACAGAAATTTTTAAGGACACATACAAAGCAAAAGTGCTGAAGAGTATTTATTCTTACTGTAGCATGACATAAATCTTATTAACACTGTGCTTTGTTTAAATATAAAAACTATCCACAAGTAAATTAGTCAAGTAAGGGTTTGTACACCATAGGTGCTGGTGCTTTGGAATTCCAGATGTAGTAATCGGAAGAAATCAGTTCCCGGGCTAAAGGAAAAAAACAGGCAAGAAAAATAAGCATTACAGGGTGCCTTACAATCAGACATTCCTTCATCCAAGTTAAGTGACTACTAATCCATCCTTACCAGTTTACAGAAAAGGTATAATGGCCTCTTTAAACTGTAAGACTCTTATTATTATTTGAAAATCGTTTCTGATAATGAGACATTTAAAGTCTCAGCTTCAATTACCTTTACTAATGTATCAGTCATGAGCTTAAAATTCAAACAGAGGTTAAGTCAAAAGCAGGTGGATGGCTTGGATTTTGTTCAATGAATATAAATTGCATGCTCGATATAAAATACGAAAATGCTGCTTTTTCTGTGAACAATTTAGGGCTGTGTGTGACCTGTCACAAAATGAACAGTGTTGACCATGCTTTCAAAAGGCATTTACAGAGTTCTGCTACCATGACTGGCAGAAGTTGTAACAGAGAGACAGCTACAAATAAAAATGCTTCCATTAGGCAGAGCTGCTCAGGTTTTATGAGCGCTTTCTGTGTGCCATTTAGAGTATTTTTGGTGCAGGCTTGGAAGTGCTCATGTTTTAACTCAACAAGAAGCAGATTTGGGTTCTGTTTCACATATTCAATGCAGAGTCCCATCCACTAAGGGATGCTGGTGTGGTGACACTGACAGCAGCAGGCTCAGCTTGCATGCAGGAGGGTTCTCTACCTGGGTACTGCCAACCCACCCGAAATGTCTCTGACAAAGATGCTCTAAACAAGGGGCCAGGCTATGGAGGATCATTCTTTGCCCCCAAAAAAGTTCTGCCATTATGGAGAGCATGGGAATCGCACAGGGCAGAGGGGAGAGAGCCCCAGAGAGAGACTGACTTTGTAACTGAGTGTAGGAGCTCTCATCTCAAAGGGAGAGGCAGTCCCTACTCCAGGGATGCTTTAAGCAGCACAAAAAAAAAATCAACTAAAAAGCAGAGAACAAGAGTTCAACTTTAGCTATGTAATTTTAGTCATGGAGACCCAGTTTGTAACTTCAATATGCAGTTTTCATAAAATAAATAACATTTTAGGCAACTCACATGCAGTAAATTTGGGTTTCCCCGGGACAAAGATCTGAACAGAATGCTGGTCTACGTAACATCCAGTAAGTGTAAAGTCTGGGATCCTAAAATACAGCTACAAAAAGAGAGGGAAAACATGATTAGATGCACATTGTCACCCTTGCTATGCAAATCCTGGCAATCTGCATCACAACCTCTGGCTGTGCAAGTGTACTCCAAAGTGGCAGGATGTCAAATCCTCTAGGCAGGAAAACAAAGATCCATGCTGAGAATAAGAGATTTTAAATCAATGTATTTTCAATTTAAGACAAGAAAAAGTGACTGCTGAGGCCTGTTTTCCCAGAGCCTGTGACTTACTTTTACATAAGCAGTATTGCCAGTGCACACATAATCAGTCGGGTGCTCTTTGCCTGCAGTGCCGAAAGACACAGTTCCAGTCAGGGAAACTTCCAAAGATTTGGGGAACTTCTGTCCTAAAGGCAGAGACAGCATCTGTGAGAAGTCACACAGCTGTGCCACACCGCAGAGAAGGGGCTGGGGGAGGAAGGACAGTCACAGGGGTGAGTTCCTTACCAATGACCCAAACCAGGAGGCTCTTCTCCCGGGACAAATCCAGTTGGCCATAACTAACTTTGTACTCTAAGTGAGCAATCGGGCCCCTACATGTGACAGAGGAGAAATAAAACCACTGGAGTTACTATCATTCAGCATTTGTTAATGCCTGTTTTGTTACAGAAAGTGAGGAAATGCTGACAGACATTATTTATGCGCATACAGACAAATCACACCTATCTGAGCACACTGCTAATTTATGAGAAGAAATTACAGAGCAGGAGGAAATCACCGTGCTCTCAACCCAGTAATCACAAAGGAGCTGTTGATATTTTAGCTCACTGATAGTGTTTTACTAACACTATGATCAACATCAGCAACTTGGTATCATCCATCTTTGAATTTTCATGATAATTAGGTGGCAGCCTGGTCGTGGCAGCTGTCAGAGAGGCTTAGATGAAAACTATCGTTTTAATTTGAAATAACTATATTTTTGATAAGCTGATCTGTAGCTAGGATTAGCAGTCTTAAGGAACAGGTAACCCTGGCTTGGAAGTGATCTCCAGCTTAATCCACCTGGAGGATTGTGGTAGTGTTTCACATGAGAAAATACCACAGGGAAACAGGATGAGCAACAGAAGTGTTTGGAACGTTACCAAATATTCTGGTACAATTCTGTATTCTGGAAATTAAAGGAATTCCAAGGGGGCATCACAACACTGGCAAAGTTGGTGTCTACTGGTAGTACCTTGATGGAGCATAATCTGTTCTAGTGACTCCTGGCAGGTTCATTTTGGGAAGATAACAGAGAAATGCAAGAAATTTATTTAGGCTTTCTTTATTCTTACCTGTTGAAGAAAGGTATACGAGCTTCACAGTACTCAAAAGAATTCTTTATGCTTTCATGAAGCTTTAAATTAACTGTTATTTTTATCTGTGATCCCTCTTCAACGAGTTGGTAACATCCCAAAATTGGTGGTACAGGAACCTGGAAAAAACTATATTCATTCTCAAGATATATTAACAACATCATCATAAAATCAGTTACAAAGTACTTAAAAAGAAATCCCCAAAAACATATTAATTATTAACTGTGTCAAGCTCTTCAGGCTGCTTGTGATACAGAGATCTGGGGAACAGACACTTGACATCTCAGACTGACTGTATTTTGTCTAATTCAGGCATTTCAGTGGCTCATTTAAAAAGAGCAGTGTTACCAAGCACAGGTACCTGTAACTCCTGAACATGACTCAGACAACTCAAGTTGCCTTCCAAGCAGTTTATTACAAAAAAACCATTTTATATAATGTTTTACTACCTATATTTGACTCAAACTCATCCCAGCATGCCCAGCAACACATGTATTTCTATTCCCATTTGAAGACTCAAAAAGAGTGAGGGTCGGGGGGTGTTGTTACCTGGGAAGTGTAGTAACACAAGTTGAAGGAATCTGAAGGAGGAATGAAAGGGAATTTGTAAGGTCCACTATACACAGAATCATGCAGAGGCTCAGCACTCGTGGACATCAGCATGGCAGGGTCCACAGAAGTCACACAGTGATGCACCACGATGTCTTGGAGCGGGGGTGCATTCGTTGGGAGGTTCAGGCTGAGGGTGACGTTTGGTGCAGATCCCTCTATGTCACACTTGGGAAAAGGAAGTCAAGACATTATTCTAGAATACTTGAATAAAGTCAGAAGGAGATGTTCAAAACTAAAACACATTTTTAGCATTAAAAAAAAAAAATCACTGAAAGTTTTCAGGTGGCTTTGATCATTAGTACTAACCACAGTTACTAAGACATCAGTCTCACATGCCTGCTGACAGTTTAATTAATTAGGGTGCTTTTACAACATCCACTTAATGGATTCCAGCATGCTCCGATGGCCTTTGTGGTCCCATGCCAGCTCTGTCACAGCAGCCATGGGCAGCCTGTCCCTTATCTTGTCCCTCCCTGTGCCAGCTCGGCAGGGCACGATCACACCTGGGCTTTCTTCTTGCCTAAGGCCGTCCACCCATCCTGCAAGATGGCCTGGGAATTGTCCCTCTGAGAGCAGGAAGCTGCTCACCCACAAATCTCTACCAGCATGGCTGGCGGGAAATAACCCAGGCTTTGGAAATGCAGCATTTAGGTTGGCCTCCTTCAGAGATGAGTATCCCAGCTCATGCAAATAATTAAATTACCACTTAATTAGCAGGTCTCTCTCCTCTTAAAACATTGGCAGTTACAGTGTACCAAGATAATACTGTGTGCTCCCTCAGCATAATTCAGAACAAAGAATGAATTATAGTACAAATTATAGTTACAAATTTTAATGTATTTCATAATTATTATGGATCTATTTAATCAAGAGTCCCCAATTTTTTATATTAAACAATGCCCAGAGAAGTTGTGGCTGCCCCTGGAACCCTGTAAGTGTCCAAGGCCAGGCTGGATGGGGTTTGGAACAACCTGGGATAATAGAAGGTGTCCCTGCCCATGGCAGGGAGTTGGAATGAAATGATCTTAAAAGTCCCTTCCAACCCAAACCATTTTGTGATTCTACAATGAAAACCATTGTCACATACAAACCACCCAAAATAATTATACAACCTGTTTCTTTTATCAGATTCTTTATCAACTGTTCTCATGTCATGAAACACCAACATCTGTGGGTTCAAAATGTAGTAGAATAAAGAAGGACAGAAGCTTAAACTGTCATTTGGCAGCAAACTAATAAAAATGCTCATGTAAAGACTCTTGTAGAAGACATTTAGACATCTCAGCCTGGATACATTTTGTCTCATTTCAATGGTTCATTTAAAGTAAGAGCAGCATGGCAAGCAGTCAAAGGCACCAGTAACTCCTGAACATGACTCAGACACCAAAACTGGGAAAATCTTCAACTCAATATATCATTTTACATCAGATGAGTATTTAATTGGCACAAAAACTGATTTGCTCAGACTTGCGTACCAAAGGCTCTCACCTTGCAGTTCACAGCGCCATAAACTTGCCATGTGTCCACCACATCCCTCTGGTCGTACTGCATACACTTGACCTTCTCAGTGATGCAGACATTAACCTGAGGCTTGCCCTTGTAGGTGCTGGATCTCCAAGCTGGCTGATCCTTATCCGCAGGCATCTCCTGGATGTCCTCGAAGGAGCTGTTCAGGCTGCGGATGTTGGTGTTCAGGGGGGTGCCAAGGGGACAGGCCTGGATGAGCAGATTTCGGAGCTGCCCTATCTTCGTGTTCATCTCAGCCTCGTTTTTCCTGCTGGGAGAGATGTAGTCCATAATTCCCAACAACAGAGCCAGTCCCTGCGAGAGCCCACTCACGGTGAGGAGGGGCGGCCGTGGCTCCAAGGTGCCCTCCACCAGTGGGACACAGGCGTAGATGAGGCCGCTCTTGTGGAAGGCCAGCACGGGCCAGAGCTCCCCCGCGGCGGTGGCCACGGAATGCACAGAGGAGTGGTTGATCCGGGTGCAGGTGTCCCTCTGCTCCACGAAAACGTGGTCATCCACCAGCCTCAGCTCAAAGAGCAGGGCCTTGAGGAAGGCGCTGTCCGAGGGCACGGGGACGTGCGTGGAGCCATTGAAGGTCTCGGCGCGCAGCTCGACCGTGGGGTAGCGTCTGCGGGGAGGGAATCAGAGCATCTCAGTGCCACATGCCTTTGTAACCCGAAATATCATCCCAGCAGAGCTCCCAGGAGCAGAACCACCCAAGGCCTCATCTGGCTGCAAAAGCATTATGAAAATCTTGGGATATTGGGTTTCTCTTTGTTATTCAAATAACTCCCCAAAACCCAGTGGTCTTAAAAATAACCTTGTGTATGTGGAAGCCAGCAGCAACTTGATTGAAACAGTGGTGGAATCAGAATCTAAATCACTGTCAATAAAACTATTCCATGAGTAGTAAGGATTCATTCTAGCAGGTCTAAACTTTGAGTAAATACATTCTCATGAGCAAATACCTATTTTTTAAAATAAAATGTGAATCTGTCCATCTACCCTGGCTGTCACAAAATTACAGGATGCCTGCACAACACAAAGGAATGACTCCCACCAGTGCAGAAGAATTTCAACACCAAAATATTTCTAAGAGGTGAGATCACACCGAAGAGAAGTTCTCAGATATTTAAGAAAATAGATGTTCTATGTAATAAAATGCCACTACAACAGCTTTTTACCTAGATAAGAGTATACTAGTGCTACAGCTTTGCTGCTCTGATTATAATATATTAATATTAATATTAATATTAATATTAATATTAATATTAATATTAATGTTAATGTTAATGTTAATGTTAATAGTAATAGTAATAATTCCACACTGCATGTGCAATATATGTGACTTAAAGCCCTTATGACTTTTTCATCGTTTCATTTTTTCAAGTATTTAAGATGTAATGATAATATCATAGAGGTTTTGTATATTTTTAAACTGGTATGTTGCAGCAATGTATATATTTAATTTCAAGTTTTCTAGAGGTCATATTTAAGAAAAATAATAATAACTGTTTATACCTACTATCCTGCAGCAGTATTATAGTTTTAAGGGGAGCGGGATGAATTTCTTCTCAAGATAAACTAAATCCATCAAGAGGAGCTGAAGAGCTGTCTTTTAATAAACAGCTGAGAAAGAAGAATTATTACTTCACCTAATGCACTGGTTTTGCCCTGTCTTAGAACTGAGTATCTGTCAGTTTGCTGACAGCCTGGCCTTCCCACATTCTCTTTTGTGGATTCCCTCAGAAGTTATCCATGGACCCTCAAAGTGCCCATCACAGGTCACACACACAAAGGTAAATCACTTTATGGATCACCTTGCAACAGATGTTCTCAGATGTTTGTTTGCTCTCAGAATCATGCTCTCACACCAACATGGGAGAAGAAAACTACACAGATATATAAATGCCCTCATTTGTTCTCCTTTTTATACCATCTTTTTAAGAACACGTTGACATTCTGCTTCTTAACTTGCCATGGAACTTGCAACTCCAGCAATGTGGGACTTTGTTATATCTATAACCTCCATCTGCAGCACTTCCCTCCTGCTCCTCAACACTTCCATGGATCTTATCCTGCTGCCTAAGTCCCACCTACACCATCTTTTCTTAACTGAATAGCTGGAGGCAGCTCCACTTCCTCAGGCGTATTTTCAGTGACTGTGCTTTTTTTTCTTTGATTCTTAATCAGGCATTCAAGGCTTTTGGGGTTTTTTCTGGTAAGGGAAAAGCAAACATAGACAGAGCAAAGCCAGAGCTACAAAATCCGTAAACAGGATACAGATGACAGCAAAACACCTCCCTGTGGTCTCATGTTTATTCTGAAGAGCAAAGAAACAAAGTGGGTTTACAGCTCTAAAATTTATGAGGCCTTGCAGAGCCAGGTTGTTGATAAGAGACCGCATGTAACCTTGGGAAATAGCTCTTATTTTTGGCCAACATTTCCAAAACATGGGAAGAGAAGATATTTCTGTCCAGTTTTGTCTTAGTCAAGTCCCAGTCTCTCTGCTCCATGTGCTGAAGCTGTCCCCACACCACAGCAGCCTTCTCCTCCTCCCACTGAATTTCCCCAGCAGAGATATTAGATCATTAGTTAGCCCTTCAGATCCCAGTTTTTCAGTATTCCCTTCTAGAAAGTGATGCAAACTTCAAAAGATCAAAGTTTCCAGGGATGAATGAGCTTCGGTGACTCAAGAGAGAGACCATCCTTGTTGCCTGAATTAAGTTATGATCAGCTCAAAAAAAAAAAAAAAAAAGGGAATGCTTTGATGTCCCCGATGTCCTCCCTGAGGTTAAAGATCAGGGCTCACGTATCTCCAGCTGAGTGCCTAAGTCCCGAAACCAACAGTTTCCATGTGATCCGGGCATTCTTTATATTGTCTGCGCGCTTTGTTGAATTTAAGGTCAGTTAGGAGGATAAACTTGGGGCTTCCACAGCCCTATTATTTCCTCTGGGAACTTGAAAGATCTAAGTCTGGAAATCACTTGAAGCATCAAGGATAGTTTGCCCTTTTCAAAGGAGTGCTACTCCTTGTCTCTGCCGCTCACTGTGTGACAAGTTACTTCACATATCCCTGTCACCAGCCCCCCTTGCTCCGTGGTGATTACACTGGCTGAGGTTTTGGGGACAAGGCTTTCTCTTTATCTGTGTTTGTAGAGGGGAGGCCTCATCTCTAGTCCTGTAGGTAATACAAGGACCATAATACTAATCCTAAAACAATCAGAGGAGTGTCCAATGGAGAGATCTGTCTGCACCTGAAGATGGAAGATAGTCTACTTGCTCTTTTTTTTATTGTGGTTTTTTCCTCTGTGGTTTTACTGAATTCAGACTATGACTGTAGGTCACTTAATCCAGGTATTTTCTTTTTTTTTTCAAACTTTCCCTAGCCCCAGTTATTTTTCCTCTCATTGTTTGGATTTCTCTGAAGTCACAGAGGAGAGAAAAAAAGGGTAACAAATCTTTCCAGCCCACCAAAAGCAGCCTGCCTAGCCCAAAGTCTTACTCCAAACCCTGCAAGAATTTTGAATAAAAACTCTTCCTTTGGAGGACTCTTTAGTGTCCAATAACTTAAAACTCCTCCAATAACTTAAAAAATGTATTTGTGTGCAAAAATTAACATCAAATGAAAAGTTAAATTTCTGCCTGAAAATATATTATCTTTTGTATAGCTACAGAACAACATGAAGAGAACATAAGTAAAAGATAAGCAATAATATATGCTTTTTACTTTGTCCATTTTGTTATTCTGACAGTATTTCACAATCACTGCCTTGTCCTTTTCCATGTTAGGATGGTGAAGAGCTGGGCAAAATCTTTACTGCGACAAACAAGAAAGAGGAACAGCAAAGAAACTCATGTGCAAAATGCAGAAGTTGTGAAAAAAACCCCATACTTAGTCAAAAGCACATTATGTGAATCTGACTCTAAACTTTTTGAAATCAGGGTCAGAAACACACAGCATCCAGCGGTGCCGGGACGAACCGAGGGATTTATTCAGCATCCGATGGCTTGATATTTTTGCATCTGTTTCGAGGGCCGAGGCAGCCCCGGCTGCTCCGAACACCTCGCAGTGAACCGGAGCTTCCTCTGGGCTTCCCCTGACCGAGGGCAGGAGGGGCCCAACCCCGGCCCCACAGGGCACCAGGGCCCCCCAGGGCACCAGGAGTTCCTTCAGGGCACCCAGATCCCCCAGAGCACCCGGGACACCCAAAGCACCCGATTCCCCCAGGGCAGGGATTCCCTTCAGGGCATCCAGATCCCACCCGGGCTCCTCAAGAGCACCCACGCCCTCTGAGGGCATCCGCTCTCCCCAAAGCACCCGCTTCCCTCCGGAGCACCCACACCCCCAAGAACACCCGCTCCCCCCAGGGCACCCGAGCCCCTCAGAGCACCCGGAACCCTTCCAGATCACCCGGACCCCCCAGGGCACCCAGCCCGACCCTCGGACCTGCCCAGCCCGCCGTGCCCGCGCCCCCTCCCCGCCTCCCCTCCCCGGTGCCGCCGCTACCTGGAGAAGAGCACGGCGCCGCCGGCCGCGGGGTCGTGCCTGAGGAGCCACAGCGCCCGCAGGGCCATGCCGATGGGGCCGACGGGGCCGACGCTGGCGGCGATGCCGATGGGGCCGATGCCGCCGGGGCCGATGGCGGCCGGGGAGGAGCCGCCGCCCGCCGTGCCCGCCCGGCGCAGCCCCATTTCCGGCGGGCGGAGGCGGCGCCGCGGCCGCCGCTGCTGCTGCCGGGGCGGGGGACACAATGAGCGGCAGCGGCGGGGCGGCGGCGGCGAAGGGGCGCTGAGGGGCCGCCGAGGGGCCGCCGCCCTCCTTCCCTCCCTCCCTGCGGCCATGGCCACCACGGCCGAGCTCTTCGAGGTGGGTGCGGGCCCCGCGGGCCGGGGGGCGGGCGGCGCCGGCCGGGCCGGCTCGCTGCGGGGATGCGTTGGCCTCGCCCTGGGGAAAGGCGGGCGGTGTGTGGGGCCGGGGAAGCGGGCGAGTCTCGGTGCCGCCCCGGGGTGCGGTGCCCACCTTGCCCCGCTGCCGGGCCTCTCTCCCGGCCGGCTCCCGGGTGCTGGCAGCGGGCGGGTGACAGGCCATGCCAGGCCCGGCCCCGCGCTCCGCCTGCCAGAGGCACCCCCGCGCCCGACGCCGGCGCTGCGGTGCCTCTGGGGCTGGGATGGGACAAGGAAATTACTTTGCCCTCCCTTTAGCCGCGGTGGAAGCGAGGCACGGAAGGGGAATAGCTCAGCCAAGGCCACGCAGGAGCAGGGCAGGAGTAGCAGGAGTCTGTCAAATTCTTCCTGTGGAATCACAGAATGCCCTGAGTTGGAAGAGACGCACAAGGATGATCTCCCTCCTGAAGGGAGCCTGCAGGAAAGATGGAGGGGAGACTTTTTACAGGAACGTGTAGTGACAGGACAAGGGGAAATGGCTTCAAATTGAAAGAGAGTATGTTTAGGTTGGGTATTAGGAAGAAGTTTTTGGCTGTGAGGATGGTGAGGCCATGGCACAGGTTGTCCAGAGAACCTGTGGCTGCCCCATCCCTAAAAGTGTCCCAGGCCAGGCTGGATGGCTCTTGGAGCAGCCTGGGATAGTGGAAGGTGTCCCTGCCCATGGCAGGGGTTGGAAATAGATAATCCTTAATGTCCTTTCCAGCCCAAACCCTTCTGTGTTTCTATGGCTCCAGCTTCTGGCCTGGCCCATGACCTCTCTTGATGTGACCTGTGATAAACAAAAAGTGTGTGTCCCCATTTCCTCTTCACAGGGATGTGGTGTTGTCACCAAGTGTCCTGTGTTTGCTCTCCAAGTCACTCAGGAGCTGGTTGTTCATCTCGTGGGTTGTCACTGGGACTTGCTTTGCGCAGCCTTCAGGAAAGGGTCTTCCTGTTCCTCTGGAAGATCCTCTGCCTGGGGTTTATATAAATGCATTGTGTGCACTTGAATTTATGAATCACTGTAATGGCACATGAGTGTTATGACTCACGTCTTCTGGTTTGCGTAGCTTTAAAAAAAATAGCAGGACTAAAATACTGTGTTTGTGTAGCTGGATGCCAGGTTTTGTACCCTCCCTACACCACTCCAGGAGCCCCTTGATTTCTCAACATCATGACAGTGCAGTTCTGTTCTTTGTGGGATGTTGAGTGTGCGGTAACTTGAATATGGAAAGAAAGCTGTGTGTTTTGGCTGCTTTGGGTCGTGCAACAACTTTTTCCGTTTTGCAATAGCAGTAAAGATGAAATTGCAAATTAGGTGAGACTTTTGTCTGGAGATTAGGGCTAGAAATTATGTTTTCCAGCATGGATGGAATCCAGTATTTCTGTCTCTCATGCTTTCACTTCTCTTTTACTCCAGAGGCCAGAGAGTTTTTGTTGATATCCATTAATTTAATGTTGCCTACTCAGTTAGTTCAAAATTGCTGCCTTAAGAATATAAAAATGTGCCTGTTATGTGAGTAACCCTTGGCCGTGTACTGAGGGTGGAATTTGATTACCATATTTTCATGAGTGTGTGTTCTAAATTAACTTTCAGTTTAGATATGTGAAATTGTATAGGAGGATCTGTACTGGAAACAGACACAACATGGTCTCAGTTCTCCCTTGCATAACTTGTGGCATAATTTAACAATGGATACTTCCAAACTGGTTTTTAATTTGGCTGGGTCCAGTGTAGTTTCATTTGTAAACACCAGATCAAACCAGGTTATCATCCACTTCAGGCATATCTCTTATTAAATCAGGAGTATTGGCTGAATGGATGGGATCACATTAATTCATCTGGAGCCAGAGGGAAGTTCAAAGCTGAAGAAATTGACTGTTGGGGCTCATCTGATAACAGGCAAAGGACTTGCAAATGACATTTGTAATAGCTGATTTTCAGCAATTTCTGCAGAACAGGATAGGAGACTTAAAATAGGAATTAGGCTGTCAGCTATGGGTAACCCTGTTATCAAGATAGCATTTAAAAAAGCAAATGTGTATGGAAGATACAAACTAAAGTAAAAACTTTTGGATCTGCAGTGGAACCTGGGAAATCATGGCTTAGAAAGAGACTGTTGAACTTCTTTTATTCCTTATAAATCAAGTAGATTATTTTTAGCACACCCTCTGTAGAAATTTGGGAGAAAAATCTCATTTTATTTCTCTGTTGATCAATATCCTGCACATAATATCCACTGCAGCTAATATTTCTTGAACAATGCAGAGCAGGGTTTATATGGTTAAAAAACTGAAGGACAGGTCTCCTGTGTAAGTGTTCTTGGAAAAACAGGTGTTTTCCAGGAAGGGAGCTGCAGGTGGTCTGGGTACACATGCACTCAAGGAATATTTAGAGCTGTATAGAGGCATGATGGTTGGAGAAAGATTGGCATTATAATATTTTTTTGAGGAGCTGGGGCATGTTCATCAGATTTTCTTAGGAGAGGAGGCTTGCAGAAAAACTTTATAAGTGTTGTTTTACAAAAAGGCAAAAAATACTTAAGGTCATTATGTGTGTAGGTGAATTGTCTTTCAGTGTGAACATCTGGGGAGGGGAGAAATGTAGAAAATGGTTTATCCACACGCAGAGTATCAGTAAACCCTTTATATAGGGTCTTTCCTTACTTGGCATTAGAATCCTTGCAACCAGAGTGGTGCTGCAGCTGAATTACAGGATCTTCAGAGGAAAGATTGTGGACTTTCATATAAAGGAGGAGTCCTGCAAAGAGCCCTAAGGTAATTAGGAATCTGGAGGCCTCCCCTGAAGGAAATGTTACTGCATTGAATGACTCATTTCACCTATAATTAAATTGCAAAAGTGTTCCCAAAGTTTTAGACACCAAGATGGCATAAGGAGAGAATTTACATTTGGTAGGAACATATGGCACTGTGACTTTTGATGAAGAGGATTCATGTAAAGGAAACTTCACGTTGTATATCAGGAAGAAGTTGGTTAAAGGGATGAGTGACTTGTAGGAAATTGTTTTCATGTGGTATCAACCAGTTATTTTTGAAGTTTAGCCAAAGAGGCTGGCACAGCACAGTTATGTGAGTCAGTCTGTGAATGAGGAGTTCCTGACTGATCTGTTGAAAGGGTAAAATTTCTGCCCTGTCTAGCAGGATTCAGCATGTTACAAATTATATTTAAAAAACTCTTGTCTTCCTGTTTAGTGGCTGGGCCTGACTGAATAGGGCATAATTTGTTTCTGAGGAAACAGACCTTGAACGGGCAATATTTGCTTTTCAACAGTTGGTTTTAGTTAAGAAACAAACTCTATAATTTCCCCCTTCTTATTATTTGTGACAAAGTTTCAGACATATTGATACAGTAACCAATGTAATACCCGTGGAAGTCTGTTTGTTTTTTTACTATTGTCATTTTTTTTCAACCAACTTCTAGCAAAAGCAGTGGTGGCACGTTCATTTATTTCATCAAATACCCCTATTAGCCAGAGCCACTCCCAGCTCCGATTTGGGTTGTTTCACACTTTTAGGACTGCTGCTGCTTGTGATTTAAAAGCTTTCTATAAAATGCTGTTGGTTGTGAGAATACTTTTCTTACAGGTCTTAAAAGTGCTGATGTTGGTACCTAATCACAGTTGCTGAAGTGATAAATACTATTTTTATTAATTATAGGAGTTGGACTGTGTTTAGAGTAATTTGGTATTAACTATGTGATCAAGTGTTTGAGCTGGTGTAGGTACTAGGCCAGCTAAAATAGGAGGTCTTGAGTTTATAAATGAGACTCTGCCTTCAGAAAACATTGTTGGGTGGAGAAATAATCTTAACTCTTTACCCTTGAGCAGTGTTTTTATGGAAGAACCAGCAAATATTATGGAAGAAACTTGTGTAACCTTGAGTTTTAGTATCACTCATGCCCTGTTTTTTCTCCTTGTGGAAATCAAATTAATCCTCTGTTTTTATGCATTTTTCTCCTCTTTTTATCTGCTCTGTTTCTGCAGCTGCAGTTTGATGTTGGGTTGTGTCCCGTGGCATCCCGTGCTGGTTTTTTTGGGCAGTGCCTCGTTCAGTTCTGTGTGTGATGCCATGGTGTGACAGAGAGTTGAACAACTGTAAAAACCCCTTATTTTGCCACCTAATTTTTTTAGACAGATGCATTCTCTGATGTGTTTTGCTGTGCAGCTGATGACTGACTGGTGATGTAACCTCTCAATTCAGCTGCACGGTTCAGGCACTTTGTACTGACAAGCCACAAGCTCAGCTGCAAATAAGGTCATTTAGAGCCAGCTCTTCACAGACCTACAGCAAATTCTTTGCAAATATTCTGATATTACCTAGACTTGATGTTCAAACTCACCATCATAAGCACAGTGTTCTCAGCAATAAAGAGTGTAAACCCAAGAGGTGATGAAATAATTGTCAGAACTGTACTTTGGATTGTAATAAAACTTCTAAACACTTTCAAAATGATGTGTGAGCACCTACTGAGGGAACAGCCTGCTGTGACACATTGTAAGGAGTTTTTCTTCTGTGGCCAGGAGCCTTTTGTGGCAGATGAATACATTGAACGCCTGGCATGGAGAACACCTGGAGGAGGTTCCAGAGGTGGAGAAGCTTTCGATCCGAAAAGGTAAAAACCAAATTGCACAATGGCCAAAGTGAATGGATCCCTCATTGTACTGTTTTATTCCACATGTAACAACAAGCCTCTGTGTGCTGGTGCTGTGTGTCCAAGGAGCTTTTCATTTGGGAGAATTGCTACAATTGGTGACCACGAGCCAATTATTCAGAACTAATTATTCAGTAACAAGAGTAGGGGAAGTCACTTCCTTATTGAGACCTTTTGAATGAAGGAGAATTGATGTTGTTTGTGCTTGTCAGACATGAATGTTCCAAAGTACTGGAGTTGCTGGATTAAAACATAATATGAGGCTCCACTCCTATGATAGTTAAGCCAATTTAAAGAGTTTCTTACTTTAGTTTCCTGAGCTGCCTTGTTTTAAGACACAGTAGTTTGCAAATAAGAGGCACAAACAGGTAGAATGGGAAGAGAGGCAGCTCTGGGGATGAGATCTCTTGATAAGCTAATTTGACTTACTAAAATGTCAGAAAATTAACCTGGCACAGTCAAAGGACATTTCTTCTGGAGCACTCTGGCTCTTCGGAGGCATGAGAGAAGAGAAGGGGTATTGTTGGATTTCTAGCAAGGTGTTGAACCCCTTGACATTCAGTCTGGGGCCTGTATCCTATGCAGAGCTTTGTATGTGAAGGCTGGAAGTACACACCATGATTCCCTGGAGCTCTTCCTCCATGCTTGTTCCCAGTATATATTTCAGTGTAGTTCATTTTGCACCAATACCTACTCAGTTTGACAGATGTCCTTCTGGTTTGCTTGTGCTAACTTCTGTGAGGCACTTTCATATCTTTTGAGACAAGTGAGAGAAACCTGCAACAGTAAATATTTTTCTTGTGGCATCTTTTAATATTGGACGGGAAGCCAAAATTAATATTAAAAAAGAAACAGACCTTTTAATATATGTTTTTTTCTTTTCTGTTTTTAGAAGATGTTGCTTTTGTATGCTAGAAAGAGTGTTGGAGTCTTTATTTCAATTCTGAAAACCTGACCAGCAGCTGCCTCTTCTGCTTGAGCATTCTTTCCTCTCTTACTATACTGAGCACTGTTGCTGAATAAGTGCTGAGTTGACACAAGACCTGTTTAAAAAACAAACCCCAGCCTGAATTGTTTTGTTAAAATTAATACAAACTGCTTGCATTTCTCTAGGCTTTTGTTTGAAAGAATGCTTTGTGTCACTGTCATTTAAGTTTTATTTTCAATATACTTCTGTAAACTTAAATGTGTTCCTTGTGGTTTTCTGTGGAATCTGATGCAATGTGCTTGCTCTTCTGGCAAGCAGGGAGTGAAGGAGAGGAGTCACCAACATCTGCCTTAATCCAGTTTTCTTTGAGAAGGTGTGCCTTTGGGCTAAAAGCCTTTTCTGGCATTAAACCTGGACAGCAGAGTTCTCAAATGTTTCAGATGTTTTCAATTATTAGCCCAAGTCTTATGGCTGTGGAGGATCTGGGAATAATAAATTCCTTGACCAGTGACTGGGATATTTAGATAAGTAGGAGCTGAAGAGATGACTGGACTAGGACAGAATGGACAAAACAGAGAAAGAGAGATGTTGAGAATAAAATGAAAAGAACAGCGGTACTGTGACTGGAGTAAAATGTAAGTCTGAAAGAAAAATCAATGATGGGAAAGGGCAGAAAAAACCACTTAAAATGGGTATAGGAAGAAGCAAAGTCAGTCAAAACAACATTATGAAATTATGACTGTATTAGCTATTTCTTAATAATTACTTATTGTAATGCTGTTTTCCAACTTGACAGCAACATGTACAGTAGAAAATATTTTCCTGTTGTATCCCCTACCTTGAAGGGGTGTAGTGGCCTAAGCTCTCTTTTTCCGTATGAGACTTTTTTAGGGAAGATGGGGTTATAGGGATTTTTGTATCTGTGGCAGAGCCACGTTCTCGAGTGGTATTTTGGTATTTCCATCTCCTTTGGCCCACCATACACAGAGTTTTTATGTTGGCATAGAGAGCTACACAACCAGGGAGATGTAGTTTAAAACAAAATTTTAGAAACAGAAATTTTCTAAAATATTTAAAATTTAAATTTATTTATTTATTTAAATTTACAATTTAAAAACATTTCTAAGTTAGACATAGTTATCTCAGCCTTGATAAGTTATTTTCTTTGAAGTGTTTTAGACTCTGCAGAAGACAGTGTCTTTCAAACTAAAGTCTGTTTTCCTGTATTTTATTCTAAATCAGACTATTGGAAGAATTTGTAAATCATATCCAAGAATTACAGGTAATGGATGAAAGGATTCAGAGGAAGGTGGAGAAACTAGAACAGCAGTGCCAGAAGGAAGCAAAGGAATTTGCCAAGAAAGTACAAGAGCTGCAGAAAAGCAACCAGGTAAATCCAAAGGGTAGAGTCAGTGGGAAGCTGTGCAAGTTTTTAAAGCATCCCGTGCTCCTTTAACATTTCTTGGTGCAGGGTGTTGCTGTTTGAGATAAGAATAAAGAGGGTTTGATGACAATTTCTCCCGTCCAAGGGGGCTTATCTTCATGTTCCATTAATGAGCGTTAGCAATGCTGCAAGTAGGGAGTCTTCACAATAATATAAAGGAAGACACTAAACTTTTAAGGGTTGTGTGTAATTAATTAGTGGTTCTGAGTAGCTCTGTGTTTCTGAGATGCAGCACGTGCATTCACTGTGCTTCTTCCTGGTGGAAATCTTGTGTTTCCTGAAGTGCATGAAATAGAAATCACGAGTTCAGTGTCTGTGTCTCTGTTCTCCCAGGTTGCCTTCCAACATTTCCAAGAACTAGATGAGCACATCAGCTATGTAGCAACCAAGGTCTGTCACCTTGGCGACCAGCTGGAGGGGGTAAACACGCCACGGCAACGGGCTGTGGAGGCTCAGAAGCTGATGAAATACTTTAATGAGTTTCTGGATGGAGAGCTGAAGTCTGATGTTTTTACAAACTCTGAAAAGGTAAGAGCTGTCAGCGGGATGAAAGCAGTTCAAAGCAATAAGCGGGACTGCCCTAATTACAAGCTGCTACCATGACTTACCATGGTCAGACTTCAAACCACTGAGTGACTGACTTGTTAAAGTTTCATTGTTCTGAAATGTAAATTAACGACACTGGGCTGCAGATTGCTGATAAAGCATTTGTATTCAGTGATGCTTAATGTGGCAATGTTGGCATTTTTCATTTTATGAAATTATCGGAGATTTGGGAAACGCTGGGAGGGCAACTTTGGAGTGCAATACAATATCTGCCTCTTTCCTTTGAACCCCGTGCCTCAGATCCATCCTGTAAAGCAGAACGCTTCTGAATGCAGCTTCTTTGTGAAACTTTGCTCTGTTGGGTCAGTCCACTGGCCTTGGATACCTTTTTGTCACAGCATGCCTTTGGGCTTTGTATAGTCCTGTGGTTATGTCTCCACCCTTGGAATTTAGAGGAACCAGGCTGGAAAACTTCAAAGAAATGTTGAAGCATTTTGTTTTTCTTGTGCTTCAAGAGTACGTTCATGAAGCAAATACAATATGAGTGATGTGGCAAACAGAAATAAACTGAAGGAAAAAAATCCAGGTCTAAGCAAAAGGATATATAGTAGATTTTCCAATTTAAGTAAAGTTGTTGGTTTGGGTTTATTGAGGTTCTTTGTGTGGTGTATCCTGAAGAATCTTCCTTCTCTCCTTAAATTCTGTGCAGTGGTATGATTGTAGTCAGGAAAAAATTATAATATGTGGAAACAGCAAAAACTTGATTTGCACATTCAGCAAAAAAATATGTGCTTGAAATGCAGCTCAGGGAAGACCTGAGAACAGGTTAATAGTCACCCCCTCCCCACTGAGCCAGAGGTATCTCTCAGGGAAATGAAAAGCTAATCATTTTATATAGTTGTATTCCCAAGAAGTCAGTTGCACAGTGACTTTTGATTCATGGTCTGTGGATATATGGTAATTACCAGCTGATGGCTTGCCCTAATTCAAGAGGGAGCAGAGAAAAACTTCCTGGATTTGCAAGGGAAACAGAAAGGTTTCAACATACTGAAAGTTCTTCTATGGACAGCCTTTTCCAGATCTGCCTAAATTGTTTCTTTTATTCTTTCCTAAGTAGTAATAAAACATGCATTTTAAAAATGTTTACTGGCAGTATGGTAAATAAGTAAACATAAATTAAAGAATTATGTGTTTTCTGCTCAAGAGGCTCATAGAATTCAACTTTCACTTTATTTGTAAATTAAAGTTTCATGATACGTCTTGTTGGAGGACCAGAAAAATCTGGTAGATAAATAGGATAAACCTGGAAATTTGTAAACAAATGAATCTCTATACACCCTGAAGAATAATAAAATACTCAGCAAATCTGGAGGAAGACAAATGTAAAGGCCCTAAATCTTGTGCCAGTCTGCAGGGGAAGGGTGTGGGAACACAAACCAGAATTTCTGGATACAGGTTATCTTACTGAGCCTAATTTCAGCCAGGTGGGTTCTTTAACTTTTTACCTCCTTGTTTAGACAATAACTTGAAGAAGTGTTTGTAAAAGAGCCTGCTGAGACAGGAGCTGTTACATCTTAATGCATCTTTGAACTAAAAATACTTCTAAAGTACGAGATAGTAACAAATATTCTTAAATGTGAAATCTTAGTGCTTTGTCAGTGTCTTCTGATCTTCAAACTGATGGGGGTTTTAGATAATGTTATGGAGGATGCTATTTTTTTTTGTGCTATGCCAGCCCTCACAAGTATGGACTTTTCTGTGAGACATCGAGGGGATACTGTGAAAGGAGACGCACAAAAAAGAATATAATAGTTATTTCCTAATTGATACTTTTCTCAATAGTGTGTGTTCTTAAAATCCGTTGGATTCCTTTTTTCTCTCTACACTCCATTTGTTGCTTCCCACTTCCTCCCAGCCATACTGAGCAGTTTCTTATCTCTGTGAAGCTTTTCCTTGCTGTCTTGCCTGTCCTATATATTGTGTCTCCATCCTCTGAATCCTTATAATTTCCCTTGTGCTGCCAGTCTTTCTCCTTACTCAAGATTCTTGAAGGGACCAAACCAAACCAATTAACACAATTAAACTATCAAAATGATCAGCAGCTCACTTGTTTATCATGCAATAACACTGTCCTGCTTAATATGTTTACTATTATTCTTATGTCCATTTCTCTGTTTATGTTCTGTACTTAATATTATTTCATTATGCCTTTTAACTTGTGCATGTTTTGTGTTAAAATTCTCTCTTGCCATTATTTCTCCATGGTTCCATTCTCCATTTCTCCATTATTTCTCTCTTTCAGTTGGCTTTTTTTTCCCAGATACATTATAGCCTTTAACTTGTATTTTACAAAATCGATATTTATTTTGATTTTAATTGTTTACAGAAGCCTGATTCAATTAAAAATTAAATATGTCTGGGTTTAAGTAGAAACCGTGGAGAATTGATTTGTCATGGCTTCTCTTGTGCATAAGAAAAGGTCCTGAATTCAATAAAATCTAAGTTAGTTAACAGCTATTGTGTGACGAGGAGACAAAGAAAATGTTGTGTTTGTGGAATTTTTTGGTTGTGGGTTTTTTGTTTGTTTTGATTTTTATAGCATTGGTGACTAACTGCTAATTTGTAGACAATTCTACTGCCATCAGTATTGATCACAGTTGCTAGGTATTAAGGTTGCTGCAAGCTAATAGAAATAACTGCTCTTTCATTGGATTTATTTGAGGAGTGTAGCAGCTTCTGCCTTAAGAGGCTATTGTAAGCTGACAGTTCAAAACATAAGCTGCTCTTAATAGTCAGAATGGATACACTCTGAGTGCCCCTATTTTTGCTGAACAACCAACCTAGTGTGATGCCTGTGCTTTCTATTCTTACCTGTGTGTCTTCTTGTATTCTTGAAAAGTTTTAATCCAGCCTGCTCTAAATGGTGGCAGAATAGGATTTCATTACTTCCTTCCCACTCACTTCAGTTCCCTGGATCATCGCTATTAGGAAGAACAAGATAAACTGCATATTCTCCATGTTCTCCATTGTGTCAGCTTATAAAGGTTTTAGTCATAAAATAATTCAGGTTGCAAGAAATCTCTAAAACCATCAAGTCCAACCATTCCCTGGCACTGCCAAGGCTACCACTAACCCGTGTCCCCAAGTGCCACATTCACGTGGCTTTTAAATCCTTCCCGGGTTGGGGACTCCACCACTGCTCTGGGCAGCTGTGCCAGTGACAACCCTTTCCATGAAGAATTTTTTCCTAACATCGAATCTAAACCTCCCATGGGACAACTTGTGGCCATTTCCCCTTGTCCTGTCCCCTATTCCCTGCGACCAGAGCCCAACCACCCCTGGCTGTCCCCTCCTGTCAGGAGTTGTACAGAGCCACAAGGTCCCCCTGAGTCTCCTTTTCTCCAGGCTGAGCCCCCCAAGCTCCCTCAGCCCTCCTCATCAGATGTGTGCTCCAGCTGTGTCTGCTTTGGCCCAGTCAGCACTGCTTAAATCCACTGAAGCTCAGTTGCAGCCAGATGCCTTCCCCACACTTTCAAATGTGTGTGTTTTCCATCATTTTATTCAGCCTAATGAAGCAGTCACTAAGGACCATTTAGATGCACTTCCTGTGCTGATTGATGGTGGAAAAGTAATTGATAAAGGGTTTTGCAGCCCAGGAGAGATCACAAATTTGCACAGTGCGTTATCTTTATTTATCAACTTTTGTATTCATACAGCTATTCCTATTTTGTAGCTAGGTAATTAACTGACTTTCATCTTGATTTTTGCTTTGGACCTCAGAATTTGTAATTTCTAATGGAGCTTCCATTTCTGCTTCCTTGGGAGAATGCTCTGCTTTGATCCCCTTTTTCCCCTTTCTCCCCCTCTATGTCAAGCATGGCTATGGTTTTTTCTGGTATGAGGTTTTTGTCTAGACACCTCACACACCTCCCCAGACATCCCCAATGGGAACATGTAACAAGACTTTTCATCATGTTTTGACCTATATAACTTTATGTTAAAGAAAAATACCTTAAGCATCTTAAAAGTACATATGGGAACTTGAAGGGGTTGATCTCTTCCACGGGTATGTCAACTCAAACAGCTTTAGAAATAGGAACTTCGTGTATGAAAATTGGACAGTGCAGGGGGAGGAAAGGAATAGCCCAAAATCAGGCCTTCTTTAATAATTCTGTCGTGTTTTCCTCTCACCAGATTAAAGAGGCAGCTGATATTATTCAGAAACTGCATTTGATTGCGCAGGAACTGCCTTTTGACAGGTAAAAATCTATCTGAACATCTTTTTAAGAAAATAAATCTTCGCATAGCTGTGATTTTCCTGATGCTTCCCTTGTCTCCCTTTTTGGTGCAGTGCTTAGTGATTCATGGAGCTTTTGAGCTGGATTGTGTGCTTATTTCTCTCTCCTCTATTCTCAAATTTGTGTTCACGCACTCATGTTGTAGGATCATCTTTACATACACATCCTAAACTGCTTAACAGACTTTTAATGGGATAATTTTGCTTTGCTGACTTAATGCTAGATTTGAATTAGATGCTTGTAGGTTTTTAGGGATATAAAGCGGGTAACTTTTCTGTCGTCTTTGTGCTACATGTTTTCATTTTTAAGCAGAGTGCCTGCTATTCATGATCCGCATGTCTGTGATTTCTCATGTGATGTGGATTTGAATTTAATCATGCTATTTTTTTTTGTTGTTAACAGGTTTTCTGAAGTAAAATCAAAGATAGCAAGTAAGTTATCTATCCAGTTCAATCCATATTCCTGTATTTGAATTGTTAAAGATGATTAAAGAAGTAAGCAATACTGTCAGTATTACAGTTTTTGCCTGTATTATGTAGCCTGATGGGTTTTTGTTGTTATCCCCTTTCCTCTCCAGGTAAGTACCACGATTTAGAGTGCCAGTTAATTCAAGAGTTTACCAGTGCTCAACGGAGAGGAGAAATCTCCAGAATGAGAGAAGTAGCAGCAGTTTTGCTTCACTTTAAGGTAAAAACTGAGGGGTTTAATTTAAATACATGACTAAAACCAACCCCCGGTACAATAAATGCCTGTTTTGTGTGAATGTGTTTGCGTGGGCACAGCCCTCATGTCAGATAACACATGTAACTTCAGAAGTACTGAGGGCTTCAATCTAAAATCAAATGCAGGGGAATAAAGGAGGCAGATGAGGGGGATTGGGGGCAGCATCAGTAGAGAATTTTCTAAGATAATCTCTTCTTGCAAGTCAGTGTGAACTGACTTGTATGCTTGAGAAAGAATGCTGAAACTTGAGGTGTAGATCCATGTAGAGTGGTGGTAGATCTGTAAGAAAAATGAGTTTGGAAAAGTCTACATGTTGAATGGATCTGTATTTTTTTTGCAGTAACTTTTTCGTAGGCCTTGTGTTTCCTTGATTTCATTTCATATTGAAAGCATGAACAGCCTCCTCTAACACTGAGTTGTTTTGCTCCTTCCATAGGGCTATTCCCACTGTGTTGATGTGTACATAAAACAGTGTCAAGAGGTAATGCAGTTTGTTTTACATTATTTCTTTCTTTACGTTACATTATCAATTTATTTAGTCCTATAGGTTGTTGTAAATATATTCTGAAGTATGCTTCTCAATCCCTAGGGTGCATTCCTGAGGAATGATGTCTTTGAAGATGCAGCCATTCTCTGCCAGAGAGTGAACAAGCAAGTTGGAGAAATCTTTAGCAATCCAGAGACCGTGCTAGCCAAACTCATTCAAAATATCTTTGAAGTTAAACTTCAGGTATTTCAGATTTTAACATGTTGAAGTTCATTGAGGAACCTCTTGAAAAATATTTTATCTATTAAATATTTTTTTTAATTATCTAGTAATAGTAATTAATGAGAATTTACAATATTTGTAATCTTTGTGGAATGGTATAGAATCATAATTCATTACTCTGTAACAATTCAGATGGATAATCAAGCCCATATCAAATAAATCTGCTTGTGCTCTGAATACAGGGTGACTGAGAATACTTAAATTCAATATGTAAAATTATTAGGGAATTGCTGTGTTCATTGGGTAATTCATGAGATGTCATACACATATTTGATTTTTTCTCTATGCCCCCTACCAAGAATATGTCAGGAAAAGAACTTCCACATTCCATATCTTTAATTTGCTTGCTCTTGGATTTGGGTGTCATGTGTGAGGTTAGGATTGAATAAATGAAAATAATTTATGTTGTGAATGCTCTCTTGCAGCTAATGCAATACGTATACAGAAATCCAGATTAATTAAAAATACTAAGTTTTTCATCCTGCAAATACATTCATTTAAGTGCTAGAAGTCAACAGCATGACTTTCCTTGCAAAAAGCAATTTCCCTGTAGATGTTGTTCTTATAGTGTAGAGATTGAGCTTGTGTTTCAACCCCAAGTTTGTGTGTCAGTTTTGAATTAGTATTTTATGGTAAATAATATTTTAGTCCAAATATTCAGTGATAAGAAGGCTCTAAGCTTGTATCTGCTTTGTGTATGTATTATGATAAGCAAATATGTAACCATCTCCATTGCCTACTGTCAGCTGCAGAAATGCCCTGAGGCTTCCGGTGCTTTTGATTCTTAAAATGAGGGGATTTTGTGTCAGTTGGTCAAACATATTTTCAAAGCCTCCTGTCTTTTGTCTTTGCTTCACACATTACTGTTTTGTATTATTAAATAATTTTCTCTTACAAGTGCATTTAACTCTCTCTGTGGATAATGCAGGAAGTGGAAATTTGAGATTTAAAAACAAAGGATAGATTAATTACCTTGGGTGAGACCTACACTTTGCAGGAAATTCCATATAATCTGGGAAGTAGTGAGTATGGGCTGTGGTTGTCAGTTGATCTTCTAACAGATGCACCAAATTTTGCAGAGTTATGTGAAGGACCAGCTGGAAGAACACAGGAAATCAGATGCAGAACAGTATCTTAAGAATCTCTATGATCTGTATACAAGGTATTTATATATCAATGATGAAATTATTTGATCAAAGTTATTGGAAAATAAATGGATTTATTATGAAGAAAAAGAAGTCAAAAATGTAAACTTCTCGTAAAAGCTGAGAAAAAATTGTCTATTAACCTTTACAGTGATGGGTTTCCTAAAGAAAATTTAAAATGGCCATTGTTATTTTCAGTGGGAATTATTGTGATCTTCAAGAGTAATTTTCAAACTGTACAAAACCCAGTCCTCCCCATCTCACTGACAACTTGATTGCAGTGGTGCTGAGTGTAATTTAACATGAATTATGTGAAATTCTTTACTTCAATGTAAAACTGCTCCAAGTCTTAATCACCATCAGGGTTCTGTTGTGCTGTGTACTTTACAAACTTGTAATGCTGTTATTCATCCACATTCAACCTTTTCCTCCCCTTCCCTTCTTTGTTTCTTTTGCATAAAGAACCGCTAATCTGTCAAGCAAATTGATGGAATTTAACTTGGGTACTGATAAGCAGACTTTCTTGTCTAAGCTTATCAAGGCCATTTTCATTTCCTACCTGGAGAATTACATTGAGGTGGAAATTGGCTATTTGAAAAGTAGGAGTGCTATGATTCTGCAGCGCTATTACGATTCCAAAAACCACCAGAAGAGGTCCATTGGCACTGGAGGGTAAGTTCCTTATGGGAAGTTTCATAATTTTGAAGTGGAAGGGAGGTGGTGAGGGGAGAAAGGTTGTATTTGCCATGTCAGATGTACAGTGATGAACTGCCAAAGACCTACAGCTTTTTATAATTTGCTTTCACTTTGTGTTCTGATCAAAAGTGTGTTGCTCTCAGTACATGTGAAATGTACTCAGTGCATGGTATTTGTACGTACTGGAAATGAAAAATACCAGTTAAACCTATGTTTCAACTTAGGATCCAGATCCACAAAAGGACTGAAGCAAAACTAAGGTACCTAAAGCATGTATATGTGTGTATCTAAAAGCATACATTTTTTTTCACCTGCCCAGGTCTTGTGGTCCCCTCCCAAGACCTAGGAAGGGGAAAAGACCATAGCAATGTCAGTGAGAAAGCTCTTAGTGAGCCCAGAAGATGCAATGGACTTAGAGAAAGGTAAAACAAGACTTCATTATCCTCAGGGTAGAAAAACTAATGAAGGAGTAGTGAGAAGTGGGATAGGAAGCATTAAAACTTGTGTGAAGCAGAGGTGCTAAGGCTACTGCACCTTTGAAAGAGCTCCTGGGTTCAGTATGTCAGGAATGAGGAATGATATAGAAAAAGCAGCCATGAAGTAATTAAAAAAAAAAAAAAGAAAAAAAAACAGAGCTGAAAATTTAATTTTCTTGGGGAAAATTAAATTTATTGTAGTGTGTAACTGTATGGGTTGTTTTATGCATGGAAATGTGTCGGAGCATGCTTGACTAAATAAAGGACTGCTGAGATAATGGATGAGGATGAGAGGATTTGTGGGTGTGGATGAGATAGGAAGCTCTCATTAGTGTTTGGAAAGTGCAGTGTGACAGAGTGTACGGAGGCTAAATTTGTCCACAGAGCATAAGTGCTGTAGGATTCCAGTGAAATTACTCTGATCCCACAAAGGGGAATAGCTGCTCCCATGTGTGAATGTGCCATGCTAGAACGCAGTTGACCATGGAATCAGAGGTGGTAGTTTTGCATTTACAGGCAATTTTTTTGTTTTTAAAGCTTGCAAGACTTGTCTTAATGCTTGCACATCCTAAACTGTGTCTCGGGTCCTGTTTTTTAAGTTAACAACTAAAAGATCCTAAATTGTTGTTGAGTTTGAGTAGCAAAATTTCCACCCACTGAAATCTTCTTGGGGTCTGTCTTTATTCCAGTATTCAGGACCTCAAAGAGAGACTGAGGCAACGAACAAACTTACCCCTGGGGCCAAGCATTGACACACATGGGGAAACGTTCCTGTCACAAGAAGTGGTGGTGAACCTTTTGCAAGAAACCAAACAAGCTTTTGAAAGATGTCACAGGGTAAGTTTGCTTCCTGTGATCTCCCTTAGTGGTACAATTTTGTGTGTGAGACTAGGCTTTCAGCTTAAGTTTTTGGTTGAGGTGGGATAGGAAGAAGAAAGGTCATTGTTAAATTCTCTCTTCATTTTTTAATGAAAAATGTTTTTCATGGAAATGGAGCCACAGTGGAGGCTGAGGGTTTGCTTTTACATGTGGATCTAGTTGTATCTTGTGGATATTAATGTTGTCTATTTTTGGAAGAAGTGGGGATGGTTAAACCTACTGTCTACATTGCCTTTCTTACTAAATTAGACCCAAGACCTGAGAAACCTTTAGTTGCATTTTCTTTTCCTGCTTTAGAAATACACTGAATAGTTCAACAGTTGTTTTCCTGCCTCAAGTGTAATTTCTTCTTACATTAGTGAATGAGCACCAATAAAATGCTGAGAGGAATAATCTTAAACATTGTTTACCTTGGTAACGCACTGCAGTTCTTTAAATGCTTTAGACTAACACGAAAAAGGTATTTTACTTTTGATTAAATTGCTGGTTTTGCTGCCTGTCAATCATTTTTGTCTGGTACTTGGTGTAAATGAAAACCCTTGAAATTTAATTGCAGGCTTAAATGTTAGTGATTTTTTTATTAGCTATGCACACTGATTTCTAGGAAATTTTAATTCTTTTACCATTCTAAATGAGCTTAGGGCAGAAAAACTTCAGATATAGACTTAAAGGGGCCAAAGATAGGACAGGATACAGACACAGGACTGTTACCTGCACACATTGGGGTCACCACCTTCCTCAGGGTGAGAATCAGTGACTTAAGACAAGCAGGTAGATCATTATTTTCCTCAATATCATAGTTGCTAGAAGCAGTTGTTAAATTCATGATATAAACTAACTTTTTCCAAATGTGCATAACCCTTTTTTTCCCCTGCCTTCCCATTGGGATCAGATTTAGTATAAATTATTTAAAAATCATTGTATTGAGGTAGAAACCCCAATGGATCTTGGCATGTAAGGAGAGTTTTAGAAATGAGGCTTTTAGATTTTAGGGGTTTGTGGTCAAGGCAACTCACTATGCAAAAGATAAGTTAGTCCTTGGCTATCTAATTGTGGTATTTATGTCACATTGCAGATGTGTGCAGATACACTGGCTCTGCCAGCTGGGACTGCTTTAGGAAAAATACATTGGTAACTTTGATGTAGCCATATATTGAAATATTTCAATGTTTTGGAGTCTCTGTTGTTGGGTTCTTTGAGTTTTTTGGGGAGACTACAGCAGAAATATTTGAGTGTTGTGTAAATTACCTTGAGTTGCAATAGTAATCTTTCTTCCTTGAAGCTTCATAAAAGTCTTCACCTAATTCCTTAAGAACCAAAGCTGTATTTCCTAGGTACAAAAGCCCTGTCACGTTTTTCTTTAGAAAAGGGATTTACTGACAGGTTGCTGTCCGAAATCCCACATTGCTTACAGCTCATCGAAGTCCAGATGCTGAGTGTAAATGTGGGCATTGCTGCACTTAATAAAAGTGTTCATGCTCCATTGACTCCAGCTGAACTGTGCTAAATGTAGCCGAGGTTCAGCTGCATTATTTTTGCTCCGGTGATAAAAGAACACAAACTGGAGGTCCAGCTAACCCAGTGTCCTGCTTCTCACTGTGGCCAGTGCCAGAAGAGTATTAAAAGAATGCAAATACAGGATATGGATAGAGTAATCTCTTCTGTATACATTTTTCCCAGCATCCAGTGGCATTCAGGTTAGGTAATTCCTGAGATTGCATCCGGAAAACCATTGTAAGGAGTATTAATTAATATCTTCTTTTATTATTACTATTACTATTTTTAGAAACTGTTTATGCTTTCGCTGCTTGTAGCATCCTGTGGCAGCTTCAGTTTACTTGTAAATGCTGAAGAGTTATCAATACTATAGGCTGCTCCTGAGTAATTCTCTGTATGGATACTTTTCATTTAGAATAAAATTCCAATTATTCTGGAATATTTGTTACATTTTAAGCTTATCCCTTATGCAATATCCAATAAACTTTCAAATCTATGTAGAACTGACCTTTAGGATATTTTTTTTCTTTTTCTTTAAAGCTCTCTGATCCCTCTGACTTACCCAAGAATGCTTTCAGAATTTTTTCTATGCTTGTAGAGTTCTTATGTACTGAACACATCGATTATGCATTAGAAACAGGCCTTGCTGGTGAGTACAGTATTTCCTGAACATTTCATCTCCTTGCCCTTTCCGTGCAGATGATTTTTGCTGTGCCTTATTGATTGGCCTTGTTCAGGATGTGTTGGTTAAATGAAATTTGTTTTGTGTGTTTGGGGGTCGACATTTAATGACTTCTAAAGTGTAACTTTCATTCGGGGAATTGATGCACAGATGGAAATGTGCCTCTGTCTTCAAAAACATTTTCATCACAGAAATTGGGACATCAGCACTCCCTACTTCTTCTAATTGTTCTCTGTGTCACAACAAGAAAATACTTTTATATTAAGGCTTAGTGTCTTAATTTTTATAGGAATTCCATGCTTGTATTTGTATATTTATGCATTTTAGAGTGACAGTAAGTAAGAAAACTGCTTTTTTAAAGAAGTTAAAATCTTGACAGTGAGAACCTGTCTTTTTTATTAGACAGCATCAATCTCACATTCTGAAGGAGTTTTTAAATTGACTGTTCTGTTTTGCTGTCAGAAATTTTACCAGCAAGGTATTTCTGTGCTTATGCTTGTTACCAATATAGCTACGAGAAGAATTCTATATATGGCACCGTGGTAAATTTTTGAAACTCTAAGCCTGTGATTTAAGCATTCATGGAAAAATTCTGCATATTTAAAAAGTCATCATGCTAATTATAAGAGCTGCATATCGTTACAATTCTAATGAAACCTTCTTTGCTTTAGGCATTCCCTCTTCTGATTCAAAGAACGCAAATCTTTATTTCTTGGATGTTGTCCACCAGGCCAATACTATTTTCCATTTATTTGACAAGCAGTTCAATGATCATCTGATGCCATTGATCAGGTAAGTTTGTTTTGATTAGCATTTTCTCTGTAAATGGTCTTCGTTTTTTTGGTGAAGAAAGCAAATTTTTTCATTTCTCATCTCTGTTAAGAGGAGTTTCTTCTTGGAGTGGTTCGACTTGATCTTGTGGAAGATAAAATACTATTGTGGGAGGGGGAAGAAGGGAAGTTTAAACAAATTGGTTTCTTTGGAAACAAATGTGGAGAGCATGAGCTCCAGGAGTATTGGTCAGAAGGAGAGATGTTGCTCCTTGGAGACTTTGCTGCTGCATTCCAGGTGGGACTGAAGGGGGTTTGTGGCTGTGCCCTTTTCCTGTTAGGGTGGGAAATCTTCACTAGATCCTGTTGGAAGCAGAAAACCCAGCAGACAAATTTGTTTTGATATTTTAACATTTCAAACATCTTCTGTATTGTTTCAGTTCTTCTCCTAAATTGTCTGAATGCCTTCAGAAGAAAAAGGATATCATAGAACAAATGGAAGTGAAGCTGGATATGGGCATTGATAGGCAAGTAGAGATTTAAACCTTCTCCGAATCTTATAAAACACGCCCTTGTGATACATGTTCACTGTCCTTTTAAGCAGGAATTATTGAATAATTAATAAATTATTCCTGAACACAAAATTGATATTTTAATTTTTTTAAACAGATAAACATTCATTATTGTGCGTAGGAAATTTAGATTTTGTGTGAGCAGAGGGTCACATTTTTCCATGGCAGATTTCTGACCCATAAATGGTTCTGGAAGGATGTTAAAGGATTTTGATTACATTGAAAGAGTGCAATAATTCACTGTTACCTTATTGTCTCAAACTGGTTTTTTTTCTACTTTGAAAGAGGGAGAAATGATGATTGAAATAGGTTAAACACTTGCAGGATTTCCATTAGGAGCAAGGTTTGACAAAAATAGGTTAAATGATTTGCTGGAATCTGTGCAGTGCTATGGATTAGACCGAGTCGTGGAAGTCTGGAGACCTGGAATAATTTCAGTTCTGACATTGACTTGCTTTGAGGTTGTGACTCATTTAATCTTTTTTCTATTTCTCAGAATAAAAATGAGGGGATAGCTATAAAAATTGCAAATTAAAATCACAGCTGTTTTGCAGCAGATGAAAATAATAAACTAACAAGCTTAATATTAGGAAATGGAGCTGTTGTGTGATGCCCTACTTTTGATTTGCTGTATTATTTTCTCTAAGTGCAAAGAAAAAGGTGGAAGTAGGGGATATAAGTGGCAATTGAGATTTTAGCTGCTCCTGCTGCAAGTGACCTTAGAGGTTTAAACACAAAGTTGGAAATACTTGAGGCACTGAGGCCATAAGCTTAGATCTAGACAGATACAGGTCAGTCATCACTATTACAATGGTTTGTATCTGTTTGTGTTAAATAATTAATCTTTTAAAAGTATTAGTAAGACTTAGAAGAACAAGTCCTTGTCAGAAGACAGTACATTCAAAGGTTTGTGGATGGAGAATTCAAAAAAAATTGTGTTTCAGCACATAAAAAAGAGAGATTAGTTTTGAGATTAACGTTACATGTAAAATGTGTTTGTGGGGCTGTTTCATGCTGCTTTGTGGTGCCACTGATGCTGTTGAGAATTGATTGTCTTGCTTAAAGGAATGAGTTTGAAAAATAAAGCAAATTTTCAAAACATTGATGGTTTCAGCTTTATCCAATCTGGAAAAGTCCAAGTGCAGCTTCTTGAAAACTGTTCACAGCAATTATCTACCTCGGTAAAAGTGATTTATTAGCCAAACAGAATTAGTTCAACTGGTTTTCTCTCAGTATGTATTTTGTGTAAATAGCCTTCTGGGAGTATTTATTTCAAATGAAAATTGAACAGAATGCAAGATATAATTTCTTTAAATTTCCATTGGTATGTGGATTGTGGAATGAAGTACACCCGAAATGCAAGCCTGAGCTCTGTGCATAGAAAAAAAGGGAGGTTTTTCCTTCTTTGGATACATGTATTCTTTTCCACCTTGAATCCTTCAAGGCCTGTAATGTCCTTGACAGTTTTCTCTGGGAAGGATGGAGGGGTGAGGGGGGTGACGGAAAGGGGAAGGGAAAAAAGGAGAGCCAGGGGGATGTTCCTGGCCAAAGTGACTACTGGGAGAGGTTTGCAGCCTCCATTGCCTGCTTTGCTGTTTGACCTTTGCTTTGGACTTGAAGGAAATCAGGGCCTTGACCTTAGATAATATTCTGAACAGATAAGTCCTATAAAGGAAAAATAATTGATGCTGTAAAACTCCATTAGATTTCTGGGAACAAGAGAAATACCAAGCTCTGGCAAAGGAAGAGGTTTTTTCTTTCCCCTCACCCCTCCTTCATTTTCCAAGTGTTTTCTGATGCTTGCTTCTGACTAATATGCAATGTGATCTAATTCTGCTAAACTCCTTGGAATGCTTCCTTTGGATTCCCTGCATTGAAGGATGCTATCCAATTTCTCTGGAGAGCTGGATTTGAATGGATTACCTCACAATTAATGTGTCCCCTTTAAAAGCAGCAGGCCAGCAGGCTGTGTGCTGTGCTCCAAGACACTGAACTTGGAGGAAAGAGTTTTTAGGGGTTTTTTTTGGCTGATCCTCCTTTTTTCTAACTACTTATATAAAATTAAGTGTATCTTCTCTGTAGAATTATATTGCAACTCCAGAAGAGAGTGAGTGTGTATGTCTGTTAAATGAAATATTTCCTTTGACATGTCCTAGCACTGCTTCCTTCTTATTAGAAGTGTTTGTTTCCAGTGTACCTTCTGTAGATTACTCAAATGTTAGGTGCTTGGGTTTTTCCCTCACTGCTTTATGCTGCTAAATTTTGTCCAGAATCGTATCAATATATGTAAATATAAAAGTCGAGGAAATGAAAATGTTCCCTTCAAAACCCAATCTGTATTTGTAACTTTAAAGGACGCTGAATTGTATGATTGGACAGATGAAGCACATCTTGGCTGCAGAGCAAAAGAAGACAGATTTTAAACCAGAAGATGAAAACAATGTCTTGATTCAATATACAAATGTAAGTAACCAAAGTCCCAGCTCCTGGGTGTTATCAGGTACAAGATGTTCCTTCCCAAACTCCTATTGGACAATATGTGCATTTGCTTAATTTACTTCTATTTTGCACCAAGCACCTCCAAACTCTGTAGTGGATTATTTTCTCAAGCTGAAAAGGAACATGAGTAGTTTTTATCTAGTGTCAGACACAAATCAGTAGGTGCTGGAGGAGCTGGCACATTCTTTCCCCTCCCAAGAGGCCCAGATTTGGAACAAGGCTTTTAGCTGATAATTAGCTTTGAGCTATCAGTTTCAGAAAATCAATTATCAGGTACTCTCTAGTTGCTCGGTGCTTTTTCCTCTCAGAATGGCAGGAACATGGCAAAACATCACAGGTACAACATGAACATCCTTTGCTGCACAGTGTTGTCTCTCCCACTGAGTGTGTCTGGATCCCAGCCTGGGGGCTGCTGGGGTGTCTCTCATTAGGCTCTTCTTGGGAACAAGGCAGGAAAAAGCAGGGAACAAACTCAATGGGAAGAAGGGAGAGCATTCCCTGAATGCCTGCAGCCAGGTGGGAATGGGAGAAGTGCAGCAGTAGGATGTAGGGTCTGGTACTCTGTGGGAAGGGTGAAGATCCCTGTATGGCTGTTAATTTGGATTTATAATTGTGACTGACAAGAGGTTTCTAATCGCATCCCTCCTTGTGTGAATCATTGAATTAAAAGTCCAAATTAAACTGTTCTATACTGAACTGATATGAACTATAGCTTAATTCAATATTATCTTGCATCCATCTTTCTACTTGCATTTTCGCATCTTTGTGTGGCAAATAAAAAGAAATTTGGAAAGTTACTAATTGGAGAATAAACTTTCAAAACACATCATTGAAATTAGTCAGAGTTAGTGCCTGATGTTCAGCTAATGATGTGGAAGAAAGTAGATTACCTAATTCTTATTTACTTCTTTTTTATTTTTGAATTTAGGCTTGTGTTAAAGTCTGTGGCTACGTTAGAAAACAGGTGGAAAAGATCAGGAATTCCATGGATGGTAAGAATGTGGACACGGTTTTGATGGAGCTTGGGGTTCGTTTCCATCGCCTCATCTATGAACACCTACAGCAATATTCCTACAGCTGCATGGGAGGAATGCTGGCCATTTGTGACGTGGCTGAGTACAGGAAGTGTGCCAAAGACTTCAAGGTGAGCATGTCCCTGAGGAGACAATGATGGCTGTAAATCCTCTCCCGGGAGGAAGTGTTTTGAAGGTGTAGATGGATATTCTGTTATAAGCAACTCTAATTATTTATATCTGTTTTTTTCCTTTGTTTTCTCTTGCCTGCAGATTGCACTGGTGTTACAGCTCTTTGATACCCTGCATGCACTTTGCAACCTTCTGGTTGTAGCCCCAGATAATCTGAAGCAGGTTTGCTCAGGAGAACAACTTGCTAACCTGGACAAGAACATCCTTCACTCCTTTGTTCAGCTGCGTGTTGACTACAGGTCTGCTCGTCTCGCTCGTCACTTCAGCTGAGAGCATGGCAGGAAACCTTGCACCTTTGGGCAGCCTCAGTTGTTAGAAAGCACAGGGAATTATTTCTTACCAACCATGGGTGTAACTTTTGTGGGACAGTGACTGTTCAGAATAAAGCAGCAGCCATATTTAAACCTGACCATGTAGAAGGTGAGCAGGTAAAAACCTGGATGATGTTTCATGTTAGCTCAAGTTCTCCCAGTGAAGAATTTCACAGATCTACTTGCTACTGACTTTTTCTTTTTTTAAATTGGAAACATGTCAGTGTAGGAGAGCAAATGGTGCATTGAAAGTATTTTAGTCTTCAATATTGAATTATCAGATACCATTTGTTAGACTTGAACTACAGAGCATAGCGTAGGTAATGGATTACATAGAATAGACCAGTGTTAAAACATTCTTCATCAATTTTAATGACTTAGACTTCAGCACAGCTAATCATAATCAAATTATCTTTGATTGGTGTTTCTAAGTCATTTCTTTCATTTAAAACGTTATCCTGCTCAATGTAATTTCTTGCTCTAATTAATTAGCTTGGAATTTCTTTGAGATGTAGGAGTAAAACACTATCCCAGAAAGACGTAATTTATTCATTGTGTAACATTCTAAACAGAACTAAAGTGGTGAAAAGTTTTGGATTTTTTTTTATTATTTTTGGTTCTTTTTGTTTTGACCTGATAGTCAAGGGCCCACTGGAATGTACTGGCATTGTATGATCTGACATTATTGTTTCTGTTTGATACCAGCACACTGAATTTTATATATGCTCCTGAAGGAAATGCAGCTGCCTTGCCTAAGGCACCCTTATTACAAGTGAAGGTGCCCATTGTTGGGTTATTATAAAAGAACTTTTTCTCCTGTCTTATTTTGTATGTAAATAAATTCAAATTCTAATGAAGTGAAAGGATAAAATGTAGCCCAGTTTTTCCTATGTGGCAGGAATGGCTCCAGCAAAACCTAGAGTGGAAAATTCTCTTGCTGAAGAGAATTGTTCCTCAGTGCCTGAGCAATATAAAATGTTGAAGTGTGTGAAAGCTGCTCTTCCACTGATCATAACTTTAATATTGGACAGGGGCTACTCTGTGCCTGTTGTGCTGCAGTGTTTATTCAGGTGTTTCTGACATGGACGCATAGTGTGCATACATTGAACTGAAGCAGCAGCGATGTTCGAAACATCTGGGGTGGCTTTTCCACAGGCAGCTTGAAATTGTTGTAAATAGACCTTTTTTCAGAGTGGGCTCTTGTGGAAACCAGGTTGGAACTGCAGTGCAACAAATCCTTTCTAACACGTTCCTTCTACTGTGGGCTCAGCACATTATGGAAACTTCTTTGCCTCCCATCTCCAGAGCAGCATTTCTATCAATTCACTTTATGGGTTGATCAAATAATTTTATTTTCCTCTTCTGTTAATCAATTCCCAGGTGTAGTAGTCAATATTGACATGACTTGTTGGAACTTCTCTTGCTTAGTTGGGATTCTCCTGCTTCATTTTGGATTTAGGGGGGCATTCTGTCAGAGAACAGGGGAATGATGCCAGCCTGGCTCACAGTATCCAGGGAGTCTGGCTGCTCTCCTGGGCTGCTCTGCTCTGTTCCTTGGCCATGGCAAAGCCACAAAGGGGTTTGGACACTGGAGGAGGCACCTGCTTGTACTGCTGCCATTTTTGTTTCAAAAAGCTCTGATGTGAGTTCAGATGATACCTCTCTGTTACCTCTGTAACTGAAAGCCAACAATTTTAAGGCTGTGGTTTTATGAACCAATACAAAACCTTTCTACAAAAAAAAAAAAGTGTCAATTCGCTAACACGTCAGAACAGTGAACATCATCTTGAGATTGCAGATCACAGAAGTGCTTCAGAATTTGTTGTATGACTGTTTGAATTTTTTTAAGGTTGTATGAAATGTATTTACCATATTCCTTGCTTTATTAGCTGTGTTTTCCATGCATATGCTCAGTGCAATATTTCCATTACGCCTGTTAACAGGAGGCAGCAAAAAGTAGGTGAATACTTAAACTTAGATATGTAAACTCTTCCTCAATAAAAAGAATTCCTTCCAGATACTTTTTTTCATTTCATTTCCATGTTTCTCAAAGATATTTATACTCAATTGTATAAGCCCTTCTATTTAAAAAAAAAAAAAAGAAAAAAGAATAAAAGTAATTTTACTGACCAAATTTATCACTGGTGTGAGCTTTCCCCTTCCTTTAAAAAACCTCCCCATGCACACACTGAAAGTTTCTATTTCTGGAGAAGGCTGCATTGTCAGTAAGTTTATTTTATAATACAAGTTGGACTGGGATGGGGTTGGGGAACTGTAATTTTCACACATTTTTAAGTTTAGAGCTCCTAGAGCATGTAATTTAGAAAAATATTTCCAGTGGCTTCTGAATGCAATAAAATAGTATCTAAAATACAAATATGCCTTCTAATGTTCATGTAATGATTTAAAGTATTGCCTGTCTAATGTTCCCTCCTCCAACACAGACATTTATTTATCAGGCTGGCAGCCAAACCTGGGAGGGGGAGTGTGTGTGTGTAATTATGTTGTCTGCAATTGGTGAAAATGGCTTTGCAGTAAATTCTTGTAGGCTGGAAAATAAGCTGGTTTTTTTCCAAGTCCTGTAATTTATTAAGGTCACTTGGTATTTTGTTCCGTTTGCGTGTGCACAGAGGGCAGGAAGGAGTTCTGTAAGAATACCTCAAGTAATGCAAAAAATTGGGAAACAAGTGCTTGGAAATAAATAGAAATAGAGGGTAAGAAGTGAAGAAGACATGAACTAAAAGGATATGGAGAAGGAGCAGTTTGAAATGAAGAAGCACATGAAGGAGGAGGTTAAAATAGGAATGATGGAAACCTGACATACACATCAACCTGGGAGAATAAGCAGGATTGGCATTAAATCTCCACAGCTCCATCCCACCCTGAAATGAAATGAGCCTCTGGAGGAGGGGGGCTGGCTAAAACACCTTGCTGTGGAGCTGTTCATTCATCTTGAGACTCGGATTCAACAGGAGGAGGCTCTGTGTGTGTCTGCTGTGAAGGACAGGTAGTGATGCTGGGAGTCTGCAAGGAGTGGAATTCATCAGCAAGGTGCAGCCTCGGTGGAGGGAAGGAGAATTTGCCAGAGCTGAGCTTCTGATTCTCTTTGAGGACCACAGTGAGCTGGAGGATGGTAAGTGACTGCTGGATTTGAGGGTGGTGTGGTGTTGGCAGAGGGCAAGTCAGGCTGTCCTGGGTATGGTAAGAGGACTGGGAGTTGGATTTGGGGTTTGGTTTTATTTTCCTCTTCGCAAAGTCATTTAAAATCATTGGTGGTGTGATGGAGTGTGGCCTGAATTCACTGCTCCATTTCTATAGGAGGTTTTGGGCCCCTTGAGTCCCTTCCTGGGTAGGGTACACTTTGCCCTGTCCTTCAGAGCACATAGTTCCAGGGTTCTCAATCCAATATGTGCACGGCAATAAACCTTGGCATTCTCAGTTTTGGATGTCATGACAAACTCCGGAGCAGGAGGTGTCTCTTTGCATTAATTTTCATGGTAGTAACGGCCTTAATTCAGATTAGCACTGGAATTGAACCACTCTTGGACAGAGAAACCAGTTTGAGGCAATGATTTTTTCTCTGCAGAGGAAGCAGATATCTAAATAACTGCTTGTCTAACTTTAACTGCAGGTAGCAACCCTTATCCTTTGTCCTTCTTGTCCAGGAGCAGCAGGGAGGACAGCCAGCCATCAGCTCTCTTCTAGAGGACAACAGAAAGGTAGGAGCACCTTTCCTGTCCTCTTGTGCTGGATATTGCCTTCTAAGCATTATTTCTATCACCACCTCCTCTGTGGTAGCTGTAAATGGAAACAGATTTCTGTTTTGCTTCTGCATCAAGGCTGGCATGTTGATTTTTTTTTTTTTCTTTCCTGGTGTTTCTACACCTGTTTTAGAGGAGGGGAGGGAGCCAGATCCCCTGCCCAGTTACATTCACTGCTTTGCTTGTCTTTTCCCCCTCCTAAATTCTAATTTCTTTTGGTGGTAGGTTTCTATACCACATCTTCTGCTTATCTTGGAGTGGGGAAGCAGCTGTGTTTGCCTGTCGTCTTTTCTCTGGTGTGTGGGGCACTGCTTGCTCTGTGTCAATACAGCCCTCAGTGTATGTGGAAACCTTGGTTTCTACTTTTATTCTATTAGCTTTATGTGCCTGTGCCCTGTTTTCCTTTCAGATCTCAGGATTGCACTATCCCTTCCCCTCTGTTACCGCCCTGACAGAGAGAAAAATCTTTAACTTTGCTGTGTGGCTTCTGGGAGACCTTTACATATTATCTGGTGGTTCTTCATCCACGTGTAGCCTGGTAGGAGAAGTGTAGTTCCCTTCCCCTTTATCCCTCTACCTTCCCCATATTCTCTCATCTCTGCAGGTCTCTGTTTCCATCTCCTCTCCCCTGACCTGTACATTATATTGAAACTTCGTGTAAGGGGCCAACCATGGGGGGAAAAGTGTCAGATATCTCAGCTTTAACCTTTAGTTAGTGTGCCAGGAAAGTAACACGAAAAACAAAGTAGAGCTATATATGAATTGTATCCTTGAGAACAGCATAAATCAAAATTACTTGTTTTGATACTTGATTGAAGTTTTCTTTGTAATTTATTTATTTGTAACTGAAGTTCATCCTGATATGGGATGAAACTAAATCTGAAGCTTGCTTGTAGCAGTCCCAGCTCCTGCTCATCTGCACTGCTGTTCTTCCTCTGTGAAATGAGAAAGCTTTGGAGCTGAGGCTGGAACATGACTGAGCCACAGGCTGTGGCAATTCCCACCCTTGCCATGCTAAAACCTGTCCTGATCGTGGCTGAGCAGCTCATCTGTGCTGCGAGGAGCCAGCAGCCTGTGTTCCCTGACCAGCTACCCCTTACTGAAGAACCTTTTCCTAATATCCAGTCTCCTTCGGGGGTCAGAGTTGTTCCACCCCACTAATGTAATTTTAGAGCATCTCAAGAGAGCCACAGCTGTCAGTGCTGGCTTGTTCAGCTGATCTTCCAATGAGCAACATTCTTTGAAAGCTGCTATTTTAAAATTCTTCTTCTTGAAGTATTTTAACCTCCTCTCTCTCTCCTTTCACTGAAACCCAAAATCATCTGTGAGGCTGCTGAATCCAGAGCGTGAAGGAGGAAATGCTGGTTTGGGATCACAGCATCACGGCAGCACTGGCTGCTGCTGAAAGCTCCTCACGCTGTGTTTTGTGGTTCTAAAACCCGGATTTAACAAGGATACAGAGAATGGACTGAGAGCTGTTGGTCCCTTTCATTTGTCCCCTTTGTGTCCCCTTTGCACAGTGGGACTCTAAGTTTTGGGGCTGTTTCTCCTCCTCAAAGGAGGCTTTTGACCGCGCTCTTCCCTTGAAATGTGTTCACTGTGGCTTAGTTTCCCTGAGGCTGCAGGAGCTGGCTGAGAGAAGGCGGCAGGCAGACGACGTCAAGATGGCGAAAGGGACAAGTTTATTTACAAGAAGGGTTTTTATACCATTAATATTCTAGCAACTATTGGTCAGAAAAGAAATCCACCTCCTAAAACCATTGGTCACAGCCAAATAACACCTGATACCAAACACAGAGATTAAGAAAGTAAAAGAATGCAACTTATCTATGTTCTCCCTGAGAAAGAACAGAAAGAATTTCAAAACAGTGCAACCACAGTTCACCTTAAGCCCACCTCATCTTCTCAGGGCTGCCCTTGCCCTTCTCAGCCCCATCCCACCCTCCCTTCCAGCCGAGGCTGTGTCCTGGCACAGAGGAGCCCTGGCAGTGGCTTGGATGTACAGCTGCTCTTCCTTGGTGGCCATCAGTCTGTTGGGGACTGGAGCTGTTGTGCTATCAGAGTTCAGCCTCACCAAGGGCCCCTCTTTGCTTCGAAAGAAGGAGACTGTGGAGAGAAGAAGTGCCCAGAACCAATTCCAAGTGTCAGGATAAACAGCGCCTGCTGGAATGCAGGGATCAGGTTCACCTGGGTTGAAAATGGTCACTGTGAGCCCTCCTCTGCTTAACTCATGTTTGAGCGTTATGGAAAAGCCAGGGAACACCAGCTTGCATTTGAAACATTTTTATAACATCCATTTTACTGTAAACAGTTCATTAAAATGACTTGCTAAGTCTTAGGCAAGTGGATTTTTGAAGGTTGCTCATTTTACTTATCCACCCAAAGTCAATTTGAGTATGAATATATAACATTTTACTCATAATAGCAAACAACTTCAGAGAAGAGACATTTATTCTGGAGGCAGAGATTCAAACTAGACAGCAATGATGCATTACAAATATATAATTATTTGCACTAATATTTGAGCAGGTGGAATGGATTAGTACATGGTCAACATTGCACTGCTGATAACATGTATTTTTCTATATTAATATGTACTGTGCAACATGTATTAAAATTGTCAATAATTCATTTTAACAGAGATAGCAATATTTATATTGCTGTGTTCTACAGACAGCAGAGTGAATTGTTAAAATGTGTAAAGCTGGGCTAGATTTAACTTAACTTTGTTTCCCAGCATGTGTGTTTTTAATTACTCATTAAGAAAAAAAAAATCACCTTTCAGCCTGGAAAGCTTCTTGCTCTTCTGTGGAATTTTGGATCCAAGTCCTTTCCTTCTCTGTCTAGCCTGTTAGGGAAAGGCTTGAAATAAGATCTGGAAGACTCAGCCCAGCCCCTGTTAAAGGTGGATTCCTTCTGTGGATTTTCCTGAATTAATTGGAGATCAGGCTTATATTTTATTTTTAAGACCTATTTTGTCCTCTGCTATGTTGCTCATTGTTTTCCCTTCCTAACACATTTTTGGAAGCCTCTGTGGGTAAAGTTAGTCTGTTTAGCCAGTGAATGCATCTCCTTTTATAAAGAAGGATCAAGAGGAGACATTCTGGGATAAGCAGGAAATGCAACACAGGGTGAGCCACTCAGTTTTAGAGGATCATCTTACACTACCAGAGGGCAGGGTTAGGTTCAATATTAGGAAGAAATTCACCCCTGTGAGGGTGGGGAGGCCCTGGCCCACACTGCCCACAGCAGCTGTGGCTGCCCCATCCCTGGAAGTGTTCCAGGCCAGGTTGGATGAGCCTTGGAGCAACCTGGGATGGTGGAAGGTGTCCCTGCCCATGGCAGAGGATTGCAATGAGATGATATTGAAGGTGCCTTCCAACCCAAACCATTCTGTAATCTTGGATCGTGTTGTCTGCCAGTGTTTCTTGACAATTGTTTTGTTCCGACATGCAGATCTGGGGTTGTATTTGAGGGAAAAAAATGTTTTTTGCTGCTTTTTTCCTCCTGGGGAAATCTGTCTGCGGGGAGGCAACTAAATTGCAAGCAGCAGCAGTTCAAAGCAGCCAGAATCCCTGCATCCATCTGAAGACTTTAAAAGAACGTTCCTGACCAGCCAGACACAAGTTCAACTGGGCTAGTGAATCTCTCCATTTGTGTATCTTTTTTTTTGTATATATGGGGTTTTTTGGTATATATGCTGATATATATTCGTCTCAGAAGGGGCTCTGGGGATGGATTGCTCCTTCCTCTTGTCCAGGCTCCTTTATTCTGCAATAGCATCTTACATTTGAAAAGCTTCTTTAAATGTGGAAAGACATCTTTCTTCAGTGTCAGAGTATCTGCAATAAATGTCTGCGTGAACTGAGCCCCCAGTCGAGACTAAAGAAAAGTCTTGCTTAGCTGTTGAGAGTCAACTTGCTGCTTTTTCATTTACTTTTTTCTTCCTGCAACAGTGAGAGCCTTAAATAGTAATTTTGAGGCAGAGCTTGAAGTCCAGGTCTTCTGAAGGAGACCAGAAATAGCTGGCTTATGTTTGCTCAACATATAGGGCACAGTGCCAAATTCACTGCTGGTGTGAGCAGCTGTAACTTTGCCAGCTTCAATGGAAATATGAATTTTTAAAAGTCCATAAGCACGTTAGACACATACCTTTGTCTTTCCACAATTAGTTTTGTTGCCTGCGTAGCATGAGGCTTTCTGTAGTACATAATCCAATGCCTAAATGTAGTAATTCCAATGCACTTGAGATCAATTAGATTTGTACTTTTAAACTCAGTTTTGTCTATAAAGATAATGTTATATTGCTGAAGGGATTTGGTATTTAAAGTGTCTGAACAAGTCTAAGTGGCTCTTGGGCATTATAATTTTTATTTAGCTGCTTTTAGCCCAATCACTAATCAAATTAAAACCTACCATGACTGGTGTATAACTCAGAGCAGTCGATGGAGCCTCTTTTGCTGATAGCACTTAATTTTTTGATGAGAGGGGTGCTAAGGTGGTGCTTTTGTTAGCAACAAAAGACTCCTCTTTTCTGCAAATTGAAAAATACTCCAAAGTGACTTTGGGGGAACAAAAAGATGTAGGTTCAAGGTTGTAGTAGTCCCTGCAATGATGGGCAAAGATCTCTTTGAAGTCCTTACACTGCGAAGGCTCTTTGCTTTAAAGGAAATGACTTTATTTGGTCTTTACAAACAACAATCCTGTAAGAATAATGCTGCTGGTTGTGTGAAGGGAGGAGAGGGAGGGTTTGAAAGAGCTGTCGGCTTCCCTCTAGGACATTATTCCAGAAGGTACCCTCAGATTAGGCCACTGGAGGGACAATTCCTTGTGCAGCAGTGATATGATCCAAAACATGGGTTGTTTCCATCGAGAAAGCAGAGCCATTATTTGTGCAGTGTGTAATTCCCTCTGTGTTGGTGTTTTCCATTCAGAGCCACCATGTGAGGTAAGATACAGGAAGGTGGGCAGCTTTCTGCTTTGTTTCATGGGAAAATGGTGCGTTTAGCAATGTGAGGGGCTGAGGTGGAAAAGAGAAGGCAGGAAATAATGATTCAATGGCAGTGCCGAGTGCCCGACTGCTCAGTCACGTCACGAGGGCAGAAATCATCAGCAGTGTCAGCTGAAGATGAGAGTTCATCCTGGGGCTTTATTTCCAGGACTCAATAAGGTCCTAATCAGGCTCAGGAAATGTCTGCTCTTAGAAACTCCTAAGAGTCTGTCAACTTCATTTAAAAAAAATGGCATGAGTGTCAATTGTGCTGTCAGACACACTTTTACATTTGTCTCCAGCTTCGAGTCGGAGTGTATTGCTTTTAATTGTCAGTGCCAGATAATTGCTTCATGCCAAAAAAGACAAGGAATAGCTCTCCTTGAGCATTCCCTGTATAAAATAGACACAGAAAGGACTAGATGTGCTGAGGAAGCTACGGGAGAGTGACGTAATGTTTTAAAAGTTTTTGTTTTAATTCAGTGGGTAGTTACTTTTTGGATGTCTAACTGTGGATTCCAAGGGGAAATGGAACAGAGCCAGTTCTGAGATAAAACAAGATTGCAGAAGACAGCACAGCTACTCTGCACTGCCACACAAGACAGAGCTGGAGCCAAAAGAAGGAAAAGTGGAGCAGTTCCCCAGGCATGGTAACATCGTGGGGGACTGATCACCAAATTCCCATTCTGTGAGTTTGGATGGGCACTGTGCTGCTTGTGCAGGCTCTCTATATCATGCTCTGAGAGAGAAGGGATCTATTCCAAAGCCCAAGTCATCCTGCCATGGAACTAAAGTAGGACAGATGATTTGCTTCCTAGAAGAGTCTCAGTTGCTTCATCACTTCGGAAGGGATGCAAGGCACTTGCTTAGACCAGCTAAAATGAGATGCCTGACAAGGAAGACAACCTCACCTACTTGTAGAGGCCAAGAAAGCCATGGCTACTTGTTGTTTTGACCCCTGGAAACTGTTTAATGAATTCAGCTTGCATGGCTCATTGGGTTTCATCTTCCCTCCCAAGTGGAAGAACCTAGAGATGACTTTGCTTCCCTGCTGAGTCTGGTGGTGGACTAGAGAGCAGAGAATTCGATAGCAGGCAAATTCTTCCTTTCTGTGTGCAGGAATTGTCTTTCTGAAGGCTGCACAGCCCCTCTGGCTGCTGTGGCACAGCGCTGCTCAGGGGTTTATCTCATGTGAAGGAGCACGGTGGGAACATGCTGATGCAGGCATGGAAACTGCTTCCCAAATTGCTTTGATCTTGGTCTCTTTGGTGATCACAAAGCCAAGGGATGAGCCTCTTCTGGAGGAGCCATTCTGTTGCGACTGATGAAGAAAACAAGCAAATGGAGGAGCAAGAGAAAAGAGGTTAAACTGGACAAAAGGCTTGGACTGAAATCTGAAAAACCCTTCCTTTATTTCTCTTTGCTTTACTCTAAACAAGTCTTTGATTTCTTTAATCTGACACTGGCTAACTTCAAACAAAATGACTTTTCTTCTAGCTTGGTTCCCTTCTGCTTGGCATCTCTCTCCCTGCACACCTGCTGGTGCTTGGCAGAGCAGAACAGGCTCCCCGTGCTCCCCCTGGGTCCCAGCCCTGCCTGCCTGAGCGGCAGCTGCTGTCTGACCGTTTGCTCTGCTCGGGGCTGGCCACTCGTCTGACGCTGCACAATGAGCTGGGCTGCAACTTAGACAATCTACAGATGCCATCCATCTGTTCCATCGCTGGCTTCTGGGAGAAATGGGCTTGCAGGTCTCTGTCCTGATTCTTTTTCCACAGTGAGCTTCCCTCTGTAGGTGGAGGTGTGCACTGCTGGGCCTGGTCTGAGAGGTATTTTGGTATTTCAGAGCTACTCAGGCGCTGTGTTGGGGTGCACCTCGTGTCTGTCTGCTTCCTGCAGGGCTCTGGTCATGACCTGCCCTCATATGTCCTCACTGCTTTCACCCTCTTGTTTTCCAGGATCCATTTCTAGCTAAGGCTTATCAGGTCGTAACAGCAATAATGTCTGTTGCCCTTCCCAGAGCAGCTGAAGAATTAAGAGATTTTTTTTTCCCCTCTGTGCAGCATTGAAGGTTATTTCCAGCCACCCTATTTGCCCTTCTTTGTTATGAACTGTGAATCACAAAACATCTTTTTGCCCCATCAAAGGATCCTTTGGCCTTCCTGGTCAGTTTATTTTTTTTTAAACAAGTTCCCTGAGTCTGAGAGTCCCTAAAGCTGAAGGCCAGCACCAACATCAAGGAGAAATTATCTATCTTCTTCTGAAGAAAATCCTGGGTATGGCTGGACATCCTCCTGGATGCCCATCTCTCCCAGGGTGCTTCCATCTGACCTGCCATTCTCTTTCAACTCTGCCTTGGGTCTACCTTACCTGGAGGCAGTTCTGATCCTCAGCACTCCCTCCCCTCTCCTCATCCCTCCTCCCAAGCCACCGCACACTCCTCAGCCAAGGCATTTTTGGCAGGATAGGCAGGAACTATTCCAAGAATAGGATCTTCACCAGTCAAACAGTTGCTTGTCATCTTGTCCCCTCCTGATTCACAGGTGGCTTTGAGCTTCCCCGTCTGGCAACACAGGAGGCAACAGCTAACAGAGCCTCGATGACTGAACTCAATGTAACAGCAGAATTTGGAATGACAGGATGAGAGATCACCTTTTTGCACTGTGGTACCCTGAGGGCTGGCTTCTTATCCTGCAAAATCCTGGAAATTGTGGTTGACATCAGCCTTGATGGAATGAAAGACGTGTCACATCCAGCCCAAGGTTGCCTTGCTGTGTTTAGTGTTTGATTAGTTGGTTTTTGGCATCACTATCTGCCTCCTGTACCTGTTGAGGGTGTGATGTAGACTCACTGTGCCAGTTTATAATGTGAGTTTAATTTTTACTCACTTGGATTTTTCTTTAGTACAGCCTTTGCAGGTGGGAAATTCACCTATATTTGTCCTTAGCTGCATGGCAAGTGTGGATCTTACTGCTGATATTCCCAGATTAGGATAGACATGGGATAATTCAGACTGAAAGGGATCTCAGAAAGTCACCTGGTCCTCCCACCCCCCACTTTTAAAGCAGAATCAGCAGTGAATTCAGGTCATGAAGAACACTGCATTTAACAGCCCTAAAAGAAGGTGCAGAAGCTGATTCACTGACTGTGTGCATCTTAGCCCTGTTAGTGTTAATTTCTTTTATTGTGTTGAACGCTGGAGTAAACCAAGCCTGGTTTCCTGGGGAATGATGTCCAGCAGGTTCCTCACTCTGCTCAATGATCTGAAAGGTCTTTGCCACCCTAAATGATTCTGTGATTCTGAGCTCCTTTAGATCACTGTGGAGCAGCCTCTGTGCTGTGCCGTGTCCCACAGGTGATGAGTGGCTGTGGATCCTCGTGAGACACACAGCGTCTGGCACATCTCCTGTGCATTCACATATGTTCTAACTGGACACCAGTTCACACATTTCAGCTGGCCAACAGATGGGATAAACAACAAACTGCTGCTGAGCTCTCTCTGCAGTTTGGGGACACACTGATTTGTATTTCTGATCTGTGCATTGAATTTTTTGCATAAAATTTATTGGAGCTTTTTTTTCTTTTTTTCTTTTTTTTCTTTTTCTTTTTTTTTAATGTGCTATCCCTAGAAATCAATAGAAACCTAGAATGGTTTGGATTGGAAGGGACCTTCAAGTCCATCTCATTCCATGGGCAGGGACACATTCCACTAGGACTAGGCCAGGTTGCTCCAAGCCCATCCAGCCTGGCCTGGAACTCTTCCAGGGTTGGGGCATCCACAGCCTCCTTGAGCAACCTGTGCCAGTGTCTCAGCACCCTCCCAATAAATTCAGAGAGAAGAATCAATTTGGATATATCCATGGCAAGACCCTGAGCTTACCTGCTGCCTTCAGTTTAGGAAAAAGCTTTACATTTAGTCCCTAACTTAGGGAAATGTGAAGTCACTTTCCATGTGAAATCACTGCCATCACACCTGATTTAAAGCTCAGCTGGTCAACTCTGCTTGTGAGACAGGTTCACTCAGACCCTGGCTGAGATACTTGGGGTTTGCTTGGCCAGTTGAAACAGAGACTTTCCATGGAAAGTAATCCAGGGTTATTCCTGTGCAGAAGTCCAAAGGCATAAATCTGAAGTCACTCATCCCCAGGCTTGAGGGATTAATATTTATTACGCTGTCCTGTGGCAGCAGAGAGCTCAGGATGGATTTGTTATGCAGATTTTTGCCTGAAATGCTTCATGGGAGCCCTCTGCTCCATGGGTGCCCTCCCAAACGATATTTATGCTTGTCTTGTACCAGCACAAAAGGCAATGGATACTCCATAAAAGTCAGACTCATTTGGTGAGCAGTCAAAGATGGTTTTGGGGACCACATCATGCAGAAAGGGAGGTGGTGTGAAGCAGCAGAGGAACTGTGCCCTCTGGAAGGATTCCTGTGGAAGCAGGACCCTGCTGGGAATGTCTGTTTCCTTCTTTTCCATGCCCAAGTGGCATTCAGTGCTGTGATTCTCCACTGCTTTCTGTCCACGTGGCGAGTGAGGTTTTCTTGTGTTTCTGACATTCAGTTTGTATAGGAATAGAAAAATAGCTTTAAATCATATTTAGAATAATAAGTTCTTGCTCTGAGATGGACACAAGTAATTTTTGAAGTTCCTAAGCAAGGATGGAAAATGTTAAATACTTCCCCAAGCATTTTAGCCACTTAAGTTCTTGATTCTCCAAGGAAAGCTTTCTTCCCCTCCCTCCCTCCCTCCCTCACACCTCTGTGAAATTTGGGGTTTTTTTGCAACGGGGCTGTCATTTGAGGTCAATACTCAAAGAAGGAAAGGTGCCTCAGTCATAACCCAAGCAGAGAAATAGTTAAGCAACTTAAGCTGTGTAAGCAAAAAAAAAGAGGGGAAAAAAGTTGCCAACATATTTCTGACAAAAGACAGGAAAATGACAGGCTGTTTGGGGCATGCAAAAAATTTTTCCTTTCATACATATTGACAGCCAGAGGGGGGTTATTATTGAGAATATGGGTAAAGTTACTGCCAGTTTCTGCTGGTACTCATGTTTTAAAAGAAACTATGGAAACCAGGAGTAGGAATATTAATTAAGTTCAAATTTGGAATGCCTTTGCCAGGAGTGGCTGCATGAATTCAATGAAGCAGCCTGTTGGGTTGCAATTCACTATGTTGTTTGCAATTTAATAGAATGCTGAACTTTTCATAAATTAACATGTTGTTTCAATAATCTGATTAAAAGGTTATATGTTGATAAGATTAGCCTTAGCTGAGTTTTTTCCTTTTCTTGCTTAAAGAACCAGCGTATATTTTCTTTAAACAGTTTGCAACTATAAACTGTACCTTAGGGGCAAGGTCTTTGACTCCTTTAGATTTTGGAAGTGAAGATGGAGTCAGTGCAGCTGTGAATTTATATCACTGAGGGGATGATCCTTGTCCCCAGGTTCTGGTGACCATCTCAATTATAAAGGTGTTCCAAAAAACACTGATTTTTGAAAAGGCTTGGATTAACTGTGGAAGATGACTTAATCCCATTTTTATGGAGCAGGATGGGATGTGTGTTTTCTCTGCTGGTAGCTAAAGGAATGGAAACACCGAACACAAGGTGGAAATGCCTTCCAACAGAGCAAACAGGTCCTTGTTTGTGCAGACAGGTCCCCTCTCTGCCCCATTTCTTGAGTGCTTTCTCTTCTCCCTGGGTCCAGTCCCACAGCTGCTCATCCCTGCCCAGCTCTCCACAGACCCTGCATGTCCAAGTACATCAGTTGGCACCACAATTGCTGGGCAGAAACACCAAAAACCCCAGAACGACCTGAATTTCACATCAGATAAGGAAAACCACATACCTGGAAAATCAGGTGCTCAGTTTTGAGTCAGGGCCCAAACTGCAGCCACTTCTCTTAACTATTCCCATAAATTATTCCTGGTTTATGTCCCAATCCTGAGCTCAGTTCACTGAGCTGACACTCACATTCAGTGTTAATGTTTGTTGACCGCATCTCCTTTTCCCGTGGTCTTTTCTGTCAGCCAAGGAGAGACTTTCCAAGTGGCAACTCTCACTTTGCCCAGCTTGTAGCTCAGCCAGGGGAAGATGGGAAAAGTGGCAGAGGAGGAGGTGGGGGACAGAGCTGGAAGGCTGTGTGGTGTGCAGGAGGACAGGTGAGCTACCCAAGGGATGCTGCTCTGCTTTTAGGAGCACAATGAAGTTAGGAGCGTTCCAGGTAATTCCCTCAAAGCCCTCCACGAGGGAGTCGGTGGTGCAGGGAGGCTGCCAGGTCTGGGGAGGAACAGAGCAGCTGCTCTGCTTTTTAACTGCCTTACATCTTTGTGGTAAGAATGGGGACTGTGTTCAGAAAGCACTCATTAAGCCAAAAATAACCCCCCATTTTTCTGTGAAAAGTGAGTTATAAATATAATCACAGTCAGCAGTAGATCTCAAATCTAAATTGCATGCTTTGCTGAGGTTTTTTTCCCCCAAGCAGAGGTGAGGGGATGGCAAAGATGCACTTCCTGGCCGTGGTAGAAGGGAGGCAGCCTTGTTTCAAGTAATGCTGCTTCTGGGCGATAATCCAAAATGCACAGTAGGCAGAAGTTAAAAGGAAGTGCTTGCTTTTAGGTTTTTAAACTATATCCCTTAATCCTGGGTGATGATTGACAATCATGATTTAGAGTATGAGGTGCCCCTTTCTAATCCGGCAAGTTTGATGTTATTTGCGTATCTAGTATGGCTTTATTCAACTAAAACTAAATGGGAGCCTGTGCAATTGATGCCACATTTCAGAGATGAGTCCTGGACTGGGAGTCTATTTACAGATTAGTGGATACACAGCTTCCATAGTAGTGGCCTTTTTTAATGCATGTGTGTGTGTGCAATTTAAAGACTCCAAAAGGCAAATTTACAATTAAAATGTTTCTTGCTGGTTAAGAATACTAGTGGGAGACTTTTTACATAATTTAAGTCACCGTGAAGGGAAGCAATATACAAGATTATATTAATCCTGGTTTGATAATTATAGTAAAATAAGAATACATGATTGTATTGAATAGCGATAAAAAAGCTATCATTTATTGGCTTTGTGTTTTTATTATAACATATGTGCTTGATCTTAGTTCCAGCAGAAATGCTTCTCCTCTTGCTGAAGTTTGCAGCAAGTGAATGTAAAATGAAGAGGACAAAACAGTTAATGAGTATTTGCCCAGGATTTGTTTTTTGCAGAGGTGAGCTGACACTTCTTATCTCCTGCGATCAGCAGCTTTTAAACCAATTTTGCTTAAAGAAAAGTAGTAATAGACCATGATACATTAGAAATGGCAAAGAGAGGAAGCATCTGGGGGGGAAAAAAGCAGGATATAACTTAAGCATGTAAAGCTTTGCAGCATCTTCTGCATTTTCTAGGGTTTACTGTTGATTTACCAAATGCAGAGCAGCTAAGATGCACACTCTTGCTGATTGAAGCTTGGCATGTATATTTAGCATTAATCACAAGCAGCTGTGGTGGAGGGAAACCTTCTTTCTAGCCAGCCAGATTATATTAGATTAAAATGATCCATATGTAAGGTGTTGCAATACCTACTACTGGGGCAGGAGGGAAATCACATTATACTTGCAACTAGATTAACACAGGGATTGAGCTGACAAATAATTCTCTCCTGCTTTTTATTTTGTCATGTGGGAGAAAGAAAATGTTGCTAGACCACTGAACTGCCTCGACAGACACAGCTCTGCAATTATTTTGGCCACACTTGCCAGCTCCTGGAGTTGACAGAGGATCCCTGAAGAGCCCAATGCCATGGGAATCACCGAATCATTTAGGTTGGAAAAGGTCTTTAAGATCATTGAATCCAACTGTTAACCCAGCACGGCCAAGGCCACCACTAACCCATGACCCCAAGTGCCACATCCACACAGCTTTTAAGTTCCTCCAGGGATTGGCACTCCAGCACTGCTCTGAGCACCCTGTCCAGGGCTGGACAACTCTTCTGGTGAGGAAATTTTTCTTACCACCCGATCTAAATCTCCTCTGCTGCAACCTGAGGCCATTTCCCCTTATCCTTTCCCTGTTCCCTGAGAGCAGAGCCCGATCCCCCCCCTGGCTGTCCCCTCCTGTCAGGAGTTGTGCAGAGCAGCAAGGTTCCCCCTGAGCCTCCTTTTCTCCAGGCTGAGCCCTTTCCCAGCTCCCTCAGCTGCTCCTGGTACTCCTGCCCCTTCCCCGGCTCTGTTCCCTTCCCTGGACACACTGCATCCCCTCGCATCTTTCTTGTTTTGAGAAGCCAAAAATTGACCCCAAAAATTGGAGGTGTGAGCTCAGCAGTGCCCAGCACAGGGGGACAATCACTGCCCTGGTCCCACTGCCACACTGTTGCTGACACAGGTCAGGTGCCATTGGCCTCTTGCCCACCTGGGCACCCCTGGGCTCATGTCCAGCCACTGTCCCCAGCACCCCCAGGCCCTTTCCCTCTGGGCACTTCCCTGCCACTCCTCCCCAGCCTGGAGCTGCAGGGGTTGTGTGATCCATGGGCAGGACCCAGCCCTTGGCCTCGTGGAATCTCCCACCATTGGCCTCAGCCCACGGATCCAGCCCGTGCAGAGCCCTCTGCAGAGCCTTCCCATGTGAAGTGTCTGATCTCCAGCTACAGAACCCCTCTGCGGGGAGCACAGCCCTGTAAGCACCACAGGCCCACGGCTGGATGGGGTTGGGTGCAAAGTTTGCACCTTGGATGCTGCAGGAGCTGACTGCAGCTGGGAAGGGGAGCCCAGTGTTGGGACAGTGCCTGGGGTGACAATCAGGCTGCCCTGGATGGAAACCTGCTGTGCCAGACCTCGTGGGGCTGTGCCACCAGGAACAGGACCTAAGCACGTGCTCTGTGCTTGCAGACCTCATCTGATATTTTCCTTTGTGGCTCGAGACTGTCAGCAGAGGAAAATACGTGATGTTTTCTGTACTGCCCTGGAGAAACAATAGCTCAATGAAATATTGCACAGAGCTAAGGAGTGGGGAGCAGGGGGGCTGGGCTGGATTTGCATAAGGCCAGTGTAGGAATTTGGCTGCCAGCGGGGCAGGGGGAAGCAGGGGGCTATAGAATTCACTCGCTTGATCATGAATAGCACCGGGGGCTCCACACTGAACTACTGGGATGGAGCCGTGGTGGGCCTGGGCATGCTTCCAGCACTCTCTGTCGCAGAGGAAATTCCTCCCTTCAGTAGTTCTGTCTGAGCAAAGAGGACAGAGCCAGGATCCTGATTGTCTGGGACCCTTGAAGAACCCATCTCTATTGTCATCTTGTTACTGGGCTCACTGAGTTTTTAAAATTTTGTCTTTTATTTTCACAGAGCCTCTAACAGCATCAGATTTTGGGACAGCGCAGGGCACTCTCTGAAACAGGTCGTATTCTGGCATCCTTTCATTCTTATGCTGAGATCACCTCCCTGATACTTTTCTGCATTGAGTGTGATACTCAGAGCTCATTCTTGCACCCTAAAATTACAATCCGGTGCCTCATACTCTGCAGTGCTGTGCTGCTCTCCTACCTCCTGAGCCAGCTGCTGACCACTTCACCTAAAAGCCAAGTGCTTTCCTTTTTCTTCTTTTTTTTGCACTGTACTTCTGTCTGGTCAGTCCACTTCCTTCACCCATCTGCTGCTCAGATTTTCTTTTTCCACCTGGCTCACATCACCTGAGATCTGGTGGCACAAGAAGTTTGAATCCTGCCGCACTCAGACAGATCTGTCTGCAGAGGTATCATTGTACCTTTTTAACATGAGGTCTGTGTCACATATTTGGGGACCATGGTGGGGTCTGAAGGTTGTTTTTATGCCTGCCAAGCTGGTGTGGGCTCCAAACAAATTCTGTGGGTGATAAAGCTCAAAGAGACAGTTATTTACCTTTAGTATTCTATACACTAAGGCACTCAATTGATGTGCCCAAAATGTCTGGGTAGGAGTTTTGATGCCTCAGACCATTTACCTATGGCAAGTGCGGGGAATACTTTGGTTTATACCAGGACTTTGATGTCTGCAATTTTTTTTCTAGGCAAAGACTCAATTTTTTATGAGATCTTGGGCTGCAGCTGAGTGCTGCAGCATCATTGTTCTGTAACAGTGCTGCAGCTGGAGGCAAAGCAGGGCAGGGGCTGCAAATCACTCTCAGTAAGTCAGGAGTGGAGAGATCTGGCAGGCATTGAGGTTTGGACCCCTGATTCCACCCAGGAATCCTTGAAAATTAAATCTGTTGAGCTCAGTTAAACCCTTTCCTGTTTGATGAGTGCTCTGGGTACACACATGCCAGTGAACCTCAATAACATATTCCACATCTTGTGGCTCCCTCTTGTCTCCCCTTGTATCCCAGAGAATGCCACCGAGCTGTTGTACCAAGGAGAGATGGACAACGTTGGGGTAGCAGCACTGTTCAGGTGTGAAATCAGAAAATCTGCCTCTGAAACCTCTGTCCCTGCAATCACTGTCTCTTCAAGATGTGTTTCTCAAGCTGAATTGGTGGGGGAAAAACCTTTCCCATTTGAATTTGGGCTGGTTTTAGGGATTTGTCTGCCTGTGAAGCCACATGTCCTCGTGCTCTAGGTGCAATGCCAGGGCATCTTCCAGAAGGTGGAAGTGATAGCTACGAGTGTCCAGAGCATCTTTTGCAGGTCATGATATTTCACGTTCGGGAATGTGATCTCTCTGTGTTGGGAAAGGCAAACTCTGTGATGGTGAACCGCTGTTTTCTTCATATGTAGGTCATAACTTGAGCAGGACTTGTCGTCACTCTCAGATTAAATGCTGCTGCCATTCTTCTAGGATAACTCTGTTTTCCACCCATGTGCAAACCATCTGTTTCTTGTAAATTTGTAGATATAAAACCGTGGCTGTTTGGACAATTGATGTCTTTAAAAGATGTCTTGTTCTGTACGTCTCAATGAGATTTAAAAAATCAATCAAAGCCTGAAAACTATATACTTTCCCCAACCCTAATGAATGCGTGTCTCTAAGCGAAATTGTAGCTTGCATTATATTTTGAATTAATTGGCAAACAGTTACATAAAGAGATCATATTAAGGTCTCTGTAGAAGGAAGCTGGGTTAAGAATGAGCTTTCATCTCTAAATCTGCTTTTTCTGACTTTTTAAAAGCTTGATTTGTCAAGATGTAGTTGACTTCTGTTTTGTGTATAGATTTTCTGTCTTTGTTTTTCTTTTTAACAAAACATGTCAAGGGGAAGCCAATATAACATCAAAGCACTAAAATAAAGAGCTTTAAGGGAAGGAAAAGAGAGATGTTAAGATTAGGTGAAGGAGGGAAGGCAAAGGTGTGGAGGAGATATAAATCAAGTAAATAAAGACATGGCAGTGAACTGCTCTAATGAGACAGAAGGCTAATTAAAGAAAAGGAACAGATTTAATTATTCTCAGATATTTTACAAGGCACAAGAATGAGGTTAGCTGCAATCTCAGTCCTGCTGCAACTCCAAGTTCTTTTTCTTTTGCTTTTTTTAAGTCTTCCTTTATGAAGGCACTGAAATCCTCCCAGAGTTCTGGTCTTGTGAGTTGCGTGCTATTTTCCTGTTGGTGACGCTGTTCCAAGGTGTAGTAATGTTTTCCTGGCTCTGCTTTCCACCTGATGTTTAGGGAATCATATCTGAGACCTGGGTCTCACAATTATTCCTGAACGAACCCTACTTTAGAATTCAGATCTTGGGCCATACCATGAATTTCTAGTACTCCAAACCAACCTGAAAATGAAGTGTAAATAGGACAGTGGAGCTGGGGAAGGGTCCTGGAGCACCAGGAGCGGCTGAGGGAGCTGGGGGGGCTCAGCCTGGAGAAAAGGAGGCTCAGGGGAACCTTGTGGCTCTGTACAACTCCTGACAGGAGGGGACAGGTGGGGGGGATGGCTTCTGCTCCTAGGGAACAAGGGACAGGACAAGAGGAAATGATCTCAAGCTGCATTAGAACAGGTTTAGGTTGGATATTAGGAAAAATTTCTTCACTGAAAGGGTTGTCCTGCACTGGCACAGCTGCCCAGGGCAGTGGTGGAGTCCCCATCCCTGGAGGGATTTAAAAGCTCTGTGGATGTGACACATGGGGACGTGGGTGAGTGGTGGCCTTGGCAGTGCTGGGGGAATGGTTGGGTTTGATGATCTTAGGGAGCGTTTCCAACCTAAATGTTTTGATGCCTCTGTTGCCCACCACTAACAGTGTTCCTATGCTAGGCATGACCCAAAAAGGATTCATCAGCCACACTGAGGGGCCTCCAGCTCTCCTTGTGCACTGAGAAAGGCACCAAGGCACTGTCCATGAATGGTGGGGTCCCCTGGGACCCTCCAAGCTTGGCTTTGCAGCCCTTGATTCATCAGTGCCTAAATTGGGTCAAACACGTGGGTTGGAATGGACTTTAAAAACCATCTTGTCCCACCCCCTGCCATGGGCAGGGACACCTTCACTGTCCCAGGTTGTTCCAAGCCCCATCCAGCCTGGCCTTGGACACTTCCAGGGATGGGGCAGCCACAGCTTTTGTGGTCAACCTGTGCCAGAACCTCCCCACCCTCACAGTCAGGAATTTCTTCCCAATATCCCATCCAGCCCTGCCCTCTGTCAGTGGGAAGCCGTTCCCCCTAATGTTACTCCATGCCATTGTCCACAGTCCCTCTCCAATTCTCTTGTCAGCCCCTTTCGACTACGGTGAGGCTGCAGTGAGGTCACCCCTGAGCCTTCTCCAGGAACTCTGGAGAAGAAAACCTCGATCTGCCTCACCTGAAAAGGAAGAAATTTGTAGAGCTTATTTTTGAAATCCAGGCCCATTGTCACCCAAGGCCAGGGGACACACGGGCACAGGAGCTGCCTCTGCGGCAAACGTTCTGTGGCCTTCCACGGTCCAGGTATTTGCCCACCTGTTTTGTCATCACCAAAAAAGAAAGAACTCCGTGACAGGTTCAGCTTTCAGGCAGGATGCCTTTCTGCCCCCTCGCATTCCTCACCCCCTCCTCCTCCTCCTCCTCTCCATCCATTCCCCTCATCCTCCAAAGAAAACTTGTGCGCGCTCGTCTCTTGCGCCGCCTTGGCACTGCATGAGAATCCTTGCAGCAAAAGGAAAGAAAGGGAAAAATCCTGAAAGCCATGCTTTTCCCAGCAGGTTGGCACCATCGCTCCGGCTTTCATCCGCGGGAGCAGCGTGCCAATCTCACGCCAGCACAAACAGATGTGACTCTAGAGCTTTGAGTGTCCAATGAAAGGGGCATTGCTCGCTCTGAAAGCCGCCAAAATGTACCAGCCTTAGGATTTTCCATTGAGACAGGCAGTTTTCTCAGAGCTCTGCTTCAAGGTGCCTGGATTTGGGGTCGACTTATTTATTTATTTCCCCTTTTCCTTTGTGCCCTGACATTATTCTGAGGTTCAGCACACGATTCCTGGCTCAGAAGAATGTTATCAGACCAGGTTAAGTGCACGGCGAGGCTGCTCTGTGTACACAATGCGGGGATGGATGGGATGAAATGTATTCCACATGCACCGGGAGCTCACGTGTATTGAAAATTTGTGCAACAGATAAACTGTATTTTAATTTTCACAAAACCGGCCCGTTTTCATGCCATTTGAGATATATAAAGCAGTAATATACGTACGATTCCGTACGCTCCGCTGAATCAGAAAAAGGAGGTGCTTAGTTGGCAAAACCACTTAATCCAGACATCTACAAGGGAAATCATGTAAGTCCAACGATGCTTAGTGGCAATGAGTGCCACTTAATAGGGATTGTAGTTCTGCTTAACTGGGACACCTCCAGATGATTTAGGAGGCTTAGTGGAACGGGGTGAGCAATTTGCAGGCTGTATTCTTCCCAAAACCACATCCCTTTCTCTCACGTGCAAAAAAATTTCCCCCAATGGCCTGCAATATATGGGGCGGTGTTCACTCCTCGGGATTTTGCTAAGGCTTCCTAATGGATACTCCTGGAATGACCTGTGAGGGTGGAGAGGCCCTGGCACAGGCTGACCACAGAAGGTGTGGCTGCCCCTGGATCCCTGGAAGTGTCCAAGGCCAGGCTGGATGGGGCTTGGAGCAACCTGGGATGGTGGAAGGTGTCCCTGACCAGGAATGAGATGGTCTTGAAGGTCCCTCCCAACCCAAACCATCCTGGGACTCTTTCTGTTGACACAATAAGAAATCACTGCTTGCTCAGGAGTCTGAGCTGAGAGTTTTCCACAGTGGATTGCCCAAATTTTTGTAAGACAGCAGGACATACTCTGATCACCTGTCCTGGCACCTGAGTGACTTTACCCAGAGAATGTAATCCTTGAAGCCTCTCCATCAGGCCCGTCAGTGTTAGGTTGAAATAAAGTTCAGCTTTTGTCATGGTAGAAGTCACAAAACTGTCTCCCCTCCTCAGTGATGCCTGCCTGGTTCTCAGGCTTTATATCAGGAAATAAATCCCTCCAGACCCAGGAGCCCTGTGCCAGGGTGAGAGAAGAAGCAGCTCTTAAATGATGAATCCTGTTGGGAAGAAATGATGTAGCTGACCTGTGTTCTTCAAGACATGGACATTATTGTTTGAAACATTCTGGAGAATTTTTTTGACTAACCTGGCTCGAGAAGCTGGACACACCATGATCTCCTTTGGCATTATTTCACCAGCGTTCAGTATTACTGCTTAAGGGCTCCAATGGCATTGGAAATCCTCCTCCACAAAGCAAAAGGTAAATATATGCTGAGAAACTATTTCCTAAATAACCTGGGATTCGGATAGACTGAACAGACAACCAAAAGCAAGTGGTATTATCCCCATTCTACACAGGGAAAGCTACACCTTGGAGGGATTAAACAAGCTCTTCAAAACTCAGAAGCAGGATCAGGACTTGAACTCTTGTGCCTTTGCTGCCCAGTCCCATCTTAACTGCGAGTCTCGCTCCCTCCTGAGGTAAGGAATGCTCAGGGTAAGATTAGGCTCAGACTGGGAAGCAAACTCAGTGCTGAGGCGTCTGACAAGATGTTCTTGTGAATTTTTAATCGTTGGCTGTGTGGACATGCGTGTGAGGCAATAACCTGAGGAATTCTGTCCTACATTTTGGAAAGTGTTGTAGCTTTGCAGCTCTTGGAATGAGTCTTGAGTGAAAAATCTGTTCTGCTGCATGTTCTCTATCATGTTCCCTCTAGATGAAGCTTTAAATCTGTGAATTTAGTGGCTGTTATTCCAGGAATTTCTCCTTGGAACCAACTGACAGTATCCCTAATATTTAGCTAGAAAGAAATTTTTCTGGAAAAGGCTAAGATGGTGCAAGCTGATTTCAAAGTGATAGTTGCCTGTACCCATGTTAAATAAATTTAATGCTCTGTGATTTTTCTACCATAAAAAAAATTTAAAAATCAGCATTTAGCTAGTCCCTTACAAAACAACTTTGAATCTTTAGCAGCTTGAAGGTAAAAATTTCTTTTCTCGTAAATCTGGTTCATAGATAGGTATTGGTTTCTTCTTGGAACTACCAGTGTGAGTTTAATTCCAGGGAACAAGAACTATGCTAAGTTGTTTAAAAAATCACATAAAATTAAAGTGGGAGCAAATGGAGAGCTTTGCTTTTCTCTTAAGAAAAGGCAGGACAGGAGAGAAAAGCTACAGTTAAAGGTAATTCCCATTTTTCCTATGAAATTGGTCTAGATCCACATTGTATAATCTTTCCCCCCGTTCTTTTATTCACCTCAGGCTTGAAATGTTTTTTAAAGTCCATCCAGTGGGAGGTGAAGTCCATATTTCTAGAGAAGGATTTTTACTTTGAGTGGTGGGTCTTAAGGACTCTGCTGCTGGAATAGAAGGAAAAGTCAAATTTTTGTGCATTGCAGTCTGTAAATTCTTGCTCTGTAGTCAGCTGCCTTCACAGCTGGCACATACAAAACAGATATCTGATGGTTTCTGTGATTTTACTTTGCCCCTTGGGATGAGTCAGGAGCTGGGCGTGGCTATCAATCCTTTAAAATTGTGTCCAATTGTGAAACCGGGGGGAGAAATAACTTGGAAAATTTAGGAGCTGGTGTGTTGACTCAGCTACGAAAAAGGAAACACAGTTTTTAAAAAAGCAACAGAATTTTCCATTGCCTGTATAAGCTACAACTATGTCGATGTAACCCTTTCTTTTGGAATGGTGTGAGTTCCTTGATCTGCCATACATTGGGGGAGATCTAAGAGAGACAGCAACTGTCCAAGGCTGGGCCAGAAAAATAAATCAATAATGATTAATAGCACAGAATGATTTTCAGATTGGCTGTTTGGCAGGGAGGGAACCTGAACTGGGTGTAGATTCACCAGCAGGACATGGAGAATCCCTCATGGCACTGGAGGCACTGTTAGTGCTGCCTGATGAGACAGAGGGAAGGAATCTCACAGACCACCTCTGCCCTCTATTTCCAGCCTTTTTGTGACTGCAGCAGTCAGAGGAAAGTTACTCAGCCCCTGTGATGTGAGTCAGCACATCTTGGAGGGGTTTTGGAGTGTCCTGTGTAGAGCCAGGAGTGGGACTTGGTGATCCTTGTAGGTCCTTTCCAACCCAGGATATTCTGTGGCTCTGGGATGATAAGAGACCAGCTGCTGGCAATACCAAAATTCCTACAGACTCTGAAAGGCAAAGTATTCTGCATCCAGTGGCCAACTGATATTATCCTGATGGTAAATGGACTGCAAGGAATGGGGTTGTACGTGGGTGGCTTGACTGTCATCTGAAAACTGAAGTTTTTCTTACCCTTGGGTGGAATTAGTCCTGATTTCCACAAGGGAGGGACAGAGGTGTTCATGTGTCAAACTCCACACATGTGTTCCAGTCCATGTGCAGCACCAGGGGAAATGTGTCTGTATAACTTCTAGTCTACAGCAAATAGTGTCATGGGCAATTGGCATTTGGTTTGATAAAGAAAACAATGTTTTATGCCATGATGATAACAGTTCCACGGTTGACTGCATGGTCATTTGACAAATCTTTCACAAACAGAAGATCTCTTTAGCAAAACTATCCCTTTTCTCTCTCTTTTGCTGATGCTTTAACAATGGGACAAACTGAACAGTCAAAACATGTGAACTTTCAATCACTTAGCAATCATTGTATTTGAAAGTCAACTGCTTTCCAAGCCATGACAACAAAAAGTTTCCCAGCTAGTTCGGAGAATTTTTTTGGGGTGGTTTTGTTTTGGTGGGAGTTTTTTTCTTGTTGTTGGGGTTTTTTTTTGCTGTCATTTCTGTCCTGTTAATTTGAGCAGAAACTGTAATTAGATGTAAGTGGTCTTGTTCCCACAGAAATGAATGGCAGCATCTGGAGAGAGACAACCGTTCCAAATGCTTTTGGCTACCAGCTCCCCACAAGTCACCAGGATGGAGCAAGGGCCAGAATCCAGACTTCTGTCGGCCTAATTTTGTATCTGTGGAAGCACAGCACTAAATCCAATATTCAAATGCCTTGCTGCCGTGATGGGTGTAGGAGAGAGCACATTCCAGACTTTCATGTCGCCTGCTCCTCTCGGGAGGCCAATCCCCACTGTGTCTCCGGGTGGGATTGGATGACCAGAGCTCGGAGAAGGAGAGATGCTGGGCAAAGCTTTTGGTGCGTTTGTTTTTTTTCCACCCTTTTCCATTTCATTATCCATTTTGACAGTAACTGGGCTCTGCTTCCCCAGACAGGAGCAGGGCTGTGTTTGTAAACAGTAATTGAGTTAAAAGATGTTTTGTGTCAGAGCTGAGCTCGTTTCTTTCTCTGCAGAAGGGGTGGCTCTGGTTAGAGGTGTGGCCGCCGGCGCCGGTCTCTGCCTCGGAGCTCCAGGGCTCTACAAGGTCACACAGCTCCTTATCACCACCAAAATGCATCTTCTGTGGTCGTTTATCACAATCAGCACCAGGGTGCTGCATTTTTATCAAACTTTCTGTCCCCTAAAGGAGAATCAGACTAGAAGCTGATAGTGCTCTTTGGGAGTAAACATTTCCATTCAGCCTTCCTGGTTAATTGAAATGGGATGAAATTCCTTTCCTTTCTTCAGTTTTTTAAACTTCTCTCTCTTGCTATGATCAGGAGGAACTTGCAACCTTTCAGAAGCATTTTCACCTCTGGCCTTGTCCTACATGGCATTGCAGCCTCTGTCTCTTGATACTTTGTGTGGCATCTGCAGGTCCAGGACAAATGTTTTGGCACTTCTCAGTGCCTTTTATTAAACTTCTATTAAACTTTTTCACCATGCAAAGCCTCTTGTTTTGATGAAAACAGAGTCTCCTCTCTGCTTGCTGCTGCTCTCCAGGGCTGTGTCTTATTTCTTTAAAATATGCAAAGGGAGGGGGAGGGAATTCAGACTAAAATTTTTTAGAGCTGCCTGAAAGATTTACAGGAACGATTCCCATGGGTCTAATGGGACTTGTGTCTCTAAACCCTTTCAAAACTCTCAAATCTCTGACTTCTGCTGTTGTGGAAGCATCAATGATGGCCCAATAAATGAGGGGAATTGAGATTTACAGCTGAAGGGTTGTCTCAAACTTACTGTTGTGTATAAAAGCAAATACTGTGTTTCTTCCCCAAAGCCAGGGTGCTTACCCTGAGTGCAGAATGAAAGCCTGAGCATTTACAAGTAAATCTGTTATTCAGCGTGGGAATTAAATTAAATTATTCATCCTTTAAGAAATTTAGGAATGTCATACTCTTCCTTCCTTGGTAATTTCAGTAATACGGTGGTAAAGTAACTTCAGACCTGTGACATGGCTGAGGTTCAGTGACATGTTTTCCCTGTACATTGGACTGTTTACATAAAATTATTATTATGACTCACAAATTGTTACGTCCTGTGGACATCATGTTGTTGGATTTAGAGAATAATCACAGAATCACAGAAACATTTGAGCTGGCAAAGACCTCCAAGGTCATCAAACCCAGCCTTTGGCCCTAATTACCACTTTGTCAACCAGAGCAGAGCACTGAGTGCCACATCCAGTCATTCCTTGGACATCTCTGGGGTGGTGACTCCACCATCTTCCTGGGCAGCCTATTCCAGTGGGTTTATTATTCTTATTCTTGCTCTTGTTCTTATTCTTATTCTTATTCTTATTCTTATTCTTATTCTTATTCTTATTCTTATTCTTACCAATATTATTATTACCATCATTATTACAATTATTATTATTACCATTATCATTTTCACTATTAATAATAATAATGATGATAGTTTTTCTATTGCAAAATAGCTTATTCCTGCATTTGTACACACCAGAAATTTTTGTTTGCTGTTAGAGGTTGCCCTTTCTTCTCTTTGTCAAGGACATGCTGGTAGTTCTCAGTTCTCATGGAACTCTAAATTTTTAGGTTTGATTTTATTGCTTTATCTTCTGGTTGTTCACAGGACAAATGCCTGTAGTGTGGCCTTTCCAGAGCTGCCTTACTGGCCTTTCTTCAGTCCCACTCAGCATTTGCATTCTTCTGCTACAATTTGGATCTCATTGTGCTCACTTTATTTGGCTGTTTCTGTATTTTCCATACTTTCCTATTAGACCATCTACAGGCACATGGTTTGACCTGAGGATTCCTGCCAATTTTGACAGGATGGGGTTTTTTGAGTCTGTGCATCCAGACACAACCATCCACATAGGAGCGAGATCCCTGCTGTGTTCCAGTTTGGTGTTTTTCTAATGTCAGCGATGGCAGGCTGAAGATGTCCGATCCTGATTTAATGATCCACCAGAATCCATGGTCACATACAGGAGGAAGAGCAGCCATTGGTTTATTTTATTGCTTGGTAGGAGACTAAGAGTGTTCTTTTTTAATTGCTCCCTTGCACAAGTGTGATTGGCGTGGGGATCTGAGCTACCTGAATTGTTATCTTTGGTTAGTGTGAGCTACACAGACTTAGCCAAACTCTGACCTGCCTCATGCCATTTCTTCTGGCATCATCCTGTTCTGGTGGAGGCTGGTTGTGAAGTGCAGGAGAAGATGTTTGGTGATGATAATTTAGACTACAAGAGCAGAGGGATGGTCTGGGTGAATAAACCTTGTTATTGATTTTTGTGGTGCTGTGAAACCTGCCCAGTCCATGACAACTCTCAGTCCTGTTTTACTGTCCCCTCGTGTTGTGACTGTGACACAGCAAGTGTGAAGGAGGCAGGAGAACACCAGGAGGCAGAAATACCTCCTGTCATTCTCAGCCAGGGACTGTACTCCTGACAAAATCCTTTTCCTTAGTGTGTAGCAGAGCTGGGTAGCGAAGGTGCTGCTGATAACTGAGGAATTGAAGAGTCCTCCTGGGCTGGAGCTTTAGGTCACCTCCTGGCCTGCACAGTGATGAAGTGCCATTCTTAAACAGATCAAGGTCCGTTTTAATCCTGGCTGTGGTTTGTTTTCTTGGGTGGAGAGGGAGAGCTGTCCTGCTTGTCCACTTACCCGGTCAGCTCCATGCCCTCTCTGATCTCACATGTTGAAACCTTCCCTTAATTCCCAGTCTAAACAAGATCAAGGTCCTCTTATGCTCATGTGCATTACTGTCCTTTGGCATCAGTAATTTCTCCCTCCAGGCATTAAGCCTCCAGATTTACTTAGAGCAGATCTATCCCCTCCCAGCCTTGTTTTGTTGAGGCTGGGGAATTATTGTTTATGTGCCGCCTTGCCCCTGTGACAAAGCACGATCCCACTTCTCAAAGAGCTGTAGGATATCTGAAGCTGCTTTAATGAAGAGTCACTTAGCTTTGCTCTGCACCAGCTCGTGCCTTATTCCCTGAACAAAGCCACTTTGGTGTGTGGAGAGTCTGGGGCTGGGCTCAATGTCAGAGTGACATCCAGGGGAAGAGCAGTGGAGCATCTCCGTGACACACCCACCTGGCAGCATCTCGCTTGTCATTGCCTTAAATTCATTTTCTTCTTGCTCTGCTGAGCAGAGCAAAGACTTGCCAAGGTCAACGTGTGATGAGTGAAATGGTTCTGCTGTGAGACCTGCCCATACTCTTCAGCTTCCTTACAATAACAGGGTGACTCCTGTGACACCTGGGACTTGCTCTTGTCCTCCTGAAAGCAACGCACTCCTGATACCCTGAAATGCCACTCTCAGGGAATCAGGAGCTGATCTGTTGGAGACACTGGGGTCTCAGGGCCAGTGCTCAGTATCATCTCCACTGACTGAAAGCAGCTCTGATGATTCACATTGATGGCTAGTACCACATAAACCCCCTTTTTTCAGTTATTCTGTGCAAAGAGAGCACTGATTCCAGCTGATCTGGGAAGAGAACAAAATGGATTATTGTAATAAATCATAACTGGGAGAAGAGAGGCCCCTATAGTTCGGCCACTTTAATGTTTAATTTCAAGTGGGAAGGGATAGGGGCAAACAGGAGGTGCCTTGGGATTTTCTCTGCCCATATTAAATATGTGGTGGGCAAAATGAACCTTTCTTTCCCACTTCTGTGTGGTTCCTACATGGCCTTTTTTTCTCCCCATGAGCCAGCAGCAATAGGATTCACTCCTTTCCCTTCCCCTGCTTGCAGGGTTGGATCACCAGGACATTTCATCCCGTGGGTTGCAATGACTCCTGAAGGTGGGCAGGCAGCAGGCGCTGCTTCAACCCCAAGGCAAGCAGAAGGAGGAATTTCAATTATTGACCCATCAACTGTGATGAGATTTATCATTGTCTTTTTAATTCTTCAAAGTAGGCATTGATCTTGTAGATTCTGGGGGACTTTTGGGATCCTGGGAGATCCTTTGGCCAGGAAGGTTTTCCCCACCTCCTCCAGGTGTCTTAGAGGCAAACAAGAGAAGGGTTTGGTTCACTTGAGGAAGCACCAAGTGTTTAAGGTAATTTGAAATCCTTTATCTGTCAGTGCTCTTGACAGCAATCAAGCACAATAGAAAATAAATAAATAAATAGAAATCCTGTAGCCATGGAAGCACACTTTAGATCAGATTTCTATTTGCATGCTTCATACATATACATAAAACATATTTCATGTACCAAGTTAAATAATGCACAATGCTTAAACTATTCTTACTTTTTATCCTTTGGTTATTGTAATTACAAGTAATTTTGTGAAGGATTTTCTATTTTTAAGAAATCACACTTTTGTACTTGATCCAGCTAACAGGATTTTCTTACATTACTTCATAAAGAGACCATCTTTAAACTTCTAATGTTATTTCTTATTCATTAGTACATATGCCTGTAGGGTATGTTCATAAATGGGTTAAAGTTACAAAGTTATGCTTATAAAAGCTCATGGTAATTTGGAGTATCAGGAGGATTTATTAATTTTGAAATCTTAAAAGAGCAAAAGCTAAAATGAGATTGGATTAAGTATATTCTTGCATGCAGTTATTCTAAACACCCTTAAGGACCGCAGACTAACTTACAGAGGACATTATGCAAATATGAATATATCTCTAAGTGCCTCATAGGCTTGCTGATGTAATATTTTACATGGTTAGTTAAGTACATCAAGTAAAAGGTTTGACCTTGATATACTGTAAAAGGTACTTATCCCACAACACCCAATTGTTTTCGGTGCCATTGTGAAACGCATCACTCCAACGTGCAAACAATTTTGTGCACAAATCTCATTAAATGTAGCTCCAGCAGCCAAACAGCTGTCCACAATACCCCATCTCTTTACAAGACCAAAGAGCTGCTTTATAATTTATCTTTATCAAAATGCCGTTTGCATTTATCGACAGCACCAGGCTGTACTTATGTAGTGAGAAGACAATTTCTTGGGAGGACAAATAGAGTTTCCAGGCTTTATTGCTGGCACCTGTTCCCATTACACAGTTCAATTTTATTTTTTTGAGAACACATAGAAGGTGGAAGACTACAATGCCCTGAAGTCAAACAATGTTTTGGGGAAGGAAAACAAGCTCCAGGTTCGACTTCAGCTTGGAATTTCTGCAAATCCTTGGCTTTACTTGGCTCTTTGATTATGCAGAAATAAGCTTGACTATAGGGACTTAAATGTTATGTTTTCCTGTGTCTTCACTCTTCCTGCTCCTACTCCATTCCATGTATATATATATGTGTGTGTGTGTGTGTATGCATATATTTATATACATGTATATTTACATTCCATTGAGGTGGTAATGAAACAGAACAGAAAAATGGATTGCTAAGTGTTGTGTGTTATCTTTTCTGTATGTGTATCTGAAGGGAAGATTGGCTGATTTGGCACCTGCAGATTACTTTAGGGTAAATCCTTGTTTGTTCTGTTTAGCATTTCTGTGGTTATCACAAACTGAACTGGAGGGAGAGACTCTGTAGATGGATGGGGTGGGTGTGGATTCCTTACATTAATCAGATGGAAAATACAGATATCCAGTCTTGCACACCAAGACATCAGCCCCCTTCTAAAGCCTTCCTCATATCAAGAACTTCCTGTGGGGCTCAAGCAGTAAAGTGTATAATCTCTCTCAAGTCCCTCCAAAGTGACCAAAGTGCTAAAAAAAAAATTCTGGTTTATTATGCTGGACTGTAAATACCCAGTTGGGATTGTCTTTCCCGTGTGGTGCTTTGACAGTGATCAAATAGTTGTGTTTATAACGCAAAAAAGGGAATTAAATAATGGAATTTCATTGGGGTGATGTTGATGGTGTGAGATATCACACTCCAGGTTGTGTTCTTCCATTAGGTCTGTCTCAGGAGAATGATTAATTAGCTATAAAGTACAACTGAGAGTATTTCATTAGCATTTGCCAGCTACCTGGAAAAACTTGACCTTCTGGAAGTGGCACAGAATGAAATTTTAATGAAGAAAAAAGCCCAGAACATCCCTGTATGAGTAACAGCTATTTCTGCTCCTGCCCTCCATGTTATGGTTTTGCTCAGTGGGAAAAAAAACTGGAAAACCAGTGGTTTCCATATCAGTTCGATGTCTCGTAGCTCTTCTGCATAGGAGGATGTTATTTTCCAAAGTGAGAGTGTATCTTGTGATGAAACATTAATTCTCAGGTCGATTTGGTTTGGCGCTCTCCTGTTTTGGAGTTTGTGTCTTGTGAGAGAAGAAGAGCTTGGAAGCAAGATGAGGTTTGAGGAATTTTTTCCTCTCTGAGCCTTATCTGTAAGGAAGCCTATGATGGATATTTATCATCAAAAAAATCATCCTTGTTTGGAATTTAAAACAAACCCATTTCTGTGCTACAGAGACACACCCAGGGGTGTGTGCTAGTAGGTCCTCAGTAGAGAATAAATGGAATTAGATACCCAAGTGTAAATACTCTTTTCCTTGCCCCTCTTTTATCCTCAAACCAATATTTCTGTGTAATTGTGGATGTCCATTTCTTCCTTTGGCTGTATCTAACAAAACAAGACTGCTTGTTACAGGGTAATGAAAAAACTCTTGGTTTGGTTTGTTTTGTTTAGAAAATATAATTTATACAGAGGGTGATTTTACCAAACACAGAAGTTACCACTGGGACCTGTGAGGATGAGATGCCTCTGAACAGAAGCTTCCATCTCTGCAGGGATGGACGGAAATAAGGAAAGGGACTGATCTTTAACAAAGTCTAGCACTTGAGGTAATGTACCCCACGTGTTGTAATTTGGGACCTGCTCCACAGAAGTGAGGAATTTGGGTAAGCAGTTGGGTGCCTCATGAATTTACAAACAGAATTAGGTGAGGTTGGTAATGTGCTAGAAATATTTGTTGGTTCCCCTGGCACCTGTCTGCAGCTTCCGTCTCTGAGAAACCTGAATATGTCTTAATTCTGCGTGGTGTTCGAAGGAATGGCTCTTCTCGAGTTAATTAAGAAAGTTCTTGGCCATGCTTTGTTTTTTTTAATCCCAATGTACTTTTGTGTGTGAGCCCACTACATTTATCCTGTTTATCTACTCAAACCTCGTAAACAACAACAGCAAAGTCCTTAATGCATCCACAGTGCACACACATACACAAAACCTGTATGGAAGCACATGCAGTGCTTCTGGAGCACAGAATGCAGCAAGTGCTGTTCCTCCATCCAAATCTGACTCATTTTAAATGCAGATAGGGAGGAAAAATATGACTGGAAAGATAAGTTATCACTCTACTGAAGATAGCTTTTTTCTTTATGTTTTTCCCCCACAGTACTGAGTGCGTGTGCATGAGCTGTAAAAATCCAACCAAAGCAAAATGTAGATTTCTTACCTCAAGAATAAATACAACACAGGTTCTACAGATTTGTGTTAAGGCTTTCCACATACATCCCCCTTTCTCGCTTTCTACCTGATTGGAGAGGGAGAGGTCTTTGTTTAGAACCAAAGTGGAATATGCAGAGTGCAAGAATGAGGTTCTTCTCCCTAAGAGGACATGAAGGGGCTGGAATGTGTCCAGGGAAGGATCTGGAGCACCAGGAGGGGCTGAGGGAGCTTGGGGGGTTCAGCCTGGAGAAAAGGAGGCTCAGGGGGACTTTCTGACTCTCCACAGCCCCCTGGGTGCAGCCAGGTGTGGGGTCAGGCTCTACTCCCAGGGAACAAGGGACAGGGTGAGAGGAAAGGCTTCAGGTTACACCAGGACAGGTTTAGATTTGATATTGGGGAAAAATTTCTCCACTGAAAGGAATGTCCAGTGCTGGAGTCACCATCCCTCAGAGTGTTCAAAAAACGTGTGGATGTGGCACCTGGGGCTGTGGTTTAGAGGTGGCTTGGCAGTGCTGGGGAATGGTTGGATTCAATATTAGAGAGCTTTTCCAGCCTGAATGACTCAGTGGTTCTCCCTGTCAGAGGGGTCTGGGGCAGATTAATCCCGGGGGTACACAGGTAATAAGTGAGCTCACCTGTCGGTGTGTCAGGCAGACATTTACAGCTGGGCCAGCCACCCTCGTCCTGGTGGGGAGCAAAGGTCTTTTTGGGGCACCACTTGGTTGACCAGGTTTTGATAGTTACTGTAAGAAAAAGTGATGTGCTGAACTGATTCTACTCACAGGATTTTCGGTGGCTTGAGAGAGAACCCGGAGTGGTCACCTCAGGTGTAGCCATACCCATGGGGCAGGTGAAATGTACCTCTGAAATGCAGTGCTGGCTCTGGAACTAACTTATTTTTATAATCCTATAGTTCCTCCCATTTTCTGCTTATCCTTTATGGTATAACTTAGAGATAGGATCCCAGAATGGTTTGGGATAAAAAGGGACTTAAAGACAACCTAGTTCCAATCCCCTGCCATGGGCAGGGACACCTTCCACTGTCCCAGGTTGCTCCAAGCTCCATCCAACCTGGCCTGGAACACTTCCAGGGATCCAGAGGCAGCCACAGCTTCTCTGGGCAGCCTGTGCCAGGGCCTCATTGCCTCTACAATAGAGAATTTCTTTCCCATGTGTAATTTGAATCTCTCTTCTTTTAGTTTAAAACCATCTCCACCAACCATCACTATGTAAAAGTCACTCTCCCTCTTTTTTCTTTTATAAGCCCTCTCTGAGTACTGGAAGGCTGCAATGAATTAGGGTTCCCCTCTGTCACTGTATAAAATATAACATGACAAGAAAAAAATTGGTTTGGTCATGTAGATCTTTTGAAAAATTTCAATATTCTGAATATTCTTTTGCAGAATATTCAATATTCAACAAAAAAAATCTCTTTAGGTGGAGTTAAAGGTTCTTGAGCCCTAACCAGCATTCCTTAATGTGGTGTGAAGGTTTTAATTCTTTAACTCAGATAATTAATTGGTTTTTAATTAAAATTTAACCATATTTCAGAATGGAAGCATTGCTCTCAAACCGAGGGACCAAAATACTTAGTTTGTGAAGTATTTTTCATCAAAACACTTTGTGTTGCCTTGAATTGCTGCACAGTTTGGTTGACCACAGTTTGTCTTTCATGAAAGGTGTGCTGTGCACCAACAGCCTCTGGCTCTTCTCATTTCTTCTGTTTCCAAGGTCAATGTCTGCAAATGTTCCTCCTTTTTCTGTCTCTTATTCCCCATTTTCCAATATCAGGTCTTCTTTTGGCTGTGCCCAGGTTAATATGCCCTAATGAGAAATATATTCTGGACCAGACCTGGTTTGCACTGCATCCAGCTCAGATCCTTTAACACCAACCTCTATAACCATAGAACGTTATTTTATTTTTCTTGAATCTGCCTCAAAAATCCCTCGTGTCTCCTGCCTGTGGTTTTGCTCCAAGAGGCAATCTGTGGTGTGCAGGAGTGGGGTTGTTGCCTCTTTCTTGGAGAAGAGGAAGAGAAAAAACGCGGTGGTTGCACAACAGCTCATCTCTGACGTCGGCGCAGGACATCGTGAACAATTGGCAGGTGTAGGAGTGATATGAAGGTGCAGCTGAAATTTAATTTCCTCCAGAACCATTCCCCACAAGCTGTGCAAACTTTCCTTGGCTAAATAAATACACTTAAAGACAAAGATTTCCCATTTTCGTAGAAATGCTCGTGGTAACAACTGCCTGTGCTTTCTCTCCTGGGGCCTTAACAAACAGTCTGCACATTTGCATTTTCTCTAATAGTCTCAGCAGTAAACTTCCTTCCAAAAAGAGGGGAAAAAAGGAAATCTTGTGTTCCCTGAATGCAGAAAGAAATTACACATTCTGTCTCTGTCTCTCGTACATACAGATACACAATTTAGTACTTTACATCTTCAAAGCGCTTGCTCAAATAGGGACTAAATTGTGTTTGTAAACTCTCGCTTTGGGAGACAAGTTCAAATGGGGCTTAAGTCCCAAATGGAATGTTGATGGTCTCAGTCAAGTTCCTAGTGGACATTTGCCACAAAAGCACAGCACTGTTTGCTTGTATTGATAACAATTAGCATTATTGCTCTGTGATCAGCACAGCCCCTTTCAAAGACGTTTTGTGCGATGCACTGGGTGTACACAGAATTAAAGACCTGCCCTGCCTCGAAATGTGAACAGAAAAAAATGTATAAAAAATAGGAGAAATATTCTGCTCCTCTTTCTGTTTTGCAGAGGAGAACCTGGGGGTTCCAGCCCTGCAAATACAGTTAAACTGATGGTTGCTACTGTCCCAGTTCAGCACCTATTTTTCTCAATTCAAGATAAAATTACAAAGTGGTGTGACCGTGGTCCTGGGGGCGTCGGTGTCAAAGGCAGGGACAGAACCCAGCTCTCACCAGCCCTTAGAAACTGTGTTAACTGGAAGGTTACCCTTCCTCTCCAAATGGAGTTTAATGAATATAACACACTTCAATAGGTGTATTCATAAGAAGTTACCCATTATGGATGTAATGCATGAGTTTTTCTCTCTTGGAAATCGGTTACTCTTACTGGCCATTTCCTGGTCAGGTTTTGATGAGTCCCTTTCAGGCACAGTTCCCATTGAAATTGGTTTGCCTGAATGAGGACTTAAGGAACAACTGAATAAAGACCTCTATAATTGCTCTATAATGATTAAATGGTTCCCATGAGCAAGGCAGTTCAGAAAGACGTGCTTTCACTTAGCAACATTCGTGCTGCCAAAATGAAATAGCCACATCTACTGCAGGCAGAACTTAATTCCTTGCTGCTGCTGTGATTGTGGCAGAGCAGAGACTGGACAGGAGCAGGCCAGGAGAGTGACAGATCCTGTGTAAACACACTGGACATGGCAGTCCACATGTCTTGGGGTTCCTGTCCTGCTTTCCTGTGTGCTGGTGGTGTGCTGGTGGTGTGTTTGGAACAGGTTCATTGCTTTGCCTTATTTTTGCCCCATTTGTTCTGCTTTTGAAATGGTGTTTTGGGCAAGGATGTCAGTGCTTTGGTTTAAGGGCAATGTTTCTTCAGAAGGCTTGGGCTGGGGGCAAGGAGGATGTCTAAACTTTATTTTGAGGTGAGATGTAAACTGTTTCCACAGGAGTGACTGGTTCTTCAGGCCCTCTAAGTATATCCAAAACACTCCATTATTTTATTTTATTTTTTCAGTCTCTCAGGGTGTTGTTCCGTTATTTGTTTATTTTAAAATCTCCATGCTATGACCTAAGACAAAGGACAAGAATTGCACTGAAGTGTTTAATAACAAAAACAAAGAAGGCAGGGGGTGGTGAAAGATGCTCTGTTACAAAGCAAGAGGTCACAGGGGCTGAGCAATCTTCTTCTGACTGATTCTTCAGGCCCTGTAAGTTTATCCAAAAAACTCCATTATTTTATTTGATTTTCTCAGGGTATTGTTCCATTATTTGTTTATTTTAAAATCTCCATACTGTGACCTAAGACAAAGGACTAGAATTGCACTGAAGTGTTTAATAACAAAAAGGAAGAAGGCAGGAGGTGGTGAATGATGCTCTGTTACAAAGCAAGAGGCCACAGGAGCTGAGCAATCTTCTTGGGGGTCCCAAGAGCATCCTCTTGTCACTGTGCACCTTCCCCAAGATTTTTGGGGTTGTTTGTTGGAAGTCTGGAGGTTTCCCCAGCTTGTTTTGGAATGCCCAGCCCCACTCTGAGCACCCAGATCAACACCATCCAGTGGAATCTTGCACCTCAGGGGTGGAAATGGCAATGCTCGAAGTCAGACCATCTTTGGAGATTTCCCTTGAAACCGTGGCTGTGTTAAACAATGGAGTAGAATCTCTTGGAAATGAGTTCATAAAAATCAGCTCTGCATTGTCAGCTGTAAAGGGAGAGGAGCGTTTTGTTCCTCAGGGCCTTATTCTAATCTCAGATGCACAGCGTGCATTACCATATAGCTTAAAAAAGCAGATATTTCTGAGATGATATGTGGGATTCTGTGCAAACCTCTCACAGAAACCAATATCCTTCAGGAGATTTTTATGCACTCAAACATTCCCAGGCATGACGTGGGCCCCCCGAGAGAGCATTTTTGGCTAAGGGGTAAAAGAGGGGATGGGGAAGCCAAAGAGAAGCGGAGGTGAAGATGCAGAATATGCCAGAACTGGAGCTGAAACTTGTGGGCAGCCCTTGAATTATGAAAGGGACATGCGGTGGGGTGTCTATCCCATAATAATATAGTGAGATATCACTGGAATAGAAGACTACAGAGGGTGTTGAGTCTTACAGGGGTACTGAGACAGATAACACATTTTGAGAGGCAATGGGGGTTGGTTTGTTTATTTATTTATTTTGGTTGTTACTTGTTGCTGTTGTCATTGGTGGTCTCAGCCTGCAACAGGAACAGCTCATTTGGGCCTCTCACACCAGAACTAATTAGTGTCAGCAGCTCTGGGGTACCTGACCTTGGTCTGGCTGCTGGAAAACAGCACCACAAACCCCTCCTGACCGAGGGAGGTGGTGAGCAAACTGGGGGAGAGATCTCAGGAGATGATATAATCAACAGACAGACATGTCTGCTGTCCCTGCAGGCTGATTGCCAAAGCCTTCCCACACCAACAATCCCACCAGGTGTGTGCCCCTCATGCCTTTGGAATTTCCAGGAGCAAGGAGTTCCAAGGGTGGTGGGCAGCAATGGCTCCCCCCAAGATGGGGCTGGGCCAGGCGGGTTTGGGGGGCAGGGATGTTTGGCAGCAGGGCTTGCTAACTTTTCTGCAGAAGCTGTGGGGTAGGAGTGCCAAGCGGCACAGGTCTGGCTGGCAGCCCTGGGATGCTGCCTGCCAGGGGAGCTGCTCTCCAGCTGGGCCAGAGCCAAGCGGCTGCCTGGGGAAGCTGGAACGTGGAATCAAAGAATCACAGAATGCTTTGGGCTGGAAGGGACCTTAAAGAACATCCAGTTCCAGCCCCCTGCCACGGGCAGGGACACCTTCCGCTAGCCCAGGTTGCTCCAAGCCCCATCCGACCTGGTTTTGAACACTTCCACGGGTGGGGCAGCCACAGCTTCTCTGGGCAACCTGTGCCAGTGCCTCACCATCCTCAGAGTAAAGAATTTCTTCCTAATTTCTAATCTAACCCTGCCCTCTGTCAGTTTGAAGCCATTCCTCATTGTCCTGTCACTCCATGGCCTTTTTGAAAGTCCATCTACCGCTTAACCGCTGGGCTTGCAGTGGTCAGTGGATGTCCAGCTCAGCTGAGGGTGTTGGTGACCATACAGTAGGATTTCTTGTTTAGGAAAACTTTTGCAAAACACTGTACGGAGCTCTATAAAGATTGTGAGATTTCCCATGTAACGGGAAGGGGAAAGCTCAAGCCAAGGTGCAGCACCCTCGTTTCTTTGTCTGGGTGGTCAGACATGGCTTTGTGCACCTGAGGGCTGCTTGCCTCAATTTCACACTGCTACAGGGTTAGAGGGCTGGTGTCTGAAGTGGGAACCACACAATTATTTAGGTTGGAAAAGCCCTTTAGCATCACTGAGTCCAAATTTTCTTCCAGCTCTGCCAAGCCACCACTCACCCATGTCCCCAAGCGCCACATCCACACATCAGTTAAATCCCTCCAGGGATGGTGACCCCACCGCTGCCCTGGGCAGCCTTCTCCAGTGCTTGACAACCCTTTCTGTGAAGATATTTTTCCTGATATCCAAACTAAACCTCCCCTGGTGCAGCTTGAGGCTGTTTCCTCTTGTCCTGTCACTGGAGAAGAGACTGACATGATGCTTTGTGAGGCAGCACCTGATGTAAAGGGGTGCAGGAACCCCGTGCAGCAGCAGAATGCTCTTCCTGCTCTATGCTAACCCATATCAGCTTTCCCTTGGCTTTTGGCAATCACCTTGAGTGGGACAGGAACCAAGCACAGAGACAGCACAGCGGTGGTAGCTCCAGGTTTGTACCTTTGCATTTCTTGTGTTACCAAAGCGTGGGGGGAAAACCTCCTTTCCAAATCACAGAGGAGCTGTAACAGAGCTCTGCTGTCCTGATGGCGCATTGGAGGGTTGAGATTTTCGGGTATTTCCTTTGCACGTTTTCCTCATCCCCAACATAATTTCCCACGAGCACGAGCTGGGCCTTCGCCAGCTTCTTTGTCTTTCATCTCAGAGCTTTTCTTTTAGGGGCACTGGGACAGCTGGGGGAGAGAAGACAATCCTGGCTGCGGCAGGGAAGTGTCACGGCTTGGCAGGCGCCGAAGCCGAATCCCATCTCTGAGCCTCGCTCCTGGAGCTCTCGCCCAACCTGGGAGTGAGAAGACACGAGCTCGCCTTGTGCCTCCTCGAAGAGACGGAACAGATGCTCTTCCTGCCCCTCCGGGATGCGTCACAGAGGAAGGAGCAATGCCAACTCCACGACTCGTTTCTCCCCGCCAGGCCTGAGATGGATTCGGCCATGGCAGTGTCAGGAATTGCTGTCAGGTCTGGGAGATGAATGGGGACATTTGTCACCTCCAGAGCTCGTGGCTCAGCCTGCCCCAGCAGAATCATCCATGTGCCATCGGCGTACCTGGGCTTTCGGGAGGCGATGCAGCCACGGATTTGTCTCCTGACACCACTCAAGATTCTTCCCTGCCTGCCTGCAAGGTTAAACTGGGAATAATCCTCGGGAAAATGGTTCACGCTGTGGTGGCTCCTCAAGCCTTGGCCGAAGCACTGTGTGGCTTGAGGAAACCTCTCCAATAATCTCTCGGAGATGCACTGACCTCCCCAGCCAGCAGTGACCTGCTGTTGTGCTGTCCCCCAGCCAAAACTGCTGTGGGTTTGACCTTCACATCCTTTCCCATCCTTTCTGGAGAAGTTTGGAGAAAATAAGGAAGAAAACCAACAACAGCAGGGTATATTTTGTTGGAAGCTGGGGTTGTGCTCTTCCCTGAGCATTCAAGCAGCTCTGCAAGGTCTCAACTCTGCTTTTCTATGGCTAAACTAAGGTGTGACAATGAATTCACGACTCTGCCAAGCCCTGACCCAGCTGAGCACTTGCACAGGTGAGGACAAGGACTTGGACAACTCAAAGGCTATTGAATGCACCTTTGGGCTCGAGCACATCTGTAAAGCCTTGCTGGAGGTGGACAGGTGCCCGACACTGAGACTCCAGGGCAGGGATTACTCAGGATGGGGCTCAAATAATAGGAAAACAATGACTAAAAGCTGCCTGTTCATTGCAGCCTCTTTGGAAATGCAAGAGATGTGTTTGGGGAGAAAGGACAAAATGAAAGGGGCAGAACAATAAGCTATTTCAAGCACCTCAGAACATATTTAAAGCAAGAGAAAGAGAAAGAAAAAAAGACTTAAATTTCTCAAGCAGCACTTGAGTGCATTTTTTTCTGCAGCTGGTTGATATATCACCTTCCTTATTGATTTTTTTCCTTTGTGCTGAAAATATACATTATCTTCCAATCCTTCTTCAGTGAAGTAAATCTAAAATGAAAACAAACTACACATTTGGCCAACCCTGCCTTAAAATTACACATCAAGAACATTTCCAGTGACAAATACTTTCAAGGCAAACAAACTGAAGAGAAATTAAAAAATCTCTGTGGGGCATAAATATGTAATTACACTCACACAGGGAGCATTTTATCAGGTAAACCATCCTACTTTGTTAATTGAAATGCTGCAGCACAAGGTTTTTTGACAAAGGGGCTGAATATGCATGCATATTTCTCACTGCTGCTGTTCCATTTCTCTCTTTCCTTTCCCTGTGTGCTCCAGCGATGGGGTAGTGATCACTCCTGCTTTCTTTGTTCAAATATCCTCATTTCTGCCACCTCCACTTAATTCTGGCAGGGAAAGTTCTCCTTTCACTGGAGGCACAGGATTGTGGGGGGTTTTGTTGACTTGAAAGAGAAACCAAACCAAACCCTGGAAAACCAGAAACCAAGTGTTTTTTCTTAAATTAAATTCTCCAGAAACAATAAGGCACTGAGAATTAAAAAATAAAGCAGACGGAATAAAAAGAACTGCAGGAAGTAGGTGCTGTGTTTAGCACCTAAAGCACCTGTGTTTAGCTGTGTTGACCTAATCCCACTAAAACCAGGACGAGGATGAGTTATGGGAGTTGATGGGAGCAAGGCTGAAGTTTGGGACCGAAGAGGTTTGAGGTGCAGCTCCCAAGCCTTTGTTACAGAAGCATTTGTCAGTGTTTAGTGGCCATGGGCAGCAGTCAGTGAAATATTTACAGCACAATCCCTTCCAAGAAGCGTGGCTGCTGGCAGGGCATTTAATTGTCTAAATGCAAGCTGCAGTGCCAGCTGTGGGTTTGCTCACCCATCTGCGAGGGCTCTGCCCTGCCAGTTCTCCTTCTCTGCCCAAGAAGGAAGCAGGGAATATCCTCCCTGGAAAGATGGGTGGCCCCATGCACGGAGCAGCGACCAAAGCTGGCTTGGCGGTGGTGACAGCGGTGACAGCAATGAGACTGAGAACACACAGTGCCCAGGCTTCCTTCAAGGGAGGAATTTGGGATTTTGGGACGTCAGCACCTCTTCTCCCTGCACGTGGATGGAGAATAATATGTTCCCTCTCACAAGCCATTGCCTGCTTGGGTCACTCTCTGCATTTTCTCCCTTTCTGATGTGCAGTACAGAAGGTGCCCCAGTTGCACAGCCTTTAGCCACCATCACGTGGGGAAGCTCAGAAAGCCTTCAGTGCTTTTCTTATTGAGTTCTCTGTGCTCCATATTCCCTCTCTGCCTCGTGCCCAGCTCTGATTCCCTGCACATATCCTCGTCTTTCACCGTAATGTCCCACAAGTATGATCTTCACTCCATTTCCAGTCCTTTTTCCTGGCTCTGCTGGTTTGTTGAGAACAAAATAAGATTGCCTTGAGTAAAGATTGGCTGAAGTTTCCAGGGGAGGAGGGCATTGCCATGCTATGTACCTCTTCAGGTAAGTCATGTTAAAAGCCCGTGGACATGTAAACCTCTGGAAAACATTCTAAAATGGCCAAAAAAAAGTTCCAGTGATCTCTTGTCTGTCTCTGTTTCCTTCGTTTGGCTTTACAACATAAAAGCACTCACAGGAGGGATGTGATTGAACAGACAGGGAATGTGAGTTATGTAGAAACCAAACCACTGTGGTTGCAGACCAGGAAGCTGCCAGCACTCAGAAGTCTCCTGTTTTCTCTCTGACTCTGAATCTTGAATAATTTTACACAAGAAGGATCAGGTTTGGCACACGACATGTGAAAAACCTGGTGTGGTGTAACAGAATATTTCAACCACTAGTGTGTCCTTTCCCCTTTATTTTTGATAGAGTAGATCCTCCCTTTTTCCTCTCTAGAAGAATCCATGTGAGAATCCCCCCAGTGCTCTGCCGGACCTGGGTGGCCACAGGAGTGCCCAGCAGCTGAAATACAGATTCTGTGAAGACTTTTCAGGTGGAAACTGGAGCATCCAGAGAATTTCATTATCTTGAGAATTAAGCACCAACTTGGCAGGGATTTTAACCCACACATGCCAGTCCACACGTGGTTCTAGGTTTTGGTGTTTCATCCTTGGTCTGTTTTGTTAGGCAAATCCTTTTGGCAATAGAATATTTGCTATATTCTTCAATATCCTTGGCTGGCTCGTGTCCCTCCTGAGTCACATTCACAGGGACACTTCCCCATCTTTTTCTCTCCCTTGCCTTTTGAGCTGTGGGGTGGTTGTTTGCTCAATAAACAATGTTTGAAGGCGGCAGTCTCCAGGTATCTGTGTTGACTGAAACCGCTGGGCTGTGTCAGAGAGAGCAAACAGAGCAGCTTGGTCGGCACTGCTATGGTTCATGAGAAGCCCTCAAACACGGCCGGGGAGGATTCCCTTGGTGACAGATCAGGGGATGCCTGAAGGAGTTTGACACTCCATTACTTTTCAGTTTTATTACCATTATTTTCCTGAAATACGAGAATAGCTTACCTGTGTTTATACAGAAAGCAGATAAGGCAGCTTGCATCAATTTGGCTTGGAAAGCTGGTTATTCCAACATTCGGCTCTAATTCCTCACCTCGCATTCTCACTGGAACATCTTTCTTGGGCATTTCTGTATCTCAGAGGATCTGCAGAGCAGAGCAGCCACAGCTCCCAGTGCTGAATTGTCAGAGATGGGAGTGCAGGTGTAAAGGCTTATTGAAGAGCGATTCTCTGATATTGTGGTTTTATTTATAATTTTAAAAAAAACAACCTGGGATCATGTTCAGTCTGTGGTCTTGCCATGACAACATCAGACAGGTTGCACAGAAATCACTCAAGGTTTTGATTGTTAACTTTTCCTTACATTTTGGTAAAAATACTGTGTTTTTGCATTTCGTGCTTGGGCTTTTTGTCATTTTTAATGGGTGGATTTGTGTTTCAGTGCCTACCTTTTCTTCCTCATAAGTTAATGAATTAATCCAGGCTGGTTTTGCTGAGAGCTGTAACTCTTGCTCCTGCTGCTGTGTAGGGCATTCCATTAAGCCAAACTGTGATGCCAACTAAAAGTGCACCTGCCTGTGATGCCTTTAAAATCCCTCAGTGGTTTTATAAAGCAGATGATGGCACCAGGAGAGTGTTGGCCAACCTCAGATTTAGTCTGTGGTGCAGCTGTAGCTGGATGCAGTGTTGAGATACTGGTTGGAATCATTCTATTTCCTGGTAAAGCTGCTGTGACCCTTGCGAAATGTTACAGGAACACCTCAGAAAATGGAATATTGATTTCCCATCTTTTTTTTTTTTTAATACTAGAATTCATTTATAAGATGTTGTTTTGCTATTTCAATTAGTTGTTTTTGTTTGGTTGCTTGTTTTTTTAAAATTTTGTTGGCGTTTGTCACCATAACAGACCACCCAATTCTCTTCTTTTTTTACTGCCTTGTATGCTGCAGACCAGAAGTGGATGGAGGCAGCAAGATTTGGGATGGTTCCATGGTAAAACAGGCTGCAGGGAGAATTCCTGTCAGCTGGGTTTTATGGACAAGGTCACAGATCAGTCAATGGGCAGAAGGTCCTGACCATGGGGTTTGCCTTAAAAGCACAAGAGGAACAGCTACAGCTGATGGAGAGCAGAAGGAAAAGGCCATTTGTGTGAGCATCATACTGAACTGGCCACATAAAATCCCCGTTTTTCTCCTCTCCAGAATCAGTAGAGATATTTCTTCAGTAGAAGTGCAGAGGGAGCTGAGGAAATCTCCAGACTGTTTGCTGGCTTGCAACATCCAACGCTTCTTTGTAGGAAAAGAGGAAATCACCTCAAGTTTCACCAGCAGAGGCTTAGGTTGGATATTAGGGGAAAATTTCTTCACTGAAAGGGCTGTCCAGCCCTGGCAATGGTGGAGTCCCCATCCCTGGAGGGATTTGAAAGCCGTGTGGATGTGGCACTTGGGGACATGGGTCAGTGGTGGCCTTGGCAGTGCTGGGGGAACGGCTGGACTTGGTGTTCTCGGAGGTCTTTTCCAACCTTAACAATTCCATGGTTCAGCTGAATCCTGGAAGAGCAGAACAGCACGTGCTCTGCACATCTCAAGGATTCCGTCTCTTTTTGCTTCCTGCTCTTGTAGACAAACTTTTTTGCTGAACAATGTAGATAGCAGCTTCGAAGGGAACGCAGACCCCCAGCCCCTTCACAAACAAATCCAGCATCGCTCTAAACCCATGCATTTCCTTGGCCCTGCAGCATCTCTCAAAGAGCTGCTTCAGCACCTCGGTGCTTGGGAGCTGTGACTTCCACCCTCAAACTATTTGGCTTGTTCTGATATTTTCTTGTGCTAACGCCAGTTTTCTGTCTGAGTTTTCTGTTTCTTTCTTCTTTGCTTTGTTGTGCTCGCTTCCCTGCCATATTTCTACAGGGAAAGCCCAATGTTTTTGCATCTTCTCTTGGAAGATGGAAATTCCCATCTCCCTGACTTTTCTGTACTTGTTGAGATGGGAGGATCTTTCCTGAATGAGGCACTGCTCAAACAGTGACCCCGGAGATGGTCAGTGGTACTTCCCCAACTTCACTGGGTGTATCTGGACAGATAAACCTTAGGACTTCACTTGGTTTTTCCCCTGCCACAGGATACTGGGGTGCTCTAGTCACCCTGGTGATATATCTCCCAGTTTTATGGGCCTGGTTTTTGTCAGCTAAGGGGCCTTTATTAAATGGACTTTTTTATATTAATCTTACACCTGTGATCCTGATATTATCACCGTGTTTCCACAGGATTTCCATTTGTCCTAAACGCCTCTCAACCTCATATTTCAGCAAGCTGGATTTGTATCCTCCCATATTTCTCTCTCCTTTGATGAAATAGCTTTCCATTCCTCTTTACACTCAGATAAACATTTGATGCTTCATTTGACTTGGGCTCCTTTTCCTGGGCAAAACCTGGAGTCTCTCTGTGAGGATGGTTAATGTGATGTGTCAGTGCAAAGAAATGTCCTTGCTTAGCCGTCTCTGCAAGGACTTACCTGCTTGAGCTCTGCAATTATGTGATTTTAATTGGCTTTTAATTTGCCAAGATTATATAATATACTTAAATGAAAACCACAGAGGTGTTGTTAATACACAAGTTAGAAACAAAATGATAAGTGACTGAATTGCTTCTGAGCTCTTACAGGCAAATTCACATTTTCTTTCCCACATATTTAATATGAAATATACCAAAAAGTTTATGATTAGGAAATTATAAGGGTTTAAAACCTATATTGCAAAAAATACATTTTTGTGGCTCTGGAGGTTGTAAACATGCTTTCCATGTTGAGCTGTATGTTGCATTTATGCTGATTTAATCATTCATTAAACATTAGTAAGAGGCCAATTACGCTGTTCAAGAATAAGATGTTTTACGAGAAAATGACAAAAAGATACATGTAATCATTGAAATGCCAGTTTACAATCAGATAGGATGGGAAATAATCCCTTTAGCAAGCTTAAGCTTTTACATATTAATGGAAACATTGGGGAGAGTGGGAAGAGGGCTTTAACAGCCTCACGGCCTCCCAGCCCTGATGGGAAAGTGAGAGCTTGCGATGCTCCGGACAGAGATTTCACAACTTTTATTCTGCGGCACAGACACCTTGAGACACAGGCTCTTCAAGGGCCCTGCCTGGAGTTAGCAAGTGTGTGCCTACATATTGAGCATAAACATAGACAAAAAAGGGCTGGGAATACAATTCTGGTTCTTCAGAGAGGTCATGGAATCCCAGAATGGTTTGGGTTGGAAGGGACCTTAAAGCCCATCTCATTCCAACCCCTTGCCAGGAGGAAGAACACCTTCCACTATCCCAGGTTGCTCCAAGCCCTGTCCAACCTGGCCTTGAGCACTGCCAGGGATGGGACAGCCACAGCTTCTGTGGGCAACCTGTGCCAGGACCTCACCACCCTCAAATTCAAGAATTTTTTCCTAATATCCAATCTAAACCTGGTGTCTCTGAGTGTGAAGCCTTTCCCCCTTGTCCTGTCACTCCATTGCCTTGTCCAAAGTCCCTCTCCATCTCTCTTGGAACCCCTTTAAGCACTGGAAGGAGCTCTATAATCTCCTCTGAACCTTCTTTTCTCCAAGATGAACAACACCAACTCTCTCAGCCTTTCCTCACAGGAGAGGATTCCATCCCTCCAATCATCTTCATGGCCTCCTCTGGACTCAGTCCAAGGTGGGATATTCTGGGGAGAAAAGAGAGTAAGACCCACTGGGATATTTCCATACTTATGTTTTAGAGGTCCATGTCAAGCCCTTCATGGAAAAGGGAGAATGGATGGAGAATATTCCCATTAAGTCATACCTGGGAAGCCACGGCTGCTGGAGAAGCAGGGAGGGACAGAAACTCATTTTCCCACCTGTTTTCCAGTACAAGGCATAGGGACACCAGGAAAAACTGTTGGGTCCCAGGTGCAAAATAAACAGGAAGGAGTTGCCTTTTTTTCACACAGAGCTGTGAATGGGTGACACTCCTTGCTGCAGTATTTGGTGGACCCTCTGAGTTTGCCAAAGTTCAAAAAGCCAGCATGTAAATCCATGGAAAGAAAGTTGTTTGGGAGCTGTTTAGCACCGTGTTCATCTTGCTCTTGGAGTTTCTCAGCTGCAAGGTTTTGTGCACTGGGAAAATGTGCAGTGGGAAGAAAACAACATCCAACAAACCATGACCGCATTGCTGAAAGAACTGAAACTGCCTTGGTGTGCATGAGGTGAAAACCAAAAGGATGACAAAAGGCAAAAAACTCCACAGGCAAGCTAAAAAAAGAGAAGAAAACAAGACAATTTTTAATTTTAATGTCCTCATGAACTGTGCTCCAAAATGTCTCACCTTTGAATTGCTCTGGGTACTTTCTATGTCTGAAAGTCTCACAGTTCCCAGGTTTCCTCTAGGATTTGAGTTCTCCTGTCTTTTGCTCTAAGTACATTTGGACTGAAGGCTGAGTAGGGTCGGGCAGAGAAAATCCATCATGATTTGAGCAAACACTCCATCCTTATGAAAAATTAGGACAGGAAACCCAAAGGTTAGGCAAACTTGTTTGCAATGAAGAAAATCACAGAATGTGAAAGTCCCTTGCATTCCAAGTGAACAACAAAGAGATTACGCCTTCCATGCTCATTTAACCAAGAGAGAACAACTAAGGATGTGTTCTGTTAATGGATGTGGGACCACGATACCCTGGGGCAACAAGAGAAAAAACCAGGGAAGACCCAGGTGAGCAGAAGGTGGGTTCCAGATAAACCCCAGCCAAGCATCGCTCCATCTTTCCAGAGCCATGCCAAGCCTTGATGTTCTCCGACTGCTCTGCTGACTCCTACATCTGGCTGCCCAAAACACACAGCCCCCTTTTCCCAAATCCAGTTGGTCAGCTGTCCCCGTTGCCATGCCGGCCTCTGGGCAACGGACCCAAGCCATGCTGTTGAGAGGGAGAAAAATGTATTCCAGCGATAATATTGAAGGGTTACAGCTGCCAAACACACTGTGTCTGTGGAAACACCTGTTGAGTGGCTGTTGCAGTGGGAAGAGCAAGATGAAGAAAGACAGCTGTAAAAGTGCCAGCAGCAGTAGGAAGCTCTGCTAAGACTGCTTTGTGCCAGTTAGAGATGTGCCAAATTATTTGGCTGCATTTCAAATATCTGGGTGTCCACTACATTTGCCAGCTCACGCTCCCGGGGAATACTTCAGCATTAACACTGCCACTGCCACGCTCCCGCTGCTCCCCCACTTTAATTTCAGCCTTTAGGTTTCCGTGCTTCTTTTATTCCTGGGTCCTTCTAGTGCAAAGGAAAGCCCAGGACTGCAGTGCAGGGCCCGAAATAAGGGCTGGGATCTGCAGCTGGTGGGAAGACAAAGCACCACTGTAAAGGTTTTTGGCAATTGGCTTTTGAGATCTGCTGGGTTATTTTGTGTGCCTCCTGTTGTTGTGGTGGGCTTTTTTTTTTTCCAGAGAATAATAGTTTTATCTTTTATAAACAGTTAGCTAACCTGCACACTTCTCCTGCCTGTCCATCTAGGAATCTTTGGAGCTGCAGAGCTCAGCTTTGGGAAGTTTACAGTGATGAAATTTGGAAGTTTAGATGGGCTGGACAGGGGGCAAAGGTGGAAATACGATGGCAGAATGCTACAGGGAAATATTCAAAATATTTATAGATGTGGCACTTGGGAACATGGGCTAGTGGTGGGCTTGGCAGTGCTGGAGGAATGGTTTGACTTGATGATTTAAAGGTTTTTCCAGCTTAAATAATTCCACGTGTCTATGAATTAAAAGCTCGGTCTGTAGAAACAAGGAATGGAGAGAAGAGGGAGTTGTAGAGTAAGAAGAATCTGTTTTAGATAATCTTCCTCCTGAAGTGCCCAGAGAGTTCAGGTTCATGTGCAGGACATCCTCCCAGTTCTTCCTGACTTTCCTTTAAGATCACCTCCACTGCCAAAACCCTGAAAAAACACCACAGAGGAGAGCCTTCCCTTGTCCATAGCGAGACCTAGGGTATGCCCGAAGTTAAATTTGTCTTTTTAGGCATTTTGAAAGCTAAAATAAGCTTTAAATAATCTCAAAGAATTAAATCATTGCTCAAATAATTCCTGTTAACTCTCCTAACTCCTCACCTTGCTCTGGTGATATCCCAGGCAGGCCAGGAGACTCTGGAATTACAGAGCACTGCTGTGCCTGTGCAGCTGCAGCAGCTTCACTGCTTTTCTATTTGACACAATCATCTATTGTCATGATTTCTGTAAATTCCCAAATCCTAAGAATGATCAAAAACTCCCCCAGACCAAGGAGATAATGCTTTTCTCAGGGAGCTTTCTTTCTTCCCAGGAAGGTTTATCTGTTAAGTGTTTGTGGGAAACAATTCATCTTCTTCTGTTTAGTTATGAATATTTCCAAGCCAGCCTTATCCATGGCAGTTGATTTGCCCTGGAGGTGGTATTTCCCTGGGAGGTATCGTTGCTTTGCTGGTTGCAGACAGAGATGGAAAGGTCTGAAGTGCCAAAAAACAGAATTGTAGCATCCTACCCCTTTTGTGTGCCTTCCCTCACCTCGTGGTAACCCTTCTGGGGCAGAGATTCACTCCTGTGGGTTTTGTTTGGGTTTTTTTGTTTGTTTTGGGTTTTTTTGGGGGGGTGGGGGTTGTTGTTGTTTTGGTTTGGTTTGGTTTTGGGGTTTTTTGGAAGTTTTTTTGGGGTTTTTTTGTTTGGGTTTTTTTTGTTGTTGTTGTTGTTTTGGTTGGGTTTTTTTTTGTTTTTGTTTTTGTTTTTTTTTGTTTGGGGTTTTTTGTGGATTTTTTGGGTTTTTTTCTTTGTTTGTTTTTGGCTTTTTTTTCACAAAATAGAATCCTCTGGGACTGACTGTGATGAATATAACAATGTCTAAACTGAAAGCTTTTCCCACCCCTTCCCTCAGAATAGGACCTTTCTTGAGAATAACACTCATTTATTACAGGAACACAAGTGCTTTTTGAAAGAGAGAGAAAATATCATACTTTTCAAACTGGCACAAGACCAGCCTTGCCCAGGATAATTTATCTTTCCCTTTTGAGCTAATTTTCCAAGCCCCCTTTGCTTTAATTCCAGATTTCTTTTTCCAGACCCCAGTTCACCTGTTCTTCTCCTGTATTGTTTAGGCCAGAATTACTATTTGTATGCCTGACTTATTCTGATTTTACCTGCAGGTGAAGGTCAAAGAGCCAGTGGTTGTACTTCAATAGGGTTTGCAAAATTCTTTGGTTAATCTTTCTTCCAAGATAATGGGAGAAGTTCTCATTTTTGGAAGTTTCTCAGAAATCCCTGCCACTCTGTTCCTGTCTCCGTGCTAGCCAGTGAGGGAAGGACAGAACTATTTCCTCCTGAACTTCCAAATGTCCAGTGGAATCATAAAGCTCCATCCTGTTGAAACCCCTCTGCCTGGATCACACAAGTAATGATAAAAGACTCTGCCTGCTGTCTTGGCCACGTCAAACTTCAGACAACCAGAAAATTCATCTTTCCTGTTAATCTTCTTGACTTTGTTGCCAGAGTCATGGGTTATGGTCTGTTCATCCTGAGAAAATGTTATCCGAATCAATATTTAGACAGAATAAGCCTTAATCACAACATAGTTATGCTTCATTAAAGAGGTTTTCCATTTGCTTCGTTTGGAAAATAATGCAGGATGTATCAGAAGCAAACAAATGGGGTAATTTCCTATTCGTGCAGCCCTTTCTTTCTTCCCTTCCACAGAAATAAAGGACTAATTGCTTGTGCAGGAGTCTCTCTTTTCTTCCTGCAGAGGAGGCAGAGGGATGTTTTCCTCACCCTCACCAGTGTAGACCTGCTGCTTGGGTGGTGCCCAGGTTCTCCCACTGCTGGTACTCAGCAGTGTAGACCCAGAACAACGCCTGTTGTCCTCTTAACCATCCCAAAAATGTGCCACCCAAAAATGGTGTTCAACTCTGAGCCCTCTCTGGTCACGCAGACCATTCTGAACAATCTCCTGTCAGGAGGGATCCCAACCCTGGTGGGACCCCCGAGTGTAGATCCCATCTCACCTTCCGAAGGGAAACACCCAGGGAAGAGTCACAGAATCCTTTAGGCTGGAAAAGACCTCGAAGATCATCGAGTCAGCTTTTGGTCACCCCCTGGCCAAGCAAACCACGGCACCGAGTGCCACGTCCTGTACCTTGAACACCTCAGGGATGGTGGCTCCACCACCTCACCTCCCTGGGCAGGGCCTTCCAATGCTTGGAAACCTTTCCAGGGAGGAAAGCCACGCTTTCATCCTCTCCCTGACACCTCCCCTGTCCCCAGGGCTCGTCCCTTGCCTTTGGCCCTGTGACAAAACCACAGGGACACAGAAATAGATGGAAGGGCTGAGGCTCCTGGAGGCAGCGGATCCTTTCCCAGCTGGGCATGGGATAAAGGATGGAATATATGTCAAGCACAAAGGTCTAGAGCAGAGCGTGGGCACGGCAGGTTTGGCCTCACAGCCCCTCCACACAGCTCCCTGGCCCTATTTCCATAGCAGCTGACCCCCAGCTGTCCTCAGTGTGTTTCTTTATCCTGACAAGGTAAAAAATTGCTTTTGTCTCCACGTTGTGCAGAGGAACCTGCGCGCAGTGGCTCACCCATGGCAGGCAAGGATGATGCTGCCATGTCTCCCACGGCCTGGGGGAGAAATTGCAGCATTTCCTGCCTTCTGGAATTAGGGAGAGAGGCTGCAGATCCTTCTTCGCTTGCTGCTACACCCGTGAGCGCAGAGCACACCAACAGGGGAGGTCGCAGGGGAGCTGGTGGTGGAGGGAGGCCAAGCAGTGCAAGTCTGTCCCCTTCTCCAGGGCATGCAGGAGCAGATGATTTTTCCTGCAGTGCTCACCGAAAAAAGAAAATATTTCTTTCATCTCTTTCCTGAGCAAAGGCCAATGCTGAGCCTAGCAGATTATTCAATAACATCCCATAAAAATATTAAACTTCTATATCGGAACCAAATTAAAATTGTATTTCATGATGTGAACAAAGGTACCCAAGTCGATTTCGTCTCTCTCTCCCTCCTTTTTCAAATTTAATATCACACAGAAGAGAGAAATGAAATCTGTATTTAAATGGCTGTGGAACATTGTGCATTTAAAGTGCACAGCAAGTCACTCCCTAAAGCACTCCATATGATATGTAAATCTTTTGATCTTTCACAAAATGCATGATTTCCATAAAGAATAATGAGTGCTAGCTTGGGAAGTACAATATTGACTGTCACTGTACTGCACTTAGCCACAATTATTATTTGCATGGCTTTTGCAACATAACTGGAGGGAAGAGTCCTGTGAATATTTTTAATGCATTCTAATAGCTACTAAAAGAGATTTTATTTTATAATAGATGCATTCTTTCTTTTGGGTCTACAAGCATTTTTTTTTTTCAATTTATTCATTACCTTTTTTTTGCTCTTTATAAGGAAGCATCTATGGGGAAAAGCAGAGGAGCACACGAGCCCTGAGAAAAGAAACAATTGACATCCTGCCCTGCCATGAGCTGCAGGAAAGCAGAGGAATCAACAATAACATTTATTTATTCTTTAAGCCAATGGGTAAAGTTTAACTTGATAAATGGTCTTAGATACGATCTGTGTGAGACGAGAAGACCGTAAGCTCGTGGTGCAGGAAAGAGAGGTAGGAAAAAGGGCTATCACAAACAAATAAAGGAAAAATTAAGAATTAACTTGCTACACCTCTGCCTTGTTGTTCCCTTCCTGAAGGTTTTGGCATTCCTCTGAAGGTCTCTTCCAAGCAGCTCAATGAATTTTTTACTTGCAATATGACAAAGCCCAGAAGCTGCAGAGCGAGGTTGGGGTTGGTTTAATCAGCAGGGAGAAGGTCAGTGCTCCCATGAAATGGGCACAGAGAGTTCTGTCGTTCTTGGGTTGGGTAGGAAAAGGCAGATTATTGAAGATGGACATTTCTCATAACGTGGTTGAGTGGTCCAAAGAGACACTCAGTGGAGCCAAGTGCTGTTTCAGGATTGACTCCTCGGGAAGCTGAATATCCACACAAGTGACATGCCGTGCGTGGGGTCAGGCACTGCCCTCGGCTCCTGTTTGGGGCACAGCTCACCCAGCAGGACAGATTTACAGCTGAAAAGCATCACTCACATGGAAATCCAGCCCCAAGGTGGGTCTGAGTCCCTGGTGACCCCTTGGTGCAGAGGACAGACCTCTCCTGGCATCAGGCAGCAGCGATTCCTGCTGTTTGCACTGCTCTGGTCTCAAGGTCCAGCCTGCAAGGAAGTTTTGTCTTTTTGTGCCTCAGTTTCTCTGAGGGTAAATTAGCCACAGCGCCATTTTCTGTCTTTATAAAGGCACTTTGAGGGCCAGGGAAGAACTTGTTGTAATTAATGGTGTAGATAGGTGAACTGAGCTGAACTGCAATAGGAAATTGGTCTTCTGATTTGAAGCTTCAGCAGACCAGGGTGGGAGCAGACATTTTCTGAGCTCACTGCAGAATCAAAGCCCATTTTCATCCAAAACAGGATTTGTGATTTTTTTTTCAATGTATTGCAGCTTCATCCCAGTCTAGAAGGAATTTAGAACTTGAAAAATTAGTTCTGTCCATGGCAAGGAGGCATCAAAATCTGTTTCTCTGTTTGACTGCTTGGTTCAAACTGTGACACATCGCTGACAGACACTGTTCCCATTTATTCATCGCTCTTATCCTTGGAGATTTGACTCCTGCTCAGCACTGATCATTCAGTTCCTCTTTAAAAGACTAATAATGCAGAGGATGGCTTAGATCTCATGAACTGAGAACATTCTTTCTGGTTTATTTCCTGGTGCTATTTTATTATTATATACTAAATGCTATTTATTGCCCTACCTTTTCTGAAATAATTTTTAGCCACCTTAGAAACATTGCTCCATGCACAAGCTCATCCTTATGGGTAAGAAAAAGGCAAAAAAGTTTGGGTTAAATTGCCACATTGTTGTGTGTAGCACAAGAATCAGATTGCTGATTTTTAGGCTTTCTTCTTTAATTCTGGATCATCAGGATAATTTCAAAGAAAAAAGGATTCCTCTGTGGAAATGTTTGTTATAAATAAGCTGCACCAGTTCCCCAAAATCTACTGAACTTGTTTACCTGGTAAGACTTGTAGTAATTTTCCATAACATCCTGCCATTTATTATGCTCTGGAAAGGCACTATAGTGATTTCAAGAGGAGAAAACCAAGAAAGATTATTCATTTCACATCCTCATGCAATTCTTTTGTAGGTGGCTTTCAACAAAGGGTGATATTGGATTACATTCATTTTGGTTCTTAATAAACTAGTAAATCTCCCATTGTTCTATGTTGTCCAATTATAAAAGCAATGAATATGAGACTAAGCACTTCAAGATAACCATAGCTTTAAAGATAGACAAAAAGCTTTATAGATTAGGATCAGAATAAAACTGCCATTTTTGTAGTGTTTTGATGAATAATATTTTGTGAATTAAAGCGTTCTCTCTTAGGAACGTCAATAAATTACTCTTTAAGTAGGGACTGCAGATCTCAGGAAGAGTTTCTGAATATCTGGGATACTGAAAAGGGAAGTAAATCCTTCCTAGAAGTCATTTCCTTGCTGTCTGAAGAGGTGATTATAAAAGGTTTTTCCTGAGGTTTGTTTCCCTGTAGGAGCCATCTGTTGGAATTTTCTTGAACCATTTCTGTTGCCTTCCCATTTCGGATGTGGTGTCTTTTCAAACATGCTTCTCAGCTACAGTGTGTTTCAATAATTGAATCTTCTGTACATTCTGAAGGCTCAATTGGCAATAAAAATCAGCATTTTGAAGTCAGGATTTGCTTGTTTTGCTTGGTCCAAAGCAAGGGTTTCCAAAGTTGTCCAAGAACTGCTTCTGCAAGGTCTCTGGAGGTAGTGAAGAACAACATTGGCAAATAGTTTAAATTCACTGGGCAGGGGCTGGGCCACTGTAGAAAAAAGTTGAGGGAAAAAAAGAGTTGCAAATCACAGCCTTAAATACCACAGAGTGCTCTGTGGGCTTGTGAACTGGGATCGCTGCCTTGTTCGACTCCGTAAGAATTCATGAGACATTTACAAAAAGATTTATTAATCTATTAATTGCCAACAGATTCTTTGTCAGCAAATCCTTAATGGAAAGCAGAGCCCTCCACCCCTTTAATCCACATAATCCTACCTTGCGTGCAACTTCCCAAAATTTGACGTGGAATGGCTTAATATTGTAAAATTGTCCCTTGGCAGAGAAGGAGCAGTGAGGTGCAGCTCTCTCCAGTGGTGACAAGGGATAAATGTCCCATCCCAGGTGTCTGTAAAACCACAACGAGAAAGGAATGTGCACCACAGGTGTGAGGTAGAGAGGAAAATACCTCACGAAGAGATGGAGGAAGCAGCATGTGGACAGAGGTGGGGTGTGCTTAGATACCTGAGCCCCAGCTTTAAACATCTGTCTTGTCATTGTGAAGGTCCAGCACCTAACCTCTCCCCTTGGCTTGGGCTAGGATGAACTTTTGCACCAGGAAACTGCTGCAGCCCCAAAAATTAGCCTGGCATTCCTGTTTAATGCAGCCTGGGAGGGATGCCGTGCTTGGCACACCTGGCAGCAGCATCAGTGGCACAGCTCGGGGGGAAATGAAAGGTAGATGAGAAAATGCTTCCCTGCTGTCAATCCTCTCCTCACATCCTTCCCCTCTCACTGCTTCCCAGGATTTCAAGCATCTCTGTCTCTTCCCGGATGGCTCTTCCATTCGAGAGTGAGCTGCTGGGTAATAATAATTCCTCTGCTCAGGATTGTCAGTCACATCATGGGACCGTGCCTGGAACGGCAATCGCAGTCTTTGATCAGTTCTGCTGAAACAACCTGTTGTCTTTTATAATAACATTTCCATTGGGAATATTCAGATGCTGAGGCTAAAAAGAACCATTTCATAGCACACACACACAACTACACACGCAGTGACTTTGCATTTTTATCTTTTTGATTTTCCAGTGGGTGTATTTGCCTGGGGTTTTTTTTCTGACCACATCCATCTGCTTCCTAGTTCTTACAAAAGCTAGTTTACATGCAATAATTGCCATTAAAATGTGAAGAGAAAGCTCGTTGCACAAATGCATTGTTTTCCTCCTTTCAAAGCACACAGAAGCTACAAAACTAGATGAAGCTGACTGATGGATGGGTTTATTTAATTATTACTTTCAGAAACATGTTCTCTATCTTGCCCATAGCAGGTGCAGGCTGTGACGTGGCATTTGCTCTGGTAATTATGCCGTTTTTTTGTAAACAGCAGAACAAGTCAGGATGAAAGATAGCGCTGCCCTCAGGTTGTGGGGAATGATTCAGCTTTCTCTTTACCCAATTTCGAATGATACATTGGAATGATAAGGCGGCTTTGATTCCTGTTGCACCTCCCACCCCCCCACTCGTTCTCCTGTGACACAAAACTGGGGAGGGAGGGAGAGGGAGAGGCACTGGAGGATGGATATGTGGAAAGGGGGCAGTTTCTGATCGGTGCAGTTATTTCAGTGAGTGATAGAGCTGATTTGGGGTACCCTGCATTGCAGTGTAGCATTAAAGGACACTGGGGTGCCCAATATCCAAGAATTAAAGTGGGTTTTTTTAAAGCCTAGAGCTTTCCCAGGTGAGGCACTGCAGCTCAGCACTTCCATCCACATGCCCGCAGCCGCTCTTGCTCAGGTCTCCTCTAGCATCCTCCATCCTGTGCTTCGTCCTGCTCCTCTCCTGTGTTTGAAGGAGTCTGTTCTCAGAATTCAGGTGTTTCTCCAGCATTGCCATCCCATGATTTTTTCCCTAAGCAAGGGATAAATAGCAGGGGCAGTGCAGGCGGATGGGTGCATGGAGATTTTTCCCGGAGGGAATGGCAACTAACAAGGAATGCCAAGACAAACATCCCCCCCGGTCACCAGGAGATCCTTCCACAGAGAAATGGGATCTCTGAACTGTTCCCTGAGCTGTTCTCTCCTGCTGGAGAAGGGTAGGTTTAGGTTGAATATTGGGCTTGAAGGCCTCCCAATGGTCTGAGTGATGGGAGGATGCAGAACCACAGAATCACAGAATTGTTAATGTTGGAAAATATTTTTAAATCACCAAGTCCAGCCATTGGCCCAGCACTGCCAAGCCCAGCGCTAACCCACGTCCCTGAGTTGTATAAATCCCCAGGCAGCATTTCCAAACTTGGATGACTAAAAATTCCCATCAAGGCCAACATTTTCAAAGCCGGATAACAACTCTGGGGGCTTCTTTGAGCTCTTCAGTTTGGTCGCTTTGAAGTGGCTCTGCTGGGCTGCCCAGCACCACCCACACCCTGGGCAGGCCCTGGGCCCAAAGCCACATTTGGGAGATTTGATATCTTGGCATCTCGTGCTGCTGAGAGCTGCCCGATGCTTTATCAGATGCACTGATGTACTTGCTCTTCACCTTGAAATCAATAGGTATTGATGGGGTTTGGGAGCTGCAGAAGACACAGTCCTGCTGCTGATGGTGGTGTGTCAATTATTGCTCCTGGAAGAGGCACCTTTAGGGAATTCTGGCTCCCCAGTGACGAAATGGGAACAAACCCCACAATGAAAACGTGTTGAGTTTATCTAAAATCTGAGCTAAGCAATATAAATGCTCCAATGGAAGGTGCACAGTATGTATATGAATGAAAATCAGTTGATTGTTACCATGCGTCTGTCAAAATTAAAATAAGGTCATTCACAAATCTCAATGTTTTGTGGAGGGGAGGAATATTTTTTTTTTAATTAGGATTAAAAATATTATCTACTTAAAACGTGTCCATGCATATAGTTCTAGTACAGCCTATGGCAACACCTATGATTTAAAAATAAAACTGTTTTTTTTCCAAGAAGGAAGTAATTTTGAGTGATAACTAATTTAGATAGTGCTAATTATATTGGTTGGAACTTGCAAGGGAGTCAATGGATAAAAAGTTGATTAAAGCAAAGTTATAAAACAACAATAAAAAACTCTAACTCTGCACTTTAAGATGTTCTGAATATTTTAATGTTTGTTCCCGCCAGCTCTCTTAGCTGCACGGGAAAGTGAATGTTTCTGTACACCTGACTGAAATGAAATGAGAGGGAAAAGTGAGAACTTCTCAGTAAGTTCAAGAACTGTGGGTGTGTTCTACACCCTGAAACACCCTTAAGATGATGTAACAAATTACACAGCAGTGCAACTCAGCAGACCTTTCGATTTTCTGTGTTTCGAACCCCTGGTCAGGTTTAATGTGGCTGAAACATGCAATGAGGAGTAGCTGAGAGGATCTATGAACATTTTTCTCTCTCTCAAACTCGCAGTACATTCCCTGGGGTTGCTCACTGTAGATCCTTCCAAGTGCATTGCATATCTTGCAATGTGATATAAATTCAGCTGGACCCAGCAGTTATGTAATTTCTTCTGGAAGTTTGGATTTCCCAGCTTGGATCCAGGAATGGATCATGTCTACTTCGGCTGTTTCACCTTTGGTTTCACATTTGCAGCAAACCCTTGCAGCCTTGCTGGGGCACAGCTGGGTGTGTACTCTCTAATTTAGGAGTGGACAGATCCATTCATGGCTTTGTGGCCCTGAAAAGCACAGGACTGACAGCCTTGCCCTTGGTGGAGGCAGTCAGGATTCCTCTGTCTGGGCTGAAATTCCATCTTTCTCTGCCTTCAAGTCCTTCTGCTGGAAAACTGAAATAACTGACTCCAGCAGACCTCCTTGAGAGGATGGAGAGAGACAAAAAATGAACAAGGCGAGGTTATTTCTAGTTGTATAATATTTCTGTTGATCACCTCGCGCTGTTTCTCAAGCCATGTGTTCCCTGCCCTCCAGGCTGAATAATTTGCTCAAGAAGATCGCGAGGTTGGTGAGTTTCCCTGGGGATCCAGCAGGATCTGACAGAGTGTGTTGGTTTTGCATGGCCTCTGTTTTGGTAGAGGGGGTGGGGCACAGAGATTACTTCTGTGAGAAGCTTCTAGAAGCTTCCGCCATGTCCAGCAGAGCCAATCTCTGACTGGGGTGTTTCCTCCTGGCTCTTATCCCAGATCATGACCCCTTAGTTAATTTTTTTTCTCTCCTCTGCCCTCTGTGGCAGGGGAGAGCGAGTGAGATGCTGTTGTGGGTGCCTGGTGTTTGACCAGGGTCAAACCATGGCACGGAGCTGTAAAGAGAATCACAGAATCACAAAATGGTTTGGGCTGGAAAGGACATTAAGGACCACCCCATTCCACCCCTGCCGTGGGCAGGGACACCTTCCACTGTCCCAGGTTGCTCCAAGCCCTGTCCAGCCTGGCCTTTGACACTTCCAGGGATCCAGGGGCAGCCACAGCTTCTCTGAGCACCTGTGCCAGGGCCTGCCCACCCTCCCAGGGAAGAATTTCTTCCCAATATCCCACAATATCCCATCTAACTCTCTCTTGTGTACATAATCATTACTGTGCACACTGAAACTGTGTGTGCCTAATGATTTTGTGTGTAACACAAAGTTCTGATTATGAACTAATTAGTTGATTTTTTCTTTCTGCTTCAAACTCAGCCCCACTACTACTATTATTATTATTGCCAACATTTCATTTTATTTTTTTTAGCATATATTTGCTTAATGAGCAATCCACTGCACCCCACGTGCACTTGAGAATTCTGAAATTGTCAAAAGAAGGGATAGATGTTAAAGGGAAGGGAAAAAGAAAGGGAAAAACAAATTAGAAATAGAGATATTTAATGTACATCAGTTAGACTGCAAGCAGCCTGGCATAAGTCATCCTTTAATAGAGCTGTAAGAATAATTAATTTTTCAGTTCAGTGGTCAAACTGAAAAAACTGTGAGGGAGGAAGGAGAGGAGGTGAGTGGAGTGGGAAGAAACAAGGAGATGTGTTTGGGTCAAACTTAAGGAACAATTTCTCATTTTCTCTCACTGAAGCGAAACAAACACTTGTATTATCTGCTCCTTTGATAAACAGCCCTATCTGGGTTCCTGAACAAAACTTTTCTTCTAGAAGCAAAGCCTGAAGATCCTGCCTGGATGGTGGTGACACAGAACATCTTTATTTTCCGGAAAAATCTCCTTTACCTTCCCTTTCCTGGCAAAGCTCACTCATTAAGTTTGCCATTAGTGTGCAAAGACCTTTATTAATAATATGATTTGTCAAAACCTGCTGCCCAGCTTCAGTCTGCATTGTTTCCCAACACTTCTCCAGCTGTGGACCCTGTAAGATGCTTTCTGCTGAGAGCAAAACCCCTGCTTTTAAGTCTGTTAACTTTATTTCTTATTATTAAGTTTACTTGTGTAGCTTTAATTAGGAAGAAATTCTTTCCACAGGGTGCCCAGAGAAGCTGTGGCTGCCCCTGGATCCCTGGAAGTGTCCAAGGCCACGTTGGACATTGGGGCTTGGAGCAACCCACGGCAGTGGAAGGTGTTCCTGCCCATGGCAGGGGAATGGAAGTGAATGATCTTTAAGGTCCCTTCCAACCCAAATAATTTCATGATTCTATGATTCTCTTAATGAACTTCTTAGGGATGTTCTAAAACAATACTCCAAGCCCCCAGGAGAATATGGCCTGCATTTTGATTCACTGTGGATAAGTCTATGGATGACCTCAGATAATGTGGATTTTTCACAATGCCTTTGCCATGAGTTGCAGTTCAGGCTCTGTCCTATCATCCTCTTCTTTCCTCATGCAGGAGCCCTTGTTTTCACTGTATACGAACAACAGACTCCCCCCACCAAAAAAAAAAAATTATATATAGGTGTCTGGCTGGTATAGACTCATAAGGGTAAATTTCTTTGTGGGTAATCAGTAGACAGCCAAAAACCAGAGACATTTTAAAAGCTTGTGAGCAAAAGAGGTTGCTATAAGAAAAATCTTTGAAGGGGTATTATCCAATTAGCACTGATAGCTCTGCTAATATGGCAGCAATTAAAATGTTGTTTGTGAACTAAATAGGAGAAGACCTAAATATTCTTTGGACTTACATATGAATAATGTTCTAATATCTGGTGGAATAATTATAATGAAGCTGTAAGTATTCTCTCACGAGTTGTTTACTGAAATAGCAGTCTATTTAATCAGTAGCAATGCATTCAAGGTGACTAAATATTAAATATGATTGGCAGCTTGCTGCTTGGACTAAAACGATTAAGTAACATGAGAAAGAAAGTGACAGGTGACTTCAGTCCCCTCGAGGAAACATGCCCCAGCCAGGAAATGGGTTGAGACTTCTAATAATATTGGTAACAAATAAGTGCTGAAATGTTTGCTTGCAGCAGTCAGTCTGGAAAGGAATGCAAATCCTGTTATACATCTTTTTCATCTTGGTGAGGTTGCAGTGGCAGCACTCGCCAGCTCTGAGGTGCTGTGCATTTTAACCACCCTGCAGAGACCCTTGGGTGGGATGTGTCAGGTTGGCAACGAGCAGAGCCCCTCCAGCCCTCGGTGCTGAGCCAAATCCAACCATCCCTGAGGAGCCTGGAGGATCTCATGGGGTTCGTGCACCATCACTCACATGGTCTCTCACATTCACCCTTTCTGAGGTCTTCCCTTGTTATGGATCCCATTGCTTTGGGTTCAGTTTGACAAACAGGAGTGAGGGATGGATGGCAAAAGGATCCCAGGGGCCTCCAGAGGTCAGTGGGAGTTGGATTTGATGCAGGCTCTGCCCAGGCATTGCTGGTTACAGCTCTGGGAAGGGAACACAGCAAGCACAGCATTTCCAGCCCAGCGTTTCACAGGGAGTGCTATATGTTCCTCTCTCCAAACTTCATGTACAACGAAAGAATTTGCCACTATGTGTGAGTCCCTGCTCCTGTTTTAGAGGGATGAGATTCCCAAATACTTGCACTGATGGGAGCCCCCACCCCAGCGTGTACAATGTCCTCGTTGTGCCTTACCGTACCCGATGCTATCAAAGCTCAGGTGAGGACAAAGCTGTAGGTGGCCGTGTCAGAACCTGCAATAGTGTCACTTTCCCCTGGGACACGCCCTGATAACCTCACAGGAAGAGTGTGTTGCTTCCTGGCAGGTTCAAATCAAAGCCATGTTCTTCTTCACCGAGCCTGATCAATTCTTACCCTGATATTGGCGAGTCCCACATTAAAACTAAATAGTTGAGATACAAGTTAGAATAAGAAACTGGCCAGGATCATACAGGATTTCCACAACTGGACCACAATCTGAGTTCAATTATTCTATTCTTGTGCCTTCTATCACAGTGCTCTCTTTTCTAGCTGGTTCTTCCAGGTTCTCACAAGCATCTCCTTTTTTTTCTGGTTCTGTGGCATAGGAGTCAAGCCTTGAATCCACTGCATGGCTTTCTGTAGTCACTGCTGCTGCTCTTCTCTTCTCCTTTGCTGAAGTGGCCCAGCAAAGAAGTTGGGGAGCTTGGGGCAGCTCCAAGGGCAGGAAGAAGGACTCCTTTCTCTCTCCATGCCCCTAATGGGATCCTAAGTGTAGTATAGACATGAGAGTCAATGCCCTTTTACACAGAAAGTAGAGAATGAATTCCAAACAGTACTGGAGACAGCTGACCCTTTTAGCACAATGCTTAAATATTCTAGTGCCGTGCCAAGGCAGCATGTGCAGAGTAAATATTTTAATCCCTAATTAATCACTTTGGTTAGATTGGTAAAACAGAAGTCTAATGAAAATAATTTGAAATTTCCTTCATGAATAATTGCATTGTTCAGGGGATTCTGGGAAGAGTCAACTGGCTGACCTTCCATTCTTGAGCTGCTCTATTGCTATGAGACTTAATTTGTGTCCTTCAACCCTTTTCAGTCACCGTCACGAGATTAGAAATACCTTTCATGCAGTTTAGCAGCAACTATGCAAAAGGACAGTGCAGTCAGCAGAGAGGTAAGAAATTAGCACATGCTTCCCTGTGGTGAAACACATACAGTACAGCACACAGGACAGGGCAAAGCTTCTTTTCCACTCCGTGTCCCTTTATTATGTCCTGAACATGATGGATTGCGTTGTTTATTGAAGAACTCATGGCCATTTTTAATTAGAGATGTGAGGTCTGCGGGTGCCAGGGCTTTGGGTATTTGCAGGATTGGAAAAGAATTCGCTCGTTGTTGTGTCCTGGTGGCGGCACCACGGTTGGTCCCGTGGTTCCAGGGGAATTTATTTCCTCCTGCAGGTCCCGTCTTTCCGGTGGCCTGGGGTGAGGCACCAGTCCTGTCTGGACAAGATGGTTTGGCTTGTAGGACCACAGTCACACCCTCCCTGCTCATTTTGGCCAGCATCTTTCTACAGATCAGCTACAGTTCACTGTGGAGGGAAGATTTAAGTGCAGCAAGGTCTGTGGTCCTTCCCCAGGCCTTTATCCTTGTTTAAAAAACCACATTAGACCATCCTCGATCTCAGCACAATTTTTCTTGTGCTCGATGGCTGCGAAGGTGCAGCTGGAGTTGCTCATGAGAACAAGTTATCCTGTGCAGGCAAGGGTTTAAAAACTCATCTTTAATTGGCGGACCTGTGAGTGTCCTTTCCAGGGGGACTCCTTCCCCAGGCTGCTGCTGGAAGATTTGTTTGCTGTAGAGCTGCAACTCCTGTGTCTGCTGAAGGTGGAGTTCCTGTGGAAAGGCAGTGACATCAGGCACTGCAAAGTTGTTGGGTTCCTCGGTGGATTTTGTAGAGTGTCTTCTTAGAATCACAGAAGGGTGTGGTGGAAAATGATTCCTTCATCCAGGAAACAAATTTGTCCTTGCCAGAGCCTTAGAGAGCTAGGAATGTGTGTGAGTACAGCTCGGAACAGGGGCTGGTGAAAAACTCCACGAGAGAGCATTTCTGTCTAGTAAGAGAACTTTTTTCGAAGCAAACAAACAAATTCAAACTTTTCACTTACTTTTAGAGGACAAATACTAATCACTGTTCTCCTGCTAGTGGTTTTACCTGATGAAGTCAAACTTTTTGCAATGATTATCACTTCACAGCATCTTGCAGTCTCCACTTTCATTTGTGGCTATTTTTCTTTTTGCTCCCCCATTCACTATTTTATTCTTCTATTTGCCTGCGCAGTTGTTGCTTATCAGCCATGGACATTTACAGATATTAAATTAGCTACAGGAGGGCTCTGATATTGTTCCCTCAATGCTAAAGAAACCTATTGAGAACTAAAGGAAAAATTATTAATGAAAACTGAATGAGAAGGCTATAAAGTTCAAACAAAGTGTGATTCCTACCTCACAAGATCTGGATGCATGCAAAATTTCATGAAAATTACTCATAAAATGGTATCTTATGTTCTGCTTCTTTAACCAAAAGCATTGGTGAAATATTTTCATTCAGCTCAAAATGTATTGGACAATAATGATAATTACTGTACTGAACCATTTAACAAGGAGATAATACAGGATATGAAGGCTTTATTATAAAAAATGTGACCCTCACCACAGGACATGAACTTGCTACTTTTGACAGTATAAAGCAAAGCCTCTGCCCTGTAGGCTGGAAAATGTCTTCAGCAGTTGAGATGGAGATCATAAAAGACTGTCATGGAAATGAACCTTGATTTTCTGTAAAAAGGGTGTGGGGAAAGAGACTAAATCTGTGTGTGTCTCCACTGATAGGGTAAATATTCAGCAATTTGGGTGTTTAGGGTGGTTATGCCTGGACCAAAATGGAGAATAAATTTTAACATATTACCTCTCCATTATGATGCTGATGCTCAGGATGGTGTGGTCTTTCTATGTGATCATAAAACAAAGCTAAATAAAACCAATTCCCACTTGTGAAAGTACAGAGTCTCCTTTCAATCCAGTCAGGAGAAATCTGAAGCTCCTGAGTGTTTTCATCTTGCTGGGGTGAATTCAGGTTTGTGCTGTTACACAAAATTCTTCCAAGAGACAAAGAAACAGGGAAGTAAAATATATTGAAAAATTTAAAAGATTCCTTTGCAATTCTCTCATATATTAATGTTTGACACAAAGGATGTAAGAGAGAACAGATAAAGTTAAAATTTGTTCTCAGCCCAGATTTCCTAGCTCATTCCTTTTCTCTATATTGAGGGAAAACTTCTAGAGCTGTTACTGAATTTAGCCACAACACCTGAACCAAAATGATAATGAATTCAGGAGGCTGAAATCAGCTTCAACACCTCAAAAACTCACCCTGCGTTATGATCTGAGGATGGGCAATCCTGCACAGGAGACGGAACTGGGTATCTACAGCTGTACAGCAGCCAAAAATATTGACCCAGCATTCATGTTCGTGGATTTTATCAACAGCACTGACCGAAACACAGCGAGACCCAAGTCCTGTCCTGAAATTAGGAACAAATACTATTGCTGGAAAAGGCTGGAACCTTGTCCAGGATGTTGAACAGAGCACAGGGAGGCCTGAAACCCATCTGAAAGCTTGGGTGAAACCCAGGCAATATTTTTGCAAATTAAAAACTGGCGTGGCAGAGAATTATGGCCAGAAACTACAAAGGCTCGTGAAGGTTGATGCTCAGGGCAGCCTGCTGGCTCCAACGTGCTGCTCGGGGCTCCTGGCGAGCCATTTTAATTGAAAGTGAGAGCGTCTGTGGCAAAAGGTTGGGAAGTCCTGCTCTAATTGACTCTTTCTGGGGTTAACCGTGGCAAAGAACGAGTCAGATCCCAGCTCCGCCATCAGTTCAGTCCTCCCCCATCATTAATTACTTCGGTCGCATTTCTTAATCAGCGCCGCTCGGATCTATCGGAGAGATCCCTGGCGCCGTGCCAGCACTGCCACTCCGACTGGATAAAACACACGGCGCAGGGAAGGGGAGGAGGGCAAGCCTGGCTTGTTATTTCTTCTCCCTTTGATGCTGAACGAGTTGGGTTTTTGACACAGACCTTTCCGCGCAGATCCTTTCCCTGGCAGAGCCGTGGGATCATTGTCCTCGCGGCCTCTGCTTGGTTGTGTCGTCAATTGACCTTGCGGCATTTTGGAGGGTTGGGGTTTAAAGGAGATGATTTCTGCCAATGGCTGTGGCAGGGCACCTTGTCCCGGAATGCCACAGATCCCGATGGAGCTGTAAATCGAGGCAAAGAGGCCCTTCAGGCTTCTCCACGCTCAATCCCAGTTATCCCTTCCACGGAAGGGGGGTCAGGACTGGGTAAACTTTAAGGTCTTTTCCAACCCAAAACACTCTCTGATTCTGTCTGCCTGCGATGCCTGCCCTGCAACAGCTGGAAGTGGGATTCCACCTGCACCTGCAGATTTAATGGAAAATTGGGATCGTCACAGCCAGACCAGTCAGAGACCTGAAACGACAGGTTTGGAGAGTCCAGGTACCAGCAGGGCAGCACGAAGGGAGCAGTTTTTGCCTTGGAACACAGAGCTCCAAGTTCATGTCTTGCCTTGCTCAGGGCTGCTGCCCAAGAATTTTTCTGGGTTTCTCAGCCCACTTTCATCCCCTTTCTCCACCACTCCTTTTTCTCAGCTGGAGACTAAACAGTTTTGTCCTCTCTGTGTTAAAGAGGGGGCTACAACCCACTCTGAGCAACTTCTAGGATCTCACCAGGCATGTAGGGATTGAAGGGGACAGAAGAAAAGATTTTATGACTTTGTGTTGCATTTCTCTTGCAGTCAAGAGGGTAAAATGAGTCCATTACCAGGAGTTGCCCTCTGCCATCAGGTTCAGCCATGGTTGTTTGGACATGGTTAAGGGCTGGAATCAGTGATCTTAGAGGTCCTTTCCAGCTCAAATGATTTTTTTTTATTCTAAGGGAGGTTTCATAGATTCATTTAATTGCCTGTGTTGGAAGGGACATTAAAGACCATCTCATTCCAGCCCTGCTGCCATGGATAGGGAAACCTTTCACTGGATCAGGGTGCTCCAAGCCCCAATGTCCAGCCTGGCCTTGGACACTTCCAGGGATCCAGGGGCAGCCACAGCTTCTCTGGGCACCTGTGCCAGGGCCTCCCACCCTCACAGGGAAGAATTCCTTCCCAATATCCCATCTAGCCCTGCCCTCTGGCAGTGGGAAGCCATTCCCCACCGTTCTGTCACCCCATCCCTTGTCTCCTGTCCCTCTCCAGCTCTCCTGGAGCCCTTCACACCCTGGAAGGAGGTTTCTTTTAGGGAAGGCTCCGTGCTTGGATGCAGCAGTTCAAGCCCCTCCACTTCTCTTGCTGGAGGGAGGATGAGAAGCAAGCATGGCCCACTTCAGCTTTTTGATCTCCCAGATTATGTTGTCTCCCCATGAGACCAGTCCAGGGGGAGAGGAACGGCGAGCCCAGAACAATCACAGCACATTTACCGTAAGGGATTACCTTTTTTTTCTCTCTCTCTTGGAAATTTCACAACTGGCTTTAATTAAGTTCTTCCAAATGCAGCGAACTCGCACAAGGCATTAGAGAGGGGCAGGGTACGTGTGCGCGGGTGTTTGCCGGATGGGATTTTTGCGAGTTTTCCTTCCTCTAATGAAAATTTCCTTGGCTGTCCCTGTTGGAATAGGCTGCAGCCAAGCTTCTGGTGGGCTGACACCCCGTGGCTTGGCCCTGGGGTCACACGCTCGTGCCAGGTGGCGAGAGAGCAGCATTTCTCTACTAATGACCCAACAGCCCCCGGCAAAATACGCAAAAAAAAGTTATAAAACTAGTAAGAGGCATATTTCAAAGTCCTCCCCTGATGTAGTTTTATGATTTCTTTCAATCTACTCTTTGGATTGATGATGGTATGGCTCTTTTAAGCTGCCTCCCTGCCAAAGCCCCTAAAAGGTGCCGGATTTCTGTCACTCCCGCTTGTAAAATGTGTTGTCAGGAGCCACCTCTTCCTCAGCAGGATATTTTCTGAACAGGTTTCTCTCCACCTCTGCAAATTCGTGCGCTTTGCGTTTGTCTGCACAGGGGTTACTAATCAACGATGTCATGAGCTCTCAATGAAACAAAGTCTTTGGACGTGGGGACCCAGAAAAATGGACACAGTGTACTCCCAAAATGTTCTTAGTAGCACATGTGAATTTCTTTGCACTCAAATTAAGCAGGATTAAAGCAGCTAAACTGTTGTTGCTCAGTTCTCTTGGATCATGTGACAAAGCCTGAATCGCTTTTAGTCACTGGTATAGGCCTAAGTCAGTCCCTTGATCTCCAAATTAATTTTTGAATTGAATGATTGTGTGGGGTTTTTTGTCCTAATTGAGTCTTCAAGTGAAAAATGCTTAGCAAACAGATGGAAAACTGAGGACAAAAGGCTCTATTATGTAATAAAAAAAAGGGAGAGTTCACTACAACAGTTTGAAATTAGTACTTGGAGGCTCAATTTATTTTTTTTTTCCCTTCATAAAATCCCAAACAGTAAGCGATATGCAGCGTGTTTGGCACAGCTTGGTGGAAAACCATGAGAAAGGAGGAAGGTGAAAAATTCGTAGCAGCAGCTCTCATAACAGACAGTACAAAACATCTGAGTAATTTGTTGATCCACTCCTCACTGTTCGTTAATTGATACAGCAGAAACAATATTCCTTTTTCCCAGGAAGAAAAAGGTTTCCAGGGGCAGCAGCACAAAGCTCAAGGGTAGTTCATGGATATGAAAACCTCCCAGACTTCCCCTGGGAGATGCACTGGAGTGTTTAAAGTTCTGAGGGACCTGGGGTTTTCTTGCTGTTCCCCAAACACTGGGCTGGAAGGATGGGGAAACACCTGCACTTCTTCAGGGAGCTCTCTTTCATTCTTAGGTGCAGAGTTAATTAATATCCCTCTCTGCTAATGAGCAGGAGTAAATGGGTTTTATTGACAGCTACTGAGTCAATGGGGTTTATTGATAACTACTGAAGTCCGAACAGAAATCCAGGTTAAAATGGGCCATGCTTTAACCAGATCTGTCCTCTGCATACAGCTAATAGGTGGGATTGCTTTTTGCCCCAAAAATCCCTGTTGTTGCTCCCTGTAGTTTAACACAAAGCTCATCACTGTAGTTGTGCTTGTGTTAAATATTTTTCAATGCTTAGGGCACATATATTTGATAACTCTTTACTTACTATTGTCCTGGCAACTGAATATTTTTTAAGGTCTTCCAAGTTACAATCACTGCTTAATATGAAAAAGAGAGAAACCACCCAAATATGAATTGATTTTTGGCCACGGTTATGGGAAGGCCATCAGCTCTAGGGATGTGTAGAAGCCACCAGCACCAACAAGAAAGCAAAGAGTTGCCTTTCTACATCTTGGCGTTGCTCATAAATATTGTGCAAATAGTTTGTTTCTGCTCATTCCAAGGGTGCTCAAATTTTCTGGCATAATTTATTGATGAATAGTGGAAAGAGTCTGGCTAAGTGGGTTCATATATTTAAGAAGAGAATTTTCCCCAGGGAAGCATCTGGAAGATGCTTGGGACTTGTAACCTCCTGCTGGCCATCATGTGAGTGTTAGCTTTTCCCTCACTGGGATCTTGTTCTGCTCCTGTTGGAGCAAAGGGACAGTTCTTGCATAGGAAGAGGGTGCAGGTGGGTCTGGGCTGCAGCCTCTGAAAGGGAAAAAATTGGGGGAAAAGTTACTGCAAACAGAACAAGTAACTGCAGCTTCTTTCCTGGGGTAAAAATGTGGCACTGAGTTCAGAACAAGCAGGACTTTGTTCAGGCAATTAAATGGACAGAGGGCAGGATTAAATGGGATACTGGGAAAGAATTCGTCCCTGTGAGGCTGGGGAGGCCCTGGCACAGGTGCCCAGAGAAGCTGTGGCTGCCCCTGGATCCCTGGCAGTGTCCAAGGCCAGGCTGGACAGGGCTTGGAGTAGCCTGGGACAGTGGAAGGTGTCCCTGCCCATGGCAGGGGGGTGTGGCACCAGATGGTTTTTAAGGTCCCTTTCAACCCAAACCATTCTGTGATTCTTTGATTCTAATTAGTGAAAATGGGATATCAACGGGATAGGAGAGACCTGCTGGGTCTAAAGCTGCAGTGGGATATTTCCATGCTTTTTATCGAGGTACTTGTGGCAGGTCCATGTTGAACAGTGCCCATGCACCAGGAAGAACACCAGGATGGGATGATTCCCACACCAGCTGCCCCCCTCCTGGCTGAGCTGGGCACTTGGGAGCCCAGTGGGTTTGCCATGCCATCCTTAGCAGACACACTCAGCAGAGCCAGGACTCTAAACCAGCTCTGCTCCCTCTCTGCACACCCCAACAGCCTCCAAATCAGGTCCTGTAAATCAACTCTGCTTAGTTTTCATTATTTTCCTGAATTAGAAGTTCATGGAAGGCTTATTCTCGTTTTGCCTGAAATAGCAGCACATGAGCTGGGCAGGAACAGGTCTAACCTTTCAGCAGAGTTCAGGCTCTGCCACGTCAGCGATTGTTTCTTGCCATCGCAGTGTAAAACCCTTTTCCCTTTCACTTCACATCATTTCTTTCTGCAGAACGCTTTCAGTGCAGATAATGCACACGGAGGTACAATGCAGGCAGTTGTCTGAGAAAAGAAACCCGTTTTCTTCTAGTGGGTGGTAGGTAAGAATTACTAATCCAATCTGCTTGAGTTAACGCAAAACAAGGATTAGGGTAAAGTTCCCGAATATGTTAATCTTCCTTTATAGAGGCAAACTTTAGCACCGCTATCAACCCCGTGGTTTATAGTTCATGGGAACAATGAACCAATTAAACTCGAGCAGAAAAAAATCTTGCACAAGTTTTCTGATTGTTACCTAATACTTTGAATTCTTTTGATTCTTAATTATTTGCCACTGTGTCATAGAACGGGGAAATGAAACATTGTTTATTATTCATTAGACTGTTTCTAAACATATCCATAATTAACTGCATCTTATTGTAGTTGTTCTTTTCATCTCTCCCTTTACGAAAGTAGGTATTAAATGACACATAAGGGCCTGGATAACTGATATAATTGTTGGCAGTGGAAATGGATGGCTTACTGGAATTGTTGTGCCTATTCATAGTCAGCTAGTTGTGAAAAAACTCAGCTTGTGTGAAGGGGAAAAAAGGGGACATTCAGAACCATTTCTATTAGGTTTTGGGAAAGAAAAATTAGCTTATTTCACTTTTTATAAATGAACACTCAACAGCAAAATGTCCTCCGGCCTTACAGAAGCAAACCCATTTGGGAAACCCTGAAACACTGTTTTAGCTGTGTTGGTATCCAAAATATCCTCACTTACTGCTGCTCTTGCAGCAATCCATGCAGCCTGGAAAATTTTACTGTGTATTCTGGGTTTTTTTCTGCCTTTCAAATTTCTGACTGGGGAACAGAGCAAAAGGGGAATAATTGGATGTACTTCTTGAGACAGAAATGTCCAGGATTTACTTTTAAATGCTAAAGGATCTATTCTCCTGTCAATACCTGCATGTGGAACTTGGGCACATCAATTAGATAAATGTAGTCCTAAAGCAAATGTTACACTGCAGGATTTCAGCAACTTCTGTGCCAGTGGGTCAGAAAAGGCAGTTTGATTTTGGAGTAATAATACAGATGTTTTAACTAAGCAGCTATTGATCCTGGCAATAGGCAGACAGCAGGGTTGTTTTTGCAGTATCACTATGTACTTGTGCTTGTTAGAGACTGAATCCCACTGCAATCCAATGGAAAAGCTGTTTCTGGGTGATTCTGATGTCACCACCACTTCTGGAAACCTCAGCAATTATTGAGGATTTAATTGGACCTGAAAGAGAAGGGAAGTACCCTCTACCAAGTACATTTTTGTGTACAACCAAAATTCCAATGCAATGTGCTTTATAAAAAAAGACTCAGGATGAGACATGTTGGATACTGCAATCCAAGGTCTGGTTCAGTTTATTAAGTCACATTTATAATGTTCTCAGTTAAGAGAATTGCAGTTTAGGGAATACAACAGGTCGCAGCAGGTCAGAGCACAGGCCTCCGTAGCAGAGCACTTGTGAGAGGCTCGTTTTATTGAGTAAAAATTAGTCAGCTTTCACATCCCACTGGTGAAAAGTGGGCCCTTTTGCAAGGCACTGAGCTGACCCCTTCATGCTGGAGTTAAACTTCTCAGCAGGAAGCAGGGACTCCTCAGGGGCAGTGACCCAGTGTCTTGTTTTTAATCCTTTTGTTCGACTCCCTTGATTTCTGCTTTTCACCTGAGAGGAGCGGACAACTCTGCCATCGCCCTCCTCGGGACTGGCTGCTCCATGCCTTGACCCTCCGATCCATCCCTGTGCTCCTGCATTCAGCAAAAACCTTTGGAAAAGTGCACATGAGGCTGGAGGACTTTTTAGACTGATGTCAATGTGCCATTAGAAAGTGCAGTGCTCAGTGCACCATCACCTCCCAGCACAGGTAATCAGAGAGTTCTCTAGGCTGGAAAAGAAATTTGAGATCGAGTCCAACTGATGCCAATGCCACCACTGCCCCCTGTCCCCAAGTGCCACATCCACACGGCTTTTAAATCCCTCTAGGGATGGTGACTACACCAGTGCCCTGTACCAGTGCTTGACAACACTTTCGATGAAGAAATTTTTCATAATATCCAATCTAAGCCTCCCCTGGCACAACCTGAAGCTGTCTCCTCTTGCCCTGTCACTTGTTACTTGGGAGAAGAGACCAACACCGATAATAAGGAACTCCCTACGCGGATTTAGCTAGAAACAAAGCGCACCAAAGCCTCAAACACAGCCAGGACACCTCTCCCAGTTTGGAGTGCTGTTTTCTGGGAGCTGAGGGAAGCACTTGGCTGCGGGGTGACAGGTTAAGTGTGGTCTGTCTGCGGGCCAGACTCTCAGAGGTGCAAACTGGGAGCGCTCCCAAGATGCCGAGTTACATCTTCTGGAGAGCTGCCCCGCTCCGTCAGGCTCCGCCGTGCCGGGGCCCCATCCTGGGAGCTCTGGAGCCAGTGGGAACAGATGGCACTCAGCACTTGGCAGCATTAGACCCCAAATCCCAGGTCCTGGGTCTTTTTTTTTTTTTTTTTTTTTTTTTTTTTTTTGTCTAACCACCAAAAAATCTCTTTCAGTTCACGAGTGGCAAAGCGGCAGCAAAACCGAAGTGGAGAGAGACACACCGGGCAAACCTGGTTTGCTGCTTGAATAAATTTGCAAAAGTAGCAAGTGCTTTTTGCCAGCCCCCCAGTGCACAGCAGAAATAGTCCAAGTTTGAGGCTAGGGGACTTTTCAAGCTCGTTTCCCTGCTGTGGCACATAACGAACAGACAAAAACCCCTTTCTGTAGCCTCCGCTGGCTGCGACATTTGTTGGTGTCTGTGGATCTTATTCAGAGCGCTTTGTGCGACACTCGTAGTAATGTAACTGTATTGTGGCAGGAGACTGGAGAGGGCAGCGGATCACTCGCTCGAAAACATGACCTTTTAATTTAAACAAAAGACTTGAAAAAATGAAAGTGGGTCTTAAATGCAGTTTAATCAGTCAGGCGAAAGATGTCTAATGAAGCTGCCAGACAGATTTGTAGCCAGACTGTCACTTTACCCATCATGTTTACAGCCTCCAGTGGTGAGATTAGGACTGGGTGAAGGCACAGTCTATCCAAATTTCCCCAGTCTGCTCCTCTACCCTGTCTGTTAAGTTTTGACAATTTGACAAATTATTTTGTTGTGTTGTCTCTAGACCTGGAGGAGCTGAGCGTGTCGCTCCCACCTTTGAGTGCAGCTGAGCGTTGCCTGAAGGAGGGATTGGAGACCCAAAGCGATGCTGCAATGCTACAAAATCAAGGTAAACCCTCTTAGACTTTCTGCTTTATGGCATTTTCCTCCTAGGTGATCAGTGCTAAACCACCTGCCTCTTGGATAAGGACAGCTGGAAAGTTTCAGGGCAATTTTTAAACATCTTGATTCCCTCTACTGTGAATCAATGAGTTGTTTTTTCTTTTCACCAGGATCCCTATTTCTTTCTTAAACCCTCTGGGACGCTGCAGTGATGAATAGGGCAGCTGTGGAAACCTTTTGGCAGTTGTTGCTGTACCAGAAGATGCCTACACCAAGAAAGGACTTGATTTAATGAGAACCAAGTTAGAAACCTCCCCAGAGTTAAATTCCCAGCTCTGCGTCCACCGTGGCGGCGGCGATCTCGCTTTTCTCACCAGCACCAAATTGGTTCTATCTTAGCGTTTTGGGATGCACGATTGTTATTTATTTTGCAGGGAATATTTGCTCCTTAAGAAGTTTTCCGTGGCTGCCCATTGTCGAAGCCAACCTCTGTGTTTATCCACAGGCTAAGCAGGGCTCAGACACGCGGCGTCTGAACTCCCCCGCACAGCCATGCCGGTGAACCCAGGCTGGAAGGGGAGGAATTGCCTCTCCGGAAGATGAGAGGGGATCCATTTTCCATGCTAGCTCTTTCCTGGGGGGCTTTGCCAAGAAGGGAAAAAACCACTCGCAGTTTTCTGTCTTTTCGCCCTTTTATTTATTTATTTTTTTTAAAGAACATCAAAGTTATCACTCCTGCTTTCTCACCATAATCCCACAAATCCTAATGTATGTCTCCCAGTCCTTTCATGCTGAAAGCACAAGTGTGTGTGTGTTTTGCAGCATTTAGGAGGGTGCTGGCTGTTTCCCCATTTGCATACACACTGTGCCACTAATAGAGCCAAATCAGGAAAAGCAGTTCAAGCTCAAACATTTGCTTATTTTTCTCAGGTACTTTAAAGCCAATTATTATTTTAAAATCATTTATGTGTCATGATGTCTAATTCTGCTTCAGTGGAACAACACAAGTGGACAAAAACTACTTTTCTTGTGAGTTGCTTTTTTTTTTCTTCTCCCTTTCCCTAACCATTTTTTTTTCCAAGTTTCATGCTTAGCAAAAAACCCCTCTGTAATTGTCTTGTCATGATTGTAGCTTTCCCCATTCACCGCCGCTTTACATGGAAGCCCCGGGAAAACAATTCTTAAAAACGAAATTTCATGCTTGCATGTGCTTCTGTGATCTGCAGTGTGTATGATCTCCGAGTGGAAAAACTTCTCTAAAAATAACTGGATTACCCTTGCTCCGACGCCATCTGATGCCTCCTGAGCAGATCCTGCCGCTCGCCTGTGATCTCTCGCCCACCGCAATCGGGGTGACAGGCATTGAGGGGAGGGTGACACCCCCGCCCTCAGCCCCTCGGGACAGCTCCTCTCAGCCAAGCACAAAGCTCTGACCTGGGGCAAGCAGGCAAATAGCGTCGTCACCTGGTTCCTCGGGAGGACCTGCAGCTTTTTGCCTCAAAGGTTGTTTTCAGACTTATTCTCCTTGCAGGCCTCCTCCATGCAGGGCTTTTTGGAGGTTTGGGGTGTGTCTGCCCAACGGTGTGTGCAGGGCATCATCCCAACCCTGCCCATCCATCAGGAAGGCTCCCATGGAGCCTGGGGGCTGGACCTGCCCCCTGTGGGTGTCAGACCCTCTTTCCTCTGCAGCGTCCAGCCCTGGTCCGGGGCCTGCAGGTGGTATTGCAGCGCAAGAAATAAATACTGGCAGAGCCCAGAGATCCAAGCGTTCATCTTTCAAGATGATTTTCTTCTTCTCTTGCAATCCAAGACGTTCCTTAGGATGGGAAGTGCAGAGGCAGCCAGAGCCACAGCAATCAGCTTCCTCCTTCCCCGCTGCCCAGTGATTTCATGGCAGGTTTTCCTGCCTGGGAGTAGAAATGACTTTGTAAGTCCTTGCTCCTGCGATGCCACCCAGCAATGGCACCTGCCAGCTGGGCCAGCGGTGCCCGCAGGACAAAAGAGTGTGTCCCTTTCTGGCATGGCTGTATCCAGCCCTGACCCACATAAGAACAGTCCCTCAAGGGCTACCTTGAAAAGGGATTAGGTAGGAATGGGTAGGGAAAACCACAGAGCAGATGAGAGCAATAACACATTAGCAGGAGAGGGAAGGCTGGTCCGGTGACTGAACACCAGACTTGGACTCAGGAGATCAAGGTTTAATCCTCCATTCTTCCACAGATGTTGGCAAGTCACTTAATCTCTCTGTGCCTCAGTTCCCCATCTGGAAAAGGAAGATAATGGTAGTTCTTTTGTCTGCAATGTCTGTTTAGATTTCTAAGTTTTCCAAGGCCAGGGATGCTTCTTCAGGAGCGTATAGATGGTACCTACCTCTGCAGAGGGAATCACACTGCAGCCTTCCATGCTAGAAATTATAATTAATGACAGAAATATCAATCCTTTAATCATCAGGGAGCTCATGCTGGTTTGCAACAAAATTTGCAATTAGTGCATGATCAGAGCTTTCATTGAAGTTGAATAAACACTTCATACAACATAATGGGCATTTCCAGGAAAGGCCTTTGTGGGATCTTGGGACTCTCTCTTTACATCTTCAGATGACCACAACAGTCATCCCCATCCTCTAATACCTGAGAGCCATTTTTAAGCTGGGTGTCAAGGCAGAAGTTGTAGTGAGGGAATTTAACTCACCAAAAACATCAACAACAGCTTTGCCTGTGGTCCTTCCCAACCCACTGTGGATTCAGAAGAAATTAGAGCAAGTCCTGCTGTGGCAATCTGCAATCCCCCGACTTTGGAACCCTCTGTTTCTCCATCACCTGAAAAGTTTGGGCTGAATTCATAGAATCTTAAAGTTGTAGAATATCCTGAGCTGGAAGGGACCCACAAGGATCATCAAGTCCAAATCCTGGTGCTGCACAGGACACCCCACGAACCACACAATGTACCCAAGAACACTGAATTTAATGTTCTTATGTGAATGTTATATTATTAAGGGCAATGTTGTTATTACCCTTTTATTTACCCTACCACAACCAAAATCACCCAGGTTGCTTTTCAGGAGAAAATGCCCGAAGTAACTATTTCTATAACTTTTCCTTTGCTGGTGTGGCATGAAAGAAAAACATTTTGAAGGCTGTTCACTCTGCTTTCCATTGGGAGAGAATTGGTGTCTGTCCTGATTATACTTCACGTCTACCGGAGTCGTCACTGAGGTTGAAAGGAAATTTCAGCAGGTAGGATTATCTCCAACAAGTGTTATATCCTGCCAAATTGTGTTTGGATTTTGTCAGACTTATTTACTTGCTCACAACACCCAGGGAAGCAAAGACTTTTTTCCTGTAAAGAATTTGGCTGTGTTTGAAGACATGGGAACTGTGGGTTTTGAGGTGAACCAAACTCAGGTGGACTTTGGGATTTGACATAACATTGATTTACTGACTAACCTCCCTCTCCTGCTGGATGTGGCATGGCTACTGTGAGCAATGCTGAGCTGTTAGAGGGCTGCAGGAATCCTTTCTGGTGGCAGGTCTGGGTTAGGACAGCTCACTTGGAGTTTTTGGGATTAACTAGTTTATGGGTCTGTCTTGACTCCAGAGCTGTGGGATGTCCTGAAATTCCCTCTGTGTGTCCTCTCTGTCTCTCCATCTAAGTTCTTATTCTATCTTCTCCTCTGACTCTACCCAAGAGCACGAACCTCAGTGAAAATGCAGACCTGAGTGTGATGCTCTTACTGATGGTTCCGCAGATAAACCCCTTGACTTCAGCCCTATGATTCTTATTTTTCCCAATGCAGATCTCCTGTGCTTCTCCCTCGTGCACGTCTCTGCTTTCCAGCACTTCCCATCTTGCTGCTCAGTCCTGAATCCCAATTTTAATGATGAGACAGAAGGCTCTAAACGAGCTCTGGTCCTCTCAGTCCTTTTCTCTGTCCCTTATGAAGATCTTCTGTGTTTGTTTCATGTATCTACAGTGGATGGTTCTCCCATTTATTTGTTTTTAAGGGGTGATTTGACTGGAGAACTGACACTAAGCGTCTGCCCCAGCTGCACCTTACACTTCCAAATCCTCTTTCACTGAACAGGTAAAGAGCTCTGAGATTCCTGGAGTCACAGCAAATTCCTAATGAAGAGGGAAGAGTGGGGTAAGTGGAGACATTGCCTTTCCAGTGGGTTAAGTGTCCCCACAATGGAATAAATGCCCTGGAGTGAATATTCTGTGTGTGCATGATAAGCTTTAACTAGCCCTGATTATGAGCATGTTGAAAAAGATGGCAAGAAAATTACAGATATTTTTCTCTTTATTTTTAAATTTCAAGTGTCACTTTTTTTTCCGCCCTATGACTAATTGCACTGAAATGTGGGTGGAAGAGAGTCTGGGTTTACCAGTTGGTTGAAAATTAGGAAGAAATGAAAAAAAAAAGTCTTCTCCCCCATTTCTGCTGAAAATGCTCTCTCATTTCTTTGAGCAAAACCTCTGTCATGTCCCCTGTCCACAGTAGTCTGTGTTCTTGGCATCTTCCTTCTCCCATGGGGTACTATTTTTGGCATCTTCCAGCTTCCTTGTGGTATTCAATTCTTGTCTCTGAGTCAAAAGAACTGGGGGAACTGTGGGGGTCCCAGGTAAAAATAAAGCTTGGAAACATTTATACTTTTCCCACTGTAAATTTTCCATGAAGGAGGGAAATTTCTAAACAGCTGCAATTTACAGTGCTTCGCTGCACAAGGGGTTTTAAAACATCAGATCTATTAGTTCTAGTCAATATAGGCCAAGTTATTCTGAGAGATGAAAATTCTACCTAGATCTTAAATCTTTCCTGGCAGTGACAGATGCCAAAGCCTTTCTGGGAAAAAAAAAAACAAACTACAATTATTTTGTCAAAGCTCACTTTATAAATACCTTTTGCTGGAATGATGATGCTTTGTATGAAACACACTGCAGAAAACTGACAGTGGGGATGGAAAACGCTGACCTAGTTTTATCCAGAACAAAAGCAGGATTTATTTTTTTTTTGTACAATTTTTCCTCTCTTTCTTTTTTTTTTTTTTTTCCTTTTTCTTTCCTTGAAAGAAAAGAGAGTTCAATAAATGCTAGGGCTTAGGGAAGAAGCTGGTAGAGGGAAGAAAAGACAAGCACCTTCATGGTCAAATGTCCACAAGAAACCTTAATAATTTATCCAGAGCTTTTGGGCAGGCCAGTGGTGCCCTCTCTGAGGTGCTGGGGTCCTGGTGCTTTTGACTATTATAACACCATCAGCCTTCAGCCCTACAAAACACCTCCAGCTTCTGCTCTGAGCTGCAGAGGGATCTGGGGTTTTTAAAAAAGTAAGATTAAAATGTGACTTGAGGCATCCCCTTTAAACGAGAGGCATGTGTGGGATCTGGTTTGGCGAAGATGGATGAGGACTCTGGGAGCCAAGCCAGGGGATTTTGCACTGGTTCTCCTGGAGATCAGGTGGGCTCCTTCTGATTCCTGACTTTAAAAAATTGTCATCGTCCTGCCTTTGGGTGAAAGACTCCAGCAAGTGGCTCAATAGGTGGAGGAAATCATGTTCGTGTGTCCGGTAAGGAAAGGCAAATTAATGGGACAGGAGTCCAGCGGAGCTCTGACCCTCTAAGGTGCAACTTCTGGATCTGCTGAGGGAAACACAGTCCTTGTTCTCTTTTCCTTTTTGTGTCAGGCACCTGCTTAGGTCCAACTCTGTGGAATTAAGGAGACGGGATCTGAGGTCAGGTCCTGCACTGTTGATAGAGAGCACTGAGAGTCTAAATTGTGAGGGGAATTGATACAGCTCTGATGGTTCTGGAGGCCAGGTTGGATGGGGCTTGGAGCAACCTGGGATAGTGGAAGGCGTCCCTGCCCATGGCAGAGGATGGAATGGGATGCTCTCTATGGTCCCTTCCGACCCAAACCATTCTGGGATTCTGTGGTGTCAAGGCAAAAAGAGCTGGAGAGGAGAATTGAGCAGAAATCATCCTCCCAGAAAAAAAAGTTCAGAAAACAAACAGAAGCTCAACCAAAGTTTTCCTTCCAAAATTTGCCCAGGGCATAATTAAAATTACTGCTTGCAATGATGGACCAGAACAATATTACTTAATTTCTTTTTCTTTCATTAGAGTTTCACAAGTATTTGGGCTCCATCAGGTTCACATTCTTAATTGTAATTTCTTGCTGCTTACACCAGGCGCATCTTCCAGAGCATTCCAGGTCATTAAAAATTCACTCTCTCCTTTTTAATCTCTTGCCGAGTTGTCAGCCTCGAGTGCGAGTTCCTCCCCGGAATGCCGTTCCTTTATTGCTTGTTGTCAGAAAGGTTTTCGCTTGGAATTTTCCCCGGCTGGTGCCATCACTGTGGGTCAAAGTTTGCATATCGAGCCATCAGTTTTCATCATGGTGTTTGTCATGAGCTAAGGACATTTTTATTAGATGAAACAACACGAGGGCGAAACGCATTAAAATTCAGCCTGCCTGTTTCAAGCGGTAAATGAAGCGAATTTTTTGGTAAAAGAGAATAATTTGAAGGATTGTAAAGGATAAACTGTTAATATTTGCTGCCACTGATTTTCTTTTATGCTGTTGGTAATACTGGTTTGCATAGGGCAGGAAAGGTTTTTTTAAAAAAAATATTAAAATTAGTACTTTTTACATAGTTATATTAAAATTTGCTAATTTTTATTAACAAATTATTAATGTTTACTAATGTTTTAGTAAACATTAATGTTTATTAATGTTTACTAAAAATTACTTGGTTTTATTTATTGATTCTTTTATTTATTGGTATCAAAAATACTATTTTGCTAGTATTTTTTAAACAGCATGTTTTTAGTAATATTAAAGGCATTAATATTTTGCTGTTACTAGTTTGCTAGTTCCAGAGATATGAAAATATGGAGAAGCTTGTGGTGCTTTGAGATGTGAACATAATGAAAAAACACTGAAAAAGATAATAATTATAGAATTTTAATTATTGACAACTTCCATGCATTTTTAAATTTTTTTTTTTACATTTTATTAACACTACAGTGCAATTCTTTTAGAAAATTACATCCTTTCTAGAAAACTACATCCTTTGTGGTCTAGAATTTCAGCTACCAGAAGGTCTGCGGCAAACTATCACTTGGAGATGGTTTTTAGATTAACTGTTAGAGGGCTCTCAAGCACCCAGCTAGGTTTGGTTTTTTTTATTCTGTGAAAAATTGATTTTATTGTATAAGGAAACAAAAAATCCGGGAGTTAACTCTTCTAGTTGTGCCCACTTTCAGGGCCTTTAATTGCTAGCTCAAAGCCATGAGAGGAAGAACACGCAGGAAGACAAGGTTAAATGTGGAATATCCCAAATGGATGGGATTTTGCCCCTCTTTTCTGCCACTGATGGGGTTCCAGTCCTGTGGGTGCCCATGAGAGGCACTGGGGTGGGAACTGCTCGGGAACATCACGTTGGGTTCCTGTGGAGATGCTGAAGGTTACCCAGCTCCAGAGAGAGCCCCTGACTCTCCAGCCTGTGCTGGACTCACTCACCTTCTCTGAGGTTGTTTGGACCAAGTTTTAGCATCACCACAAAAAGCCCCTGGTGAGCATCTCCTCCAGCAGGAGATTAAGAACTTATTTACCACTGAGCGACAAAATATCCCAATTCTGCTGCTGACTCCGTGCCTCGGAAATCCGGGGAATGAGGCCCAGTTTGCCACAAGTGAGAATAGAAAAGAAAAGCAGCTCAGTGTTACAAACAACTTTGGGTGCTGAAGTTATTCTTCTAAAAGGGTGATAATTCAGAAAGACACGGCACAGAGTGTGGAGGAAACAGAACCTGTGGCACCCCTGGCTCAGCCCCATCACGGTCAATGCCCCATTAATCTCCCTACCTGTTGAACAGGTCGAATCATAGGGCAGGGAAGGGAGAAAGGTCCATTTTTGAAAGCAGCAGAGTGATAAAATTAGGTGCTGGACACTCTCAAAGGCACCAGGAGGCTGAGAAAGCCTCGTGTGTCACTGGTTTGATGCGCTGGTTCTCCTCACAGCGAATTCAAAGCGGGGACACATCTGAAAAAGTAGATAGTCTAATGAGTAAGACATTTGGTAAATAAGACCAATTAAAAATCAAAAGCAGTACACATCTGAAAAGGCAGATAATATGGTGGGTAAGACATTTGGTAAATAAGAGCAAATAATGATGTTCTAAAGCTCAACCTAACACACTCATGTCAACACTTGCGCTCTCACCCACAGCAGGTTTGTACCGTTTTTAAAACACAGCAAGGTTTTTGTCCTTTATGGGAAGTATTTTGTTGTATTCTAATCAGGCTTTTTACTTCACTTTTGGGGATGCAGTAGGACCCAAACAAGGGAGGGTATTCTTCCCTTCCCCCCCCCCCCTTTTTGTTTGTTTGTTTGTTTGTTGTGGGGTTTTTTGGCTGTTTTTGTTTTGTTACATTTGGAACACATGTAAGAGAAAGCTGTGATGGAAACACTTTTACGCTTTTATTTATTTAGAAGTGTTATTAGGACAAATTTTGCAACCAGGCAGGGACAGAGCCCTGTCTCCCACAGTTTGCATTTTCAATCATAGAACAATTTGGGTTGGAAGTGACCTCAAAAATTATCAAGTTCCAACCCTGCTTCCATGGGCAGGGACACCTTCCACCAGAAATAAATAAACAATTCAAGTAGTTTTGGTTTGGGGGAGAGGGGAGGACACTTGGAGAACCAGTGTGGGATCCCATGGTCTAAGGTGAATCAAGAAGGGAACCTGTGTATCCTAAATTCCGTAGGGTTGGGTGGCAAAATGTTTAAACAGATGTATTTGTGGGGCTGTCAGGTTCCACAGGAAATGCTGAGGCCTTTCTTGCCTGACATATCATTTGTCCTTCTGCTTTGGAGATCTTCCCAAGATCTTCAGGTTCAGCCTAAAAAAAGTCTGGTCCTTAAATAATCTTTGACCCCAGCTATAGGGCTGTGGAATAACCTGGTCCCTCTCATGAGGCAGTAGCAGAGCCCTGTGCACCCCTTGGCTTCCACACAGTCAACATTTTGAGTCTGGGTGGTCCTTGGATTGACAAACTGCACATCCCAAACTGGATCTTTCTATTAATTTAAAATCAGTGTAAAGTTCACCTTTCTCTAATGTTAAAATGTCCGTTCCTGATCTGAAGACCTCAAGGCCTAGACAGATCCCCAGATTGCTAAATTTCTGTCACTGTCATTATTATTTCTGTCGCTTTCAGTATTAAAAATATTTACCTTATTTCCAGAATTTCTCAGGCTGAGTTTTCAAGGTGTTTCTCCTTTATACATCTCCCTTTAGGTGTCAAAACCCATGTTTCTATCAAGTGTTTTGTCTAGATGAAAGTATCACCTAAAATCCTCTGTTGGAACAAGTGCTGCAAACCACAATCAGACAAGAACTGCTGCCTGACATTTTTCACATTGCAATTCCAACTAATCTGTGCAGAGCTCATCTCACGTGGTACTTGATGGGAAATTCTCTGGTGGAGGAGTGGCTGAAAAAAAAAAAAATCAAATTTTCTCAAATTCGCTTCTGTTTCAAACCATTATTGGAGGATTCTTTGAAGGTTTTTCCCTTGTTTTGTTTGTTTAAAACATGACTTGCTGCTCAGAACCGAATATTTGAGCTCAGCGGTGGCTGATGACAGATGTCACCCAGCAGTGCTTCTCTGCCAGCAGTGGCTGAGTGGGACTCCCAAGGCCAAGGTTCCGGTTTCAGTACTCAAAAAGAAAAAAAAGAAAGAAAGAAAATGTGAATACACTCTGCAGTGTTTCAAGGGTTATACAGGAAATTCGTGCTCAGCGGGTTCTTATTTGAGGAAAATGCAAATTCAGGCTTTTCCTTGGGAGTAAAAATGACAGAGGAATAAGTAGGGGAGTAACTCATTCAGAAACAGGAAGAAAAATCAAAATATGATACTCCATAGCTTATATTTTATTTTATATATATAATATTTATATTACATATTTGTTTTCTGGAATATGGCAGGTGTTGATGTGACAGCAAACCTGAATAGCAATAGTGCCTTTTTCTACCCTCATCCTCTTCCTGAGCACACTTTGTGGCTATTTCCATAAAGGCACAGGCTGCAGCTGGCACAGGTGGAGAGGTGTCGTGTAAGACACAGGACCATGCAGCTGCAAGGGTCCTGTGAATTCAGCTCCCCGGCTTTTTCAGGAATTATAATAGCTGTCACATTTTGCTGTCTAGGCAGACCTTTCCCTACGCTGATTTTGTTGCTGGGTCACAGCTCTGCATCCTCCAGGAGACAGTTTCCCCCCTGGGTGACCCTTTCCCTGGCAGCAAACACCTGGGAAATTACCTGTGTCAGCGAATCCAGCTACAGGTCTTGATAAGGGAAATATCTCCTGCAAACTCAGGACTTTGGTAGTGATTAGGGATGGATTTATTCCATTTTCAGGGTGCTGTGCTTTGGTCTGCCATCCTGCAGTCCTTTTAGAAGGGTCTGTTTTGCTGCTTGTTGCACAGCACATCATGGACAGTAAATTTACATTTAATTCATGCTGTATTTATTTGTCTGTAGACCTCAGATATTTTGTGGTAGAGGTAAATGCTGGGAGAGTCCCATATGACTTTTGAATAGCACAGGACACGGCACTTCATCCTGGAATTCTCACCTCCAAACCAGGAGTGTTGATAGACCTGAGCATAACTTAAAGGAAAATATGCACAACTCCCTGGATCTCCATAATTCTCCATACAGTAAAAAAAACCTTCACTTATGGAAACTGAGCACATAAATATAGAGGACCTGGCGACCATGAGGTACTTCCCTGTGTCAGTCTGACTTTCCTTGTTGAGAATGAACAGATGCTTTTAGGGTGCTGTTCATCTGATGTTATGGGACTGAATTAAATTAATTTGTGCATTTTTCTCTTCACTGACTTAAAGCCTGTCAGGAGAGCTGGTTCTGACGGAAGTACCTGCGTAGTGTGAACGTGCCCTGGAGCAGATGGATCACCCTCCAACCAAAATATTGCCTGCTGTCCCTCATTAGGCAAGCAAATAAGGCTTAAAGTAAATCTCAGACATTTGAAAGGGAATGGGAGTAACCTCGAAACTTCTTCTGGTGGTGCAGGGGCAGTGTCCAAAGCTTGGTGAAACCAGAATGAAGAAACAATTCTGAGGGAGCTGGGGCTGTTTAGCCTGGAGAAAAATAGGCTCAGGGGAGACCCTGTCACTCTCTACAGCTCCCTGAAAGGAGGTTGCAGCCAGGTAGGGGTTGGTCTCTTCTCTCAAGTAACAAGCAACAGGACAAGGAGAAATGGCCTCAAGTTGCACCAGGGAGATTTAGATTGGATATCAGAGAAAATTTCTTGGAAAGGGGTGTCAAGAACTGGCACAGGCTGCCCAGGGAAATGGTGGAATTACCATCCCTGGAGGGATTTAAAAGAAATATGGATGTGGCGCTTGGGGACATGGGTTAGTGGTGGCCTTGGCAGTGTTGAGGGAATGGTTGGATTTGGTGATCTTAGAGTGCTTTTCCAACCTGAGAAATTCTATGACTCTATGATTCTGTGTAGACAAGCACTACCAAAAAAAAAAACAAACAAAAAAACCCCCAAAAAACCGAATTAATAACACAGTTTAAAACTCACTGATGAAATAATGGCTGCAGGTGCAAGTGTGCACATGGAGACAGAGTTTACACATGAGCGGAGAGAGAAGCTTCTGTCCTGGTTCAAGGTAAGGACATACCCTGTACACAAATATATGTACAACCTCAGCAAATTCATTGTGGAACAAATGAAACCCATCACCAATAATGAATGTAAGGAAGAAAGGAAGATTGTGTGATAAAGAAAGATATGACCCAACGCAGTTATCTTTGTTCCCATCATAAGGAGTACCGAAAAAGTAAAAATAGAATTTAAATCTCATCAATAAGAACACCGTTGCACACCTGGGGTCTAAACATTTGGGAAGTGCTGTATTAGTGAAACCATCTCCAGGGTTACAGGGTGGATGAAGACTGAAAGCAGCAGCCACCTGCAATTTTAAATCTCTCCTTTGGGAAGATGTGTCTGTGCCAGCCTATTTCAAAAGCCCTAAACAAGCTGCATCATCACTGTCATTGCTGTGATCCCAACGCATCCACATCCCGGTGAACAGGGATTGAGATGCACGTGTGACTCTGTGTCTCAAGATGAGACTCTGCACCCCTCAGAATGCCTTTAATTCCAAACCACCAGGGGTTATATTCCCCTCTTGATGTGTTAGGATTTATATCCACAGCTCCTGGGAACACTCGTGGGAATTGCAAGCACGAATCCCTGTTCAAAATATGAATCCTCACAACTTCTAGTTTCTGGAGTTTTCTCATATTTCTCATCCATTATGTTCCTTGTACTTATTAGCAAGCTCACAGTCTGTCGATGTGAACTATTTGAAATCTACATATTCCCGGGTAAAATTTCATTATTTTAAGGTAGAGAATGCTTTCAAAGCAGACAGCATTTTGTGGACATTGATCATGACAAGAAAAGGTGCACCTGAGCAGGGTGACACTTCCAAACAATCTGCAGTATTATATTCTAATCCCCATGTGGGCTCGCAGCTCTCACCAGAAGAAAAAGCAGGACTAAAGCCTGGTGGGTGATTTTTCCACCCTGAGGAACCACGGTCATAAAGTGTGTACAAAATGGTTGTCAAAACACTAAAGAAAGCAGGCTCCACACAGGATTGTTGTAGCAGCCTGAATTCAAGTTGCACTGCCTTGGCAGAGCCGCTTTTCATATCTGTGATTTTCGGGGAAAAAATTACTTGCACTCACCAGCCCACAGCTGGTCTTTGCTCCCAGGGAGCAGTGCAGCTGCACCTGAGAAGTTCTGGACGATGTAAAAAATCCCTCCTTCCCCCCTGTGCCCCAAAGTTGTCTTAATCCCGTCCATGCCATTTCCACCCCGCGGACATGAAGGACACCTCCCACCTCGCGGTAGATCAGCCCCAGATTATTGCCTCCCATGGCTGAGCTCCTGCTCCTGAGCAGGCTCTGAATGGAGCCAAACACCAGCTAACAACCCCATCACCTGGTTTTGATCCTGGAGACCGTGTGGGTTTGCCTTCTCATGGCAAACCGGCGTCAGGGCTGCAGGATGAAATCCTAAAATGGACTCAGCAAAGCTGTGCCTCCAAGTCCTTTGTTCGCGGAGTCTCCCATGGATCGGCTCCTCTCCGGCCTCTTTCAGCATCTCTGTGAAACCCAAAGATAACCTGATTAGGCAACATCACTTTGAGTGCCAGCAGCTCAGATAACACACAGCCTTTCCCTTTTCCCACCACGCAGAGCTGCGTCCTTCACACCAGGGCAGCCCCACGAAGGGAGAAGAGCTCCTTGAAGCCGAATTTTAGCGAGGCAGAGGTAATGCTGTTGCTCACAGGAAAGGATTTCAAAGGCTCTGTAGCTGTAGCACTGTCTCTTTTTTTGTTGAAGGTGTCAATTCAGCTCAGTCTTCCCTGACAGTAATCTCATCCACAGCAGCATGTGCCAGTAATATCCTCTGTTGTTTCCTTCCAGCTCACAGACTCCGTCCTGTCTCCTCCGGTGGTGACCTCACCTTGTCCCTGCAGTATTTTGTCATTTTGCAGGAAAACTGCAGCCCTGTGAGGGGACTGTGTAGAAAGCCATCAGGTTTTGGAAAACAGTAGCTTGTAAGAAATGCCATCAGGTAATGCCACCACTGCACTGTACCCACCGCCCTTCGAGTGGCTTTTCAGGGAATTTAAAATCCAGTTCATAGTCTATTCTTTGTTGACGAGATCTAAAAAGCCCTGGAAAAGGTGGGGGAAAAATACCATTCAAGGACCCCTAAGGTCCATCCTCAAGGATTTTTCTCCTCTGAATTGTGGAGCCTTGTATAATAGGGGTGAGAGATCACAGAATGTCCTGAATTGGAAGGGACACACCAGGATCAAGTCCAACTCCCGGCGCTGCAGAGGATACAATTTCCCTGAAAGCCAGGGCAAAGCTGGATCCCTGGAGAAGAAATGAGCACCACAGACCTCACTCCTTCCCACTCCATGTGTATTTTTCAACCTCTCTTTCTTTTGTACCCAAATCACTCCAAGTAAGAATTCTCTTTTTGAAGAAAACCCAACCAGTGTGGCCAACTGCACTGAAAAGAAAAAGAGTTAAGAGCAAACAGCTCTACACTTGCAGCCCCAGGGTGAGTTCACATGCTGTAGGTTGTTCTGCGGCCTGATAAAAGGGAATTTAAGCCAAAGATGCCATAGCAGGAGAACTTTAGTCCATGTGAGGAGCCTCTCTTGGTTTTGGCTAGTATGCCCTACCTTCAAATAGGCTTTTACAGGCATTGAGTGCTGGTTCTCTCACTTGTGGGGAGTAATGATGGTGGAGCGCACCAGAGTGTTTGGTACTTAGTAGAAATAACCTTTTGCTCTTCTATTTTCTAGACAACAAGTTTTAATACTTCTTTCTGAACACAAAGAAACAAAAAATCTTTGAGCAATCAAACCAGCTTGACTCCTTCAGTTGTCCTGCACTCACAAGTGAATTTTCAAAAGTAATGAGTGCCCCTCATGCCAGGTTAGGGCTGGATCTTCGCCTCCAGATGAAAAAAAAAAAATGTCTGCTACCTTTTCAGTGTAGAGCTAAAACTCCTGTGTCCACACAGCATTTTTCTATGAGCAGTTTTCCTCTCAAAATTATCCAGCAACACCAAGCCTGCCTCTCAAAGGATGAGATATTATTGTTACCCTTAAGCTTATCTGCCAGACAGCAAAGACATCCTGCTTGTTTTTCCCTCTCCAGCTGAAGTTTTCTTAGAGTACCTGCAAGCAAGGATGACTCTGAAATTTGCTTGTACCTCAGATGAGGCTGCAAACAAAGATGAAGTGCTGTGACAAACACATTAAAAAGTTGGTGTTTGCCTCTCTCTCTGCCTCATTCATACTTAGGAACCTCTGGATTAACTGACCTGTGTGTCAAGCCTGAAAAAAAAAAAAAAAAAGCAGATTATATTCTGTCAAACGGAGAAAAAGCAATAAGTAAGAGTTTAGAGAACTAACCACAACACGTCTAATTATTTGGGCTTAGGATTTAACTTAGTGGGTCTTTTTCTTTTTCTTTTCTTCTCCCAGCCCCTGCGTGATACTTAAAGCACAAAACCCAGCAGGGAGAGAGGTAATGGAATTTGGAGGCAACTGGTGTTCAAAGCCCTCTCTTGAAATGGGTCTATGCTAATGACGAGACTCTGTGCAAATTGGGTCCACGTCCCCTGTCCTCCGAAAGGGGCGACTTCATCAGGACAGCCAATGTGGGGCAGGGCTGTCTCCCCGAGGATTTCACAGGGCTGCACCTTTGAGCCAAAACCTCAAAGAGTTTTTGGCTCTGAGTGACCCGGCCGGAGCAGGACACATTTCACCCCCCGAGAGTCACGAGGCGCGTGTGTGGTCTCTGAGCTGGGCACGGGGAGGGCACGCTCGCCCCGATGAAACTGAGTTTAATTGCTGCCTCCTGACTCTTCAGAAAAGGAATCTGTGCTCAAAGGCTCAGAGCCTTTTCCTTGAACTTTCTTTCTCCACACTGAGCTGGTGTGAGTCCTTGATGGAATTACGCTGGTGAATTATTGCTGAGGTGCAGAACTGAGTTTGGTACCCAACCTCATCACAATCCCTTTTTTCTCTCCTCTCTGTTCCTTCATGAAACATTAAAAATTGTTTTGCATGTTTGCACACGTGGTTCTCGTGCAAAAATATTTCCCCACAAAGCTTAAAAACTTAGAGACCTCACTATAAATTAAAAGATCCATTTTTCACAGGGGGCAACTTTCTTTTTTCTGAGGAAAAGAAAAAGTTTTTCAGAAACGGAGCTTTAAAAGACGTGGCACTGGGAGCTGGTAAAACACAAGCTTTAATTCTAACCCATGGGTCTTTCTGTTGATAATGTGGGTGCAGGCATTGTATTGGCACGCATTTCTTAAAAAATACACATCACTAAGCAATACTGCCATAACTAACATTTTTCTGGCTTGGAGAAGAGGCTGTTATGTGTCCCTGGAGGGAACTGGAGCTTGGTTACACCGCCTAGGAAAGTGCCAATCCATTAAAGAAACCTGTAGGTGCAGCAGAGCACCTCCAGCTGCAGGCCCTGCTGGAATGAATGGAAGCATTAAATGCATCATGGTCACAGTCAGCAATAAATGCAGGTAATTATGGAAATCAGAGGCCAGGGCGAGGGGAATGGGTGAAGTGCTCGTTCATATGCAGAGCAAGGCCCAAACAAAGCCAGCAGCTCCTTTATAGAGTCACCACTGACGGGTTGCATGTGACCTTTGGTTGTAGAGGGAGTTGCAATTTTTCAGGGTGGTCCAGACTGTTTGTCCCATCCTGGAAAGAGACAGCAGTGGGAAAGCCAAACTTCAGAATCCCAGCTTTGGGTTAGAAAAATGACAGCAATTTTTGATGTGAAAATGGTTTGTCTGTCCTATTTCCTGTTATGCCAGCTGAGCTTTTGCCCCTTTTACCTGAAGACATTGCCCCTTTCACATTTTTGGGTGACTATAATGATGTCACTGTAGAAAAATAATCAGCTCTTTCACTTTTCATGGTAACGGGGTTCCACCATATTCTCCTTTCCAAGTAAATTCACGGGGATATTTTGCCTCCAAAGAGCAGTTTGCAGAGGTGTCCATGCCCCCTGCTCTCCCTCAACGCAGAATGACCAGAGGCTGGTGTTGCTTCTTGGGGGACAAACATGGCTATTTGAGGCCAAAAAAGCACGGAAAACCTTGGAAAAAGAGGCACACAGACCCAGCAGGAGACCTTCAGTGCATGTTGATGGTGTGGGAGGCATCGCAGGTTGGTGAGCAGCTCCTGTGAGAAGCACTTTGCCTGATTAGTGTCTCTGAACTTGGTGCTGATTCCACCTAAAGGCTGTAAACGAACTTCAGGGGAAACAGTGCTTTCCTTTTTGATCAGCTGCATCTCTGGCAATATAATGAGCACAATTACCCTTGCTTGACTATGCGGAATTATTCTGGTTTGCCTGTTAATTGCTGATGATGTTTTCAAGCTTATTAAAACCAAGCAGTGTATTCACAAATGTTTAATCAGAAATTTCTAGTAACATTTCGAATAATATCTTTGGTCTTTTCCAACATTTGTCTTGTTTTCTTCATTTTTTTTTTACAAACAGACATCAAAATCCAAGGAAGTCTGTTTAGTGTCCCGAAATTTTCCTGCTTTGAAACATGAAGGAACTAACATTTTCTATTAGTGCTGTCAAGTAACCATCTTTGTTATCTGAGGGCTCAAATCTGCAAACTTCTCCTCACTTGAGGATGCTTTTGGAAATTAATTCTTCATCAAGGTATGATGAAGGTTCTATGCCAATTACCGTGGTAGTTGCAGCAGCAGGAGGAGAAATATCACAAAGTTACCACAGCCTATTTGTGGATTATTGTGCTTTTAAAGGGGAAAAAAAAACCCACCAACAAGATTTTTTTTTGATCCTCAAAGAATTTTCAATCCAAACAGAAGTTTAGAGGCACCAAACGAATGAAAAGAAGAACTTCCTGAGACAATGCAGATCAGTGTGAGAGGTAATGGTCTCATCAAACCTGCTGCCAAATGCTTTGCCTTGGATGCATAAAGGAGCTGCTGCTCTACAGTTCTGCTGTTCATTAGTGTTTGGAACAAGAGGACCTGAGGACACCTTGCCTTCCAGGACTGCAGGAAATTCAATTTCCCTTTGGTCCGTGGGGTGCTGGAATTGCCCATCCCCATTATCCACACAGGCACGGGCGGTGTAAATTGTAGGAAAAACCCCTGCAGCCCAGAATTATTGTTATATTTAGTCCATAAAGTCAATAAGGCAAGAGCAGCTCTTCGTTTGTGCTGCCAACAACTCCCAACCACTGACTGTGTGGTGGGACACAGGAACATTTCAGCTGTGCCTTCTGATGCACAAGAGTGGCCTGGAATGTCCTTCACAGCTCAGTGTTTTCAGGATGAGTGTCTCCATGTTCAACCTTTCTACCCATTGTCACCCAAAAGATCTGTAGATTACCTTTAAATGGATAGCTGACTCCAGAAAATAACTACCCCAATGTTTAAAAGCAGAATTCTGGACTGATTTTCAACAAAACATTGGTAAGTGTTTCTAGTTTTGTTCAAAAAATATTGATGTCTTTGCTTAGGCAAGCTGATAAAGGATATGTGACACAAATACCGGGAGAAAAGTGATTAATTTTCACTTCGTCTGTTTTCCTCCACTTTATCACGTGATTCATTTCTGAGAGATTTTGGTGGGTGTTTGCTTCTTGCTCTGAACTGGCTGACTCTGGTAACCCACGAGTTTTGCCCATTCTTTCCAGAAAAGCTGAAAGCCCATTCACAGAATTGTACAATCCTAGAATGGTTTGGGTTTAAAGGGACCTTAAAAACCATCCAGTTCCAAAATCCCAACCCTCCTGCCATGGGCAGGGACACCTTCCCCTAGACCACATTGCCCAAACCCAATCCTAACCAAGGCGCTGCAGCCTTGCTAAATGGGGTATTTTATCCCATGTGGTCTGAATCCTCCTGATCTGGCGAGATCTGTGCTGTCCTGAGTGCTTCCAAATCCCTCTGGATTTGGTGGAAGATGGAGGTGTTCGTCTATCAGCAGCACAGAGCCTGTAAACACAAGCTTTAGAGTGATAATCATGAAACTGAACATGGTCTTGATCGCAAGTGTAAGGGGGAGCTAAACATAGTTTCCCCTAATCTCTTGGGATCTGGGAATTTATCTCTCTGCTTAATTGAATGAATGGGAAATTAGATAAAACTTTGCAGAGTAAATCTTTTAGCAAATGTGATACCCAAGTAGAAAATTTTCAGCAGACTCTACATTTTCACAGCTGCTCCTTTGTTTTGTGGAAGTGTATTTTGAATGTAAGTCCTGCTTACATTGCATGCCTATTAATTCTATTGTACATATTAAATGTCCTCTTTGTAGGGTGTAAAACCAGAAGGGAGACTAAAAACAAATAGCATGTGTTTAAAATGTTTTATGGAAGATGGCACCAATATTTTCTGAAAGCCTCCATGAGTCCAAGGCACTGCTCCCTGATAACCGTTCAAGGCCAAAACTGGAACCTAAAATTAAGTAGGAAATAATGGAAGAGAAGAGAGAGAATTTGCTACATAGCTTTGCAAGAGGCAAAAAAGGAAAACCCTAACATACAGTAGGGACACAAAAAAACCTGTTGCTTGCTTCTTTACCAGCCTACTTGCATCTGGGACAATTTAAGCCCAATTTGTTCTCAATAGTTAAGAAGAAAATGACATTTTCCTGTCATTTCAGCAGTTCCTGCAAGCCATTAAGAGCAGCATCAGTGTCATGTGTTATCACCCACAGAAATGTGATGTCTCACCCTGCACTTGGTGTGAGAGGCACTGAGAGGAACCTCAGCTCCCCTTCTGTAACAGAGTTCTGGGCATTGGTCTGCGGAGAGTTAATTCCTTCTACAGATTTGTCTTTTGCTTGGTGGAGCTTGAACTGACAGAGGGGAGATTTAGATGCGATGTTAGGAAGAAATTCTTCCCTTTGAGGGTGGTGAGGCCCTGGCACAGAGTGCCCAGAGAAGCTGTGGCTGCCCCTGGATCCCTGGAATTGTCCCAGGGCAGGTCAGACAGGGCTTGGAGCACCCTGGGACACTGGAAGGTGTCCCTGCCCATGGCAGGGGGTGGAAATAGGTGGTCTTGAAGCTCCCTTCCAATGCAAATCACTCTGGAATTCCATGATTCCATGAATTTGTGGAAGAGGTTAGCAGGAACCTCTTCGCAGCAGCCACCCTGAGGTCTTCCTTACCGGAGGGCTTCCCACATGGAGCTGGATGTGCTCCCCTCCATGAAGAATGCCCACATGGGGAGGGTTCATGAGCTGCTCCATGGTGGGTTTGTTTTTGGGCTGCTCCCGTGCTGTTTTTATACCCTGTCTCATGGCAGGACACACATTTACACTTCCAGTCTTGATCCAGAGCAGGGACCGTGGCATGGGAGCTTCAAGTTCTCCACGAGTGGCGTGGACCAGCCTCACCAGAAGACAAAAACACAGTGGTGTTAAAACAGGGTGATAAGCCAGCTGTTCTAGAGTCAATATCTGGATATTTGTGTGAATTTTAAAACGTCTGGCAGCGGCCTGGCCGAGAGAAAGCAGACATGACCAAGGTGTCCCACATTTTCTAGTCATCCCTGCCTGTCCTAAGGGAACCAAAGCAGCTGCCAAAATTTAAGGCATCTGTCAGGTTATTTAATTCTGTGTTAGAAAGACTGACTAATACATAGAAAGTTGGAAAAAATCCCCCATTCTGAGCAGCAGTGTGCTTTCTTTGGCTGCAGCTGTGGCTCCAGGTCTTCTCTTTCCCAAAAAAACAGTGGAATTTCTCCATCGTAGCTGCTACAGCAGCAAAATACCAAACAGCAGAGTCAGACCCAGTGAGGAAGAGGATGGACTCAGCAAAGGTGCAAGGAGCTGGGCTGAGGAGGAGAAGCGCTTTGCCAGCCAGGGGAGATGCAGAACTTACCACCTGCTACCACAGAAGTAATTAAATTGTGCTCCAGAAATGGATAGTCCATCTCCAAGTGAGGCAAAACTGATCTCGTACAGATCTGTTCCAACCTGGAGAGTTATTACATCTCTCCATTTCTAATTACGCTGTTACCCAGTGTGATGCCAACTCCAAAGGCAGAACCTGTGTCACTAAAGAACCTTTTCTTTGTGGAAACAATGATTAGTGGAAGCAATTATTTCTCATGAGAAATTTTGGAAGTAATTCCCTTTTCTGTCTGAAGCACCTATCATTATTTGATTATAAAAAAGGGAAGAATTTTCAGAACTAAAACTGAGGGTTTTTTAATTTATAGGATAAATATTCAATTTGAGATAAGTCTTAATTAAAACTTTTACCCAAAAATGGCAATTTTAAAAGGAAGGAAATATTGTAGGGGTTTTTCATGCATAGCTGTAAATTATCAAAAGAAACAGAAGCACCAACAAAAATTCCTTATCTGTCCAAAAAGTAGACAGGGGTTTTTTTCATAGACACATTTTGATAAGAAGCTGAAACAGGCACTTCACTTAAAAAGTGTCCACCTCCTCCAGTGGACAGTGACAGTGGCATCTGCAGCAGGGAAGGTCACATGCCCATCAGAGCAGGCTTGATGGGCCTTTGCCTGTCCAGCAAGGTGTTTGAGCGGAGGAGATGAGGAAGATGCAGATGTGTTTTGGGGTGTTCTGGATGTGCTTTTAGAGTGCACATCAGAGATATTCTGCTCCACATGTCAGGAAAAGGGCTCTGGGCTTTGGTCTTGACTTAAATCAAATGTCAACAGGAGAGACTCCGATTTCAAACCTTTGTGTTTAAAATGGACATTTCCAAACATGTCACCACCACAGCGGTCTGTTCATTTATTTATTGAAAAGTGCTGTTTGGGCCTGGCGTGTGCTGGGACAGGGATGAGGCAATGCAGAGTGAGCCTCTCTGCAGTGAGATCTGGGCAGGTGTTTCTGGACCACGACACCTCTGCAGGACAGGCACAGCGGTGACTCCCCCGCTCTGCTCGGACCCCCAGCTCTCCATCACACCCCCTGCTCCTCGGCTGGTTGGTGAGAGAACCCTCCACGACCCATTTTGGGAATTTCCTACCCCTCGCTCCCCACGCCGTGAGCCCAGGTCCCACCAGAGCCCAATGGCAGCAGCAAGGCCCTGTCCGTGCGGCACTCGCAGGGATGGCCACCTCCCATCCCCTCGTCCTCCCTGCATTCCCACCAGCGATTCCAGGGTGGTGTGGCCCTGGTGCAGGCAGGGAGAGGACACGGTGGTGGCTCGGTGGCGTCAGGCGGTGACGAGGTGTTTTTCGAAGCGCTGTGATTCCTCACCGCCCGCCTCGCCACCTTCTGCCTGGCATTGTTCTGCTCCCTAATCTCGGTCATGTGCCTTTGGCATCAGGATCCACAGTCATGACCATCCAGCGCTTTGATATTTGTTCTGTGCCGTTCCATCGTGAGGAGGGGCAGCTCTTTGGTTCCCCCCTCCCCTTCTCCTCCCTTCAGCGTGGCGGTAAAACAGGCTGGATATGGGGAGCCGATCACAAAATCGCTGCTGGGAGGAAAGGAGGGGAAAAAACCCCAAACCCAGAGAGAAAAAAAACCCCAAACCCATGCAGCTGTATTTTATTGACTGGAGGAGGAGGTGTCCCTCCCCAACAAAGCCCCACAAGGGTTCGGGTGCCACCCCCAGCTCCGCTCCCCAAGCGATGCTCGCTCAGTCCCACCCCACCCCTTGCACAAAAACTTTTGCTGTCGTATCACAGGACACGGTAATCTCCCGTATCCCATCCCGGTAACCCAGAAGCCGCCTCCCCCTAATATTTTACATATTCCCCAAATTGGTTTGCAAGGGGGCAGGAGAGGAGATAACGGCGGTGAGTTGAGCCGAGTGGGAACTGCTGACTGACAAAGTGTGTAGTGCAGTACGGGTGCTTTCTGGCTCTCTAATTATCCTTTTCCTTCTTGACTCCAGTATCACATGTAGCCATGTGTAGAATCATAAAATAATTATGCAGTGTACAAGCTTTCTGGGAGCATGTACCACTGTTTTCCTAATTCTTTATCGCTCCCATTGATCGTGGCGTGTGTGCATTGATCCAAGTCGGCCATCTGGTTGGGGAAGATAAGCGTGCGAGTGTCTTTGCATTGCACTGTCACTCAGGGAGGGGGGTACATTTTGGCTGTAGGGAATTACAGGGGCAGGATTAGCCCTCTTCCTAGGAGTAAACTGAATTTTAAATGCAGCGTTGCAGTTGCATGGACCACGTTGCTAACTTCTGGTTTTGCCCATAGACCGGATGCATTCATCATCATCATTATTATTATTATTATTATTATTATTATTATTATTATTATTGTCTCTGCTCTCTGTCTTTGGAGACAGAGATATGGCTTGCATTAAATGGAGGGGAGAGAAGGGAAAAGGAGGAATGCCCTTCCCTGCACACACTAGACTTGTGAGTGGCTGCTGTGTTACAGGATTTTGAAATGGCAAAACCAGCTTTTAAATGCAGGCAAGAACTTGCAGGATTGAATGCATTTTGCAATAAGATTCATTGGTTAAAAAAAAAAAAGGGAGGAAAAAAAAAGATGAAGTTATCAGCCTATGACAGGAAATTAAAGAGTGGATATTAATCAGCTCTCTTAACTTGGGCTAATCAAGACAAATAACCCTAATCACACATTATCGTGATGTGTATGTTTAATAATCAGCAACAAAACAATGGAGGTTTTGGGGTTTTTTTTAAAATATAATTTTTAAAAATTTTTTTCTTGCCTGCCAGCCTTCCCCCTAACAATGGGCACATCCTGCAGTGGCTTGAACTTGGCTGCAATATTTTCTGTTGACGGCCATGGTACGTGTGCGTGCTCACACCCTTGGTCGTCCTTTTGTCAAAATGTGGTGGTGGCCATTGTTGCCTCATATTCTGCAAATGTATGGAAGGTGCCTCAAAAGCCTTTCCTCTAAAATTGAACAATTCTGTCAAAAAAGATTAGTTCTATTTTGTCTGCTGCTTGCTGACTATTCATGAATGTAAAGAGAGAGGGCTTGGGTGTCATACTAAGTTGCTAAGGTGGCTGGCTTTCGGCTATTGACTTGAGGATACCAAACCAGAGCCTACAAAAGAGCAGCCAGAAGGAGAGGAGAGAACTGGTCTGCCATGTGTTTCAGCTATACCTTCTTTAGCTGCCCATTTATTCCTTTTGTTGCCACAACTTTTATTGTCATACAGTTGAAAAAAATGTTAGACACAGGCTTCAGGCTGCACCAAGCAGAAAAAAGGATTAGCATATCACTAGGATCATCTTACACTGAACCAAATTCTTTTCAGGATGTATAATTAGTGAATACAGTCTCTCCCCCACCCCGCTCCTTTTTTTTTTTTTTTTGGAGGGCATGGGGGAGCCCATGGATAAGGAAAATTAGCTCAGATCTCTGGGTAGGAAACAAGAAGAAAGGATGGACAAGAAAAAGTTCCCTAGTTTCAGGAAGGATTTTATAAAGGCTATTTCGTCTTCGTAGCCTCCTGCATCACGCTTGTGCCTTTTGCACATTCACAAAATGTGCGGGAGCCGCTTGTTAAGAAGAAAATATTTTTATTTTGTACAATAGTGTGAACAATCAACTTCTTATAGGGGGACCAGGAGGAGAGAAATCGATTCCAGAGCTGGGCCCAGATCTGAGCAGCGCTCCTGCGCCCCTCTCCCTGACGAGGGCTCAGCAGAAGATGTGATCCTGCAGGATGCATTTCCTTTTTCCTCCTCACGGATGCTCCCAGCTCCCTTCTGCCATCTGGGAAGCACACACTGCTCTGTGCACTGCAACAAAAAGTGCTGCGTCTCCTCGTGTGTGGATGTGTACGAGTCAGTCATAGAAATGAGGCGTGATGTTTGGTGTGACTATTTCAAAAACAGGATGGCAGAATTAATGGTCTATTTTTTATAACTGTAGGCCATTTTCAGTGATGACAGAAACAGGCATTAAGCAAACAGCAGGACTGTGGGTTTGGGGTGTTCCCTGCCTGTGCAGAAAGCTCCCAAATGGAGCTGGTATATATGGAACACATGCAGCCTTTGCTGGTGCTCCGGACAGTTCAAATCGGGGATCCTTGGCCCTGAAAATCTTTGACTGAGATCACATTTGCATGACTGAAATCACATTTGCATTTCCAAATGGGGCTGGTACCTATGGAACACACACAGCCTTTGCTGGCTCTCCGGACAGTCCAAATCACAGACACTTGGCCCTGAAAATTTTTGATTAAAATCAGATTTGCATGATTGAAATCACATTTGCATTTACCAAATGGGGCTGGTACCTATGGAACACACACAGCCTTTGCTGGTTCTCCGGACAGTTCAAATCACGGATCCTTGGCCCTGAAAATCTTTGACTGAAATCACATTTGCATCAGGGTGTGCTTGCAAAATTCACCTTTGCATCACTCCCGCTGGGCTGGCGGTGCGGTTCTGCAGGAAGAGGAGGGTGAAGAGGAAGATCTTGGCTTGGTGCACCCTCAGCAGAAGTTCCATGTTCATCCCGGTCCATGCTGCCTCCAAAACTCATCTGCACCTTTGCCCCTGACAGATCCCGGGCATTCCCTGCTCCTGTCAGAGCAAAATCCGAGAGGAGAATTACCCTGGGAAGGAAACAGAGCTCCTTTTTCAGCCGAGCGAGCGAGTGAGCGGCTGGCAATTTCTCTGCGTTTAATCACGCCGTACATTTGACATCATTGCCTTTTCAGACTGTTCAAACCAATTGTTCCACCAAACGAGCAATGGGACGTGAATATTCAGAAGCTGCTCTGGGGTGCTCGGCGGTAATTGGTCACATCACTCACATGGTCTCGTTGCCTTTTTGATGAGAAGAGGGTAGAAATTTGCTTCACGCGGATACTTAAACACCCACACATAAAAATCTCATTTAGCACAACTGTTGTTTGTTGGTTTGGTTTTTGTTTTTTTTTTTCCTGGGGGTTACTACAGCGGCGAGAGTTCTCAATATTGGAGGGCACGGGAGGGGAAAAATGAAAGGAGAAGTCAATTAAAATGGTGAATGCAGATGCTGAAAAGTGTTTCTCTCTTCACCTCGTTCTGTCCCCACTGTTGGTGGGATGTGATTTTGGGTGAGCATTGGAACGAGATGGTCCTTAAGGTCCCTTCTAACCCAAACCATCCTATGCTTCTGTGATTCTGTGACAGAATATTCTGTGGCCAGGTGACAGGGAGGAGGTTTAGGGTTAGGAGAAGGTCGCAGCTGCAGCAATCCCAATGTTTTCAGGCACTCAGAGCTCACACTGGGAGGTGGTTGTGCCAAAAAAAGATGTGGAGTTCAAGAGACAGAGCATGGAGAGTGGTCTGTATAATTCCTACACCACAGAGCTAAGAAAAAACATTTCACAGCCAAGAAACATTTGAGGACAAATTACCTGAGCCGTTTAGGGAAATGATGCTGGCTATTTTACAACTGGGGAGGTCACACATAAGTGGTCATCTGCCGTCCATGTGGATCTCCTTGATTTCAGAGAGGATTTTTGGTAAGGGATGCCTGTGGAGAGGAGCACCTGGTAAAGAAACTGTGTCAGGCACTGTGACTTGTGATATTCTTCATATTGACACTGAACAGTGTGAAATTATGAATTGGGGTGACTTGAAAGTTGTTGCTTATTTACAGTGTAAAATAGAAATATCGATGTTCCTCATGCTGAAAAAAATTGCTCCTGATGGCCACTTTTTATTAATGAGGAGATAACCCAGAATGGCTGGAGGAAGCCAAGGGTGTTAATTTTAAAGACTGATTAAAGTTCACTATGAAGCAGCAGTTTATTTTACTCAATACACATGTCCTCCTTCCTTCTCCTTCCAGTAAAACCTGACTGACACAAAAGAAAGAGTAAATAAAAACCAGACAGCATTAAGGATGGGAACAGCAGACATTGGGATGTTTGCAATCTACCTCCTGTAATTTTGCAATCACATTAAAAATGCACTTCATTTGCAGATGACCTAATTTGCCCATACCTGGGCCGGCCTCCTTGGTAGCAGCGAAAAAAAGCACATTTCAGCATTCCAGAGGTCACCTTGGGGCGTTTGGTCGGGGCTGGAGCTGGAGATCCATCCTCAGTGCTGGCTCTGCCTGTGGGTGTGTCTCCCTGAAGCCTGCAGGATATTTTTTTCTGTAAATAAATGCTGTTTAATAAGTATTCCGTGCGCATTTTGTCATTAGCCTGATGCTGTAGAGCCATGTGGACCCAACCTTGATTTATAAAGCTGTTAAAATGTTTGACCTTGTTTAAATAAAAGCCTCAAGGTTAATTACAACAAGCATTCCAGATACGTTCTCTCTGTTCTGGTGGCCCTGATGATTTAGAGGAGGAAAGGGTAATAAATTCTCATCTTTTAAAAGTGACTGCGGTGCAAAAGTGCAAGAGTTTGCTTTTCTGCCATTTTCATGTTTTACCACACTTTGATATGTGATATATTGAGTGATGATTAGTTGTCTCTTCCTCAGGAGCACCAGAAATTTGATATTTTTACTTAAAGTACGATAAGAAGCATGTGAGAATGGAAAAAAAAAAGGTTGTTGGGAATAAAGAGTTTGAGCTTTACTCCTGCATAGGATGTATCCATAATGAAGTAAACAAAGGCATTGTGGTTTTCTTTTTTTTTCTTATTGCACAGAAAACAAATTTCGCAAAATAAAAACCAATTTAAGTTTCTTTTAAAAGAACTGGGAAATATTGAGGAAAGTTAATTGAAGCACATTCAAATTACAATAAACACATAGAGGCACAATTATCTTCTTTTGACTAGTGTGTGGCTTAGAGATGTTTTTATCTTTTGTTTATTGCACTATTAAAAATATGGAGAGGCATCAAGAAAGGGTAGATAGCCGCCATATGGACTTACATATTTTCCCTATTTATATTTAAATAACTATCCATGAGAAATTATGCACAAATCGTGCAATAATTCCCAACTGAAATGACTGTTTAGAAAATAAAAATTCTGAGGCACAATATTCTTTTCATATTAAATTGCCCATTTTCTGTACACCGTGTATGTTTGTACAATACCAAAAAAAAAAAAAAAAAGAAAAAAAATGCTGCATTACAGCCCAATACAATTTGCTCACAATGCTAATGAAGACGGATAGAGGACATTGTAATATACTGGAGTAATTCATAAGCAGTGTGGGAAAACAAGACAAACAGGCTCAGAAAGGCAGAGCATGATTTTTTGTTCCCATTTCCAGGAGTGAATGGTGACAATTTTAATAACCTTCTCCGCTCTGACAGATTTAATGATGCCAATTAACTTCCACTGCTTGATTCATGCCGTGCTTAGGTTTGGGGTGAATGTTTGGGCTCGCAAAGTTTGGGTGGCAACTCCAAAGGAGCTTCTAACACCCTGCAGGGAACTCGGCTGCAGACCTCGAGTTTGGGATGTCACCCTGTCCCCGAAGAGGTGAGCTCTGAGCCATCTCTGCCTCACTTTGCTGCAGAGACCCTTGTCCATGGGCAGAGGTTTTTGTGCCCACCAAGGGCCCTGGGATGGCTCAGGTGCATCAGCTCTGGCTTCACCTGCAGGCAGAAGGACGAGATGATGTCTCTGATTGCACGTTCTGATCAGCCGCGGCTAAGCCGCCAACGCCGAGATCATTTTCACTTCTGATAAAGCCCAGGAGGAGAAATGCTTTTCCAGAAAAATATCCAGTTTCAATCTATACCCCCCTCCCAAAAAAGGGAAAGCTGTGACATCTTTTGAGTTTCTAAAAGGGGAGTGGAAACTTCTAAATTAGATTGTATGTCCTTACACGCTCAATACAAGTCAAATTTTTCTTGTCTGCCTATCTGATATTTCTAATAAATTAAATTTCATAATTCATTCAACATCTCTGCTGTACACCCCGGAAGCAGTAACTTAGAAGTGTCTTAGATGTGGCAGCTGTGCCTCCTCATTTTGGCCAGCCAGGCACTGGGGGCTCCTCTCCCACCACACTCCTGGGACCTCCTCCCCACCAGGACATCCTGAGCAAGCTCTTGCAGAATCAAATCCTGCAAACTGATTTACTGTGGACATTTTATTTGTATACATAATTGTGTGTCTGTATATTTATGTATATATATGGGGAATGTCCTGCTGTGGCTTTAAGAGGGTGATTTATTTATTTCTTTTAGAAGAAGCTCTCCCAAGAAATGTTCAGGTCTGTCAGAAATAAGCAAAACGATTCAGAGTCTTTGATCTGAGTTTTATGGCTTGTTCCTTTTTAAAATTTCATTAGATCCCCTCTTTGATGCTGCCTTGTAGATCGAAAGGCTTGCTTGCTGCATAAACTCCACTTTGTTACCAAGGAGTATTTCTGGTTGGTATTTTGGGAATTATAAGGGCTCTGTGGTACGTTCAAAATACAAAAAAGAGCTTTCAGCCCAGTAAAAAGTGAAATTCATGGAGTGATGCTGTCACACTCTTCTGGCAAAATACATCCCTGTGCCGCTGATAAAGGTGTCTGCTCCGTGCTAAACTCTTAGTTTTCATCCTTTCCTCGTGCTTCCAACTCTCATTCATATAATTCATGCCCAGCCTCTCCATCTGTTCACATCAGCTGGAATGTGGAGCCAGGGGAAAGCTGCAGCCACAGTTAAATGCGCGTATGAGGGGCTGGGAGATGGGACAGTGGCACCAGACCTGGAGCTGGGATGTGTTTTTGTGCCGCCAGCCAACGCCACACCCAGCAGCCACCTCCTCACCCAGGTGTGTGTATTTGGAACCACCTCACTCAGAATTGTGCAGAAGGATCTACGGAAAAATTAATTTCTGATCTCACCCCTGTAGCTTGGTACTGGCAGCACCAGAGTTGTTCCCAATTTCCATCTGTAAAAAAAAAAAAAAAAAAAAGCCTCACCAACCATCTTTCCTCCCACGTTTAATTAGCAGTTGCCAACGGTGTCACTGTAACCATGATGATCTGAAGATATAAACGAAAGAAATCTGGCATTAAGGAATAGCATGGTTTAACGGAATGACTGATACCTTCTCATTTTAAAAAATTTCCATGAAACACTGTAGTATTTATTTAAAAACTGAAAGGGCAGAAAAGTTTGGCCACATCCCTTCTTATTTTTGCTTTTTAAAAATATAAGTCTATTTTATAGTATTTTTTTCACTTCATTTTGTTTAATTTAATTTAATTTAATTTAATTTAATTTCATTTCATTTCATTTCATTTCATTTCATTTATATTCCAACAAAACACATAACCTTGTCTGCTACAGAACTATTTAACTGGGAAAAAAATGTATTTTGGTTGCTTTGGATCAATCTATACCAAGGCTGGGGCGAAGAATTGCCAAAGTGTTGCTCAGAAGTCACCATTCCAAAATAACCTCGTGTTTTCACCTGCCCTTAATGGCCATGAATGGCAGAGGTGGAGGAGGGAAATGTGGGTGTTCCAGAGGTATGGAATGATGAAGAGCTCTCCATGCTGGTGCCCAACACTGCATTCCAGGCACAGCCAACTCTCCCCCACTCCATCTTTCTGTTCCTTCCTTCTCCCTCATTCCCTGGTAATGCTGGCTCTTGGCACTGGTGGATGCAACATAATCGGAACAAATCAAAGCGTGGGCCACCTGGATGTGCAGCTAGAACATTCCACACCTGCCCTGTTTCCCATTCCTCTCTTCCCCTCTTGGTTTCTCCAGAAGAAACCAGAAAAATGCGTGGGAGGCAGATGGTGTCTGCATCAGGAGTTTCCACAGTTGTATTTTCTGAACAACTCCGGGGAGGTTTGGGAAAATCTTTTGGGTTGCAGCCACGTGCCATCTCCTTGACTGTGCTTCTTTCTTTTCCGGGAAAGGGAATAAACTCAGGTGTCATTCAGGCAGTGGGGTTCAAAATTGCCTTCCTCAGTGCTGCCCAGTAGAACTTCTCACTGGGAAACACTGGTGAGAAGCCCCAGCAACCCCACACACCATCTCCATCCTCATGCCCATTCTCATCCCCACCCTCATCCCCATTCCTGTTGTCAGGATTCAAGCTTTATGGATTTTATTGAGCAATTTATTACTTGGAAATGACTGTTTATTTCTCTCCCTCAGGGTAATTTGTCTCTTTTCCACAGGAACAGAGTAATAGGATGGTTTGGGTTGGAAGGGATCTCAAAGTTCCAGTCCCTCTGCAGTGGGGATTGTCAGGGAAGGACCTGGGCACAGAATTCCCCAAACAAAATTAAATCCAGGAATGTGCCCTGCAGGACACAGAGTGTGGTGCTGTGGTGTGTTTGGGCAGTGGTGAGCTCAGGGTGGCCCTGGCCTCCAAGGCATCCAACACAAATAAATAACATGAAGCCCTGCCCACAGCTGTAGGGCTGGAAAGGTAAATAAAACAGCTGTAACTCAAACCTGGAGGGTGCTGGGCCAAGCTTTCAAATCGCTGTAACCCAAGGAAGAAAATCGTCAGCCTATGTGCCTTCCACAGCATTTGATGACAAAATGGTTTGTGGCTTAGCCATTGTTTGGAGGCCATTCCTCAAATTCCGTGTTTACTGTCAGCAGGGTGAGTTGTGGACTCTGTGACTTTAGCTGTTAATGGGCCTAAACACTTCTGCCAACAGATTAAGCTCTGCTGAAACGTGAAGAAAATTGGCCCAAACAGAGATAGGGAGGATTCTTGTTTAGCTGTTGTTTCATTTGCATGAGAATCATTGTCTGCAGACAATGGCACCTCCCTATCACCCAAAGTGTGGGCAATTGGGTGAAACTCATTCAATTTCTGTTAAATGACAGAAATTGTTTGTTTGTTTGTTTGTTTGTTTCTAGAGGAAAAGAAAAATGCTCGTTTTCAACTGCAAGGAGGAGTAGATCAGAAGTGAAATCCAACCCCCAAATACCTCCAGCTCATGATGGACTGCGAGCTAACAAGATGGGATGACCCAAAAAACCCCAAGGATATTAAGCTGTGAGTGTGTTTAGAACAGTTACTGTCAGTGGAAGAAGAGGAATAAGCAAAATTAGTCTACTTGGGGAAGGTGAATAAGTTCCCTTCTAAAAAAAACCAAATGTGTTTTTGTTATGCTTTGTGCTACGGAAGTTCTCAGGTGATAAATATCCTGGTGTTGTTTCCATATAAATGCTGTCCTAACAGGTACTGCCATTGCCTGAATTTCTCCCAGGTCCAGTGTTAATTTGATGCTCAGGTGACACTTTTTTTTTTTCCCCCCACTTTCCCCTCTGTCGTTAAAAATAATAGCCCAGATTATTTGAATTGTAGCAGCACCTGGAGTCGCTGCAGCCCCCTGGGAGGAGGCACTGCCCAGGAAAATGGGGAGCTGCTCCTCCCGTGAGCTCCTGGCCCACAGGGAAGGGAATCAGGGGATGGAGAGTGAAGCCTTGGGGCCACCCTGAGGATTGGGCACAGGCAGAGAGCCCAGGCTCAGCTGTGACCCAGGTGACTGTGTTCAGTCTGTGTGCTCAGGGCCACCCCGTGCCGGGCCAGGGAAGGATGAACCAGCCCAGCACCTCGGGGGCTGTTTTCCGTCTTTATTGCTGATTAGTGACATGGGATTTAAGCCCAACACCATTCAACATTTCCTTTCCTCAGGAGATCCTGCTGTTTTCTTTATATATATTTTCTTTTTTTTCTAGCCCTGATACTTTTGGCCATCGCTGCTGTTCCTGGCAGTTACCTGTGGCTGCTTTAAATGCCACCGGGTACGAGGGGATGTTTACATTTCCCCAATTACATTGTCTTTGAACGGTTCTAAACTTGACTTTGATTAAACACGCTAATAACAAGAGAGGCTCCTTTTTTTTCCTTTTTTTCCTTATGAATGTCACTTGCTTGAGTTGAAAAGACATGCTCTTAATACTCGCTTTTCATCTAAATCAAGAAAGCAACACTAAGCAAAAAAGTATTTAACTGTAGCATATAGGATTGTAAAGATGGTAATCAGGGACACTGGTAATTGAAGCTTTTGGGGGAGAACCTTTCTTCTGAATCCTTCAGTCTGTTTAATAGGATAAAATTAGCTAGAGTGGCTTGGTGTTTGAAGAGGTTATGATATAATTGGAGCTGCCTCCTGGGTTTGCTGCTGGACAAGGCGATCAGGTGGAGACATGGGAGGGCATGGGAACCTCTGAAGTAGAAGACTCAGCTTCTGCCATACTAATTAGCCTAAATTAGCTATGCCAGTTTTCTGCTTGCTTTTGAATTTCCCTGATAATGCTTTTATCGGGAGTGTAAGAAAAGGAATATGAAAACACGCACAAAGTTCACTGCAGAATGGCAGAAGCGGTGGCAACTGTCGACGTAAGGCTCAGGCTTATTGCTGCAAGCTTCAAAAAAAAAAAAAATAAAAGGGGGGGGAAAAAAAGATTGAATAGCATTAGGAAATAACAAATGGATATCAAGTATAACCCCTAGGGATTTAGAAAGTACTATGGCTTGCGCTCCCGAACACGAAAGTTTACAAACCATCTGTAAGAAATTGATTATCTTGAGGATTATACACACATTATTTTGAGGCCAACCTCCTCCCCCCTAACCCCAGCTTTGCTCTTGAGGGTTTAACCCAAGGTGAAGGAGGCGGTTCTCCTCCAGGCAGAACCAGCTCCGGCACCTCCGCCTGTGCTCCATCATCCACAAGGCCCGAGAGAAGTTATTTGTGTTTTGTGAGCTGCTGCCATTTTTTAATTTTCACTTCCGACCCCAATTAATCAACTTTAACCATGCAAAGAGATTTGTGGCACATTCCGTATAGCTTGCATAAATCTATTTTAATTGAAAATGTGCGAGGGGGAAAGAAAATAAGGAGGGTTTTTTTATGTTTTCTTTCTGTCCTGGGTGGGTAGGGATGGATTCTGTTGCCAGTGGATGAAGCAAGTCAGGAGAGGACTTCTTCAAAGGCGTGTTCGAATGCACTTTTACAGATAAAAACAGCTCCATCCCTGGGGAAGAGTTGAGGCTATGGGGAGATACAGTTTTTTCCTTCCCAATTAGGACCAACCTTGGTTTGGGGACAGGTATTTGGGGCCAGAATTGTCTGTGTCTCTCATTGCACACACAGACATAAGAAACTGCAGGAACAAGCCTCACATCAGCAATCTGCTCTCCCTGCCACCAGCAGGTCCAGGAGGCCTCCAGTCAGTGGAGGAGAGCATGGAATGAGGTTCTGGATGATCTTCTGGACAAGCTCTGAGGGTGTCACGGATCAGGAGCTCTCAGGCAGGAATGTTCTTTTGTTTCCCGCGAGCCATTCCTCCACCCAATGCCCCTGATTCCTCCCCATCAGGCTGTCCCAGGAATGTTTTGCAAAGACCTGTGTGAAATGAGGAGAGGATCTCAAGGTCATTTAAAGAGCAGAGTTTGCAAGGCTCACCCAAGCCTTGGGTTGCTCACGGTTTTCCGCCACACATATCTCTGGGGTCACATCGAAGATTTTTAAGCAGAATTGTGTCAACTCCATACTTGGAGGGGGATAATGGGGTAGGGAGCTGATATGAGGGACCATGATGGACCTGTACTCCAGAGGACAATTTCTAATGAAATTGGACTTGTTTGGATACTTTCTGCATCTCAGCATAGGAACATTGACCCGAGGGCACTGCGCTGTTACTATTCACCACTGTCTGCTTTCCATGGAAAATCAATAGCGATATCAGGGTTTAAAAACTCAGCTAAGCCATTTTATTGTATTTTATCTCTCTTCTTTCTGGAGAGGCAACTGGCTGAGCTCACATTTCTAACAACTGCTTGAGAATGAGTTTGGAAGGACCCAGGAAAATGAATTTCCTTCTCTGCCTCCTCCATTTCCATTTACAGGGGAATTGCTCTTTGGGTCCCCTCTTAGTTGGGGGCACCTGGTCCTCAGTGGAAAATACAGTTCAGATTCTGTTTCTTAGGGCAATGAATCTGTCAGGGAAAGAGAATGAGTCTTGACTTCTCCTCTTCAGGCTCCCACACAGCCACAACACTTGTCCAGGCTCTTTATCAGGTGCAAACACCTGAGCCCCACAAACCCTTCAGCTCTGGCACACACATTTTGGTTCACTCGAGTGCCTGCACGCAGACAAATGTTGGAGCAGCTTCATCTCCCACCCCAACAAATACCTCGGGGTATTTATTGCCAAGGTATTTATTGTTTATTATACTCGGGGTATTTATTATTTAGCTGCTCCATGCACTTTATTGGGGGCTGGAGTCTGCAAATGCTTCTGCACAGGGACAGCATCACCCTTGTGACCAAGCCCTCCCCTCAGAGACCTTGCAGAGGTGGGTTTTTATCAGTGCATTCAGTCTCTTTACACTCACAGGGTTTTCTTTTGTGTGGTTTGTTGGTTCGTCCAACTACAGAATAAAGACAGTGAAATTGTTTTTAAAATCTCCTCAGTGCCAAACCTGGATTTTTTGAGCTCGCTGCTCTAAATTCTGCAAGGAAAGTATTCTCTTCTTCAAAAGTATAACACCCAGATTAGATTTTTGAGAGCTGAGGGGAGACATTCTTAATCAGAGAATAAAAGAACCAGGAGATATTTCTGGGTTTTTTTCCATCAGACTTTCCTCTTTTGGAGCACTATCTCATTTGATAGAAATGTTTAGCTGGTAGGAACCATGAGGCAAAGTCCTGAATGACAGACAGCTGAAGAAGGGACCTCCAGCTGCTGTCCTTGAAAGCAGTGATGAGTTTCCCTTTGGCATCACAGGACACATTATCCTGCACAGCCCAACTCCAGACATTTTTATTCTGCAGCCAGCAGTGATTCCTGTTCAGAAAAGACAGAACTTTTCCCCAGAGGAGCTGTGCAGCACGGAAAAAAACCTCATACAGGTTAAAGGCTGGACCACAGCCCCACCAGAGCCATCATGAAACCTCTCAGTGGTCCCAGTAAAGGTTCCAGTGTCAGTGCCCAAATGGACTGCACTGATGCAAATCTAGAGAAAATGTGGTTGAGCACATCAGCTCTGAGCCAGCCTCGCACCTATCAGAGCAGGGGGACTTTTGCTCAGTTCATGGCACAAAAGTATTTATCCTTTCAGTCCTTCTCTGCTCTTGCTGTTGTACCCAGGAGAGAAAAGAGCTGCAGAGCTTTCGGGGAGAGATCCCTTCTGTGTGGGCAGTGCCTCCAGCTCCCCTGACAGCAGAGAGACACTTCTGCTGTGCTTCTTCGTCCTTGCAATGACTCCTGCGAGCCAGACCTGCTCCTGTCCAGCCCACACCACACACAATAAAGCAAGAAACATTCCAGCAGTTCTTGTCGATCCTTGAGCTGAGCCCAAAACCCCCCACGGCTCTGACAAATGGGTCACCTGCCCCATGTCTGATCTGCAAGCAGAGTACCTTGGCCTGGGATGTCCCAGGAGCACGATGATGTGAAGTGAGGACTTTCGGGGGGGAAAAAAAAAAGAGATTAAAAAAATAAAGGAAAAAATTTTAAGAAAACAATGAAGGAAAGAAAAGAAATCAAGGTTAAAGACAGAAGCACTCCTTGGTGGGGAGTGTTTGAACCTGTCCTCAAGGCCACAGCACGGCTGCAGAAGGGCAGGAGAGATGGAGCTCTGTTCCATGGGCACAGCAGGAAGGGAATCCCCACATCCCATTCCTCCATTCTCCCAACAACCCACAAGGCAAAGCCATATGAAGCTCTTTTCCACCTTCCACAAGCTGTTTTCTGGCTCATGCCTCCATCCCTCTGTGCACCCAAGCCCTGACCCTACTGCAGATTTGCTTCCTGCTCCCTTCCAGGAGTCAGGAGCTTCAATCCCAGTGTGCTGAGCCTGTTGGATAGGTGGGGGGGGAAAAAAAATCCCCTCTGCTTAAATCAATTCCCTCAAGTCTCTGAGGAGAAGCAAACCACAGCAGTCCCGAAGTGTGTGTGGGATCCAAGAAGCTTTCAGCTCAGCACAGCACGAGGGAGGGCTGGCTCAGCACCGAGGGTCCCTCCTTGGCTCCATCAGCCAATACAGCAAACAAGTCATGTCTCTTAGAAGAGGAAAAATCTATTTCAGAGCTCTCTCTTTTTTCTGTGTGGGTGCTTATCTCTGGTCACTGCTGTTCACCATGTAGAGAAGTCTCTGTGGCATGCATTTCTAAGAGGGCAAACTGTCTAAAATTAGCTGTTAGTTTAAAATAAGAGACTGTGCAGTTCTCCAGGGAGGGGCATTCATCCTCCAAAGGAAACTGTCAAGGATTGTTCAGGATTACTCTCCAGCTGTTCAGGACTGCTGCATCCTTTTAAATTATAATGTCAACATGTCGCAAATAATATGGAATGACAATGTCTAATTTCTGTCCTGTGAGGAATGAAAAGGAAGGGAAATTGCTAGCATACTAGATACATACCAGATTTAAGAGACCAGGTAACCTTTCTAGGTGGCTGTAGGAGAATAATTAGCCAAAACATTAATGCAAATGTAATTTTCTAGCCAGCCTCTGAAATCTAGAGGCATTACATTAAGAATTCCAGGCTAATGCTCTCCAGAATAGTTTGTGTTATCTCTGGGGCCAAGGGATGTAGCAACTCCTCCACTGATTGGATTCTTTATGTTGAGTAGCTGGGGGTTTATTTCCCAAAAGTGCTTGCTACCAGCACTGCTGGCTTTGAGGGAGGAATTTCAATGCCAAGTTGCATGAATTGCTTATGTGGAAGTGCCCAAAGCCAGGTTGGACAGGGGTTGGAGCAGTCTGGGGTGGTGGAAGGTGTCCTGCCCATGACAGGGGGTTGGAATGGGATGAGCTTTAAGGTGCCTTCCAGCCCAAACCATTCCATGATTCCATCAATGTGGAAGAGGTCATAGTTATTAGTGTCCTTCACACCCTTCACACAGCAGCCCAGAGTGAATTTATCCCCCCAAAAACAAATGAAATATTTAACCTGACATGAAAACACAGGAAATAATGAGGTTATTGCAGTTCATGGGCAGTTTGTATCATGTGCATGCATATTCCATCTAAATTTTAACACAGACCACCAAGAGGAGGGAGGTTTTTTACAGATTTTACCTGCATTTTTAGGTAGTTGTAGCACTGAGGACTGAAGCAGACACCCACTCTGGCTTATGAGGAAAATTTCTGGGACTAAGCCGAAGAACAGCAACTCATGAAGTCATGGTAATGTTGCTTCAATCAGATGCCCTCATCCAGAGCTTAAATATTCTCTCAAGCTCACAGGATGGCTGCCTATAAAATATAAACAATGCAATATGAGCAAGAAGTGTCCCAAGGTACACATTTTAATGCTCACATTCCATGCAGTGCCGTATATTTTTCACGTTTAGTTAAAGAAGTAAATGAAACAGAAAGAATCCAACATGTTTTGCATTCCCTTGCAACAGGAAGCTGTTTTGATAAAACCTACAAATGATCCGTATTGATATTAACTTTTTTTTTTTTTTTTGGTGGTAAACTTAATTTGAATTTAGAAAGTCTCTAAATGATAATTGAATCACAAGTCTGGATTAGGATTCTAGCAGCAACACTTGACTTTTTCAAAATCACTGTTATGAAGAGATGCAATTTTTACACAGTACTTCACATTGATTAAGTAATGTGCGAAAATGGAAAAAAAGCATTCGAATCTTAATCATAGTAATTTGCATGAAATAAAAGTCTCTGTCAAGGGAATGCACATTATAATAACTCCTGGGTGTTTTGGTTGCATCAGTGAGCAAAGAAGTTGCGTGCATTTTTTTCTTGTCCTGATATGCAAGAATTTCCTCTATTTTTAGTGTACCTTTGATTATGTGAGAATTTAGAAATACAGCTTTGTAGTCAGTGAGAGACTGCGATACAAACAGGTATTTTAAGAGCAGGCAGAGTTCACAGCTGACTGGCAATGTGCATACCTGAATGAAGCACAGAACTGCAAACCAGTGTGTTGTAAACATGGGGAGCTCAGTTTGAAGCTAATTAAGGCTCATTTGGTTTTGACCTGCATCAAACAATAGCACGAAATCAGAAAAGCAGATGCATTTTGGAAGCTACTGAACTGAAGAACCTTATCTGGAGCCCAGTGGAGTCAGCAGAGACCTTCTCACTGACTTCAGTCAATCAAGCCTTAGAAATGTTGGCGTTTATTGACACAAATTGGTCTGAAGCAAAAGGGGTTTTAGAGGCAGTCCCCGCCCCGTTGGGTGCACGTGTCAGTGCTGCTCCATGCTGGGGTGGTGGCACTGTTTTCTGTCACTGAAGCACACCCAGGAGCTCAGTGTTTCCCTGGCCAGCACGACCATTGTGCAACCTGTTTTATTTTAAAGAGTTGCTGTTTCAAAAATCAATGGGCATCAGCTGCTAATTACAGAAAATCTATGCCTTGGCCCTTCAGCAGGTTTTGCATTTCTCCTGCTCACCACGCTGCCTCTGCCATGGGTTGGCAGCTCAGATCCTCAGCCATGAGTGATGACCTCCCCCAGATCCCTTTTTTTACATTTTTGGGACTCTGAGCAAGGTTCTGGTCCAGTGGAAGGTGTCCCTGCCCATGGCAGGGGTTTGGAACTGGATCGTCTTGAAGGTCCTTTCTGACCCCAAACATTCTATGATTCTGTGATCCCTTCCAGTTCCCTCCAGGGTGGACTTTGTCATGTGCAGTTTCTGGTGAATGATCCTTGCCCAATGACACCTGGATCGCCCACACTGACATTGAGATTAATTTGGTGCTGTATCTTTTGACAGTGGAAGAAAATAGAGGGTTATTTTAAAAAACACTTTCTGTGGGGGAGCTCATTTGCCCCAGAAATGTGATTTTTGTGGCTGGGAGGTGTCTGTCCTAAATGAAAGTCTGAGAGTTTGAATCCCTTCTCCATCCTCCAAGGATCACAAAGAAGGACAGGGACTCCTCAGCATTTGTGAACTGACAAATAACTGAGTGTTTTACCTTTCTTAGAGCTTTACACTTGGTCCAAATGCTCCAGGCATGAGATTTTGCCATTTTCTCCTTCATTTCTGCAAGCTGTGCTTATAATGGGGAGCAGGTTCAAAGGCCCCTTGGGAGGAAGGCCCTTTTTTTGAGGCATGCTGTATAAAATCTGTTGAGACCCGTAGAAGTCACGGTGATATCACTGCCTTGTATCAGAAGGGATATTTAGTTATCCCCAGCCACAATATCATTTGGGTAATTGCTTCTTGCAGGGGATCAAGGCAGGTGTGGGAGGAAAAAAGTAATGAACAACTAAGCTTGGAAAGGAAACGGAGGTTGAAGTTTATCTCTTGTTGCTGAAGCTGCCAGTTAAGCTGGGAGCAGGAGGGGGGCTTGTTTGGGATTTATTCTGGGGGAGAAAGGCCCTGCTGTCTTCAGAGTGAGATGAGATCAAGTTCTGCCTGCAATGCCTCTTACATGTTGTAGTTGCAGGCCAGGAGATTTTTTTTACATCAAAATAGAGGAATGGATGGACCTGCACTTATAAGAGAGTTGGCATTCCTACAACAAGCATGTAGGTTGATAAGGATTTTCTTTATTCTTTTCAAAAATAACCTTTCCTGTGAAATGCAAGCTCAAGAACATTATCGGTTACATAGAGAAATCACATGAAAGGCTGCATTACAATAATGAAGAAAAGAGATTTTGAGACGAGAGCAGCAGCAAAGGTACTCAGTGCCTCCTTGGCTTCAACTGCTCCTTCTCCACACAGCTGACGGTTTCAAACCTTGGGTTTTGGCAAAATCCCACTCGAGAGGGAAAGTTAGTGCAGACAAACCACCCGGCAGGGATCCCATCTTGCTCTCCCCAGGGAGCAGACAGTGCGCGGGGCAGCCTCAGGGTGTGGGAGATGTTTCATAGTCAGGGGGGTATCTCAGTTTATGGGCTGAGGGGGATGATAATTTGCCATCCTGTGTTTCTCCTGATTCAAGAACGTGCCCCATATCAGAGGGTATTAATGGGGTGACGGCCACATCCCTGGTCCTGCAAGTGCAGCCTTGGTGGTTTAACGAAGGGAAGTCAAACCTACCGCTCTCAGAAAACATCCTACGGAAAGGAGAAGGAGAAATTCATAAGAAATAATCCTGTTAATTAATGCCCAAATCCTGGTCCCTGTGCACAGCCTGTGGAAACGCTGTGTGCGAGGGAGCGGAGGCAGAGGAAGGGAAGGGAACACCACCCTCCTCTTCCTCCCCCCCCCGCTCCTACTTTCTGGACTGCTGGCTCTGCTCTGCCCAAAGTATTCCCAGCAGCTCCCACGAAGTGCCACCCAGCTCAGAGCCTCATGTCCAGCCCTAGGTTGTCCTTGCAGGACCGTGGTCAGGAGCACACATGAAATCAGGGTGAGAAAACGGTATTTTCTCTTCCCAAGGCGGTGATGTGTCCTTATTTTGTGTGTCCATAGAGGGGCAGCGACCTCGTGAAATCCTCCTGGCCCTGCATCCCGGTGTCCTCTGGCTTTGGGCATTGGATCCTGATATATTTCAAGGGGAAATCCAGATGCACCAAGTCAGGAAGTGTGGAACACAAAAATACCTGTGCATCTGAGATGCCAGAGGGCATTGGCGAGTAGGAAGGATTCTGGCTTTGCAGAACCCAACCAGAATCCTGGGGGGAAGAGCTCCAGGAGAAACATGTTAAACTGGCTAAGACTCATTCCTCAACTGCTCCCCAAAGCCTGAAGAGTGGGCAAGGCTTTCCAAGTGGAGAGTCCTTTGCTCTGGAAGTGATATCTCCTAGTGAGTGATTGAAACTCCTCTCTGACTCCACATCCAAGCCTTGTTTCCACAAACAATGCTGAACTCTGCCTCTTCCCTCCCACAACTGTAGTTTTAAGATCCGTGGCCCAGTTTCAACCAATTTGAGGAAGGGGCACAAAAGCTTCTCAATTTTTCTAAATATTTTGAAATTTTCCAGTTGGGAATGTCCATGCTGAACTCCTGGAGAACACAAAAGGAAGCTTCAGTACAAAAGGTGTGTTGGGAAGGGACTGGGGACTTGGGATATCAATCAGTAGGAATCCCACTTCATTAACTCCTGGGCTGGGAAAAGAGCTCCTTTGAATGGTTTTCCTCTAATTGCAGAGGATTTCCACAAGTCCTGATTTGCTGGAAGCTCAGAACATGCTCTTTAACAATCGTGAACCATTCCCATGCAAGGAAAAGTTCAGATTCCCAGCTCTGCAATGCTGCCCTGCTAAGGAAGCAATGAGCAATATTGGTAATAAATAAATTGGTAATAAATAAATGAGCAATACTGGTGATAAATAAATTACCCAGAGAATTTAAAATCAGCTGTGAGAGCAGCTGCCCTTGGACAGACACACATTCATGGCACATGTCCATGGTGTAGGAAGCAGCAAACACAGGTGATACTTGGCTTCTCAGGACATATTTTAGAGAGCTTCACTTCCCGTTCACAGGAGCCATATTTCTTTTTGAACTTAACTTTCTGTTCTTATTATTAATCCACAGATTCTTCCCTTTGCTACACCAGGAATTCAGGGCAGATCCCTGGAGGATTGCTCAAATCTTGGATCCCCAAGCCCATTCAAGCTGTAGGATGCCACAAGGGCAGTGTGGTCCCTGCAGGGTTTTTTGCAGCATCCCTTCTAACCCTGCTTGAGCAGCTCTGTTTTCGAGGGATGCAGGAACTGGTATTAAGATATTCTGAACCATCATTAGCTCTATTTACTGAGCCTTTAGATGTGTGAGTGACTGCAAACATCTGGAATGAACAGGTGGAATTCAACTGCACTTGCTGTATACATTTCTATTTTAATGGTGTTTGGCTTCTCTTTTAATTGAACAACAATTCTTCCCGCAGACCCAAATGTTACTACAGGCATATCTGAATTTAATTTAACTGGCGATGAGTTAAAAATTATTATTTCAGAGGAACTTTTGATGTTAACTAATGAGGCATCATTTTCTCTACATATTCCTGCCATTTCAGGCTGCTTTCCCGAGGAAGCAAAGGCTCTAAGATGGACCTAATCTGTCCATCTGGCAGGTTGTCCCAGACACTTCTGACCTTGTTGGGGAGCAGGCTGGGGCCAGGCTGTGGTGGAATGGGGTGCAGTGGAGGGGTGGGAGATGCATCACTGTTCACAGGGTACCTGCTGCCGAGCTGGGCTGTGACCCCAAGCCCCTCTTGGAGCCTGGTTTGCTGTGCAAGGTCAGCCACATCTGGCTGGAAAAACTGTGGACATGGGGTCTCATCCGGGTGGCTGAAACCAGCAGGACTCACCAATCCTACTCCACAAGAGAGCTTTGTTTGGTCTGTGGGAACGTCTGCTTTTACAATTCTTTCAACTGCTGACCTTTTGGCTTGAGCCTGATGCTGCATCCGAGGTGAAAGCCCTGGTCCTGTGGCTGCTGGTTCCCAGTTCTTCCTCTGCTTGGCTTCATCTCAGTGGGGAAGAGCACCAATTCCCTGCTTCGTGCTGGAGCAGACATGGCCAAGCTCTCATCTCCTTCATCACCGCCCCAGAGCTAGACCAGAGCACTTCTGGACCCTCCCACGCTCAGGCAGGACAGCACTGGGAAGGGAAATATTATTTTCAGCTTACTCAGGAAGAGAGCAGCAGCCCTCAACCTCCTTGGGGTGAATAATTCAGGCTGCCTCACGCCCTTTGAAGCAAATTCTCCAAACACCTTCTGGAGGAAGGTACAGGAGCAGGAGTTGCTGATTTATGCCACTTACCTTTGCTGGTTTTTTGCAAATATGTCGCTCTGCAAAATACTGTCTCAGAAGGATGGGGAGGGACTTTTTGCAAGGGTATGGAATGACAGGACAAGGGGGAACGGCTCTAAAGTGAAAGAGAGTAGGTTTAGGTTAAATATCAGGAGGAAATTCTTCCCTGTGAGGGTGGTCAGGCCCTGGCACAGGTGCCCAGAGAAGCTGTGGCTGCTCCATCCCTGGAAGGATTCAAGGTGGGATGGGGCTTGGAGCACCCTGGGATAGGGGAAGGTGTTCTGCCCTTGGCCAGAGGCCAGAACTGGATAATCGTTAAGGCCCCTTCCAAGCCAAAGAATTCTGTGTTTCTGTGACTGTATAATACTTTCATTTTTACCACTAACAAATGTTGGGGGTTTTTATCATAACCAGTAAAAAATCAATGAAATTATCACAGTTTCCACGGACATGTGGTGGCTGTTGCCAGCATCACCATTTCCCATGTAGGTGAATGCTGGGCTAAAGGAGAAGGATTTCAGACATCGCACTGGTGTTTTTAACATCCCTCCTGAGGATTTACTGTTAAATGTGTTGCACATCTGATGAGGCTACTGTCCCTCGTGCTCATGGAATGTCATATGATATCTGGGAATCCTTTCCCCGTTTTTGCAAAGTGTCCCTGTTAATATCAACCCTTCCAAGGTGCTGCAATGGCTGATTAATTCATCCTTGTAAATTCTGCCTTCTGATCATCAGGAGATCCAAAATATTAATTGCTGATGTGATAATGAGAAGTGAGGATGCAATGGGAAATACACAGATCTCTGCACCTGTTTACTTAGCTGGATTTCCACTGTTCAACAAAACCCACCCATATGTGCTGGGGAAAGTAAAAGTTTTCTTCCTACAGACAACTCACTCCAGTCATTTTTGCCATTCAGAGGAAACAATTATTTTTCATGCATATTTCTTACCCTTATAATTGATTTTTTTAAAATTAAATCGCAAGTTTTGCCATTACCTTAACTGTGACTTTATTTTGTGATGGTAGATCCTAAAAATGGACCGTGTCCTTCCAAATCCACTTTTCTTATCCCACCCCTGCACACATATCTCAGTTACTATTTCTTGTGTCAAAATAACACCAGCCCTGGTTTGGAATTTAAGTTTGCTCCTCGTTTCACCCCAAGGACTGAACTGGAATTCCTCACATGCTGGTACCCAAATAACTCATTGCTCTTCAGAGATGGATCCTGCTCAGTTCCTCCTTGACGTCTGCAGCTTCAAGCATCCCTCACGTCCACTGAATATTGTATTATTTATACAAAATAAATGGTGGGACAAAAGAAATGGTGGGACAAAAGAAATGTAACTGGGAGATTGCGGCAACTGTAGGCATGTAGTGAGAACTACTTTCCCGTGAGAGAGGCCTGTTTGTCCAGCTTGCACTATTTCTCTCTAGCTCAAAACAAGCAGGAATCCATAAACAATGATAATAAGAGACTCTCAGGTGGTGTTATTGCAAGACGTTGTTCTAACTATAGGTATCCAATGACATTGTGGGGTGGTGAATTGAGAGCCAATGGATGTGTGACATGAAAGTTACAAAATAGTGTAAAAAGGCTTTGGAAAATAAAGAGTTAGTTCCTTTTCTCTGGCCAAGAAGCTGTTGTGGTGAACTTTTTACTTGTTGTGACCATCTCAACTGCAACAGGAGATCTTTACCCTTCAAGGCCATAGTTGGGTAATCAGCATGTTCAGCTGCTTGGGGACACCCAGGTTTGTATTTTTCTGCTGTTTGAGCCTGGCCCTTCCTTAGCTGTAGCCACAAGGGATTGGTTTCTCTCCAGAACAAAACAGAATCCCAGAATCTGCTGAGCTGGAAGGTCCCACAAGGACCATTGAGTCCAACTCCTGACCCTGCACAGGACCATTCCCAAGAGTCACACCTTGAGCTAAGAATATCGTCCAAACATTACGTTCATCAAAGCATTAAGGAAAAAGTTAAAAACGGGAAAGAAAGGTGCTGAATATCCTGCAAGGACAGAGCCAAGCGTGGCTGCCAGGCTGATGTGTCCCTCCTTTCCCACGCTGTTCCCAGCGGGGCCCCTGCAGCATCCACACCTGCTGCCACCACACACCGGAGCCTCCCGGCCCGGCCCGGGCAGTGTTTTTGTGTTTGCACAGAAAAAGGTGAGCAATTACCGAGCCACACCCCCGCACACAGCTTCTCATGCCTCTAAGGTTTCTGAAGCTCCGAGTATCAGGTTCCCAACACCTCTGCTGCCCAGGAGGGAGGTGTTGCACTGGCTGCAGGGATTTGGCTTCCTTGATGGCAGACTTGGGCTGCTCTGTGCTGCTTTTGGACTATCATGTTATTCAGATGCTTCTTTTTGCACATTCTAACCTAGTTTTTAAAGAATATTTAAAGACTATCTTTGTCTTAAGGGCATTAACTACGGTGCTTTTTGTCTGCCTTTTAATTTTAATGGCATCCTGGGCCTGCCTTTCTTTCTTTCTTTCTTTCTTTCTTTCTTTCTTTCTTTCTTTCTTTCTTTCTTTTCCTTCCTTCCTTCCTTCCTTCCTTCCTTCCTTCCTTCCTTCCTTCCTTCCTTCCTTCCTTCCTTCCTTCCTTCCTTCCTTCCTTCCTTCCTTCCTTCCTTCCTTCCTTCCTTCCTTCCTTCCTTCCTCTTTCTCCCTTTCTCTTTCTTCCTTCTTTCTCTCTATCTCTCTCTTTTTTTCTCTTTCTCTCTCTCTTTCATTTGTACCCATATTTTAATGCAAACAGGCCCTTTCCTACCAACAGCAGCTGACATCTGCTTTTCCATCCCTCTGAACCCAGCAGTGCTGCTGCTCCAAGACTCAGCTGGTTGGAAACCTATAGGCAGCGAACATTTACATTCAGCATGTTTAACATCATCTGGGACTTAAACCCAGAACGTTGGTGATGCATAGAGATAGATATTTAGTCACATCAAAGCTGTTTGCTAATTGCAGACACTCCATTCTTGTTTAATGTTTCATGTGCAAGATTAGTTGGTTGATTTAATTGCTTCAGCAAAACTTATGTTTTAAGGCAAAACATTAGTTAAGACGTAATGTATTCACTTATGGAAAATTCCCATAAAACTGGATGCATCCGTTTGTACTCTGTAATTCTGGTTTTGATTCTGTAGCCAGTCTGCCTACAGAAGTGAATAAAAACTACATTTCTTTATTGGAAAGTCTACCATTTAACACCAGTCCAGAAAGGTATTAAGTCTTGTAGGATTGTTATAGAAAAAAAAAAATAGGTTAGGGTTCTAATTGCCTACAGTGTGTTTTAGTTGGGTTTGTATTATATGAATGGGTTTGTAATATATCAATGGGTTTGTAATATAAACTGATACAGAAAAGGAACAAAAAGGGATACCAGGGTGCAATGCATATAATTCATATCATATCCATGTCCAGGGCTGTATGTCTACAGAAATATATCAAATTTATGTGCAAATGTATCTGTTCGTATGTGTCTGTGTGGCACAGGATCAACGTAAACATTTACATGTGTGTTCTGTTTATGTTTACACACACCTTAAATCCTGCTGGTGCAATACAGGTTGCCCAGGAGGTTCATCCAGACTCACCATTTCACCAGAAAACACCTCAAATCTTTGCCAAGATTCCCAACAGTGCTACCCAACTTTCAGGGAAGAGCCAAATTTTACATCCTGGGCCCACATGAGGGAGGAGGAATAATTTGACCCCAGCACTGGAGTCAACAATGAGCATTGGAACCTACAGCTGAACTCCCCTAGAATGGCGAGGGATTTCCATTATGCATTTTTTCCTGAAAAGCTTCAAGAGATTTTGAACTCAGTTTGCTGCTAAAGGAACATTTTTGAAGCCCAAACCCTCTGTATGTTTCCATGTCTGTATATGAATATTAAAATGTTGAGTACACGGACCACCAAAAGTTTGTTTAGCTTGAAGTTAGAGATTTGTTTTGCTTGGAATTGAGTCTCTTGATATTTGGCTGATCTCTTTGTACTGGCTTTTATCTTAATTGCTTTTTAAGCTATAATTATGGTGCCACATCCACATGGCTATAACACCATTGTAGTTTAAGTTGAGCATATTTCTATTGCAACTTCTATTTTTAAGTGTTTTGGTTTTTTTTTTTTAATTCAGATGTAAAATTTGCATACTGCAGCCATGAAACTTAGCAAACAAAGTCTAAGTCAGGGAGGAAATCCTTTTTAAAATAATGTTTAAGAAAATAAAATTATTTCCTGAATATTAAAAAAGAGGCAAAAAAAAAAAAAAAAATTCGTTCTCTCCAGTGCTGCAATTAAAAAAGAGGAAATATGCTCCATTTAAATATCCAGCTGAAATTTTGCATGCTATTACCCCATAAATAGAGACTTACACATTTTAATGTGTATATACCAAAGCCATATTGACACTGCAGACTATCATTGCTCCTTAAGGAAATGTCATGGGCTTTCCTTTCTTGTTTGAACGAGCTGTGAATTTATAATTCTTTCAGCCAGTTGGTTTTAATAAGGTATCGCTCCGTTATTCACATTTAAACCGTTCTCTAAGTACCTATTTAAAGACTAAACCACATCAATCCATTAGGCCACTAACACAGCCCAGCTTTTAAAAGGTCCACGCAGGGCTGTTAGCACAGTGTCCTGCCAGCCCTAATCCCCCTCCCTGCAGAAACATTCCTTCTTTTTCTTCGTTTGGGAGAAAGAGAATTACGAGCCACCCTTTCATAGCATCCCTTTCCCCACAAGGACTGAGGAAATAAAATGTTAGGGCTGTGAAATAAAATAAAAGGGCTGTGTCCAGGGTGGGTGAAAGAGGGAGGCAGTGCATTCCACCTGCCCACCTCATCCATTGGTATTGATCCCAACAGTGCAGATGCCGAATTTCTGCAGAATTCTGGGAGTAAATTAAGATTTATCCATCTACAGGCCTTGGGGATGGGTTCTAACCCCCTCACACCGTGTGAGAATAACGCCGTGTTACGCAAAAGAAGATCTTTTACGTACGAACGCACATAGCATTGGATTTCCCTGGGTGCTCCTGTCCCAATTTTAGTGAAAAAGAGAGATCTGTTGTGTTGGGCTCGTGACACATTGGGGGACAGATCAGTTGTAAGCAAACCAAAGTTATTCCTATTTTTAGCATTCTCACTTCTCCCCCATAACCATAAAATTTTAAGTCATTTTATGAGGTCCAAAGGTTCCAGGCAAACCCCTTGGTAGACCTTTTTTTTTTTTTTCCCTAAAACCATGTGAAAAAAGCAATAACAACAAATATCCCAGGGAGCAGAAGCGAACGGGGAAACTCTTGTGGCACGCAATCTGTTCGGAGCGAGACGAGAGCGAATCCGCCACCGCTCTGTTTTCCTCACGTCCACCAGAAAATCCCTCTGAGCAGCTGTTTACTCCCCCCCAGCCATTATTTTCTGCTCCTTTTCTGCGGAGGAAAGAGATGCCCTTCCCTACACACGCAGCTCTGGGCGGCGTGTGATGCTCCCCCTCCCGACCCCCCATGGCTGGGGACACTGTCCCCATCTCCTCCCGCGGCCGCCGCGGCAGATGACGAGGACCCGAAGCCACCCCAACAATGTATTCCCCAAGATGCTGTCGCTCCAGAACTCTCCCAGCCATTTCCAGCCCCTCAATATTCCCCCCTCCCCACCACCGCCGCCCCGAGCACCTCCTTTGTGCTCCATTCAAGGTTTTTCTGAAGTGAGACAATCTTTCCCATTTTTTTGTCTTCTGTCTGCATCAAAGTTAGGACTTTGTTAGGGATTCGTGCTATCGGCATCTGTTACCTCTTTTTCTCAGGGGCTAAGGAGGAGGCTGCTGTAAGGCTGAAAAAGGCTCTCATTCAGCCTGCAATTGCTTCTCTTTGCTTTCCTGTCACACTGTCAACCTCAATCAGAAGGCAATGAAAGTGATACAGAAGCAAAGCTTTGCTGCCTCCTCCTAGAACAAAGAGCGTCCCATAGCCTAGTACAGATTTCACATCCAATTTAACTCTTTGGAAAAGGATTTCAGGAAATACATAGTCAAGAGTTGAAAAAATGGAGTTGGGTCTACTATAAAGGCTAAAAGTATTATCCTGGCTTAGATAAGCTACAAAGATAGGTTGATACTATTTTCTAGCATAAACCACATTAGCTGGCATTACACATTGAGCTTTCTTTACTCGTTAAGTTGCAAGGAGATTTGAGAGGAATTTAGCAGCTACATAAAATGACTCTTTCATGATTCTAGCTTTAACAGTCATTTTAG